>OY787609.1:5000-2405000 GCA_963678935.1 Umbilicus rupestris
AAGCTCAAAAGAATTTACTGTTAGGTATGCACAGTATTTCATAAAACTGATCCACAACTTTTTGAAATTAAACTACCACCTTGCATTTATCCACTATGGCTCCATTTATCTGCTGCATGAATTGTTATTTGGAAAATCTGTTTATATCATATTGTTGATGTTTTATTACTCCTAATTGTAAGGCATTCAGCTCTCAGATTGTTGTTTGGCATATGCTGTTTTTATATTAGTCCCTGAAGTGTCGACTCGGTAGCTGAAGTGTTGCCTTTGAGAGCTTGAGCATTTTGTGATATGTTGTGTTGGGAGAGGGGAATTTTTTCTGCCAGATTACATTGTCATTGATAATAGCCATTGTTTTCTACCTGCTGCATTGATCCCTTCTTCCTCTGGTTCTACCATTTATGTGTCAGTTATTTTCTCTCGTGTTGTTTTATAGGTTTGCTTCCTCCAGGAACACAATTTGCTTTTCGAAGATCCGATGCTATGATTCAAGATGTAGATGACACATTTCAAAAAGCTCTCGCACATACTATAAAAGTAAGGCCAGCAGTCTCATCGTTCAGTTTTAGTTTGTCACAAACTTGCTTCTGGAACTTTTCCTCTGGAAGTTCCTTAGACATGATTAATTATCAGTCCATGGTGAATTTCAGTAACTCAGTAAGAGTCATTAAACCTTATTAGTAGATTCTTACTTATATTTTTAGGTTGATTATAAGCTATCCCGTAAAGTATTCAGTTGGGTCACTATTTAGGGTTACTTCTGGCAGCTTCATGAACCCACTCATGTACACAGTTGTTAATACTATACTTCTGAGTGGGGTTTTTTGTCATATAAGATCTTTGTTGTTTGACAAAAATGTCTGATTAATGAAAGCTTGTTATTCTGATATTTTTTATGTAGTTGGTACTGCTTATAGGTTGAAGAAGCCATGAGCTTTACGCCTCCTACTGAACCGGTCACTGTGTTAAAATGTATCAAAAAAGTTTAGGCGGTACTCATTGCTCAATGTCTTTGCTCTCGGTTGCGGTCTTGACGCTCAACGGGAAGGGAAAGCACGCTTTATATCAAGTTGTAGAGGATCTACTTGACCCCTATTCTTTGTGCTTCTTTGGCTAATATATTATGAGGTAAGATTTATGTTCGCTTCGTTTATTTTTTCTTTTCACATCTTACCCAGAGTTTCTTTTCAATTGGTTGCACTTATGAAGTTAGTCAATTTCCATTTGAGAGAAAATAAGAATTAGACTGAATCCACAAGCTAGGTTCTTGGATAGGAAACGTCAGAGAATTGTTCTGAGTTTGAGTATCTCCGTCGCGTACTTCAATAAGTCATCCAGAAGCTATAGCAAGCAATTAGTGAAGTAACACTGCAGCAAAAAAAAAAAAAAGTATCAGTCAAGATGCATTCCAAGTCATTCATAATCAAAATATGACTTGAAAGGAACACAAAACCAAAACATACAAAGACTCAATTCCCACAGTTCACTAACAACCACAATTACCCTAAATACACTACATCATGGGTGAAAAGTTCCAAAGGCCAAAAAAAAAAAAAAAAAACTAGCGCTCAACATGAAAGCATCAAATTTGAGTAAAAGTTCATTTATCAAAATATTTATATAACAGAAAACTATCAAAGATTTAAACAAGGGAAACTTTACAAGACAAGGGAAACTATCCAAGATTTAAACAAAGAACTATGAGTAGTCAGTTGATGATGGATTTCTTATGATTCAGTGTTCTCTCTTATGCTCTTTGATTTATCAGCGATTATGTGGCGTAAGTGTTTGAGAACTTTAAGATGATGATGATGGATTGCTTATTATTTGGGTTCTCTCTTTTTCTCTTCGACTTGATATCTGTTTTGCAGCATAAGTGTTTGAGCACTCTAAGATGATGATGGATTTCGGGGGTTTCTTTTTTTAGAATCTTCTTTCTCGGAGTCATTTGAATTTTCTGACTTCTCTTCCATATAATTCAATGAGCTGAATTCGAGGTGAGGTTCTACGGCAGAAATGTTTGAGTACATGAAGATATTGAGGGATTTCTCTTTTATTATGGGTTTTCTCTTATGTTCTTTGACTTGAAATCTGAGGTTATGCAGCTTCAATGTTTGTGCATTTGAAGATGATGTTTGATTCTTTCTTTTGGGGTTTTTTTTGGGGTTCGTTTATTTGAGAGGGGTTCTGCAGCCCTAGTGTTTGAGCATTTGAAGATGATGATTGATTTCTCTTTATTCGGAGTTTTTTTATTGGGGTTCTTATGCTTTTATTTATTGTATGAGTCTTCTGACTTTTATTCTATATGATTCATTTTTCTAAATTTGAGATCCAAGGTTCGCCAACAGAAGTGTTCGAACACTCTCGAAGATGATGGATTGTTTTATGATTCGGGTATTTCTGTTTTGGTTATATTCCTCTTTCTTTGAGTTTTTGAATTTTCTAACTTCTATTGCATATGATTCAAGTATCTGAAGTTTGAGATGAGGTTCTGCCACACAAATGTTTGAGATGATGATTGATTTTTTTTTATTGGACAGTTTTCTATTTTACTTCTTCGATTCGAGATAAGAGATTATGTTGCTACTATATTTTCTTACATGATACAGAGGAGGATGCATTCCTTTTGGAGTTTCACCATATGCTTTATGGATGGTCATCCAAATGATCATTTATTTTGGGTTTGTGATATTTCTTCATATGGTTATTCTGTTTTGGGCATCTGTAAATTTCTGTTCTGATTTTGTTTTTGATTTTTGATTTTCTGCTGTATTTATCAGTTAGCCCTCTGTTGTGTTTTGGTTGTTCAGCTTCAGTTATCATCCAAGCTTTGAGCTCTCAATTTTTTCTTGAAACGGTATTGGCCTTAGAGCATATGCACCGGAGGGGTATTTCAACACGTCCTGGTGATGTGGCGCAGGTGCTAGCGCTCAAAATTGTGCAGCGGCAGTTGCCGGCAGCCGCTGCCCCAGCAGCTGCTGGATGATTCTGAAGGGTGCTATTGCTTAACCGCTTGAACCTTTCAGTTCGAGCTTCGTTTCCAGATGGCGACTTCGTTGGAAGAAGATTTTCTGTTGCTGCGATTTGGGGTGTTGACTGAGCCTTCAATTTTGTCACCGAGGAGCGAAAGGGGTGGCAAACTCCGAGGAGTGGTGGTGGTGAAATGATGTCTACGTCAAATGTTAGGAATTCAAGCAAGGGGAAAGCGTTGGCGTTTGTTGACGGGCCACCGCCTCCTCTGAGGAGTTTATGCGAGAATGGTGAGAAGGGGTTAAATGAGGGTGTGGATATGGATGGAGTTGAATGTGGAGTCGGTTGAGTGGAAATTTAGGCTAGCTTTGTGATGTGACGGTTGGAGTGAAGGTGGGGTTGGAGTGAACTGATGCATAAATTTTTGAGGAAGTGCTGCTTATGGAGGAGGTGCTGATGGGTGCATATGCCCTTAGTATGGGCAGTTTTATATACCTCTGCTTCTGGTTACTTGTGAGACCTTTTAATGCCGGCTATTATGTTCCTCTCAATAAAACATCAAATGAAGCTCGAGTTGAGACCCTATGGTGGGAGAAAGCATGACGTTATATTTGTTGTTGGATAAGTTTGGCTTTTTGAGCTATCAGGTAATTCATAACTCAGATACATGCCTAATTCTTCCGAATGAGGCAACATAGTTATAAAACCTCAGTGCGCTCCTTGTCACCTGGATGCAGCAACTTGTAAGCTTCAGTGGTCTTTCTATTAAGCAGCATTTAGCTACTTATGAACTTAAGATAAACTCGTTTAGCTTTTAACTGGAATTTGTGATCAGGATCCATACTTGCAGAGGCTGATAAAGCACCCATTAAATATAATTTGATTTTATAATTTTTGTCTACATGGGGTTTGTTCTTTTTTCATATTTTGTTGCAATTGTATTTGTATGGATAAAGGCCATTAACTGTGGCTGACAATAACTCTAATGTCTTTGTTGTAAATAGCAGTAAAACAAGAAGGACAAGCAATGGAAGAAACATGCTTCAGAGGGAATGGCGTACTTTGACGTTGGTAGGAAACATTCTAGAAAAGCCTTGCAGGAAAAGAGGTTAGGTCTGAACAGTGCTGCTTCTACTGCTCTTGTTTGTGCGAGGTGGAATGCCAAAGCTGCTCAGGTTATGGATGCTTACAAGTAAGAAATGGCGGTATACAAGAAAACTGCATCTTAATATGTGGTTGAATATTTCTTTGGTTTCTATTTGATTTTAAAATGTTTCTCATCCGGCATAGATGTGCTAACTGAAGTATAATGTTACATATTTAATGGGAGAAGTGCAAAAGTCCAAGAAGCGTCTGGCAATAAGAAAGAAGCAGCTCATATTTCTGTAACCATTCTTGTCGGAGAGTATGTCTTTCATTTATTGAGGTGCTTCCTTCAATAACTTATAGGAATATGCTGTTAGTGTTCAACTTGCTTCTTTTTTATCGTAGTGTGGGCGATGCTGGTTACGGGTCTGGATTGGGATTAAGGGATGATAAAAACTATAACAAACACCCTCCCTGCTACCCCAATTATTCAGTGCAGATGCATTGCTTGCAGGTTAATTTCTTAGTTTCGTATTACAGTTTATATTTTTCTGATAACTTGATAATCTTGATTATTTTTTTTTGTATATGCAGAAACTTAGCTTGCAACAACCTTATCCAATTACGCAGCTCATCCCTCCAAGCGCCATTAGAAGCATCTGATTTATTGAACAGAGTGTTCACAGGAGCATCGGCAAAGGTTACTGTTGTGTAGTTTCCTTGATTTTCTTCTACAGTCTATATCTTATCTTCAATCAACTGATTGTTTTTTTGTGTTTTTCTGCAAATAGTCAGAAGCATCTTTAGTGTTTAATTGCCAAATGAATGGTGCTGCAAGGATAAAAGATTAGCTCCATGTATGTTGGTTTCATCATATGTACGAAATATTTGTGGTAGTCTGAAAGCAGAATGGAAAATCTTATGTTTATCAATTATTGTTTTCTATGTTGCTTCTGGTCGAAACTAATTTATCTATGGACAGGAAAAAGATACCAAAATTAATGAAGTTTTCAAGTTGCTAATCCCGGACAGATGTGTAAGTTGATAGAAGACTCACTTAACCTAGTTTTCCGATGGTTTCTCCAACAGGTAGGATCACGGAGTGCCGTTTTCTTGATTTTTATGTTCAATTGTCATTCACATTCTGTTCATAAGATTATGCTCATTTAGATGTTTTTTTAACTTTTCTTAGAATTGTTAGATTATGATCTTTGGGTGTCGCAACGGGTAGACATATTTGGTTTCAGGTGCTCAAGTGAGAAATTGAATCTTAAATCTTGTGGTTGAAAATCTGGTGAAGTGAGTTTTGAGGACATTTTCACACCTACTGAGGCTCTTGCTATCCAAGATAAGTGCTAATGTTGATGCTTTTTAACGTGTGAAGGTAACTATTGCTGGAATAAATACTGATCGAATTCGGGTATTCGGGTCGGATTCTGGATCGGGTTCCCGGGTCGGAGGATACTGGGTCGGATTTTTGGGTCGGATCTTGGGCTGGGTATTCGGGTCGGATTCTGGATCGGGTTTGTGGGTCGGTTCCCGGGTCGGATACTGGGTCGGGTATTCGGGTCGGATTCTGGGTCGGGTATTCGGGTCGGATTCTGGGTCGGGTATACGGGGCGGATTCGGGTCGGGTTATCGGGTCGGATCTTCGCAAAACGCGTGAGCTGGCTCATTTACCACAAACCGCGTGGGTGGATAATTGGGCCAAACATCTGGTGGGCCTTCATTTACGCCTGAAGCTCCATTGGAAATAATAAAACAACATTCTTCTGCGGTCTTTTAACGCCAACTGACGCTGCTTTGAGCAGCTTGAGTCGATTGTACATTAACATTGGGAGGTTTCAACTGTGGAGAAAGAGCACAAAACGACGGCGTCAGCCCGAGTTCCGACGCCCGGCTCGGCTGAGGTTTTCGAATTGTATGATTCTGTGAATCTTTTTGTTGAATTCTTGTTTTCGATGATTGTGTGATTTTCATGTTTGTAATTTAGATGATTTCCCTTTCTCTGAATTGAAATTCTGCACCATCTTATGATCCTTTTTGCTCCTAGATTGCGTGTAAAGGTCTTCATTTTAAGATGACGAAACGGATACATCAGAAGGGCATGGAAACATCAACACACATGATTCCTTGCAAAATGGGAATGTACGTCTTCCTGCAGATGCTAGAGGGCCGTCTGCACCCATATTTTCGGAAACTCATGCCCTTCTGTCCCGCATTGGCGAAGGTAGTTATTTGTTTGGATTTTATTTTGCAGACACATGGTATGTTGTGTAGTTCCTTTGAGTTTCTATATTTTATATCTTATCTTCAATCTACTTTTTTTTTTTTTGTTTTTTTTTTTTTTTGCTTTGGAAGCCAGTTTAACTGACGAAGCTTTCTTTTGTATTGCAGATGTAGACGGTACGTACTTTCCTTTTGTTTGCTGTTCAATATTTTAAGATTACTAGTTCAATTGTTCTTGTTTCGATGTTGTACTCTTTATTGATGTTCCCAGGGCGTCGGTGATAATTGCTGATGCAAGAGCAAATCACTGTGTGGAAGACTTTTCTGGTGATGTTTGTTAATTTAGGGTTCTAATGTTCCAAATATCTTATGCAAGTCATCATCATTGAGTTCCTTGGAAAGTTGACAAATATTACGGAGGTGAGTTGGAAGTATTGGAAACAATTTATGTTGCTATTGGCATTGTTATGTTAGCTAGTATTTAGTGAAAAGTTATGTAAAATTCTACCATTTGAATCTAGTAGAACTCTCTAGGTGAAGTACTTTAATCATAAACATGGTCTATACTGTTGGTGCTTTCTAATTGTTGCTTGCTGGTCTCTTTTCCACGCAGCTTGAGAGTCTGACATGCTTGTCTTCGCGCCTTTATTATTGATCAAATAACAGCAAGATAAGCTTTTTTTCTCTCAGACTGACATTCTCTTTGGTCTCGTGTGAAGGTAACTATTGCTGGAATAAATACTGATCGAGGAATGCTACAATCTTGTATTTCTGAGGCACTAGTGAAGTAACACCATTTTATTTTTCACTCCTAGTTCTTATCCTTTTTTTTTTCACAGTTTCCTCATTGTTTACATCAATTTTGATGTTGGTTACAAATCATTATTTTTGATACGATTTTTATGGCTTTTAGGGTTTAGGGTTTAGGTTTTAAAAAGGGATTTCACCAAATGTAACTTCAGCTCTCATTTCACACCACTTCTGGAAAGGTAATATTTGATGGATGGAGAACTGTGAATGATGTGGAGATGTGCTCTGCAAGGTAACTGATTGTTTTTGGTCCTGATTCAAGGGTCCCACACCATTAGACATCTGACAGCAATCATCAGTACAAGTATGATTTTTGGCCAGGTGAGTTCTCTGTTTATATAAATATTTTGATAAATGAACTTGTACTCAAATTTGATGCTTTCATATTGAGCCTTTGGTTCTTTCTTTTTTTTTAGCCTTGAACTTTGTCACATGTTTATATTTTTAAATTTGTATCTGTTATCCAAAAATGGAAGGAGCTTGTAGAGAAGGCTCGATCAAAGCAACTCCTGCAACATGAATACAATTCAGGTTCTAGTCATATCTATCGTATTTTCTTGAAGAGATTTTGGGTGGGTGAAGTTAGTTGCCTAACAAAAAATTTTCATTGCAGGGACTTTCAAGCCATCCAACTAAGGTCCAAAGATGCAGTGAGGGTGTTGCTGATTACGAGTATGAATTAAGGTCCAAAGATGATGAAAACCATCGCTGCCTTCATGTTTACCCCAATCATCCAGCTAACTCGAAAGATGTTGTTGTTGACTTATTTTAAAGCTTGACTTTGCAAATTGCAGAGGAGCTGACTGGTAAGCTCAAGCAACCTTTGCCTACTTATGGTTACTCAAAGTTGGATTTATTCATGTCCTAATCCCGTTTCATGATCTGTTTTTCTTCATATTAGTTACCTTGTGTATGATATCATAGGCGGTGGTGCTCTTACATTGCGCCAAGGACACCATTTTGCAAAATTAGACCAAGTGCTTTACATCTGCTGTCAATCCGTATTGTTAGAAGTTGTAATATGAAACTTAATCATTTAAGAACTGAAATTATTTGCTAGTAATATTCAATTTGCTTCTTTTTTATATAGTGTAGGCGGATATTGATTACGGGTCTAAGCTGTAAGACTAATCCCTACTGCTTTGGATATTTCACTTATTAGCGAGATTCTGTGTCTAAAGATTGTTCATTCATGTGCTTTTGCTCAGGTAGTGACCAGGAAAAGCTCTCGATTCAGCAAACAGAAGCGTCGATTCTGTCCTCTGAGGTTGCAGATAATAAGCTCGACTCTTCCTTTGCCGTGGCGAAGTCAACAGTTGCTAATGGAGATTTTACTATATATCACACCGGTGTCAGAGGGCTAGGAGACGGTACTCCGAAGGTGAGTCAGTCGATTTGAGTAACCAGTAGCTAAACTATAGTCTTATTTCGGGCATCTTTATGTGGACATTAATATCTCACTTCAAATTAGCTTGCAATCTCTTATGCAATATAATTCAGGGAAAAACGAGAGTACTGGGCCACTGGCTCCACGATAACTGGGTTGATGCAGAGTGTTATTATAGTAAGTTATCTGTACTTGTTTTGTTGGAAGTTATTTTCAACCAAGTCCTCAACCATACAGTTTTTGAATATGTTCCCATTCAATGGTGCAGGTTCTGATATCTGTTTGGGTTGTTTGCCTTTTTGCGACATACATGATTTGTATCCATTCTATATTGACACGGTGCTGATTCTGAAATCTTATGAAGATACATGACACCGTTGTGTCTTCATTATAAAAAACTAACTTGAATAAACTGGTGAAGGCTATAGATTTGGGGAATTACTTGATGGTAGATATGAAAGAACTGCTGCTCATGGGAAAGGGGTATTTTCATCAGGTAATCGTTCAAAAGATCTTAAGGCGGGAAATGGTGAACCTGAAGAAGTGGCATTAATGATCATCTGTAACAATGAGACGATGTGAGCTCATATTTTTTCATATCTTTTAATGTTAGCTGTTGTTAAGGTAGCAAATACTGTTTTATGTGATGTTGACTGTTCATGATTTTGAATCTTGTTGTATTCTCTAGGTTCAAGGCTGGGCAATCTGAACTGATTATATTGAAGAAATTGGTTGGTGCAGATTCGGAGGACAGACACCATTGTGTGAGATTCCTTTCAAGCTTCAGGTACCGCTGTCATTTATATTTAGTATTTGAATCTCTTCATATGAATTGACGAGAGGTCCTGAAGAAGTTTGGTTGTAAAATTGGTCTTATATTAACCGATGTTAGAGCATATGCGAAACAACTCCTCACTACGCTGAAGCACCTTAGGAATGATGGTGCTCTTCACTGTGACATTGAGCCAGGTAACATGATGGTCAGCATCTTAAAAGTCCAAATACTTATGTTCTCATTTCAGTTTTACTTACAAAAATGTGAAGCTCAATTTTATGTTTGTCCCTCCGTGAATGTTAGGTAAAAGATAGTAAAAATGTTCTGTTTCCTGTGGATATATTGTCTATTTGGTGCTGTTTGTGTGAGCTTTATACGGGAAAATATCTTTTTCCCAGTGCAACCAATAATTACATGCTGCGGTTGCATTTGTAATTGAAAGGCCATTTTCCAAAGAAGATGCTTAGGAAGGTTAGTTCTCTTCATTAGTTTTGTGATCAATAACTCTGCGAGATATTGTGGTAAAGGACTTCAATTGCTTGCTTTTTCAGAGGGGAGGGTGAGGAGGACTGAGACGGTGGGTGAGTGTGTTCCTCTCCTCAATTCTCATCAAGATTGCCGACTGACTGATATTGAATGTTTTCTTTCCAGATTGCGGTTCACTCCACATTGTTCGACATTGTTCGCCAGGTGCCGCCTTCCCCAGGTTCGTTCTCTTTTCTGTATTCTTTTAGGATGGACATTGCAATCTACAATGTCCATGGGCAGTAGTCATTCTTTTATTTCAATTCCGTGTTTCTTTTTAGGGTTGGGTTTTCATTTTGCGGGAGTTTCTAGGATCATATTTAGGAAATTGGACAGTGACCTTGAGGGACCAAATTTCTCAGAATCGGTTTCTCAAATAGGTCGGTTCCTATCTCAGCATACTAAACAGTAACAAGAAAGAAGAGGAAAATAATAGTGTTAGTTTAGATGGGCAGTTTCTTGTACTTTTACTCTGATGCCTTATTTTCACTTGACTTGTCTGCTGGTGCATTTTGGAGAATCCGTGGCACAACTCATCATTCGAGGGTTCTGGGTTGTAGGTTCTTGAGACTGTTTCTCCCCACTAACATAGAGAACCAAGATTTCTTTACGCCATATGATTTTTTTATCTTGTTTGTGAATTTCTTCTCCTACACTTACAGGGATATAGTTGACCAATTCCAGAACTCGCAACTGGGATATGATACCCAATTGCGAGTTCTGGAATAGTCATTATTGCCCGTGTCATAAAGAAGAGCCATTACATCGATTGGGAGAGTTACATGTTTGGACTTTTCACTATATAGCCCAATTATATTAAAAATATACATTTTTTATTCTCGGACTCAAATCTGATAGAAAATCAATCGGCGTTGTCTCCCTCAATCTCCGTTTATGATTTTTCTACGCACAATTGTATATATGATTTTTCATAATTTTGTTTGGATCTGAATCGGGGTGGGGCGGACCTGGGTGGTTGATTGAGGTCGAGCTGTATTAGGTCTGAATCGGATCGTGATCTCGGTGGAATTGGTGGTATGGTTTTGCAGGTTTTTCTTCGATGAGGATTTGATATGGTGAGAGATTGTTTGGAGGAGAGTTGTATTGGATTGGGAATGAGGGTTTTATCGGTGATGTTGTTGTCGATCAGTCGGTTGCAGGCCCAATATGTTGTCTACTACGCAGTTTTGCGCATCAATTTTTAATCTTTGGTTTTGTTATAAGTAGGGGTCTCAAGTCGATTGTATATCTATTGATCTGGGGTTTGAGTTCGTTGTTTGGATTTCGAGTTAGGCGAAAGGGGTTAGATTCAACTGTTCATGCATGCTCTTTTTGGAGTCAACTGTAAATTCTCTTTTATGTTTGTTGTTGATTTGGTTTTGGAATTTTTGTAAGAAGTATAATCTCATGATCTGTATAGATTTTAGTTTATTATCTGAAATGGTGGGGGCAGAAAGAATGTCTTCATTAACAGTCTCTAATTCATTTATTCATGAGTGAACTTGACTTCAATCATAGTGCATTGTACAAGTATTTTGTCATAACGGATATTATTTGATCTTATATTGCATTTAGTGTTGATGTTGCTCTGTATAAATATCTGTTTTGGATTGGTGATCATTCTAATGTTTCTGGGTTCTTGCAGAATAAATTACCAAAAACATGGGCGGGGCTTTAGAGTATTGCATATCGTGAGACATTTTTTTGCGTGTCTTTCAGAGGTTCAGAATGCTGACAGAAAAGTTTCATTCAGAGAGAAGGTTATCTACACTGTGATCTCTCTGTTCATTTTCCTGGTGTGTAGTCAGCTACCTCTCTATGGCATACATTCCACAACAGGTGTTGATCAATATCTTGGTGTCCGCTTGAGCAATATCTTTGTATATGTTTGAGTTCATTTCAGTTTGTCTATGTTTATTCACTTGTTGATCAGTTTGATTCACTGGCTTGGGATTGATTGTTAAATAAAGAAGTTATTGTTTATTTCAGAGACTACGTCTTCCTGAAATTTGATTTTTAAATATACATAATCATTATGTATAATCTCATTGGAGCACAAACTATTTTTCATAATCTAAATTATACATAATTCATATAATACTATATTTTAGCCAATCATTTTGCATATTTGTAAACAGAAAATTGCAAATGCATTTAATTTTGAAAGGAAGAAAATTACTTTATTTTAAATTTATTAAAAGCGCTATTTGGAGCATAAGAGACGAGTACAAACATTTATGCTCGCGCATCTTCCAAACGGAGCAAATTTAAAAGAAAATGAATTGTGAATATTTTACATCACAAAAACATACAAACGAAAGTAAATCCCATGACCACAAAAAGAGAGAAAACCATTGTACGCTTCATTGTATTTCTAAATCAAAAGTATCGAAATTCAGATATGTATGTATTTATATATTTCAGGTTTAGGGTTTAGATTAGATGAGGAGGGATGAATAAAATGTCATATAAACTTTTGATGAGACGATACTTTTTGATTTCATGAATCATAAATACATGATTTTCAGGATTTATTGATTTTTGTACATTTTTAATATTTTCATAGTATATTGGAAGGGACGGTGAATTAATTAGGTGAGCTTACCGTTTCCATCCAAACATTTTTTAAAATTTCAATTTAGTGAATATTAAAATAAAATAGGGAAATACGTGGACGAGTGTAGAAAGAAGTGGAAGAGCAGCGTGTAGTTTTCTGTGGGTCCCATTCCGCCATAGCCAGGCTGAGACAAAGCAAACCACCACCCGATCTTAAAGCCGAGACGACGACGACGACGACGAAGCCTTCACTCTGAATCGACCTCTCCGATAATCATCAACGGCTTCTCCTACCCCGACGCCGCCGCGTGCATATCGTGCGAGGCTTAGAGATTTGTGTTTGTTCGATTCATTTGCTGAGTAGTTTTGATGGAAAATCTGGCTTTTCACGATGGTAATTTGCACAGTTTGATTGACAAGCGGTGCCTCGGCTTTCGTCAGGTGATTTTTGTTCAGTGTATATTAATTTATACATTTAGGTTTAAAGATATTGTTCTTGGCGACTGGTTGAAAATTGAGTGGGTTGAGTGAGCTGGGTGTCATGTTCGAGAAAAATTTGAATTTTGAGTTTTTGGTTGATTGATTGGAGTGGAGATAAACAATGTTGGTTCCGGATTTGAATGGAAATTTATGTTGATATGTATGAAAAGTTGACAGAACGAGGAGGGTAGGTTGAGCCGTTGGGAAGGGTTTTGTGTATGATGCATTTAGACTGGTGCTATTGATCGCAATTCACACAGCCGTCATGACATTAAATTTATGATGTATGCTGGGCTTTCATAGTTTCATCCCAGACTTAACTTCGGTGGAGTTTCTAAGTTGCAGTAGTAGTTTTTAGGAAAGTTACATTCTTTTGGGCTGTGTGAAGGCATTTAAGGACTCTTTTTAGCTGTGTTTGGTGCTGTTCTTATATATTGCATTCACATTTATGTGTTATGGAAGCGGGCTCTTGTCCTGTTCAATTTTGCATTTTTGTGCTGCATTATTAAGAAGTTGCATTTTTGTGCATATATGAGTTTATGACCTGGCTTCATGTACATGAAGCTTCCTTTTGAGCATTTTTTGAGATTTTATAAGAAGACACTTCTTGCGTGTTTAGGAAAGAATAATATTTAAAGACTGGTTGTTTCTGAGATGCAGTATGACTTGAAACTGTAATGTTCTTGCAGGATGTTAGTCATGATATGCAAATGCACTCATCATTGATACGTCGTCTATCCCTGGAAAATGAGCTTGAGGTTTGTGTGACTGAACTTATCAGTTTCTGCTAGATAAATGGAAAGAGTGTTGTGTTTTTTTTGCGAAAAATGATACTTAGCAATTGGGATTTTTGAGAACCCTCAAGTTTTCTATAATTTTTTTCAAAGCATATTTAACTATTTAAGTGCTCAACTTGCAATTTTTAGGATGTTAAAGCCCTCACTATTTCTACTTCTTCAGCTTTTCATTCCTGCTTTTATCTTATCGATAGGGTCATCGAGGTTGTGTGAACGCAATATCTTGGAATTCTAAAGGCACACTTTTGATTTCTGGATCAGATGACACACGGGTATGTTATTCAAAGATTTGACATAGCTATGAGTTTTTCTCAAGCTGCTTGATCACTTGTACTATTCTGAATTGTTCATTAGTATATGAAGTTCAAAGTTTGAGGCATTTCTAATTTGGGTAAAAACTTGATGGAGTATTTGCTTGTGATTAATCATTAGCTAATAAACAGTGTTTAGGATTCAAAAAGTAAAAAAGAGTAGTCTCAAGGGTACTGGAACCAATATTGGAAACATACATTACACCTAAGTATCCCGACACCAGCAAATAGATGTCCGAATTTTTTTGGAAATGTGTGAGCATTTAGCACTTATCTTTGTTACACAGGTAGATGAGTGAACTTGCAATGAGATGTTCTCAAACAGTTGATTGGATCCGGAGTCTAAGGGATGAGATATCATACAACTCATAACCATAGGCTTTGCGAATTATGTATTGAATCGTCTAGTTTTTTTTATCATTAGTTCACCATCCATAGGAGTGCACAAAAGATACTTTTATAATGGCTTGGTAGTTCTAAACTCTACTACAGGCTTCAACTATTGTTTGGTTGTTACAGATTAATATCTGGAGCTACATGAGCCGTACACTTGTGCACACTATAGAGACTGGCCATACTGCAAACATATTCTGTGCCAAGTTTCTCCCTGAAACTTCCGATGAGCTTGTCGTATCTGGGGCTGCAGATGCAGAGGTATTGACCAACTTTGACAATGACCGAGGAAAACTGTCATATTGAGAAACTGCATAACAGTTAAAAATTTCTTGAACCTTCGGCAGGTTCGTTTATTTGATTTGTCACGTCTAAATGGACGAGGAGATAAAGAAGTTACCGCTGCACCAACTGCTTTATTCCAGTGTCACAATAGACGAGTGAAGAAGTTAGCTGTGAGAGTTCTAGCGTGATTTTTGTTCTTGATGGGGATTGGTATTACTGAAGCCGCTATAGTTTATTTGTCAGTGATATATTATTGAATATTTCAGGTGGAAGTGGGGAACCCAAATGTGGTTTGGAGTGCCAGTGAGGATGGGACCTTGAGACAACATGACTTGAGGGAGGGAAATTCTTGTCCTCGGGCTGGGGCATCCCATCAAGAATGTCGGAATGTTCTTGTGAGTGAATACACCCTTTTATGGTGTGGTTAACATTTTGGACGTCCAATAACTTCTTTATGACAGCTTGATTTACGTTGCGGAGCAAAGAGGTCTCTTGCTGATCCTCCCAAACAATGTCTTGCTCTTAAATCATGTGATATCAGTTCCACTAGGCCTCACCTTCTTCTTGTAGGTGGAAGGTGCATGTCTGCATATCCTTGTGTGAAGTTCTCTTATATTTCCCGCAACTCATGATTCCTTTCCTTATGTTTGCAGTGATGCATTTGCACGGTTATATGATAGAAGAATGTTGCCTCCACTGTCCTCTTGGCAAAAGAAGATATCTCCGCCTCGCTGTGTCAACTATTTTTGCCCAATGCACCTCTCAAATCATGTTAGTGATTAAAAATACGTGGTCATCTGTTGATTATCGAATATATTTGTCAGTTTGCTATCTAGAATCATTGTGGAAGAGTACACAATACGGTTAACTTAATGAAGTGCAGTGCACAATAAGAGTCCATTCCAGTTTTGTACTAGTGATTTTGAGTCCATATTTGTGTTGTTCTACTTCACAAACAGCAAGCATAACTCAACTCTTTTTGAAGAATTTGTAAGGTCTTACTATTGTTTTGTTTTCAGGCTCGCCCAAGTATGCATCTCACTCATGTAGCATTCAGTCCCTACGGTGAGGAAGTTCTTCTAAACTATAGTGGCGAGCATATATACTTGATGGATGTCGCTCGAGGTGTGTTTTAATATTTTTCTTCCAGTTCTTTACCATCCATACTTCCATAGTGTCTTTAGTCTTGTGTTTACTTCTAATATATTGTACTCTTATTACTTGCAAAGGAAGGCCCCGCTGGCTTACCTTTTGACCAGTACATAATAAAAAAAGCAGACTGTTTTTTGTCTGAAAGACAATATCAGTCTTTTCTTATTATGATCATTTATAGTTCAGTATTCATGATAATGGCACTTCAAAATTCCTGTCAGACATAACATAATACCTTCTCTGCAGCTGCTCATGTCAATGGACAGTATACTTCTGAAGACGTAGTGAAGTTGACAACTTTTACTCCCATGTTCCAAGAGCCGCAGCGACCCCAGACTGCTGTTTCATCAGTTACCTTTTCTACTAGAAGGCATATGGCTTCCACGGTGTGCTTCTTTGGTCTTTTTTTGCTACAACTTTGTATTTGTATGCAGAAATCATAATAAATTCTCGTCAACCGGTGGCAGCTTGATAAATGCAGGGAGCTGCTTCAATTTGCTGAAAGAACAGTAGATGAGAAAGATTACTTTTATGGAATTGAGGCGTGCAATGAAATTCTAGAAGGACATGACACAGACATTGGACAGGAATTGGAGAATGAATGCTTATGTACACGTGCTGCTCTATTCCTTAAGGTTATATAGTCACATATTATGACTTACCTGTTTCAAAGTTTATATCACTTGCTAAGGCTTCTTAGAGGCATGACAGCAACTTCATGATCTCTTCTTTAACTAGTTTTCTTCTTTTGTTTCTAATATGCAATCAGCGTAAGTGGAAGAATGATGTCCATATGGCTGTGAGGGATTGCATTAGAGCTCAGGCACTAAATAGTTCTTCTTACAAGGCATTATTGCTAATGTCTGAGGCCTTACTGCAGGTAATGACTTTGCAAACTTATCATTTAATCTATCTTTTTTAATAATGCAGAAATTCAAATTGTTTTTTTTGTATTTGAATGAGAATGGTACGCTTCAGCTGCAGCCTTTTCGTTCTTAAATTGCTGTGGCAGATTTTGTGTCTAGAATTTGTGAGTAGCCTGTATGTGTATGACATAGTACACCCAAGGGTTATATAGTCATGTGATATGCTCCCTATTAAGAACATTGTATGATGTTGATGGCATGACCCACTTGCTCGGATCAGTAATGAAATCATAACTAATAGTACTAGAATGAAATTAACAAGCAAAGAAAAACATAATAGGAAATATATTACAAAGTACAATGATTAGTGTACAAATATGAGTTTACATAATTTGGTGAAACTGTGCTGGTTTAAGGATGGTGGAGGATGTTGCATCTTTCTTTTCGACTGTCACTTGGTGCATTAAGAAGTTGTACTGGTCTAGAGGAACTAAAGATACTCGAAATCAAAATGTTAATAATGCGAGCTCATTGGTAAATACATGTTATGATGTTGATTCCTGATCATCTACGATGTATTGCAGCTGAGGAAACTTAAAGAAGCTTTAGACTATGCTGTTGCAGCACAATCTCTGGATCCTCATAACGATGAAATTGTAGAGATGATGGATAATATCTTAAAGCGTATTGCTGCAGGTCAGTTACAGTAAAGCATTTTCTTCAGATTCTTTCAGGATGAAGAGTATTCACTTATTCAACATTGACATATTTAAATTTTCGGCTAGTGGAAAATATCATTCTATCAAAGTTCAATAACCTGGCATCCAGCATTAACTTGTGGTTATGAAATTGATTAATCACATTTGTCACGTAGTAAGTACATCTGTATAGCATTATTGTAAGCATGATTTTAGCTTTGATGTTTGATAAGCAAGTTAGAGCTGTTTTCAGTTCTGGTACAGCATGCATGGTTACCAATCTGGTACTATAAGCAAGTTACAACTTCTTTTTGGCATGTTGCCCTTCACATGCTTACCAATTAGTCAACAATCATGGAGGTCTCGTACAAATGCTCTTTAGGGGGTTTGAGAACTTTGGTTTTTTATTTTTCTGAACGCTTAGTATTTTCTGCACCTGTTAAAACCGTGCCCTTTTGTTGGCAGCTGACGCGGAAAAGGATAAGAAGTCAAAAGATGGAGCACCAAAATCTGAATCTCGGGCTAAAGTACTTTCATTGTCTGATATAATTTACCGTTTAGGGGCCACTAGTGATTCATCTCAAGAAGGTCCAAGATCTGAAAGGGAGGATTCTGATTATGACGATGAAGTGGAACAAGACTTTGAAACATCAACAACAAGCAATGAGGGCCGTGATTTTGAATCTAACACTTCCCAGGGGAGCCTGAGTCAGAGAACTCATTTAAGAAATAATTCAGTCAGAGTAGATGGTGGTAGAAATGGTTCATCTTCACCAACTAAATCGCCACAGAACAGCAGAGAGGCATATCAGGTCATGATTTACAATCTGCATTCAATATATTTCACACATTACCATGGAGAATCACAATATTCTAAAAATGCAATTGGTGTTTTAGTTTTGTACTTTCTAAATCCATTAGCTCATCTTGCAGCCAGAAGCAGCACTTGATATGAAACAAAGATATGTGGGCCACTGCAATGTGGGGACAGACATCAAGCAGGCTAGTTTTCTTGGTCATAGAGGTCAGTTGAATTAACACTTTATAAGCTAATCTACATAATCTCTAACTGAAATTTGTACAAGGAAATTGTAGAAAGATGCTATTTACTTCTAGCCTTTTGTTTTAACTAAAATGTCTCTGTTTCACTAGTTTGTGTAACTTCACACTAATCTTAAACAATTACATTTCATAGAATACTGACAGAAAACACTTGAATTAAATACAAAAAAATTGCAAAACTATTTACCTGGCTGAAAAAAAATTTAAGAAAGTTTTGGTGAGCTTTGAGGTACACAATGTTGAATTTATGTTGGCATTAAAAGATTGAAGAAAAACACATCAAATTATTTTGTACTATAGTGAGTTCTCTCCACTGTAGGTACTATAATGGACAGTATTGGTTTAGCTTGACATTTGATGGTCTCTGATTGTTCACAGGTGATTATATCGCCGGTGGAAGTGATGATGGCAGATGGTTTATCTGGGAAAAGAAGACTGGCAGATTAATAAAAATGCTTCTTGGGGATGATGCAGGTAAATTTTATAGAATCTATATGTAGATGCCTTCCCGCAGGTGTAACCACATCTCTTTCATCGACTTTAACTGCCTTTTCAACGTGTTTTCTAGTCGTAAACTGCATACAATCACACCCATTTGATTGTGTGATAGCAACAAGTGGAATCGACAACACAATAAAGGTGATGATGCTCTCAAAACTCTGTTGGTTATTCCAATAAGCCAGTCAACTGAACAACAGCATTGTTGCAGATTTGGACTCCAACTTCTCCTGTACCGTCCATAGTTGCTGGTGGTGCTGCAGGACCAGATACTACTGATGTGGTTGAAGCTATCAAGAGTAATCAGCAGAGATTGAACCACAACTCCGAAACAATCTTGTAAGCATCATCATATATTTTTAGGCTGCAGTTATGAACATAAAGTAGTTCTGCCATGTGTTGAAGTTGCATTGAGCACATTTGTCTTGATCTGCTAGCAAATTTGAGTTCCTCTTTCTGGAGGACTAATATTTGCTAGCAATCAAATTAATTGTTTTGCAATTAGTAGAAGCAATTTAAAATTCTAACTTCTATTATGTGATTTGTATTTCCACATTCATTTGACCTACCTATTACTAATAATTTCAGTTGTTTACAGGCCATTTGAGCTGTTTGAGCGGTTTAGGACGCACGAGTTCAACGAAGGTCCAGTGCATTCAATCGATTGTGCTCAGAGCTGATGGCATACAGTTAGAGAAGGTGGCTTGTGGCGAGAATCTATAGACTAGCAAGTGCAGCTTTATGGATAAATCCCTTGACATATCCTACATCTTGCCTTTTTCTATAACTATAAGCAAACTGGTCAACAAGTTGAATGTACAAGATAGATTAATGTCGGTTTTCCCATCTTCAGGCTGAATGTACAGATAGATTTAGCGCATAAGTACCATGGTGGTACGACCATGTGCATAGAGTTCTCAACTCTGTAACAGTTCCTCACATGCGTATCAAAATTGACATTCAGGATTTTTTACATGTTAATGCTGTATTGCTGGTACAATGCATTCTGCAACAGGCTATATTTCCCATGAAGTTACAAAATGGAAATTTCAATTCAAAACCCTGAACAGTTGGGATGGCTGCCACAACAGTTGGCTAAACGAGCAAAACAGCATTGATGCACCCATCATTTTCTGGATTGTTAGTTACTTGAGCATATTTTCCTGCAACAGACATGCTAAAAAGGTTAGTACAGAATAGCGAGGAGGATCAAATGGGGAAAAATATGTGAAACTCATAACTCACCCCATACGACTTTTCCAGCTGGTGTGACCAATCCAAGTTCACTAACATTCACCTCAATGATAGTTCCTTTAGTCATCACCCCAAGAGAAGTGTACATCTGCCCGTTGGGATTCTTCTTTACACCAATGATCTCCAGGTTGAATGTGCACTTCAATTCAGGGTGTGTCACGTGTGCTTTAGTGAAACGCAGACCTGAAGGACGAATAAACCTTTCATACTTGGGTGGCTTACGAGTGAAACTTGGTCCAACAAATGTGGCTTTTGTGACCATCCTCTTCCACTGCTTGGCTGCAATAGACATGCCGAGCATTCATGTTAGAGCAAAAAGATAATTTATTTGCAAGAGGTTTTAAAACACTCGGTAGATGGTTTACTTTTCCTTTTCCCAGTCCTAATGACTCGAAACATTTCATCTTCTGCCACGGGTCTTACCTGAAAATTTAATTTGAAGCATTAATATTTATACTCAGCGAAAGTCCAGTTCAAATCATAGATGGGTACAAGCATCTTACCTTAGGCAAAGGAACATCCCATTTACCCGCCTTTTCTTTTCGCTTTTGTTTTATGGTGTTGCTCAAAACCTTGAAGAGAAATTTAACACATAAGATCATGGGCATATCCTGCTATAAACATTGTCCTCAAAATATTATAAAGGAAAAGTTAACAATGACAAACCTTGGCCCGTGCTGTGTTCTCACGATCAAGCAAATACGCAGGAACAGCTCCATCTTGAACATTATCATCAACCTTGCGCCTACTTGTTGATTCCTCATGCATAGCCAATCTGCTCAAGACAGCCATCAACTATCAGCAACATCTAAACAGGAACATACACTTATACATGCTATAACCAAAGAATAAAGAATAGCCAAAATATGATAACATAACACATTCTCCTTATACAGTTGTAATGAAAAACTGAACAGGCACATCCACGCCTTTGAAATACAATACACACTAGTGACATCCCGCTAGCTACATACCCCACATCCTTTTATCATCGCCGCCTTACCAATCTACCACAATTTTTCCGATTCTACCACATTACAAGAACCTTCTAACATTTAACGAATGCCACTTGCAGCATGAAAGTTTTCGTAACAGGGTTAACCTATCAGTAAGCTACTCAGCATAAAATTTGAAGTCACCAAATACTTACGTTTTCTTCATCTGCGCCTTCTCCGCATAGCGCTTCTTAGCAAACATCTTCCCCTTGATCCCCAGAGCCTGCCAAAACAAAATTCAAACCCAATAAACACCCACCAAAAATGTCGCCATCCAAACCAATCACACAAATCCAAAATCAAACCTTTTGTGCAGTGGCGGATCGCTTGTGAACCTCACGAGCCTCCTTCTTCCTCTTCCGCTCGAAGTGGTCAGGGCGATACCCATTCCTCTTCCTATGCAGATCGATGTAGTCTCCTTGCGGCTGTCAACCACAATTTTGTCAAAAAATCAGCAACTGGGTATTTACAAAATATAATAACTAGCAAATCTTTGAGGACAAAAACGCACCATCTTTGCTGGGTTCGGTAAAGCTCGGACGTTTGCCGATAGGAGAAACTACGCAGTGTAAAACCCTAATCGCGATGATGATGATGATAGGAAGGAAGAAATTCGGTATGTTTGGATACAAGAAAAGTCGCATCCTTTACAGGAATAAACTAGATACGACGCCGTTGTGAATATGGGCTTTGGTCTTGGGCTAGGACCAATTTCGAGCCCATTAGCCGTGGCATCAAGCAAATTCAGCTCTGCGAGACATACACAGGAACATATGTGGATGAGGAAGGTTAGCTGATGCTGGAATGAAGGGCTGTTTGGAGACAGTTGTGGCGGATTAGAATGTGAAATTTGAAACCTGTAATAACAAGAGCAGATGATTCAGCCATAAGTGGCACAACATGTATGCCTATCATTATTAAATGCGACCATTTTCAGGCCTGGAAAATCCGTGTTCACCAACAATGGATGAGTCAGAACAGTACAATGGCACCTTACGTATGAATCAAAAAAAAAAACTAGCCACGATTTGATCTATCCGATACCCTTTTTACAGAAAAGTGCTGCAACTGTAGCGTTGTCTTCGCCACTTAGTCTTGCTTGGTAGTAGCTACCGTATTCTGTAACTTGTGGATGAAGTCCTGCATTTGCTTCTCCCCCTTCTCGTCTATGATTCAAAATTTAGCAACCATGTTCAAGGTACATACAAACAGTTGCAGAGAATTTTACCATGAATTGCTGAAAAGCTTACCTAGCCTAGGCACCGTGTGACCCTTGGGGTGATTTATCACAACCGGGTCAACGCAGGTTTCGATCAGAGCCAAGCCATGTTCCTTCAAGAAATCTTGCTCCCCTGAAACCACAAATCTAACCATAAGCCATGCTAATCATTGATACTTCGTTGACTTGTTAGATAAAAACATGAATCTGCTTCGGAAAAAACTGAAGAAACGGGAATATACCTATGAAGTGAAGTGAAGGGAAATCAATTGGAGACGAATAGGCTTGCTCTGCTACAACTGGTGACTGGAACTTGGCTCCTCCGATGATCATAATGAATTTAATCATAGGGACATTCGTCAAGGCCACACCCTGCAAATACACGAAACCGAAAAAACAAAACACAAAAACTGCAACATTGATGAAACAAAAAGGCAAAGAGACAAATCCAGTCTCATAATCATTTTCTTGGATCACAACAACCTCATATTCCTACCTCCTTCTGCAGACCAGGAAGCGCACCGGACAAGATGGCTCCCTATAACAAAATTCCGAAAATGTAAGAAAGCGAGTTCCTTAACCAACCATTCATGATTGTCTATCCAGACAATCAAGAAATCATCAAAATCAAAGACACCAGAAAATTGTCCAACTAATTTAACTTTCTTAATCAAAAATTCAAAATCTTACCTGTGAAAACCCCATCAGCCCATCAAAAGGTCCATGCTTGATCATCAAATCCTCAATAAAACCCAGACACTCATCGAAATTCAAATACTCAGTAAACTCCTGAAATCGCCGCAAAGTTCACAACTTTACCGAATCAGACACAACCCCAGTTCGAAACCCTTATCAAAATCGACCACAGATTGTGATTTTAACTTTCTTCAATTTGTGATTACCTTGTTGAACTGGAACCACTCATAGTACGGAGGATCGAATATGCCCTCAACATCCGATTTTCCCTGGCATGGAAATGGCGCGTCTGCGAAGAAAAGATCGAGCTTGGAAGTCACAGATTCCGGCCACTTCCCGACCACCTGCTTCTTCATGATCTCTCCGCTGGTTCTGAATCCGTGCAGACATAGAATTCTTGGTTTTCGGATTGGCGCTGGAATCTCCTCTTGGCTTCCCATGTTGGGGTTTAGTTCTGGTTTTAGATCGACCGAGTTTTTTGAGGAATCGGGTGTTGGAAAAAGTTGAGATTGTAGAGGATTCCGATGTGCGTGGATTCTGCGGTTAATGCGGTGTGTTGGTCGTGTTTTGTGGTCGTTTGAATTCCTCAACTTTTTCTGTCCAATTTATTGGAACAAAATCATTTTATATTTTTATTTATTTATTTATTTATTTATTTTGGGTATATATGTGGTAGCTTTTAATTTGAGTATGAAATCATTGAATCATGTGGTCCGAGTCTCAATAGTCATAAAGACGGACAATTGTAGAGTTGGGAAATTGAGTTTAGGGTTTAGCACAAGTACACCATCGAAAACACTTCCTTGGCAAGATGCCTCAAAACACTTATTTTGACACTAAAATGTTGTGAAGGATGAGTGATCTAATCCAAGATGTTTGTTCGATTAGTCTCAATATAAACCAGGCCTTGATCGAGTTCTTGATGTGATTTTTCAACTTGTTCATTTTGGGCAAGGTCTCCGGCAATGCACAGACACCCAACTCAATCAGAAATACTGAAAGCTTCATGAGTTGAATCTGAACAACTAGCGCTGAAAAATTGTGAAATGAGTCTCAAGAAGAAGATGATTCCTTCCAGGACCGACCTCTGTGCCCTTACTGTTGGCCGCAACTTGCACCGCTCCTCGCACCTGGGTTTCATTCTGCAGGCCAATAATTTTCGATGGTGAAAGTGGTGCTACCTGAGGTAAGCTCTCAACGATCTGCAGCATCTGCTCTAACGAATCCTCAAATTCTGGGTAGATCAAGAGATCTTCCAATGGCCAAAGCGGTGCATCTTTCAATGACTCAGCTGTAATCCCTAACAAATGTGACGATGGATCCTCAGGAATGTGTAGAGGAGGCAGGATGACTTCCGGGGGCGGAGGAGGCGTCCACGGCGCGACACCGATTTGGAGGAGGAAGTGAGATGCAAAGCAGTTGATCCTTTCCTTCTTAGAGCCATACATGATCACCTGGTGTATGGATTCGGAAACCCTAATTCCCTTGCAAAATCCTCAAACCTTACTTCTACTGGAGTGTCCATCTCCAATGGCAGATGTTCAAGAAACACATGCAGTCTATGCAGCGCATTGATTAATCTGACTTTTGCCCGAGCGACGCTCTCAGATTCAAATGCAGGTATCACGCTCAAGATTTCGTGGTTGATCCTGATTATGGAAGCGTGGAGTCCCACAGTTTGATCAAGCTCAACCAGCTGCAGCCAACTAGGGTTCACTCTCTCTAGCGTCACTCTCACCCGAATCTCGGTTGCAGGTCTTGCATTGTTGGAGCTGCTGCGGAGGAGAGTGGAGTAGCATGTGAACAAGACAATGTAGTAGATGATGACGAAGAAGGCGATGGAGAGTCCTGAGGAGAGGAAGACGATAGATGATGATGGCTGGTGGCTCCCGTTTTGGGTTGGGGCAGGAGATGGTGTAGGGTAGAGAGTGATGGGTTGGAAAGCGGTGGATGGGCAGAAGACCGGGCAGAGGTCCGGGCAGGGAAGCGGGCAGGCGGGCCGACAGTGTAGGGGGGCAGGAGTTGGATGTTTGGTTGGAGGAGGGTAGAAGCTTTCTGTGTTTTTTGGGAGCCATAGTGTACCAAAAAAACAAGTCTTGAGGAGAACGGAGAAGTTGGTGAATAAATTTATTTCTTTTTGCTTTGAAGGAGGTTGTGGGTTGTGATTTTAGGTCAATAGTTGTATCAATATATACTATTTTACGAATTTTAAAAAATTAATCGGTTAAATACATGGTTTCATTACACTCATCAAATTGATTGGAGATTGTTTTTTTTTTTTTTTTATCATGTGTCACTTGCACATTTAGCGTTCACGAGATTACCACAATCTTTTTGGGCATCTCGCATAAAATTTATCAGGAAAGAGTTGTTTGTTACATAAGAATTATATTGCCTTTTTGTTTACGTGAATCTCAATCATTTTTATTTAACGTGTACGCATTATCTGTTACGAATATTATATGTTAGATACAGAGAGAGCCTTTTCTATGCCATCGATAGTAATTAGTACATAAGCCAAAGCACTCACCACAGCCTAGAACATTTCATTCCTTGAGCCATGACCTTCATAACAAGTGTGGATGACACCAACAATGCTATCCATGTCGTCCAATGCACAGTAGTTTTTAAACCCTTGTAGCTAGCCTTTGGTCTGCAGTTGATTTGTTTCCGATTTGATCTGATGTGGTCTGCACGCTGCCTAGTCTGATAGTGAACCGATGAGGCACTCAATCTGAAACATGTGCAACATTTTGGACAATGAGACACATGTCTCAGACAAAGAACACTGCACTCCAGATAAAAAGGGATAGATTACTAGAAAATAGCTAGGTTTTAAACTGACCTTTATTAGGATATTCACCATGGACCCACAGGACCAAACTTTCTATCTAGAATACTCGCTTGGCTAGAGTAAAACAAGAAAAATATATTTGAATGTAAGCAACTTGGTCTAATTGACTCTGGATGCAGCTATTGACCAAGGCCAAATATAAAATGAAAGGGAGCACGGTCCAACTAGTCTTTCCTCCTCCTCTTCTTCCCAGCAGCCAGCTTGGACTTTACCAATATATAGCAACCCTTTTCTTCAAAACAGTTCCAAAACATCTCTCATTCTTCAAATCCTAACAAAGTCTCCACATCTCTCCCGTCACCTACCTTCAAAACCCTTCTTTCGAAAACTGCTGTGATCAGTATCATCGAATCAAATATCAATCAAAGATCGAGTAGCTAGCCAAACAAGCATTGTCCGCCATGGCAGTATCGAGTTATATTCTTCCTATAAGCGTCACAAGCAGTATTGCTAGATTCAGCCCAAGCAGCAAATGGGCACTTGTAGAAAGGTCTAGAGGGTTTAAATCTTTTAAGGCCAGCCCAATCGGCCGCCCTTGTCAAAGACTAGGAGGCCATGTGCTTGTGCGGAATAGTATTTTGCCCGATGTGACTCCGATCCCATCGGGGTCTCCGGATTCCTGGTATGTTTATTCAATCAATCAAAACCGCTATTTTCCAAAACAGTCTGCTAAGGTTGTTGTTATGTAGTTTAGTTCCTCGTAACTCAAAACAGTTTGATGTGTTGCGGTGTGCAGGAAGAGCTGGGTTTTTGGGTTGCTAGTAACCCTAATTTTTCCTATGTGGAGGAGCAAGCTAGGTCCATTTGCTCTCTTGAAAAGTAAGGACTAAGTTGCATTTCATTCGGTTGATACATCTCTAGTTTCATTTTTGCTTATATAGCATTATGCGTTATGCAGATAAGCTGGACAACGCGGTGCAAAGGGCGGAGGACATAGCAGAAGCCGTGGAGCAAGTGGCGGAGAAGGTGGATGAACTAGTGGAGGAAGTCTCCGAGCACTTGCCGGAAGGAGGAAAACTCAGGCATGCCTTGGATGTTCTTGAGGATTTGGCTGAGGAAACAACCAAGAAAGCTCATCTACTTGGTGAAGTCATTGACAAGGTTTTTAGTCTAACTTGTCTCCTTTCTAGCTAGTTGCTTAAAAGTTAGATCCTTAGACTATTCAACTTGCTCAATCCACATGCTTTCAAGAATAACAACAAAATAAATTTAAACACAAAAATTAGTCCACTTGGAGATCCAATATTGAAATGAGCTTTCGATTTTCTTGTCATCAACAGAAGAAATGCTTGTTTTTCTTCATCTAATTTAGACTCATTTGGCTAATAAATCAGGAAAATTTACGTGCTATGTGCAGGTTCAAGAAGTGGAGGATGATCTTGAAAAGCTCATAGAGCATCCGGCTATGCCCAAGGCGGCCGGATCACAAGTTGACATGGCCTCGGCCACAAGTGCAGAAGAGGCGGCGGACAAGGATGATTCTAGCCAGGACAAGGCTAAGATTTTGTCACCTTAGTCAAATTGAAGCATGAGAATTTCATTTGACAAAATTGATTATTCAGTATAAATTAAATTTATTATTTTTTCTTTATTTTTCCATCACTCAATAATATATCGAATACTTTTTCCAAATGTTAACTCTGATTTTTCTCAGCAACACAAATTCAAAAAAAAAAAAAGCACTCCAACGGCTACCTAGAAATCCACAGCCAAACCCCCCAATTCAAAAAATCTCGAAATTCAAAAAATCGAACTTTTCCACCTCTAAATCCCAAAAGCTCTAACCTTTTGCCAAACTCATCTCCCATTTCGTCGATTTAGGGTTTCTAGTCCCCAGAAATCCATTCTCGGACCGGCAGCGAACCCCTCTGATTCCTCCAATCCGGCGAGGCTAGGGTTTCTGGCAATGGACGTACCACAAGAAATCGACGATTACATCAAGGAATCGATAGACCACGCAATTGGCCTTCCGGTGGATGGTCGGACTACGGAGGTGAAGTTGAGAGCGTTGGAGGAAGCGCAGATGAGGTACAGGGAGCAGTATTTGAAGCAAGGGCTTCGGTTGAAGGAGAAGGATGAGATCATCGAGCGGACTAGGGTTCGTGATTTTCATGATTTTCCCCTTTTGAATTGTTTTCGGATTCGCGAAGTTTTTTGGATGAATTTTAGTTCACTGGATTTCGATTCGGTAATTGCAGGCGGAGGCGAGCATGAATGCGCAGGCTTTGAAGAAGTTTGTGGAGGAGAACAGGAAGCTGGCGAGGGAGTATGAGAATCTGGCTACTCAATGTGCGAGATGGGAAAAGGAGTGTTCATTGTATGATCATGACAGAGAGGCGTTGATGGAATTCGGGAATGAGGCAGATGATAGGGCTATGGAGGCTGAGAGTAAGGTGCGGGAGTTGGAGGAGGAGTTGGGGAGAGTTTTGAATGAATTGCAGCATTTCAAAGCGCAAGAGCCAGTGACTCGAAAGGTATCTCATTTGAATTTTTCTTTTTACATTTTACTGGAGTGTGATTTGATGTGACATTTAGAGTACTTGTTGCATTTCATATAGTGTTGTAATGCGATTCGTTTGGGCACAAGGTAAATTGAACCTGTAGCGTCTTCATCTTGGCACCGGGAATACTTGATCTTCTCTTTTAGCTAATAAGTAGGTTCATAGTAGCGGCTAGCGAGTGTCTATGTAGGTAACTTATCTTTCATAGCCCGGAAGTTTATTTTTGATGTGTCAGTACTCAATACTGCATTTTAGCCTATGTCATGCCTTGACAATTGTAGATAATCCTCCACATGTAAGGTATAGATGGGAGGTTGGGGTTCTTTATGCTTGATATATCATTGAGTTCAGAGCTAGACTAGTGTGGTGTTTGGCGATATATACTTGGTTTCTTTGGACTTCCAACATTAAGATCAGGAGCTTCATGGTTTGGGTATTAATGTCATGTATGTACGAGTCTTTTGCTCTTATTCGTGCAATCGTGCGACGCTGCTCATACTTTACCAGCAGCCTCCGCAGTGGCCACTCCTCTTTACATGAATGAAGAAAAGATAAACTTCATAGTCTGAGTTAAGCAGCCAAGATAGAGGAAATCATCTTTCGGCTTTGCTTACCACTTATTTAGAGTTGAAGCAATTTTTTAACTCAGCGTGACTACATCCCCATTTCTCTATTGTATTTTATCTCATTTTTATTTATATAGTTAGAGTTGTGTTATGGTAATATAAGCAGAGAAGCTCAAGCTGTAGCTATTTATATAGCAGGTTGGTTCTTCTAATGACGACACTATGGAGGAAGAACAACTACTGGTATCAATGATGGAAACTGTCTTGTGTAAAGATGAAGTTGGATCATCAGCACAAACTTTCTTGGAGGCCAATATAAAACTTGAGCCGTTTAATAAACTGCATGGAATGTGGAGTCGGTGAGTCTCTTAAGTTAAGAATTTCAAATTAGCTTGGAATTTATTCAAGTGGCTCATATCTGGTTGGCCATAATGGACAAGGAGGTACTATAAACATTAAGAGTCATCTAATATTCGTTTTCTGCTATTTCTTGTTTCTTTTATTCATCTCAGCCTGAAGCCGTCTACTCAAATGGCTATCTCTCTGATTGCCGAGATGAAGAGACTTGAAAAGGATAAAGAACATTTGAGAATCAACCTACACACAGCAGAAAATGAGGTTAGAACTGACCTGCATCATGTCAGTTATTCCTTGATCACATTGTTTCTTTTAGTTAATCAAATTTTTGAAATGCTCAGGCAAGATTGTTATCCGAAGAGAATAATATACTCGACGAAGAGAACAAAAGGTTAGTAAATCAGTTGAAAGAAAAAAGGCATTCTGCGTCTGGCGGTACACATTCTTGCAGTGGCACGACAAAGGTGAGTTTCACATAACCATAAAGGCCAATAAGTATCACTATCTTTGCCGTCTCCTAGAATTTTAATATCAAGTTCACTTCATTCCAGGGGCAGAAGCGAAAATCAAGCCCGCAAACATGCAGCCCCATTGATAAGCTAGACTTGAGCGATGCAGAGCTCGGAAGATGGGCTTTATCTCCTCTGCTGTATAACTACCCAGATACAAGAATGCACAAGAAGTAGTGACATTAACAGCTCTTTCATATTCTTACAGTTTCTTGCTGCAATTACTGTCACTTGGTACAGTTCCAATGGAACCAAATCGACAAACAGGTCAATTGTATACGCAGTTTTGTGTATGAAATTGAATACATTTCTTCACTTACAGGCTTCTTATTCAAGAATGTGATTAAAGGGAGACTGATTTACATACAAAACTGGCCAAGTTTCAACACAGATGAATAAACGGTGTCGTTTAAAGCGGAAATATCCACCTTATCCAGTCCAACACCTTCTCCCTCGCTTCCCCAAAAATCTCAACGACCCAAACCCTCACAATCCAGAATCCACCCCCCCTCTGCTCTCCTCCTCTCCCCAAACATGTCAGTCTAGGAGTCTCTCAGATTCCACAACACCCTCTTCACTCATGGCGCTGCTCCAGTCACTTTGTTTCACCCCCACAACGCCGTTTCAGTCACCATCTTCGTCAGCCCATCGACCCTCATCCACCACTCTATCCATTACATCCCTATCACTCTCCACAACCTCAATTTCGAAAACCCATTTGACCAAATCCACAAAGCTCCAATCTTTCCACTGCTATTGTTCACCATCAGCTTCTGCCAGCAGCGTTGTGGAGCTCGAGCCGGTGAAAGAGGAGGAGGTTGGGGATGCTCCTGCTCCTGCTGGTGGGTCGAGATTGATTGCGCAGAATGTGCCGTGGAGTTGTACCGCTGAGGATGTTAGAGCTTTGTTTGACAAGTATGGGACTGTGGTGGATGTTGAGGTTTGAACATTTTTGAATTTTGAAGTTTTGACTTTGTGATGTTGAAATGCTGATGTGGACTGTATGTTGTTTTTATGAAGCTTTCTATGCATAGTAAGACTAGGAATAGAGGCTTGGCGTTTGTGACGATGGGCTCGCCGGAGGAAGCTCTAGCAGCTCTCAACAATCTTGAAGCCTTAGTAAGTTGATTTTGGTTTATAACCATTTACAATTTTGAATCATTAAGTTCTGGTTCTGTAAGTTGATCACTGCGCATTATTGTGGTTATATGACTATGAAGTGTGGATCATTCAGTTAAAATTTGTATCGAGCTTCAGAATTTGGAGCTTTATTTTCAACGTTGAGATCCCCAAGCAGTGAAATTTATGTTTTTTGGCGGCTTTTCGAGTATTCTATTTGTGAACTTTTGTGTTGTCTTGGATGTGATTTGGGCTTATAGTCAATGTACCTTGTAGGAATACGAAGGGCGCACATTGAAAATAGCTTATGCTAAGTCGCTGAAGAAAAAACCTCAACCACCTCCAGCAGCCAAGCCTGTGTCGCCTTATAATCTTTTTGTTGCGAATTTGTCATATGAGGCGAGGGCCAAGGATTTAAGAGAGTTCTTTACTTCAGAGGGTGCTAAAGTGGTTTCTGCAGAAGTTATATTTCATGAGAATCCGCGGAGGGCATCTGGTTATGGTTTTGTGTCTTTTGGGTCTAAAGAGGCTGCTGAGGCTGCTCTTACGGCCTTTGACGGAAAGGTGATTTAAGATCTCTTAATCTAATGCACAATGAGTGATTGGCTGCATTATATGCCGTTTATCCTTAGCTTGTTTATAATGTTAAATGGATGTATTAATCACTTTTCTTGTAAAATAGTAGGTTATGATTTATATAAATGGCTGTTTACAGAGTAGAAACTCGAGACGTCAAATGCCTTAATTGTAAATCCTCCGACGGAAAATTACTTTTTTGGTTTAATAAGTTATATCGCCATGTGAAGGCTTTACAATATTGTTTGTATAATTTATTGCAGATGTTTTTGGATAGGCCAATTCGCGTAGCACGTAGCAAGAGATTCGCAAAACAAGCTCCCACACCTAAAGCTGAACAAGAAAGCCCAACCACCTCAGACACAGGAGCTCCGGAAACTTGAAGGTGAGTACTCGGAGACAGTGATTTATAACCCATTACAGACTCATCTTGATAACAGTCATATACACTCATGCTTTTGAATGCCATTTCATGTTTGTCCAGAGTCTGGCCTTCTGTTAGTCCTTCGGTTAGTTTATGCGATTTCTCCTATTTTTCTTTTTCACTTGCAATAGTTGTGAGATGAATTATTTTGATCTTGAAAAAAAAAGTTCGCTGCTGAACTGTCTCAGAAATATTTATCATCGTAGTTTATTGTCAGCCTTTTAGCTTTGCCTTGTTATGTGATATACTTCTATTCTTGTAATTCTCAGGAAGCTTTACTCAGCTGTCATGAGTTACCTGTGCCAGTGTCCCTCAGCTTAACTCTGATGCTCCGGAAAATTTCTCTCTTGTAAGATACATCATGGGTAGCAGTAGCTTTGAATTACTCTCCGAGCCATTGGGGCGGTGGCCTCATCCTATGTTGCTTCTTCCTGCATATGCTGGAAAATATTGGAAGAATTGTTTAAGACAGTTTCAGCTAGTTGTTAAACATCTGATATGCAGACTAGTAGCCGCGTACTGGAGCGAATTTTTTTGTAAATTTTATGTTTTTCGATCCAATTGAATTCTAGTCTCTGACTTAATATTCGGAAGTTCCAGGGGTGGATAGTGCAAAAACATGGCAGGGCTAGGCCGATGCAATTTTATAATTTGATATTTAATATGATATAATTGTAATGAAGTTTATTTGACTTTTATAACGATTTTTATATTTGGAAAAAATCTAATATGAATTTTTATTATGATGTATTTTTGAAAATTTTTGTATTGACACGAATTTGTGTGAATTCATCTCTAACAAGAACATAGATTACGCCGACCGACAGATCCTCCGACCTCACCATTCATCCTGCTTCGCGACAACACGACCTCGTGAGAACCCTTTTTTTTCCTCACATGTAAAGCTTAGATCTTTCATCTCGCCAGCCACCGAATCATCAATCAAAATGCAGCATAAGAAGCCGAAATGGAACCTGCTGCTTCTGCTCCGACGGCTGCTGATGTGCGGCGTGGTCGCGATTGGGTTGCTGGCTCTTTGCTCCGTGCATTTGATTTCTGTTGAGCTGCCGGTGCTGCCGTCGATTGAGTTGCCGAAGATCACGTCGGTGAGTTTCTGGGGATTGGGGTTTTAGGGTTTTGAGGTTCTTGATTGGGTGTTGGGGGAGTAAAAAGATTAAATTTGAGCTGTTGGTTGAGTTTTTGAGCTTAGGGTTGATATGGATGAGTGATTTGCAGGGTTGGCTGACCTTTTTTTTTATCATATTGACTATGTTGACTTGACTCTTTGGACTGTGCCTGATTGGAAATGGGATGAGGAATTTAATATCGTGTTAGAGCTTAAACTTGGTGCATTGTTTGGAAACTGGATGGTGCATTGTTTGTAATTCGCTTGATCGAGTCATGATATGAAATTTGGAAGTTTAAGGAACTGCAACTGTGTCCTATTTTGTTCCAAATCAAAACATTGGCATTAGAGTGTTTGTGTATGCAGCTTCTTTGTGATGGCGTAATAAGAAAATGCAGAGTTGGCATTGTAAATACTTTGTTTTGCAGAAGAAGGAAACAGGACACAAGACCTTGGTCATTGAGTTGAACGCAGCTCAAGAACTTGGACAGTTGAACGTATCTAGACTTCCTGTTCCCTCTCGCAGGGTTGGATTTTTTTCTTATTGCTTGGAATTTTTTCTTTTGTTTTTGACAATTATGTGAATATATCTCTTGTGCTTTTCTGTAAAAGGAAGTTTAGATCTGTATCCTATTTGGGTGCTGATCATTGTCAGCGCTGGTGCTTGCATTGATAAAAAGTCGCTAATTGTTTTTTACAAAGTTGTCATGCTTCTTTCATGTTTTCACTTTTTTAGACTTGACAGTTGGATGGGGCAAGTGGACTACCAGATGCAAAAAAGTTGTGGAAGCCTCCTAAAAATAAAGATTTTGAGCCATGTGTTGACCCTAGTGACAACTATACTAGTAAGTATGTCTATTTATTTGCTAAGAAAACCAACTTTCAATATGCAAGTAATTGAGTATACATTCAAGTATGGGCTTAGGACTTTTTTAATTGTGGAAATGTCAGTAGAATTTTTCTGAGACTGCAATTTCATCATCTCAGCTCCAGAAAGATCACAAGGCTACCTAATCGTTCAAACAAATGGTGGTCTCAACCAGATGCGAGCAGGGGTCAGTACTCAGAAGCCACTGTCTCCGGCAGAGCAATCGCTTTGTACATCTAAGGGTCAATTTGTTAATTCTTGCAGATATGTGACATGGTAGCTGTAGCCCGTATTGTTAATGCAACTCTTGTCATCCCAGAACTTGATAAGAGGTCATTTTGGCAAGATTCTAGGTACATGTCAGTCTTTATACATGATATTTTCTGACGCGCCGCTGTCGGACTAATATTTAACTTTTTTACCATCTCAAACTGCAGTAACTTTTCTGACGTCTTCGATGAAGATTATTTTATCAATTCCCTGGCTGATGATATAAATATTGTAAGAAAGCTACCCAACGAACTATCTAATTCTACCATAGCTGTTAAGGAATTCCGAAGCTGGTCGGGTGTTGAGTACTACCAAGATGAGATAGCTAGCATATGGAATGAGTATCAGGTACCTTGATCTTAATCACATTTCTATTGTTTTTACCGGTTGAATTTGCACAACAGTGATGGTGCAAATGTGTGACACGTTTCTTGTGTTAATAGGTTATTAGAGCTGCTAAGTCTGATTCTCGATTAGCAAACAATAATCTGCCTGTGGATATTCAGAAGCTCCGCTGTCGTGCATGTTACAAGGCCCTTCGTTTTTCTCCTAGGATTGAAGCAATGGGCAAAGTAACAACTGAAGCTTCCGTCATAGGGATTGTGTTGTTAGCCAATGCAAGGTTCTCCTCTGATATTGTTGCTTTTGATGGTTTTGCAGTTGTTGACAGAGCGGATGAGGTCATATGGTCGCTACATTGCTTTGCACTTGAGATATGAAAAAGACATGCTTGCTTTCAGCGGGTGTACTTATGGTTTATCTCCTGAAGAAGCTGATGAACTAAGGATGATCAGGTAAATAAATATTCTAGAAACTATGAACATCATGATTAGATAGCTCTTGCTGCATCAACAGCCTGTGAAAGCTCCATTTGATAGATTTCGTTCATGTTCCATGCACACATGTTTTGTTTTTTTGACGCATAGTTCTCGCAGGGAGAATACGTCACACTGGAAAGTAAAGGAGATTGATGCTGAGGAGCAGCGACGCAAAGGGTATTGCTCGATGACACCAAAGGAGGTTGGCATGTTTCTTACTGCTCTTGGATACCCAAGAAACACTCCAATATATATTGCTGCTGGAGAAATATATGGGGGTGAATCTCGTATGGCTGAGTTACGAACTCGGTATCCAATGTTAATGAATAAGGTCTGACCAAACTTCATGGTGGTTATTCATAACGCCTTAAACATATTTTGATCTGTCTGCCTGTAGAAATTCACCTTGTCTATGGTGGAATCAGATACAAATTTGACAGAGTATTTCTCAGTGATGATGGTTCATTTAACGTTCTTTTGTTCAGGAGCAGTTGGTGACCCCTGAAGAGCTTGAACCTTTTGTATACCACGCATCACAAATGGCTGCACTTGATTATATCGTGTCGGTTGAAAGTGACGTGTTTATCCCATCATATTCGGGGAACATGGCAAGGGCAGTTGAAGGCCATCGTCGTTTTTTGGGACACAAGAAAACCATTTCACCAGATAGGTACGTCATTATCTTTAGTTGTATAATTTAGGTTTTTGTGAAGTCAAGTTATACTCGGTGGCAAGTCTTATTTACTTACTCCCTAATGATCTGTCTTATTTTCTGCAGAAAAGCTCTAGTGCATCTGTTTGACAAAATAGACCGCAAGTCAATGAAGGAAGGGAAATCATTATCCTATCAAATAATTGAGATTCACAAAAGAAGGTATTTGAAATATATGTTAGGAAGAAAACGGCATTGTGTAAATTCTATTGCTCCAACATGCGCACATTATCTCACACTGGTCAGTCAGTTGTAGTTCGCTAGTGTTGCTCAATATTGATCTGATCTTATGGGCTCACTTTTTTCTGCCTGTTTCCTCAGGCAAGGCTCTCCACGCAAGAGAAAAGGTCCAATATCTGGTACTAAGGGCTCGGACCGGTTCAGATCGGAAGAACCATTTTATGTGAACCCATTACCAGAGTGCTTATGTCAGAAGGATTTACAAAATACCAGCTCATCTCATCTCTAGTAATCCGGTAGATCAGTCTCACACTTGGTCAGGCCATGACTGAGCTTTCTGATTCTTGAAGATGTATAGCTTGACACACACATATACTAAAGTTAACAAGACCCTTTTAGTAGACCCGGAAACCAGAGTTACAGGTACCCATAATGATTTATAAGATTGGCAAAATCTCTGGAAAAGATTTGAAGGTTTGCTATGTTGTGAACTTTCAGACATCCTATACATTTAACTGACTTGTCTTGTGAAATGTCCGACGAGTTTAAAGATGGTTTTGGCTTTCAACAAGGCATCCTGACATTCATCTCAGCCGTTGATGTGAAGGAATCTCAGCCGTCCATTCTCTCTTCTTGAACCAAAATTTCACATAAATACAAACGCGTTCTCTCTCAAAATCTCAGTGCATTTAAGAACTCCTCTCTTTCTCGAACTTCAACGTCGCACCGGAGCTTCGCGATCTGATCTCAGGTGTTCTCTCGTCCTTCAATCTTCCGAGTTTCTATAGATTTGGTTTGTTGCCTCGTTAGTCTATTTGATTTGTGAGCTGCAGATTTAGTTTCTGTTTCGCGATTCTAGGGTTTCGATATCAGGTTTGGTTGTTTGGAGTTTGAGACAATTCGAGGTTGCGGGTTGGTCTTTTGAAGTTATTTTTGGTGGCGGTGATGTTTGAGGTTTAGCATTGTTTGTTGCGGAAGGTTGAAGTGGTTGATTGAGTGCCCAGGAGAGAGATTTGGTCAGGTTTTAGGTTGGAGATGTGTATGGTTGGAATCTTTTATGGAGGAAGGTTGAGGTAGTACAAAAAGGTTCCGCCTTTAGTGTGGTCAAATACTCCCTTCAGACTTTAGAGTTGTGTGTGCATGGACTTCCTTAGCGGCTAATGTGGATGGTTGCTTACTTAAATAGTGATTTCTGTAGGAGATGGCTCGCACCAAGCAGACTGCTCGCAAGTCAACTGGTGGTAAGGCTCCTAGGAAGCAGCTGGCAACCAAGGTATATCAGTCACCTTAACTCGATTGAGTTTCATGTTTAATACCTAAACTTTGTTGTATTTAGTCTTTCTGGGTATATGCTTTCCTTTCAATGTTGTATAAGTTTGATGATAAATGATCTTGGGTCAAGATATGGTATTGATAAAGAAAAATGATTTGCACTTTGTAGTGACCTGATTTGAATGTTGTTGTTGTGGTGGTAGTTATATGTTTTGGCATCAAAGTTATAATAATTTTTGTCTTAGGCCGCCCGCAAGTCAGCACCAACTACTGGAGGAGTGAAGAAGCCACATAGATATCGCCCTGGAACTGTTGCTCTTCGGTGAGTGATGCAGTCTTTTGTTTATGTTATCTCACCGATCAATGTCAGGATAGTTACATTGTGATTAGTGTTGTGTCTTATCTCTTATATATCTCTTCTGCCCTTGTTACGTTGCAGTGAAATCCGCAAGTACCAGAAGAGTACCGAGCTTCTGATCAGGAAACTGCCCTTCCAGAGACTTGTCCGAGAAATTGCTCAGGACTTCAAGGTAAGATGAAATCAGATCCTTTTTTTTTCTTCTCTTTTCACGTGTTTACACTTGACAAGTGAAGTCTATATGGTTGGTATGATACGAAGAATCTTGGTTGCATTGCAGACTGATCTGCGTTTCCAGAGCCATGCTGTGTTGGCTTTGCAGGAGGCTGCTGAAGCTTATCTGGTTGGACTGTTTGAAGATACGAACCTCTGTGCCATCCATGCGAAGCGCGTCACCATCATGCCCAAGGACATTCAGCTTGCTAGGAGAATCCGTGGTGAAAGGGCCTAGTTGAAGCATTGTTGATAGGAAGATACAGAAAAATTTTCAAACTTGCCATTAAGACAAAACTCGTTTTCAAATTTGCCACACTTCTCAGCGGTTTGACCGATTATTTTGGTCAAACCGAATTGGCAGTGACGTGTACCTAAAACAACAAATCGCTACTGGCAGTAGCGGTTTGTGAAAAAGATAGACATTTTGGGAAGTAACTTGAGAGGTGTGGCAAATTTGGAAACAACTTGTGGGTAAGTGGTAAGTTTGAAAATTTTTGGAAGATACATGTGTTTGAGCTACTTCCAAGAACAAGTGTTATTTTGTTTTCATCATTCTAATATTATTTTATATCAAGATAAATATTATTAGGTTTGGTTTTTAAAATAATGTGTGTAAATAACCTAAAAAAATTATCGATCGATTGTCATACGTACACAGTTTTCTTACAAAATTTTGCCAAAATTTAAAAAATAAACAAAACATTCAATAGTATCATGAGATGTGTGAAAGTGAATATTTTATATCTACATAAATGCATACTAGGTTTGTTTCGAAAAATAATGAGATTAATAACCGAAATAAAAATTATCCATAATTGTTTGGCTTATATACAAAGTTTTTACTGATTTTTGATCAAATTTTAAAATCCAAACAAATCATCCAAATGTAAATGAGATATGCGAAAGTAAGTTTGGTATCGATTTTCAAAATATTTAGGGTTTAGGGACTTGATAGGACTAATCATCTTCATTCATTAATACCACGAAGTATAAACTAAAGTGGCAAAATTTTCTGTCCGAGTGATTATGCGCAGCAAAATCTGTATATGACATACAACCCAACTCATGAGCTGTGCCTGGTATTTATTGGCTCATTGTTTTGACTAGAGATCCTCAATGAGTTTTCAAGAAAAATTATCAGTTGAACAGAGATTATGAAGGTTGCAATCCTTGCATATCCCACTGAGAACTGTGGTCGAACCATCTACAGAGGGCCTGGAAAGGTGCCATTCTCCCTTTGCTCATTCCATTTATCAATCTGCATTAAAACAACAATGTCTTTGACTACATGATTAAACTCACAAGCTTGTACACAACAGGAGGGCTATATTCTTTTCAACTGAAATATGTCCACAGCAATGTAATGATTTAGTCATTGTAGCATTCTAAAATTCATATCAATGAATGATGACGAAAACATTTGGCAATGCATAAAGCCTCGTTTCCATTTACTTCTTCTAAAACCAAATATAAGCTAGTTGAGAAGTGAAGCTATATTTACTCCTAAGAAAAACACAGTCCATAATCAAATAGATGTGGCATGAATTCTAATTGGGAAATATAATACCAGAAAAACACTAGACATTTCGTTAGAAAATGCAAGGAGAAGGGACATACCCATTCCCCAGGGCAAAGAGAACGATAGTATTTGGCGAATTTGTCACACTCCGGCGCACCTTCACCCTTTGCAGCCACGCAACTATATGGAATGACATAGTCCAAATGAACACTAGATAAAGATGACACCGCTAAACAACACTGCTACCCGAGGGAAAACAGTTAGTAGTAATGTCAAATGTAACGCACCGATGATACTCGATGTATCTGGTAAAGCAATGCCTTGTTTGGTTGGTAGTTGGGAATCGGAAGTCAGCTGGCGCCGTCTCCAGCTGTCAGAAAGGAAATAGATATACATTTAGCTATTATGAAGCCAATCAGATATTATAAGTGAAACAGCTAGGCGAGGTCAACACCAACCTTAATCACTGGCGTCTCTTCAGCAGCTTCTTGTTGGTCTCCCGAGTTTTCTTCTTCAGTAGAAACGTTAGTTCCTTCAGTAGCCTCTTCAGTGACCTCAGGAATGTCTTCAGCAGTCTTTGATTCTTCAGTAGCTTCCTCAATGACTGCAGGAGTCTCGACGGATTCTTCAGCAGGAGGTGGGCTAGCTCCAGCACTCTTGTCAGCAGCAGTAGGTAGTATATCAGCCTCCTTGATAGCTTCCTCTGGAGCAGCATTCACAGGGCTCTCAACTTTGGGTGCTTCTACGGGCTTGTTGTCTTTCGGCAACACATATTGCTGCATTGAAAACACTATGAATGAGTGATTTCACTCTAACCAACTTTAAATCCATAAAGCCTGTGATAGGATTTAAGACAGACTATTGTCCATATTCCTGCAACCCCAAGATCGTAGAAGGCTTTTCATGTAGCTTTTCGATATTACAAATGCAACTTACATTTAATACGAAACTAAGGCAAATTGGGAGGCATCAAATACAACTAGCAAAGACTCGAATACAATGAATATACATTCAACCGAACCAACAAATACATGAATGTAATCTTCAGCTCACTTCTGCATATCCCAATTCAGTTGTATCCAATCAATATCCATTTTGAAATCATATGAAAGACATGCAATTCCCCATTCAATTTGATCACTGGAGCAACAAAAATCCCTAGAGCCTTCCCAAGATCTAAACCCTAAATTTCAACCAAAAAATTTACAGACGCAAATCATCCCAATCACAACCCATCATTCAAAACTCCAGATCCACACAACCCCATCACCGAACCAACATCGATCGAACTGCTGATAACCCTAAACACACAATCGAACAAAACCAAAACCCCAACAACGCATGAATCTACCTCGGCCAAAGACGGCACCTTTGCGCTTTCCACTTCCGCCATCGATCGCAGACGAGCCTCGTTAGTCTCAAAGCCTCGACCTTCTCTCTCTCTCGCGCTTGCTCACTTCTCCAACTTTATCATCTACTGATGCGAGTAGGCCGCCAGTGAAGAGAGAGAGAGAAAATGGGGTTTCGGTTTGTTTGGGCCGAACCTTAGGTTGGTTGACCCGGTGAACTATAAAAATGATAATTTACATCCGATGTGGAAGATTATTGCCACGTCAGCATCATCTTCTTCGTCATCTTCAGGTTGCCGAGTCAGGTATATAAGTAAACTGCGGCTCTTCGAACTATCCGTTGTCATTAAAGACCCAAAATTCGAACTCTTAAGTTTGTTAGGGTTTTCCGGATCTGCGAATTTGAAGGTGGGGTTTTGGCCGGCATGGATGGTGCCGTCAAGGAAGCCGGCAAAGCTGAGGAGAACGGAAAGATAGAGGAAGAAAAGGATGAAGATCTCGTCAACCCTAAACCCTTCAACAAGGTTCATTACAAGAACGCGAAAATGAATTTGCAGAATGGCGAAAGCGAAAAGATGCCTCCTTTGACGGCGGCGGCGGAGATCGATCAATCTTTGACATCGCCTGATGTCAACTTGGTCGAAATTCCAGTAGATTGGTCTTCGGTGAAATCGTTTTCTTCCGATTTCGATTTAGCAGAAGTCGAGCCGGAATTGAAGAAATTGAAGCAGTGGGTTGCAAAAGAGTTTTCGCTGGTAACAAATTCTCCATCTCCTCCGCGTTCGCCGCCGCCAAATGTGCCTGCTAGCGTCATCAACTTCGGCCCGTTTTCTCCAGCAGATTCTGACCTCAGCTGGAGCCCCGAATCAAGGAAGAAGCTGCCGATTCGTTTGAAGATCAAAGGAACGAAACAGCCCCTTGCACCCGATTCCAAACCCGAACCCTGGCGAAAGCGGAGACTCCTCGGGCCGTATCGCAACACATATCTCCGACCCAGACCCGCCAACAGCCCAACCATTTACGCTTGCGAATCGGCTCCGAATACCTCGATGGGTCCGCCGCAGTCCCGAATTCGTAGAACCCCATACGAGACGGTGAAGAAAGCTTTGAACTATTTGAAAGGAGAACTGGAAATATTCATTCACCGACCTCCGGAGCCGGAGGTGGCGGATCTTGAACATCTCTCGGATTTCGAGATCTGGCAGAGGCAAAATGCGCCTCTGCGAGAGCTGCCTGCTTATTCGATTTCTAGGGTTACACAGGATTCGTTCTTTTCTGTTGAAGAGGTTATTATGGAGTTGGACATGTTTTTGAATTCGATTTCGGATACGACATCATCGGATGGGATGAAGGCGAGGCTGTTGGAGTTTCAGCTGAGGCTCGGGCTTCCGGAGTGGCCGTCCTTTTACAATCTGATGTGGAAGTCGGCTAAGGAGTTTATGTATTACTTGGCTGAACACTTTGTGTATGATAGCAGTTCATATGACGCAGAGTGCATTAATGGCGGAGAAGGATTTGGCCACAGCGATGGAGGTGAAGAAGGCTTTGACCACAGCGATGGAGGTGGAGAAGGTCAAAGCGATGGAGGTGGAGAAGGCCAAACTGATGGAGCTGAGGGTCGACAGTAGCATCGTCGGAGTGATCGGCGCTGGTTCAGTTTTAGGGTTTCTTGCATGAGATTTAACGTTAGAAATAAAAAAAACGCTGTCGTTTTGCCTATTACAGAAATGCATGTGTTTTCACAGAAAGAGTTTTAGTGAATAAGAATTACAAGCTGTTGGCTGATAGATGCGTTTCTGGAGCTGGTATGTTGGTGATTGTGATATGGCTTAGAGAGGTTGATATTAGGGTTGTTGAGAAGGTTTGTAAAACTGGATTTTGATGTGGAAATGTTTGTACAGTTGTACTGCAGTTTTGGTGCTTTCTTATGCTTCAACTGAATCTATCGTTCGATCCTCCATTATCGTCTGAACTCCGAAATTATTTCAGCAGTTCAAGAAGATGAACTTCTTTGTCAGCTGATTGATTGATCAACAGTAAACTATATTAACAATGCACATATATAAGCTATAAAAAAGCGGATCACAAATGAGAAAGCACAACATAATTTGAATTTGAACACGATCTATCTGAAATCCAGGGCCCGAAATCAGACCTACATCTGAAGTGGCAGCATCTTCTCACTTAACCTCTCTGTCTCTCTCTATATATATAGTATAGTAGCTTAACACATAGTTGCCCAATCCCACTTACAAATTTCCAGAAGGCGGTTAAAGATTCAGTAGACTACAAAATTCAAAATCTTCCTTCAGAGCTGCAGTAAGTGATCAACTGCGATTTGCAGGTAATGCAGCTTCTTCATTCATCATTCTCTGAAGCTGGAAAATAAAGTGATTGATTAGATCAGATTCATGCTCACTTCATCCTCATCTTCTTCATTTTGTTAGATATTGTTGCAGTCATGGAGCCTTCAAAGAAACGAAAAGATGAAGATAAAGAGAGCGAGAGCAGCAAAAAGAGAGTTGATGATCCTCAACCTGGTGCAGCATCATCGCCTTCATTAGACGTTACTCTGCAACTCCCTCAGTCACCATCTTCAACCGATCACTCATCGGCTTCATCGATTCAACAAATACCGGAAGCAAAAAATGATACCCAGTTCAAGCCACTGCGAGTTAATGCGCAAGAAACTGATCAACAACACTCCGGGTCCCCGCCGGAGACGATCTTGAAAGCTCCAGTGTACTATACCAGAGCCGCTGCCCGAAGACTCCCACCGATTCCACCTAATCAACTCCGCGCCAATAAACTCATCATTGAAAACGTTGACCGGCGTCTCGGTTTCAGAAATACAATCCTGAGGCAAACCACCACCAGCCGAGTCAAGCCCCCTGTTCCGCATGCACAACAGAATGCTTTGGGAGTCGTACCTCTCGGCCCGCCGCCGCCTCGAGAACCTCGCAGAGCTACACCCAGTTCACCAAACAGGCCCACGTCATCGATTGGACCCATCTCGCCCATTTCAGACGATACATTTTCTGAATCATCTGGCTCAGGAGCTAAGAAGGCCCCGTACTCGCCGCCCGATTTAAAGGCTCGTTTCCGACATCTACCACTGCCGTCTTTATCATACGATGTAGCGTGGGAAATTGTGAAAGCGTTCGTTGACGGAATTGAAAAGGTTCAGGATGATGCGGAATTGAAGTATCGAATATTAAACCTACAAATGGATCTGGAGCTTCCGCCATGTGCAGGGCTGTACCAGCTGTATCAATCCTCTGACTCCATGGATGTGGTAATCAACTATGTGATGGATTATTTTGAGTCGTGGGAGGAAACTCCGGAGGATATTGCAGAAGAAAGCCGAGCTGAGGGACAAGGGCCGTCGGAAGTTTCGCCTGAGAAAGATGTGAGTCAGTCGGAGAAGACGAATGATAGTGCAGGTTAAAGGTCAACAAGTGTCAAATATTTTAGTCTACGCTGCCCCTCTGGGAAATCTATCAATATACAATCAACGACGTCGTTTAGAGCTATGCCTCCCAACTTTTCTTTTTTTGTAAAAAGAAAAATAAAACATTCAAATTGAATAAAATGAAGAAGTAAAGATTGAAATATAAACGCACCGTTTTTTGTTCAATTAAATCGACATCAATTCAAACCAATGAAAGAGGGTTTTAGGGCTACTATCAGACTTTGTTTCCTTCATTTCCATAACGAAAAGGACAACATTGATTTGTGTATCTGAATCTAAGAGTGCTATATGTAATCCCAATTTGACTGGCTGATGACATATGGCTTACAAATGAAAGATGGGGAGCTTTGAAAGATTTCAAAGAGACATTGAAACATGAATGTAAAGAAAAGGAAGGATACAAAGGTTGTTTGATGATAAAATAAGGGACGGTACATGAAGGCTGATATATAAGCAGAGCAGCAATGGGTGGAGAGAATTGATAAATAGCAATGGGCAGGCAGCTGAACAGACTCAGAATCTCAGCCCGCCACGGAACAAACAATGCTGGAGATGATAGAGCATGCATTGTCTTGGCAGCATCATCTAATCCTCATCGTGCTTTGGTGCCTCTTTGATTTCATCAGCTCCATCGTCCTAAACGAAAGCCAACAAGAGGTGTATATTAGTCATTAGATAAGATCTCATGCAGAACTAATATTGAGATGAAGACTATGGGCAAGAAGCTGAAATCAAATATTGAATATGAGTTTTGACTTGCCTGCATATCCGAGGTCCATAGAGTCAGGTTGTCGCGAAGAAGTTGCATGATGAGAGTGCTGTCTTTGTATGACTCCTCTCCCAGGGTATCCAATTCAGCAATGGCTTCATCAAAAGCCTGGTTAAAACAACACAATGCTGATCAGCACATAAGAAGACCACAACAAAAGCAGGATCACTAGATCCTATCACCACATAATACAATATTGTACATGAAAATGTTTCACACTCCATCCCCACTGTGAAGTCTAAATAAACCATACGTGGAATAAATATACTACCTAACTGCAGCAAAAGTTATCAGTTTAGTATCTAGCAACAAAGAATCACAAAGAGGTTATACACAGTTCAAATCAACAATTGGATCTAACTTTACAATCATATATAAACAAGTAGATACATGAATTTTATATAGAATCACACACCTGCTTAGCAAGACTGCAAGCACGGTCGGGCGAGTTAAGGATTTCATAGTAGAACACCGAGAAATTGAGAGCAAGTCCCAAACGGATAGGATGAGTGGGAGCCAATTCAGCATTAGCAATATCCTGCAATTCAAGCACCCTTAGGCGTCATCGTTATATTGAAGTAAGTATGCCATCCATATATACTGCACATAGGTGTAGAGCTTCGCTGGACCAAAACTTTACATTACATTAAAATATGAACACAATTTGGAACAAAAAAAAGACCCAGCGTTATTGAAACAGCATAGTTCACCAGATCTATCTGATCTATGAAATTCAAATGATGTTTGTTAAAGCCTTCAAAGCTGAACACTCAAAGACGTTTCTTACAGATCGATATCTTCGTTTACCAAACGAATAACCTGTCTTCATCTCCAACAACTTTAAAATACTCAAAGCTACTGAACCAAATAAAATTTAGTTTTACAGTAATGAAACAAAGAAATCCACTTTAATCCAAATTGCAAACATATACCGCATCCTTAGGGCATCTGCACCGATGGGAGATCCATCCCCATTTGAGAACGTTCTATCTCAATTTGAGAACGTTCTCCTCATTTTCAGACGCACCGGTTGAGAGGACGATCCGGAGGAGGAAGAACGTTCTGCGAGACGATCTCGCCGAGCACGCCGAGGAGATCGGAGAGAGACGATGAAGAGGAGAGAGAAAAACAATCCAACTTAAAACATAATTAAAATGAAACACATAATTAACATAATTAACACAATTAAAATTTGATTTCACAAAAGTTGAACTTCAAACATAATTAAAATACAACACACACCACAAATGAAACAAATAAGCAAAAAAATATGAATAGTAATAGAAATATTCCCTTGAGATAGCGTGGGTGCATAAAATGTGCAGATTGCTATTACTGTTTGTTAAATATTAAGAGAAATTACTTCACTTCCACCACGGGCACGGATGCCTTATGGAACACAACAATAACAACGACCGCCAAAATAAAATTTCCAGAAGTTCCACGAATTGAATAGCTATATGAGATTATATGAGCAATCACAGAACAAACTGAATCCCCATATAGACAAGCTCTACAACAGCAAAAATCACCAGAAATGATGAATTATAATAAATTGGAAAACGAAGCTTTACCTGAGCAGCTTTGTAAGCAGTGAGAGTACTCTCAGCAGCTTCCTTCCTCTCCGCCCCAGTCTTAAACTCCGCCAAATACCGATGATAATCCCCCTTCATCTTCAAATAAAACACCTTCGAGTCCCCAGCCGAAGCCGACGGGACTAGCTTCGCATCCAGCAGCTTCAGAATTCCATCACAGATCGACGACAGTTCGCTCTCGATCTTCGCCCTATAGTCCCGAATCGTAGCCACATGGTCCTCGTTGCCACGACTCTCCTCCTTCTGCTCGATCGACGAAATAATCCTCCATGACGCGCGGCGGGCGCCGATGACGTTCTTGTACGCGACGGAGAGGAGGTTTCGCTCCTCGACGGAGAGCTCGTCGGAGTCGATCGAGTTGGACACCCGCTCCATGAACTCGACCATTTCCTCGTAACGCTCGGCTTGCTCGGCCAGCTTGGCCAAGTAGACGTACTCCTCGCGGCTGTTCGCCATTGCTGGTGGTTGAAGGAGAAACCGAGAGATCTGTTGTAGAGAGAGAAGTTGGGGAGATCAGGGCTTCTCTTCGAATTGGGAACTTCTGAGAAGCTCAGGTGAAGAAGAAGGAGATTGGATTTTCATCAAAATTGCAATTGGATCCCTAGGGTATGAATATTGTTCCGTCGCATCCCCATTTTGTTTTTGCTGAATTGATCTGGGCCGTTGATTGGAAATTAAAGGCCACAGTGAGCCGTTTGATTGAATGCGATGAGCTGTGTCGGAATGGGCTCTGCCGTCCACTGGCCCAGATGAGGAATCTGTAATTCCACGTGTCACTGAAGAAAAATTAAAATTTAAAAATGTCCAAAAGGCAGGCCAGCTTTGAATGCACCAAAATTGTTAGATGGATAATGCACTTCACATACCTCAGCCCATCTACCATTCAATCCTGAAAACAGCATAAATAATCTCTCAAGTGGTCCCAGCTCACAAGATTTCAGGCAGTTTGATATGCAGGCAAAAGCTTCTTGGAGCTTTAAGTCATGGACTAGAACCTTTCATGGCTTCTTGTAGGCTTTTCAAATCGAAATATATGCATGCTTTTTGCGGACATGTTGCAAATGTGGTTGGATGTATACAACAGCTGGTCAGCAGTGGCCTTTGTAATTACTCAACTGTCCCCAAACTGCTTCCTCAACTTCTTCCCAGGAACTTACTGTCCTCAAATCTTTCCACATGCCGAAAATTGCTCCCAATATGTTCTCCTCATGGAGAATACAATAACACCTGTATGTGGACTGATTAGTTACAAGACAGTTCTTCGGAGGGTTTTTTTAATATGTGCTTGTTACGGAATCCAGTGAGCTTACATTGCGTGGTATGAGAGCCGGCCAAATTTGTCCTTGTGATCTAGTTGCTCTTGATGCCATCTTTCTCCCATCAGAGGAAGCCGGTAGCTTTCTAAGAATTTATTTAGTAGGCTCCAGTCGCCTCTGAAGACGTCGAGATGTATGGGGATTATATCCAAAATCGGGTCTCCTGTAATAGATGATGAGACGGGTTTTAGCTGAAGTATAAATCTGTACGCCTTGAGGAAATGAATAGGTTAACCAATGGGTTTATGTATGAGTGTATGTGCAGCACTGACCTACTGAAAGATTACTGAAGTCGATAATATAGCTTGGACGCCAGGATTTTCCTTCTACTGTCTCAACAAAGTCATTAGTGTTTGAGCTTCCGTTTTCGAGTGATCCGGTATGTTGGCACTTTTGGAGTTGTTTAACAGGACGAGGTTCCATGAAAATGTTGTCATCCATGATATCCGAGTGAATCCAAGTGAAACGTTTGCAGACTATGAGCTGACCGTTAACATCCTGAAAGGATAACAAAATTAATACTTTGATTTTCCATTACAACTGATGCACCTAGCAGCGCTAAATCTTCAGATATTATAAACATTTCTTCAAATAGACCGTGAAGAAAAAAGAACACATGATGATGAGTCAGAATCCTACCTTTTTTAAATTGAGCAATTTGGAAAAATCATTGGGAAGGTATTCATGAACTTTCTCAATCAGGGTCTGAGGAATTGGCTCTCCCCTGTGCAAAATTCAGGTAAAAGGTTTTAAAAAAAAGACACACAACAAACTGATTAAAGTTCGCGAAATGTTGAAGACTAAAGATCCAGCGTCTCATCCAAACATTGCTTTGGTCAATATCAACAGAAACACAACGATACATGGCAATTTCAATGGACTTACCACAATGTTAATCGTTTGGAGACATCCATCTTTTTCTTTGCCAGAGTGCTGATAGATAATTCCCACTCTGTAGGGACTCTGGGATTTCTTTCCAGTTCAGAATCCAGACATGTCTTGTTCAGTGTATGAGAAGGACATGGCAGAAGGTGGAGATCATGTAGCTGCTCGCCCAGAAATGATGCTAATTCAAGAATATCTTCTCCTGGCAGGGCATCTCTTCTGCAAAGAGAAAATGCATCAGATGATCATCACAAAAAATGATTTAGAACGTCCTGAATGAGTGGAAGTCTAAACCAAAGAGTGAAAAGAAATAACAGGAAAGAGACTTGTTTCATAACACCTACAGATTGGCGAACATCTTCCCTTCACAGCGCTTAGTTATAATGTATGGCCATATTTCAGTCGACCCAACTATACTATTTGGTTCATCAATAGACATCCCCGCTATCCTATACTCAAATAGTTTCTTGCTCCATAAACCAAAAGGGAAGCCATCATTCATATATTGTTTTGGGCCATCTTTACACTTTCGAATCACATCAGGCACTACTTTCCCATCCCACTGCACAACATTATATGACCCGTTCTCTCTATATAGAAACCCACTAGCTACAACTTCAGGAACATGATTTTTCAATGGGGAGTTGAGTTGCTGAAGGGAGCTGTAAAACTCGAGCTGAGACAATGCAGCATAAGTAAGAGAAAGGCATAAATGAGTGACAGAATAGAGACTGTTTCACTGGATGATAATAAAGGGAAGGTGTGAAATACCTCAGTACCCAAACCTAAAACACATGATTCAAGTCCTCCTTCCACAAAAATCTTGATAACGTGGTTAGCAGCCAGATAAACCTGTTGAAAAGTCCCAAGTCATTCAGCGTTTTACCATGACAAAGGCAAAATAAAAATGAAACTTTTTAAATACAAGAGCCTCTAATGAAAGAACAGTAATGATACTGAAAAATACTTTCAGCAGTGGAAAAGTAATGATACCGAAAAAAATGAAATACAAATGGGCTTGTTTGAAAGAAAAAATAAGCTCCCAATACACGAGTATTGCTCACAGGATTACTGCCACTACCAACAGGAAGCCTGTCATCATCTGAAGGGGCAGGCAATTGATAGAAGGCACAGATTTCTAACATGCACTCTGACCATTTTCCAGCATTTAGTGCCAGACATGCTCCCTGTAACAACGTGGATATAAAATCTAAGTTGATTACTTGAGACTTCAGATGAATCATCACAAAAATTTGAAGCGTAAACTGATTTACATCACTGTTGCAGTTAAAAGACTTTCAATGAGGGGCATCTATCGCTTAATCCTATTATCAAAAACATTACCTATGATAAAAGTCAATGAAATATAGTTTATACCTCCCATATCAGCTCTCTCATTTTAGGTTTTGCAGCCCAAAGCTTGCAAAGCCAGTCTCTCATCTCTCTTTGACCAATGCAGTTGCCTGTACTCCACTGAGAATTATAATGGTCCCTCTCTTTATCTAGTAGCATGGACAAGAATTTTATGTCATAACTGGTATCTTCATCCCACTGGATATCTGTATCTGAACCACAATCTTCTGGAATCTCGTGGGTTGAGCCTTCGGCAGGCAATTCTATTCTGAATCTCTTTGATTTCCTAGTCACGTCTGAGCCATTAAAACTGTCTTCATCATGAAGCATCTTTTTTTTGACATCTTTTAAAGTGCCTTCATCAAGGGCAAGCAATCCAGCTCGGCTTACTCCCTTATGACGGTAGCCAGGGGCCATATCCAAGCATACATATTTAAAGTTTTTGGAGTTCACGAAGTTTTGAGTAACAGCCACAGTTGTTTCCAAATTCAATATACAATGCCACCAACCAGTAGGGACAAATATAGTCTCTCCAGGTAATTGTGTCAACTCTATAGGCTTGTCCTTGTCAGCAAGAAGTGGATAAAAGTCTAGCCACCACTGTCAAGAAACCATATCATGGTAAATATAAAGACTCAGATTACAAGTTTCATTTATGGAAAACTTCAATGCTAAGACTACAAAAATAATCTCCAAATACCCAAGTACCTGAAGAGATGATGGTGTGTCTATATTCACGTCACCGTCTTCTTCATTCACATGAACCGTAACACCCAAGGGAACTCGTCCAGGAGGATACAATGCCCATCTACCAGTTAAAGATAAATAAGTTGCAATTGGAGCAGAAAGTAGAGCAGTAGAAAAGCAAATATCGACCACCCATCTAACAGTAAATTAACCTTTGCCAAGGGCAGTGAAATGCTGGGACTCATACCAGAAATCATATGACATATAAGGTCTCAAATGCAGAATACAGTTATGGTAACAATTTCAGAACCACAGCAATATATGTACCTTTTGCGGCCACACAAAAGAGTGTTCCAGGCGCTAGTAAGGGCTGGATCCACATGCCAAGAAGCACCGGATCTCTCTGGCCCGATGATAAGCCATCTGAAAGCCGGCCGATCATCTTTATTCAGAACATCAAAGAAGTCCTCTTGGAATAGATGAGGCACGCTGTAATCATTCAACAAGGCCGGTGCAACCTCTCCAAACTGCGTATATAACTAGTTATTACGAAACAAATAATCATCTCAGGATACTGTAATAAACGCTATCATAGTACCATACCTTATCATCAAAAACATACAGAGGATCCTCATCATGTTGTAATTCCATGTATGAAACATAATCCTTAAGTTTCATTGTAACTTTCTTGGAACTCCTTTGGGATATCTTGAATGCTGTTTCTCCATATTTAAGCAAAAGCTGTTTGGGTGTCCATGTATTCCTTGCAGGCCACGTATCAGCCAATCTATCGAGTAACACCTGAAATAAACATAAATGTATATGTAGGCTAGCATGAAATATTTGACATCATATGATTATATTTTTTGAAAAACACTGAAACCGATCCTTCAAGTTGATATCATATTTGATATGAGGACTAAAAAAATAAGAGATCCGATATAGCAGTACCGGTTTTTTCCCATCAAAGTCGCGAGAAAACTCTTCCATAGATATACATTTTCTTCTCTCAACATTTCCATCATCAAAAGAAAAGTTATTCAATGTGCTATAGCAGCGATATAACCTTCTGTATAAAAACATAGAGTTGAATCCTGCATAAAAGAATTCGAACAGAGTTTATAAAGATACCGGAAATATAAAACGAACCTACATCGAAACAAATGGAATAGCATCAGTTGTGTCACTAGAAAGGGAAAACCAATAAAACGCACAGCTATTACCATTAAATTGAAGTGGTTTTCCACGAGGCATGTATCTATCTAACAAATTCACTCTGCAACAAACAAGAAAAACAGTTACTAAAATGAAAGCAGTAGAAAACAGACATCTTGTCAAGCACACAAAACTCCATCAGCAATTCACGACGAAAATCAAATTTTTGTTTAACCATACTGATGGAGTGTAGTCTTCTTCCATGAACCTTGGTATTGAAGCTGACCCTTGGCAGTTTTCAGACACATATTCATCCACAGTGGTTCTTCATTGCAGAAAATGTACATAACACTGCATATCACAAGAAACATATCCAAAAAAGCTGAGTTAAACAGCAACAGCCCCATTGCAAACCCAAACCATAAAGATTTTTAATTCCAATAAACCAATGGTAATGTCACCATAAGATTAACCGACTCGCTAACTACACACCAGCTTCCAATAATAAGTAGCCTTAGCTCATTAAAAAAGGTAATATTTTCTCATATCTAAAATCTCCTCCGTGTGGCTTGGCACTACCTATCCCCTTCATCTCAAGTTGGTATTTCTATTTTCTTCCACAAGGCTACTTCAAGATCCTATTTTACGCTATAGTTCATTTCAGCAAATTCCAACCGCAAAAATCAGCTGCTATGGACAATTTACAATTTTTTTTTAAAAAAAATCCAATTTTGCAGAAAAACATGAACGACTGAGATAAGAAAGAAACCTGCTGACGCAAGCAAGGCGGCCAACATCGCGAACAGTGAGATGATCCAAAATTTCACATACGATTTCATCCGGCATCACTCGCAAGCTTCCCAGTGCTGCCGATCGGCGATCGCTGAACTCCTGCTGATTTTCATCCATCGAAGGTCGCTGGAGGAGGTCGAAATAGAGTCGGAGGAGCTGAAAATGATGAGAGGATTCGATTTTTGACAAATCGAAATTGATGATGAAGGAATCGAATTTGTGTGCGTAGGTGTTAAGTTTGATGCGACCATGAGAGCGCGTGGAACGTATTGCAGCGGGAGGCGCCGCGTTGTGGTTTAGGAAATTGAACCGTGAAATTGGTTTGTAACTCGGTTTTAAATTGGACAGGGTTAGATGGTAATTGAATCGAGGAATTGAACCCGTCAGGAGCAGTCAATTTGGTACCAATCACAGATCATCCGCTGAAGCATCTGATGAGTTTTATTGTTTCTGTAAACTTCAAACTGAAGTAATCTAACCACAGTTTCTCAGTAACTGATTTTCAGAGAGCTTAAACAGTAGAGTCGAGAAAAAGAGAGTATGGAGAACAACAGGATAAATAGACAACGACCTGGTTGAGAGCAGAGCTAGTTTGATCTATTGGCTAGGGAGCGGCAAAGCTTGTGCAAACTTGATTCTTGTTCTTCTGAGGCGCTCTGCGATAATGAAGGAGAGCTCGAGAGATTGAGAAGCATTTAGCCTGGGGTCGCAGTGGGTGTGGTAGCGTGAGCCCAGGTCGTCGAATGTGACAGTTCTTGATCCACCAATGCACTCGGTTACATTCTGGCCGGTCATCTCTAGGTGGATGCCTCCTGGGTGACTACCTTCTTGCTCATGCACGTCAAAGAATGCTTTCACTTCTGCCTGCAGAGTTGGAACGGTTTGTTCATTAGAGAACTTGCAACAAGGATTCAATAATGTACAGCAGTACGTAAACAGCTTAAATAATGACAGAATATAAATGACTTGTGCACCTTGAGGCTCGTCAGATTGTAGAAACAGAAATGGGTGTTCAAATTTTATGAAGGGCCTTAGCGGATAACATACTGTTTCCCATACAAATTTGATAATTCACTAGAAACAATCAACACATGATTCTGAAACTACACATCTGTATGTAGCAACTTTCGTACCCTAAGGCAGCATAAACCATTATTTAGATAGCAAAAATTAATTTCATTTAGTGTTTGCCAACCCTAATGCTTACACGTTGGGAGTCAAAACACCGTGCCACCAACCGCTATTGCTGTTCTGTACACAAAGCTTATTGCTATTTTTGTCAACCAAGTTTCATCACTGTCAAATTCGACTAACCTGTTGCTTATCTAAACTTAAGAGTCCATGGTGTGGCAATTAATGGGCATTCATTTGGGACATATAGAGCTTCTTCCTTAGATGTTTAAACTGTCTAGGAATAAAAAAAAAAAGATAACACTAATTGCAATAACATCCTTCGCCTTTAATGATCTAGTAATTGACTTTATCCCTAACAAATAGAAAGAAAAAAAACAGAGGATTATAAAAAATTAGAGAATCAAGATAAAGAATTTTACCCTTATGGCATCAAAAGGTCGTGTTTTGAGACCGCAAGGAGCCTTGATAGTGTTTCCATGCATAGGATCACTAACCCATGTCACAATCTGCCCTGCCTGGCGAACTGCCCTGATAAGATTAGGAAGTTTCACCCTCATGTTCTCAGCGCCCATTCTTGAAATAATGGTAATTCGGCCTGGCTTATTCTGAGGATTCAAAATATTGATCAGCTTAACAAGCTCACTAGGATTCATTTTATCACTCACCTGCCAAAACAAGTAAATATGGGTTAAGAAGTAGGTCTAAGTTTCTCGTATTCCGTAACGAAGTCCATCCCTAATTTTTCTGGCCATATTTTCCCACTAGTTTAACACAACTGTCAATTTTGCTACCTTAATGCCGAGAGGATTTGCAACTCCTCTTAGGAACTCTACATGAGCACCATCAAGCTGCCTAGTACGCTCACCAACCCAAAGCATGTGGGCGGAGCAGTCATAGTACTGACCAGAAGTTGAATCCAACCTTGTAAGTGCTTGCTCATAAGGCAAGAGTAAGCATTCATGGGAAGTCCAAAACTCTGTTGTTGTCATGATAGGATGGTCTACAGTCAGTCCAGCAGCAGTCATGAAACCAAGGGCCTCATCAACGCGATGAGCAAGCTCTAGATACCTGTAAACCGGAACAAGTGATTAATGACACATATAAACCTTATGGTAGTGATATCTATCAAGACACAATCTTTATATGTATTCTAAGCTACCAGTCATGCCATCATCCATTCCATTACAAGACGAAAGTTCTAGCAATTCCATCCTCCTAAAAATGGTAGAAACAAAATAGAGATTTCTTTATGCTTCAGCTGTTTTTGAGAAAGACTACAAACTACTTTGTTGCTATGCAAAGACAAGTGTAACGTCATTTTACAATCCAATTATGATCCTGCATGTGAGTTGAATTACAATCTTGAGTTAGCGAATACAAATCAGGAACTACCAGCCACATTCATGATTTCAAGACGATAAATTTCTTTAACAACTAATATGTATTTAGCCCTTTTTGTCATACACTTGTTCTAAAACCTTGTCACCAGATGCTGCTTACATTCTCATTGAAACTAAATTCAACAAAAAACAAATGGATCCAGACAAAAATGTCCAGATCTTGTCCAATTTAGAACATGACAGATTTCTAGGACACCAAACGATCTATGTTCCTATGTACATATCAACCTAAAAACAGATACTTGCCAATAGTTCATGATAGTACCTAAAATGCCAAACGGATACAACATAACAAAATTACCGACATCCGTAACTAAACTCACCTATCGCCTTGTTCGCTGTGCTCTGTGAAATCCAAATTCCACTGAGTAACCCTCTGCATGGCAGCATATCCACCAGTTGCAAACGCCCTGAGAAGATTCAAAGTAGCTGCAGCTTGACAGTATGCCCTTATCATCCTCTGTGGGTCTGGAATCCTCGACTTCTCATCAAAAGCATCCCCATTGATGTTATCGCCACGATAACTAGGAAGATTTACACCATTCTTCTCTTCAAAGTTATCTGATCTTGGCTTCGCAAACTGACCAGCCATTCTTCCCACCTACATCAGAATAATTCCTAATTCAATTCAACCTAAAACAAGGTTAACAAACTATCGAATTGACTCTAAACTCTAGCTTCTTTCACACAGATGAACTGCAGATATGCATCTTGCAATTCTAAATCATAAATAATTCTTGTCAACATCAGTCAAGAATTAATTAGATTCTTTCCTTAACAATCCCTTTACCTTAATAACAGGCAGCTGGCCACCAAACATCAACACGACACCCATCTGCAGCAGAATCCTGAACGTATCGCGGATATTATTCGCATTAAACTCCTTGAAGCTCTCAGCACAGTCCCCGCCCTGAAGCAAAAACGCATTCCCCAACGCAGCCTCCCCCAATTTCTCCTCCAGGCTCCTCGCCTCCCCCGCGAACACAATAGGCGGGAACGCCTCTAACGTTTCCAGCACCGAATCCAACTCATCCTTGTCCGGATACTCCGGCAGCTGCAACGCCTTCTTCGTCTTCCAGCTCTCAACACTCCACTTACCAGAATCAACCGCCTGCAGCGAAGACGGCTGCTTCGATGTCGTAACGGACGATTCCGCCGCCTTCGCCGACATAGAGCTCGCAGTCTTCCCCGGTTCAGGGAGGTGCACGGCGCTGATCGGGCCCATTAACGCAGCGGATCTGCGATTGTTGAAACCGGTGGAAACCGGATCAGCTAAGGATAATTTGACCGGGATGAGAGAACTCAAAGCCATTGTTGGAAATCCCGGAGAGAATGCAGTCCGGCCCGATGGTTGTGGTGGCTCGAAGCTTCGTCGGGGACGGTGATCGGAGGGGTTAGTGGCGACGAATGGAGGCTTTTATAGGTGCTGTGGTAGGTGGTAGTGGTTGGCTGAGCCGCGAGGGTAATTTCGGTATTTCTCACGACGTCGTAATTAATCGATGCCTTTGAGTTACATAAATAAATATTGGTACAGTTCAATGTGACAAGTAAATATCCCATTCCACATTTAGCATTACCATTACATTCTTTAATAATTTGCATGCTTTCATGTTACATGGTGTCGTTTCGACTACGCTTTGATAAAAAATGAAGCAAATGTTTCATTATATTTTCGTGACCCACCTACCCACTTTGCTTGACTATTTTAGACACCTTTTTTGCGTTTTATTTGTTGGATAAATATAAATTCAATTTTTTTGGTAAATGAGTAATGTGGGCCGTATTGGGCCTATGAGGCTGAATGAAAGGTGAAGCCCATTTTACTGAGGCATAATCGTACTGGTGAGACTATTTTTGAAGCTGGTTGAGCTTCTCTCTCTAAATCTTAGGTTACTGTTGTGGTATATTGTTGATTCATACCCGGCTGTGTTAATGAAGTTATGGCGATGCAGTGAGAGGGCTGACCAGCTCTTGACATCTCAAAATCATAGTTTATCCGGATGAGTCAACGCGATGAATAAAATGACTTTGTTCGGCATTTAGGGTTTAGGGAGAAGTAACTTATACTGAATTGTGAATTTTCATTTGTTAGATATTTTGGTGATTGTGTAAACTTATAGACTGTAGATGAATCCATCATAAATACAAAATGAGAACAAACTAAGGGGCATGGGCATCAGAAATCAGGTACAAAATTCGGAGAGGAAGGAATATATATTGATAATGAAAGGGAACTTTAACAATGAATAAATGGGTTTATTTCAATTAGGCCATCTTCTGGGTGTGTGTCTGTCTGTGTATCTCAAATGTTTGAGCTTTTCTGGGAAGCAAAAATACAAACCCTAATGATGGATCAATAATATGTGAAAGGAAGATTTTATTTTACAGTTGATGAAGGGCACGTACTTTCTCCGGACCTGTTCCGTTGCCATTTGATACTTAATTGTCGGAAGGAGATTCGGAAGGAACCGGTTTGGCTTCTGGCTCCGGAGATGTCACTTGCGATGACTCGAGTGAATCTGAGAATACAGTCAGATCAGAGTTTGATATGAATTTTAGGGTTTATGAAAACGGTAAGTCTACATGATCATATTTAAATGCATGACAGATATGTTTCAAAACGAATTCATTCGATCTCAATTGTGGACTTCCTAGGCCTACCCTCACTACCAAAAGAGGTGAACATAAATGCAGAGAAAACGATACTACTAGTGACTCTCAGTGACCTCTCGACATCAGAAAGGAAAAAGGTCAGAAAAGACTGGTTTTGTTGCATGCATAGGTACCACAATCTGAATAGTCCTAAAACCACATGCAACAAAGTCTGAATGAGCTTGTGGTAAGTAAAGTAATCAACACACAGTCATGTGTGTATTATTTCACACTTTACACTACTGTGCCAATGTCATCTAATATTAGTATAAGTCTGCACCCCCTTAAGGACCAATAATGGGTCATACTATAAACCCTAGACAGCTCACACCTCACATGCCTGCTCTCCCATGTTGTTGGTCCCTTCTGGTCCCCCCATTTGACTCATGCTATCTATCTTTTCTTTATCTCATTCAAGGAGATGATTAGATAGATAGATATATGGCTATGGTGTTTGCATTTTCAAACATCATGTACTACACTCAACTGGAAAGTATTATGACCTGGATGAGGGAGGACATGGATGACCTAGGGCACATGCGAAAAGTTGAGGTCCAGTTTAGAAAGATGTCCCTTGCCAAGAAAGGCATTGACAGGTATAGTTGTACCATATTATCCTAATCTGACTCTAAGATCTTATAAATCTTTATGTCTTATAAGAGGGTTAAAGGTCCTTTACCAACCATGTTAAAACCCTAGCTATCTCAGGAGTTTGCACAGCACTATTCTATACCCTAAACCATATGGTACATAGATTGTTAAAATGACTTGAGGATTTAGGGTTTAGGGAGTTACCTATTTGAGAAGGTAACTGTTGATGCCTGCTAGAATCAGAAGAAGCCAATGGCTGCTGCTGTAGTAATTGCTGGTGAAACGATGAGTATGAGCCCGTAGGGGACTGGTTAAGAGTAGAAGGCGAATAGTAGTAAATATACGGTCCTTGGCTCCGTTGGGCATTTTGCGGCATTGTAGGGTATGATGCAACTCCTGCCGCCCTGGCCGCTGCAGCTGCCTGCATTGAGTATGCGTAGTAGTAGGGATGATGGGGAGGTTGCGGATTAGGAGAAGTTGATGATGCTCCTGATCCATATAGTTGCTGATAATATTGCGCCTGGAGCTGTTGGCTATACATTGCTGCAGCTGCTGCCTGCAAACACATTAATTTCTCTACTTAAATCACTACAAGCAAGCATAAGCATAGTGACTCATACGACTAAAATTTGGAATGAGATCCTGTACGGTCAAACAAAAACAAATTAATTAATGCTCAGTAATTTTATATTCGTGTTTAGTTAAACGATATACTTTTTACTTCGTAAACTGTATTTCATCGGTCTTTTTCACTTATAGAACTCCTATTTTGAGTGCTTAGGAGACTTATAAGACTCAAAACTCTTGAAGTGGTTCTACACTATAAACTCTTTCTTCAACCAAAGTAAAAGGCACATATGCTTACTTGGTTGTAGCCATACGCCGGATTATAGGCTGTATACCTGCAATAGTGTACAAGTTCAGGTCAGTTAATTTCAGTGGAAAATTCTACTATATGAGAATTACATACAAACTTGACCAAAAGAACTTACCCATATGAAGGATACACCACCGGAACAGACGGTGGCGCGGGCGGAGGAGCCACCAAGGGTCCTTGCGCTGGAGTGTACGATGATCCGCCTTGTGGTCCACCCGGGTAATAAATTTGCCCACTTTGGCCTTGTCCCCCCCTCCCTGCATTTTTTCACCAGCTCAAATTCCCATTCCAATTAAGACAATTCCTTAGAATGAGACATCAATAAAAATGTAACGAACCTCGAGGAGGCGACTGTCGTGGCCGGCCAGTGGCAGCAATGTTGCAATTAGCCCTCCGCCCATCGATCATTGGATTGGCGTCCGCAACGGCTCTTTTCGCCGACTCTGGATCACCAAAAGTCACCTGCCCAACGGTAAAAAAAACCAACAACTAAACAACAATAATACGACCAAATCCACTCTTGTTAACATCAAAGATCAGATTTTTATTCACATTTTGATGACAAGGAAAAATAAAAACTGGAACAAATGCAACGCTTACGAATCCATAGCCTTTAGATTTCCCAGTGTTCTTATCAGTGATGATCACCGCTTCAAGAATCTCTCCAAACTGCTCGAAATATTCACGCATTTTCTCCGTCGGCGTCTCCCACGCTAACCCTCCGACGAACACCTTCGTCAGCGTCGTGTCTCCGAACGGCGATCGGTAATGGTGGTACGTGGAGGACGAAGCAGAACTGGACCCCGCCATGGATCAATCTCTCTCAGCAGTCAGCACGCCTGTAACAGCCTAGTTTTTCAGATCAAGACTGAAATGGGCGGAGGGTTGTTGATCTGGGGTTTGGATTAAGGGTGCTCCGTTTCAGACATTGACTCTGATTGACGTGGTCAACGGAGGTCAGAGCTGAGGGATTCGAGAAGTTTGTGATGCTGGGGATTCGGGGAGGTTGAAGAGAGGGATGTGGGTTGGATTTTGGGATGTGTGGGCTGCTCGGATTTTGGAGAATGATGGTGGAGGAAAGAGAGAGAGAGAGACAGAGCAATCCGACAGAGCTGCAACCGCTTATTTGCTGTCTTCTGTAATATCAGATTTTCGAGTTGTAATTTCAATTTTTATTTAAATATTTCCAGCACAATCATTTAAATATTTCAGGGGAAAAAATGGAAGATGTGGGGTGTAAAATAGCCAATGACAGCTTGTTGAACATAAGGCGCAGTTGAGGGCTCTGCTGGCAAAGATAAGCATTAAACATTTATACCTTCCAACTCATTTTCAGGGTCTCCCCAGTTTCAGATTTTGACCACGTTTTGAGAGGTTTATTGGGTTTCATTTTACGGGCTTAGGGTTAATTTTAGATATCCCATTCTACTCGATTAGATTTTGATAGGTCGGAACTTGATTGGGAATTATAGAGACTTGTGAAAGCCTGTGTGAATCGATTTGTGTGGAGCACGATGCAGGGTAGGGTCAAAGGTCAACTTATTAGTGGCAACCAGGTTTGTTGCTTTACAGTTGATAGCACTGAGTTTTGTATTGCGACCAACTAACTTTGCCGGCTTGCCCAACTGTTTTTTGTTTAAGGAATAATTCGAACGTCCTCAGGTCGCACTAGCTTCAAATAATGATGCCCCATGACCTGTAATGAGCTATTCGGAATAATATTATTTTTGGGATTCATATTCTCTCCTGCCAGTCCTGTAACGGTTATAATATTTCTTACTTTATTCAGATGTCATTTCAGCTATACTTGGCAGACACATTGCATGCTCTGGAAGATCCAAAAGCCCGAAGCCCAAAATTACTAAATCAAAACTCGGGCCGAGCCCGTCAAAACACAAGATTAACCCATGATAATGGCCCAACAAAAGTTTACATTGCAATTATATTTTACTTGCACCAAGTTTCAATCTGATTATTCGTTTTGATTGGAAATGCAAGATTGATTATTGAAATGCTGTATTTAGTTTAGGGCAAGGAGCAATAAGCTGACTACAGTTCTAGATATCTTGCTGTTAATAGTTCTGAATTTCAAAATGCCATCTAATTATTTAAACTGCATCTTCCCTTAAAAGATACAAACCAGTGAATCTTTCTTTCAAGCTTAAATCTAACTACCATCCTCGTTGATTATTCCTTGTCTTTTTAGAAATTGTTTGATGTTTCTTTCATTTAAATTGTTTATATTCTCTCTTTAGCCCTTATGCCAATTGTGAGAAAGAAACAGCTTCTAAGTTAATTGAATATAAGGAAAGTTTATCGGAAAAGGATCCTCTGAATTTGGTGAGCAATTAACATGCTTTGGTAGTTATTGGTGATTTTTTTAGATGAAATGTCTTGAAGCTCCTGGAAAACGGACAACTCTGGGATTCAGCCAGCGATTGATTCTACCAGCAATCGTACCACACTTGGTGATAGTGATTGGTGCTCAAAAAATATTTGGAGTCACTCATCTCTTTCCATCATTGAATCAACAGTTAGGGGCAAATAATGTTGAAGCAACATCTGATGTAACTATCAAACCCCCTTGGAAGAGTCCCACAACTTGCTGATTGATAGAGCATCCAATGGTAAGGCCAGCAAAGAGTTCTGGAAGGCTATTGATCATTCATTCAACTAACAGTGTTGTGAAAATTGTGAATGAAGCTCCACTGAACATGAATATTATTGTGTCCAGCTCAGGGAATGGAAAAGACTCTGGTTGGCATCTCTTGGGAATGAACAACATCAGAAAATGTAATTATCAATCCATTTGAAAATGGACAGAACAATCAAGCTACTTCTTTTGTCCAACATCTTGTTCTGGAAAAAGTATATATATATCAACACGAACTTATTTCGCTCGGTTACTGAATTATACAAGAGAAAGAAAAAAACAAGGCACAATTCATATGTCAAAAAAATCTTTCCAAAAGAATGACAAGAGTTTTTTTTTGAACAAAAACATCAAAATTTTCATTCTCAAATCAAACAACTATTGATGACATCATTCTCAAGGATCCGACACAGAGAAATAAAGCCTCTTCAGCTTCGTTAATTTCATCTTTCCTTTCAACATCCAAAACCATACACATCACATTTTCCCAAGCCCAGAAAACATTAGAAATCGAAATCTAGCAAACCCACCTCGCAATCACAAAAAGGTTCAATTTTTCGCAAACCCCAGTTGCTGAATTGTCCCAAAGCCTCGAAATTGATCGAGATTGGTTGGGTTGGGAAGCCGCCAATTCGAATTGGGGTTTGTGGTCTTGGTTGGATTAAGCGGCGATGATGGTTTGGAGGGCGGCGGGGATTGGGATTTCGCTGCTGGTGTTGATTGGGAATGTGTTGTGCGAGGAGCCGTCGGTTTGTCCCGTAAGGTCTGCGGCGAGGTCGATCGTCGGAGTTGGGGGGAAGTGGTGTGATTTGGATGGAGGCGAGTTTGTAGGTGTGATCGAGGTTTGCGCAGTTGACCTCTCTTTGATGTCGATTTTAATGCTTTTTTGTTTGTTAAAAATTAGGTCTTTTTGAGATTTGTGGCTGGATTCTATATTGCGCTTTTGCTTGTGAATTCCGTGCTGCTTTGATGGAGCTGCGTGCTGTTTTGTGGATTGACTGTTATTTCGTTGAAATGGTTGCATTGATGTCAGCCTGTTCATATCATTTAGAGTTGGGAGCAGCTTCAAGGTGTCTGCTGTAAGCTTATTTCTTGAGCACTAGGTTGTTGCTGGAGGAACAGCTTTCTGGAACAATGTTGCTTCGTACTAGTTATGTCCGTTGAATCCCATACAACTTCCAGTAGATTTAAGTCAAAACTTTGTTTTCGGATGCTGCGGCAGTGCGCTGATAATGTCTCCATTTTTCCTTGTAGTAGTATAAATGATGCTAAAATCCTGTTGGCTTTCGTTATGTAATTGATTTAACTAAACCAAGTAAACCGGCACAGTTGTTCAAATATTCTGAGGTGGCAGAAAATATAGCGGTGAGAAATAGCTTTTTTGTGTGCGCGGCAGCAGCGAGATTGTATTCCTTAGATTGTTACTGCTGAAATCAACATAGTTCAATGTATTGTTTCTCTTACTGTCGATCTGTTATCCCTCCAGTTTGATGCGCTCATGGAACGTATGTATGAGTTATTTTAGATTATAAAACCGGCACAGTAGTCTTATCCTGTATTCACTTTCAATTTTATGTAGGGCGACGAGGCTTCCTTGATCAGTGCGGTTCAAATTAACAATCATGACTATGTTGCGCTGCTGTTTTATGCATCTTGGTGTCCTTTCTCCATACGTTGCAGACCCGCGTATTCCATCATATCTGCATTGTATCCCACCATTCCTCATTTCGCTATTGAAGAATCATCCATCAGGCCGAGGTTTGCAGTTGCTCTTACATTCATATATCTGTTTGTTCTCGCCACTGAATGCGTAATCTTTTCTTCAGCATTCTATCCAAATACGGAGTTCATGGTTTCCCCACACTTTTTCTTATCAATTCAACAATGCCTGTTCGCTATCGAGGCACTCGATCATTGCGTTCTCTTGTTGCCTTCTACAGCGACGTCACCAGTGAGTATTTTCTTAGTTACATTGTTCGTGCATAAAGGAAAGCCTTGGTAATATCACATGGTAGCCATTTTTACCCGAACTGCATGTTGTGTATTCCTTGAGAAAGATATGAAGCAAGTCCTGGTGCTGCAGGTATGAAGCCTGCGACGCTCAACATTACAGCCGTGCTAGCAAATCATAAACCAGACGATGGCGAATATGAAAATTGCGGGTTCTCAAGAACAACATCTCCGGTGAATTTGGTGCAGCAGGAAACATATTTAGCATTAGCCATCACATTCGTGATAATGAGGCTGGCTTACCTCTCGTTCCCATCCATGAACTCCGGGGCTCGGTGCTTGTGGGCCAAGTACGCAGGCTGTATGCGGTTAACGAGTCTATTGGAACATCCTCGGACCTGTTTGAATGGGGCATGTCATTTGATCAAGTTCTTGAAAGACCCTTTCAGAAAGCAGAATTTGAAAGGTCTGAATGCCAAGGCCTGGGCATCAAAATCACTGGCCTCAGTCTCGATTGGTGACACTAGCGGCGCCTGCCGTGCCTCTGTAAGTGATCATTGAGCCTCGAGGCTGACCAAAAGAGGCTTAGATAGAGGGCAGGCAGTAAGAGAGCATCACTATGTGTCTTTTAGTTTGTCAATATAGAGCGATTGTGCTAAAATTTCTGGGTCAAAAAGATTCAGGTTAACATTCCAACTTCAAAGGGTTGACACAGAAAACCTTGAAAATCCAAAGGCTCAATCTTTGCATAATCTGAGAAATAAAGAACACCAAACTAGATCAACTTTGGCGAAGAAAACGAAAAAATGAAGCAAGTGGGGATGAATGTGCCGTCAAAATGGAGGGCAGAGAAGTGAAAAGTACACAGCTTCGCCACAAAAAAATTCCATCGCTGACGGAAAGCATCAATCTTTGCCTCCAGAACATAGCCGACAAGAAATCGATCAACAGATCTCAAATCCTTGTAGCCGAAAGGAGAGGCAACTGATTTCAATCGTAACGAAAGCCTACAATAACAAATTCCAACCCCAGCTCGAAGCTCATCAATAAGAAGATACGGAACTGCTTTGTCAGCTGATTCAGATATATAGGGGGCGGAAGAGAGAGGAGATGAAACCCTAGAAACTATCCATTGGCCGCTGATTGGGCCGACCGGACGCCCATTTAAAATAGGCTGGTTTCGTAATAGGCCCAACTTTAGTTTATTGCTCATTCAAAGCCTCTGTTTTGTTCACTGCAGAAGAGATCACTGAAATGGGGAAGCCAGTGTACATATATCCCCTGCGGCAAGCAACTTCAGTTTGGCTACCTTGTCACGAGTTTAGGCTGGGTTTGTTCAAAGTCAAAAACTTCAAACATCAGTCGTCGTACGTCTGGTTTTCCGTAAACCGTATACGACAACCCGTGTATAGCTTGCTGGACGGCAGTGGTGGCAGGATTCCTTAGTCTTCTGTTATGTTCGTATGAATCTTGAACTTGCTCTGAATAAATTATGTACTTGTGAAGATATTTGTCCCTCAAGTACCTTCCACAGAATTTGTTCATCACAACACGCCTGTGCCGTTCTGTTAGCCATTTGCCAGGGGCATCAAGATGCTTCATTAATAACTTTTCAGCCATCACTAGATCCTGCTTGTAAGAGAAATAAAAACATCACACACTCTACAAGTTTCACTAAACTGCAAATCCTTTAAAACGAGTAATTTATGAAGAGCGTTACCTGGATCTTTTGGCCAACATACTCCAGCCGTTCAAAACAAAATCTTGGATGCTCGAACTTATATTTTGATGGATGTAAGAATGCAAGCTGTCATTATGTGAAAGAGAGAACTATTAGAATTAGTATATTCCAATAAAAAGTACTCCTGCTCGTGAATGAAACTTATGCTGATATATAGAATATGAGTAGAGAATGAACAGCCAAAAACTGAGATGTTAGGCCTAGGCTTCACCTTACTCCACTTTCTAATGTGCATTACATAACTCCAGTTGAATTTTTCACAAACTATTGCAACCAAATGCTATGTTTATTCCTATGTAAATGAGTGGAAACTAATAGATGTGAATACAAAAGAAGATAGGATCCTCAATACCTGTAGTCCAAGTCCAAGCTCAATGTTCCTGGCCTGGGTGATTTCCGGTATTCTATCTTTTTTCGCCAACGGATATCCTAGTGTTCGCATCACTTGAGGTCTACTTTCAAAATCCCATATGTTGCCTCTGAAACGATGCATACCTGGTGGAACACATGCCCTAAACAGCCGTGGATGTGCAAATAGGGCATCTTCTGGAGGCTACCCAAAAAAAAAAAAAAAAAAAAAATCAGTTCCGATGATAAGAGGCAGTTTAATTTTGGTCATGTAGTCAACTCAGTGGATGCATAATGTGCATAGTTAGTTATGAGGTACACAATATTAATATGGACTCAAGAGTATAAAAATTATGTAGAAATAACACCATTAACAAGGTCAATTCCACTGACTTCTCGTCCTCCTTTTAGGTAAAATAATGAAGGGAAAAGAAAAATAAAGAGAAGATCATATGTTTTTTCTTAGCCCTTGAACGACATTTGAGCAAGCGAGTGTCTGGCAAATAATCAAACCACATAAGGAATCTTATAAAGTATTACTACCATGCACAACTAGAAGTTCTAGCTATCTACTGACACAGCACAAATGAATTATTACCTTATAGGCCGCCACCTCCTGCCAACTTAGCTTTTTTTGTTCAAATTCTACAGAAACAAAATCTACATCTTCAAGCTGCCTCCTTAGTTTCGGTTGGCATTCCTCAGCTTCAGGGTCCATTCCAAATACTTCAAAAAGCACACGGTATACTTCTGGCATGCCAAAGCATAAATAGATCGCTCCAAAAAGAGCCCAGAACACTGACCTGTGGTAGCAAATGCCATAAAGAAGACAAAATCAATTAACATTCTTGTGATGATTGATGTCAAGCACCAAAATGGAACAAATAAATCATAATGTAAAATGGAAATTTATTGTTATGAATCATGATTCATTGAGATGGCTCACTTGTATGTAAACTCTGGACTTGTACAAGTGTTCCGTTTAAACGGGTTTTATCTAATGCATTTTAGAGACATCCACAAAAAAGTTACAACTGTGCTAATCCAATATTAGTTTTGCACCAAAACTATGAGGTTGAAATTAGAATAAGTTCCCTTCTAGAACAAAATATTTTATGAGTCTAGTTATTGACATTGTAAAACAAATACCCTTTGTATTGATTCACTAACTAGATGCAAAACACAACATAGATCCAACGTCATAATACACAACAGTATACACTAAATTTAGTAGAAATGATTGTCTCTTAGACTCAACCTCGTATCACTAATAACAAACATCTACCTTAAATCAAGTATCAATCTTACTGGAATGATTGGCTCACAACCTAAAACCACTAAAAAAATCACTCTGAAGGCGGAAGCCACACATAAAACTACAAGCAACTTACTTGACAGGCGACTCGCGATCCCGCCTCATCATCTTATCCATTTCATCGAAAGGAAAAACCAAGTTCTGCAACCTTGCCGCCTTAATCCACCCTGGCAAATATCTCTTCCCAATTAATGCATATACCCGCTCCCTCATTGGCCCCGGAGACTCCCTAGGATACCTCTGCAAGAAAAACTCACACAATGCCATCTCCAATACATACTCCCCCAAAAAACTCAACCTTGAATGTCCACACCTCACATGCTTGGCATTCGTCCGCTCACATGTCGGATGCTGAAACGCCAAATACAACAGCGTATCGAACTGCTTCGCCGGATTATCATCGCCGAAATTTTCCGACGGCTCCAATGGATACCCTAACGCCTGCTTCGCCTCGAGCAAGTACTCATCCATCCACGTCTTGTCAGCATTGTTCAACCGTGAGCACGGCAAGCAGGAACTGAGCAAGGGAAACGACTTAAGCGAGAGCTGCGGACTGTTTAGGAACTTCTGGGCCAATTTCGTGTCGTCAAGAGGCGGCTTGAGGATATATCGCTTCGGCGGGACTGGCTTCTTCGGCGCCGTGTAACGCTTGCGTTCGGCTAGCTCTTTGAGGAGGCGTTGTGGGCTGTTGCTGGGTAGCTCTTTCGGGTCGAGTGCGACGCAGAGAACGCGGAGGTTTCGGGAGTGAAATGTGTGGTTTTTGGGGTTAATTTGTAGCGGGAATATCGAGGAGAAGGAGTAGAGGGATGAGGCTCCAGGAGACTGGTTCGAGTGGCGGTGGAGGAAGGAGGAGGAGAGCTCCATGGATTCGGAGACGGAGATTTGCAGGGGAGGGTTTAAGCGGATAAGACGGAGGAGGAGGATGAAGGGGAAGGTAGTTTTGGTAAATACGATTGGGTCCCTAAAGTATTGAGTTTGATGATCTGTGGGTGATTAAGTTTTGGGCCACTCCCACAGATTATGGGCCATGAAATAAGCTTATGGGCTACACCCCGCGACACGCGTCCGTACCATATTTTTCCTAACAGATATTTTTCAAATGCAAATTTAGATTAAGAATTGTGATTGCTGACCCGCAAATCACGTGTCCACTTTTAGTAATATTTACTTTGTTCTTATTGAATGACACATGGCGCAGCGTGAATGAAGGGAGGAAGATGTGGCGAAATGGGCAGGTTTCATGTCAATAATTTTTAATATTTTATTTTATATTTACATAATTACACCAGGGAAAGTGGAGAGAGTGCGGTAGCTGAATCGATTTGATCTCTTCTCTTCTTCTTCTGCCATCTTTTTGACTTTCTGATCTCGACCCAACAGACCCATTTCCGAACATGTCCACCCTCACCGTTCCCCACTCTGTCCCATCCGTCGGCGAGGACGTCGAGCAGCTCAGAGCTGCCTTCTCAGGTCACCCACTCACTCTAGACACTTCCTAGTACTTGTCTGTCTTCTTTTTGGTGTTTCAGATCTTGAATTTCACCTGCTGATCTGACCAAGTGGGAGTGATGAGGATCTGGGAGTTTCTCAGATCCAGAGATTTGTAGATATGCTTATCATGTTGAGCTGATGACGGTTTATGTAGTTGGTCAGATTCAGAACATGTTTGTTGTTGAGATGTTGATGGATTGATTTGTGCAGGATGGGGGACTAATGAAGGGCTGATCATATCGGTTTTGGCTCACAGAACTGCCGATCAGCGCAAGGCGATTCGCGAATCGTATGCTTCGACCTATAACGAGGATCTGCTCAAAGCTCTGGATAAAGAGCTCTCAAGTGATTTTGAGGTTATTCACTTTGTCTCATCTTGTCACTAGTTGTTTTATTCTATGTGGATTCTTGAATTTCAATTTGTTCCGGGTGTTGTTATAATCAGAGAATTGTGTTGTTGTGGACTCTTGATCCTGCGGAGCGAGATGCTTTGTTGGCAAATGAGGCTACAAAGCGGTGGACCTCGAGCAATCAAGTTTTGATGGAGGTAGCTTGTACCAGGAGCTCCAACCAGCTGCTGGCTGGTAAGCAGGCTTATCATGCGCGATACAAGAAGTCACTCGAGGAAGATGTCGGTTATCATACCACCGGGGACTTCCGCAAGGTTATAGAATTCCCTAGCTTTCTCTTTTTTTTTTGTATGGAAGCGGCATAGGACTGAATCTCAATAATTGTATGAATCTGCAGCTTTTGCTTCCGCTTGTGAGTGTGTACCGGTATGATGGAGAGGAGGTGAACATAAGATTAGCGAAATCGGAGGCGAAGATAGTCCATGAGAAGATCAAAGACAAACATTACAGTGATGAAGATCTTATCCGCATTTTGACCACAAGGAGCAAAGCCCAGATCCTGGCTACCTTAAACCATTACAATGACGCTTTTGGCAATGACATCCAGAAGGTGAGCTCAGTGTCATAAACTTAAAAAATTGCACAACAAGAATTTGTGTGGTTGATGTCGGAATTGTTGCCATTGACAGGATTTGGAAGCAGATGACAAGGATGAGTACCTCTCCTTGCTAAAAGGAACCATCCACTGCCTGACCTATCCTGAAAAATACTTTGCGGAGGTCCTGCGCCAGGCAATCATCGGGCAGGGGACCGATGAGCATGCCCTCACCAGAGTTGTCGCCACACGAGCTGAGGTTGACATGAAGGTCATTAAAGAGGAGTATTACAGGAGGAACAGCGTCCACTTGGAGAAAGCCATCGTCAAGGACACCAGTGGTGACTACGAGAAAATGCTCTTAGCCCTCATCGGACACGAAGAGGCTTGAGCTCCCCCGTCCGGAGATGAGATGTTTTCCGCTCGCATGCCTTTCCCCCCTCTACAATAAGTGAGCCATGTTTGCGAGTCAAGACTTTCAATTTACTGTCTGATATCTTTTGTTCGAACATAATATACTCTTTGGTATCGTGCCAAGAGAACTTTATGGTAAATCAGGCCTAAAGAGCCTGGTGTTTATCGGTCTATAAGTACGGGCTTGGGTCTTGGAATCACCTGTCAACCCAATGATGATAACCCTAAATCAGCTATATATTGCACCTGCAATGAGGTAAAAACCCTAACCCTAATTACCCTATGGAACGGAACTACTTCTCAATATTAACCCTCTAGACCTTGGATTGGCAACATCTCGACTGTCAAATGTGTAACATCTCAATTTGTTCATATCGGGAGAGGTGTTGTGATAGATAATAAGTAAGTTTATTAACTATTTTGTCACCAACATATTATGATTTTTGAGATGAATCCTATGTTGTGGTGATTTAGGAGATGGTGGTGACATTAGACAGTTGGTACAATTATATATACTTATAACGGTTCGGATCGATCTTTTCGGTTGGATCGTTACAAAATGTTAAACCCCATAATGACATTGGACTAGTTGTTCTAAGAAGACAATAATTATGCACAATCTACTTATGATAGGCAGAGAGGCACTTGTTAATGTGGTCGACTCTGAGTATGACTCGTCCATTAATAAAGAGTGGTAGCTTTTGATAAAGAAAGCTGGGTGGAGAAGATTAAAAGGGAACTTTCTGGGACTTCAATAAGTGTGCTCTCTCCCTCTCAATGGCTGGCTCATTCATTATAGAGCTATTTGCAGTACTATAATGCATCGATTCTAAGTGATGGTGAATAAACGAGTCCTTTTCCTTTGTAACAGTAAGATTCCTAACTCCATTAATGAGTTATAGTACTATTAGGTCAAGCTTAGACATTCTCTATAGTGATGATGTGTTATTTTTTCTTTGCATCTGCCAGAGACTAGAAAGTTGATGAATAGCTCCCTTTCATCAAGTTTTCTTAAACTAGGGCTTTGATGATGCATGGGAGCTGGAGTGATACACTACTTATTGGCACATGTTCATTCCTAGGTTAATTTTCTATGTGTTTGCAGCTGTGGATCTGTTTTCTCTTTTTGTAGATTTTTAAGTGTATAATAACCTATGGGCATCGCCTCATTAATCTAACACCAAAGTTCACCTGGATATGGAATCTAATTCCTCTCGTGTTCAAATTTCAGTATTTTAAGAACACATTATCAGCGTCCTAGTATCTCGCGCATAGCATAGCTTTACCTAAACAAATGACGAAAGAGCCAATGAACATGAGCCCAGGCATCTATGTTGGAGCTCTGACATGTTTAGTGCGAGAGCTTGTCCATTAGTATTGAGATCTAATCAAAGTGTCCAGACCTCATGGGTTACATATTTTTATCTCTTTATCATTCCCAATGTTACTGATCAATAAGTATGGTGATCAGACATGTTTAGGGCTGTGTCTGAGCTCGGCAAGTTGGCCATTTTGCACCAATTATTTAGGGCTTGTGAACTTACAGACTTTAAATTTAGACACCAATGAGGGAGTGGGTGATGTGAAAAATCAACCCTGTTAACACGTACAATAGAACAAAACTATCCTAGTCTACATAATGGTTTGGAAGCATGTTGGATGTTCCTAAGCAATAAAAAAATTGAAACAAAATACATGTCTTCTTCACATTTAGCAAAGTGCGAGTGGAATCCAACTCCTCCTTCAATCAATCTTTCTAGTTCATTCTTCACTTTAGTATGGTTTTAAACTATTCTACTTTTTAAGGTGGTTTTTGTGTTTATGCATAAGTGAAGAAGCTTTATGAAGTGTCCAAAATGTGTATATAAATTGAATTATGAAGCTTTAATTAGGCTTGCATGAACTCTCCACTGACTTTATAATGTATATGCATATATATTTGATCTATGCAAACACATATTCAGCTGTGTAAAGTTCCATTGTAAGCATTTCCATGTAAGAGATAATATGTTTTCTTTTATTGAAATTTAGTTAGATTATTAGGTCAAATAATAGCTGGAGGGAATCTCAATGTCATACAATTATGGGCATGATATAGACTAGTACCTAATCTTTGTGGCCAAATTTATTGGCAATTATTGAAGGAGAAACTAACAGCTTAAAAAGTTGTGAAGAGTAAGAAAGCCAAACCTTCCATGTGCTCTATACTAGATTTTCAGCTCATGTAATGGATGGGAACTGTAGCTAGCAAAAGTTTATTAGTTATTTTAGCTCCAGAATTAAAGTTTCACTTCACATATTTTTTCATAATGGATGTAGAGATGAGATGATGAGAAACTGAGTAATGTGTTGTACATCGCTCCACATAGTATTTGGGAAAATATGGTTGGGATGCGAGTTGAATCCAATAAGAATGTGTAGAGATAGATGTTATAAAAATGTAAAGACCTTTTGAGAATACTTAACTTGAGACCAACCACAAGTACATCTTCTCCAATTGAATAAGTATGGTCCCCAAAAGAATGCACAATTAATAAGATATATTCAGCCAATGCTCCTCTCCTGCATGTGTCAAACACATCCTTCACCCTACCACCAACATTTTTCGTAACAACAACATTTGTTCAAAGGATTAACACTTCCTTAATCAACAAGTTAAGACCATCTTCATTGATTTGCGAGGCACATAAAGCATATCGATGAGCACACAAGAATTAAGAAATGATGGCCAAGAAAAAGGGAAATTCAGATTTTCTTGCATCCCCCATTTTCATTCATCGATGAAGTTAAATACATAGGTTGAGATTCCAAGGCTGAAAAGGGACCATAAAATACCATCCCATTTCCAACTCCTTTGGGTCTCAACCCTAAAACAAAATACACCCATTCCGTAACCCTAGTCAAATTTTAGGGCTTGGCCAACTTTTGACTTAACTAAATGATCCTAACGCCCTCCTCCTCGCAATGATATTCTTTTTGATTCGACCAGTCGTTGTAAGAAGCACATGACCTAAAAAGACAATCATAACCGATAAATAAATTACCTACATAGGGTAGGGATATCAGAGCAAAAATGGAGTATTGAAATAAACATGTAATAATTGATTACCCATAACCTACCTCAGAGGGTTCTTGTAGGGAATATGATGCACTTGTTTCCTTGGGAACTTTTGACACAATGATACCCAATCCATGCCCTATATTGCGTAAAACCTAATAATTCCAACACATCCTATCATTGGTTATACAACTATATATGTAGGTCACAAGCTAGTTTTCCATGTAATAAATGCTAGGTATCTATCTGTATACATACATACCTTGAACGCATCTTCATCGGTTCTATCATCTCCGATATATACTGGAAACGCATCTTCTGAGTTGCCATATCCTGCAAAACACAAGTTTAAGAATTTTTTTTAACTAGAAGAAAACATTTTTTGAAGAATTATCGATTTTATACCTAGTGATTCCAACAGGAACTCAAGAGCTTTGCCCTTGTCCCATTTGATTTTCGGACGAATCTCCAAAACCTGTGTAGATATAATTACCATGTCAAGAAAATAAACGCTTCTTGTTTTCAAGAAAATAATTAATGTTTGATGGCCACTGACCTTTCTTCCCAGAGTCAGTTTAAGCTTTGGGTAGTTACTGAGGACCAACTTTACTTGGTCGGCCAATGCAGCCCAGCTCTGTAACAAAATGTCATAAGCAAAATGTCCGACAGCATAGAAAGCCGTATAAATCGATCGAATACCTTCTCATCGACACAACGAAAGTGAACAGATAAGCAGAATCTGTTGTTCTCCACCTTAGCTCCTTTTGTTGATTTTGTTTTCTCTACCAGAATTTTATACACCTGGTGTATAAATGATATGAATATACCGACCAGTTAACCTTTTATTTCTCGCGCAAGAAGATGATCATAAGGATACGAACCTCATCGATCATGGGCAAAAACTCCTTAGCCGGTTGGAAAGCCATCGCCGGATTATTCTAGGACAAGGTATAAACAGATTAACTAAATTCAGAAACAAGGACAAAAAAAGGAGTTGAGGGGAAAATTACCTTTTTGTATTTGAGGGTTTTTGTGGCTGGTCCCTTGATGTCCATACCATGGCTCCCAGCATAGTAAAGTTCCCCTAGTCTCACAAAATCACAAACCTGCGATAATAATAAACCAGAAACACATCATTCATCGAATTCCGATTAGAATTTTTGAAAGAAGAAAAAAAATGTACCTTGTCCATGCATCGTCCGGTGACTATTGCTGTGGGGAAGTATCTTGCAGCATCCCTCACAGCTCCTCTCATCTAATACAAAATTTTCATGACATGAACAGGTAAATGGGACTAGTTGGTTGATACATGGAATTTATTAGTCGGAATGTGAGTTATACCTCTTTGGACATGAAAGCTTTGTCCGGATCTTCAACAATTGGGGAAAGTGTTCCATCATAATCCATAAACATTACTATCTGCTTTCCTTGAGAAACCTTCATGATTTCCTCAAATTTCTGGAGTGCGGACGGATGATGGAGCTGAAAATTGTTGAAAAATTCGATAAACTAGCTAAAGAGAGAAGAAGGAGATATAAAACTGCAGGAGCTTACCATCCAGGAAGAATAATCTTTAGCATCAGAAATTGATGCAGCTGGTCTGACATGGGTCGGTGAGGAAGCCCTCATGGAATCAACCCAAGCATTGATCTTATTGGGCGGTGCTGTTTCCATTTTCTTCGGGAACTTTCTAGAAATTGTTATGTAGCTCCCAGGAGATGGCGGCGGCTTCTGAGCAGAGGTTTGGTATATAACTGAGCTTGTAATATCCAGCGTGATCGTCATTCCGATACCCGAGCTTGCGTCAGTAGATACTACCACATTTTGGTTTGTCATTTTTCTGCAACACACAACTTATTAGCTCAGAAAACAAAGCAAGATCAACATGGCTACAACTTGAAAATAAAAACTCAGATCAAATGACTGAGAAGTATGGACAGAAAGAGAAACATCATAGGACGAACCTGAATGTAGCTAGAAGAGGGAAAGAGCAGAGGATCGGAGGTTGCAGCAGTGTGAGTTATGTAGAGATGGTGGCCAGAGAGGTCTTTTTATTGGAAGAAAAAGTAGTTTTGATGAGTTGAAAGCAAAATTTATGTTATTTAACTTAAATCCAAACTATGCAATAAAAGTTTGATAACGAAAAACTCACACGCGCACTCACACTTGACAATCTGCTTCACTCACACTTGACAATGTGCTTAATTCATATGTTTCGGTTCTATTCGAATCAGTCAATTTCTAGCTCGATCCATGGCACTAGGCGACCAATAATGGGAACCCAACCCATATGCGCGCTCCTCTTTTTCTTTTTTCTTCACGTTTTTGGTATTTGTAGAGGAAAACATTTTAGGGTTTTTATGTTTAAGTTTCGACACGTTTGATGTTCTAAATTTGTTTATGCTTGGCTGACTGGTTAGTGATTGGGTTTTGCATTAATACATTGTCGTGTTTTCAGGATGATTAGCCACCAAGCTTGATCTATCATTCGATGATAGTCTTCATCCAAATTGAAAGAGATCTCAACATCCCTCTTTAAACTAATTTTCTACTTGTATCTCCACCGATGATTGATAAAAAATCGGCACTTGTCACAGATTAATGTTTTCACCAAGCTAGCTGCTGGTTTTTTAAATGCAGAACTGTGGGTTAGGCAGGTTTTGATGCAGCAGCAGATGGTATCAACTTTGGAATATGGAACCTTTACAAGGGGCGGTCTCTCCCTCTCTCTCATTCTATCTCCAGGAAGGTGTTTCAGAAGAAAAAAAAAACCCTAATTGTTATGTGATTAGAAGGAGTATTATTGGTATTCGGTTAACTCTCCACTAACTAACCAATAAGCTAATTGCTAATAATTAAGGGACCATTTCATATGTTTATGATTAATTTGTGCGGCCGTTCCATGTAGATTTCTTCCTCTTTGTGTCGTACCATGTGGATTCTAACGCCTGTCCGATACACCTTTAATCAAAAACGATATATAAAGATCAGAAGTTGCGTGCGTAGTTATACTCTTCTTTCTACCTAAACTATAATTAATCAACTATATATATAAATTGATTAGAGTGGTTTTTAGCTAGGCGTAATCACAAGGTATAAACCGTTATATTATGAATGTGAAAAGCATAATGAACATGGAAGAAGAAGAAGTTGTTCAAGACAAGAAAGTTAAATTATAGTCAAAGAAAGATTTCATTGCTGAGTGTTTTTGCAATTCAGAGGATGTTTAACTAATACTAAACACGCATGCTTACCGAAGATTGTGGATTTTACTTATTTCAACAATCTTTAAATCTCCCTGTTCGTGTCAGTGTCTGCCCTACAGATCATAAACATCTTAATACCATTTACATGAGTAACTCTTGAGAGCCATCAAAGGCCAAAATGTTTGCTTACATTGAAGAAGAAAGTCATGTAAAGTTGTGTGCCCGTTAAACTCTGTTCTTTTTATGTAGTTAGGGACCTGAAACCCTTGGAGATTTCAATAAGATAAATACAGTTTTAGGGTTCATCTGAGAGATCAATGAAACCTGCTAATGTAAGCATGCCATGCAGATATAGTAGTTTGTATGTCAGCAAGATGACATCATCACCAAATTCAGAAGGTTCCTTGAATTTGTCTAAAGAACATTTTGAGTGAATCTGATTTCAAAGGTACAAATCCCTTATACACAAATTTATTGCTGGTAGCGTGAATATATCGACCGAAAGAAGATTTTGGACCGCATTATTGCTTGTGGAATTTCAACATAGGCGGTGGATCAGAGGCGGGAATATACCTAGGTATACATCCATAGCGAATCAATAATGATACGAAAGAAGTCATTAGTTAAGTATATCAATTTCTTACCTAACAAGTTCCTTGTCTAGGAAGTTATTCTATAAGTCCCATGTTATCAAAGTCAAGGTCAAGGATTTTGTGCATGTTGATATCATCCCATAATTGGTCCAAAACTATGTCTTTCTCTTCATGTTACTAAACCTTGAGATCCAACAAACCATGGACTATTTACTTCCAATGGAATTAAGTATGTTCAACATGTCCGAGATGCAATAAGAACCCTAGACCACTTTTATTCACTTTAAGCTACGCATATATTCATATTTCATACCAAGAAAATAGGAATTGGATTCTTGCAGAACTCGGCATTTTTGATGAACCTAGGCAAACAATCGAGACTCATATTTTGATGTAGTGTTTAGGGTTTCAAGTATGATTCATAAGGGCATGTTTTTGGAAAGTCAGCATCACTTTCAAAAAGGAAACAAAGGGAGAAGAGACATCAATAATTTGTTGGTGTTCGCCAAATAAAGTGCAGAAAACTTTCGGTTAGTTTCATGAAACTCCAACTCAATGCCACCACGTTCCACATTTACAACCTTTTTTCAGCTTGGTTTTATTGATCCTTCATAGTCAAGTCATGCACGCCATTGCTTTGTAGGAGCTTTAAGAAGAGGAAGCGAATTGAGACACATCGTTTTGAAAAACTGAAAAAACTGCCACGTCCATCCAACTTCAGTTTCAGTTACAAAATCATAAATATGAAATCTGGGCCCACATGGACCTGGTCATTTATGATTCATCATGGGCCTACACAGCACTAAGTGCTCAGCCCACTTGCTCGATTTTCAGGCCCACCATCACATGCCCTAAACTTCTCCTTTCTCCTTCAAATTCATCTTCTCTACTTTCTTCTACCACCTCCCACTTATAAAAAACCATTGTTTTGATCCTCTCTTTTCCCAGATTATATTTGAGTTTTTATAGGATGTAGTGGTGCTTTTGAGACATAATTACATGTAAAATGTTGTTCGATGGAAAAGCAACATGTTGGGTATTAGGGTTTTGAGCGGTTGGTGTTGGGAGCTTTGTGTACACTGGTTTTGTCCACTTGATCTTCTAGATTCCTATGTTGTGTAGTTTTTTAGTATTATATTAACCCAAAATAGGGTTTCCTTGATGATCTTTGGTTGTCTTTGTGTATGCTAGGGTTAGGGTTAATCACGGACCAATGTTTGGGAAGACATTGTTGGAAAAAGCCTCGACACTTGGGGAGGGATTTCTTCAAAACATGATATGATCACATAAGTTTAATGTTTTTACGTTCTTTAATTTCGCTAGAGTAGGGTTAGGGTTTGAAATTCTAACCCTAATATATCATTGCGGTGTTACATATTTCTGTTGCCGTGTTTTATAGGTTTGGTTTGTTATGAGATACAAATAAAAACTCATAACAAATTTTTCCAGACACCTTTCCCTAGAAATTCATTTTTATTTCTACTAAAAAATTTTCAAAATTCAAACCTTTATAATATCCTCGTGTGAAAATTTTCTGAAGTGAGGCAAAGCTATTGGGCCTTCGAATGGGCCAGCCCAAAACGTCTAGTTTGTGGAATGAGCGGCCCAGCCTGTCAACACAACTTCCCTCTTTATTTCATTATTTATTTATTAATTTACATTTTTTAAATTCCATAATTCGGAAAATTCGATAAAACTCTCAGCTCGACGAGAAGACGACGACGGCGTCAATGGTGGTTTCCGTCGAGGAATAGTGTTTGCAACTGGAATTTTATAATCGATCCAATTTCAAGGCGCCTTGTGTGGAGCGTTTTTTTTTTCTCCATTAATTGCGAGTTGATTACTCGATATGGATACTATGATCTCGAAGCTGCGCAATCTGGACGCTTATCCGAAGATCAATGAGGATTTTTACAGCCGAACGCTCTCCGGTGGCGTCATCACTATCGCTTCGTCCCTGATTATGCTGCTACTGTTCGTATCGGAGCTCAGTATGTCATCTGTTTCAATCCGCGTCACATGATCTGCAGATATATAGTTGGGTATCGATATAAGTTTAAGATGATGATGATTAGGATTTGTTGGTTTTTTCATACTGAGTATTGTCAGGGGTTGGATTATTGATTTGTGACTGATGTATCTAATCGTTGCTTCTTTTGGATCTGAAGTTTCGTTTTTGAAAAATCCCTTTTATTAGTGGTTTTGAGCTAGAAAGGTTTGCCTTTTATGATTGAGACTTTTAGAATATTCCCCTTACTTTGGTGAAGGATCCAACCAACTGCAATCTTGGAATATCTATACAGAATGATTCTAGAGTCTGAAAATTCAGTGGATGAGTTTTTTTCAGCCATTTTCTAGTTAAACTGTGTATTTCTGTAGTTGACACGGTTTGCTACATTAGAATAGAAGGCTTCTATGATTGCTGCAGACTCATATTTTGAAGTGTTTCTAGTGTGTAATGTGGTGTTAGGTTTTATGCTCATGATTGCTGTTGTCGAATGCTTTTAACCGGTTACAGGATTATATCTTCATGCTGTGACGGAAACAAAGCTGATTGTCGACACGTCTAGGGAGGAACAACTGAAAATAAATGTAAGAAATCTGCATTTTCACATAGAATTATTTATTTTTGTTCTGGTTGGTTAGCTCTATTATTTCACCGTACAGCAGTTTGTTATCCATATGGAATCTGTACTTGCAGTAAGGTATCACGGGTATTGTCGTATTCCGGTTAATTTTTCTAAGTTAAGGTACATTATTATCATTTAAATTGCTAAAAGGAGGGCCTTTAATATCAAGACTAGGGAACTAAGAACCACGTTGAATTTGTAATAAACTCAGTAATACATGTTAACATAGTTGGACAATTATATAGACTTCTCTCTTCAATGGTGATACGTTTAAAGGATTCATATGATATTCAAAGACCTCCCACTTCTACTGTGAGAGTTAATGTTACCCAGCAATTTGTTTCCATTTGAAATTCATGGGTGTGATTGTAGATTCAGTGGTCAACACAAGCTATCGAATTTATATAAATTAGATGAAAACATTCCTTTGATGTCCATTTAACTTTCCTACGTTTTTCATGTAAAAATGCAGTTTGATATTACTTTTCCGGCACTTGCATGTTCCATGATTAGTGTCGATGCCATGGATATCAGTGGAGAAGAACACCTAGATGTGGTATGTACTGAGCCTGTATCTTGTTAGTGCAGAGTTGAACATTTATCTGACAAAGGATTAATATTTCACTTCTCTTGTTTTACTGTTAATACCTTATTCTCAATTTGAGATTGACTGCCTGTCTACTTTAAATGTCAAAATAAGAGGATAGTCGGTGAAAAATCTTGACAAGCGACATCATTTTAGGACTGAACGCTTGTTTCATCCGCAAATAAATGCCTATTATGACCTAACTGTTTAAAACTGCCAAGTGCAAATTTAGTGGTGAGGCAACTTTTGAAACCACGAGTAATGTGCGAAAGTGACATCGAGTAGTTTGATGAGAAAACATTTTTCTACTGCCAAGGGCCTACTGCACTGATTTTCATGTGTGGGATTACTTGTGTAGCAGTGCTCCGTCTTAATTATTCTTAAATTCATTCAACGTGAATAAGAAGTTCACGTACGAGGTTTTTTCTTTATACAGAGACATGATATAATAAAGAACAGATTAGATCCTCAAGGTAATGTCATCGAGGCCCGAAAAGATGGTATTGGAGCTCCCAAGGTGAGTAACCGTGCATGATTTTTCTACTCATATTTCCCAATTTACTTGATGAAGCCAAGCATTGACCTTTTTTTACCAGGAATGTAACTTTATATGCAACATGGTGTTACAATTTCTTCTATATTTGTTCCTATCACCATAACATGCATGAAGCCTACAGGACGCCTGTTCTACCTGTATATTACAAGTGTTTCTTTGAATGTTGCAGATAGAAAATCCCTTACAGAAACATGGCGGTAGACTTGAGCATAATGAGACGTATTGCGGTTCATGCTATGGAGCTGACACCGTATGCTTCTATATCTTGAGTTTCTTTACAGTTATCTTAATGTTTTCCTAGCTCTCTATCATTTGAGTTTTAAAGTTTCTTTGTAGGTTGTTGAGTGATGTATGCTAAGCTTTTGGGACTATTAACCTTCCCAATGAACTCCAGTATAGTGATATAAGTACCTTCAGGATTAATTGAATTTCGGTTTCTAGTTGAGTTTCATCACCTTGAATTTTATAAACGATAACTTGTGTACACTATCCCAAAGGGATTGTTACAGATAGCAGTAAGCTTTTTTTTTTTTTTTTTTGGTCTTGGAATGTCGTGAATTATTTAGGAACAAGCATCCCAGTGCTCACTGATGTTGTTTGAGTTTGAGCTGGGCTTCTTAGTTAGGTAATGCCCTAGTCAACCGATGTAAGGTTAGGGGGAGATTAAAGATATAACATTTTAGGTTAGTGATTTCAAAATTAGGCTAAACGTCTTGATTGACTGCTTAGAAGTGAAGCAATTAGACTATAGGGGACATACATATTGTAAATTCAAAGTAGACTAAGTTTTCAATTCCCTAACTTCTATTCTTAGAATTTGGTTTTTGCCAACTATTGCTGTAGGCAGATGATCATTGTTGTAACACATGTGAAGATGTTCGTGAAGCGTATAGAAAGAAAGGTTGGGCTCTGTCAGATCCAGACTCAATAGACCAGGTTTGTTAAACCACACTCGTATAGTGAAGCTTTTTCTAATATTGTATTGGTAATTGTTTGGTGAAGTCCATAGTAAGTTAATACAGCAACACTTAATTTTATACTCTGGGCATATTTCAACTCGAAACTTGGCATGGAGGCACACTTTGGTACTGACAGTGAATTGTTCCATTCAGAAGTTTAAAAGTTTCCAATATGATAAATCCCACATCATCAAATTTATTCCATCAATTAATCATGATAAGATATTGATTAATATAATGCATCTTTTGAGTTCCTACACCATAGAAATAACTAGAACATTTTGACAAGCTTCTTTGATATTTCTTTAGTGCAAACGAGAAGGTTTCCTTCAAAGGATTAAAGAGGAAGATGGTGAAGGTTGCAATTTATATGGATTTTTAGAAGTTAACAAAGTAGCAGGAAACTTCCATTTTGCACCTGGAAAGAGCTTTCAACATTCTAATCTTCATGTGCATGATATCAAGACTTTTCAAAAGAATAGTTTTAATGTAAGTCACACTTGTGCTACATCCTTTCCAAAGAAACTGTGAACATCTCCTTTGTTTAACTTCCCTTATTATTGATTTATGCAGATAAGTCACAAGATAAATAAATTATCTTTCGGCGATCATTTTCCCGGTGTAGTGAATCCGTTAGACGGGTATTCTTCGGTCTCTGTATAACTACAGATAGTAATATTTGAGGTTGGTAGTTTGGACTGTTTTTGATTGAATTACTTATCTATTTTTTCAATTTGTATACTCAGTGTAAAATGGATGCAACACACTCCAAGTGGAATGTATCAGTACTTCAGCAAGGTAAACTTCAATATATGAAACCCACATTCTCTAATAGTTATGCAAACGAAAGTTGTTAAGGTTATCATGTGACTTTGGGACTTTTACTTGAGATCGAATCTGTAAATATAACAAATACAACAGTTCTGTTTATGAAGTTTTTGTCTGGCCTTACAGCCAAATAGAAAGGAGTCTGCCCTTCTCCTGTCTCAGCCTGTTCTTATCTTCACTTTGTCGGCTTCTATTATACAGGTTGTACCCACAGTATATACAGATGTGAATGGGCATACCATCCAGTCAAATCAGGTGAGGGACTATATGAAAATTTTGGTAGTTTATAGTGCCATTATGGTACATTCATAGAAGTTGTAAGTGACACTCTGCCTCTTCGACCCATGCAGTTCTCTGTGACAGAACATTTTACGGGGGCTGAAGTTGGTCTGCTACGGACCGTTCCTGGGGTTTTCTTCATCTACGATCTTTCTCCAATAAAGGTCAGTATCTAAAGTTAATTTTCAACTATGCATTGAATCAAACTCAGTTAAGTCTTTTTGTGTGTTCTCGGCAGGTTACTTTCACTGAGCAACATGTTTCATTCCTGCATTTCCTAACAAATGTTTGCGCCATTGTTGGAGGTATATTGTTGTCTCTGTTTGGCATGGTTACAGTTGATTGTGCTTACCAGGGAATGAGTTGTGTTCCTAAATTCTGCCACCTCGTCATATTCTTAATGCTATAATTTCTGTTGCTCAGGTATCTTCACTGTTTCTGGAATCCTGGATTCCTTCGTCTATCATGGCCAAAAATTGATAAAGAAGAAGAAGGAAATTGGCAAATTCAGTTGAGAGACTAGTGCCCCAATCATCAGAATTTAATCCCAACTTATACAACAGTCAAAGACTCTTTTTTGTGAGAGTACAGGTGGACTAAATTGTATCATTCTCAACACTCCTTACATTACTTTTAAATCACTTTCTTGACTGTTCACAAGGTTGTGAATTGTTGCTTAGTTCACTGAGCTCAAGGCAAGCAACAAAGATGCACCAAAAGGTTTGTTCTTATTCATGAAGATGAAGTCTGAAAAGAATAAAGATTCAATTTACATACATACATCTGACCATGCCATGTTTATTGGCATCATTCATCTTAGCAAAAGGAAAGCGGATCTCAAAAGCAAGACCAGAAAATGAGTAAAGGAAAGCATATCTCAAAAGCAACCCCAGAAAATGAGTGAGTGAGACTTTCTTCCTGGTAATGTTTAGCATCTTATCCAATCCACTACTAATATTCTCTTGTAAATATGGCAATGAGTCAAATCAACAACCTCCATTGATACAGCATGACAAAAACAAGCTGAAGATCAAGCAACTGACATGACAGACTTCATTACTCCAACTATTAACAACATTGAACTAGACGCCAGCTCTGCAACTTCTCAAAAACTCCATTGCAGTCAGCTACAACAACTTCACAACTACAGCTACTAAGAGAGCCTACTTATGATAATATTGATGCCCAGTCAATCTCATAGGAAGGATGCTTCTGCAACATGAAATTCTCCGACATGGGATTCCACCCTGCCGGCTCATCAAACTCCGGGAACGTGAGCTCAGAGATTGGCGATGACCCATCAGACCCAGATGAGTTGTTTTCCACTTTACAATCAAACCCATCTCCTTGGCCTTTTTCCTCAACTGCCACAGGCGTAGCAACAGCCAAAGCTACCGCCTTTGACTTGGTGGACCTCCGACAACTTGACTTCCCTTGCGTCTCCCTCATTTCATGACATATGGCTTGAAGCTTGGCATCCACTGATGAATGCAGCGGCTTGAATTCACCAAACTCGCCGCCGATCACTGACCCACGGTGCTTCAGGTTAGGAAAATTCAATCTTGCCATGTCTCCGCGGAGCATGTAGGCGGCCTTGTCGTAGGCTAGAGCTGCTTCCTCGGCCGTGTCAAATGTCCCAAGCCACAGCCTTGTTCGATTCTTGGGGAGTCTGATTTCGGCCACCCATTTTCCCCAATGCCTCTGCCGCACTCCTCTGTAAAGTTTGGTGGGCTTCACAGGTGAGGTGGCCAGCTTCATCTGCACAGGCTTGGGGCTCAACCGGTTCATCACATAGTTCTGATTCTGCTGCTGAATTGAGATCACTGGGCATGGTGGAGGCAGGGAGTGGATCTGTGGCCGAGACTGGTACATCTGCAACTGAGAGGAGTAGTAGGAAGAAGAAGAGGATGAATAAGGGTTGAAAATGGAAGAAGCTGCTGCACCAGCCTGGTCCAGCTGAGTGTCAAAGTCAAACCCTGGTGTAAATAGCCGAGGGTCTGAGTACAGCTGGGGATGAAGGTCGGAGGATTGAGAGAGAGGTGAGACAATAGATGGAGAATATGAATAAGAAGAGCAGATAGGGTTTGGAGAAGATGAAGTGGGAAGAGGTGGAGCACTTCGCATAAAAGGTTCAAGTGCTTCCATGAGCTCGCCGCCCATAAACGGGTCGGATTCGACCCGATTACTGCTAAAGTCCATTAGATACGCCATAGATACTGGTCAGCTACCACACAAGATGAAACTCAAAAAACAAAGATAAAAGATTTGATTTTTCAGGAAATAAAAATATTCCTGAGAAAATCAAGATCTGGGTTTCTGATCAAAAGGTTCAGAAAGCAGCAGATCGGAGAAGAAAGGTAAGAAAATCGATCTGGAGATTTCAAATAATCAATCTCGCAGATCTGAGAAAAGAAGATCGAGCTCGAATAGGGACAAAAAAACAAGCCCTTTCAAGCCGATGATTCACAATTCAGAAAAGAAACAAAGAAAAAAACCCAAACTTCGAGAAACCCTTTGAACTGCAAAGCTTCCTCTTTCCGAATCATCAACAAAACAAGCCCCGAAATTTCCAGATTTTTCGCAAAAGACATACAGAGAGGAGCTCGGGAAGCGGTGGAGATTTTTGCACTTACTAACGCTCAGTCTGGACGCCAATTTCGCTCTGGTGGAAGTTTTCTGTAGTGTGTCGCTCGCCTCACGTTCACTCTGAAATTACCGCTTCGTGTTCTTCCTTCATTTATAGCCGTTTCCAGATTCGATCACGGCCGTTGATGTCATGTCGATGATCGGGATATTTTGATTTAAATTGTTTTTCAAATTAGGGTTGACTATCAGGTTGCTGACGCCATCGGAGGGTGTTAGCGAATGGGAAGGAGACAGGTGGACGGGTATGACATTCACGTGCCCGGACGGATTGGGAAGGGAGCAATAATAATAGTTATTAAATAATACTCGACGAATACAGCGTTGAAGAAATTGGACCGGTAGACGGCAGGTATAATTCGGACTTGCGGCTGCTTCAATTCGAACCCCAGTAATAACCGGGTCAACTGGTTTTCTTTAACACGCGAAACAACCGGGCCAACGTTGGGAATCACGTGGCTGCCACGTGAGCAGCGGGAGTGAAGATTCAACCTGGGGCTGTGGGTGAGTGGGTCCCACACAATTGCGTGACAGTCTTTCATTTTTGTCATGTTCCCAACCATTTACCGAATGCCACGTGTCTCCGTGGGTCCTTCGGCTTGGAGAAGCGTGCGTTATAGGGCCCACCACTGTGCTTGTTTCTTGTATTATCTTCTTCTCAGAAAATAATAAATATTTATTCAGACACCCTAAATTATCTTTCATTGCTTTGATAATCATTCAAGTGTATTGATACTCGTGTAGGAGTTAAAAATATATTGATTGACATTATGGCTTCAATTCCAGCTTCGCCATTGGATGACACTGTTGGAGCACTAATGGATTGTTTGGTGGAGGTTTCAAGATCTGAATTATGCTCACTAACCCCACCATTAATAATAGTCCAAGTGCTTGATCACTATAGCTGCAGCTGTTTGTTCACATAGTCAATGTATAGTAACTTGAGCTCCCTGTTACTTAGAAGTGAACTTACTCAAGCCCATAACTCATTTCTTGAGCAATCTATATGCCTAACTTGTCGAAATGGTGGAGGCTTAAGGAATGCATCATACGCGCATGAAGTTGTATCTATTCGTTAATAAATATAGTTTAGTCTTCTAATTTATTATTTATTATTTCTGTTTTTTATATTGTATCAGATACAATCTTTATTCATCTATGAAACTCTAACCTCCCTTTCTTCTGTTCTTTTTACTACTTCAACCCTAATCATTTGTATCAAAATGGGAGTACCAATTAGTAAGAAAGAATCAGTCGCCCCATTACTAGAAGCTAGAGGATAATGATGACCACTTGGCACTTGCTAGTGGAATTTATCCAAGCATCTCTTACTTATAATTCTTTCAATGAAAGTCTAGAAGCTAAATGGAACCATATGCATTATTTAACTCTCTCTCTCTCTAAACCCTAACCCTAATGGCTCCCGATGTGAAGAGGGTCAAAAATTGCCAGCAAAGTTGGCTTATAAAACTGTGAAAAGCTTTGAAAAGATAAAAGCAATGAGCTGTAAATCCATGTAGAGATTTAATCAATGAGATTCTTTGCCACTATCCCAAGCATCCATGTTTGACAAATTTGGGAAAGCAATTATTTAGGGGAGACATATGAAATCCAAATACTAAGTTTTGATGCTTAAGGGAAAATGCTAAACCATATGGCTTGATATAAGGAGCTTCACATGGACCGAGCGGTTTGACCTAAATTAGGTAATAAAAAATCACACTCTAATCAGCTCTCAAATAGTTTAAATTAGTATAATTTGATTTTAATTATTTGCGGACATTGAACAGGCCCATTAAACTCAGACTAAATAAATTCCAATATGAATGTTACATCGGCCCAAGCCCAACAAGACATGCCACGGAATTGCTTCACATAAAATTGTTGGTACATCGTGATGCACGTGTTAGAATTCAATTTATTGCATGCATGAAAATTGAATCCAAGATGGATAAAATCAAACCAATACGTGATTTTTAGCGCATGCATTTGGAAATTCAATGAGAAAATCTCTTATTAATGAAATTCATTACGTATCTTATAAATTCCAAAATTATTGGACAATTCATGGAGCACAAAATTGCACCTTATTCAATTTGTGAAATGTATCTCATTACGTATAAAATGGGCTTCTAGGTCATCTTTCTCCTGTGGAAGAAAATGGCAAAACTAGTTCGAAACAGTGCATTATTGCCATTTCTTGTGATCATCTTCTTCTCAGCAATGTTGGCGAGGATCGATGAAATAAGCAGAGGTTGTCCGATGATATTCTTTGGCAAATGTCGCGGCCCGCCAAGGATACCTAAGCTTAGAAGATCGGACCCGACAGTCGAGTTCAAACATGTAAAGGCATTTTCCGAGTCTCATGATATTGGAGCATTGAAAAGGCGAAAAATGGGACGAAGGGTAGAGCCTTTTATATGCATGGATGGAACTCGGTGATATCCTAGTAATTATTATGTGTGAAATATTGAAAACTGAAGCTATTATGTTCCTTAACATGAAAGTTATATGAAGTTATTGGACCGTGCACGCAACATTGTAATGTGTTCAATTTTCTAGATGTCATAATATCAAATGAAATTAAAAATTTATTATCGCGTGTAATTTTTTATAATATGAAGAGTATTTAAAACATTAAAATAAATAATAAATCCCATGTTTTTTTGTTTTTGTAATAAATGTAAAAATAGAAATGATTTTTTTGGGTGATGTCACTTTTTGTTCAAAATTTTATATTTGATAAAAATCGACTTTAAAGAGGACATTTTGTTTAATAAAAATCGACCTTATCATGGATGATTCGGGCTTAACTATTTTTGACAAAATTGGCTAGCAAAACACGTGGTCCAAATCATGAAAACGATGACGACACAAACCTTAGTTAAGAAAAGTGGGCAACGCCATGCAACGCACGTGACCTCTTGGATTCAAAAACCTTCATCTTCGCAATCCTTGAGAAAACTGCACTCAGCCAGCCATGTTAGCGCCTTCATCCTCGATGACGTCACTCTTTCTCTTTATCGCTGCCGCCATCTCCGTCGTTTATTCCTCCGGCCCCTTCTTCTCCTGCTCCCCCACCGATCCCAAAACCAAATCCTTCCGCTTCTGCAACCAAACCCTCTCCGTATCCACCCGCTCACGCGACCTCGTCTCCCGCCTCACCCTCGACGAGAAAATCGCTCAGCTCATCAGCACCGCCGACGAAATTCCTCGGTTGGGCGTCCCCAAGTACGAGTGGTGGTCGGAGGCGCTGCACGGGGTGGTGGACTTTAAAGGGATCCATTTCGATTGGGGGAAAATCAAGGCCGCTACAAGCTTCCCGCAAGTCATTGTTACTGCTGCGACTTTTGATTCCCAGCTCTGGTATCGCATAGGCCAGGTCGGTTTGGAATGCGGGAGCTGGAAAGTCGTTCCAGATTGCATTTATTGATTCTCTTAGATTTTTGGTTGATGTTGGTCAAGCTGGCTGGGGTTCATATATGGAAATGTCGTGTCCGATGTGGCAAGATTGATTGACCGTGGTGAGGTTTTTTGTTCAGGTGATCGGGAGGGAGGCGAGGGCGGTGTTCAACGCGGGGCAAGCGCAAGGAATGACGTTTTGGGCACCGAACATTAACATTTTCAGGGACCCCAGATGGGGGAGAGGGCAGGAGACGCCGGGGGAGGATCCGCTGGTGGCGGGGAATTACGCGATGAGTTTCGTAAGAGGTTTGCAAGGCGATTCATTCCAAGGCCGGCCTCCTAAGCATGGGAGTCTTATGGCATCGGCTTGTTGCAAGCATTTTACAGCTTATGATTTGGAGAATTGGAACAAAACTGACCGGTTCGTGTTCGATGCTCGAGTAAGTTCATCTCTCTCTACCGCCCTGCCCATTTTTAAGCCCATCATGCATGTTGATGTCATTTTTTTCAGGTGACGGCGCAAGACATGGCAGATACGTATCAGCCTCCATTCCAGAGCTGCATTCAGAAAGGCAAGGCCAGCGGAATCATGTGCGCTTACAATCGAGTAAACGGCGTCCCAAACTGCGCAAATCAAAACTTGCTCACCAATGTGGCCAGGAAGCAATGGGGCTTTGACGGGTATGAAACCTCCTCACTCTTCCTCTTCCCTGCTTTTTGATACATCAAGCCACATTCGGTGCTTGGTTTTCAGGTACATCGCATCGGATTGCGATGGCGTTGGTATCATCTATGAACGCCAAGGGTACGCCAAGACGCCGGAGGATGCGGTTGTGGATGTTCTGAAAGCTGGTACTCTCAATTTTCTTGTTCCGCATAATTTCTGCCTTCAAGGATTGGTTAAGGATTTTATATGTTCCGCAGGCTTGGATGTAAACTGTCAGACATACCTGAAACAGCACACCAAATCGGCCGTGCAGAAGATGAATCTCTCCACAGAACTCATCGATAGGGCTCTGCACAACCTCTTCGCGGTCAGAATGCGATTAGGATTGTTTAACGGAGACCCGAGCAAGCTGCCATTTGGGGATATTGGTTCCAAGGAAATCTGTTCCGAAGAGCACCAAAATCTGGCCCTTGACGCGGCCAGACACGGCATTGTGCTGCTAAAGAACACCGCAAAGCTTCTTCCATTGTCCAATTCAAGCACAGCTTCCTTAGCTGTAATCGGGCCGAATGCTGACAATGCTGAAACCCTTCTGGGAAATTACTTCGGCCATCCTTGCAAGTCCCTCACGCCGCTACAAGCGTTGCGGGGCTATGTCAGAGATGCCAAGTATCATACAGGATGCGACAATGTCACGTGCACCTCTGTTGCTCTGAGTCCTGCGCTGGATATCGCCAAGGAGGCTGAATATGTGGTGCTGATCATGGGACTGGATCAGACCCAAGAGAGGGAATCAGTGGACCGGACTGACCTGCTTCTTCCAGGGATGCAGCAGAAACTCATCACCAGCATCGCGGATATAGCGAAGAAGCCTGTGGTCGTGGTTGTTTTCGGTGGAGGTCCTGTGGATATCACTTTCGCCAGAGATCATCCCAAGATTGGTGGGATCCTGTGGGCTGGGTATCCTGGCGAAGCTGGTGGCATTGCTTTAGCTGACATCATCTTCGGCCGACACAATCCAGGTGGCAAGTTACCAATGACTTGGTACCCTCAGGAGTTTGTGAAAGTGCCGATGACGGACATGAGGATGCGGCCGGTGCCGGCGGAGGGATATCCAGGAAGAACATACAGATTCTACAATGGCAGCACTGTGTTCCCTTTCGGCCATGGACTCAGCTACTCCAACCACAGCTACCGTTTCATCAAAGTCTCTAGCAACACAATTGACTTCCCTGATTCCAAGAACTCGTCTTACAGGAGAGTGTCGGAGCTGAGCGGCAAAGTCTGCCACAAGGGGAAAGTTCGAGTTAAGGTTGGTGTCAGTAACAATGGCGAAATGGGTAGCAAGCATCCTGTGCTGATGTTCGTCAGGCGAGGGAAGGTGAGCGATGAGAACAGCCCCGTGAAGCAGCTGGTCGGGTTTGAGACAGTGAGTCTCGGAGCAGGAGAGCGTGGCGAAGTTGAGTTTGTTGTCAGCCCGTGTGAGCATCTGGCATCAGCTGATAAGGATGGGGCCATGGTGGTGGAGGGAGGGTCTTATTTTTTGGTCGTGGAGGGTCAGGAGTATCCCATCTCTGTCGTCATCTGACAGGAACAGGACAGTGACGCCCCAGAAACCCTACACATGCTCTCTGCCCCCGAAATGCATGTACCTGTATGTATTTTACAACATCAAAACAATGAAATTGGAAAGTATCCCAACTATCATCTCTTTCAGTCTCGACTTCAAAATATTTATTCAAAAAAAATTAACGATTTTGCAGGACAATATCTGCCGATGTAGGGTTCACATCGGCCGATAAGATACAGGAAATTACAAGAAGAAGTCACTTAAGATCTACATGGAACATGAAGCCGGATATAGCAAATGAGTACAGTGTACTGACCGTATTTCCAAGAGCCATGGAAGATTTCTCTGGAGCAAAATGGAATGGGAAAAGAGATGCGATTTCACATATTCTTGAAGATTTTTAATTTTAGATCTCATCCAACTTCTGCCTGTATTTAGCCAAAGTCTGCAATCAAGATGATCAAAGGGGAAATATCAGGAATCTCGTTGAAATTGTTTACAATGGTATGAATGAGCGATTTAATGGAGTTTCCATACTGTTGTGTAAGCATAAACCCCAGCCTCTGCAGGTCCTGCAGGACTGCCTCTCCTAGTGAACTTCCCCTCTTTGAAAATGTAGAGTATGGGTATGCCAGTTGCGAGTTCTAAACTGATAACCTGTTGTATAGGTGTGCGAGCAATGTTTGAAATTGAGTACAAAGTGTCGATTAAAATATAAAGAATGGATAGAAAAAAGAAAGATAGATGGTCACCTCTTCTGAAGTTAGTTTGTCAAGATACATGATGATGGACCTCAATGTATTTTTCCCCGATTGCAACTGAGGTTCGATCTGAGGCAAAATCTTGTAATGATCAGATTCTACCAAATACATATAATATTCAGCAAGATAAATACAAGAGAAAACACTGTTTGTAAGAAACTACGAACAATACCAGTGGAGAGACTCACAATGACTAGAAAAATACGTGAAGGAGAAAATGAAAGAACTTACGTTTTCTCTAAAATATGCAACAGCCCTTTCAGCACACATTTCTAAGCTTTCCCCGTTCGGTGAGGGGATGTCAAAACTGCGGCGCCATTCATGAACTTTTTCCTTACCATACTTATCAGCTGTTTCTTGTTTATTGAGACCTTGTAATTCTCCATACCTATGGGAAGGAGAAGGTTTCCGTGTCGTTAGAAAGTGAACATACTAAATAAACAATCGAGCCATTGTTGGAAAATCTTTACATTCTTTCATTCAATTGCCACGCTCGTATGACAGGAATCGATTGTTTTTTGGTTTCTTCACTAAAGATTTGAGTCCACGCTCTACCATGCTCATTCTCATCGTGTAAAACAATCGGTACCTGCAATTGTAAACTCATCAATCCTTTATAAACTAAAGATAAAAAATGGATCTTCCATTATACAATGATCAAATCACGCTTCAGTCAGAAATCCAACGAATTCCAATAGTTTCACCAGTGGTTCAATGTTTCTAGGCGTCATTATGAGACTTTAACACTCTTCTTACCAAAATGATATTTGTCGATGCCGTAATCTATTCAAATACTTAAAACATAAACAATAATAACAGTCGTTAATAATCGTACCTTCTTACGACGGTGCTGTGTCATGGCAAGCATAGCAGTCATCTGGGCACGTATCAGGGCAGATGTATAGATCATGTCGACGGGTATGTTGCATATTCTCTTACCGGCTTCAATAGCCTATTCCACACCCTTTTTGGTTAATGGCACATCAACACACCCTGTAAATAGATTCTTCTCGTTCCATAAAGACTCACCATGGCGTATGAGGACCAGAGCCACCTCCCTAACAGAAAACATCCCACAAGATTATCTTAGCCAGTGAAACCATCACCAAAAGGACAGCTTTTGTATCATCAATAGGCAAGCCATGTTAGTTCCACCTCATCAAAGCTTACTTGATTTCTTCTTCAGCTCATTTGATGTGCCATTAGATGGTGTCACGACAGGTTCAAAAACGGAAGTCTGAGAAGAAGATTCAACCATACCAATACTCTTGTGAAAATAATGAGCTCTGTTAGCATCAAACTTCAGATTGCTAGAACTAAGTTTCAGAAATGCATTTCTGTACTTCTGATATCCTCGAGGAGGTTGAATGCTGCCAACAGCTTGGTATGACGCCACATTCATTCTACGAAAAATGTTCACAATAAACGATAACTCACAGACAAAGATGAAATTGCACCTACAAAAAGGTTCAAAACAAACAGCCAGCAGTCGGTGGATTGCTGATCTAATTTTCAACTACTAAACCTCTAATCTTCTGCTAATCAAAGAATAATTTTAAAGATCAAAATTTTCAAAAAAGCAAAGGCTTGGACATTAGATTGCTTAGAACTGAGAAATGAATTAATCAACCAGATCATAAAATCTCAAGCGAGATCAATCCTTTCTAATCACAATGGCCAAAATTCGATCAAGCTCGATACACCCCATGAATCATTTCCAGCAACAAACATCAAAACCAACCAACCCTAAAACCCCCAGAAGATTTCAAACCTCGAAACGTTAGGGTGTTTTTTTCCTACTTCACAGCATCAAAACCCCAGAAATGCACTGCACAGTCCTTGAACAAATAAAACAAAATGGGGAGGCGTCGGATAGGCAAGTCCCAGGAAGGCAGAGAGGAAAGGGTTGTCAATTGCAGAAGGATGATTGATGGGTTGATCGGAGAAATCGGAGGTCGCAAACAAGGAGAAAATTTGTCTGCAGTAATAAATTTGAATTAATTAAGATGATTTTTATTATTATTTTTGTTTGGTCAAATGAGCCCATTAACAGCCCTCCCGGCCCAAAACTTGAAGGCCCGGATTCATTAATTTTACATTAATGGATAAGCTACAACTTTGCCTTTGATCCTACTAGGCATCTGTTTGTATTAAAGAACTGAGATTTTATCTCTTATTTGTCTGTCTAGTTCCACGTGTCTTTCTCTCCTTGTGAAAAAAACAAAAAATTAAAAGTAAAGCACCTTTAATGAGTCGGAGTTTTTCGTCGCTAATATATATCTGGCAGTAGCAAGAATCGATAGATCAAAATTGACTTATCGCAAAATATAACAATTTTTATTTTGTGAAGTTGAAGAAAAATGCAGACTTTAAATCGGAGATTCCCGCGAGCTCACAAGAATTGGGGAAGCAGACGAAGATGGAAGAATCGGAAGAAGGGTTGGTCGGCTAACACCACCACCCAACTGCAACCCACAACACACAGACACAGTCAACATTTTCAATTTCACTCACGCAAGTCCTGATTTTTGTTGTCCAGAAAATTGGGGCTTTTACGACTTAGGGTTTAATATAAATGTCGATATCAAGTTGCAGCTTAGAAACTAACATTTGCTTTCTTATGTGCAGGATGTTGGAAGTCCAAAAGGCGCCACCGATGGCCACTATCGGGCATGGTAATGGCTTCACCAATGGGGTAGTTCCCATTAGAAATCAGGCTACACTTTCTGAGGTTGATAAATTTTGTCAAGCCCTTGGTGGGAAGAAGCCTATTCATAGTATCTTAATTGCAAACAATGGAATGGCTGCTGTCAAGTTTATACGTAGCGTCAGAACATGGGCTTATGAAACTTTTGGATCAGAGAAAGCAATATTATGAGAATTACTGTCGAACATATTAGAATCGCAGATCAGTTTGTGGATGTGCCTGGTGGGACTAAAAACAATAACTATTCAAATGTGCAACTTATAGTAGAGGTGAGTATGAAATGTGGATTCGCAAAATGTTTACAAGGCATTTTCTCTCCCGGTCATAGTCTCGTCACTATCCAATCTTTTCGCGTACTTTGCTTCATAGAACTATATTTTCACTTAACATTTTTTATTTAACCTAATTCTTTTTTAATTGCTGCTTAGATGGCAGAGATTACACATGTTGATGCAGCTTGGCCTGGTTGGGGTCATGCATCAGAGAGCCCGGAACTTTCTGATGCTCTGGATGAGAAAGGCATTGTGTTTCTTGGGCCTCCATCTGCATTTATGGCTGCGTTGGGAGATAAGATTGGTTCATCGTTGATTGCCCAAGCTGCTGACGTTCCCACTCTTCCATGGAGTGGTTCTCACGTAATCTATTTTCCTTTATTTCATCTTTATTTTTACTTCTTGCATTATTTTATAGCAGTAAATGCTGAACACCGTTCAATTGCATTGCAGGTGAAAATTCCTGCAGAAAGTTGCTTAGCTACAATCCCTGATGAGGTGGAGGAACAGGGATTAGAAAGGTGTGGTTATCACATTTATTTAGTCACCAGTTGATTATTTACTATATATTTCTTGTCAAGTCAGTTTGTGATTGTAAATATTTTGATACTGAGAAATGATAAAGCTGTTGGTGCTTTAGGTACATAATGATGAGGAAGTCAAAGCACTGTTCAAACAAGTCTAGGGAGAAGTTCCTGGCTCACCTATTTTTATTATGAATGTTGCCTCCCAGGTTAGTTTCTTTTTTCCTCTTTTTTTGACATCTTGTTGTCACAACACACTATAGTGTATAAGCAGTTATTGAAATCCTTTCTTTTCTTTATTTATGTGAATTCAGAGTCGGCAGAAGTTCAGTTACTATGCGATCAGCATGGCAATGTTGCAGCATTACACACCGTGATTGCAATGTTCAAAGATGTCATCATAAGGTGAAAATATTGTGGGGTCATTCTGAGAACTTGGTTTAGGGTTTATCCCATCTTAACAGGATCGTTTAAGAACTACTATTGCTAAGCCTTTTATTTTACATTAAACAGGGTATTGAAGAGGGTCCAATAACCGTGGCTCCAATAGAAACAGTTAGAAAGCTAGAGCAGGCAGCTAGAAGGCTAGCTAAAAGTGTGGGTTGTGTTGGGGCAGCAACTGTGGAGTATCTTTACAGCATGGAAACTGGCGAATACTACTTTCTGGAGCTCAACCCTCGATTGCAGGTATTAATGGGGTAATCCAAGACCTCGTGTTGACAGTAGAATAAAAAAGATTGTCGGGAAACTAAAAATGGAAAGCATTTACTGAAAATCAGTTATCTGGCAAGGTCAGTGTCTGAATGAAATATGATCAGTTATCACCGTTGAAAGTTTAACTCCCTTCACTACCCGTTCCTAATATTTCCAGACCTTTTGAGATCATTTAGTGTTTGACTATATCACTCTTCCATATCCTAGAATTGACATCTTATTGTTACTGTATTTTCACGAACTTATTTCTTAACTAATTAATTTTTAGGTGGGGCATCCTGTCACTGAGTGGATAGCTGAAGTAAATCTGCCCGCGGCTCAATTAACTATTTAGCTGTTGGAATGGGAATACCACTTTGACATTCCTGGTATGATCACACAAAATTATTCAAGCATGTTGTATTAGCCATATTACCATACACATTGTATAATATTCATGTGTGTAAATTCTTGATCAGAAATAAGGAGATTCTACGGAATGGATAATGGGGGTGGTTGAGATGCATGGAGGAAAACATCCCTTTTTGCATAGCCTTTTGACTTTGATAAGGTAGTGTCAGTAAAGCCCAAAGCGCATTGTGTAGCTGTCCATGTGACAAGTGAGGATCCAGATGACGGATTTAAACCTACCGGAGGAAAAGTACTGGTTAGTTCATGAAGTGCCATCAGCTGGATCATTCTTCTTTTCTTAATTTCTGTATAACGTATTGACTGTTAAGTGTTGTCATTCAGGAGCTTAGTTTCAAAATTAAGCCAAATGCGTGGGCGTACTTCTCTGTTAAGGTATACATATCTCAAGACTTATGAATCAAGGTTTTTGTTCTTCATATGAATTTTATCAGTTATAATGAGATTCAACCATAATATTTTCAGTCCGTAGGAGGCATTCACGAATTCTCAGACTCTCAGTTTGGTGAGTACATTTATTCCTAAAATGTAGTCATTTTTATCTATTTTCACTTATGCTGTTGAAAACTGGAGAATATATTGAACTGCTACTAACAACCGGAACTTCTGCCCCAGGGCATGTATTTTCATTCGGAGTCTAGCGCATTAGCTATTGCAAATATAGTTCTTGGACTTAAAGAGATTTAAATTTGAAGGAGAAATTCGTACAAATGTTAATTACACCATCGATCTTTTACATGTAAGTATCTTCTGTAGTTTAAATAAAAACATTAGATACTGTTCATAGGAGCAAAATTAACATTCATTGAATTTTTGGTCCAGGCGTCAGATTATAAAGATGACAAAATTCACTCAGGCTGGTTAGACAGTAGAGTTGTACTGTCAGTAGTTGGAGGAGCGCTTTATGTAAGTTTCCTCTTGGCTTATTGTGGTGCGGTACTCTTTCAAGCACTTCTTGAACAAGTTAAATAAAATATTTTTTTACTTTTGGATAGGTCAGAACTCATCTGCTAGCAGTGCTGCTATGGTATCTGATTACATTGGTTATCTTGAGAAGGGTCAAATCCCTCCAAAGGTAATGAATCTCAACAAAGTTTCCCACTTATTTTACCTTTTTCTCGTGTATGTTTTTTTAATAAAATTTGCCATATAATTGCAGCATATTTCCCTCGTCAATTCGCAAGTCGTTTTAAACATTGAAGGAAGCAAGTATACGGTATGTCGTGTGGTTGGACTACAGTTTCTTTCTTAAATGCTGAAAACTTTACGAATCTTCTAATATCTAATACCTCAAACATTCAGATCAACAAGATCAGGGGAGGACTTGGAAGCTAGCCATTGAAGATGAACCAGTCGGAAATTGAAGCAGAAATACACACTCTGGTGGAAGACATCCTCAAAGTTCTCAATTAGTACCGTTGCAATTTCAACAGCGGTTGCAGATCGTTGCTCAAGTAAGAATCTAGACAATCCTCTAATTTTGCGATACATGTAATTGTTAGCAATGTATTAGTCTCCTAGAGTTCACGCAGGGTCTGCTGCCTATATACTGGTGAAATAAAAAGTTGATCTGTTACCATGATCAACCTGTCAAATTGCAAGTTATCTTCATTGTAATTTATGCAGATGTATAATCACTTTAGGTATCAAATATGTTGTTGTTAGAGCAAGGCTTCTGATTTCTTCATTTTTACAAAACAGTGTTGGAGATTCTTCTATATAGTATATATATATAGCTTGTTCTATTTTACTGTCGCCTGTCTGGAAAATCATTCTTATTGCTATAAGCCATTTGTTTGCTAGTAATTGACACTTCAGATGGAACAAATTGCCATGATTTTTGCTATTAAAATTGGTAGGAACGCTTTGCTAGTTCGCTGATTGGGACTCTCTGATCCTGTCATTCTTCATCTGTAATTCGGGTCCAGGAAAATATTTACTGGCTCAGTTGACAATGAACAGACATTGCTGCTGCTTAAAGTCTTATGTCTGAACAATAATGTTCAGAAATAGTCCTAGAATAATCACGATGATGATAAATTAAACATATTTTGCATGTAGGAGAGTTCAAATTACTAAGTTATATGCATTTAGTATTTATAAGTATTTATGGCAGGCTTTGCAACTCACGGAGCCTTATAAGTTGTAAAATTGCTTACAGTACTATAAAAAGTTTAAGGAGTTTAATATTCTGCAAAGGTTTTCAAGTCTATGGATATTAGCAAACTTAAGGATCTGCAATTTATGTTAGAAGTTCTTCAGCTGCTTATTTCAGTTACTGCTCCGTCCTCTTACTGCCATTTATGTACATCTGCATGAACAAGAAACAAACAGAGAAGACCCTGTCATTAGTATTTAATATGTAAATATAGATAAAGTAGATAACGGAGGATATGATTAGGATGATTGAGTACCTTATATTATTTCAATTGTTGAGGAGTTACATATGCGGACCTCTTGGTGCATATGGTACTCCAGACATTGGATTATATACTGTATTTTGGTTTGACCTGAAAGTTTTGGAAATGAAGATGTGTTATGTTTTATCTCTCATTTTCATAAAAATAATTGAATTTGAAAATAAAGGTGTACTGAGGATTTGGAGGAGCTTCATATTGTGGGGGAGGAATGACTGATGCAGGAGAGGTCATGGAGCTACTGAATGGAGTGTTGTGAGTCTCATTCTCCGGTATAGATGATGAGTTCACAGGGACTGGTTGCTGAATCTGAAGTGCAGTATCAGACATTAGAATCATAAATTTGCAGGAAGAGCCAGCAATTTAAGGTTAATTTGTATTACCTCTTCTGATCTGAGGCTGGATGATGGAGCTGGGTATTCATGCCAGTTTCCAAAGTTTGGCTGCTCTTGTTGCATGTTAGTATTAATCATCTCACCACCTTGCAGCTATACAGAGAGATCAAGTAAGATCACACATTACAATGAGAACTAGCTCAAGCTAGCTTCTGATACTTGACAAGATAGTTATCTGTTACTCACATTGCGCGGGTGCTGATTCTGAACACTGGGAATGTTAATGGCATTAAGGTGAGCAGTGTTATAGTTAGCATCATCAGCTGCTACGACTCCAAGTCCCTGATGATGTCAATATTCATACAAGTTCAGATTCTGGAAGATCAGGCCATGAAAATATGTATATATAAATATATATATATATATATTCATATATATGACCTGTTGAGAGGTTGGATTTGGTTGCATCCCAGGAGGGGTTCCATAGTTCATCATATTGCTGCTGCTGCCCATCATCCTGGATATTATTATAACCAGAGTTAAGTTTGCATTGTTGAAGTTGAGATAGAAAGAAAGTAAATGATGGTAGAAGAATCACAATTCAGGTAAAAAAACATTTTAGTATTTATGTGGTTTAAGGTTTAGCCTAATGCTTTACTAAACAATTATTTTGCTGTACCTTTTAGCAGCTGGAGGAGCAGAAAAGCCTGCCTGGTTGGGGTTCATTCTCGTGGAATGAAGCAGATTTGGAATGGGCAGCATGCCAGAGTTTATCTGCGTGACGCTCTCCTGGAGCCTACCCGGGTCCAGGCTGAGAAATTCAGAACTCAATCAGCTAAATTGGTGCAAGAAGCACACCATGCAGGAACACTCAGATGATCAATATTCGTGATGAATACTTAGCATAGTTTAGTAAGAGGTGATATTCATTGACAAGGACTTACACTGTTGGATCGGCCATAACCATCATGTTAAACATGTCTTGATGCAGACCAGGCCATAGCGCAGATCTGAAAGGAGCAAAGATAAATAGCAAGATTATTGGAACAAATTCTCAAAGACAGGCCTGAGACATGATGTTTACCCTAAAATAGAATCAGCAGAGCCATTATGAACCATGTCATTGAACATAGCTGGTGTGATCGCACACTGGTTGAAGTCCATAACCGAACGGGGAGCAGGCGGAGGGTTCTGCCGGCGCCTGAGAAATGGGTAAAAGATCATACATGAGCTTATATTTCCACCAGTACCAAATTAACATCTTTATATTGATGTTACTGTAATCTAGGCTTGTACCTCCTTGGGGCCCTGGAAGGTCTACCATATTGATAGTATTGCTGCTGCATAACTGGCCCAGCAGCTTGATGATGCTGCACCGGTGTCGGTGGCATTGTATAGGGTCTGTAATGTTAAGTGGAACAACATGAGAACTGCCACAAATTCAATAGAAAGAGTCTTATGAGAAAACATCACCTTGGTCCATTAGCTGAAGAAGCATTAGCCTGCTGCTGCTGTTGGTAGTAGTAATAGGCTGTTGGCCCGAGGTTTCTAAGTATGTTTTGGGGCCTTGTAGCCTGATGAGAACTTGCAGGGACTTGTGATGAAGACCTAAGACCATATGCAGAACATCATGGTAATGTCCACAGAATGTGACAGAGATTCATACTGTATGATTCATACATACCCTTGATGAGCTGCAGGATCAAATGTATTATTTTGCATATATGTTTGATGTACTGAACTGCTGCCATCTTGCACCTGAGGAGAAAAATGAGTGTGCTACTGATGTCTTCTAGTTAATTGAAACAAAGAGGTATCTATCGTACATTATAATGAGCAGAAGAGTTATGGAAAGGCTGAGGAACCATGGATGGCTGACTATTGCTGCCACTGATGCTGTCCTTCACTGTGCTGTTAGCTTGTTGTGTCAACTGTTGAGAACTGTTAGTCTGGAAAACTCCCAATGTCCTGATCATAGAGAGATGATAGATGAACATTAGCCAAATCTGGTCAACAACTAAGCACTTGCAGAAAAGAAGAAGATCAAAGCTTTACGAGACTTGTTCGCTCTGCATAAGCTGAGCAGGAGTAGTGAATGTGGCCGCCTGGTGAGGACTGAATAGCGTGGCTGGCTTGTCATTTGGTTGTACAACGTTATTGCTAGCTTGTGGTCCCTGAAATGCCTGCAATGTTCACAAGCATATATATATATATATATAAGGTCAGACCTAGCTGCAAATTAATGTGACAGGGAAGATGAATGAAGAATACCTCTCTCAATGCGCAAGCAATGTAGTCCTCATCAGTGAGCTGCATCTGTTCATAGTCGATTAAGTAATCATTGATAGAGATGGGAAACTGATCAGATACCTGGTTGTTGCTAGGATTATTTGTTTGTGCAGATATTCCCAGTGCCTGTTTGTTGCTACAATTACTGCCTGAAGCTGATGCATCTCCATATATTTGTGGGACTTTGGTACTGCTAGGAGGCACTCCAAAACATACATTTTCAAAATCGATGTAAGTACTCGAATGGCCTCTCCAGATCTGGTTATTAGCTGCTGCTTGGTCTATGTTGCTCTCATAGCTGCCGGAGTTTGTTATCCCTCCCATGTTTTGATCATTTGAAGATGACCCAGTGCCAAACTCCATACAGCTCTTGGCTTGTACTGGCACCCCACACATTGCACTTCCAGATTGTAACCAACTGTCATCTTCAACCGGCTGCTTTCCTTTTGACACCTCTGCAGCAGAAGATGTTTTGTTAGCTTTCTTGCTAGGCAATGGTGTTGTGGAATCTCCAGAACTTACTAGGGTTTTCATCAGGCAGAAGCATCTGATCAGAGGATGGTTGAGTTGCTGGTTGATGATGAATAAGATTAGCCCCCACAACTGGCACCTCTATTGCCATGTTTTCAATTCTAGAGAGATTCTGAATGCTACTAATTGGGTTCAGCATCCCTTGGTTATTAGGGTTCATCCTTGAGTACTCCCAACCTTGTCCACCATCAAATGCCATCTCTCCCGGCGATGGGCTCACTTGCCCACGTCCAGGTACCCCTCCAGATAATTTCAAGTCATTCCACTCCGCCCGGCGTACATGGTATGGCTTTCTAACATGTTGCGCAGCTTCTTGCAACTCATACTCAGCCTCCTCCCACCGCGGCTGGGGCTGTCTTTTCCTACTCCCCCTCGGCCTCCCTCGTCGGTTTTTCACCGCCGGGACAGCTTCCTGCGGCTTCTGCCTGGCTAAGTTATTGTTGCGCTGAGCCATCAATGCCAAGTCATGGAAAGTGGAGCTCGAATACTGTGCAAGTAGACATTAGGAGAAAGTTCATAAATGTTATAAACATCAGACTTGCCTAGGCGCAAAATCATCTATGACGTACCATTGGCAGCACCGCGGCCTCTGCACCGCCTCCCGGCACGGTCGCTTGTGGAAAAAATGGTGTGCCGTAGCCATAGCCTGAACCATCCATCTGCGCGCCATGTTTATATGCGTTATTCTGAAAAGACAAGTCTGCCGAATTGGGTCTGGAAAAGGTCATGAATCCCTGCAGATTCCATAAGTCGGCTCTAATGACACTATATGGAAATTATAGAAGAGAGATGAAGAGAATCAGCGTAGCAGTACCACTGGAGTACTCATGAAGTGCGACGGATGAGCTGTCGGGCTTCCCTGCGACGCACCATGCGCAGCAGCTGCGAACCGGGAAGCTATGGATGATGATGATGATCCAGCATGTTCTGTAGCAACTGTCTGATATAGCGCGCCACGTTGACCTTCATTGGACGAGGATGTCACGCTATTATTGGCGGGAGCTTGTAAGGTATTGTTACATGGCGCTGGCGGCAGATTGCTGCGTTGAGCTTGTTGGGTGGTGGCTGAGGCAGGGGATGAGTTACTGGTCTGCAGGCCTGATGGGATGTTGTTCGCCGCTGGTTGTGTCGGATTACTGTACTGGGCTAGAAGCGTGCTGGCTGAGACTGGTGCTGGCTGCGCGACGCTTGAGGTTTGTGCCGGACTACTCCACTGAACCGGTTGAATGCTGCTCGGAGCTTGCACTATATAACTGTTGAGAGATGAGCCCGAGTTGCCGGAACAGAGCCTCCCCTGTCCCTAAATCGATCGAGATCAACATTATAAATGCGCCGCCGCTGCAAAAATCCAAGCACAGAGATCGTACGTAGTACGTACCATAGGACTGCTAAACCCTGGTGGACCATTGTTCTCAGATGAGGAAGCACTCCATTGATGCGGAGTTGTAACGCCATTGGTCGCGGTCCTCCTCGCATCTTCTCCAGGCGGACCCTGCAGACAATCATCAAAGGAAACAGAGATCTTTGGATTGTGAATGAATCAAACTACTTTCATGGAATCGAATTGGATAAGAATTTGTGTTGCAGAAATGTACCTGAAGAGGTGTAGCATTGTTCACTTGAGCCGGATTCGATTCGGGCAGCTCCGGCAGCCGGAACTCCTTGCTCTCTCCCATGAGGAACTTCTCCAGTTGGGAATACTGATCTGGCGTGAAGGGATCGTCCAGAGGCTCCATTTGAGAAACCTCAATAAATAAAGAGAGATGATACCGTAAGATTTCATAATCTTGTGTCAAAGTTACAAGTCAACAAAATTCAATGGAATGAAGCCACACGTGCAAATGAAACCATGGAATTCATGAAACCTTTTGTAATATTATTATTTGTTAATTTTATTACTAACTTTACACTCTCTGTATTTATAGTATGCTTCAAATTTGTTTCCAAATATTTTGACAAAGGTAGATGAAATTATAAGCCCAAACTACCCTTCAGTCCTCCCTAAGATGACCCTATCTATTGCATGCTGATGTAAGCACCAGAGGGCAAAAGAGTCAAGCTGGATGGATTACCACAACAGATAAATAGCGCACTCGATCTCTTACGTCATGAGATCATTCATTACCCAATTCATATTCATATTTTCTACTTTTAAACAAGATTGTTTGACCTATGACGTAAGCAAGAAAGGGGTAAAGAGGGAATAGTAATTTAACCAACCCCAGTTATTAATGACCTTGATAATTAAGGAATGAGAGAGTAAAACCCACATTTTGCTTTTTACACAATTTTTTTCTTCGGATTTTGACTTTCAAATTAATTTCAACACTCTCCAACATCAAACTTTGAAATGGGTTTGACTTCCTGGTTGGGTAAGCAGGGACAGAGCTCAGTATGTCATCCATGGAAATCAGTGCAGATAGAATTATACATGTTATGTACTGAAAAAAGGTCTGATCTTTTTCATGCAGGACCCACCCAGTTGAACAATAAACACTAAAAACATGTTGGTGATGGTGGTGCATGTCTGATTGTACACCAGACAGAAATCGAAGGGACTGGAAAAATGAGTGTGTGCATTGGTATTGCGAGAGAGAGAAATATTGATGATGGGAATGAAGTCTTACCTGAGGAGGCTCCTTCTCTCACTGGATTAGCGAGAGACGGAGAGAGATGAGATTTGCAGAGGGAGACGCACGCAGAAGGAAGTCGATCCTGCTAAAATGGCCACAATCTAAGATTATCAGAAGTGAGATCAGAGCGAAACCTCAGCAATATATGAAGAGTTATCCCACTGGAATTCGGTTGTTTGGCAGTAGAGGAAAGATGTTGATAGATGATTGATGAAATGGGCAAGAGAATCTGATGAGAGGGAATAACAAGGGTATGATTTTGCCATTATCATTTACGGATACAAATCAAACCCTCAACAAAATTGAACCGACTTGGTTTTGGTTTTTTTTTTTTTGCTCCTTTTTACTTTCATGCTATTTCCATTCTATATCGTGAAACACAAATTTTTGGAGCTGTACGTTAACTAAACATGGTATTGAACCATACGGCTAGAGTCATATTAATAATTATTATATTCGTATGTGACTTTTCTTTTCTTTCTTCAGGAAAAATATGTTGCATTTATTTTAGAATCATTGATTTTTTTAAAGAAAAAGTTTCTTTTTACAAAAGTGAAGTCAACATGCACAATTTTTAATAAATTACATCTAAGTATTACAACGACCGTAGTTATTATTGATGGATAAATTTTTTTTTTTCAAAATCAAAAAGTTGGTCTGTTGTTGACCTGCGGTGTAAATGCCAAGAGATGGATAGTTATTGATTTATTGTTGTTATCTTTAGGGAGGCTGGCCCTTGCATAAGGTTTCAACTTATGCTATTGCATGGTATCTTCATTTTCTCCACATCAATTTACTATCAAGATCAATGTTTTTAAGGCTTATCTCGAGGCCATGTTGCAGTTTCTTCTCATTTCCAATGACTTGTTCGACATCGATAAACAATTGGTTTGTGTCGTTCGTATACCAGTTAAAATCGTTTATTAACGAAATTTTAAGTTATTCGGTTGTTGAACTTATACGATCTCAAATGTCAAGGAATGATGAAAAACGTCTAGTATGAGTTTTTTGTTGCGATAAATTTATCTTATACGACAAAATATAACATTAGCATTTGTGTTATCAGCGAACTGAAGAACATCTGGTTCCGTTATATATTCGTGGAGAATTTAATCCACCGGTGTCTGACTCATACAATGGTGGATCCTCTATGCCTGGCGTCTATCCTTTAGATCATCTTGCATGTATGTCATCAAAACATCTCATGTATAAAATCAAGCGCATCGTATGTTCACCCAATCATAGTGCACTCGTGCGGTGCAAAGACCGCTTTACCCTGCGGACCCACTTGTGCAAGATGGGCCATTTGCAACCTATCGGCCCAAAACCGAAGTCCGTAAACTTAATGGGCCGACAGCTCAAAACCCAACCGCAGCCCATTAACGTAAACCCTAAATCCAACAGTAAATATAAATTCCAATTCTCTCTCCATCTCGCTCAATCGCCACTGGAGCCCTAGCCGTCGACGCAGGTAAGCAATCAAGCAGCTCGTTTAACGACTTCTGTTATCTGTGTATGTGAATTCCAACATCTGCTGATCGGAGTTTCTGCTTGTTTTAGAGCTGTGCGTGTGCATTTGAAATATTCAGGTGATCAAAATGGTGGCTGGAAAGAAAACGGTGAGAAATTTTTGCATCTTCTGAAAAAAGTATATCGATTTTGCAATTTAGGTTTGAGTTTTTGTTTATAGATTTCGTAACTTGGTTGTATTTTGTTGTATTTGGGGTGTTTTTTGATTTTTGTTGTTGTTGTTGTGTGTGCAGAAGAAGACACATGAGAACATCAACAGCAGGCTGGCTCTTGTGATGAAGAGCGGCAAGTTTACGCTGGGGTACAAGACGGTTCTGCGTCAGTTGAGGAGCTCCAAAGGTGGGTTATTTGGAGGGGTTTTGTAAGATTATGATTTGTTGAGTAAGCAATGGTTTGTTGTTTCGTCGGATTGATTTATATTATTTATGGTTTTGTTTTGGTAATGTAGGTAAGCTTATTATTATCTCCAACAATTGCCCGCCTTTGAGGAAATCTGAGATTGAGTACTATGCAATGCTCGCCAAGGTTCAAGTTCAGCACTTCAATGGAAGTAAGTGATTGTTATACTTGTTTCTAGTATTCTCTTGTATGTGGATTGTCTATTATTAGTCTTATAGATAGGATTGATGTAAGCCGAAATGTGAGTGAATCTGCTTAGATTTTGTTAGATTGATATGACTGGGAACTGAGTGCGTTACGTTTCCTTAGATTTCTAATTAGAGAGGGTTGTCAACGAGGGTAATGTAATTCGTGTCTAAAAGCAGTCTGCTCAAGTGCTTACTTGTGTAGCTAAACCAAGGACCTCAGTCTGTCAGTGGTTTTAAATCAATAAGTGTTGTTTGCTGAAAACAATTGTTATTGCTTAATGGTTAGCAAACAATAGCATAGATCTCGAATGAACCGTTATACCACAGTATATGACATGCCTCATCGTAGCAGGCTTTCAGTTGTTTATGTGATTTAGACATCTAGACCTCCGTGTGTCTTTATTCTAGTGGGTTTTATTTTGTAGATCTTTTAGTTTTATCTGCTACACTATCTACTGATCTGTTCCGGTAGAATGTTTTGATATGTACATGTTTGGGGTTAGAACTGTCACGTGTAAAATTATGAATCTGCTAGGTGTTTTTAAATTTGTTAACTCTTATTTTAAAAGGCCTTGATTAGCCGCCAGTGCATTTATGAGATGGTCAGAAGTTTTAGTGACTGATATCTCCCACATCTCTTAGGTTCAAAACTCAACATTGACTGGTTGTGTTTGTTTGAATCAAAGAAGAGATGTTACCATGTGTTCTGAGCTGATGTCAACGGAGTGCTGTGCTTAAATATTTCTATTCTCTTTTGCAGACAATGTTGATCTTGGAACAGCCTGCGGTAAGTACTTCAGGGTGTCCTGCTTGGGCATATCCGACCCAGGTAAATCTTTCGATCCCCTTCCTATAGCTCTTCTAAAGTGCAAAGAGTATTTCATACCATTATCCTTAGAACTCTCTCTATATCCTAATTCTCCAGGTGACTCTGATATCATCAAGGTTTTATCTGGCGACCAATAACTCAATAACTCAATGCGTCGAAGCTGAAAATTAAAATCGTTTAGTTTTGTTGCAGTCCACTTCAGATTTTGTAAACTCATTGTTATTCAAACACCGTTTTGGAATCCTATATGAAGTGTTTAATACTTTCCCACTTGCTATTTCATTGAACCCTAATGATGAAGTTTACACATGCTGCTTTATATTTCCTTGAACACTAATCTTAACTTAATACAAGCTCAATGTCAAAATCAACTTGCTACCAGCAAAGATTATTGTGAACGTCCAGGGTGGCAATGTTAGAATGTCACATGTACAAGCATGGATCTTCAATCTTGCTCCTTCATCTTAAAATCATCATGCAAGGATATCCCAAATACCCAGCAGAAGTATGGAATGTAAACTAAGAAAGAGTCCCAAGTCGGCATATGTATTTGAAATACTGCACTGACTACTTGCACAGAGCAAATGTGACAAGTTGCATAAACCTGACTTCTCCAACAGGTACAAGGAGTTTCAGATTAACACCAAAACATATAATTTCACCACAATGCATAAATTTCCCATACGCTCTCCCATTGCAAAATACTGTCTCCTTCTAGATTGCCTTCAGTCTTTATTCAGGATATCATGCAAAATGCTACTCAAGTATGCCTATATACATTGAACTCACTTTGAGAGCAACTCATCAGAACCCCAAGCCCTAGCATATACATCTTCATAAGATGCCAGTTTATAAAAATTATATGCCACCGCATCAAGAAGACTGCATACAGGACTCAACTGAATTGCGAGTCCATTCAATATCTCCGCATGCACTAAGAACTATTGTTAGAATGTAGTCATCAACTTTGATGCCCTCCTCTTGCATACGATACAACAGTTGCAAAGCCTCTCTACATAGTCCACTCCTCACATAAGCCACAATCATAGCTTTCCAAGAAACTAAATTCCGCTCTGGCATGCTGTCAAAAACCTGGAGTGCGTCTGCCATGTATCCACATTTTGCATACATATTAATCAGGGCACTGCCCACGAACACATTTGACATAGCGGGTGTTTTGTTCAAGGAGGAGTGGATTAATTTTCCTTGATGAATTGCTTCTAAATTAGCGCATGCTTTCAGAGCCGAGGAATAGGTAAATGGGTTTGGCTCCACACCTTCCCCCAACATTTCTTTCAAGAACTCAAGAGCCTCAGGCTCATGCCCAAGATTCGCACAACCAGAAATCATAGCTGTCCACGACACAACATCTCTTTCAGGCATTTGCTGTAGAACTGCAAAACCTGTACGATACTCCCCACATTTACAGTAAAACCAAACAAGAGTGCTCCCAATATAGGTGTTACTCTGTAAAGAGTTCTTAATTATTTGCGCATGAACTTCTTTCCCAGTTAATAAAGCCTCAACAGACCCGCACGCCCTGAGGGTGCTGACTATAGTCAAGTCATTACCAAATATGTTTCTTCTTTTCATGACCCTAAATAAGCTAATGGCCTCGTAGCCAAACCCCTTTCTAGCATATCCTGCTATAATTGAAGTCCAAGTAACAGTATTTCTTTTCTTCATAGCATTAAAAGCTCTCCGTGAATCTTCTATCTCACCACACTTCGAGTACATGCCAACCAATGAGGTTCCTACGAAAACATCATCCTCATATATCTTCTTAACTATCGCACCATGCAACTGTCTTCCTAACTGGAGTGCCTTCTCTTCTCCGGAAGCTTTCAAAACACTACAAACTGTGAACTCATTTGGCAAAAACCCTTCAGCCAGCATCTGTGAAAATATATAAAAAGCCTCTTCTCCACGGCCCTGTCTAGAACAAGCTGATATGATTGTTGTCCAACAAATGACATCCTTCTCAACCATCTCATCAAAAGCCCTGAACGCACAACTCAGCTCACCAGACTGTGCATAGAAGTTAACAACTGCACTATCTACAATCAAACTTCTCCAATTCCCCTTTACTATACAAGCATGAACCTGCCTCCCAAGCATCAAATCAACCCTTCTACCACATAAATTTAACACACAAACATATGTTTTCGCATTCGAGCGAATCCCAGTTTCCAAAAAAGCACCAACCAATCTTAACGCCTCGCTTTCCTGACCAAATCCAGTGAACCCACTTATCATAGCAGTCCAAGTCACAACATTTGGTTCGGGCAATTCATCAAACACCTTCCGGGCCTCAACCAACTTCCCAAACCTCAAATAAGCACTTACCAAATTATTAACTACATACAGATTACAATACCCAAACAGCTTCAGAATCCCAGAATGCAACCTCCTCACTTCCCTCAATCTACAGCTCGACTGCAGCCTCCGCGCCAGCTCCTCGCCATCAGCCAAAGGACTCACACTCTGAACCCCATCAAATCCGCCATCTGGGTAATCCAATAAACCAGAATCAACTCGATTCCTACTCAAACTGGCGCCCAAAGTTGCATCCTTTCTGGTCAACCGATCGACGCCCAACCCCTTGTGCCGGTTATTGTTCTGAATTTTCACCAACGGCACCGGTTGGAATTGCTGAATGAACAGAGTCGGGCTGTAAATCAAACTGAGATGCGACGAGAGGAGCGTCGGTGAGAGCATTTCCTGCAGAAAGATGGGATAAATTCCCGCCAAAAAACTGTTGACGAAAGCTCGTCGCTTGAATGGAATTGCAGCTTCAAAATATGGCACAGAGGTGAACTTTTCGCTTCATCAACTCCGTCATATATTTAGCAACGAAAACGTGATATTTTTCCTTGCAAATATTATCTACTAATTTAATTATTTAAATTAATTATATATTGATATCGACACGATTTCTCTTTGAAGATCGATTTTCATCATCAATCGATAATCAGCAATTGAAATTCACACTCTTGCGAATCTGATTTTCTGGTTAATAATTGGAGTTTTGTTCGGCGATGAGAAGCCAGATGGTGAACCGGAAGACGAATTGTGCGGTTTGCGAGAAATCGAATCTCGCTTCGATTTGCTCCGGGTGTGTGAATTACAGGTAATTGGTTAATGGATGCTGATGAATGGATTTGGGAACTCGATGTTAGTTAGGGTTTTGTAATTTTTGGCTTGTGGTTGTGATTTGGGAACTACTCCATGTCTCTTTTGCAGGTTGAATGAGTATAATACGTACCTGAAAGCCCTCAAGGGTCGCAGGGAGCCATTGTATTGGAGATTGGAAAAGTTACTTGTAGAAAAGGTTTGGTTTTTAGCATCCATGGAGTTGGGTTTGTTAACTTCTGCTATATGGAGATTTTTGTGCTGTTGTGAGATTTTTTGAGAGCTAATACATGAATTGTATTGCTTGTCAAGTGATGCATTTTGAAGCTGGGTGTGATTTAGTTCTGATTTAGGCTTATTTTGAGATTTGAAACCTTGTGGTGTTTAGTTGTGTAGTTTGAGCTTTTGTTTTGTTGGGCTGTGATTGTAGGAAAAGGCCGATGAACAAAGGAATTGGAGGGTTCTTCAGAATGAGAAGCTAGCTAGGCTGAGAGAAAAACTTCAACGCAATAAAGAGCTACTTGCACAAGGTTGGTTTGCTAGTCATGCACTAAGTTATTTACGTTCAGAAGATCATGCTATGTATTGATGTGTTAGAATTACTGAGGCTGCAACAGATAAGGCTAAAGTTGAGAAGATGTCGAATGAGCTAAATGTGCAATATGGATTGCTTGAATCAGCTCAGAAAACGGTAAGTGGATGGCTGTTGCTTTTTGTAACATGTAGGCTAGGCTCTTTTATATGTTAAGAGCTGGCCACTTTGTGGTTCAGTGGTTGTAGTAGTTAAATAACCTGCTTGATGATTTTTAACTTAAAAGCTTGGATTTGTTCTTCAGTTGGAAAAGAATCGTGTAGAGCTACTGGAGAAATTTTATCCAAACCTCATTTGTGCTCAAGGATTTGGATATGTGAGGCTCCTTTGTGTTTTCTCTAGGCATCTAAACCTAATCTATTTTGTTGATACTTTAGGAACTATAGACTTTGTCAGTTTCTAAATGGTTATAATAGCATTTTTATTGTATGGTGATGATCTAATAATGAATTAATTCATCATGATGTAGATGGCAATTACCTCAGAACGCCTTCATAAACAATCAGTGGTCATAAAACAGATATGCAAGCTGTTTCCACAACGCCGAGTAAGTGAATTAGAGCCTGTACTGTATTGTTATTTTCACACAAAAGCAAAACTATCTGATACATAGAATGCAATACATGTATAAGAAATAAAACTCTATGCAGAAAACCAGCCCAGCCACTTAAAAGTCTTTTCCGCTTAATGTTCTGAAATTCATTTGGCAGCGTATGTTGGAATTGAGTTATGAACACCCTTGGGTAATGTTATTATCTATGACAGAAGTTTTTTGATTGGTGTTTATTTGTCTACTTATATCTTTTGCACAAAAATTTCATAGGCATTAGAATAGTGCTTTAAGTTGTCGGGCACTTACTCTTGTACCAGGTCACTATAGACGGGGAGAGAAAAGATGCATCAAATGGTCAGTATGATCAAATATGCAATGCACGCCTTCCAAGAGGACTTGATCCACACTCTGTTCCTTCGGATGAGCTTGCTGCTTCTTTGGGGTAATTTATCTCTTAATGTTATTTTTTATTCATAAGTGAAAGTGATATGTGAGTTTTTGTTAATATATATACATGAGGTAATGTTAAGGGACGACCTATTCTTAGCAAACGTTCTTAATACCATCTATTGGTCACCAGCAAGGCAGCATTTATATTGTATGATGAAGTGAGTAATTGATTCTAGTCATAAATCGAATGGTGGCCCTATTTTTTAAACTGATGGAAAATCTTATAATTAATTTTTGTCAGTATCTTGAGGTTATCCTAATAAGTATAAAAAAAATTCAATGTAGGTACATGATACAGCTTCTAAATCTTGTTGTGCACAACTTGACGGCTCCAGCAATTCACAATTCAGGATTTGCAGTAAGCTCTGATAAGTAGTATTTGTTGCTCATCTATACTGTCCTGCTCTTGTTTCTTATTACATTCATATGTCATTTAGCCTTCAAATGGCAGTTTGGCCATTGACTAGTTTGGTTTAAATTACTTTTCATGAACTACAGGGATCATGCTCTAGAATATGGCAGCGAGACTCTTACTGGGATCCACGCCCATCTTCTCGAAGGTATTTTGCAATTTTATTTTGGGTTCAACTAGGAAGTTTGACTTGGTCTCAGAAATTATAGTTTTGTTTTATTCCGTGCAGCAATGAGTATCCTCTTTTTATACCTCGCCAAAATTACTGCTCAGCAACTGGGGAGAACTCATGGTCTGAAAAAAGCTCAAGTAATTTTGGAGTTGCTTCAATGGAGCCTGAAAGAAAGCCTTGTCTGGATTCTACTAAAAGTACCAGCTTCAATTATTCAGCTGCTTCTCCTCATTCTATTGAGACACACAAGGATTTACAAAGAGGAATTTCACTTCTCAAGAAAAGTGTGGCATGCATAACTGCATACTGTTACAGCTCTTTATGCCTAGACGTTCCGCCTGAGGCATCTACTTTTGAGGGATTTGCCAAATTATTGGCCATGCTGTCATCATCCAAGGAAGTTCGTTCCGTCTTCATGGCTTCTTCCAGGTACATCTTCGCATTCCTCCTCATTATGTGTGGCTAGTCACATGATGTCCCATTTAAAATAAAATCAAGAGTTTAGTAAATGTGGATTTATCGGTATTGGAAGACATATTTGATTAGTAGTTACCAATCACCATTTTAGTTAATTAGTAGCTCACTTATTGTCATATCAACTCATCAAAAAAATGTTAGATTCTGCCTTGTAATGTAAACCGAAATGATATTGTAATGACTAACAGTTCAATTTCTTCAGGCCTTACAAGCAAGTTCAACAGTTGAACAAATCTGTATGGAATGTTAATTCAACCATTTCGTCGAGCAGCTTGCTGGAGAGTGCACACACATTATCGTTGATGGTATATCTTCTTATCTCCCAAGTCACCAACACCCACCGTGTTATATGCTTAGTGTTGTGAACTGCGCGCATTTTCACGCACACAGTTTGGGCCTCAGGTTATACATTTATCCTTTTCTGCTTATTCTTGCAGAGAAACATTTATGACAACGGTCTGCTGAATTCTGCTGCGAGTTACATTTATCCAAGCGAGATGTCTGATACGGGTAAAAATGAAAACTTCATCGAAGGATGGGATTTCGTGGAACATCCTACTTTCCCACCTCCGCCATCACAAGGGGAGGATATCGAACACTGGACTCGAGCTATGATCATTGATGCCACTAAGAAGTAATCGGGCTAATGATTGCCTTTGATTGTGTAAATAGATATGCTCTTATTGAAAAGAAAGATGGGAGAACTTTAAAGCTAATTCAATAGGGGAAAAAGTGAGTTGATTACACATCAACCATTTTTGGGATGGTGGAGTAGCTTTTGGTTCCATATTCTCCTCTTTAAATTCTACTGTTTATATATGATCATACACCAAAAGAGGTGGCATCTTGGATCCAAACTCTCTACTCCAAATATGGTGGGCTGTCATGGCTACACTCCAAATATTTCTTGATTGATGACTTGTGCTTCTGCATAATGTGAGTGGAACTATCATGCATTAACACTAACATCCATATATATGTATATTATCATGCAATTTATTAATTCTTCTAACTCAATATACGACAATTACAAATAGGAATAGATCGATTGTTTTTCATCAGGTAATATTGGGAATGTGATCTCACCATCTTTGGCTTTTAAAAAGTGCTCATCAGCTTCCCCAATCGCGGTCTTCCATGGTGGTTATCATCATGTACAAAAAGTTCATGCATTATCAAATAACTAAGAGCTTCAAGCATACCCACTTTTCATTCCTTTTGGCTTTTAATTTGTGGTGAATTATTGTGCCAAGAAACTACTGTGATGAAGTATTGGAATGGAAGAAATGAAGTTAGAAAGAAGTGAGGTTAAGTTAAGTTTAAAGCCCTGATGATTGCTGCCAAATGGTTCTAAAAAAGTTATTTTGGCTGATTTTTATCTCCACTGTAAATAAAGTATTTATTTCAAAGTAAGCAACAAGTTAGAGGATTTGATCAAACCTGTGCTCAGACAACCTTTGACAATAATCAAAACCCTTAAATAAGTTATAGTTAGATTCTGTATGAACAGATACCACATGATCTAATGTGCAGAACTATTTTCACGCGACCATGTACACCTTAGAATCCTAGGTAGTACATTCTTCACCGTGGATGGGTCATATCAGTCATGTACATTAAATAAATCTCTACCTAGCAAAGTGGTAGACATGTTACAAGATTCAGGGGTGCTGCAACTTGGGATAGTGCTGGAATTGCAAATACAACAACTATGGAGGACTGTCTTGCAAAGTTGCAGTGGCAAATAATTGCAAAACTATGAAATGAAATAATAGACTCCTCTACTTTTGATGCTCTTTCAACTTTATCAAAAGCAAAATTAGGGTTTTGTAAAGTTAGTGGGGCTTTTTAGCAGTCCCTCAATAATGGGAAAATAACATTGTTAAGTTATGGGTTAAAAAAATGAATTAGGTAAGTTCATATTCGACCACTAAATATTGATTACATAAAATGAATAATTATTGATGCCCTCAAGGCTCCTCTTATTGTGTACCCTAAAGTCTAAACCATAATTCTTTCTACGTTTTCTTCATCATTCCATGTTAAGTTCTGCACACCAATCAGATTCGGACCATCACTACACAACTCCCAAACCCAACTGCTCCATCGAATCAATTATAGAGATGAAACCACGCAGTTAAAAAAGAGAGTTATCTGGATCGAAATTAAAGCGTTCAGGTTAAATAAGCTGCTGTCTATCATATATAGCCTGGCTGAAGCAAGTGTGTGTGACCTGGTGGTGCGCATTTCAATCTTTTGTTTTTTCTTTTTCTTTTTGTTGCAGGATTGATTAAAAGAAGTTATAATCAGACATGCACTAGGCGACATTGATAGTTTACTGTACTGCATTTTGAACAAGGAGAAAAAAAAAGGGTTAATAATAAATAGAGGAGAGAATATAGTCAGTCACTGATTTTTATTTTGTATACCTCTGCTGCTGGGGAATCTGGGTATTTGATTCTCTGAAGGAGGAAAAAATCGGTGGTTGGGGCTGCAGCAAGAAATTGGCAGGGTGTCCTCTCTGGGGTTGTGTACTTAAGTTGGAGGAGGGATCGATATCTGTGCGAGAGGTATGAGTTTGGATCAGTTGTTGCAAAGGTTGTGTTTGAGGTGTTGCTGAGGGAGCAGTTGATTGCAGGTGAGCCGGCCTTCTGTTGATCTCATGATCTTCTTATTCGAATTTGAGCTTCCCTTGTATGCATACTAGTTGCATTTTTGGGGTTGATTTGTCGGAGGGGAGGCAGACAGAGAAAGTTGCTTGATTGTGTTTCCTGAATCAGATGTTGGTGTTCTCTTTTGTGTTTTAGTTTTTAAATGTGTACCTATGCGGTAGCTACTGTACTTGCTTCGACACGGTTGGCTCTTTTTATGGCACTCGTACTTTGAACTCACTTTCAGGTATCAGCTTGATGACTCAGTTTACTGAATCCTTGCTGAGACTTATGTGGAATTTGATGATCTTTATTGCAGCCTGTAGTTTGGGTTATATGTCAGTTTGATATGAGCTCTACATCAACTGAATTCGCCACGTCAAGAAGATCAATGGGTATCTATGATCCACTTCGCCAGATGAATATGTGGAAAGACACTTTCAGGCCAAGCATGGATACAACAAATGAGGCTATATTGGTTTCAGTATCAGACAGTAAGATGAAGAAGGTATGCATTTTTCTGGGTCAACTTACACAACTCAGATCATCCCTTTCTCATATATGTTTCTCTGTTCAATGTCTCAGGGAGACTACAGCCCCCGCGACGAATCTTTCGAGAATCTTAGAACCACCAACAGGCCTCCGGAGAAGGTACCTTATCCCCGTTTCCTTGGATAAAACCAAAACCAATGTGCATTTTTCTCATCTTCTGTGATTTCCCATGTGCCAGCAGATTCAAAGGCGCCTGGCACAAAACCGAGAGGCTGCTCGTAAAAGCCGCTTGCGGAAAAAGGTAGATAGACAGTGGTGCAAGTCAAATTGAGGTTTCACAGGCTGAATAATATTGTGAGTACCATTTCTCAGGCTTATGTTCAGCAACTAGAATCAAGCAGAGTAAAGCTTTCACAATTAGAGCAAGAACTGGAGAGGGCGAGAAGCCAGGTAGAAAAATTTCCGTATTCTCCTTGTTTCTGATGGAGCTGCTATTATCAAGCTTTGTATCTCATTGCTGATGAATAAAAAGGCCTCTTTGCTGCAGGGTGCGTATATAGGGAGCGTATTAGATTCTAGTCATGTAGGTCTGTTCGGAGCAACTGTGAATGCAGGTTTCTTCCTTCTTTCTTTCCTTCTTCTGCGCGGCGTGGCTTGGTCGGATCAAATGTGTCAATTCCTGTTTTTAACTCGCAGGCATCGCTGCATTTGAATTGGACTATGCGCAGTGGGTAGAAGAGCAGCATGAGCAAATTTTGGAACTTAGAAATGCTTTACAAGCTCAGACAGTTACAGATGTAGAGTTAAAGATACTGGTAGACACCGGCTTGAATCACTACGACAGTCTTTTCCGGATGAAAGCGGATGCTGCAAGGGCTGATGTGTTCTACTTGATGTGTGGAATGTGGAGGACACCAGCAGAACGCTTCTTCCTTTGGATCGGAGGATGTCGTCCATCAGAGCTTTTAAACGTAAGTTGAGTGACTTTTCCTATTCAGCTTATATTTCCGGTGATGACGTTTATATGGTGGTCTCTGCCTGCAGGTTCTCATGCCACAAATGGAGCCATTGGGCGAGCAACAGAATCTCAGTGTCTCCAAGCTGCGACAATCATCTCAACAGGCAGAAGATGCGCTTTCGCAAGGTATTGACAGACTCCAGCAAAATTTATCCCAGAGCATTGCAGGTCAGGCAGTAGGGGAAGGATGCTACCTGTCCCAAATGGCTAGTGAAATTGAGAAGCTGGACGCGTTGGAGAATTTTGTGAGCCAGGTACAAACAAAATACTTAACCATTTGCTTGAGCTGTAGTGGCATGTATGTACTAAAGATGATTTGAAGCAGGCGGATCATCTACGGCAGCAGACCCTGCAGCACATGTCGCGGATCCTGACAACCCGTCAAGCAGCTCGAGGCTTGCTAGCCTTGGGGGAGTATTTCCATCGTTTTCGGGCTCTTAGTTCCCTTTGGGCAGCTAGGCCACTTGAACCTTGTTAAAATCTATGTGCCACTTTCGCTCTTCATATATAAGCTTGAAGTTGGACCACAAAAGCGCCGCTGCTGTCCGGCCAGTTTGTTTCTAGTACTGTTGCAGTGATGTGTGTGTATATATATATATAAAACACAACATTCGCCATGAACATCATCCTCTTCGATCTCGTTACTCACTTTATTTTCACCATACACGGGCAATATAGAGCCTGATCAGTTGTGTTGTGTACGGCTCTGGTCCTAGTAGGCCAGTCGCATATAAAGCCTGATGAAAAGTGAGCCTCTGCTAACATACCTACATTACCGTTGCCCAGCATCCCCTCCTACACTCGCCAACAATAAATTGCTCACTGCAACTTGGACCGGTGCAAGCAGATTGATTCATAAATGTCTTGAGCTGCTATTATTGCCCGTTGGATGCTTTGACTATCAAACTAAAAAATATATGAAACTCGAATTTTTTTCATAGGGGTTTATACATTGTTTTCAAAGACTTTGGCTACAAGTTTAAAGGCCCAAACAAACCATCCCACCACATCATGAGATGTATAAAAATGAGTTAGGTACAGAGTTGTGTGTTTCCAAGATATTTACAGGTGTAATATTTACATTTCGATCATAGTTTCGTGTACCGAACTTAATGTTATATTTGATTAGTTTTTCTTAAAAATCGATACTTTTTTCGTGGCCTAATCAGCATTAAAACATCATTTTATGTCTAAACAAGTATTGAGTAGGTTTGAATTGAGAAAAAAATTTGCATAGGCTATCATACTAAAAAGTGTCAGAAACTCTGCAATTTTTTCATAGAAGTTTACACACAGTTTTTAAAGAGTATGGCTAAACAATTAAAGGGCCAAACAAACCTTCTTACCACATCAGGAGATGTATGAAAATGAGTTAGGTCAAGGGTTCGCGGGTTTTCAAGATATTTTCAGGTGTAATATTTACATTTTGCTTCATAGTTTTGTGTACCGAACTTGATGTTTTATTTGATTTTTTTTTTAGGATATTATTTTATGTCTGAATAAATATGCATAATTTTTTTTTTTTAAAAAAAACAGTCTAAAGTTATTAATCTTCAAAGAGGTGTATTCACAATTTTTGTGGATTTTGGCTATAACAATAACATTAAAATAAATCATCCCACGACATCATGAGATATGTGAATATGAATTTGGTACAAACTTAGGTGTTTTTGAGTTTTTTATTTTTATTTTTATATTTCATGTACTGAGCGTATGTTTTGTTTAAATATTTTCTTGAGAAATGAAAGTAATTTCGCGAACTAATCATAATTATGACATTATTTTGTCTAATAAGAATTATATAGATTTTATTTTATAAAACAATGTGCATAAACAAATAAAATAAAAACTGTTCCAAACTTATCAATTTTGAATGGGATATATATACACATTTAATGTTGATTAATCAAAAGAAAGTGTTTTGAGATGAGTAGGGTCCTGCATATAAAAGCAAAAGTGGGGCACTGCCCTAAATCGAATAATAGAAGCGACTAGGAGGCATGAGGACTTGAGTTGAAGCGCTTAATTGTATGTTTACTTTAAGGTGTGCCTTCCGTGTAGGGTGGCTGCCTCCTCCTTATCAATTAGCTGCTACCTATTAGTTCTGAAATCAATGCTCAAAATTATATATATATGAACCTTCAAAGACTGAGTTTTCTTGCAGCTGAAAAGCAAATTTTGTTACAATAAATATACAGGTTTTGAAAGTCCATATCACTCTACCTAAGTCACTTGTGATTTTTACATAAAATGTTTAGCTGGAGCGAGCTTTAAGTTGCAAAAATAAAGCTGTGCAAAGAAGCTCCCCCTCATGACCTCTGCTTAAACCGATGCAGTGTTCATGAATTCGGGGACAAGCACAGAATGCATGTGTTTAAAGATTATTAAGAAAGCCCTAACCCTAGTAAGAAAAGCAAATGTCTTGGAGGCAGATAACATCATTCCCAAATGCACATCTACAGCTAGCCCGGAATCAATTCTTGACAGCGCCAAGCCAATGGCGCTCAAAATAGCTAGACATTTATTCCGTGCTTAATAAATAGGTTTTAACTATATTTGCTATTCTAACCCTCAACTGGGACCATCTTTATACTATAGAATCAAACCACTCTTCAAACATCCGGATCTTCTTTTTAGTTATAAACTCAGAGAAGACAATTCATCGAGTTACTACTTTTCACTATTGGTTTCGAGCTCTGAGTTTCTTGTAATAATATGGAAATCCATCAATTGCCATTGATGTCTCTTTACTAGTAAAGGTGACGACAGCATATGGTTTGTGTCATTTTACAATGATGATGAAGTTGCACCCAATAAATAAAATCCAGACCAGTTTAACTTAATTTGAAAAGAACAATGTTAGATAGTTATAGTGTAGGGTCCTCCCTCCTGCAGATCAACTTAAAATCTAAAGAGCCATTAACATTTCAACAAATTAATATATTACATGACAAATCTGCATAGTATAAAACTGGGTAGGGAACAAGAAGTTAAATGAGAGCATGGGACACAACTAAATTAAGTAATCTTACTTTGCTTTCACTCCCACTCTTTATCACTGTTTTGTCTGTCACAACATTTGTACATAATAACACTCTTCTATGTGTATTACTAACTGATTAAATAATATTAATAATCAAGGATAGCAAAGTACTATCCTATATGGTTAGGATAGAGTAATTGAATAATTTAGTGAATGAAATTTAATTTGATGCAAGCTTTTAGTAGGTAGCTAGTCCCATAAAAAGAGATGGAGCTGAATCCCTTAAAATTAGGTTTAGGTCTTGCATTATTAACATTCGAAATCACTTTTTTCCCAATGAGATCTTGGAAGACCAACATCCTCTAAAGTGTCACATTCTCCAAGAACCCACGAGCACTCTCCCCTCACCACATTTTTATTCTGTAATCACCACTAAACAACTATAAAGTAAAAAAATAATTACAAACATAGAGAGTATAATAATGTAGCCCCTGCCAAGAAACTAATAAGAAGAAAAATTAAACTAGCGTATCGTCCAATAAATACATTTGATTTAAGAGAGAGAAAAAGTAGCGAAGAATGATGCATATAATGTGCTCTCTTTCGACTACTAATTTATCGAGTGGCCCTACAGTGTTATTAATCAATCACTTAACGAAACGGCTAAGGATAGTCCTATATTGATATATAACCTTGTGAGCCATGTTAAGTGGGATAATTAATATGATTATAGCTAAATAAGAAAGCAACAAAAAAAATGGGGGTGGAATTGAGGGGAGGTTGCTCGAGGAAGAATCAAAACAAGTGCAGGGCTTCTGATCCCTCTTCTAAATCCATAAACATGACTATCTCTCTAAAGCATCATCACTATATGTACTTATAGAGATAGACCAAAAAAATTCAACATGTATAACCCTAAAGAAAAGAACTCAAGGAATTAGGTCAACACACCAAACAAAGAAGCTGTACCAACCTGGAGGATGTATTCGATCTAGACTTGGTAATCTAACGTCGTAAATAGAGTAAGATTATCCGCCATCTCTGCATCTTAAAATGTTCCCAAACCCTAATGTTAGAATTGCGTATGTTATATTCTTATAATTCACATGTCCATGTTTAGTATGCATCATCGATTAGATAGGATCCATTATCAAGCAGCCTAATTTTCATTCATGTTCTATTTCATTCGTCAGTTTTATTTCACACGAATGAGTTAATATTTAAATGAAACCACCAATTTATAGCGTAGTAAATAAAATGTACAAATTTGAAGATTGAGATGAAATGTTACATTAAATTTTATTCGAATTTAAAACATTCTTTATAAAAGCCGAGCCAAACCAAACCTGAAAGGAGAAAGCATCCACTGTCCCAAAATTCCTCATTCCTCCGGAGCCCAGCAGCTCATGATGGATCCTTCTTCCACCAACTCTGTTAACGGCTTCTACACGTTCCTCACCCGAGGAATCGACGACCTCGAGCGCCTCTACCTCTCCACAAGCTTCATGTCAGCTCACTTCCTCCAGCGAGCTCTCTCCCTACTCCGATCCTTCCACTCCCAGCTCACGCTTCTCGTCCAGAAACTTCACTTGCCGGTCGGAGAAAAGTGGCTCGATGAGTACATGGATGAAAGCTCCAGGCTTTGGGAGGCTTGCCATGTTTTGAAAGCTGGGGTTTCTGGTATGGAAAATTTCTACTCCGCTGGATTCAACATCGCCGCGATTTTCGATTCCCATCGCCAGATCACCTCCCAAGTCTCCCGCCAGGTAATTTGTTGAAAGAGCCTCTTTTTCGAGCTTTGATCAATCGGATGGATTGTCAAAGATGGGTTTTTGGGATTTGGCAGGTGGTTAGGGCGATATCGGGATGCAGACGGGAGGCGGCGGTGCTGGAGGAGGAAAACAGAGCATTAATGGAGAACAGAGTCCAGCCTCTGTCGCTCCGTTTCGACGACATGGTTTCATTCGAATCAAAGCTCAACGGATTCGGCGGCTTCCGCGGGGTGCTCTGCGCGATGCGGAACGTGAGTTCCCTCCTCGTAACCATCCTCCTCATCGGCTTAATCAACCCAAGCTCGGAGCTTTCGAGGTCCCGACCGGGGTACGAGGGGTGCCTTTTCTTCGGGTCGGGGCTGATGATCTCGACAGCAAGGCTGCAGCAGCGGGTGGCTAATGAGATGGAGCAGCATATGGGCGGGATGATTCTGATGAGCGAGTTTCGGGCGTCGAAAATGGCGGTGGAGGAAGTGAAGGCAGCGATGGACGATGAAGATGATGATGAGGTGAGGGAGAGAATTGAGACTTTGCGAGGGTGTTTTGGTAATTTGCGGATAGGCGCTGATAGCATTGTTGCGCAGCTTGATGATTTCGTTGATGAGATTGTTGATGGGAGGAAAATGGTTTTGGAGTTGTGCAGTCACCGATAGATAGAGAAAAAAAGTGGATCGTGGTTTTGAAGAATGAAAGTGGTGGATGGAAATGATGCTTATGATTGTATTGATGAGTATGAGTGGGAGGAGAGATGGATGGATTGATTCAGGAAATCAACATCAGTCCGCATCAAAACAGAGCTTCTGGAAGGGAAGCAGTCCAGAAAGAGATTCTTCTTCTTCTTCAATTTTGATTATTCTTCAAACGAAAGAAACTTAACTACATCTCTCTCTCTCCCCTCTTTAAAGTTTGAACCGCCAAAAACAGCTATCTATTCTCTACTCTCCTCCTAAACCCTAAACACATCAAGTTCAACCACGAAGCTTAAACTCATCAAATTCAACCCTACCCTACCCTACCCTACCCGCCGGTATCATTAGATTCCCATGACACAAAAATTGAATTTTATATTTCCAAAATTGCCTGCTGAACGGGTCGACCCGCAACGTGCGAGGCATTTCGGACCTACTAACTGGAATAATTGTTTCATTTAAATTATTATTTAGTTATAAATAGTTTCCCATTTCTCTGCTTTAGCCCTGTGGAAGTAGAATGTCCAAGACTCGACCCACTCCCCAGAAAATAATCTCCCTCAAATGGATCCCTCTCCTCTGCTTCTTCTGCTTCGTTGCAGGAATCCTCTTCACCACCCGGTATGCCTCTTCTCTTCTTTACCATCGCCCTTCTCCGATTGTCGTCTATTTCTGTAATCTCTACTTGTCTGTTCTTATCCGGTTTCGTTTGAGGTTTTGAGATTCTGCATGCTAAAACTTGCTTCGTTTTTCCTCACCGTTTTCACTCTGAGGTTGTCGTTTCGATCTGATCGTTTTGGATTTTGTTTGGTTGTGAGAGGAGCAGATCCTGGCCGTTGCCGGAGGCTGGCGAGCTGGGTGTTTCGCGGCACAGGCGTGATCAGGAATCGCACGAGGCGTCCGGTGACTGCGAGACTAACAAGGTGCTGTATTGTGTTAGATTCCATCTATCTCAATTTTGTTGCTTCTTATGGCTGTAATTGTAATCTATCTCGTGGTTTTGTATCTGTTTCCCTTTCCGGGGTTTGTGAAAGTTTCAATTTCTCAATGTTTTAGAAGTTCGGAAAGGAGAAGAATGTGATGGATGAAGTTCATAAAACCCACGAAGCCATTCAGTGAGGATATTTTGTCAATACATTTTGCATATGTAGCTGCAGAATGTGTAGAGGATTAATGGTTGGGTACTTGTTGGACGGTGGCCAGATCTCTGGACAAGACTATTGAAATGCTTCAGATGGAATTGGCAGCATCGCGTAGCTCCCGCGAGTTGAGTGCTGGAGGTGATGCTACAGATGACAAGCCGAAGCAGAAGGCTTTTATTGTTATTGGTATCAATACTGCATTTAGTAGCAGGAAGAGGCGTGATTCGATTAGGGAGACCTGGATGCCTCAAGGTTTGGATTTTATCTAGTTCGGTGCGCCTTGTTTTGAAATGTGAGGTTGCAATAAGCTGATTGGTTTTCTGTTTGTCCAGGGGAGAAACTTGTTCAGCTAGAGCGGGAGAAGGGGATCGTGATTCGATTCATGATTGGCCACAGGTAAAACAATCACCACTTAATATGAACTAATGTAGTTTTGAACTGATTGTTTGTTCTTACTTAATTTTTACAGTTCAACCTCAAATAGCATTTTAGATCGGGCAATCGATTCGGAGGAAGCACAGCATAAAGATTTCCTCAGACTAGTAAGGGAGGATCAATTTTGGTGTCAGCGGTTAGTTGCTATTTTCTACGCAGGATATCAATCCTAGCTGAGACCCTTATCTTATAGGAACATGTGGAAGGGTATCATGAACTATCTGCCAAAACAAAAATCTTCTTCTCCACCGCTGTTGCGCAGTGGGATGCGGATTTTTTCATCAAGGTGGATGACGATGTCCATGTGAATTTGGGTATGCCCAATGTTCATAAGTGTACTTATTTTCATCGAAACATAAACATGAAGTTGAATCATTTTGCCATATTGATATTGGGATGATGCTTCATGTGCAGGTATGTTAGCAACTACTCTCGCTCGACATCGCACAAAGCCTAGGGTATACATTGGGTGCATGAAGTCTGGACCTGTTCTTGCGCAGAAGTATTGTTTCCTACCTATTTATATAGCGGTTCGCTTCTAGCTTTGGCTCGAAGTTAAGTTTTTTAAATACCTTTTTTTATAGGAATGTCAAATACCATGAGCCAGAGTACTGGAAGTTTGGTGAGGAAGGGAACAAGTATTTCCGCCATGCTACTGGACAGATTTATGCGATCTCGAAGGACTTGGCCACCTACATCTCAATTAACCAGTAAGATTTTGGTTTACATGTCTTTCCAATTGCCGCTTTTGAAAAATACATGAATCTTTGGTTTAAGGGGTCATTTTAAATCATCTTTTGTGGTTATCTGTGAATCAATCCTCGACAAGGCTGTTTTCGGGTTTAGTTGTTGTGGAAAAAAAACAAATCCTATTGGCCTTGCTTGGTTAAGCAGAATATATATGCGGCAATTCAGAAAACATAAATTTTTTCTCTACTGGTCCTAGCGAGGCCTGCCATTTTTAAGGGTTGTTAGCTGCATCTTTCAAGTAGTCTGTATAGGTTAAATTAGATCAAAGATGTATACTTTCAGCTTCAATCCTCGAAAAAAAAAAAAGAGCAAAATGTGAACTTCTAGCATTTCCATTGGTGAGCTAATTATGCCTAAAGTTGTACTATGAGGGCTACAGAAACGGACTTTTCTATAGAGTTAAGGCTAATTATGTGAGAGAGTTTGAACGTTGCAATTTAATGTGTGCAGGGCGATATTACACAAGTATGCCAATGAAGACGTGTCTCTTGGCGCATGGTTCATCGGCCTTGAAATTGAGCACATTGATGAGCGCAGTATGTGCTGTGGGACTCCACCAGGTATACTAATGGAACATCAAACTTTCTTTCTATGGCACCATTTACACTTTCTTAATGTGGACAAGGTTTTGACTTGTGGTGTTATTGCAAAATGTTGATCTTAAATGGCGAGATGGGTTTTGTGATCAGATTGCGAGTGGAAGGCGCAAGCTGGTAATGTGTGCATTGCATCGTTTGATTGGAGCTGCAGTGGAATTTGCAAATCAGTGGAGCGGATTAAGTCTGTTCATGAAAGTTGCGGTGAAGGCGAGTCGGCTGTTTGGGGAGCTTTAAGATAGTAGTTGCCTCCCTATTTCTCGGGCTGCCTCAAAACTCTTAAAGGGTTAGCCTTGATCAACACAAATATAGAACAACAGCTACGGGGAGGAAGCATCATATATATATATATATATAGGGCAAAAGTGGTGAAGAGAGATGAGATCCTTTGATGGATATGAGTGCTTGTTTGCTTGCACCCATTTTCATCCACCTTGATATAACTGCTGGGTGAAGTTGATAAATCAAATCCCAACTTTTTGGGTATAGAAGAAAGTAACAGTTAATTTTGGTTTTATATGTACAGAATCTTGCTGCAGAGTTGTTTCCTTCTGCTTCTGTTTCTGGACAAAACTCATCAAGAAGTTATACATACATGATGCATATTGAAGTCTTTACAACCCCATTTGAATCTGATTATTGCAAGTCACTCGGCATGTAGCAGTTTGACGAGGAATCTAGTGCATGTCGGGCAAGTGAGTCTGGTCAAAATCATGAGCAAAGGTGTTTCCTATGTCTTGTATAAACACTTAATTAGTACCACGTTTTTGATTGACAATAATGGTACTCGATTATCATAATAATGTTGCCTGGAGCTGCATGTCACTATATACCTACTACCTTTTCTCGAGCCTCCACTCCCAGTCCCAGCTAAACCATGTGCATAGCATAGAGTAGACTATTTCCTTTCCTTTTCACAGGCTCAATGCAACTAACTACCTCCCAGGCTCATTCAAAATTTACAGTAATAAGCTAGCACGACTCAGGTGCGTTTCATTATTTATAGCCCGATTTGGTGTGCAATTTAGTTTTGATTTGGAACCTCTCTTTCTCTCTCTTTTTCTTCTTCTCTAGTCAGCTTGAAGAAGATGAGGAATGGATACAACAACCAGCATCATCATCTACATCAAAAGGGAACCTTCTTGCCAATGCTCTGTTCAAAGCCATCCTTGATCAAGGATGTCCATGTCCCACATACTTTCAACAAGAACCACTCTTCTTCCGCCCGCCGCCTGGAGGATCCATCTTTATCTCCCAAACTAGGCTGCATGGGCCAGGTCAAGAAGCAACACCAGAATTACAAGCTAGGCATGGTCTTTCCCACCTCCGCAACAACTTCCACCCACCCCAACCCCAACCCACCACTTGCTCATACCACCAACTTCAGATACTCAAAGCTCTTCAGACTCTTCTCTCCATCACTGCTGTCTTCTACCAAGTGTAGAAGGGATCAGCAGCAGCAGCAAAGTCATGTGGCCGCGACCCATAGTGGTGGTAGAGTGAGATCAAGATCGTGTGAAGATGGAATTATTGGATTTGGGAGTCCAATCAACGTGGCGGATCTGGACCCTCCTCTGCCGGTGGTGATAAAGAAAAAGACCTCCTCATCACCGCCACAAGTGGATGGTCAGGTATCAGATAATGAAAAGAACAGCAGCCTGTGGAAGAGGAGATCCGGTGGGGCTGCATTGAAGGGTTTGCAGATTCAACAGCTTCATATTCCTCCCATTCAGTCAACAATCTCAACATGAACATGACTTCAATGTATGAAAAATGACATGGGTTTGATTATATTGGTTTATGAATATAATATAGATACATAGATTGATCTAGTCAGTGACAGGCGTGATGCAACTCGATTGGTGGATTCAAGCAGCCAACATTATATGTGTAATGTAAAAAGGATTAGGTCATGTGGTAGGTACAGTACAGGTTAGATAATAAGAACCCAGACACAGCCTGCTGGTGATTGGATACAAGAGTTCCGATTCCAAACAGCATGGTTACAAACAAGGAACAGCTAGCTACGTGATCAACCCAGCTGGCCTGGGCCGCTGGATTCATCATCTGTCGTGGATTCCATGGACTTAGCAAAGAGGAACCAAGCTGAAGAAAATAAGCTTCTGTACCAGTTTGGCCTCTGTGCGCTTCATTTTGAAGGTCATGGTCCCACTGGCTGGTACATTTTTTTGTCTACAAAAATCTGGAAAATTATCATTGAAAGACAAAAAGGATCAACTAATAACATGATCTTATTAAGAAGAAGAAGAGGGAGGCCCTCAACGCATTCTATCACTAAACATTTACACTAAAAGCTTTTTACAGGAAGCACTGGATACAGACAACGCAGGAGGATTGCCCATTTCATGATATGCTTCTACTCTCTCTCTCTCTCTCTGTGTCGTGCTTCTGAATATGCATATTTGAGAGTCGCACTCCTTTGTTGTTGGCCACTCTGAAAGCTCAATGCCAGTGATATCCTATAGTTGTTCATCTCCTTGCCCAATGTGTCCGGGACCTGTATATTGCATGAGTTGCAGATGGTAGTGTGGCCACGACAAGGTCAGTACCTATCCATATTTTGACCTATTAGCACTGGTCATCCAATCGGATATGGACATTGTGGATTTTCTTCCCTGCACAAGGCATCCTCCGTGTATGCTTGCGAGCAAAAACAAGCTGTGAGGTTGAACTTTCATCTGTCTTTCGGTCATTTTCCATTGACCCTACACGATCCAGTGGTTTCTTGACTGATGAAATGCTGTCCACTGTCACCTCATCAGACTTTTGGATTGCTTCACTAACAGAATTATAAAGGGACATAGTTGCAGAATCTGAACTCATATCAGGACGGAAGAATGGGCTATGTACTAGTACCGAGAAAGCAACTGAATCCCTTTTCGAAGCCAGAATATCATGGGAGCAAATGAGCAAATCCCGCTGCACATGCAAGCAGTGTAAGTGAAGAGGATTCATTTGTAAAAAATAAAAATAAAAGCATCCTTGAGGATTCTACTAAATGCAACATCAGAGAAATAGAACTTCAGACCAGAATTTTTAAGCAGCCATGATGCCTTCATGTAGCTAAGAACTTAGTGCCACCATTCAGCTGTTTTCTTGTTAAAGATTTCCAGATATATACTATCATGTCGTTCATTCCAGATCTTACTTAACAATGATCTGATAATAACACTAGTAACAGAGTTAAAAAGGCCTTTAAGACGAACAAAGAAATAAAGTCTTGTTTGGAACTATGATCTTTTAATAAAAGCTAGACCTATCATAATAAGAGGAGAAAAAATAACATATTTTATCATTCAACTGTCGGAGAAAAGTATACTTGACATCAGCATTTACCTTAAGTTTTTCTCTTCTAACAATTCGCTCGCAAAGAAGGCGCAGCCTCTCGAGCTCAACCTGTACAAATGCAAGATCCAAATCAAAATGCAAGCGACCACTTATAAATAGAACCCTAACATTGATGGAATTAGAATCACAATAAATATTGTGCCTAGAGCAAAACCCGACAAACTCATTTACCATATACTGAGAAAAACATGGATGATTGAATATTTATTTACAATGATAATGTGTGAATGGATATGAAACACTATAAATATATCAATGAAACCTTCTACAAACAAGACGCTATAATTTGCAATGAAATTATCAAAATAAGAGATCAACTAAATGCCATCAGTAAAACTGTATGATAGTTAAGAGTGAGAACTCACTCTAACTTGTTTGACACTTTTAAGCTCATCCGTTCCGTGTTTCTGATTTTTATCCTGCTTAGTTTTGAGATAAAACAATCAGTAAAGCTTTGAAGCCATGAGTTCTCGCACAAGAAACAGGTCATTTTAGATTGACAGTCCTGTGATCTCCTGAGTTATAACGATTAATTCACCTTTGATCTTTGCTCGGAACTATGCTTTTTGCAATAGGCCTTGTGCAGAATCTTTCTGCCACTCGACTTGATGCTCATATAGAAGCCGGCAATTCTAGCACAAGAAGGATGAAACGTACTCTGACAATGACCATAGTGACACTGAATGCAAAAACATATTCAGTGAACTTGTGAATGAAGCTCCGACGGTTGAAACCTCTCACATGAATGCACAGGAATACAACAAGTAATAACTTTAACAGCCAGCCTTACTTTGAGACACACACCCTTCTTTAATTGACAGACACAGCAAGCATCATTTCCCATTGTGATTGATTCCTAAATTATCACATGAAACCAAGAGAAATTTAGAGTTCTATAAGGAAGAGTTTAACTTCAAGATATACATTCAACAAAAAAGTATAGTTGAACTGACAATTTGAGAGGGAGGCTGAATTTATAAATCAAATAAAAACACATACCAATCCCTCTATGCGATAAATTTGCCCTCTTCTGAAGGTTGATTGAAGAATCCACTACAAAGATTGAATGAAATTTAAATGATACACTAGTTCATTTGAAAATGCCTGCATGTGGAAACTCGAAATCAAAGAGTATGTTACCTCAGCACAGAATGCATGAATCCACTGACCATCCGCAGACTTTCTGAACGCACCAACAGTTCCCCCACAAACAGCACATTCTGGGCCAGGAACAGGTCTTTCCCATGAATTCATAGGAAGGGGCCTGGGGCTTTGAGATAGCAGATCCTGGCAAAATTCACAGTGCCATGGTCCTATAAAATCCTTAATGTTGTGATAACAGTTTAAATGAACAGAAACCTGCAAAAAAAAAAAAAATTACTTTCTTGAAAATTCAACAAATTATTAGGAGGTGGGGGCTTATGACAAGATTAAACCTTGCAGATGGAACAGACTAGTAGCGAATTGAGTATCGTTTCTTTACGACAGCAAACATCACATGATCTGGGATTATCTTTGTTAAAGTCTGAGTTAGACTGGAAAAAATTGGATTCCTTTTCTGGCGCAACCTTGGGAACAGCTGCCATTGACATCGTCTCTTTCGGTAGGGGCATAAGCTGGGATCGGGATCCAGGCCTCAGCATGTGACTTGCCTTTGCTGGATTCTATAGCACATATAATAACAGAAGCAAATAGTTAGTCGATATTGAGATTATAGGACAATAAATGGAAGAACGACTAAGGAAATTCCAACCTCCTGAGAAGATTCGTCAAGGTCATCTTTCCTGAAAGTTGAGATCCGGGACGAAGATGCAGCAGCGGCAGTTGCAGCAGCTAACACAGCCTGTGCTTCTTTGCGCCTCTTCTCCTTTCTACCCAGCTTCTTTGCTTCTCTGACATCGGAAAAATACTTATTAACAAATACTGAATCCCATCTTTGGCTGCGTGAGAAATCAATTTGTGAAGGAAGACTCTTTACGGCCATGCAGACTAAACCATCTGTACCACGAAAATAAAATTCAATGACTAATCTTAAAGTAACAAAATTGAAGCCTACACAAAAAACTGCAAGAGCTGAACAATGTTTGCCTAAAATAATCAAAAATTGATAATACAACAAAGGAACAGTACCACTAAAACGCTTTCTTTTCAACTTAGTTTCAAGCAATTTATGCTGACAATAGACAAGTTCTCCTTCCAATTCATCTCCTGGAGTCATATCAAATATCCTCAAAACCTTGGCTTCACTTAACTGCTCAAACTCAAGCCTGTTTTCACAAAATGTGTCACTGTAAGCTGAAGTCTGGGTTTCGTGATGGTGGCATATACCATCACTTGGAGATGATTCCAGTCGAGCAATTTGTTTCGGCCTACAAACTGGAGGATTCAAGACATTAATATATCAGTCTACAAAGAAAGAAACAGCCCAACAAGTAAAGAACTCTCACCATTAAGCTCATTGTCTGCCTCTGAAAAACAGATATCACTCTTAATTTGCATCAGCTTCCCATAAACAGACACTTGGATGTAAGATGGTGGGCCTTTCTTGACAGACCTAGATTAAATATGTAACTAATAAAATGAACCACAACATGAATCAATGACGACATACAAATACGGAGGTACATCATTTGTTCTCTCAAGGTCCGGATTTCTATACAGACTTACTACGACATGCCGTAACTATATACTGCATTAAAATTTGACATACATACAGAAAATACATAACCAAGCCACATGATTTTAAGGTTTAACTTTTACAATCATGAAACTCACCCCGTGTTGGAGATAGTAGTTCCACCAATTGTGATAGAAGGATTCTCAGGTTCCATAATTTCCAAAGTATCAAACCCTAATATAATAATGCAGAGTTTTAAGGATACTGACATATTATTAATTGAGTCAGAATTCAAGGAAAAAATTACAAACATTATATGTGCGCACAGTCCATACAAAATGATGATGGAGAATAACTGAATACTGTACAAGGTACTGCAACAAAAGCCAAGGTAACTGCGTGAATGCAGTAATGATATCAGACTATAAGTCCCCAGCGACGACGTGTGTTTCAATTCAGCAGCTCCGAATGAGAATCAATTCAAAGCTTAGTACACGAGAATGATACATAACACATTATCAGCAGCATCAGCAAATGCAGCTAGAGTAAAAGCATGGTCCATACATTCAGAATCCTATTTCTACGAGTATTCCTACATGATAATCATGAAAAGAAAACTGCACACCTGTGCCAATAGTGGAGGGCTTCATTGTAGAAGGAATGGATGCAGGATAAGGTAAAACCTGCAGCAATTTTATATGTATGTTAACAGAGAAGAAACCATGAGCATTGTGAGTCTTATATGAAACATGATCTACAGAACTTGCTTGCTCAACAAAGCTAGTTCAGTGATTTATTTTAACTCAATAATAAACCATACTCGATAAGCTTATAAGCTTTTGTAAATTAAAAAAACACTTAAAAAGTGAACACAATTCTTTCATATACATCATCTTGTAACTAATTAGCATTAAACAGATCATGACAATAAGTGCTCATGAACTGTCCTCTAGGCTCTAACTCTGAATACAATTATAATACAGCATGCAAATTGTCGTGGAACCACTAGAGTAGTTAAGATAAATAGATATTTCGATGGAAACAAGAAGATCTGCATGGTGTTAACACTGTTGACTTTGAAAGGGCAAGCGATTGAAGAAGAGGAATAATATACCGGGAACAAGCATCCTTCCAAAAAATGGACCTCAACAGTAAACTAAGTATAGGCTATCATCCTAAATACACCGTCAACTGCATAGAACTAGACTACTCATATTATTTTCGGAGCTGCTGGCTAATGCGGCAAAACACAAGGTTCAAAATTATATAGATGAAAGGAAGATTAAATTGGTACCACATATATCAGTTAACTGCAGGATTGTATAGTACCTTCTCAATAGAGTCATGTAAGGACCCATCAGTAAGACCATTCGGTTTCGAAGCAGAATTCTGGCCCTGTGTTTCATCATGCATGGTTTCATCTTCAATCTTATCTTTTGACAATAAAGAACTTCTGTTAACTTCCAGGATCCTCACATTACTGTGAGTTCTTCTACGTGGAGGTACGGACTTGACAGGGACAGCCCTAGGGGTATCGCATTCTAAGGTAACATCAGCCAGTTTAGAATCAGAGCAAACTGCAGATTTTATTCTAACTCGGATATTCCTTTGTAAACAGCCCAAATAGGCATGACTTCTGAGCCAGCTGACTGCTTTGTTTTGGTACTCCGGTGTCAGAGTTCCAGTCTGCAGTAGAAATCGAACAACACAAAACATCATTATGTAATCATCCGATAGACATGTCGAAAAGTTATAAGAACCAAATGATGCCTACAATTTTCTAATTCGAAATAAGGCATTAGTAACATATTTTATTACAGCAAGTGTCGCAGCCAATGAATCAGGTGGCATGCCCATCTCCAAAGCAAATTCCTCCACATTAACTTTACCCCGATCAATCAACTGTTAAACAATTAGTCACGAAGTTAAAAGAAATTCAATACAAACTTGACTTCATAAATACAGCAACTTATATAAGTACCCTTTTCAAGAGAAATGCAACAGAAGGTTTGATGCCATCAATGTGGTTGACTTCAACAGCTTCTGCATCCAAACTATGTTCAGCACTACAATTTTCTGGTTCTAGATCCATAACAACCCCACCATTTTGTAGGGCCTCATCAACAAATACACCATTTCTCTTTTTAGAATTACAAGGAGCTTCCAATTGCATATGAGAGATGTCTCCATTATTGGAACCAAACTTTGAATCTTCATGTTCGTTTAACAGTGCTTCAGATGAAGTCATGGCCTGAGAAGTATCATTTCCAGTTGTAGCAGGAAAATCTACTTGCTGAACATCTTCATTACCAGCCCGAATATCTGAGTGCTTTGAACAAAATGCGCGTAATTCAACCTATACACAATTATTATGATAATGTCATTATATATGATGAAGATCTGATACCATAATTGGACAAACCAGAATACTTTTTTTTCTCTTCACGGCATACCATTGTGTTTTTTAAAGCATAAGTGACCTTAGGTCCTACAAGTCTCTCCTTCAATGACTTCTTTGTACTCTTCCTATGCATATACAAAGCATCATTCCTTACGTAAGTCATCCTCGTCTAACTAAGAGTTCCAACCACACATCCAGAGAACCAGCTAAATTAAACTGCAATTAGTGAAACTAACATGAAAATCAAGACATACATCAATGTTACCCGCCTTTCCCCAGATCTCTGATCTATGGTTCGCCTCTCTCGCACATATAGGATGAAAAGAAGCTCTGCAAGTCCCTGAAAAACATCCCAAGATATGTTATTTCCTTGAGTCCTAAGGTGAAACATCCTAAGTCACCAAGCAGATGTCATCTATCTCAAGAAATATGATACCCCAAATATAAAAATCATGGAAGCACTATAAGAGTCTGAAAAGGTGTGATAAGGATAACCCCATAAGGATCTCATCGCAAAACCAATTGAAACATGGGAAGACTAGCCTATTCAAGCTAAATTAGCTATCCCACCATTGGTCAATGAATACCTAACAGTAGAGGACTCGGTTGAGTGTGGGTATATGACTGAAATGAAACTCCGACCATGATAACCAGAATTGTCAACTTTTGGTTATTCACATCAAGAATGTAAACTAGTTATTGTCTTCTTACCAAAGTAATAAAAGTAAAAACGAAAGTAAAGTATTTAGCAGGGTTGTATATTAATATTAGTTTATGAAAGTAACAAATAGTACGATGAGCAGTATGATAAACTGTAAAAACTTGTCCAGGTATAGAGAAAGCAAATTAACATCAAGATTGCATGCAAGCCTAACATAAGACATACCATTACTGCATCGTACACAGGCTCCATATTTCACTTTGCATATACTGCATAAGAATTTTCTTCTAGTTTCCTTTATACCATCCACATTCACTATTGGCTCCATCAGTTTTGTATCTTCTACAAACACCTCTGGCATCCACTGACTGCAAAATAAGTGAGCAAACTTGAAAGGACCAGGGTTCCCCACATCTTTTGTTTTCAGGGGTTTCAAAGCGCCTCCCTGTTTTGGACATAACAAGCAAGGTTTGCTATAACCGTTCATATCTCTCGCTGCCACTTCCCCAGAGTTATTTGTATGCTTGCACCAAGAGCAAAACCATGTAGACTCAACAATGTCATTTTCCTCAACACCGTAGCACTTTTTGTGAACAGCAACACCACAAGTACTGCATACGATCAGTCTGTTTGATGATTCAGATTCATTATCCCCTTGGCTGCAAAAGTGGCATAAGTTTGGATTCCCTTCACAAGGATGACTAACAATAAGTTTATCCAACCCAGCATTTTCACCTAAAAGCTTTCTCTTTTTCGAAGGTCGTTCTGATGCAAGTAAAATCTTGTTCTTGGACCCTAACACCCACTCAACACTTGCAGATGGCCGGGGAGATGAATGTGGAGAGGAAGACTTCTCTTCCTCAGGACAAACATCTTTTATCACTTTCTCATCATCGACATCCATTTCGTCACCACTACCTCCAGTGGCAACAACACTAGCATCGAGAACCCCATTGGAAATCATCTCATTATCACTCCTACAAGTAGCAGCAACAGTATTAGTTGGAACCCTGACAAAAACCAGCTCATCATCACTCCGACATGCAGCAGTAACACCCTCCCCGGGAACCCCAATTGAAACCATCTCATCATCACTCCTATTAGTAGCAGCAGCATTATCAATGGCAACCCCGGTGGAAACCATCTCATATCCACTCCTACTTGCAGCAGCAACACTATCACTAGGATCCCCAATGGCAACCATCCCATTGCCACCCATACCATTAGCAGAAACAGTATCACAGGCAATGAACACATCTTCAACGCTCGATGGGGCAGCAGCCTCAGCACTATGTAAGCTATTTGTAACAACTGCATCTACTACTTCTGGAATAGATAAACACTTCATACAACCAGGAGTAAGAAATGTTGATAGATCAAACAAGGTTTGTATATCACACAGAGTTAACTCCCTAAAGTACACATCAGTTTCAATCCAAATGTTGCCGCACCGCGTCTGTCTAATAGATGACTTCTTCTTGCTATCCACGCCTGAATGAGACTTCTTATGCCTCCTCCTCCTATCCATATACTTGGCCAATAATCCCACCAACACAGCAGGCAGAGTAGTAACACCCAACCCCCGACCACCATCCTTCTCACTCACCTCGACATCATATGGTGAACGCTCTGTCAACGCCTTGGCAGCTTGGGAAAACAAGTCAATACCTCCACCCACCAACCCTCCACCATCCGATTCCCTCGCCTGAATATCCGCCGGAGCCCTAGAAACCGGGCATGGCTTCTCCCTCATGCCGTAGCCATCCGCCGCAGCAAAAACCGTGATGTCCCCCGTTTTCAAACATCCGTCTTGCATCACCAAATCGACGAAGCCCCAATACGCTCCATCGCCGGAACCCTAACCCTAAAATTAAAAAAGAACCCCAATTCCGAATCTCGATCCAGGCTTCAATTGAAATCGCCAAACTGAACAAGGTCCGCGCAGAAGATGAAGCCAGCGTTGATTTCTGTGAATTTGAGTTCGATTTTGGGATCAGCAGAGGAATAGAAATGTTACCGTAATTCGATTTTGCGCATTGTATGTAATGAATGAGAGATTCGCGTTTTTTTTGTCGCAAGCAGACAAGACGGTCGGCCCTTGCAGAAAAGAATTTATACGCGAGAGGTTTTAGTCTGCCACGGCGGTGCAGCAATCTCGATTTCCACGTGTCGTGATCTTAACCGTTGCATATATATTTTTTGTTGTTGTTGAGATTCGACGTCACCTGAATCTTTGAACATGCGTAGAAAAAAAACTCTTTGGAAAATTGGAAGATGAAAATCCACATTCATGTGCAAAGGGCATTATCATCATCAACCACTGTTTCAATATTGTGTGATCCATCTATGCCTGAGAATCCAAACCCACCTATAGTAAAGGAAGCCCAAACTATTCATCTCTTTTCATCCAGACCAAAATATATGCGAAACCAAAAGATGCAAGGCACCAAAAAAAGTGACCATAATGTTGGCAACAAAATTTGAAACATTCATATCAGGCGTGCACCAGGCGGGGCAGGCTAATTAGACTTCAGTGCAGCATCAGGGGAGCTCGCTCTTGGGGAGGCTCCATCAACTTTACTTGCATTAGATTCTGCCAACAATGTAAGTGTTGGCTGCACTCCTTGTGATAGGTTCAGCGAAGGCCTCGATTTCATGACCTGCACGAGGACAAAACATGACATACTATGTTACCACACTATAATGAACAAGGATTTCTGTACTGTTAACAATCAGCAGATAACAAGAACCATATGTATCATCGTCTTTCCATTATGATTCTACTCGTGACCAAATTTTCTGCAATGTGATCCTATCCTTAGAAAAGAGTTCAATGCAAAACAAAAAACAAAAACAAAAAAACTCCTAGGGCGCATCTAAACAAGAAGAATATTTACCTCTTGGTAGAAAGCATTGATCTCTTCTTCTGTCAGGCCTTCCTCCTCCTCACCATTTTCTTCCCATCCAAGAGAACGCAGAAACGCAGCCTCTTCCTCTTCTGAAATAACTTCTGCACATGGAATTGAGTTATTTTCTCCAGTCGAGAACTTGTGATTTTCATTATTAGAATCATCCTTGCAAATTAAACCGCCATTTTCAGTTCCTGGTTGACTTGCGGAGGTCATCTCTTTTAACAATTCACAAGACTTCTCTTCAGAAGGTGACTGTATAGAGCTACTTGTTTCAGGTGTGACTATGGTAGTCATTGAAGTCTTCTTTCTCACGGATTTGAAAAAGTCACTCCGACTTTGAGCATGAGTAGGCAATGGTCGTTTTTCAACAGCAGATGTCATGCTCAAAGAAGAAAACACTGATTTGCGCTCCATGATACATGCTTTTGAGCTGTTTGGGCTTCTAACAGGAGCAGAAGACACTACAGGAGTAGCATGCGAGTTACTTGTTAGTGTTCCACCCGCACCATTTTCTGAATTGGATCCCCCGTCTTTTGGAGTAGCAGTTCCACCATTCTCCCACGGTGGCTTTAGAACAAATAACTTACTGACATGAGATTGTTTGGCAGCATCAGATGTGATAGATCCACCACGAGGTGATTGGCCTACAGCATTCAGAGAGGATGGCGGCTGTTGTCCAACCTTGGTAGCACCACTTATCTCTCCAACTTTGGCATTTAACTTCGCTTTTAACTTATCAGAAGAATTCAAAATCTGCATCAAACAAGGCATTCAGTAAACTGAAAGAAGAAGCAAGACATACTTCATGAATCGTACAAGATCAATTTTCATTTTTGAAACCAATGGAATGCTTAGTCATAGAACTCCTAGTAAACATGACTGCAGAAGAATACACTATTAAAATGGAAAACTGCCATGTGAAAACAGGTTCCTACTGAGAGACAAAGGCACCAAATGCAATATTTGTTTTGTTAAGTTCAAAAATAAGTGCTCTTTTGTCCTCTGCTCTCTTTTTGAAAGGTTGTTCAGTCCGGCACTCGTAAAATTGTAATGAAATTCAGGCCACCAGTCAATCATAAAACATGATCATTGACAGCTACAGAAACAGATCATGCAATTAGGCATGTGGTTGTATGATATCAGTGAAAAGGTAGATTGCTAGATATGCTTATCAAATCTAGCATTGTATAAATCATACCCTGTACTGCATTTAAGGTAACAAAGACAGCTACTCTAAAAACTATTACCAATCAAAACAGATCTAGTACATGTTGCAACGGACTGCACTGAGTTTTACAAGGATAAGATCGATAATAATAAACAGAACCATATGACCCAAGATTATTAACCAATTAGTAGTCAGTAACATGATAAATATAAAACTGCATCTGGCCTGTCTTTAACAATAAGTACACATTCATTTACTAGAGGATCAAAAATTGAATTTGATCTTACCTTGGGCATTGCCGGCGTCATAGGAATAAGTTGCCTAACTTTCTTGATGGCCAGTTGCTCAATTCTTTGTGTCTCAACTGATAGCTGCAATAAGTATATATATCCAGTAAGAATAAAACATAAAAAATAAACATTGCAGTAGACAAGCTTTTGGCTACCTGTGGAGCAGTCCGGGTAACTGATGAAGACTGAACAAGAGCTTCAGCCATATTCAACCCAGAAGCAAGACCTGAAGATCCCGTAGTCTTTGGAGCCCAGGAAGTAGTGTTTGAAGCCACCAAAGCAGTATTGGAAGCACCAGGTGTGGCATTCAAAACACCGGAAGCAGTACTTGAAGCAACAAAAGTAACAAGTGGTTGATGAATATGTTGTGCACTATTATTGCTTCCAATAACAACAGGAACCTCAGCCAACGCTGACCATCCTTCACCGATCAAAGCTGAACTACCAATCGGCAAACTCTGAGCAGCAATAGTCAAACCTGGGGATGCAACTCTTACTATATTTGGCGCACCTTGTTTTTCTTCCGTTCCCAATGAAGGAAAATCTTTTTCAAATGACACTTTTGGAACACTACCAGCAGACTTATCACCAGCAGCCAGACCATTTTTATGAGGGTGATTGTTACTCTCAATGGTTTTGGAGTCTGATACAACTCTACGAGGCAACAAGTCACCCTGCTTCCTAGATGACATTGAACGTGTGCGCCTCAATGAGTCCTTTGCCAGAGGATCAAAACTGTTGCGTTCCCAGAACTCCCCGAAAGCTGACCTCTCCTTCTCCTTCTCCCGCTCTTTATCTCGGTGGGTTCTACTAAAACTGCTGTACGGATGCTTTGAAGAGCCATTATTGCTAGAATTCCTTCGTGAATTAATAGAAGAGGATCGGTCCAATATTGCACGAGGGCTATCAATTTCAGCAATGCTCCTGGACGGTCTGTTTCTAACTGAATTTGTTAACAATGGTACATCTAGAAGATCATAACAGACAAATACAGATTTTAGTACAACAACCAAATGAATTTAGTTAATAAAACTCAATAACAACGGTAATGGTTACAGGGGAAACTGACCTGAATGAGAATTAGCAGATCCAAAATGATGGGCTGCACTGCCTCCGTTGTTACCATGTCCATTACATCTAAGCCATTCTGGAACTAAAGTGGGCTCACTACTTCCCATAATGAACACCGCACATCAGCATACGAAATAGCAGGAAATTATTTTCTTTCTCCCAAGCCTCCTACAGTAATCCCTCCTATAAGACTAACTGATTCCCACAGTAAAGAGGAACCAAATTACTAGGCCATCAACCGAGTACCTTGTGAAATTCCTTTCACAGACTATATGTAAGAAACTCTAGCCCAGCCTAATGCCCACAAGACCCAGCAGACTTCAAAGCCCTAAAGGCCACCACACCAGGGAATAACAATTGAAGTTATGAAGGAAACAATCTCTTATCTATTCCCAGACAATCACATTCACTACACTACGGCAGCGAATTCAGATAAGAGCTGACAAAAGCGTACCAGAAACAAGCCCTAGATACACAATCGGATTACTGACGTCAGAAAAGACCAGACTGCCTAGATTTTCTTTAATCCAACAGAGCCTCGATGTTCAACCAGAAACCTTACCACAAAACGACCAACAAACCACCATAAAACTCTTAAAGTCCCGAACACAAGTATCTACTCCGACGAAACAAAACCCTAACACGAGAGATTAAGATCGGGAAACCGTAACCTAACCGTTGAGGGCCAGAGGAGCGATGCGGATGCGAATGCGCAGCGAACGTAATGGCGGTGTGGATAGTGTGGAGGCTGGTAGTGAGTAGGGAATCGGGGTGCGGGTGGAAGGAGTGTGGTGTGGAGGAGTAGGGATTGTAATTGGGCGAGACGCGAAGGTTGTGGATTGCGTAGGGATTTTAGGGTTTTGGACGATTGCGGAAGATGATGGTCGAGCGAGAGCGTGAAGGAGGAGGAGTTGTTTGTTGTTGAGTTATTTTTGGGTGCTTCAGGGAAAACGTATGAAGAACAAAATATAAGCCCTTGTTTTGCTTTGCTTTGCTTGCATATTTTTCGTTTATTGTATTCCCGGAGGGGACTGGGGAGGGATGCTGTTTATTGGTTTTTAAAATTATCGACACACAGCTGCTTGGGTTCTAAATGCAAAATAGTGAAAAACCAGGGACTGAAAATGAGATAAGAAAAAAACAATCAAGGCAAGATTAGGGCAACCTCTTTTCCAATTTTATTCACAATTTAATTTGTGCAACTCTCAAAGCCAAAACCTTACATGCATCTCTCACTGCTCTTTTATCTGCTTTCATCCAAACAAAGTATATAATACCAGCTGCCGGCCGCCACATTTTGGAACTTCTGCATCAGCCAGGTCAATCTGGATGAACCTCAACCAGCATTAGCTTGTGTAACAATGACACCTTCCGGTTGGCCTTGATTTCATTACCTGCACAAGGAATCCATCAACAAAGATTCATATAGTACTAAAATGTAGTAAGATATTACATTAAACTGAATCCCATATGTACACAGCATGATGATAACTCCCCTATAGTTATTTAACAAAATATAATGTTAAGAAGCATCTCAAACTATTACCTCCTGATAAAACGCATTTATCTCCTCTTCAGTCAGACCATCATCCTCACTACCATTTTCTTCCCATCCGAGAGAACTAAGGAATGCAGTCTTATCAGTGTTGGTCGAGGTCTTTTTCCTCACGGAATTGAAAAACTCATTCCTGATGCGCGCATGTGATAACATACGCTTCTTATCAAAAACTGAAGGAGCATCCAGATTTGGAGGTGCAGCCTTCCTTTCTGAAATAGCTGCCCTTGAGCTGCTTGAGTTACTCGAGGAAGCAGTAGAAACTGCTGGAGTTGAAGGGGGTCTAGGTGTTTTATGCCCACATCATTTGCCAAAGCAGAACCATCTTTATGGACAGGAGAAGTACTGATTTCCCATGGAGGCTTGAGAACACAAAACTTACCAACTTGGGATGTCTTTGAGGATTCAGGCATGGTTTGTGCACCGTGAGGTGAGTTACTAGCAAAGAGTGCTGATCCTGATGCCTGTGACTGCAATCCAATTTTGGATGTGTTACACAAATCACCATTTCTTAGTGCTATTTTGGGCTTTAATTTATCAGCGGAACTCAGAACCTGACAAGAAAATCAGATATCCATATACTTCAGTTTTAGCTTTGATTTCATTATTAGACTGATATTCTACAGCACATTGCTAAGCTCGCATTCAACATTTAAAATAAACCAGCAACATAAAGAAAAATCACATAGAGGTTACAAGACAAGTATCACGTTTTCAAAAAGGTTACAAAGACTTAATTTTCCTTGAAAAATGTAACTCAAATCTGCAAGCCGTTGTTGTTGCAACACTTTATCTTCTCCTAAAACTTTTGTTTGTATACATCATGCAATGAGGCCATATATATCATTTCCTGTTTACATAATATATAAGAAACCAAACCAAAGACAGTGGGATTTAGAGCTCATACCGACTGTTGGCATAACATAACCACAAAGTAACTGACACTGGTACAAAGCTATTCTAGCTTCACCAAGTGATAACAACAATAAAGATAGTGCAAGAACATATTTGCGAGTGTTTAATAATCATGCGTATGAATATTGAATTTAACTCATTTAAAATCCGACAAAGAAGTTTCATGAAAAATTGAGGTAAGTTGCGAATAGAGAAAATTCTCTCAGAAATATCAAACTCAATTTGATCATACCAGAGGTTTAGGCATCACGGGTGTCATGGGTATTAACTGTCTAGATTGCTTGATAGCCATTTTCTCAAGTTTCTGAGCCACGGCCTGCACAAAGATCATGCAAGTTTAAAAACACTGAAGCATGGAGGAAAACAGCCTATTGGGCTACCAGATTCACCAACGCTCCTAGATGATTTGTTTCTAGAATATTTTGCTAATGATACTGCAAAATATTAGAGAATGGTTTGTCAATGACAATAAAGATGAAACTATCAAAATTAGCAAAAGACAAAAAATACACAAAACAACCTGCATGTGAAGTAGATGATGCAGAGCCGTGGCCAATTCTGCCACTTCCCGTAACACATCCGTTAGATTTCAGCCACTCTGGAACTAGCGTGGGTTCACTGCTCTCCATAAGGAAGACTGGACAGAGCAAGTTTTCTACTAGAAAAGTGCTACATCAAATGCTTTTCCCCCAATCTCAGCTGATCTTTTCCAATAAAACCAAATGAAGACTATCCTAGCTAATCACAATATTCCTTCAAACGAACCCGCGACAAATCCAACCACTAGCTTAGCTTCTTCTTCCACGTCCAAAACTGCTGCCAAAAACCCTTAAAACACCAACTGCTCTCGAAAATTCAAATAAATATCAGGCCACTGAGTTGAACCAGACAACCAAAATCCACCACAGATTACCTCCTCAAAGGCAGTGAACCAAGGCAATGGAGAACACTAAACTGAGACTTTCTATCATGAAGCAGGTTTTTCTCATACCTCCATCTTTCACAAAAAAATTTTTTTAAATAAAACTAAAGATGGATGTAAATGAACCCTGATGACATGACAACAAAGTCCCACTCAAAATACCCTCATCATCCCAGAAAGTACCATTACCAATCACTCTACCAACAGTTCCAGTCCCACAGCTGAACTCACAACCATGGACCCAACACACAATGGCCTATAATAACCCTAGCGCGATAAAACTGATCACCTAGGGTTTGCCCAATAGGGCCAAACAGGAAAACCATCTCAATCAAAATCAATCCAAAATTATAATCAATAATCGCTAACTAGAGGAGTAAACTGAGGTAAATCGGCAACCCTGAATAACTGTCTGATTCCTCGATTCGAGGCGGTTAACGGCGGAAAAGATCAATCTGGGGACTCGAATGGAATTGAAAATCGAATTGAGGCGAGGATTGATTAATGTTGTTTACGGCGATTGGCGTTAGTTGTTAATTTGGCGATTATCGAGGAATGAAGAGGAAGGTGGTGGAGACGACGTCGCTTCGCTTCGCTCTCTTGTATTAATAAGATTTTGTCAACCGTTGGATCTACCAACGTTTTCAACTACAGCCACACGTCACTTCCCAGCTCGAATCGATCCAACTCCTCGATTTTCACCCAGAAGTCTCGATCTTGAACCCGGTTGTTGGGGTTTTGCTCCGGTTGAATTCTGACCTGGGAGATGAAAATTTGAGGTCGAAGCTGCGCAACCCAAGCTGGGCAGGCGAGATGCGAGGAAACACTACGACCACGATGGTGACGCGGAGCTTCAGGTGAGTCTGATAGGATTTTTGAGAATAGGGCTTTCTGTGGTAGAGGATTTTTCGATTCCGGAGTTGGAGGGAGGCTTTGAGGGTGATGTCGTCTTCTGATGTGTTTCCTTGCTCTAGGATTCACAACTCCGAAAGCACTGGTTTGGGTACATTAACATACATTGTCTTGAGTAATGTCTATAGGGAAAAAGTCTGTTTGTGGTGTTACAATCAACATGAGTCAGTTGCTAGAAAATATGCAATGATATGGCGGCTGTTTTGTAAGATGCGGCATGTATCTCATATGTCCTATTGGATTGCTACTCATTCTGAGCGTCAGCTGGATGTGTAATTTGCCTTAACTGGAAGTGTATCTAACTACTGATATATGACATTACTTTAAAAAAAAAAAATCCTGTAGTTATAACCATCTAAAGTACAATTCTTGCTATGTTATATGAATTTCAAGTTTAAGGAGTTCACATTCATCGTCATGTTTGTAATCTAATCACGAAGCTGGAACTTATAATTTTTGAAGTATGACTCGAACCTTTACATGATTATATATGAGTCTTCAAACCAAAAGATAAAATCTAAAAGAGTGTTGAATGTTAGTAACTTACCAGTGGTGTTCTTCTGGAGCTACATTGCTTTAAAAGATGTATGTGTAGCTACTTATTAAGCTGTATTTTTTTTTTTTTTTTTATGCTGGTGCGTTGAAAACATCAACTTGTCATTTCTGTAAATCTGGAACTAATTCCTTTTTGGTACCAGAATAGTACATTTAACTTAATCATGATCCAGCGACTGTATTTGATCCCAATAACATCACAATATGTTGGCGTGACTGCAGGTCGTTAACCGGAAAAACTAAGGTTATGGTATCACAGCTGGCATAGGGTGCCTTGGATGCACAGTATTGGAAATGTTGACCCGTGCTACCCACTTGAAGGTGTAAGTAACAAGACTCTGTAGTGTTGTCGTACTGCCGCTGCTTCTCGTCATTAGATACTTTGATTCTCTTTGTTTTTAAACTCAAACAATCTATATGGCGAATAGGAATTGTTCCATTATACTTCTAGCACCCATTGATAATTTTATATTTTCCAGTGGATGGTATGATGCAAAATAAATCATGGAATTGTCATTCATCTGTTTAGGATCTTAATTGAATATTCTAAATGTGTGAACAGATGCATGCGCTTTTAGATTAGGGAGGGGCATGCCACCTGATATCCGTGAGAAACTTTCTCAAGATGCCCGAGACCTTATTTTGAAGTGCATATTCAAGTGAATCCTGATAGCCGTCCTACTGCTGCTCAGCTCTTAGACCACTCATTTGTGAAGAAGTTGCAGCCAACAACTTCAGGAACTCCATTGCCCGACAGTTTTGAGAGAAGATCTAAGAAGAAGTAATATTTCATCCTATGGGATATTCAATCAGGTATTACCTTCCTGTAATAATATTGTTCGTTTGCATCTAGGGGATAGGCTAATTTTCTAAAGGAAAGACAACAATCCCTTGGATTCAAGTTGCGGGACATGCCGAATATTATTTGCCTCAAACAAGTATTAGAAATTTTACCTGCTCCATGAATTCATGATACATTCGATATTCCTGATGAGCAACAGTCCCCTTTTATCAAGCAAATGAATAAACCTTTCTGATAATGCTTAGGGCTTTATACCATCTTATTTCTCATCATCTCAATTTTGCTTGGCATACTCTGAAGTAAGCTATACTGCATAGCCTACACAGTAATTAATCTGAGAGAGAATGGTCACTAACATATTTTTGGTGCAGCCTGCAGTTACTGCATACTTGCATCAGATGTAATTGAAAGGCCATTGTATAGATACAAGGCATATATATATGGCCATAGTTGGAGAATCTCAAAGACAAAAGTGTTGCTGGCTGTGATCCATATATATATATGCCATGGTTGGAGAACTCAAAGACAAAAGTGTTGCTGGCTGTGATCCATTCCATAAACAAATATCTAATGCTCAACATACAATCTGCCACCACCAAATGCAGACAAAAGCAACACTGAGGAAGGGAGGGAGGAAGGAGGATATTCGCCTCAGCAACAAATCTTGCCCACCTCATAAAATAAAACAAAATAACAATTTGCACTGTTTGTATGGCCTTCTAAGCCCTTTCTTTATGCGACTCATTTGCAAAGGGCCATGCACCCCTTTTGAAATCCACCCAACCCAGCACATGAACCCTAGCAATCCATCATCCTCTTCTTGTTCTCCGAGGCTGTTTTTTAGTGTAATAAATTAATGTAAATGCGTTGCCCTTTTGACTTGGAACAACATGATGAGGTTGTTGATGATTTGGTCTTTGAGAAACAAATTTGGTTTTTTGAAAGATACGAGTAAAACATGTAACAACAGCTTTGTGGTTGATATTCATTTTTGAAAGATCTTCCTGTTTTCAGTCTAAATTGGAGAACTTAATCAGACACTGGCGACAATGATAGCTGCCGCATATTCCATTAAAATGAGTTTCTTTGAACCAAGTATGAAGAAAATGATCCTTGGCCACTTTGAAATGTCTATCCCAATTCAGAGTATATTTTTTCACTTTTTTCCGTATTCTACCCTGAATCCTAATTGCTGAGATGTTTGATGTCTTTTTTATCATTAGATCACACTCTGATGAGCTAACGAGTGACTTATTATACTTGGGAAATAAACAAAATGACATAATATAAACGGACGAGAGAAAGAGAGGCAAAGATGAGAGGCTCCCACCACCACCATAACATGAAGATGCCTCAAAGCTTCACCAAAAGGCAAGCTGCCTTCCCCATTCACTCGCCCCTCAATTTTCTATGAGCCAATTCTAATCTGACCCTTTCCATTTTCGCTACCTTGTTACACCACTACTAGCTTAGCAGCTAGCTAGCTACATTTCTTCTCCATCCCTTATTTTCCTTGCCAAACATATGCCCGATTTGCTGCATACACGCACATGTCTCGCCTCAATTTGGTGCCCATTGGGCGACCCCGTCCGCCACTTCTCAACATCTATTCCACCTCTTGTCCCCATGCTCTTCTTCTACCCTAAGCCCTTTTTTGTTTTCTTACCATTCATTCTACCTGTCCTTTTTTCTCTCTCTCTATACATAATCACATGCTGAGTTTTCTTACATAATCACATGCTGAGCTTTTGACTGATCAAGGTTCAGCTCCTGTGGTGCCAACTTTAGAATCTAATCTACTTTTAGCTGATCCACACATATAATTAACTTGTCTCATTGGCTGTCGGCACATGATTAGTAAGAGGGCACCATCCAAACTCTGGGGCTCATTAGGGTTTTGAGTTCCGGTTTTGTTTCAGATCTCAGATTTACCTAATAATTAACTAATGTTTGGTTTCGGGTAGTTTACACATCTCTGCACCGACCTGAATCACATATTTGTTTGGTTAATCTAATCTCTCAGCCAACAATCCTATGATTTATGGCCACATGCGATATTATTAGATTGGAATAATAGGAATGTATTGTCATTGAATATGAAGCCTAATCTGTGTAGAAGTGCTACCTTAAAGCAATAAACTGATTTTGAATTGTAGAGGCGGTAGCGGCGGTCGTATGGCTCGTATTGATACGGGCAATACGACCAGTACGAGATTCTCGAACCACTTGAGGTCGTATTAACCATATAAGTGTAATTGACTGTATGAATCGTATTGAGTCGACCCAAAATTTTAATTTTCTTATTCATAAGGTGTATCTGCTGTCACAAGATGTAATCTGAAAATCAGAAAGAATGCGTGAGACTATTCTGTGAAGGTGTAACGATCTTTCGATTGTGAAAATATAATGGATTGAGCCTACAAGCACGTACCTCATACATTTGGAGGGACCACAATACATCTTGTATCATTTTTTATTCGTTATTTTTATTTTTTATTTTATAATTGTAAGTGCCATCTTAACAACATCGTCCTATGATTCATTTGAAATGGGTATCGCTTTGTTGAAATTTCAGTGTTCATATACGCCAACTTTGACTGCATGTTTACCCAGCTAGCTAGGTCTCACGCTGGGGAGGTTATACCTGGTCCATATCGATCTCCAAGAATGACGAGTGCATGCGCGGTCATGAATTTGTACATTACGGAGGAGCTGTTCTGCAACATCTTGTAGCGTCTGCGGTGCAAGTCCATGAAGCTGAGGTACTTTTAGAGCTTTTGCTGGGAGTGACTACTACTCATTTGAAGTCGAGTTGGCATCTGTATACATAAAATGGTGGGTATAAAGTATAGATTAGTGGCTATAGCCTATGTATATACTAAATTACCCTACTAGCGCTCAACTGAATTGATAGATGAGTGATGGAATAATCGCCACTCATGATTGGTATAAACCGGAATATCTAGCTATTTTCCACATGGTATCAGAGCCACGGCATGCGGTCCGGGCTAGTGCGATTGTGGGGCGCGCCTCTGAGCGCGCCAAGTGCATGACGAGACGCCCATTTGACGGCAGCGTGGGTTGACCTATAGTGGGAGTCGCGTGTTGCGCACCTACGCTGACCGATTGTGTAGGTAAAGACCCGTATAAAGGGCAGTCGCATTGTGCGCACCTACTTGCCGCTACGATGAGTTAGCGAGCTTTCGGGAAACACGTCCAACTTCCCAAGTGAGGGGGAGTGTTAAGAATGTGCACTTGGGAATTGTCCCACATCGTCTGAGAAATAGAAGAAATACTAGTATATATTGGATTACACATCCATGACTCACGAGCCAAGGCTTTTGAGTCATATAGGAGTGTAAACCGGAATATCTAGTTATTTTCCACATGGTATGCATCACTCATGCTCGACCACTTGCATCCATAATCTAACGAAACTAACTAGCCACAGGTTGCTCCAAAACTACAGGACACGATCACAGATTCCCTCCTAACATCCATTTTTGACCCCAAAATTCAATCTTATTGTAACATGACGATGATGTCTTTAAATTTTTAAGATACCCTAATTTGACTGTGCTATTTAAAAAACCGGCGGGCCGTAAATCTTTATTTATTTTCATTTCAAAAATAAAAATTGAACACAAACGACGCCGCTGGGTTTCGTCCTCTCTGAAAACGCGTCCTATATAACCCACCGCTTCGGCATCCTCTCAATTCAGTTCCACACAAAAATATCCCTGGAAAAGATTTCAATAAAGAAAAGCAGAGTGAGCAACAGCGACGAGGGAGCTGAAGAAACCGGCCACCTTCTTCATCTTAGTCTCGGCCCTTTCATTTCATTCCCAGGTTCATCTCCAATGGCGACTTCTGTAGAAAACCGCCAGTATAACCACCTGGAAACCCCCATAAACGGCGTCGTACGGAGCTTCAGGCCCTCTATCCCCACCAGCCCCACCTCCCGCCGCTCCGACTCCCCCATCAAAAACCGCACCTTAACAACCACCATGGCCCGTTCCAGCCTCAAGAAGGTTTATTCGTCCGACGACGAGGACGAGGACGAGGAGGATGAGAAGGAAGAAGTGTCAGTCTGGTCGGAGGCCATTCGGAAGGGTGTAAATGAATTAGAGCCATCCTTCTTAGACTCCCGCGACGAAGGAACGGCTGACGCGTGGATCAAACGCAACCTGTCTATGGTGAGGCTGACGGGTAAGCACCCGTTCAACTCGGAGGCTCCGCTAACCAGGCTCATGCACCACGGGTTCATAACACCCGTCCCGCTCCACTACGTCCGTAACCACGGCGCGGTCCCGAAGGGAAGCTGGGATGCATGGAGCGTGGAGATAGCGGGGTTGGTAAGAAACCCGACCCGACTAACCATGGACCAGTTGGTCAACCAGTTCCCGACCCGGGAGCTGCCTGTGACTCTGGTGTGCGCTGGAAACCGTCGCAAGGAGCAGAACATGGTGAAGAAGACTATCGGATTCAACTGGGGCGCTGCTGGGGTTTCCACGTCGGTGTGGCGCGGAGTGAGGCTGTGCGATGTTTTGAAGTGGTGCGGGATTTACAGTGCGAAGAAAGGTGGTATGAATGTGTGTTTCGAGGGGGCTGAGGATCTTCCAGGAGGCGGTGGGTCTAAGTATGGAACAAGCATATGCAGAGAATACGCCATGGATCCGTCTAGAGATATTCTGATAGCTTACATGCAAAACGGCAGCGTTTTGATGCCTGATCACGGTTTCCCAGTGAGGATGATAATACCTGGGTGTATTGGCGGAAGGATGGTGAAGTGGTTGAAGAGGATTATCGTGACTACCAATCAGTCTGATAACTACTACCACTTTAGGGATAACAGAGTCCTGCCCTCCAACGTGGTTGATGCTGAGCTGGCTAATGCTGAATGTAAGTGCTTCCATTCTTATATACGATGGAAATTGTTAGATATTCTGGTTTACACCTTTATATGACTTAAAAGTCTTGGCTCATGAATCATGGTGGTGTAACCAATATATATTAGCATCTCTTCCATTTAACGGTCGATGTAGAATAAAAGTGCTTATACTCAATTCTTATATATATATATTTGTTATATATGTATTGAAAATCTGATTTTGGCGCAGCATGGTGGTACAAGCCGGAGTACATCATCAACGAGCTGAACATCAACTCTGTGATCACGACCCCCGGTCATGAGGAGATCGTGCCCATCAACTCGTGGACAACTCAGAGGCCTTACACCATCAAAGGATACGCATATTCTGGTAATTATTCTTTCTCTTTCCTTCTTCTTCTTCTTCCATTCTTATTGGAAGATTATAACCTAATAAGTTAATCTTGACAACTATGTCTATGGCTATTAATAGTGGAGAATTAAGAAAGAGATGTGCTTGATCTTTAAGTAGTAAACAATGGAATGATGAGAGATATTCAATCGAAAACACTTGTCATCTTTTGTCCCAAACCACTAGATTCAAGCATATTACACGAATAAGAGTTCAGCTACGTGCATGACGTCATTTGATTGCATGCGCTGCAAGCCAATAGAAATTTAGACAAGACATGTAGTAGCTAGCTAGCTACGGCATCATGTGAAGTAGAAAGCGAGGATGCCCTTTTGATTGAAGATTCCTATGGACGCCTTTTGATGAACCTTTCACAAAGTGCAAAAGGCAAGGGACGGGAGACGTCTCCAATTATCCAACCCTAGCTAACTTTTGGAATCTTGCATCTTTAGACTTGGAATCTAGTATGACGTCACGCAGCTCTTTAATTTTTAATAATGTCTTCCACAGGCGGTGGCAAGAAGGTGACGCGTGTTGAGGTGACCCTGGATGGCGGGGAGACGTGGCAAGTGACAACCTTGGACCACCCTGAGAAACCCAACAAGTATGGCAAGTACTGGTGCTGGTGTTTCTGGTCTCTCGAGGTCGAGGTCCTCGACCTGCTTGGAACCAAGGAAATTGCTGTTCGCGCATGGGACCAAACCCTAAACACCCAGCCCGAGAAGCTCATTTGGAACCTCATGGTAACAATCCCTTACTGTTCACATTATATATTCTACTTAATGGACAGCTCACAAATATTAATATTATTATTAGCAGAGATTAATGTTAATCAATCTGGTCTCCTGGTTTAGTGCCATCCAATAAGTAAGGATCTAAGATATGGGACACAGTTGGCTGATTGAAATATTTAACATATAGTTTGATGATGCATACATGTATATAGTATTATACTGAACCATGAAAAAATCAATCATTTTCAAACTTGCCGACGTGTTTGAGGAGAAGACATGTTGTGTTCGATTTGTGGTTGCATCACTAGTTGCCAAATATTTGAATGAAAAATATTATTTTTGGTAATTAATTATCCAAATGGATTGATGGTTTACAGGGGATGATGAACAACTGCTGGTTCAGAGTGAAAACAAATGTGTGCAAGCCACACAAGGGAGAGATCGGAATAGTGTTCGAGCATCCGACGCAGCCCGGAAACCAGCCGGGAGGATGGATGGCTAAGGAGAGGTACCTGGAGAAGGCCACAGAGCTGTCTAACCAGACCTTGAAGAAGAGTGTCTCGTCACCTTTCATGAACACTACGTCCAAGACATTTCCCATGTCCGAGGTGAAGAGGCACAACTCAGCTGAGTCAGCATGGATCATTGTCCATGGCCACATCTATGACTGTACTAGGTTTCTTCAGGACCATCCTGGAGGTGCCGACAGCATTTTGATTAATGCCGGCACTGATTGCACTGAGGAGTTTGATGCTATTCATTCCACCAAGGCCAAGAAATTGCTCGAGGAATATCGTATTGGCGAGCTCATAACAACTGGGTATGGCTCGGACAGCTCGACCAACAACTCACCCAATACTTCAGTCCATGGCGCCTCGAACATGATCATGCATTTGGCTCCGATCAATGAGTTCGTCCCACCAACCAGAAATGTCGCTCTCGTGCCACGAGAGAAAATCCCATGCAAGCTGGTTGAGAAGATCTCAATCTCTCATGACGTCAGGCTGTTCAGATTTGCTCTGCCTTCCGACGACCAAGTCCTCGGACTTCCGGTCGGGAAGCACATTTTCGTGTGCGCCACGATTGATGATAAGCTCTGCATGCGAGCCTACACGCCCTCCAGCACGGTGGATGTTGTCGGATACTTCGATCTAGTGGTCAAAATCTACTTCAAGGATGTGCATCCGAGGTTCCCCAACGGAGGGATGATGTCACAATACCTCGAGTCTCTTCCGATCGGGGCTCGGGTGGACATCAAGGGGCCGTTGGGGCACATCGAGTACACCGGACGCGGGAACTTCACCGTGCACGGGAAGCCACGGCACGCCAAGAAGCTAACAATGTTAGCCGGCGGGACCGGCATCACGCCTATCTACCAAATCATGCAAGCCATCTTGAAGGATCCGGAGGATGATACAGAAATGTATGTGGTTTACGCTAACCGGACTGAAGAAGATATTTTGTTACGGGAAGAGCTGGACGCGTGGGCGGAGACGTATAGCGATCGACTGAAGGTGTGGTATGTGATCGAGACGAGTACAAAAACAGAGGAGTGGAAGTACAGCTTAGGGTTCGTGAACGAGGGTATTTTGAGGGAGCATGTTCCAGAAGGTTCGAGTGATGTTCTTGCAATGGCGTGTGGGCCGCCACCGATGATTCAGTTTGCTGTGCAGCCTAATTTGGAGAAGATGAAGTATGACATAAAGGATCAGCTTCTGATATTTTAATGAAGTAGATTGGCAGCAATTGGATGATCAGCACTAGGGTTGTTGTACATATGATATTTGTAGCTTTTAATGGTGTATTTCTTGCTCTCAAGTGTATCTTAGCATCTTGAAGATGAAGATGATGTAGAATTCATCGTCCTTGTAACATTTTTTTGTACTGTAAAATTCCACATGATATATACCCAAATCTTGTAATTGGATTGAATCAACAATAATATTGAAATGCAGCTAGGTATAATACCCGGCCGCTCCTCGGGCCGCGAGCCAAGGCAAATACTCGATTCATCGCTTCTCACCTTGGCCTTTTTATCTGGAAAAGGCAAGATCAAAATTTAAGGGTCTCCTCCTACTTTCTTGGCCCTTGTTCTCCAGGCAGCTCCTTTCAGTTTTCTTGTCGTTACTAAATTAGTTTAAGTCAGGAATATAAAATTCCAAAATTTATAGTTAAATTCTAAGCACATGCAACTTCTGATTGAGAATCCCCACAGCTGGAATATATATATATATATATATATATGAGAGTCAACCTGCTGGGAGTAGTTGCCAACTGGAGCAATCTTGTAAAACAAATTAACACTACCTGTGAATGGCTATGCAAGGGGGCTTAAATAAAAGAGATCAGTTGGTGAGAGCAAGTAAGAACATGAGCTAGCATCATATATATATATATATATAAACTAGGGTTATATTAACAATTTGCTAAGCTCTGCAAGTGGAGGATTACTCATTTCCAGAGACATTGGGGGTAGCTGCAACTGCACCATCCATCCTTGCTCATTTTTCGGGCATATGTATAATCGGGGGCAGCTGCAAATGCATGAAGCTAGCAGCAAGAAAGTTTAGGGTTGGGCTGGTATTTACGCGGAACTTTTGGGAGTGGGCTCCGCCGGATTGATTTTGGGCCGTCCTGGTAATCGGGTCTGGTTGCATGAGTGGATAACTATTACATCGGGTCGGGTTCTAGATAAGGATATCCGCCGCAAAGAAACTTTCGCCATAATCGTCTACATTTTTTTGCAACAAAAATTCTCACTGAGCAACAACAATGGCGCAAGCTCTGGCGACTCCCGTCATGCCCTCCGTCTCTCTAATCTGCGGCACCAGATGCTCCGGGCGTCCATCCCCTATTGTGGCATTTCCCGTTCCAAATTCAACAAAGGTAAAAGAATTCCTTTTTTCAATTGCGGATTGGTTGATTAGGGTAATAGGGTTTCGATTTTGTTGAGGAGTTTGAATTGTAAATGAGGTTGATTGGATATGAATGGTGCGTGTTTGAAGGGCGGCGGTCTGACTATAAGATGTGCGCGTGTCGGAGGGGTGGAGATTCCGAGCAACAAGCGTATTGAGTACTCTCTCCAGTACGTTCATGGAATTGGGCGTACCAGAGCTCGTCAAATTCTGGGTGATTTGGGGATGGAGAATAAGATTACCAAGGAGATGTCAGAGGAAGAGCTCATCACCATTCGTGAGGAAGTCTCCAAGTACATGATTGAAGGAGATCTTGTAATTTCCTCCATCTCTCTAATTTTCGTTAATTATTATCTGGCGAGGAACTATTTCTGATGTGAAATTTTGATAAAAAATTTGTTGTTGCAGAGGAGATTCAATGCACTTAACATCAGGAGGTTGAAGGAAATTCAGTGCTACAGAGGAATTAGGCATATCCAGGGCTTGCCGTGCAGGGGACAGCGCACGAAGAACAATTGCAGGACGTTGAAGGGTAAGCGTGTGGCCATTGCTGGGAAGAAGAAGGCTCCTCGGTAATCTGATTGGCGCATGTGATTCCTCGTGATCTTGTTATTTGGTAATGTGCATTGTGTTTATTGTTAATGAATGTGAGTTGTAGTTACAAAACATTTGTAGAGCAACAATTCTACTTTTGAAATGCGAAAGGATTTGATATCTGGTTTTGCGGCTCAATGTGAAAGGATGTGATGAGATGTATATGCCATTCATCCTAGTAGATTGATATTTGCACTATAGAGGCTTGTTTCGTGTTGATTACTTGATTGTGAAGATTGTGTTTTTTACTGCTAGGTTTGTAATTATGTTGAAGCATGTAACGTCGTAATGTGATTGAGAGACCAAGTGCTTTGAAGACATGAAATTTTTTGATTCCCATTTCTTCGCATCTGTAGTGTTTGAGGGGTTAGGGTTTGGCGCATCTTATTAAGACAATGACGGGTTACGATATGGATTACCTGTAGTTATAATGATTTGAGAATAAGGCTAGTTAGTCATATCACCATCTAATAAGCTTTTTGAAGAGCTTGATTTTTGGTGTTTTAGGCTCCGTTTTTTCAAATTTCAGTATATATCACGTGTGATTAGGAATTTTTTTTATTTATAACAAATTGCTCCTGGTAATTTTAAATCTATGTCCCCTATCATTTCAAGATGAGTACAAATTTAAATTAATAGAGTAAAGATTATTCATTTTTTTTAAATACAAATAAACAATAATTTAAAATTAGGGTTTAATTATACCAATTTGGATCATTTGTAACTTGTATAAAGGGGCGGATCCAGATTTAAGCTACTTAGGCTAGCCCAAGTAGTTCTAAGGCCAATTTATTTATTTATTTTGCGATTCCTTCCTGAATCTTGATCCGAAGATCGCAGCCCGCTCCTCTTCACAGACTAGATCCATTGGAGCTGCAGTGCTCTTCCTTTCCGCTCGGTCGCCACCGGTCAAAAAAAATCCTGCCTTCACCACTGTACACATCTTTCCCTCTCTAGAAGCCATTTTTCGTATATTGTTCATGTGAAAGGTGGTTGCTTGAACTGAGTTCAACTTTCTCTATTACTCTAAGCAGCCTCCAAGTGATGACATTTTTGTCAATCTTATGATTTCCTTTCAATGCATTAGATTGCATAATGAATGTGAGTGGTCGTTACAAAACATTTGTAGAGCAACAATTCTACTTTTGAAATGCGAAAGGATTTGATATCTTGTTTTGCGGCTCAATGCGAAAGGATGTGATGAGATGTATGTGCCGCTTATCCTTGTAGATTGATATTTGCACTATAGAGGCTTGTTTCGTGTTGATTACTTGATTGTGTTTTTTACTGCCAGGTTTCTAATTATGTTGAAGCATGTAATGTCGTAATGTGATTGAGAAACCAAATGCTTTGAAGACATGAAATTTTTTGATTCCCATTTCTTTTTAAGAGGCGATTTGGTCCATCTGTAGTTTTGACGCTCAATAACTGGATTAGATATGGATTACCGAAATAATAAAAAATAATATTAATATACTTAACTTAAATAATTTATTGGCGAAAATTTAAATTAAAAATGAGAGAGCCTAACGAACCGAAGCATCTATTCTAAAAGAATGAATGTTTATCAATAAATGATTATTGGCATTAAAACCAAAAACAGCGTACCCAACAGGCCAACGCCCCCAGAACAGTCTTCCAGTTAAAAGCCCTAATTTTTCTGCTACTTCAACCAAGGATAGCCTTGCTGAGTTACTGGCGTCCTCCACTTCGGCACTCGCATAGTTGTTTGCAAATTGTTAGAGATGGACGATTTGCAGAAGGCGCTTTCTGTGTATGGCCTGCTAGTGTCCGCTCAGCCTGAGAAAGGTCGTTGCTTGCTCACAGCCAGAGATTTCTCTCCAGGTTTATCTACACATCTTTCCCTCTCCAGAAGCCATTATTGTTCTTGTGAAACGTGGTTGCTTGAACTGAATTCAACTGTTCTCTTCTAATCGGATACTCGGAGCAGCGTCCAAGTGATGATATTTTTGTCAGTCTTATGATTTCCTTTCAATGCATTAGATTGCATAATTTGCTGGATTTGCAGATTGTTAACCTTGTGGTTTTACCATAATTTGGATGAGCTATTTCTGGTGTTATGCAGGAGAAGTTGTCATAAATCAAGAACCCTATGTATGTGTACCAAATAACTCAAAAGTTCATTCAAGATGTGACTCATGTTTTTCAACTGGTAACCTCAAGAGATGCGCAAGTTGTCATTTAGTGTGGTATTGTGGAAATGCTTGCCAGGTAAATTTATGTGAGCTGGACATCTATATCAATCTAAATATTCTCCTATTCATACCAATATATTTTTGTGTATTGATATTTTTCCTGTGTGACCTGTTTTGCTTGTTTCAAATAAATGTGAAGTATTTAGTTGACTATGAGTAGTCACAGTAACTCTTGGGGACAGTTGTTTCTCATTTTTTGGTGCGTTAGTATGAACAATATACAACGCGTTCTAAGAATTTTCTTTGGAGTTCTGATTTTGAAAAGAAAATTCATGTTTAAGTGCTGCAAGGAGTCAAATCTAATTTTGTGCAACAGATTATACATTTCAAATTGTCATCTAAATCAAGAAACAATCAATCTTGATCTATTATGATATAATAAGTGCATGTGTTGAACTAACTTCAGAAGTCAGAGTGGAGCTTTCACCGCCTAGAATGCAGTATCCTAGCACAAATTGATAAGGAAAGGGGGAAATATCTTACGCCTTCTGTGCGTCTGATGGTGAAGCTTTATCTGCGAAGGAAACTGCAAAACGAAAAGGTGATGATTCTTCTCAAGCTTATAAACACCTTCAATAACCTGATGTTATTTTAGGTTTTTGCATATTTCAAATTGTGTAAATTATAATGCAACTGTATGAAGGTTTCTCACAACTAGTACGAACAAGCATCGGACTTTTTTTTAAAAATCTTTTGTGTATGACGTTCATGTCCTTTGATATGTTACTTCATGCTGTCCATTCTTCCTGAATCCTCTGTCAGGTCGTTGCAGCCACTGCCACTGATAACTACCAGCTGGTGGAAGCTTTGGTATCACGTATCCTTTTATCCTGTATTTTTTATGGTAGGTCTACTTGCAATTAAAATAGCTTGTTTGTTTCGTCAAAGAATAGCAAAAAACATAATGCTAGGTGATGGGTAATATTATTGTTAGACCGAGCCTACAAAGAGTACTTCTATCAATAAGTGAAGGAGGTGCTAGCTTATGTAATCAAAGTTACCTAAAAAAAGTCTTGTTTGGAACTCTTATATTGATAATATTCGTCATCATTTGATTAAAATTACTGTTGTCCTTTTGCGTTCCTTAACTCTTTTCCTGAACCAAAGATATGTCTGATATCGAAGAGAAGCAACGATTACTTTATGCACAGATGGCTAACCTTGTTAATTTAATACTTCAGTGGCCTGACATTAACTTAAAAGAAATTGCGGAGAATTTTTCTAAGGTACTTCTCCTTTATCAGTAAATTCAACATCCTATTGTGCTGTAAAACTGTTAAGTTGCTCTTGGCCCACAATGTGTACAATCATATCATTAAACAGTTATCCTTACCTCGAAGCGTAGCTTATAAATTCATCCGCACTGTTTTCTATACTATACAGAAATGATCAAAGTTGAAGTGTCTACAAAAATTCAATATATCATTTGATCGTTTTATGCATGCAGCTTGCATGTAATGCCCATACCATATGCGATGATGAGCTACAGCCTCTAGGTACAGGTCTATATCCTGTCATATCCATCATCAACCACAGGTAACTGCTAATTTGATGTCAGAAAAACAAATGTGTAGTTCATGGCATTGAGTAATTATTTTATTATAAAACAATATTCTTTTTGATACACAGCTGCTTGCCGAACGCTGTTTTGGTATTTGAAGGTAGGACGGCAGTAGTTCGTGCTGTGCAACACATACCCAAAGGAAGTGAGGTAATCATTTTTGTTTCTCACTGAATGAAGAATGGCCATCTTTTATGACATGCTCTGAAAAGATGTCTTTTCTTCACGTCATATATATTATAATATGAGGAATTCAAGACAATATGAGGAATATAATACAAAGATGTGGAATCTCGGTGGGGATGGTTTTGATTCTATGGAGGATATTGGATTTTTAGAGTTCGTGGACCTCTCACTTGATGAGCCGGACTTTGAAAATGAGTTGCTCGTTGAAGATTGAAGGGCTTAGTTTACATTTTACTATTTACGACATTAAACCTAGTTATCTTTTATGTATGGAATTTAAACTAGATACTTTTGAAATTCTAGTTTTGCCGTACCCAACCCGTACCCGTACCTTATAATTTTTAATTTGCAGTTTTCCGTACCCGTCTTCGTATCCGTATCGGTGCAACATAGATATATAGTTTTGAAAAATTGGAAATTTAGATTAAAATATGACCTGGATGCAAATATTCTTATTTATATCAATCTTGTCCAAACTTTCTAAATATACTGTGGTTGAATTCCTTAGGTCTAACTGAAATTATTGTAAACAAGTTTCCATTCTGATCTGGCTTTGCAGTTTAAGTAGTCATTTTCTGCCAGGTTGTGATAAGTTACATAGAGACTGCTGGGAGCACTACGACGCGGCAAAAAACTCTTAAAGAACAGTACTTATTCAACTGCACATGTCCACGCTGTATAAAAATGGTACTGTAGATATTAGTTCTTTTTTTTTTTTTATGTTTACCAAATTACCATCATTCTGTCCATCCATCCATATATGTAATTGTTACTCGTAGGGTCAGCATGATGATATATTAGAAAGTGCAATTCTAGAAGGTTATCGTTGCAAGGGTGAAGGCTGTAGTGGCTTCATGCTTCGTCATTCTGGTATGTGATCTCCCGCAGGCAGCAGTGAAGTCCTAATAGAGCCTGTCTTTTTTTCTTTTATATTTTGACTTGTGTGGTCCTGAATTGCAGATGCCAAAGGTTTTGTATGCCAAGAATGTGGGCTTTTGAGGGGAAAGGAGGAAATGAGGTTTATAGCAAGCAAAATTAGAACATTATTAAGCAAAGTTGAAAACCTTGCTGCCGCTGGTAGTATCTTCATCTGATTGTTTATGTTGGCAATAGTAGTTCGCCTAGTTGAAATGGATTTTGCTGCTGCACAATAAACTATCAAATTTTATTTTCCAAAATCATTGCAGTCATTTTTATTAGAATATTTATGTTTGCATCCTCAATGTAAATTCAGACTCTCTAGAAGCTATTCATATACATAAAGAAATTGAGGAACTCCAGATGACACTGTTCCATTCTCATTCAATCAAATTGATGCGGACTCGGGAAACTATTCTCAAGGTAGCTTGTGCATTGGTTCTTTAAATATCATTGTACCATGCTTTTTTATTTATAGTGTTTCAAGTATGATCAGTAAATTGAAAGCGCGTATAGCATTCATTTCTATGAAGCACAAATGTGTATGTTCATTAAAATTGTTTGTGTGATGAATAGTGATATTTCTTTGCAGATTCTGATGGAGCTTTGTGAGTGGAGAGAAGCTTTAGCTTACTGTAGATTAACAATTCCTGTATACGAGAGTATGTCAACCAAAAAGACGCATTTCACTTTTGGTTGTTTGAAAAACAAACAATAAATGTTCAAGTTTTTTTTTAGAAATGTTTGCTTCTTGTCCATGTATTTCATTTGTCGCCATTAATACTAGTAATGCTTGTTCAATCACTGTAACAGGGGTCTATATAGGAGTACATCCTTTGCTCGGGCTGCAGTATTATACCTGTGGGAAACTTGAATGGTTAGTTTTCAAGTTCAAATTTGTGTTGCTGTATTGAAAAGCACCTTTCATAAAATAAAATAAAAGAGCTATCGTCCTGTTTCAACTATGATTTGAACGAAATCTGCTGTATAGTGGCTTACAAGAATGAAACGGAATGACTCACAATATGCACCTTTTCCAGGTTCCTTGGGGAGACAGATGACGCTGTCAAGTCGCTGACTAAAGCAGCAGATATACTGAGGATCACTCATGGAACCAAGACACAATTCATGAAGGAACTTGTGTTCAAATTGGAAGAAGCACGCGCAGAAGCTTGTCACATGAGCACATCTTCCAATGCTGTATAGCAGCAAACCCGATTCGGCACTAGATAGCTTAAAGGTTGCACAAGTTTGCAGAGCATTCAGCCACATTATTCTCTAGCTAGAGGCAAACATGTCTGCTTTTCCAGAGAGTGCAAGCATGTAAACATGATCAGTATAAACAATGAACTGTGTAACAAAATATCATACGAAAAGATGTGTCAGAAATTCACAACTCTAAATTTGGATTTGACACATTGTCAAAGCATATGTACCCCTCCCTGTAGTAAATATTAAATGGACGCTGCCCAAGTTTCTGTTAGTCCCACCATGAGAATGGTGGAGGTGAGCATCTATCTTGGACCTGAGAGTTGCTGAGCAGAGATGTACGAGTTATACATTGGTGAAGCACTTGAGTTTCTGGCAAGGCTCTGCCCATCAGCTTCCTCTATCGTGGATGCCTCTGCAAACCGCCGCCCGTAGAATCTCAAGAAGCTCAAGGATTCAACCCTTGGCCTACCAACCGGCATGCCGCCTTCCAGCATGGCAACAACACTGACCATGCTTGGTCTCAGCACAGGTTCTTCATGAACGCAGCACAAGGCAATACGAACCATTTTCCCAACATCTTCACTCACAACCCGCCCCTGCAGCCTCGGATCGGCTAGCTCCAGATACCGTCCTCGCTCATGCATGTCCAGAGCAAACAGAGGAAAATAAACAAGTCCAGACCTCGATGATATGGATGACTGTCCACCGTTGCTTTCATTCTCATCGTTTACGCTTGTGTTTTGTGTAGAGGTTGAGCAGTTCTTTCTTCCACTCACAAGCTCCAGCAAAACCATTCCAAAGCTATACACGTCTGTTTTTTCTGAAATGGTTGAGCTAGTGAGCCATTCAGGCGCAAGATAGCCACGAGTTCCTCTCATGGTTGTGAAATGACTCGACTGCTCTGCACTCAAAAGTTTTGACAGCCCAAAATCTGATATCTTCGCCTGCAAATTGTCATGCAATAATATATTTTCTGGCTTCACGTCGCAGTGGATAATCTTCTGATCGCAGCTACTATGCAAGTAAGCAAGCCCACGGGCAGTTCCAAGGGCTATCTCAACCCTTTCTTGCCACTCTAAAACTGGTCCATTACCAAAGAGCGTGCGGTCTAGTGAACTGCGGTTCATGTACTCATAAACTAGCATATATTGGGTTCCATGGGCACAAAATCCTCTCAGCTTCACCAAATTAACATGATGAATATTCCCAATGGTTGCAATCTCAGTGCAGAATTCTCTCTTTCCTTGAATGCCTATATTTGTTATCTTCTTCACAGCAACAACTGTTTTGTCCGAAAGTGAGCCCTTATAAACAGCTCCAAATCCACCTGATCCGATCTGATTCTTGAAGTTATCTGTTGCTGCTTGAACTTCTTGGTACTCAAACCGCCGAGGCAAGCCTGGGAGTGAAAATACATCCATTTCTTCAGAAGAAGGAAAGAGAGGGTAGCCTAACTTTATATCTCTGATCCGTCTGAACCTCTGTCTTCTCCACACCATAAATCCTAGAGCAATCACGAGGGAGACTCCGGTAAAGGGCAAGAGTACCAGAGCAATTAGTGGAAAATTTTGTCCCTTGTTAAGTGAGCTGTTGTTATTACCTGAATTCGCACGTGCTGAAGCATTCTTGACTTTAATGTACCCTTGTAGATCACCATCAGGATTGGAGCTCGACATGATTGAGCCAAGCTCGTTTTGAAGGGCATAACAGGAGCCTGATGAAGATTCATAGAAAAACCCCAAGCAGGAACAATCCCTTGAGCAAATATGCTGACAAATGGACATATTGATACCATGTGTTACGGGCTGCACAAAATCAAGGGCAAAATACTCCAAGCCATTTCCAAGAGGCAAATATGAAACACCTGATGAGTTGAAAACACTGACATTGTTGGTTGAATTGCAAGCAGAGGGCAAGGAGTAGGAAACATCTCTGGGAACACAGCTTCCTGAATCTTCTGAGTTTCCATGGAAATTTGATGGACATGAACAAGTGGGAAGACTTGAGGCAGCATTATTGGTACACAACCCAATTTTGTGACAAACATAGGGTATTCGGCAGGCATCTTGAGGACTAACCAATTCCTGCTTGTCAATGGTACCCGAGAAGCTAGTGACGATCAACTGTCCATTGAAATTCAATTTGGCAACACGAAACTCAGATGGTGAGAAGATCATCTGCAATACAACTATCGATCCATTGCCACCGATCAAGTAAAGACCAGTGGTGTTTAGTGTCATGTACTCCACAACAGAATTTGTGTTCTTGTAAGCAGTAACTTCCATTGACAATTGCCAATATGTGTCGCCATTCCACTGCAGTGTTGCGTCTGAGGCACCAACAGCCAGGACATAATTACCAGTGGACATATCTTCGTCTGCCACAGAACTTTTCAATACTGTTCCAACAGTCAACTGTTGTCCGATTACAAGTGCATCTGTTGGACTGAGAAAACTTTCCCATAAAGATCCGTTAGACCGATCAAGTAATACAAGATTACCCGTTTCATTCAGATGTAATGAGAACACAGATGATCTTAAGAATGGAGTTGACCATTTGTCCTTCCCATCTTCATCCTGAATAGATATACCGCTAGAAGTAAGATGCATCTTTCCAGAAATTGAGACCGGTGAGTCCCGATTTGCAGACCATATAACTGTGTTGGACACCACATGGATGACACATAGATAGAACCTGGATTGTTGAGCGCCGGGATTGAAAATAGCAGCCTTGAATGTTCCATTGCGAGAGGACATAAAAGCACCAGCCTTGTCAATGAGCTGAAAGTTTGAAGCTGTGAAATTCGGATATATGTACTCCGAACATGTTACCACTGAGAAAAAACATGATGGTGAGAAAAACAAGGCAAGGATGATGAAGAAAGATCCCATATGGAGTACAGAATGAAAAAGGCAACAAGACGAGGAACAGTGAACGAACAGCAGATTGTAATATGTTCTCTGCTCATTTACAACTATGGCTCTGGGGGATGTGCTCTCATCCTCCCCCAAATGTGAACATACAAAAACCAGCTTGGATCAGTTCGGTTGGCTAACATAAGCAAATCAATAGTCCTCATCCTTTTGATTGAAAAAGATACGAGGAGGTGCCAATGCGGGTAAGAAGCATGAAAGTCTTTGGTCAATAAAAAATTTGTTTGATTGTCCTTGATATATTCCAACCAGTTACTTCTTCCCAATAATTTGCTCTATTTTATGAATATATATTCAACCACAATCACTATCGGGACTATAATATACGATGAAACAAAGAAGAGGCCATTTCACGCACCAAGACATCAATTATTGGGAGTTGTTTACTCGGAATTGTTTTCAGAAGCATCTTCCTTCCACAGCACTAAACTAACAAACACAATATATTTTGATTCTTCATACACAATCCACATCTTCAATGACCGCCAAACTGTTAAAATCAATAATGCTAACCTATGAGTTACTAGAAGATGGGTTTGACAACTTCACAAACCCAAGAATGGGTAAAATTCCTGAAATGCGGTAGCTTAGACTTTAGTAAGGGATCTGGGAAGTCTTAGACTTAATAGACAGCACTTCACAAGATTGAATAGGCAAATGGAACATCAAAACTGGCTTCGACAAATGCTTAATAACCTTTGACATAGATAGGGGTCACCAAAAGACTGAACCATGCTGCTCTAGTTTTTATGAGCTATGACCTAACCCCCAAATTGAAGGACAAAACCCCCAAAAGACTGAATCAAGCTAGCAGTGCTTGAAGTGAGAATACTGCTTCAGGAACAATTGACCACACAATGAATAAAAAAGGACAAAACTGAAACGGAGAGCTCACCTTGGCGACCGTGTTGAAAAGTCTGCTCCTGCTGCCGCCTGCTTGGTTGAGTTGAGCGCCCAGTCAAAACCAGCTTGGGAGCATTTGACCACCAATACGACGATACATAGAATGAGAAACGGCGTCGTACTTCGTCAGCCTGCGAGTTTCTTTAGTTGAATAGGGAGGAGATCGGAGTGTGGAAAGGGGAGAGATGAGAGGAGTAGGAGGCCCGTTGCTGTGCATTGGGGATTTGCTGAGCGATGTCGGCGAAGAGAATACCGCCGGGGATGATCGAGTTCAGATCGAAACAGCTTGCCAATCTGATGTCGGTTTGGAGTTGAACCCTGCAGCTGCTGATCTCTTTCAGGTACATCATACTCGTACACAAAGCTCTCCAGGAATTGTTAATTACTGTTCAATTTGAGAACTGAGTCGTCTATAGGTTTCAGTGGGATAGGGAGTTTAGGGTTTGGAAGACATCCCTGCTATGTAGTCATGCCCTTATTTTAGGGTTTACACATTTGACCACCCCACTCCATTAGTGCTGTCATCTTTTTGCTCTAAACATGCCATACCATACTCTTGATGCCACATTTTTTCTACACATCACTGTACCAGGCTACCATAGTATCCAAATTATTTGTGTTAGAAAGCTTTCGACTTTCCTACCTTTGTCAGTCGCATTATATTTTACTCATCCAGTGAAGCAATAGGCTCATTAATAAAACCTGATAGAGCTCAAAGTTGCACGGCTAAAGGGGCTCTTAGCTGCTGCCTTTGAGGACCTGTTGTAACAATCTATGAAGAACGACGAATCCTGTTGTGGTGGAGTTTTGCTTATGAGATACAGCAAATAGCTAAATTTTATTTTTTTCATTACTCTTTTACTTTCTAGGCTCATCACCAATATATATTTCTTTGCCTGCCTCAGGAACACTACAACCACCTAAACGAGGCACTTGCGGGTTCGGATCACTCATGGACTGACCTCACTCTTAAGGTAAACACAGGTGACTAGGAAAACAATTATATGTAAAGAATTATATTCGAATGTGCTCCTAAATCAACCAACAATGTCATGGTGGCCAAAATTCTTTTTCAGTATTAATTCGATATGGAACACCGATAGTGAACCATTGATTCAGCTTCGCTAATCACCCAAGTTATCAGCCTTTGGGACGATACTTTTCCAAACTTTAATGTATCTCTCGAATTGTAGATCTCTCAAAAACCTTATTTATTTGAATTAGATTCGTTTCTTATCACTTGGTTTTATATATGTGATTCAGCTATGTTCTGCTGTGGAAACTGCGGATAAAGTGATACAATGCGCCCACACAAATGTTACTACCATATCAGAGAAAGTGAATGAGCTGGAGAGAATTATGAGAAGAGCAGACTCGGCGGTTGCCGTTGCAAGAGCTGTCAACACCACTTTGAACCAGAAGAATCATCTGCCACAGTGAAAATGCAGCACTTCATGGGATGGAGAATTTGAATTTTCCCAATAGCGTGTAACCGGTCCTGTAAGAAGATTGTGTGAGATAATATTTAGGGTTGAATAGTTTGAGAGGATCAATGGTGGTGTCTGGTTTTTTCTTAATTATCCTTATTTAATTAGTTTTATTTTTTTGTGTTTCTATATCCCTTCTACTTCGCCTACGCCTGAATCCCCAGCAAATCACCGATCACGCTGCAACAGTTACTACGGCGAGGAGAGGTTAGGTGTCGGATCTTCCTCCTGACCTAATCAGCACCAGCAGCAGCTTTGCGATTCCAGCTCCTGTACGGTCCCCAAGCCAAGAAAAGAAGATGCGCTCGAAAGACAGAATCTCCTACTTCTACGACGGTACAGACTCTTCTTTGATCAATTCGTTGCTTCCGTCGATTCCTCTTCAGACTAGTAGTCTACATTTTCTCAGTACAAAGTCGCTCAAAACCTTAGCGAAACATTGTTGCCGATATTAAGGTCATATTGGAAATTGCAGGAGATGTCGGCAGTGTTTATTTTGGTCCCAATCATCCAATGAAGCCCCATCGCCTCTGTATGACTCATCACCTCGTCCTTTCTTACGAGCTACACAATAAGATGGAGATATATGTTAGAACTTTTTTCTTCATTATTTTTCATTGCTTTTTTTCTTCTGTAAGAAGAGACTTTGTTTTTATCTGTTTGAATTTCTTGTTTGCAATGCAGAGGCCTCACAAGGCTTATCCAGTCGAGCTCGCACAGTTCCATTCTACCGATTATATTGACTTCTTGCATAGGATTAACCCCGACACTCTTCACTTGTACTCTAATGAATTGGTTAAATGTATGTGAAATTTACTGTTCAGTTCATCATCTCTATCATTGTTGATATACTGGCTATATTGTTTACTCTGATTATTGAACAATTATTCGCACCCTTCTTTCATTGCAGTGTGTAGCATATGCCTTTCCATTATTATAATTCTCAAGAGTATTTGATGCTTGGTTAAATTGCTTGTTTATAACTATGATTTGTCGTAATAATTCATGTTACACTAACTGGTACATATTTCTTCTCAGACAATCTTGGTGAAGACTGCCCTGTCTTTGATAATTTGTTTGAGTTCTGCCAAATTTATGCCGGTGGAACAATAGGTATTTTTCAATCCCTCATTGAAATGTTTTTTAGTAATCATGAGATAATAATCAGCACATAATTGCAGATGCTGCTCGCAAATTGAATAATCAGCTCTGTGACATTGCAATAAATTGGGCTGGTGGGTTACACCATGCCAAAAAGTGCGGGGCATCTGGGTTCTGTTACATCAATGATTTGGTTCTAGGAATTTTAGAGTTGTTAAAGCACCATGCTCGTGTTTTATATATCGATATCGATGTCCATCATGGCGATGGTGTCGAAGAAGCCTTTTTCCACACTGACAGGTAAATTACCTTCTGATTCACGTCCTGGACAAAATTTTGATTTGTTACATACTCTGAATGTGACTGCTGCTTAGTATCCCGTATTTTTCTATACGAACTAATGTGGCTGCATACTGTAGATGCTCTTTGTTGATATAGTCAATAGGCATGATACATATTCATTTACTTGTGCCACACTTATTTGTAATTTCTCTTAATTTAAAATTAAGTTGATTGGCACGCTTGATAGGTAAGGTTATTGTGCTTATTAAATCTTTCTTTTCTGTTCTCTCTTTTTTCTGTATGTTTGTTTGAAGTTCGATTGTGGATTAAAGCCAGTTCTGGACATTGTTATGTAAAGTCGTAGTTAATCTGATAAATCAGTTCAGTATGCGTGCCCATGGATGTTAGCTAGGTCAACAATGAAATATATTTATGGAGAAGAAGGATGTAGGTAATCTCTGTTGTATTGATGAAATGCTGAGTAAGCATAAAGTGAATTACAGAGAATTTAAGTAGAGAAGCAGAAGAAGTCTAGCTGTGTTCCAGCTAGAGTTTGTTACAACAATCAGCTCAAGAAGACAGAATTTTGGACTTTCCTAACTAAATTGTGAGCAAATCAAATTAGTAGAATGAAATTTTGGGCAAATGCCACAGGTACAAGGCTCGTCAAGTGACTGAGCATGAGATGGAGAATGATCAAAAGGGAAAATATGTTCAGGAATATGACATATTTACTTGAAAAGACATCATGAGTATTCATATCATATAGCTTATAGGTTTTCTTGCCAAAAGGGTAAACTAGAAAATACTCTTAGTGGATCTGGCAGAAAACTTATCCATATCATTAATGGGAAATAGGAATTTCAGCATAGCAAAGTGAACCAAAGACTTTCAGGTGTGAGTAAGAGTAGAAGTTGCAGTAAGGACTTCAAAAGGAGACTTGAAATGAAGAAGTGTGGTGAGAAATCTATTCGTAATGCAGGCAGTCGATAGAGCACATTCTGTCCCGATTTGGATAGGGAGTTGACTTGAAACCTTAGGGATCTTGTTATTCATGAAATATATCTAAGTTTTGTTTCATGCCTCCCATTATGTTGAAAAGTCGCTACACAAAGTATTGTGAATAATGCCCAGGGAGCTAAGCAAGGACTGTTGTGTTGATGAACTGCTGAGAAAGTACTAAGTGATACAGAGAGTTTGGATTAAAAAAAAACAGAAGTACAACTGTGTACCAGCTGGAGTTAGTTATGACAACCAGCTCAAGGCGCCTGTATTTTGAGATTTCTTAACTCCTGTTGGTACAAAAGCGAAACAATGACGTTTTACATAGCCTATTCAATCAAATGGAGCACGACATTCAGTTAATATTGCTATAAAAAATATTTGATACTATTTTATGTAAAACTGCCGTACACAAAATTAAGTAGTTTAGTCACCAATTACCAGCAAGAGAAATTAGAAAATACACAAACCAAAATCAAACTATTTGTTGCAAGATTTCTTTTCCTGTATTGTTTCTCGTTTTCCTCTCTTATGTAATCTAAAATTTTGCAGGGTGATGACTGTTAGTTTCCACAAGTTTGGGGATTTGTTTTTTCCTGGTACAGGTGATGTTAAGGTAACATGTGTTTCCAGTTTCAACTAACTAAGCTCTTAGTCAGCTGAGTATCTCAATAAATTGATGTAATAACTTATTCCATTTTGCAATCATTGATGTGTGAAGGAAGTAGGGGAACGAGAAGGAAAATATTATGCTATTAATGTCCCATTGAAGAATGGAATAGATGATTCTAGTTTCACAAGGCTTTTCAAGACGGTAAGTTTTATCTTAATATATTTTTCTTTATTCAAATTAAAATCCAATGGAATGCTCCCTCCCATTGGATGATTTTGTATTAAAAAAATTCATTGTACAGATAATTGCCAAGGTTGTTGAAATGTATCAACCAGGAGTGATAGTTCTGCAATGTGGAGCTGATTCGCTCTCTGGGGATCGCTTGGGTTGCTTCAACCTCTCTATAGATGGTGCTCATCTTGTAATCCAAACAACTGCTCTCAGTTTGCTTTGGTCCCCAATTATGTGTCTGGCTTTCTTACTATTGAATTCTCATATGACATTTAGTTTCTTTTGCAGGGCATGCAGAATGTGTTAGATATGTGAAGAAGTTCAACTTGCCGTTACTGGTAGGTATAGTTCATGATTCTGAGTAATTTCTGCAAAGCAACTCAGAGGATTAAGATACATCACATCTGTTTGTTTCGAGTTCCAGGTTACTGGTGGTGGTGGGTACACGAAGGAGAATGTTGCTCGATGTTGGGCTCTTGAAACTGGAGTGCTTCTGGATACAGAGCTACCTAATGGTATGCATGACCATCCCTTTAAATGTAATTGTTTTTGCTGATTCATTTGGGTGCGGTTGTGCAATTAATTGTGTTTGGTCATTGGTCATAAGAGGAGGTGGGGTTTGGGTCGTCTATGATTATGTCTTAGCATCTGATTATTGGGCGTACATCTCATTATGGTGCCATTATATATTTACATGATTGATATTTTAAATTTCCACAGAGATCCCGGATAATGAGTACATTGAATACTTTGCTCCAGACTACTCCCTGAAGATTCCTGGTGGATACATAGTAAGCGACCTTGCAAAGTCTTTATTGTTTCTTTCATTTACCACTTCACGGAGATTGTATCTTGCTCCACGAGCATTTAATTATCTAGATCACTTGTAGTTTTTGACATAATTTGTTTGAGCAGGAAAACCTGAACAGTAAATCGTATCTTAGCGCAATCAAGATGCAAGTTCTGGAAAATCTGCGCTCCATCCAACATGCACCAAATGTGCAAATGCAAGAGGTATGTGTGAAACGCAACTGATGTTTATACATATAGTTTTGTGTATGACATTACCTGCAAGGACAGTTTTGGGATGTATAATAACATGCCAGGCAAATGAGGGTGCATCACACCCACCTTGCCATGCCGCCATCCCATCAATCATGTGTTAAAGCAATTGTATAAATCAAATTGTAGATGCTTTAAGCCTTATATTTATTTTTAAGGCTGCGTAAAATGTTCGTCCCTCCGTAAGTCATGCAACAAGTGTAGGTCCAATTTCCTTTGAAAGATAAGCGTAGGTCCAGTGTCTATAGGCCCCAATTCTATAATAGAAACAGTTTAAAGTTTCATCCTCGCAAGCTGCATGGCAAACTTACGATAGAAAACTTGTGATTTGAAAGAATATTCAATGGTTCACAATAGTTTCATCTAAATACTTCATAGCAAGAAATTACATGTATTTAGGCTATTAGATTTTGCTAAGGAGCGCTTATATAACTAAAGTCTTTGTTAAAATGAAAATGTTTTGCCAGTATGTGTTCATCATTTTTCCTTCTGGACATTTTAAATGTGATTTGGAATGCAGGTTCCACCGGACTTTTATATCCCGGATTTTGATGAAGACGAGCAAAATCCAGATGAGAGAATGGATCGTAAGTGCAGTATACTATCTGCTGGGTCATATTTTATTCTTTACTAGTATAAAAGTTCTGGTTAGATGAAAATTTAGGTGAATTCAATTTTTTCAGAGCGTGCTCGAGACAAACATATTCAGAGGGACGATGAGTATTACAAAGGAGACAACGATAATGACCAAGATCATGATACGAGAGGTTAGTAAGATGAAGAGGGTGTATTTTGGTGGCTAACATGAGACAGGCGTATGATGGAAAGATACTTGGCTTCTAAATGGTTCCTTAATGCTTGTTGTCCAAAATGGTTCCTTAATGCTTGTTCACTCTTCCTCTTTTTTTTTCTTTTTTTTTGTATGCAAGGAAAATACTTGCAGGTTTCATCTAGACCTAAACTTGTCCACTTAAAATGGAGCTAGCTAGCTAGCTCTATGCAAATTGTTCTATTGACAGATTATGACGGACCTCAATACATATATATACACAAGTTAAAGGATGCAGTTGCTGAAGCGATGAACCCATGCGAGACAACTTATGAGCTTCCAAGTTACCGAGTGCTTTCTGAGCAGCAAACTTTTCAGCACAGCCATGGATGAGATGAGCACCTTGACGTTGAAAAGAATATGATGGAATAGGGGTGGTGGTTCTCAAATCAATCATCTCTGCAACTGCAAATCCTCATATTAAGGGGATACAGCGTTTTTGCAGACTCGGGCAGTCTTAGTTAATTCGATTCCCCAATTCCCAATCCCCAGTGCCTGCCTGTCAGTATACGACATTTTTGTTTTGTTTTTTCAGTTGTTTAGAGCATAACTGGGATGACGGGCGTCTGCATAAAGCTTTTGTTTATATGCTAACTGACATGATTACACCAAGCCTGTCTGTCTGTCTGGTGTACTGCTGCATGTTCTACGTCCTAGGAGCAAGAGAGAGGCTAGGCTGGCTTCTGAGAGGTCGAAGCAGTTTGGGGGACCAGCAAATGATTGGTTGACCATTTCCATACGATGACTTGTGTCATGTTGTAGGTGTCCCAGAAGAGGAGGTTATGGGCTACATAAATGCAGAAAAAGGAAGAACATATTGGTTTACTTTTGACCCAATTTGTATGAAAATATGTGTAAAGAAGACCAGACTTGTAAGGAGTACCAACTCCAACATGGATGCCAAAATCTCCCAACCGTTTTTACAATAACTCCATTATCTTCCTCTTTGTCAGCAATATCGATCACCAGCCCATTTCATTTCCTGTAGTCCTCCTCCTTTTATTATTACCATTTATGCACAATTAGGTCTTCAACTCTGACCTGCAATTAATTTCGAAACTTATGTCAGCTGCTCTGCTCTGCTCCACGACATATTCTTCTGTGTGGGCGTTGACCATTTCACTATTTCCATAGATGAATGAATGCTTTGAGTCTAGCAGGGAGCTCAAACAAGATGATACTTAAAAGGATACATATTTTAACTCATCTTATTGTCGCTGCATATCAACTCTAAAGATCCATTTTTGCCGGCAAAAACATGTCTGCGTGCAATTTCAACAATGTTCAATTTAAATATGAGGAAAGCACGTGCCCCAGTCCAGATCCGACCACGACCATATCGGATCTTCCTTCATACATCTTCTTTTTCCATACTTGTGGGGTGCAAATGTAAATAGGGACAAAGTGAGGGACCCAATACTTAAATCTCAATAGTTAAAATACTCTCTGTACTCTGCTTTTTCCGTTTATAAAATAAATTTCCAAACTGCGCCTCTTTGTTTCTCCTTGGTTTCTGCTTCTCCGATGCGCTCCTTCTCCTACCTGCTTCTACACTTCTCCGGCAACATTCTTCCTCGAATCCCGCCGCCTCCTCCTTTTCCTCCTAAGCTTTTCCTGACCTGTCGATAGAAAATCTGACAACCTTATCTTGCGCTGATGGAAGGTCACGGCAACAAGTCGTCGACTCTCTCTAGAGCTCACTCCTCGCTCCTCCGCTCCTCTCCCACCATCCGATCCTCCATCCACAGCCTCACAGAAATCGATCAATTAGCCTCCTCCGATAACGACGACGATGAGCATCAGAAGAAGGAGCGGACGACCAGGATCAAGTCGTCGAATAGCCCCGCTGCTGCAGCTATGGTCTTCCTTCTATCTTCCCTCGCTTTCTCCTCGGTCCTTTTCTTCTTCTATTTTCATCTTAAACGCGACGAAATCTCCACCTCGGAGAATCTGCTGCTCGCCCTAGTTTTTATCGCAGTCGCGCTTCTTCTCGCTGGTAGGAACAAATCCAGGATTAACAGATCTGTTGCGCTGTTGAGACGCTTGTGGGAGCGTTTCTCCTTCTTCCCAGCCACAAGAAGGAGTAGCGGAAAGCCGATTCAGTTTGCGATCGGAGATATCGAATCGGAGGGATTGAGTGTGAACAGAAGCCGCCAAGACATCGGTGTCGAATTTTACAGTAACGGCGATTTCTACGAAGGTGAGTTTCATAAAGGCAAGTGTAATGGAAGTGGAGTTTACAATTACTATGTGAACGGGAGGTATGAGGGGGATTGGGTTGACGGAAAGTATGACGGATGCGGGATTGAGAGCTGGGCTAGAGGGAGCCGGTATAAGGGGCAGTACAGGCAGGGAATGCGCCATGGATTTGGGGTTTACACATTTTTTACTGGTGATTCCTATTATGGTGAGTGGGTTAATGGGCAGAGTTGTGGAGTTGGACTTCAGAGCTGTTCTGATGGCAGTCGATACGTTGGGCAATTTAAGTGTGGAGTCAAGCATGGCATCGGTTGCTATCATTTCAGGTTCGCACACTTTATCTTGTTGCACTACTAGCTCATCTTTCTTATTGTATCTCCTGGTTGTCATCTCATCTCATCTGTGTTTGAATTTGAAACTAGGGATTAATTTGCTCTAGAAGGGTGCTGCAAGTCTTCAAGTAGTGAAATAATTTATTTTTTGAGTGGTTCTATCTGCAATGCAATGCAATGGTTCTAATTCTTGGTTTTTGATTCGTTGAAATTAGAGTGTGATTCTTAGGAGAACACCGGTGATAGATTTAATCTTCTTTCATTAAAATTTCTTATTGTTGGACTGCAAGCATATCACTCTATTATCTTCTATGTGAGCTGTTGAATTCATTATATTTTACCAAACAGTTATCTAATGGAATAGTAGAAGCACATTCATGGTTCATGCATGGTTCTTTTTGGGTATATTTAGTCGGGCTCCCTATGCTGGGAAACTGTTGGAGGGAGGGTTCTTGAATGCCCATGTTAATTGGAATAAAACTGCCTCATCAGCTTGGTTCTTTGTTGCAGAAATGGAGATAAGTATGCTGGGGAGTACTTTGGGGATAAAATCCATGGATTTGGTGTTTATCACTTTGCCAATGGCCACTGCTATGAAGGGTCATGGTATGAAGGTCGCAAACAAGGTTATGGCATGTACACTTTTCGAAATGGTGACACTAGATGTGGAGAGTGGGATTCTGGCTCTCTGAAAATTCCACTACCTCCATTAACTGATCCAGTCATGCGTGCTGTTCAGGTATTGTGTGGTCATTTTCATGGCAAACATTCTATTTTTCTCCATCTCCACTCAGCAGTAGCCCCATTGAAATTGTCACAGGATGATCCTAAATAGTATCTAACCTCACTGTTTATGCAGGCTGCTAGAAAAACAGCTAAGAGAGCCATTAACCTTAAAAGAGTAGAGGAGCAAGTGGACAAAGCGGTTCTGGCTGCGAATAGGGCGGCCACTGCAGCTCGAGTGGCTGCTATCAGTGCAGTTAGAAACCAAGCCGAAGGCAAGTTTTGCAAAATTGATAATGTTTAAGTGGAGGTGGGAAAGCTTTGCTTGGAATTGTAAATTTTTGACTACTAATTCTAGTGTCCATGAGACACCCACCCTCCCCTTCCTCCGCCTCCAGAAGCTGATCAGCATCTGAATATGTTTGTAGTTTCAGTCCCACCCTACTGTTAACTGTACAGAACTCCTTGTGTAGGGTAGGATAGGGTAGGGTACTTGAGAAAAATACATATCCAATTAAGTTATAATGGGCGGGGAGGGCGGCCCCTTGTGACAACTTATCTTCATATGGATTTGGTGGTGTGTGTAGTGGGGTTGGAGTCCATGATTGTGTCCTCTGCAAACATTGAATTGGTCTTATGATCCCATTGACCGACCCCTCGTACCATCATCATTTTGTGTTTTAAACAAGCCTCATCTCTCAGGGTTTAAATGATTGCAATAGAAATTATTAAAGCAATATGAACATGACTGGTCTTAATAATCCATCCACCAGCAGATCAACAAATGGATTTGATGAATCATGCAGCTACAGATTGTGGATGGCGAGAAGCGTGTGGATCTTTTATTTTTGGGATGAGATAATGTTTTAATTTGTAATCATTGGTCTTGAACCTCCTAGCTACTTGATTTTGAACCAATTCATTACCAACACACATATGCCATGTAAAACAATATTAACACAATTTTGTGAAACATATTATCTATCCTCCCTCCCTCTCATCAAGCAGCAAACTACCATAGCTCTATAGAAGCCCTATACATGAAGAAGCAAGCAAATAGTTAGAACTCGGAGGACGTATTTGTAAATAATAAAATACGAATGAAGGCAGTACGGATTTGAATGTTTGTTTCGGAGCTGAGTGGCCGGTTCCACATGATCCAATTAATGTGCTTGTATTAGAGTGTGCGGGTATATGCTCGTCGCTTTTCTTAAGCCGGTAACGTACCCGCATAATGCGATAAAAAAGCAGGCAAGTAAAGTTGGATAAAGCTTATCATTTACAATTTGTTGACCGCGGGGAGGAGCTACAGAGCTAGCTATCTAGCTAGTGCATACATGAATCATCGCAACTCTTTTGATCCATTTGCCAAGTCTTTTGATATATTTTTGGAATTTGGAACTCAACTGGTTGCATGTCTTGTTGGAATCCATAACACAACTGGCCTGGCTCGGTCGTATATTATTAACTAATTATTGATCGGATTAGCGTATCTGCATGAATCCATGTTTATGTCCCAGATGGCAGGAGGCTTGAATTCCAAATGTTGCAACCAATCTTGATGGTAAAACAGGCATGATTGGATCCCTCCGTATCGGTTTTAGGCATGCGAACCAATATCAAGTTTTGTTAGGCGTTTTGATGATGATTATTCCAACTTGTTCAGTTAATAACTTGCATCTCCAGCCTAATCATCATGTTGCCACTGCTGAGATACCTAGTGGGACTCTCCCACACGTCATCCCATCATCCTTTGCACCCCGTCCCTCCTACTCCTAGTGCTCCCCATCTCTTTCATTTCAGTATCCTTTATAAGGAGCCATGCATGATTCCATTTTACACACTCCATTTTCGACCTAGCCAAATCAAACCTCTATTCGATCATATACGGACGGACGGCCATGAGTACCGATGATGGAGGATGCTCAGCTCTCCGCTTGTGCTTCTCCAAAGCAAAGCCGTATGTACTCATGGTGGCTCTGCAATTTGGAGCGGCTGGCATGTATATCATCACCATGATTACTCTGAACCGTGGCATGAGCCGTTACGTGCTCATTGCTTATAGGAACGCTGTGGCCGCCTTGGTCTTGGCCCCTTTCGCCCTCCTCTTTGAAAGGTTTTCATATATCCATCCATACCTTCTTCAGCTTTTCATATTCAGATATAAAGCTCCCAACTACTTTTTTGAGAAAAAAAATGAAATTTACTTTTCTACTTTCAATGAGAAAAAGATGGGTTTCACTAGAATTTGATTACAGTTCTGAAGTGTCTATTACTATTACGGCAGGAAAATACGACCAAAAATGACACTTGCGGTGTTCTTGAGGATCATGGCGCTAGGGTTTCTAGAGTACGTGCTACTAAATTATTACCATATTCAAAGTTTATACTCATTCATCTTCCTGATAAAAACACATGCAATCAATTCAGGCCAGTAGTCGACCAGAACTTGGCTTACTTGGGGATGAAATACACGTCTGCTTCATACACGTCAGCCATTATGAACGCGGTCCCTGCCATCACCTTTGTCATTGCCGCAATTTTCAGGTACCAAATCTTCTTCTTCTTCTTCGCATGATGTTTTTTGTATGAATGATGACTTATTAGTTATTACGCACGCACAGGATGGAGCGCGTAAACATTAAGGAGCTGCGTGGTCTGGCAAAGGTGGTGGGAACGCTAGTAACTCTCATTGGGGCGCTAGTCATGACTCTGTACAAAGGCCCTATAATTGAGTTATTGTCATTCGGCAGCTCATCTACCGGCGGCTCATCTACCGGCAGCTCCTCCGGTGACTCTTCCGGCAAAGACTGGATTCTTGGAACGGCCCTGATCCTGGTCGGCTGCTGCGCGTGGTCTGCTTTCTACGTATTGCAAGTAATGAACTAGTCTTTGACTCTTTGTGCGATTTAATGAGAGATGTCAGATGTTATAATTCTTACATCGGATGGGACCAGTCTTCGACAGTCAAGGCGTACCCTGCTGAGCTCACGCTCTCAACCTTAATATGTTTGTCGGGCGCGATGCAAACGTCAGCTCTGGCCGTTGCTAAGGAGCATCATCTATCTGCGTGGGCCATTGGGTGGGACTCGAGGCTTCTTGCTCCTCTGTACACTGTAAGTTGCCCTCTGCTAATTCACTTGTCTTCTGAGATAGGGCGCTGACGCTTGTGAGCTCTGGAACAGGGCATAGTGAGCTCAGGGCTGACGTATTACGTGCAAGGGTTGGTGATGAAGACGAGAGGACCCGTGTTTGTGACCGCTTTCAATCCCCTATGCATGATCATTGTTGCTGTTCTGGGCTCCATAATTCTCGCGGAGAGAATCCATCTGGGAAGGTAATCATAATCGAAAATCGATCCCTTGTCATGAAAAATTTGATGTTTTTTAATGATGTTTTGATTGATGTAGTGTGATCGGAGGCATCATCATTGCGTTTGGCCTGTACTCGGTCGTCTGGGGAAAAGGCAAGGAGTATAGTGTACCAAAACTCGAGCTCCCATTAGTTGCAGGCAATGGCTCAACCATGAAGGCTGATGAGCACTGCCAGAAGATCGATGTATGATGATGATGATGATGTTACATCTCTTTTCATGCTGTCGACTGGTTTTCTGTAAATATGTTATATATTATTACCGAGCGGGTGAACCGAGACGGTTCAAAAACTCAAACCGATAGCCACCTCGCGCTTTATTTAAAAATTATACATCAACAAACAAACAAAGCAAACACGCAACGAGCCCATTTTGTATATATATATATATATTTTTTATTTTATCATCACCATCGTGATCGCATTCTTCTTCCTCCCCAACTTTCTAGGGTTTCCCGAATCAACCACGAACAATCCAAGTACTAAATGGTCGGACGCGGTCTTCAGGCCATCGAGGTCGCCAAGACGGCGATGGAAGTGGCAGAGGTGGCTTGGTCGGCCATCGAACACCGACATAATCACAACAACCATCCAGAGCCTGCCGGGCACCGGGTAGATGAGATCGATCGGGAATTGGAGGCCCTTCGCTCTGAAAATCTGCGGCTTAAAGCTTTGCTTCAACAAAATCTAATACTTCTACAGGATCTATCACAATCCCCACCTCTGTCGAAGGATTTCCCTCCCCATGTAAGAGAATTTTCGTTTCAAGATGCTCCTATGAATCTATGATCATGTTTGTATGATTGTCAACCCTCATAATTTCACAAATTCATAACCTCTACTGGCCGCCTATTGGACGCATGTTGTTTGTAATTTATTTATTTTGAGATTCCACGGCCGTTTTAGAATGGGGAGTGTACATATTTATTCCGTTGGTGGAGATCTTGTTTTCCTGATGCAATTTACCATCATGGGCATGGTTTTATTGATGCACGCCTGTCTGTTCATTGTTCTATGTTAGGGGGTTTTCCTTCTATTTTACACTCATAATTCTTAGACATTAAACGAGGCGCTTGTCAGTTTTACGCATGCTTACAGTGAGTATTGTCTTAGGAGCTGAAAGAAAAATCAGGAACAATGCTTGAACAAACTTAAGCTTGTCGAACTGTGAAATAAATAAAAAACAGAATAAACCCAGGCTCGGCATGTGTCATCTAATAATTATGTTATTTTCTGGTGCAACCTATGGATGGGTTCTTAATATTAGAACGAATTGTGATGCAGTTAACATTTTAACATTTAAGGCAGTTTAATGATCTAAATTCTGGCTTATTGTATATGACGAGTTGTATGTAATGTAGATGTAATTTCTTGTTTTCTCTTGAGGATGCCTGTACTGATGCAGTATACAGGTTACATGTCTAGGATAAATAAGCAGTACATATCCGGAAAGGATGTTCTCTGCATGTAAATTTGTGTACAAGCATCACCTGAGGTAATAAAGGCTAAAGATCTTCAGTGATGTTTAACTTATGCTTCCGCACTGTGGGGAAATCAATGACTGTAAGCTACTCAGCTGCCCACTATTGCTAAGCCGGTTTTGTCTGTTGCATTTCAGCTCCATGCTCATCTTCTTGAAACTGTGGGCTCTACAAAGTTTTTGGATAAGCTAAAATCACTCCATGAAGAACATGCTGGGAATGCACTGTCCTTTCCTTTCAAGGAGGCTACCGGTGGGTTATCCTAAACCATGGTTATTGAAGTCCTTTTCTAGTACCGGTTTTTTATCTATCAGGCTTGTGAGTTTCAATCAGGATGATAACATGGTATATTCATTTAGGTACAGATTTGCAGTCAGCTGAGATCTTAATAAATGTTGATCAGCAAGAACCCAGCTGGTGGGTTTGGGTGACAGATGAAATGGTTCCAAGTAGTATTGAGGAAAGGAGTGAAATTGATGATGAAAGTTACATGATCATTAGTGAGGAACACGTTGTTGATGGGGTAGCCAATTTTATGGCAAGATGCATTTTGTCAAACCCAAAAGCTCAGGTATGTAATAACTAATAAGCAGTTACAGAAGGGCTTTTACCAATTCATTATTCTCCTTCTTTCTCACTTCAAAATTGGGATTGCAGAGCATATCTCCAGAAGAATTGCAAAGTGGTGTGTTCTACACCTTAGTTTTCTACCATTTGTTAAATCAAAACAAATCGAAAATGCTGCATTTTTTGGTTTGGACAGTTGTTTAATCCTTTTACTAATTTGTGCCCGTTCATGAACATGTAGTTTTGTCAGATGCATTAGGAACCATGAACAAATTTGACAAGATGTTTCACATCTGGAATGCTGGGAAGATGTTTTATACTCTTGCTACATGGGGAATGACTTTTGCAGGGTGAGCTCGTCTGTTATTCCATGTTCCATTTGTACCATACATTCCTATCTTAATGCTTCGTTTTTATCACACATTCCTCCTATTCGTGAATCTGTATTGCTGTCAGTGATGATCATGTTCTCCCTAGTGAATCAGCTGCACTTGGGATTTGATTTTACAATCTAAAATGTGGTTATTTCCCCAGGTTATACAATAGCCGCCATGTCCTGAAATTTGCTGCCAAAGGTATTCACTACTCTGGCAAATTAGCCATGAAGGTTCTCTAAAAGTGTTCTAAAAGCGTGTTAATTGCCAACTTTGTACATACCTCACCAGCCTCAAGCTATCTTGCACTGGCCACCTTTTTATGATGTCATAACAGATATAATTGCCTACCCCAATTGTATGGAAAATGCCTTTATTATTTGTCACTGTATTTCTTCTTGCGTAACTTTTGAACTTGCCAGAGCACAAATGTCACTTGTAGCATATAATTCATTTGTCAAACGAGGTAAATGAAGCTTTAGTCCCACTCTCTAAATTAACCAAGGCAAATAACCTCTAAAGACAAATGTCATTCTACATCTTTGTCTCACAAAATCATCATACAAGGCTAGGCTATCAAACCAACCTAGTTCCTGAATCCCACTATGATCAATACATTTCAAGACCCAATGGCAGATCACAAGACCCAATGGCAGATGACAGGTAGATCAGGCTGACACCAAGATTAGCGCGACCATAGATGATAGACTGGACAGGGAACTTATCAAGAAGGTAGCATCAGATGCAAGTCCTGATGGGGAGAAAGGCGCAATATTTGAAATTGATCCAGTTGAAGGAACGGTCCAGGGTTTTGTTGGCCCTTCACCGGATGACTGAGGAGCAGGGGCTGGAGCGAACATTCTGTCATGGAGGACTGATGATGGAGGGGCTACTAGGGGAGGAAATAGTTGAGGCCCTGCATCATTTCAAACTCCATTAAAACCTTTAAAATCCAAAGTGGTTAGAGTCATGATGTAAAACAGATACTTGAATTGTAAACAGTAGCTGGCAGCATCAAGGGTGAATGATGTGTCAACCATTTACAGTTTAGAATAGCATTAACAGAACATTTTGGAAAAAAATTTAAAAATACCCTGTGTGAAAATTAGTTTTTCCAAATACCCCGTCTCATGAAAAACTTTCTCAAATACCCTCTTTCTATTGAGACTGGTCCGGTCTCCTTAAATTTTTTTTAAGAAACCGGTTTGTTAAAACCGGTCTCTTTATTTTTATATAAAATTAAACTGTTTTGTCCCGAAATGTGGCAATACGAACGTGTAATGTTGAAGGATAAAATTGTTTATGCGCAAAAGAGACTGGTCTTACCAAAACCGGTCTCCTAAAAAAAATAAAGAGACCGGTCTCATTAAAAAGATGGCATTTGAGAAAGCTTTTCACCAGATGGGGTATTTGAGAAATTCAGTATTCCATAAGGGGCAAATCTAAATATTTTTCAACATTTTGCATAGCTAAAAAAAAGAAAGAAACTGAAATTTATGGCCATTGCACTTTATATGTCTAATCCTCAACTAACGAGAGAATACTATATTTTGCAATGTGGCCATAGGTTAATGATTTACCTGAACATTTTGGTTCAAGAGAAGTAATCAACCTGCAGAGCAAACATTGGTGAAACGAAATTTAAGATGTTCAACACTTGCCATATTTTGGCCAATCATGTAAAAGGTTAATGAAACAAAACAAACTTACAAAGTTGAGATGGTTCCATTGACATAACCGTTATAGCTACAGGATGTAACATTACAACCTGCACTAGTCTGCTGTGATGTCATGTTTCCAATCATAAGGTTACTGCTTTTGCATTGCATGCTCGAACAGGATACAGCCAGAGATGAGGGCATGCAGTATAGTCTACAGACAAAAGAACGCAAAGGTAAACCAATTATGCAAGTGATCTACGTGTCAGCAGAAACCACCAACAAAGTAATAGCAGCTTAGGATTCATATATGAAATCATGGTCTTCATACTTTTGACTTCCAGGACCGCAACTGCATTGTACACAATGACTTGAAGTGATCGCATAGCTACCATCAGGCACAGTCAAGCCATAGTCCGAAGAGTATCTTGAAAAATCAGATGCACAAGCTGCAAAACAAGTGTGCATCACAAAAACCAAACATTCATTTAAGTCAGTGCGTCACAAAAACCAAACATTTATTTAAGTCAGTACATCACATACAAAATAAACAAAAAAGCTGACATTTAATCCATCTATCATCTCATTCCAAGTATCCTGAAGGTCTTTTCGGGGACAACTAACTTTTTACATAGATCACCAAACAACAATTATGCACAACTTTTCCACAAGGACTCTCATGTTAAGCAAATCGTTAATTGTAACTTTGCGTGTCATAACTCTAGCTAGAAGGAAGACGAACACATGATAGCAGCTGAATTGAGAAGACATGCAATAAACCTTTCTCAAAAGTAATCAAAGCCCTCATCATCCATCACTCCACTGGACTTGTGTTCATGCTATTGTCACTTAACTTTCTAATAGTCAACTGTAAACTATAGACTATAGTCTGCAAATTAGATCACTACAAATGCATGTAAGAAATTCAATCCAAAGAAACACATACCGGGTAATGGAACCTCAAGTATATCACCAGCTGAAATAGCAGGACTCCCCATAGCATTCACATTCATCAAATCAGTAATGGTGGTCTGATACCTTGCGGCAATCATACTCAAACTATCCTCCATTTTCACCACATAAGACAAGTAAACAGCAGGCACCAAATTATCAGTGCCATTAAAACAGGCACAAGGCAAAGGAACGACGAGTGACTGCCCTACATCCAACGTCGAGGGATCGGAAACCGCATTCGCATTGGCTTCCTGCAGCTGCGCAGCGGAAACCAACCCGGCATAAACGGAATCGGCAATAGACGTGAGCGTGTCGGAGGGCCGCGTCTTGTAACGGGTGGAGACAGATTTGCGAATGCCGTCGGCGCAGGAACAGACGATGGGTATTTTGAGGAAGAGACGCGATGGGAGGATGTGGTTCTCGACGTCAGGGTAGGAGATGTCAATTGCGTTAGCGGAAAGGAGCGCAATGGGGTCGATTTGGAAGAGCGCGGCGACCTCGGACACTTTCAAATCCGTGTAGAGCGTGTAACCCAGTATGGCGTTGCAGGAATCGGAGCCGTTGCAGGGCTCGATGGTCGATTTGGCTGTGGTCACTTGGAGTGAAGCTGAAATAAGCAGCAGCATCAGCAGCTGCGTGACTACAAGAGTGGGATTCCAAGTCGACATTTTGACACTCGGGCTTTCCTCCACGACCACTCACCCGAATCACATAATCATCTAGGGTTTTAGAGCAGATAGATTACTCAGGCGAGCTCAAAAAAGCAGTGTGGTAGCTCTTATTACCATTATGCCCTTGATGCTTTTTGCTACAAGGGGGGTGCCAATTGAAATGGAGCAAATCACAAACGGTTACAAAAAAAATGAAGCTACAGATCGAGCGAGAGAGATTCGATATGAAAAATAGCAACTGGAGGTTGAATTCCAAAACAGCTTCGGGAGCCCTCGTTTGCTCCGTCAACGCTAATCTGGAGTCCGGTCTCCGACATATTATATGGCAACGGATTCATTCTTGCTGCTCATCTATCCTTGGTCGCCCCCGCATTGTCCTTTTTTGTGGCCCATAAATTCAGGATCAAGAAGCCATAGAACTCGTCAAGGTAAGCCTCCTTGTCATTCGACGAATTATCTGCCAATCACACTTCTTCAGTGCCTACTTTGAATGCCATTGTTCACTTAAACTGAACCTTTGTCCTCTCTCATCAATCTCACCATCTTACATCCATTAATGTTCATGTCATACTCTCGCCAAATATGCTCTCTATTATAACTTATTGTTATTTTCTTCTGCAAGGATACTCCTCCATCAACTGGCAAACAGGCATTTCACTTTTAGTTTTAGCTTACTGTAAACGGTGATGCGATGATTGTTGGATTAAACCTGTTTCTTATAGTTTGTACTCAGTAAATGCTTGCTCTTCTTTCAACTTTCAATATGTGGTGGGTATTTATCCTGAAAACTGAACATATTGTTGTTTACATGCAGAACTAGCGATCCATCCATTGAACTTGTATTGATTTGAAAGATGAATCCGTATTTTGTTGGTATCATTGCCCCTTTCATAGTCGGCCTTTTATACCGGAACTCTAAGAGCAACAAGAAACCTGGTTTACCAGCTAATGTTGGCGGGGAGCCTGGGTATGCTCTGCATAACTTCCGCTCTAAAACACCTCTCATAACAGCTTGGGAAGGAGTCTCGACACTTGCACAGCTGTTTGAGGAGTCATGCAAGAAGTATCCAGAAAGGCGCTTAATTGGCACAAGAAAACTAATTTTAAAGGAGACCGAAGTGACTGAAGGAAGGTCTTTTGAAAAGCTTCATTTGGGAGAGTACGAATGGCTAACCTTTGAGCAGACATTTGAAGCAGTGTGCGACTTCTCTTCAGGGTTAGCTCAACTTGGGCATAATAAGGAAGAGCGTGTAGCAATCTTTTCTGATACCAGAGGAGAGTGGTTTATTGCTGCACAGGTGTGTTTTCATTGTGTGTTTTGCACAAATAGCTTTCCATTTGCAGACATTCCTGATTATTTTGATATCTATTAAGTATGCATTAATATATTTATGCCAGGAATGCCATTATATTTATGTTATAATTTCCTCACAAGCATTAGTGAGGAGATTATAATTCTTTGAAGATATAATTAACAAGTTCTCAGGCTTTATATGATTGGTAGAAACTCAAAGTAGGGGGCCACTTCAAGCATAGGGCCATAATTCTTTTTTTGTGAGCTGTTAGTTTAGGCTTTAATAAGACCTGTACGTAGATTGTATCTGGTCTCTCCTATAATCTGCTTTTTATGCTATATGGAGTGTTATCCTGTAGGGTTGCTTCAGGCACAGCATCATGGTTGTGACCATATATGCGTCTCTTGGGGAGGAAGCTCTTTGCCACTCCTTAAATGAGGTATCTTATTTTTACAATTCTTAAGCAATGAGTTTGGATATCACCTTTTGCTAGTAGAACTGATAGTATTATACTATACTTGTGTTTGCTGCATAAGATTATTAATTTCCAATAATATTACACTATTGTTATGTTGGCAAATAGAAGTTACTTATGAATGGAAAATACAAATATGCTGTAATGATCCGCCTAGAACAATCGAGAGTCAATAATTCATAATTAACTTAATTCATCAGGTGGATAAATATAAGTACTTTACACACCAATCATTTATTTCTTGATAAATGGTATTTGTTGAGCTCTAGACGAGCTATGATGATAAAAAGCCCTCATAACTAGTATTTTTTGCACTGAGATTTTGAAAATGCAGCTTCTGCACTCACTCTAATGTCAGCCGTGTATCAGATGTTTCTATCCACGTACCACTATTTTAGATGGTTATTCTTTCCGGAAAAATTTTTGTTGAGCAAATACGTCTTATTACTTTTGTCTGTGTTATGCATTGTATTTATTTTCTCAGACAGAGGTGACTACCGTGATTTGCGGGCAGAAGGAATTGAAAAAGCTTGCAGATGTCAGTGACCAACTGAAAACCATTAAACACATTATATTTATGGACGATAATGCTCCGTCAGGTGTCTCGATAGTCTGTGGGAAAAGTGAGTGCAAGATTACATCATTTAATGATGTGATGAAATTAGGGCAAGCGAATCCAGCAGATGCAAAGTTACCTCTCTCAACTGACATTGCAGTCATAATGTATACAAGTGGGAGTACAGGGTTGCCTAAAGTAAGTGCAAGCATCTCATAGTGTTGCCGACTCATGAATTTTGATAGCAACTGCTCAGAACTGCTTGGCCTTTTGGTCAGCTTTATATTATAAGTTTAGTGTCTTTCTTAAATTCAACATTGTATTTAAGGTTCCTTTAGGTTTGCTACTAGTAGTTGCCCAGTTTATGGTGCCAGCCGTACAAATAATGATTTACTATCCTGAATTGTTCATTTGATTCCATCTCTTGCAGGGTGTGATGATGACACATGGAAATGTTCTAGCTACTGTTTCAGGTGTCAGGACAATTGTTCCAGGCCTTGGAGATTTTGATGTTTATTTGGCATATCTACCATTGGCTCATATTCTTGAATTGGTGGCTGAGGTTCGGAATATTAAATTAGCCTCATAGATCACATAATAGCTTTTGGTTTGTCTACATTCGCATGTTTTAGAGTAGACGAGTAGAATTAGTTTCATGAGTCCTAGATACGACATTTCTGTAACTCAATAATGAGCTGCAAACTGCTATGATAAATAAAGTCACTATTGAACTCTAAGTTATTTTAGTAGTACACATTAAGCAAAAAACCAGATGCTACTATGAATATAGACCAAAAAGTCTTTTTTTTCTTTTCTGTTGTGCGTTGCTTATTGACTCTTTTCTACTGTCTCCCTCTGTCCATAATTTATGCTTGATACCTACTAATGCTTTGGATAACTATGTTATTAGCATATCCTTGTTGGAGTTGGAGGCTGCATCGGATATGGATCTCCATTGACTATCACAGACACGTCCAACAAGATAAAGAAGGGAACTCGGGGGGATGCAACTGTATTAGGGCCAACAATAATGGCTGCGGTTCCAGCAATCCTTGACCGTGTTCGTGATGATGTGCGCAAGAAGGTTTGTTGCTATTAAGTAATATCATGATATATGTATAAATTATATCAATGATGCATGAATAAGGATGTAGAATCTTCATTTTTGCTGATAAAATCTAAACAATCTATTTTGAATTTCATATTGATTGGTCAATGTTATTTTCATACTGAATAAGCACAGTTTAGAACCTTGTTGGAAAAGATGTTCAACATGGTCATTTTAGAACCACATTTCCAGTTAGTGCATTAAATATGTGACAGGTTTATTTTTATGTGGGACTTTGTATCCTATGGTAACATGCATAAGGATAAATACATCACACTTTCCATTCCTAACACCGCAGGTAGACGCAAAGGGTGGACTATCCAAGAAACTATTTACTCTAGCGTATTCCCGTAGGCTTTCTTCAATAAATGGAAGTTGGTTTGGGGCTTGGGGGCTGGAAAAGTTGCTGTTGGACTTTATAGTTTTCAGAAAGGTCAAAGCTGTTTTGGGAGGGCGGCTCAGATTTTTGCTATGCGGCGGAGCTCCTCTTTCTGCCGACACCCAAAGATTTATTAATATCTGCCTTGGGTTAGTACATTCAGAATATAACCTACTTATCTTTTGATCATCATTATCTTAATCGTTATGAGTGCGATTAGCTTATCATACATTAGTAATCAACTGCATGGACTAACTTAGAAAGATTAAATCGAACCCTTTAACCATAATCCTGAACTTCCACACATTTCTTTTGGTTGTTTCATTTGGAATGAGTTGTCTATCAGTCTCCTCCTTTACTAATTAACCCATGTGCATCGATGATACTTAAATGCCACCATGCAATTTACTGCACCAAAATTTAAAAAAGTTATCTGAAAGTAATGTATGTTTTCTTTTTAAAATTTTAACTTTTCTGATGTTTTTCTTTTCCCCATAAAGCACATTAAAATAAAAGTACATGCCTGCACACACAATACTAGATTGTGCAAGGCATAGCTGATAATCTGATACTAAACTGAAATATAGCAAGTGAAGTGCATATACTGTTCATTTTTCTTGCATATATAGTTTCTTCTGAAGGATGTCTTTTATTTTTTCTCACCAAGCTGAAGAATCTGTTATTGACAGAGCTGTTATTGGTCAAGGTTACGGCCTGACAGAAACTTGTGCTGGTGGATCATTTACTGAATATGATGACCCATCTGTTGGTCGTGTTGGTCCTCCACTTCCTTGTTCAGTTATCAAGGTAACAAGCATGGGGGGTGCTAAACTTGCATGTTACTTGAACTCTTGTAGTTCGGAGATAAGGCACACAACATTCAGTATGAGAGAGCTAGTTACGAGCATTCATTCCCACTGAATTATCCCGTTCTTTCCTATAATTTTATAGCATTTCTGCAGTAATTGAGGCTGATACTTCAATCTTGTATATGTAGCTTGTAGACTGGCCAGAAGGTGGTTATTTGATTACTGATTATCCAATGCCTCGTGGGGAAATAGTCATTGGAGGTCCCAATGTCACAGTTGGGTATTTTAAAAATAAAGAGAAAACAAAGGAAGTATACAAGGTATATCACTCCAGCTTTTATAGGGTACAACACAGGAAGGACTCCTTTATTATTTTTCTTTGTTTCTGTTTATAGACTGACGAGAAGGGCATGAAGTGGTTTTATACTGGTGACATTGGACGGGTGCATTCTGACGGGTGTATTGAGATAATTGACCGGAAAAAGGACATAGTTAAACTTCAGCACGGAGAATATGTATCTTTAGGGAAGGTAAGATTGAGTATACAATTAAAGCATAAATGTTTTTTATGACATATAGCTTTTGCTTTGCCATGTACTAAATACTAATAATAATAATATAAACGACCAACAGGTTGAAGCTGTTCTTTCCGAGTGCTCATATGTTGACAACATTATGGTCGAGGCGGATCCATTTCACAGCTTCTGTGTGGCCCTTGTAGTGGTATCTCGGCCTGCTGTAGAAGAGTGGGCAAAGATGCAAGGAATTGCTTTCAGTGATTTGGCAGACTTGTGCCAGAAACCGGAAACCAGAAAACGAGTCCTGGAAGCTCTGATAATGGTATTGGCAAGAATACAAGAAATATAATTAAAAATTTCTCTTGATCAGATTTGGTGGTCCAGAAATTTGATGAACATGCTTAAATTCGTGATTCCTTTTTTGGCTTCCCAAAACATCAAATTTGTGAGCTACCAAATTGTTGACCGGCAGGATTCAAGAAGCTCATTAACTGTGACCTTTTTATGTTTCTTCTCTAACTTAACTGAACTTGCTGAATGTTGTGTAGATTGCGAAGAAAGTGCGCCTGGAAAAGTTTGAGATCCCTGCAAAAATCAAGTTGATACATGAGCCTTGGACTCCTGAAAGTGGACTAGTTACCGCAGCTCTGAAGCTAAAGAGAGAAGCGATCAGAAAAACATATTCCCGCGATCTGTTAAGGTTATATGGTTAACTCTTAATACAATCCGAGGTGCAAATGCATGGTCTTTTGTAACATTCATTTCCCCATTTCCCATTTCATGAATCCATCGACTCTCCAACTAACTAAATTTCATACATTTTAATAGAGTGTTGAATGATTTGTTTGGATTTAAAATTTTGATAAAATTCATAAAAAACTATATATATATATATGTACATGCACAGTTTTTGCTGAATTTCGTCAAAATTTAAAATCCAAACATATCATCAAACAAACCATTAAATGTGTGAAATTGAATTTCGTACAAAGTTTAGAGATTTCTAAACTATTTTTAGGTCTTTATTTTACATCTCACTTCGTATGACGTCTGCCGAACTTCAAATTTCTTTTTAATTTATTTCTACTGAAAGAAGAAATATTAAACTGCATGATCAGCATATTTATAAAATTTTAAATCTGTATAAATGTTATTTAGACTGTTTTAAAAAAATTGAGGACACTTAAATAAAACCTTTGATATTAATAGATTAGCTTTTTGTGGTTCTGATGTAGAGCCAATCATATTACAATATAATAGATTAGGTTTTTGTGGTTCTATCCAAATCGGGCCGAGGGCTAGGCTTATGTTTCTTTGATTTGTTTTAAATTTCTAAGATGAAGTTACAGTAAAATAAAATAACATTTATATAATGATAAAAATAAATAATAGTTTGAACACCCCCTCCAAATCCTCGCCCAGATGAAATAAGACAAATTTATGTCCTTAATCACAAAACACAAAAATAAAATTCAGTCAAAAACATTATGAATTTTTGCAATCAACCCCATCATCATCATCTTCTTCTTTCTTTCTCCTCCTCCTCCTCCTTATAAATATTCTTGAGTTCAGCCCCACCATTGATGCACTGCAACACCTTCATCCCTAAGCTTCCCATACAATGCCAAACACTCCCAGTAAGCTCTCCTGTTCTGATTACTGTTACTCAATCCTCTCGGCCTGCACTCCATAAAGAGCTCATCGATCAGTCTGATGGCCTTGCTCTTCACCATCTCCTCCACCGCCTCAGCCTCCGCTTTCATCACTACATACTCCTCCTCCTTCACATTCCTCCGCAGCCAGTCCGACAGGCCTATTTGCACTACCTCCTTCCCTGATGATTCCTCCGTCACCGTCTCGATTTTGTACTTCTCAAAGTCCAGGTTGCGAGTTGGGTAGTTGAGATCAAACCAGCTACTCCCACTTCCTCCTTCCTTCTCCGGCAATCCTACGTCGATGAACACTCTCCTGGGGTAGCTTTCCAGCGAGTCTCCGAGCAGGTCCGGTAAGTACTTGGTCCGTTTGTGGTATGTTCTTGATTTTCCAGAAGACGCTCGGGGAGGTTCGAGCAGCACATCTTCTAGTTTCTTCAACGCTGCTTTACGCGCCTCCGTAGCGAAGCCAAATAAGCGCCGGTGAGTCGGCGACCGGTCTGTTAATTCTGAATCATCTGATGCTTTCTGTACTGCAATGATGAAAAAGTTGGAGCTGAATTTCCTGAGGTAGACAACTTTATAGCCATTAGGCTTCTGGAAGGACTTCACAGACTCATCGTTCACGCGCACGGCCGCAACTCCTCCGCATTTGAGGCTCCGGTAAACGAAATCCTCAACCTTTTCATCATTCACGAATGCAATGTCGAAAGCTTCTTCAGGTAAAGAGTTCTGTTTCTCAACCTCCGACCTTGAAACCATCTCCATCTCAGCCCCGCGCTGCTCGAAATTTATCATTTCATCATCTCCGGAAACAATCAAGCTCTTCTCCTGCCCTCTCAGAATCCCATCATTTCTCAGATCACGGAACAGCAATGGCAGGAACCAGAACCCCGATTCATCAGTTTCTCCGTTTATACTTTTAAATGAAGCAGAACCGGAGATTTCGTGGATCAGCGGACGGCCATTTATACTCTTGATCCAAGGGAAGGAGACGATCACAAAAATCAGGAACAATGCACGAGCCATGAACCTGGTCAGACTAGCCTGGTTCTTGGACTGCAGAGGTAAGCAACAGGAGGTCGTGCGGTGGCAGAAAAAATGGTGAAGTTTTCTACAACGTTTCGGTCCAAAAACCGGTGACAATTCAAAGACAGCCATTAACAAGAATCAGAAAAAATCAAAGACGAGAAATCAAGAACAGGAAGAGAAAAACTAGTTTCAGAAAAATGAAAGGGAATGCTTGAAATTGAAGAAAATAGAGAAAGCTAGGGTTGAAGAATGAAAGGCCGCGAGCGAGCTGGTTCGTTCTAGCGGGTGCAGAATCTGCTAGCAGTATGATTACCACCCACTAGAGAAACACGGCACGACTTCAATCTACACCATAAGTACATCAACTGATTCAGTCGCTGAAATTCCATAGCTTCTTACAAACTTAGTCTCCAGAGCCACCTTCCCAGTGTTACAAACTTAGCGGCAGCCCATCAGGAAGACGACTCTTGATCAATCTTTGGAGATTTCAGGCGACTGGTTTTACATAGGAGGAGAGGAAGATGCAGGTAGAGGTCTCTCTTATCAATTTTTATCGGTTTCGGGATTTGATGCTTGGAATATTTTTTGTAGGGGTGTTGCAGGTGGTGGGGAATGCAGGAGAGGAGATATATTGGTGGGTTGAAATGCAGTTGGGTTTCTGAGGAACCAATGGATGGCTTTACGTGAAATGTGTATCGCCATTGTCCATTTTCACAGCTTTGTTGAGCTTTCATTGCTTTTTTGGAGGGTGCATTTCTGCCATGCAAACCGGACGCTGCTCTTACACGCTTCCTCCGTATCTTGGGCTCCCCACTTTTCTGTTTACGGCCCTGGCCCATTTTTCCTCATTTGTTGTTATTTGGGCCGCGGCCCGCTTCGTCCTCATTATCGATTTTGTTGTTCATTGGGCCTTTGGCCCACCTACTTCTCTTTTCCAAACCCTTGCCTCATTTATAAAACGCGTACGCTCTTAATATTCTCTACAAATAGAATATGATGATGAAATCGGTCCTTATATTTTTTCCTCTTTTCCAACTTATTTACTTTCGGGCAATTCATGCTCGGTTTCCACTCCCATGTCAACTTTTGGTACTTCAAAATTCAACCAAAACCACATCTCATTTCACATCAAGTATCCACCAAAATCAAACGCAAACTATGCTTTTGTGGAAATTAATACTAATTCGAGAAAAAAAACTTCCACACCGTTCACGACTTTAATACTCGTGCTTACCTTAAACTCGGAAGAAATGAACTCAAAATGTCTTGGAAATTGATCAATGAGATCAAATGGAGTGCAAGAACTGCAACCTTTTATTGATTCATTCTCACCTAAAACATTTCTTAACTTTCTAAGCATAAAGATTCCTTTAATCAGAATTGAACCGAGCCATCTTGAAGCGAACCGAATCAATTGAACTAAACCACGCGTCGGTGGCCCACCAGTCCGAATCTCTGCAGAGCCAATGTCTCACGCTTCCCCATGCCGTAATTCCTTCCTCAATATGCCCCTCTTCAATTCACACTCCAATTTAAATATTATTTAAAAAGTATTAAATAATTAAGTACCACTAAATACCCACTCACTTTCATATTCAAGTGTTAATTTAACTCAATAAGATTGATTTAATTAATAATAAATGCTTTTTTATTCGGTTTAAATAGAGATTTTAGTGAAGAATATGAATTCTGAATTTATATTTAGTGAAATGAAATCAAATACATCGATATAAATTAGTATTGTTTTACACGCACAAAAATTTTACTAATAAAAAACTATTCGTATTAAAATCTTTTATGCCAAATATGGACAAATTTTCTTACATGTTAAAAAATCTCCTAATTAAATAAAAATCAATTATTAATATATTACTGCATATACTTTTCTTCATTTTTCTTCCTCTCCGATTCTCGCTGTCTCTTTCTCTCTCTCTCTCCAAACCATAGCCCTAAATTTTCGATCTGGCCGAATTTCGAAGAAGACCGATCGCTCCGTCTATCGTCGTCGCTCTCGCGGGCTTTTCCGCTGCTCAGATTTTCCGGCAGAAATTTCGTGTGCACAAATTTGATGCGTCAAATCGCAGTTCGTCGATTACAGTTCCGAATCAGCCCGATCGCAGCAGAAAGGTGTAACTGGTTACATCAGTTAGGTGAATTGGTTGCTGGGATTTTTAGGTGGTGTGGTGCTTTGATTGGTGGTGGCGGGGGTTTGGGGTTCGTGAAGAAATTGGTGGAAATTGAAGGTGCTGAATGTTTGTGTTGTGGCGGGGGTATAAATGCTTGTTCCGGAGTTTTCATATTATATTAATTTAGGGTTTTGGTATCTGAAGTTGTTGGTGATTTTGAGTTTTCCGGTTATTGGCTACGTAATTCGTCGCAAATGGCGGTTTGCGGTGGCCAAGGAGGCAGAGATCAAGCGTTTGATGCGTTTAGCAGCGGAGGAGGCTGCTAGGGTGGAGCTTGAGGCAGCGGAGGTTGGGTATTATGCTGATGTGGGGGTAAATAGAGCTGCTTTTGGGTATAGCGGTGAGGTTCCATTGCAGAAGGGTCCATTTGTGTTCAGTCCTGAGGTTGCTGCGAATGCTGAATGTGCTGAGGTTTCTTATCAGTGTGCTGTTTGTTTGAGTCCAACCACAACGAGGTGTTCGCGCTGCAAGTCTATTCACTATTGGTATGCCAATGGTTGCTGGTTGAGTTAGATTTATTTCTTGATCCATTGTTGGGCGTTGACTAGTGGTGTTGTTTGTCTGAGTGTGTTTTGAATCTTATCAATTCATGTATTGGTTATGGTTAGATCAATCGGTATTAGTGAAAAATGAGCATCTTGGGCGCTAAAGGGAGGAATTCGTGGGATAATTTGTTGAAGGAAATTGAAGTCTGTTATGTAATAGTGAGGTGTGACTCTGATGTTGATGCAAGCTTAGAAATTATAAATCAGTTTTTTATAGACACTCGAAAGATCATTCTAACAGTCATGGTGGAGGCTTGAGAGTTAATATTTTCTGTTTTAGGATTCATATCGTAATGTCATAAAGAAAGGTGAGTGATGTCGGTTTCAACACCTTTTTTTATTAATAGCAAAATTGTGAAATTCGTTAGGGTAAGTATGTAGTTAAGGTTATATGTGATGTGGAGTTGGGACAGAGTAGGGTATTTAGAGTTTATAATTAGGGAACATGATCGATAATGGGGTAAAAGGGAAGGAGAGGGGTGAGGCGACCCACTGAAGTTGTTTTGTTGGTGAATATCCCACGGAAATTATTGCACCTATGCTTATTAGTTTCAGTTTCTTCATGTATAAATGTTAGAATTGTGATGACATGTGGATTCCTGCATACAGATTTTGTGCAAGATAGACATGTGACATTTCCAATTTAAAAAGGAGCATGAAGGATGTTATTCTTTTCACTGCTATGCCATTATTGTTACGGTCTTTGAATATAGGCATTTGTTAATGAAGGCTAATTAAGGTTTCAAAGTCCGAGTTATGCAAGTGACTCTTCAGTAGCCACGAGGCATGTTTTTTACATAACGGTTTGTGATGACTGTAAATCTTTTTATGAAAGCTATATTATATCCAAATGATATATTCCGTAGACATGTCGGATGCACTATATATGGTCGTTCCTAATCATTTTTGACTAGTATTCATCCACATGTTACATGGTTTTTACATTACTTTTTTTATTCTGATGGAGGATCTGTTTAACGTAGTATACTTGTATGTTTCAGCTCTGCAAAATGTCAAATCTTCCATTGGCGGGAAGGTCATAAAGAGAAATGCCATCCTCCTAGCATTGTGAATCAAACTTATGATGGAGGGAGCTATCAACGCTCTAAGACATTTAACAAAGAGAAAGAAGAGACTCTCACTGGCTTTGTTGAGATCGAGGACAGACACTTGAAACAATCTCGCGCCCATCTGGAAGGAAATGCTATCTTTAGTGTAGGTCATACGGAACAGTTACAAGTGAAGAGCGATAACGGCAAAGCTGACATTCCGCAAGATGTAAAATCATCCAACTCAACAGCTTCTTTCAGCTCATCATTTTCGCCAGGGTCTTCATCATCCAAAGTCAATAGTGACTCATCTGATGATGCATCAACTCCAGAAAGCAGTGATTTAAGTGAACTTGAAAAATCTAATGGCCGTCAGGTCGCTGATACATCCATCGCTAAACGTGCGAGTGAAAGTCAACCATCTGCTTTGAAAGTTAATACCACCACTGCCCACTCAAAATGGAATGGGACACAAACAGTCTCTAGTCAACTTGACAGTCAGAGAACATCATATACCACCTCCAGTTTAAGTGTCCAAGGTTCTGATCCTTTAGTAGCAAAGTCTAGTGCATCTGACTTTTGGGAAGAAGCGTTGGACTACAGATGGTCAGAATCTGTTAAAACAAAATCTCAATCAACGAATGGTGGTTTTGCTAATATTGGATCTTCTGTACATCGCGCACCAGGTTTACATGGAAAGAATGAGAATAGCAGTCTTGTAGATGGAAAACCACACTTTTCTTTTTCTGTGACCAATGAGTCTTCGAATGAAGCTGCTTCCTCCAAGAAAATAGATTCATGGTCCTCTGACACTGAGAACCCTATCTTATCAAGCTCGAAAACACATAAGCATGCAAACGATTTGGATAACAGTGTCTTCAATGTTTCTAGGGGTAACGAAGTCAAATATAGATCATCAGTTACCATTCTATCACCTCAGAGTGCAAAGAGTAAGGCAGATACTCAAAAGGTAAGCAATTTTCCATTATCGTCTTCTAAGAAGGCTGATAGTATCCTCAGCGGTATCGATCATAAATCAAAGCCTAGGCACTCATCTGCCAGCAGTGGAAATGGAAACATTCAGAGCATGAAACAGGATAATGCATGCCTAGCCAATAATGTTCCTTACTCGCAGAATGCAAGCCGCTCTTCCTCGTTTGGTGAAAGATTTGGACTCGCTTTAAACTCCACTGAATCGGACTGCACTGTACAGTCATTAAAGTGCAGGATGGTTGGAAGTTTACCATCGAATTCTCATGTGACACGCTCATCTATAAATAGTGGAGAGAAAGTTGCGTCTACTGTGACAAAGGTTGATGTGGTGAAATCCAACAGCAAAGTCACCACCTCTGACAAAAGTTGCTCACTTAAAGAGGCAAATGGTTTGAAAAACTCTACTTGGAAAGCCGTAGACCAATTTAAAGCATCCAAACTGTCAAGACGGTGTGGAGCTGATGAAAGACATGATAACAAGGTGGGGAGACTTGCATAGTCAAAATGTTCTTGTAGATGTTTAGCTGGTATCGATAAAGAAAACAAAATTTATTTTCATACTCTTTTTTGCAGGGTTTGTTTTCTTATGAATTATTTAAGAGCCTTTATGCATGGAACAAGGTAGAGCTCCAGCCCTGCGGTCTTATGAACTGTGGCAACAGGTAATTCTGCTGAACAGATTTTATATATAGGAATTAAGAATTAAAGTATATTGAGTTTAATTCTCTCTATTCTTCTCTCCTGGTTCAATATTTTGTGTGGGTATTTGTCATTACTATTTATTAATGATGTTTCTATCCTGGGGTTACTCATAATTGCGCATAGGAACTCTATATCTTTTTTTTTGAAATGATTTACTGACTGGAAGAATACCGCTCTTTAAATAAATTCAGTAAAAGTTGCACATGAAAGTTATTTCCTGGCGTCTTTGAAAATACGATTGATCCCTTCATGACATCAAACCTGATGCCTTCATCTTGAATACCTGTATTTTGTGGTCAAACTTGCTATGGATTTTTTGTTAGTATCCCTTCTTAGTGTTAGTCTCAAGTCAGGTGCCAATTGCCATGCATGAACTCCAAAGAAACAGCACTGGGGTTTTAGTTTCAAAATTCAATCTCCATTCTTTTCTGTCTGTTTTATATTATTGCTCTGACTCTGCTACAACTTCTCAAATATGTTAAATGCAATAAGTTAGGAGTCTGAGACTTTCTTAGAGAATGTCAGATAAGTTGTTGTATAGTGATCCAATGCAACTTTCTTTTGCAGCTGTTATGCGAATGCTGTGCTGCAATGTTTGTCATTCACTCCGCCACTAACTGCATATCTCCTTCAAGCGCTTCACTCCAAAAGTTGTATGTGACTTTTAATTATAGTTGTAGTTTCATTTTTGATGTTATAGTTATAGTTTTATCTTTGATGCTCATTACCACGGACTGTTAATACTTAAGGTACAAAGAGAGATTGGTGTTTCACATGTGAGTTTGAGAATTTGGTACTAAAGGCAAAGGATGGGAATTCTCCAATATCTCCTATACGAATAATTTCTCAGTTACCAAATATTGGAAGTCAGCTTAGTAACGGAAGACAGGAAGATGCACATGAATTTCTCAGGTAGTTTTCATTGAGTTTTTTTCTCTTCATCGAGTCTTCATTCTGGATTCTCTGTTTTTGTATGAAGGAAAAATCTGAGAAGACTGACCATTTGAGATCAAATACTGTGCATGCAGATATGTTGTTGACAAAATGCAATCTATTTGCATGAAAGAGGCGACCAACAAAGTGTCTGGTACTGAAGAAGAAACCACTCTTTTAGGCCTAACATTTGGAGGATACCTTCAGTCCAAGGTATATATGTGGACCATCTATACCTTAGTAGCATTATGTCTGTTGTTTTCACAATAATCACTTTACTAGCTCCATATAGTTGACAGTGGCAGATGTCATTTGTTATACAGTCTGGGCGATACTCATAGCAATTATAAATTTTCAGATTAGATGCCTGCAGTGCGGAAGTAAATCTGAACGTCCTGAAAGAGTAATGGATCTATCTGTTGAGATAGAAGGAAACATAAGAAGCTTGGAAGACGCACTTAAACGTTTTACCCTCACTGAGACTTTGGATGGAGAAAACAAATACAATTGTGCCAGGTAGATTTATCTGCTGCAGTTATTATTAGTCAATAAATGCATTAATGTGCTTCTCTACGATATCTGTCCGACCTAGTGAAAAATTTTCTCTGCACTGCATGCTTCATTTTATCTATTCAATACTTATGTATAGGTGTTTGGCATGTTGCTTTTGTTAAGCACGCTGTGGGATTCCATGCAGGAGAATGGATAAGGGTTTAAATTCTAAAATAATCTTATACGATTTGAAGATTTATCATTGTCGCTCCCAGAAGATTTATCTCATAATGAATGTGCTGAACTATTATTTTTGTTAGATATATTTTGATCTCTTTGAGAATTATTCATGTCAGGCAGTTGTGCCAACTTATATAGTAGTCTTTTGGTTGATAATGTGGATTAAATATTCTTTCTTTAGGTGCAAATCTTATCAAAAGGCTAGAAAGAAGCTAACTATATTGGAGGCCCCTAATATCCTTACAATTGCATTAAAGCGGTTTCAGGTGCTCCTTTGCTTAAAATCTTATATGAGAAGTTTTATATTCTTCAATCTGCTCTCTCAGTCATGATGCAATTTACAGGTCGGTAAATTTGGAAAGCTTAACAAGTGGATCGATTTCCCGGAGATACTGGATATGGCTCCATTTATGAGTCGGACAAGTGATGACAAGGCTCCTGTTTATAAGCTATACGGTGTGATCGTTCACTTGGATACCATGAATGCAACATTTTCAGGCCATTATGTGTGCTATGTAAAGAATATCCAGGATAAGTGGTTCAAGATCGATGACAGTGTGGTAAGTTCTTATTTTACTCATGTAAGAGAGTTCTGTTTTTCTTTTAAGTCAGTGTCTAAATCACACAAAGGAGATAAACTGATTAACTAACTAACCAATAACCGTTCAATAATTTTCTACTCATGGAATGATACAGTTATATATGTTTTTGTTATTGGTCGAGAATAGAACATTAGTCTAATTGCAGAGTTAAGTGTAACATGTTAATAGATATTACTCGCTAAGCTGTCATTTGCTTGTCGCCTCACTCGTTTTCGACTTGGATATCACTGAGTTATGTAGCAACTGCCATGTATTGTTTTTTCAGGTCAAAACTGTGGAACTCGGGACAGTCAAGAAACAGGCAGCATACATGCTTCTCTATGCAAGGTACAATTTTTCAAAGTACATGTTTTATCAATTCATGTGTGGAACCCGTGAATCATATCATTTTTCTGTAGGTGCTTGCCGAGGGCTCCAAAATGTCTAAGGGACAAATCCATTTGTAACCCCAAGTCCAAGGCCACTCCGCCGTTGACAGGACACTCCCCCATCACATCGGGCCCCAATTCACCTAATTTCGACCTTACAGCCAACTCAGAAGCTTACTGCAACAAGCACCATGCTAAGCTTGATACGGACTCGTACAGCGATAACATTTCCCTTTTCAGTAGCTGCTCCGAGTGTTCCTGCAGTACTGACAGCAGCACTAGGGAATCTAGCAGCAGGGACGACCTATCTGATCTCATATTTGGTGACTCGGGTCGTGGACTGAGATACCCGTGGAAAAGCTCTTCAGAATCAGACAGTTCATCTCCTTCCACCTCTCCCTTATGTTCAGGACATCATCATCACTCAAGCCATCAGCCACTTATGGACGGCGGTGGAGGTATCCAATTTTTGTGCTCTAACCCATCTAGCCACCATTGTAGGAATGTAGATTACAACTGTAGTTATAGTAGTAACCTTAGGCAGCAGGAGACTGAGAGACTGACCAATGTAGACGATTTAAGATGCGGTGTCCCTTCCAGGCGGTCCTCCTCCGGAAGAAGGGGTTGAAACACCTTATCGAAACCCTTTAGCTGTTACCCCAATAGATGGTTTCTGGGCAGTACAGAGGCTGTTTATGCCTCTTTTTGAGGTCCATCATACTATTGAAGTTTAATATATAGACTCCTTAAAAGACAGGTTTCTTCTGATTATGGAGCACTTGCTCCAGTCTAATTCATGTATTCTTTGTTGACTCGTATCATCTTGTGCATGATGTTAAATTGTAAATGTAGAGCATCTCAGGGATTTAAGAGTTCACAGGGCTACGATTTTGCTGCAACGCTGGCTAAGGCCAGCCAGCAAGACTGAATGAGAGTTTGGCTGCAAGTATTAAGAGATGATGTGGACGAGTCAAAAATGGTGGCTGAAATCTAGCTAAGGAGATAGCTGCGCTTGCAACCATCTCTGACCTGTGCTTTCAGCAACCAAGTTGATCATCTCATTAAGTGCCGAATAGTAGAGAGCCATGTCAACTTCATATTCATCATCTCATCACCATACACATCTCTCCCTATCCATGCCATAAATGCTTCCATCTTTTCTCTCTCTCCGGGTTCTTCTGGACAGCTTGATTAGGACTGCAGTTTTGGAGGATAGTGTTCTTCTCGATTTCATGATGCTTTTCAACATGTTCAAGCCCCTCAATAAATAACCTTGCATGAATGTTGAAGCACAGATTCACTAGATTCTGAGATGATAGAAGCATACATAGATTATGAATCCCTAAACTAATACCAAAATAACACACAAATCCCAACAAAACAGCATGAAGAAGTTGATAGATAGATAATAGCTGGTGTTGGAATGTGAGACCTCAAAACCCAAAGCAATGAAAAAGCATGCTCTGTGGCGTCATTCAGGGTGTGAATAAGCAGCACAATCGACCAACCACAGTTCAGACCAGGGACCAAATCATGATAAAGAAGAAGGAAAAATGACAAGCAAGGAAATAGATGAGGATAGAAATGAATGCATGCCTTCTCTTGCAACCTCTTTCCAAGCTCTCTCTCCTTTTTCGCATCTCTGATACAAAAGTCAAAGAACTTAAAAGTACAGGTTGGAGTAGGGTAAGAGGGAAGCCATGTCTTGAATTGGAAAGAAATCTAAAGTGCTCACTCAAAAGGACATTCATTCTCAACCCATTCATATTCAAGTCCACACACACCTTAGGGTTGAGCCAAGATATCTCTCTACAGTAAGGCTCCTAATTGAGCCTGAGTTTGATCAGTGAAGTGGGGTTTTGTTGTGTCTGGTGGGTTCCTTCAGAACATGTGGTTGGGGTTCAAACACCAATAAATCTAATTGACCCTCATCAAGAAGCTACTAAAGATTCTGTGGAAAAGTAAAGTGTCATCAAATATAGGGCTTTCTTTCACTTGTGCTAAGCTTTGGTTACAAAGCAAGTCCAAGCAAGCAAGCAGTAAAAGAGCATGATGCCTTTAAATGTACTTTAGCTTGCGAGTGAAACAAACAAGCATCAGAATTCAGATATTAGTAAACATCTTCTCTTCTCAAAATCCCCATCTGACTCACCTACACGTCCTTATCCCAAGGGATAGAGCCACAGAGAGATCTGATTCAGCCCTAATCATCTTATCCACTGTAGCAGACATCCAACTTTATCAGATACTGAGAACACACATAGACACACCATTATCATCTGTCAAAGCTTGGGAAAGAAGATTAAAGGATCTGTAGATATCCAACAGCAGATTGCAGCAGAGTAGAGCCAAGGGCTCGCATCCAAACAGCTTTCTGTGTTGATCAACGCTCATCTCTCTGTCATCACTATCCTCCTGCTACACAAGCCCAAGTGGGGCTCCTTATTAGCTAGCTTTTGATGCATATAGACTGAATTGAGCAGTGTCCACTAACCCTAAGAACCATGCTCAGTAGCTTCTGTGCTGCTGCAGGAAAGTAGCTAATGGACATGGCAGTGGCACACACCCCATTGCCCTTCTCAAGGACCCATCAGTCCACACACTGCCCTTTCTTCTCCATAAGCTCAACTCATATGCACCATTCAAATCTTTCAACAATCAGAAGATTCAAAACACTGCAAGATGAAAACAAAACCCAACCTTGATGCTTCAGCTACAACAACTTAACCCTTTAGCAACCACATCTCGTCGCTAAAACCCCAGAGAATCAGAACTCAACTTAATTTCCACTCAACAAACGACCACGATTCACAACAATTCAAGAAAATATATATAAAGAAATTAGATATAAAAAAACAACAACAATTCAACATCAAACTAATCAGTTAACTATTAAACATCAAATCCTAAACCAAGAGAAAAAAAATCCCAGCAAAAGTCAACAATGAAGAAGACGACACATTTAAACAGAGTAAGAGACTGACGAATTTCTCACAGCAGTTGTTGTTGACACTCCAAACCGATCCCAACCCTTGAAAGTTTGCATCTTTATCATCTCCAGATCAGTAAGACTGTCTTGCAGTCGGAGCCCAGATCACATCAGACGGCAAATTGCAGCTGTACATCGGAACTCCAGGCTCCCCACCTCCACCATTGTTGTTGTTGTTATCTCCGGAAGCAGCAGACGGAGACTGTTGATCGTTCCCTCCGGGAGAAGTTGTGTTATTGTTCCTAGTTGCTTCGTCTTCGACTGGTAAGCGTTGGTATGATGGACTGGAGAACGAAGCTGCGATGACGTACACGGGTCCGGCGGCTGTGAGAGGCCCTGCTACAATGCCTCCGATGATCTGACCTTGCGGGACCGAGAGGGAGATGGCGACGTTGAGATTCGCGGTTGGGAGCTGCGAGTGAGTGGTGGGAGTTGTGAAGGTGGCGGCGAGTGAGAGAATGTCGAACCGGCCATGGAAGGTGACGGTGGAGGAAGAGTTGGGGCTGGGTTGACGGATGGTGACGTTCGCGACGGCGCCGGAGGCGGAGAGGATGCAGAGTCCTGTATTGCGGCGGCGGGAGAATTTAGCGACTGCGTCGACTATGTCTACGCCGTTGGAGATTTCGAGAATGTAGGGGCTCATAATCGGGTCGGGTTCTCGGGTGATGATGACGGGAGGTTTGGGTTTGTTTTTGGATCCGGGTGGGCGGCCTCTGGGTCGGCGCTGGACTTCGATGCTCGCTCCATCGTTATCTTTCGGGCCGGGTTGGGAATGTGTCGGGTTGGGTGTAGCTGTGGCGCCACCGCTGCTGCTTTCGTCATCAATTTCGCGAGAGACGACTGGGAATGGGAAGGGCTGTTGATGGTGGAATTGGATAGGGTTGGAGTAGGGCTGGTGGGGGTGGAGGAGTTGGTGGTGGTGTTGTTGAGATTGGCGGTGGAGGTTGGAGAAGATGACGGCGGTGGGAGAGGCTGCGGATGTGTTGTTGGGGTTGGGCTCTTTCTTGGGATCGCTGTACTCGCGTTTCATGATGTGGGGTTTCCGTTTTGGGGCTCAAGTTCTGATCTTTTTGAGCTTCGAGGGGGGTTTTCTGATCTGGGTCACCGAGCTTCTCGGTGGTGATTGTGGCGGAGGGTTTGGTCTTTTGATGGATTCTTAGTGTAGAGAGAGAAGGTAGTGTGAGCTGTGAAGATGGGAATTGAGAATGGAAGTTAAAGAGGTGATGGTGGCAGTGGATGGGTGGGGCCCATTAGGGTTTGCAGATCGGAGCTTTTAAGGGTCGGAGGGTTAGGGTTTAGGAATTGGGATTTGGGAATGAGTTGGGTTTAATTAACCTTGCTCATTAATAAACTATTACTCGATGGATGTTTTTTGTCCCATGAATGAGCCATATCATTGAATCATTGAAAACCACAATTGCATTCATTGCCACCCTCTCAAAACACCCTAACCAATAACTCCACCTGCAGATATGAAGTTGCTACTACGACCATGCCATATGGGCATTGCATCTATATCCCAAGCAATGCATGCCAGACATGAATCTTAAGGAAGATCCGATGACATCAAACATGCATGTATCACTAAAATTTTAATATGAGATAAATATAATTTATAACTCAAGAGCTAGTCGGATCATCTCGATTTGAATCAAATGAAAATAGATGATATTTTTAGTCCATGTGTGAACAATTTTGATTTGAGCAAGTCAAATTGAGGTAGGAGAGGTTAGAACCAACCTGTTGATGAAGAAGGGGCAGAGAGAGCAAAGGGACGTGGGGAATGGGGGACCTATGAATGAGCTTCCGACCGAGTGGATTGAAAGCCACTTAATGGAACCTCTTCCCTTTCGGCCATGGGGGATGCATATGCAAGCTTCCTGTTATCTTTTACATTTTGTCCCCTTCTCACTAGAACCACTTTTAACTCACCTATGCAATGCAAATCTATGTTCACATTTGATCTTATGATAGTTTTCACACACTATTCGGCATATAATCCATCTGATTTGAATTGTACTGAAATGATTGACTACAGTGGTTTTTGCCCAGTTTTAAAGAGTTCATGTTGGACTTTTCATGAGGAACAACTCAAGGAAATTGAACTTATTGCAGCCCACATATTTGAATGAAAAAATTTCCAACAAGGGGGAGGGGAAGAAAACAATATGTAGGCCTCATGCTCCAAGATGATCTCAAAAATTGCAAGAAAGAGGAATTCAAAGTGTAGGGTGATGATGCCATTGCTTTGGTTTTATTCCTTAGGAGAAGAATAATGTAGACAACATTTTGATTGATGGTTGTCTGGTGCCTACTACTACTACTACTTAACTTTGTGTGCCCACCCACCTCCTCAAACCCACCAATTGTAGGTAGACTTGATGCACAAAATTTGGGATTGTGGGTCACTTCCAATTTTGGGTTTGCATTTGTACACCCACTCCAAGCCCACAGTATCTGCACTTGGGGCTCCACCAAACCTCACTTTTGAACTTTGGTCCCTATCTTCTCCAGGTCCAGGTCCCCTCGACAGCTTCTTGAATCCATTTCAAATGCAAGATGATGGATTGCTGCCAGCTGCCACTAATCTTGGGTTATAAGCTTATAAGGATTGCACTTGTGGCTGTTGGATTGATCCAAGTCGGTAGAGAGGTTCATCAACTTCATGTAACTGTGCACTTTGAGAAAAAGAAGGTGTTGGATGACCATTCAACTGGTTGTTGTGATGTTGGTGTGAGCTGAGATCAGCTGTTGGATGGATCTGCAGGTGAGTTTCTTCATGATGAATCTCAATTAACATTCATCTATGGTCCATGGAGTCTTCTCATCCGACCATTTACAGCGAAAATAGCAAGTTTCTCTCAATCTAAAACTTTTTATGATGCATTCATGGACAAGATTCTGATGCAATAAATTGTTTTACAAGGAAGAAAATTTTCTGATCAATGAAAAAGTAACATGACTCAGGTGGTGTCTGAAAGACTGAAACAGCCATAACAAAAGCTGATATGAGCGGGTAGGGCGGGAGGGGAGGCAGCTCAGTTTGGTTCTATACATGAGCAACATGTACAAAGTTTATCTGAATTGGACATAAACTTGCCTCATTGAGATCCTCCATACAACCATTCAGATTTACCAAAAAAAAAAAGTATGGCAGATTGGTATGTGGAGAATTAGCAAGAAATGTTGTACCTGGACCCTTGAAGCATTATAAATAGGTATGGAAAAATCCATGCTGACAGGTCCCATTTCCCTCGCAACGTAATCTGTGGAAATTCAAGTCATAGCCTGAAAATCTGATGTATAAATTATCTGTGAGTCTAAAAAGATTACGTCGATATAGAAGACCATGAAATTCTTGGGTGAAGGTCAGTTTGGCTCAGTGTAAGATCATTTTTACCAGCAACCTGTTTAATCATCAGAAGTTAATATGCAAGTCTGACAAGAGTGTCAAAAAAGTGAATGTATGCAGAAAACTAGAAAATTATCAGCTTCGTTGAAGTGAGTTTCCTGTCGCAGCATTTTGTTCCAGCTCAAAACTTACTCTACACAAATGCATAGATAAAAAAAGTTCCTCAGAAAAAAAAAGTTCCTCATTAATTTTCTTCATGAAGGTAAATATCCGGAACATACCACCCAGACGTAAGTTTTGGAAGAGGCATCTTTACTACAACTGCATTGGCAGTAAATCCGAAGAGAATTAGAGCATGTACCTTCAAGATCACCTCAGCCAATGATCAGAAAAGAAACAGGTTATCAAGTTCCTTATAATTTTAGCATCGAGATATTATTGTCTGTCAGAAAACTGTAAGATTTATTTATTACATGAAGCTGTCCGTCCAGCATCTTGGACTACGGACGTGGTTATGCGAAAAGGAGGCTCATTCCTCCGTCAAGCTGTAAGTCATTGCAGTAAACTCACCATCATTCGGTGGAGCCTATCCAAAGGAAGGCATAAAAAATATATATCAGAACACATCTTATCAGAAAAAGAGACAGGAACTTATGTTTTAGCTCGCCTTCTTAGTTCTTATGGACGCACCAGAATCAAAATTTTGTCTGTGACACAATTTTGGTGCTGAATACATTCATGGAAGCTACACCAGAATTCCTGGCCTGAATTTAAACTTGAATAGAACTGCCAAAAGAATTTGTAAGTACCAGAATGCGTTAAGCTGGATGAATATGCGCAGAATGCGCCAAATATCTTCGAAATACCCATTTATGAAACCAGGAAATTTGTCTGAATAATGTGTCAGCATAAGGAAAAAGATCATTACATTTGCCTGTAGGCTCAACAATGTTGTCTCTCCCTATCATCAGCGATTCTTCAAGAGCTAATTTAACTACTGGATTGCAAAAAGCAAACTCTTCACTAAAATAGCTCCATTAATTTCAGATGACGGTATCTGCCCCTGTCGTCAGAAGATCAAAATAAAGATCAGTCTTTGAAAAAGGTTATAACTAACAGGTATTAGAAATGTGAACTTCAAAGACAGAAAATGTCACGACCCAAACCTAGGTCGAGACCCGCGCTTGACCAAATTCAAGCAAGCCTCTATGTCAACAATTTATCCATAGATAAAATACTGATATCAACGTAAAAAGTGAACTCAACCATTTCAATTACCAGAATCCTACTCAAGTACAACGGAGCAACAAAGATCAGTCTTTGAAAAAGGTTATAACTAACAGGTATTAGAAATGTGAACTTCAAAGACAGAAAAGCCAAATCTTGCTCACAGTTGAACTAAAAGTCGCGCTGATATCTTCAATGACATTGATAAAAATCTCTTCCTTCTCGCCTGACCAAAAGTCTGCAATATAATTTTCTGTTGACATTTGGTGAGTCCAAAACATGAAGAGGCTGCAACTTAAATACTGCTCCGTGGCTATTACTTCCTCTGCAAGATATTCATCTCTTTTTTCATTCTAATCTCTTGGGCTGCATTTCTCAAACCAAATGCATCCTTAGAAATCTGCAAGTGGGGATACATTTGAAGATCAGTGGTGCAATTAGAGTGAAATATGGACAAGGTCAAGAGGTTTTAAGCGCGTTAAGGATTGGTCATGAAGATTTGGATTAAAGCAGAGTTGGAGAAAGTGAGTTTGTTCCTTTAAAAGAATGAATCTCAAGACCAAGAATCCAAAACAGAGCTAGAAACATGAATACTGTTGTTCAGGTAAGGATGTTTCTTACAAATGCTTCTTTTGTTTCATAAGGGAAGATTTAAATCTGTTAGAATTGATCCTTGGATTTGTATACTGGCCAAAAGGCACTATAAGCAAACTTCTTCAGTCATCTTGGCCTGCGACTATATCAAAATGTGGCGTCAATGGTGCTTCATCTAACCATAAAAGCTACAAATGTCAACTGTGTTGGATCTTGTGGCTGAATGGAGACCCAGTAGGAGCTATTAGACCCAGATTTTGCATGATCTTTTTACTTCGCACGCTTGTGTTTGTGTCTAAACTGATTGGAACTACTGCCTGCGAAAAACAGCCAGTTGCATATTAAAACTTGAGTTGCAGGGAGTAAGAGAAGTTACAGGGGATATCATATGTACGAGCAACCCACCTGGCGAGGGCTGTTGACAATGTTGTCAACTTTACCTGTTTTTTTAGAGTCGAGACGTGCTGCTTCATTTTCAGTATTTTGGGACTGTGACTTATGCTTCGTGGCACGAGTTTTTTCAGCATCTGTTGCACTACTCACTTCTGATTTTGGTTTGCCATTCTCAAAGTTCGTTTCCAACTTTTTAGAAGAAAGTTTTCGTCTTGGGGAAACTCTTTTTTGAAACTGAGAAATATTAATGAAAAACAGATAAGCTCAAATGAGGAGCCCACACAAACCATTTTTGTCAATGATTTATCCAGATAAGTTGATGGACATGTAGCAACAACTTACAGATGTTCCATTTTCCAGCATTATGGTGTTCTTTTTCACGCTCTTGTTGTTCTTTGCACTGCATAGCTTTCTACCTTTTTGCTGCGGCACACTATCACTTATTCTTGTCACAGACAGATCATCCTCTTCTTTTTCCTGGAAAACAAATTCAGTTTATTTTACGTTTAACCACACATATCAATTAATCGTAGTAGTTTACTGAGATGATTTGAACAAAGCCGACGCATTTTCTTAATGAAGGTCATTTTCATTAGGAAACGATACTCAGGCTATCTAATATAGAATTCTACCTGTGTATTGTTGTCCTCTTCAGACTTTACATGAGAAATTTTCTCAGGTCCGACTTCTACAATAACATAAATAAGAAACAAAATTTTAATGAAACGTTCATCCGGAGGGTGGATTATGTTCATAAAGCACAATGAGACTAAACTCTCTGAGAAACAAAACAAGAAAATGAAGCTGTGTTCAAGAGATCTTAGAGACTAAGACTTGTTTTCAGTAACAATTCATGATAAAGTAGACCTCGTTAAACAAGGGTTAACAGTATGATAAGTTTCTACGTCGTATTGTGATTGTAAGAAACGCTCAGGGTAGCACATTATACAGTGGAATCAACTGTGTTACCTATGGACTGAGATGATTCAGATGCTGCTGGTCCTTCGGATTTACAGGAGCGTGGACGATCCTACAAGCAAAATGAAACATCGCAAGAGGAAATGCCGTGATGGATAACTGTTGAGCATGGAGATTACAATCATAGCAATTTCATAAATGGCGTTGTATTAGGTAAAAGGTTACCTTGTCTAAAGATTCCTGTAGTATTTGACCGTAGTTACCATTATACAGCTTCAGTATCTGAGAATCCATATAAATTGAAATGATGCAAATAAAGAAATTAAAAGAATGTTTTCATTATAATAATATTAACAACGAAATGCGGAAAGCCAAAGGCATGAGCTGGAAAACATAACGGTCATGCTCAAAATCTGTAACTGACCTTGTCGAATTCAGCACGGCTTTCTAAAGGGTCCACATACAAGCTGGAAGCAGATACGATAAGTTTCGATCTCTTTATGCTTAAAATCAAACACATTATGAACGAATAAAGATATATTTCTTAACTATATGTAGCTGCCATAAACTCGAACAAGAACTTCACCAACTGATCTCTCACTGGGTTTGATTAGTTCACTTACAGTGTCAGCATCGACGACCTGGATAGATGTAATACCAGGAGGATAAGAAATCACCACACATAGATTAAACATTCGACATAGGTAAAGTTAGGCTTGCATACCTGTGCAGGCCACCATGAAGAAGGATGAAGTTTAACCCAAATAAGATCACCTAACTTGACACCTCCACTTGATTTACGAATCTCGTGTTTTATGCCACCTTCCTCAACCTTAATCACTTCATTACTAGGATGCTTCCGCTTCATAGTCGAGAATCTGTATGTTGGAGAATCAAACATTAGGAAAAACAGGTTCACCGCAAAATAACAATTTGGTGACCGAGTTCTATTGTTTAGAGCTGATAGTCAATCCTAACTACATAAGAATAAATTAATGCCAGCAGCTCAAAAGGACTTAAGTGGTACAGACTGGTCGAACCATGATGCTAAAGACAGTGTTTAAGGAATCATGTAGCATATTTTATTAGCAGAACAAGCAAGTACAGACCAGCATATTTTGTCATTTTAAGTTACGTTTCCATTCAAGATCAACGTGCCTAAGAGCACTAATATTCTTCCGACATATCTAGTCCAAACACCCAAGGCCAACATATATATAACTCACTCCATTCATACTTCCCCGCATTTTGCCCAAAATCTCATATTCAAACTCTAAGCATGCTTTAAAAAACTATCCGACAAGTTCTTTATCAAACACAATCTAAACTCAGAGCTGAAAGCAACACATATCCTGTAAACAACCACCCGTTTATTCAACGAACCAACATTAACGAACCAGAAGTACATTTCATGCTTATCCCAATACATGAAACTGAAACGAAGAAATACATACACAAAAACTTCTTACGAATAAAAAACCCACAGAGCGTCATTATCATTCTTCAATGCGCTATTCAGTTTCAAGATTCATAATTCTACACGTTCTTTCTCAAATCACCCAATCCGGAACCCCGAAATGACTCAAGAACGCATCTATGCAGCACTCTTAGCCTCCCCTAGCGGTCATTTACCAAACACCTTCACACAATCATTCACACCCCACAATACCAATAAACCTAAACATCACACACAATCTTCACAATCACAATGCTCAAACTACCTAAAAGACTTCGAAGACCACAAACTACCATCCTCATCCTTCAACACACATTCTTATTTCACTGATCACGACACAGACGCAAACTCCGCAAAACCCTAGCGTGCAGCATTCGACAGAGCACAAAAAGACATCGCAGTGACTGAAAAGCTTGAGGAAAGTGCGAAGAGTTGAGAAAGCGAGTAACAACTCACCGGAGATCGCCGGATTTTTGGACGATTCGGCTTCGTCGCCGATGGAGCTGAACGAGAGTGAAAGTAGTTGCAGAATGGCGTTGTGTATCATGAGGAGCGTGCGGAGATTCTTCCCTTTTTTTAAATTAGTGATTTTAGTTGTCTCTGTTTTGTAATTAGTCAAAGTTTTGTACATGAAAAAGATAATAAGCTTTCAATATATTATAATTTTCCACTTGAATCACTCACCCTGCCATGTTTACAATCAAAAGACGCAGCTGATGAAATCTTTTCAGCAATTTTATTGCATCAAACAAACCTAATAAATTCAGCTTCAGATAACACAGTAAAGTTTACAACAGTGGCACGGCCAATGCGCGCTAAATGAAGAACAAAATAAATCTCGCTTCAGATTCCGAGCTTAGGAACCGAATATTGAAGTTGGCTAGCTACACATTCAGAACCAGTGGACCCGTAGGAACTGAAATTCTTTACTGAATTTTCTACTCCAAGGTATTGGTACACATCCTCGTCAAATACTGGATTTATTGCACGTAACTCATCAAGGCTAAGATCCTGAAGCTGACTGTTTTTGGCAACACAGTAAGCAACAGATCTCCCGACAATATCGTGAGATGTCCTGAATGGTATCCCCTACAAGAGAATATTATTTTTTAAAATCAGCATTTTTCTGTACTAGATAATTAGAAGCAAGTAAACAAATAATTCAGCAATTGTATGAAAAGTTTGGTACTTGAATTAAGAATATGATATCTAAAACCCGGGTAAAAATTGTACGAGTTTATGAACAAATAAAACATTTAATTGAAGCAGACAGAGCCTGACCTTTTTCACGAGATAATCAGCCACTGTTGTGGCATCAAGATGACCGGCAGGCAATACCTTTTGTATTCTCTCGGCATTGAATGCAATATTTTGTGCAAATTCCGATGACAGTTCAAGCATTCCAATTATCGTCTTGACACTATCAAATACAGGCTCCTTGTCTAATTGTCTTCCTGAATGAAAACAAGCAAAAGATGCTTTTATGTAAGAAAATTTCACAAGACTAAATTGATGATTGTTACATTGTTGAGCATTCAGAAAACAAAGCTAAATGCACGAAAATATTATTAACAAATTAAAGTAAAAGTTGCACACCTGTAAATCATGATTATACACATGGGGGAGACCTTTGCACAGTACTAAGAGAGCAACCAAGTCTCCAACAACCCTGGAAGACTTTCCACGAACAAGTTCCATTGGATCCGGGTTTTTCTTTTGCGCCATTATGCTGCTTCCGGTAGAGACAGAATCGCTGGGAGTGATAAATCCGAATTCCTCAGATGCCCACAATACCCATTCTTCACCGAGGCGAGATAGGTGAATAGCAGTGACGGAATTAGTAGATAGAAACTCCAATACAAAATCTCTGTCTGAGACTGCATCAATACTAGTATAGAGCATCGAAAGTCATCACATAGACAGCCAAAAATTTGACATGGGAGTTCAAGAAGTTTGGCTAACCTGTTTCTTAGAGGAGCAGAAAATCCTAAAGCCTCACAAGTCATAAATCTATCAATCGGAAGACCAGTACCAGCTAAGGCACATGCACCAAGAGGACAGAAGTTCAAATTAGCTCTACAATTGAGAAACCGAATCACATCACGCTCAAGCTGGAAAAGTCACAAAAACAGTAATAACTCATCACATATACAGTGACATGGCCAGTTGCTAAAGTTCACTTAAAATGAAGGTGTATGATTATCAAAACTAGGAATAAGCCATTCGAGTAATCATTAATTTCAAAACCTGCTCAGCATATGCCAAAAGAAGATGTGGCAGCAGAACCGGCTGCGCCCTTTGCAAATGTGTATACCCAGGAATAAATAAGCTTTTCATTTTTCTGCGCTAGAACCACCAATGAAACCTGCACCAAAGAACAAAACCCAACCAATCCAACAACCACATTCCATGCCATTTAACTAAAACTTGACCCTTTAACAATCTCAACCCACACATCTGCAGCCGCTTAATCGAGATAATAATATTGTCAATGGCATCTCGACACCACAACCGAAAATCAGTACAAACTTGATCATTCCGGCTGCGCGCAGTATGCAGCTTCTTCGCAGGCTCCCCTATTAAATCAGTAAGCGCTGCCTCAATGTTCATATGCACATCCACCCGATCAGACCTCCACACAAACTCACGTGATTCGATTCTTTTCTCTATTTCCTCCAGCCCCTTCAGTACACTGTCCCTATCACTCTCACTCATCAATCCCTACAGCATCAACAAAATTAAGAAAATCAAAAAGTGAAAAGACTTGTTGCAATGAATGAACCAATACAAATTGAAACTTCTGGAAGATAATCAAACCTGGGAAGCAAGCATTGTCGCATGAGCTTTACTCCCCAAAATATCCTGCTTATACAGAGCTTTATCAAACGAAACAGACTCAGTAAACTTCTCAACAGCATCCGTGACGCTCTCTTCAAACCTCCCTCCCCACAGCTTGGTCTCCTTCGGCTTTGAATCGTCCAGACTCGCGTCCATCTTGGCGCGCACACCAGCGAATGATACTGAGGGTTTTAGGGTTGGGAATTGGTGGGTTTTGATAGTTGATAAAAATGCGGAGGTGGGTGCTCGAGGGGAGGAAGCTTGTGAGTCCGCCATTGTCGCGGCGAGTTGGTGACGAGGTTGCAAAGAGTTCGATTTTCCCTTGTTTTGGTGGTCCGCAGGGTTAGTTTATTGGGCCGGTGGTACTCTTTTATAAGAGGACTCTATTCACTTTATGTGTTCAAACCCTCTCTTATTTGCTGCAGAATTGAAGTACATTTAACTGATATAATACTGAAGGTTTTTAAAGATACAAGGAATGATAATAAGAGAAATTACACAAGTAGTCAGAGCATTCTGTTAAAGTAGTCCTGAAGATTTTTAGGCTAAACAACCTACAAAAAGTGTCCAACCAAACTGCTAGATAATGTGCAGACTCTCCTCGCCCTCGGGACAAGACTTATATAACGAAACTACCAAGAACCGTCGGTTTTGTCACTGCGTAAGCAGCTTTGAATCACATGCCACGATCTTAATGTGACCTACATTTTCTTGAGAGTCCTCGGTTTTGAAGAGAGCATCCTGGAGGATGAAGGTCCAGACATTATCACAGAATCTGTAGGTATGCAGATGCCCCTGAAAAATATTGAAAACAAAAAACATTAACATGAACTGTAAATTGGATGACTGATTTTGCATGTCGTAAAATATAAAACATAGGTGGAAAGTGTACATTGTATAAATACTTCATCTTTAAATATATCAAGTTAAGCAATAATAGAATGGAAGCCACATCATTTCTTTCTATCATGTTAGCATTGAGAATTGCAACACAAAGGTAATTATAAAACGCTTGCATCTGAATCCAAAACCGAAGGCTATGCTTCCGCCCTCTATTTTCGCATTTCTGGTTTTAGTTATAAGAAAAAGTGTTGCTTTGTTATCCATTGGTCCCGCTATAAAATTAAAATGATGCCTCAACGAACAGTTGCCCAATAATTCCAGAAATATTGTCGTGGTGCACCATATTTACCCTAGTAAATGAGTAGAAAGAATGTGGCTCTTCAATGCGGGCTGGAACAACAACCTCCATAATCATTCCATCACACCAATACAATTGCATCGCCATTCCACACGCAATGACAAAGAGAGCCACACAAATCAAATGCAATAGAGCAAACAAGAATCGCACAAACAAAAGATCTTACAAGAATCACAACTTCACTACTTTCCATTAAACATTTCGCTTAATACATCAAACAATATTAAGTAGCAAATTTCGCAAACTACAATAAATTCCCAAAACTGAACTAGAACCCAAACCTTGTAAAGAAAAAAGTTACCTTGATGGAGACCTTGCTCTTCACTTGCGTCTCCAGAGCCTCGGTCATGGACTGCAATAAAAAAAAATAGTAACAAATTTGAAAACATCTTCACTCCGATCAACTTTTTTCCCTTCACCTAAATTCTATACCTTGTCAAACTGTACGAGCACCTTTATAGCTAGATCAGCTCCCAGCGTCCCATTCTCCACCATCTCATCCAATGTCTCAGTCAGACACATCCCGATCGTCGATCTCCTGTACAGCTCAAACGTCGCCATTCCAACCACGATCTGCCCCGCCATCACCACCACAACAACAACAAACCAGTTCATCAATCCACAGCTCATAATTTCAAACAAAACAACAACACATGAAAATCGAACAAATCTAGGTCGTATACTACGAAATTGAATTGAATAAAGCGCGGAGGATTTTACAGGTAATCGATCGATCTAGAGAAGAAGAGGTTGTCGATACCTGGCTCGGAGATTCCCGAGATGAAAATTTTGAGGGCTTATGTAGGCCTTCTTTTGTAGCCACAGAGGCATATATATAGAGAGAAGAACATGAAATCCTGATGAGGGTCTGTGGATGTTAAATGACTTTTTTACCCTTTTTACAAAATCTGTCTGGGCCTATTAGTGGGCCTTGGACTCCCTAGCTTACAGATGTTTCACAGATGAGAATTTTGGACTGGCAACTGAAGGTGGACATTCTAATCTGATGTAATCATACATAAGACCAGGTTGAAATGGTCCTTCAGTTCTTGGTTGAGTCAAGTAAATGCTGTTCTCCCCTTCCACAAGTCCTACCAAGTCCATACTGTACAGCCAATACAATCCATGAATTCCATGTCTCGAAATCGAATTATCCTTACCGATTAGCCCGGTCGTGTACAATGGAGGATCTGATTTCGGATCATTCAGCCTAACCTTAAAAAAAAAACTCAAATGCGTTATGAAATGGGGTTGGCTAAATGTTTTTGAAACATTTTTTTGAACTCTCTTAATGTCGGCTTACCTGAAGTTCAGCAAGGTTTGCTGAAGCCAGCGCTACGCGCAGCTTATATATCTCGGTGGGGCTGACAGTGTCAAGTCTAAATCTGATTTGCCATGTTGTACCTTCATATCCATTCTTTGTTTTCCTTCAAATTTAGTACCAGGTCAAGATTTCATCGTTGCCTCAAAAATTCACATTTTATGTCGTACAATTAATTATAATGGCAAAGAGCGAAATGAAGGTACCTGGGGACCTGAGTGAAGAACCAATCCTTACTGTAGTTACTTTCGCCAATTGTGTAGACTAAATCCCCATCAGGATACAACTCTGCATATCTTTCCCACAGGCCATACTGCCTGAACCTGAATATAAAAAAATTCCTTAGAAACATTGAGTCATTGATATCTTTTTTTATAATGCTCAAAAAATATAAACTAAGTAAATTCAGCTTACTTGTCTGGATGATCAATGAAGAGCTTGTTAACGAACTTTGGATTGGGATCCGGAACGAAGAACTCAGCAGCTGATCGGTCAGGTACGCCTATTTCCCACAATGTAGGTCCATATCTTGGAGGTGCATACACCAGATCACCAAGGTTGATATCACAGCCTACAAAGGATAATTTTTTTTTGCTCATCTGAGTATTTTCATTCCAAAAATCAACCAAGAAAATTAATGTTAACCAGATGAATTTCTACTGTGAAATTTCAACGAACTGTTGGTGACTTGTATCAACAAATTGATAAATTGATCAGAGGATGCTCCAATTGGTGTTTGAACAGACCGTGTGAGAGGCACTTTGTTGAAGTGTCAGGGTTCTCGGTAGGAGAACTACGATTTGTGAGAGACAGATCGAGGTGAATAAAAAAGATCTCAGTCTGATGAAGTCAGACACACGTGGTGCAACTACATAGCAGTAACAGAGGGAGTCGTGTTACGTAAGATGTATTGTATTTTCTCATTTAATAGTGAAGTGCTTTCCACTTGGTTCAGAAAATCCTTGAGTAGGTTGATGGAGCTGAACATGATAACCATATCATGTGTCATTTACATTTCATCATACCCTTTGTCGTGTTATTGACAAATATATAAAATACTATATGTTTAAATATTGTGAAGCAGCTAACGGTGCATTGGAACACTCAAAGTGGGACACACATACGACGTTCAATCAAGAATGCCATAACCTTAATATACACAAACCTGGAGCTACCGTCGTAATGGTGTCACTCATATAGTCCCCGATGAAACCAGGTACCCACGCGTTGAGACTGTAGTCGCCTGTTCGAATGTTTTCTATTAAGAACTGGCCGGTTTCATCAGTTCTCGTCCAAAATTGGTAACCCTGAACACAAGTAACATTTACATTTTCAAGGCTCAAACATGGGAAAAAAAATCAGATATGTAAATTTTACTGGTTTGGTCGATGAGAATGGGCACCTTGGAGTCCCTTTGCCAAGCTCCAACACCGCCCAGCGGAGCTAATCCGATATAAGCTCCAGTAGCTACTATGAGATCATCACTAGCATACCTTCATCAGTTAAAAACACAAAACTACTGAATCTTGATTTTTACTGATGCATGTTAATCTTTGGTTTTAAACCTCGATGTACCTGTCTTGCACGAAAAATCTTCCAGTGACTTTACCACGCATATCAGACTTTGGAAAGTCATCGGACGCCGGAAAATTATATGGCCAGTTTCCAACTTCAGCCCTCATCTAAAATAAACATAGTAAGATGATAAACCATAAACTTATGCACAACTAAATTCACACAGACTGCTGTCCTTCTTAAGAGTATATATACCTGTTTTTTAGCGTCGTCCCAGAGGCTTAACGGAACTTTTTCACTTCCATCAGAGTTTAAATAGAAAAACACTGGGCCGAAAACCTTTTTCCACGCCTCATGGTCACCATACTTTGCCACAAGATCCTCACCGGAGTAATGTGCACTCATAAACATCTACATTGAACTGAAACCGGTCAGAACATAAGTCTGCATAACACTATAATGACAATGGATTTATCTCTAAACTCTATCCTCTGAAGTTATCGAATTTTTAAGACTTTACCAAGAAGGTAAACATAGGTAAAATGTTCTTACAGCAAGGGTGATGGGTCCGACATGAGAGGAAAGGTTCTGTTTCTGAGGTCCACCGGTGCGAAACTCGCTACTTGGTGTGATCTGCCAAAATCCAGTACTTGTGACTTCATCAATCCAGCCATGGACCTGAAGATCTTTATTTTTGCATGAGTACTGGTATTTATCATCAACCTATGAAACATCCAACAATTTAATTTTTCTTGCATTGCCAAGCTAAATGCATGTTTTAACTTTTTTCACATTTTAAGCACCAATTTTTAGCATTTTGCTTTCTGAAGAGGATGACATACCTCTCCTTTGAATTCGGGTTCTATTGGATCGATTAGCAAAACTGATTCTGGGTAGTCCAGAGCTTGCCCTCTTGGAGGTACACGGTCGTCTGGCAACGGCATTCTCCTCTGCCTGTTATCTGCTACAGCCATGTACTTAAACCTAAGAGAATTCAGCAAACATTTTTATCAAAAACTATGATTTTACTAAATATGAAATGTCAGAGGATGATCATTGAAGATTTATCATACTTGTCTTTTCCAAGCTTGAATACAATTCTGGTCTGTGGTAGATTGAAGCCTGGCCACTCTTTCAAGTGTTCATATATGGCGTAGCAGTAGAAGCCTGACGAACCCCGAAGCATTATGAACCTGAGGGATTGCATTTTTATAGAAGAAAGTCCTATATAATTATTTGAGTGTGAATTCTTATTCAGTAGATACATGTCATTTGGCTTGAAGAGAATTTCAGGGAAAGCAGAAACTCAAACCTTTTGTCAATATTCAATGGGACTAATTGGCCCTCAAGTGACGGATCCCAAGTTCTTATGAAAGAAAGCTCAACTTGTTCATCTGTTTCAGTGACCACCTGAAAACTTGTTCCATGTATCCTGCAGTTTTTCCAAAACAAAATCCCCTCAGGATTGAATTTGTATCATTAGAATATTTGAGGCGTTAAGCTTATACCTGTCATCGATTCCAGTTGTTCCAATAGTCCCCGGTACACTCCAAACAAGATCCCAATATCTAAAAAATACACACATCAACAGATACTGGATTCATAGAATTTTTTGAAGGGAGGAAAAAAAAAAACCAAAGTCTTACGTCAGCAAGACGCAAGCTTCTTACCCTCTGTTGGATTCTTCATTGAGCACTTCTAGTAAATTTTCCAGTCCATTGTATGAGACTGCAGTTACATCACCTTCAGGTTTAGATAAGGTCACTTGACATATGCCATTATCCACCACCACCTGATCACAGCAAGGAAATCATAATACTCAGCCATTTTAGTGCCTAAAATATAAAGGAACCAAATCGCGCAGAAGACTGGATGCGGCACATTTCAAATCAATCTTAGACATTTCATATAAGGCACATAATATTAAGATCACTGCCGGCAGGAAAGTCATTGGGCACTCACTTTGCGATCTTCGATAAGTAACTTTACTTCAGACATTTGCATTGGAAAAATTAGCAGCAGGAAATTGAAGTTGAGAATTCTTAGCTTGGCAGAAACCTTTGCAATCCTTCTAAAGGCATTGTGCTTTGTTGATGAACTCGAGCCTTAAATGGGTACTGAAGTTTTTTTTAGTTTTCTTGGATTGGAGTTCAAGCAACCAACATTGCTTGCTGTGTTTCCGACGCCTTCATTTTGTGCAATTTCTTTACTTTTTCCGGCAAATAAGGAAATTTCTCAGAATTTTGGTACTTGTTAACTTTTTTGGAATTTCTTGAGATGGACGCAAATGGGACATGCTAAGTAACTTGATGGATGGATAACTGATATCTGGTTACAAAGTATACCAAGCAGGCCAAAATTTACATAGACTGATTGGACTGATAGTATGTAATCTGTCATAGTATGCGAGTTTTAGATCAAGATGATTTGAGACTTTCATATCGATAAATTTTACACTTGATCCTTTCCCGTCTGCCTCTGGGAAAACAGAGGTCCGTTAATGATCAATTTTTTTCCTCAGCAGCCTCAGTCCACGTTTATGATCAATTTTTGGCTCATCAATTCTTCGCCTAATTGCTAGCTACGACGCAACGACTGCAACCGCTCGGTCGTTCTTTTTGGGCCATAGTCATTTGGGCCGGCCCAATTAATGGCTAACCCAAGTTTGAATTCTATAAAAACTAGCGGTTTTGAAATCAGATAACTGGTTTTGATCACGCTTTTCTTCTCTTCACTCCTGCATATATATATATAAACTAGTCCTTGGATCAGGAGTTGATCGTTTGCGTTGAAATTAGATTATTCGAGAGAGAGAGAGAGAGAGGCGAAGCCGACGCCATAAGCAGAGGCGGCGGCTACGATCTGTGGAAGCCTGAAGCTTCGCGTAAGTTTACTTCTCATCCTCCGATCGATTTTCGTTTGATTTCGCTTTGTTTTCTCGCTTCTGGTTTTCCTAGAAAACTTTGAATCTCTGGTAAGAGTTCGTAACAGTTATATCTCGTGTTGCGATGCTGTCGTGTAGCATCTGATTTAGGTTTCGAATCAGTCGATAATGGTTTGCTATGGAGAAGTGATTTGCGGAGGTTTTGTGCGATTTAACGCTTGAGAGATTTCTACATTCGAATGTTTCTGGAGTTTTGATTAGGCATCACGTTGCCGAATTGTTACGATCCCACATCGGCTAGATGGGAAACCATCTAGTGGGATATAATATCAAGGGGTTCTCTCCCACATCAGACTAGTCTTTTGTGGTGAGCTCTTCCCTTGAGCTTGTGTCCCTAACATTTGGTGCTTTCATTGAGAGCCAACACGAAGGGGGCGACTTAGGAGAGGGCTACCTGATTGCCCAACGTGGCCAGAGTGAAGCCACCTAAAGTGGGCCGTCGTGGGCGTTCTCGGGAGGGGCGACCTGGGAAAGGGCTACCTGATTGCCGAAAAAGCCAGAGTGAAAGCCGTCCAGAGTGGGCCAACGAGGACGTTGGTTCTCAAAGGGGTGGGTAATGTTACGATCCCACATCGGCTAGATGGGAAACCATCTAGTGGGATATAATATCAAGGGGTTCTCTCCCACATCAGACTAGTCTTTTGTGGTGAGCTCTTCCCTTGAGCTTGTGTCCCTAACACGAATCTGGCGAAAGCGATTTTTGATGTTCCGCTTTCTGGTTAGTTTTTGGAATGTTTGCTCCGATTTAGCTATGGAGATAGTACTTTCGTTTTGTAATCGTTGTTAAGATGTTGAGGTTTAGATCGTTGATAGTTGATTAGTGTCCGTAGCCTGAAGCTTCGCGCAAGTCTACTTATCGTCCTCCGATCGATTTTCGTCTGATTTCGCTTCGTTTTCTCGCTTCTGGTTTTCCTATCAGTTCCATCTCGTGTTGAGATGCTGTTGTGTAGCATCTGATTTAGGTTTCGGAATCTGCCGCTTTATAATTTTAGTTTATAGTTGATTAGTATTCGATTTGGTCTTTGGTGATTTTTATGGATGATGTGATTGATCTATTTACCTTTTGAACAGCAGAAAACCTAATTTGATTATTTGAGAGGAAAATGGGAAGAGGAAAGGTTGTGATTAGGAGGATCGACAACTGGACGAGCAGGCACGTTACGTTCTCGAAGAGGAGAATTGGATTATTGAAGAAGGCGAAGGAACTTGCAATTCTATGTGATGCCGAGAACTTACAATTCTATGTGATGCCGAAGTTGGCGTTATAGTGTTCTCCAGTACCGGAAAGCTCTATGACTTTGCCAGCACCAGGTGAAATTCATGCTTCTTTTTCATGTATCTTTTATTTTATTTTGTGATGTTGTTTGATCACTAGCATAGCTTTGATGTGAATAATTGCAGTATGTTGCTTAATTATTTGAACTGTTAACTTGTGCATGTGATGCGGTATTCTGTGGCATGAAATTGCATCCAACTAAGGAAGTAGAGAGTTGTTATGAGAAATAATCTTTGAAAGTGAGCTATCTGCTGGTGGCGCGTGCAAATTACTAGTGTGAGGATGAACTTGCATGATAATACTTATCATCTAATGCTAGTCAAATGTCGGTCTTAGTTAATGTTGTAGTCCACCTCCATAAAGTTGTTATAGGACAGGCTTGAACATATAAATGATATACGCGCAGAGCCGCAGAGGTACTTCCATCAAATTGATTGTGATTAGCTCTCGGGAATTAATGTATAATAATGATGCTTCTTCATAAAAGGTACCGTATGGACTAACATGGCCTTGTTGCTAGATATTGGATCCTTGGGGTAGATTTCATTAAGAACTTGTCATGCAACATACATTTTTGTATCCGGTTGTGGTTTTCTGATTTCTAAATGTTATAGAGAGAAAATATCTGTGAAAGAAGATTGAAAGAGAATGCAGTTACCTATTAGTTGATTCCATTAGAGAAATTAAAATTTCTCGTAAAATATGAATTAATCAAACTGATGTCTTATTTAGTACGGTAAGTTTTATAGAATACAGAATAAAGAAGCTTCTAAGGACGATGATAACATAAAAAGGTCAAGGTATATAAGACTTTTAATTCTGACAACAAAACCAATTAACCAAACCACAAATGCTGTTATTTCAAGCATCTTGTAATTATAATTTCAACATGAGTGAAGTCACAGCTAGGAGAGACCGTAAGAAAATATATATCCTAAATTAATAGCCCTAGTCATGATAACATTAGCGATAGCATGGAGTGCAGCTATATGGAGATCAAAAGTAGTGACAGCTACTCTTAGGTGACATTTTTTATGTCCTCACATTTCCCTCTTTGATTAGAATCTTGGCTTGTGTTCATCTACCAAGATAATATTTCCTCTGTCATATCCCAGTGACAAAAACTAACGGTTTTTAGTAAGGTGGGATCCCAAGGATATAAGCGGAATCTAAAGAGTGCCGACTCCCTTAGTTCAAAACTACCAAAACAAATGCTGATTCACGACTATAACTCTGTACACAATATAAATGGATTCTTTATACTAGTTTATCAGTTGTAATTTGAATAAGAAATAACAGTGACATCTTGATGCATTTAAACAAAGTAGGAAAACGAATTTGAACAAAGAAATTAACAAGGAACATTGACAATCTCTTTTGGCTTTAATTGAATCCTTTTAATGTCCTTCCCTTTTAATACTATGTATGAATTTATTATACCTGGTTGTGTCGGAAAGCAGTTTGTGTTTACAAATATTAGAAAATATTATTTTATCTCGACTTATATAGCCATGCTTTTGAAATGCGCAAGGCCGGCACCTAACAACCAGTTATTTTCTGTCGTTTGTTTGTCATGTCAAAACGTTTTTTCTTTGGGCGAAAGGAAATAAATAATGTTTAGCACCCATTCAACGAAGAAACTCTTCAACAATACTTTGTACTTATGTGAGATTCCCTTGGACATGGAGTACATGCATTGGATTATCTTTCCCCATGAACATATTTATCCATCAAAACTACTTTGGACTTGAAATAACACACAAGCTGACACAAGGAATCTTTTAGCGGACCAACCTGCCACTGATCATCCAGAAAAACACTTGGTAGACACACCTCCCAATTTAATTATCTGCTATACTCGCTGTTTGAGGGGGAAGATATGATATAAGAATATGATGTTAAGTGTAAGCAGTACTGATTGCTAGGAAATCATCACTACGTTGTTATCAAATTACTGATTCCCTGAGCGCTGTGCAAGTATACAAGAGGGGGCATTGTTATCAAATTACTAATTCCTTCGTATTCTCTCATATATTCATCCAATTGGAGTTGTTTTTCCCATAACTTGGTGATCTCTAGCATATAATTACCAACAGTATACTCCTCACAGGTCGCAATAGTTCTGAAAAACAAATCGCAATTCATGACCTTGCTCAGTCTGTGATTTGTTACTAACAAATGCTCTTTTAATCACAGCATGACATCAATGATTGAACGTTACAGCAAATCAAAAGAGCAGCAGCAGCAGCAGAAAGTAATGAATTATCCTCTGAAATTAAGGTATCAAGCTTATTTCCACTTTTAGATTATTTATATTTACCATCCTTTTTCCTAAAAAATAGTAGTGATGCAACCAAGTCATTCTAGGGCCTGTTTTTTTTTTTTTTCCCCCGAATTCACCGAGTATATGCTTAGGGCCTGTTCTTTAGACCTTAACTTATGCTTAACTTAATTTAACTTAACTTAACTTAACTTAACTTAACTTACCTTAACTTAACTGAATTTAACTTAACTTAACTTAACTTACCTTAACTTAACTGAACTTAATTTAACTTAACTTAAGTACTTTTACAAACATATTTTTATGGTGGTGGTGGTATAGTTGGGGTGGTGGGTTGGGGTTGTGGTGGTGGGGGTTGTGGTGGTGGGGGTGTTGGTGGTGTTGGGTTGGGGTTGTGGTAGTGGTAATGGGGGTGGTGGTGGTGGGTTGGGGTGGTGGTAGTGTGGTGGTGTTGTTGGGGTGGTGGTGGTGGTGTGGTTGGAGTGGTGGTGTGGTTGAGGTGGTGGTGTGGGGGTGGGGTGGTGGTGGTGATGGTGTGGTGTTGTGGTTGGGGTGGTGGGTTGGGGTGTTGCTGGTGGGGGTGGGGGATGGTGTGGTTGTGATGGTGGTGGTGTGGTTGGGGTGGTGGGTTGGTGGTGGTGGGTTGGGGTGGTGGTGGGTTGGGTGGGGGTGGTGTGGTTGGGGTGGTGGGTTTGAGTGGTGATGGTGGTGGTAGGTTGGAGTGGTGGTGGTGGTAGGTTGGAGTGGTGGTGGTGGGGTGTGATGGTGGGTTGGGGCGATGGGTAGTACTTAACTTAACTTAACTTAACTTACCTTAACTTAACTTATCTTAACTGAACTTAACTTAACTTAACTTAACTTAACTTAACTTACCTTACCTTAACTTAACTTAAGTGCTGAAAATTTAATGGCTAAAGAACAGGCCCTTAACCACCACCACCTGCAACCCTCCACAACTCATCCAACACCATCAATACCAGGAAGATCCACACTATATTAACTTTAAATGCTGTTCCCATTCCATAATCAAAGATCACTAACCACAAATACCTCTTTACCCCCGCCCCACCACTCGCAACACAACCACTCGCCAACATTTTAAACATCCAGCATCCTCCGAATTATCACCCACCACACCTCATCCTCACCTAATATTATCCTTCACACCGCCTTAATACTCATTATACTCAGCCACCGCATTACGTCCCTACCAATCATTATTTTAATGTCTCACGATCACGATCACATCCACCTTACCACCCCCAATATTCACCATCCCGCCTGGACACATTCATCACAACTATACCACCACTCTCGATCAACACCATTTCACACACCCACCACCTCCCATCATCATCTCCATTACCATATTACCTTAACTTCACAATATCACCGCCATCACCACAAAAATATTATCACCACCACAATACAACAACAACTCACCATTACAACACAACAACTCACCATCACAACTACCTACCCGCTACTTTAACGTCACAACCACCACCCAATCACATTATTACCACCACCACCACAACAGTACCATTCCATAACAACACATCCCCTACCATCACAAAAATATCACCACAACGCACCACCCCAACAACAACACACCAGTACACCACCACCCACCAACCCCACAACATCTCCACCACATTAAGTGGAGTGGTGATGTGTTTTTGTGATGATGGATGTGTGTTATGAGATGGTGGTAGTATTGTTATGGGGTGGTCGTTGTGATGTTAAGATAGTGGTAGTTGTGGTGGTGGGTTGTTGTTGTGTGATGATGATGTGCTTTTATGGTGGTCGATTGTTGTCGTGATGTGGTTATGATAGTATTTTTGTGGTAGCGGGTTGTTATGGTAATGATGATATTATAATTGTGATATTAAAGTAGCGTTGTGGTGGTTATGTAGTGATGAATAATAATTTAAATACTTAACTTAAATTTACTTAATTTAATTTAAATATTTAAAATTTAAGTACAAAATCTAAGAAAGGATTAGCATGCCATTTGCTCTATTAGACCACACACATGTAAATAAGTGAGTAATATGCGAATCCCAGAAAAGGTGCATTTTTTTAATACACAAGTCATATGACCGGCCAAAGACTTGGAAATAAAGTGGTACACATTTATTTTACCATGTGGTGGAACCTATGCATCCACCAATGTAGAAATTCAGTGAAAAGTCTCTAAACTGAATAAAAAAATAATCTCACCATGTGAAATGTGTTTTTTAACAAACGGTAGCTTCATACGACAGCTGGAAAATATATATATTCACCATTATGTCATTCTAACAAGGACAGGCAACTGACGGGAGAACATCTGTCTGGCTTGGGTATAAAACATCTTCAGAATATGGAGAACCAATTAGAGAAGAGTTTAACAGGCATTCGGACAAAGAAGGTACTAATGGACTATGACAGTATGAGGTACAAGGCTATTTCTTTAGTATCCTTGGACATGCAAATGATGATTTTAATGTCTACACCTTAGGACCAGCTCCTGATGAATGCAATACAAGAACTCACAATGAAGGTGAACCTTGGACCCTATATCATACATAAATTTTTGTTCTTGCTACATTTATCTTAAGTTATTTAATCCCATACTATTTTCCAGGGCAATATCATTCAGCAAGAAAATCTAAGGCTCTATGAGAATGTAGGAAGCTTTTTCTATGGTCATGTCATTTAATAGAGATGCATAGTCATGTCATGATCCACATCTAACCAACTAATAAGGTGATGCCTCTTCCCTACTTAAGGTTTATCTGACAACGGATATGCCTGGGGCAAACACCCCCAGTCGGTCGAAGCATGGGAGAGAATGCACATGTACCTGTCCATCTCCAGCTTTGTCTGCCAACACACCAAAACTACGACACACCAACTAGAGCAATTACTGTGATTAAGTATACACAAATCACTTCCTATAAGATACATGGCTAATGTACGTGATTTAAGTTTGGTTGATTGGATTACACAGCAGATTACATCTGAAGTAGTAGCAGGTTTACCAGGAAGATGTGACCAATGATTTCTTCAACCAAACAGTCAAATAATTAGGACGTTCCTGGTTCCACGCATGAAACATGCACATGTTTCGAATATTTTCACTTTTTTTCAATTTTGTGCTCATACTATCAATGAAATCAACATGCAGTGTGAAAATAATTGAACAACCTAGGACCTTGTATGAATCAACATTCAATGCCCCTATCTAAAGAAAATAGGCCATCAATTTGTAACTTGAACCTATGTAAATTTGATCTAGCACACAGGACTATACAAGAACTAGAATGTGATAAAAAGGTTTCAGAGGATTCTGCGATGATATGATCTAACCTATAATCATGCAGGTAGGTTATCTCACAAAACCAGAAACAGCAGTAAAATGCAAAAGAAAGTTAGCTCCAAAATGTACTGGAAAGAGTTAGTTCATTAGCAATGGCGTGTCACTTAAGCATTTATCACAGTAAAAAGAGTTCCCAGATTCACAAACAAGAAAGAGGCCGCCTGTACTTTGCAAACAACCATGCTTCGAATTGGAAGCTAATAGCTTAGCTCATCATAAATACAGACCAAACAAAACAATCAGAAGCAGGCCCTTGGTGTGAATGAAAGCCATATTACGCAATGTATAAACAAATACGCAAAAGTACGAGTCCATTTAACAGAAATAGAAAGGAGACCAACGTACCAGCATAAAGTTGTAGTTGCATTGTTATCTACAGTCAATTTGGATGTAGCATGATTATTGCACTTGAGTTCTGTCAGATAATTTGCAGTCAGGTCAGTCATATACAAACAGCATTTAGAGCTAATTAATAAATAAACAGTATCTTAACATTTACCAATTTAAGTGATCAATAGATATTAATAAAAATCAAACTGCTACAAATACATATAACAACATGAATTTGGCCTATGTGAATGAAAACATATGCCAAGTCTACATTAATTAATTGATTATACTCCAGTAAGTGACATCTTCTATAGAAGACCATGCTGATGAACTGACAATAAAATTTTCATGGAACATGGAAACTGACAGTACAAGAAATGAAACCACTTTATTAGGATACCAACCAATTATTTAATTTTAAGAACAGCAAGCATGAGAACATGGCTTACTATATATCGCCCTACTCCAGTACAGGTAACAAAGAATCTACATATGTGAATTTCTTTATATAATAATAAAATGGGAGTCTAATCAGAAAATAGAAAACATCGAAGTTGTGGCTATCAGCCTAGGCCATCTGATGAGACAGATTCACAAGGAAAAAATGCATCCCAGATACAGTTGACTAAATGCTGACCAGTCAAAACCAGCAGAGAGTGAAATTAGGGAAACTACATATATGGATTTGAAGAATATATCCTAATTAGTTTATAAAAGATAAACATCCATGCAAGACGTCAAACAACCTCAAGCATGGGATGAGAAAGATTCATGAGATACAAATGCATCCAGCATTAACAAACATCAATCACAATATGACCAAATCAGTTCCTTGAGTGGGTTAACTTTCTCAAACTACTCTGGTGAAACTTAACTTTGGTTTCCAAGACCTAACTTTCACTTTTTGTCATCTGAAGAGGAGTTTTCAGAAAGATGGTCAACTAACAAGGCATAACTTGCAAATAATGATGATAAGACTTTTAAGGAGCAAAAAGAGATAAAGAAGTTGACCAAGGTTCTCACGGCGTTACGGCGAGTCACGGCACCAGAGTACCACCAGAACGACTAGTCAATATGGCGGAAGCCTAGTCAACCAAGGTAGATATAGTGGCTTTTTAAAGAATTTAAAATTATTATATTTAATTAATATAAACTTAAACCATTATCACTAAGGAATTTTTTTTCTATTTTTCATAGATAAATTAATAATTAGTTGTCTCAATTGTATACCTAAACCATCTATTCAAAATTCTCTAATTTATCCATATAACTTTGGTATAAAAATTACAAAGATTGTAGGCAATGTTATGTTTACAATTTAATGTCTAAATGAAAGATTATGAATTATTCAAAGTCCAACTCCAAATAAGTTAATTCTAATCATTTTAAAGTATATTTAATTTATTTGTAATTAATTTGTCCATTTGTTGCAAAGATTTTTCACGGGTTAACAAATTTTGAGTCAACCTTCATATAATTTTATATTCATCTGAGAATAAATTGCATTGTCCCAAAATCATTTTTCCTTTTAATAATTTAAGATTATTTAATATTGTTTTAAAATACGGATCAAATTGCAAAATTACAAACTTTAAGAGCTTATGCAGAATTATTTCTATAGCACTGTTCATTATCTCTTCTGAAACCCTATTAGTTACACAATCACCACAAGTCCCCGACAAGCAAAATCTTCGATTAAATCATTTAAGGCCACGATTTAGAAGATAAGTTGTCAATTTGGCCTACTAGAACGCCTAGGCGACGAATTGGATGACTTGTTCTCTTGAAACCATTTCGTCCGACAACTCGCTGGTTGAAAAATGCCGTGACGCCTAGTCGACAACTAGGCGACAACTTGACAACCTTGCAGCCTCAGACATCTGCGCCTCATAGCACCAGCTACATATATGCTAAGAATTCTATATGGAACTTCGATTCCATCCATCATGAATGCTTATAAAACTTTGCCTAAAACCAGACACAAACTAAAATATGCCAAGACTCAAAATCACGCTCATCGGAGATTTAATATCCAGATCACTCAGAAAATCATCCAGTAAAAAACAAACAATAATCTTAACAATACGATCATCAAAATTCATCCTCTTCGAACAAAAAGAGCATAGGATTCAGAGAGAGAAAAGGATTGTAACCTCAAAACTGCGAGAGAAAAGCATCAAAACCAGCATGTTGCCCTATCAGCATCCACCAAAGCTCATACTACGTCAATCAACTCTCCTTCCGACTTCTGAAACAGGAAATGAAAATATGAAAGATGCTTATAATATAGACCATAGTTCTTGCACACTTACAATTATGAATCCACTCCAAAAACTCAAACACATACTCCTCCAAACACAATCAACAGCTACATGCAGTTACATCTGAGCCTACAAAGCACCAGCTACATGTATGCTAAAAAATCTATCTGTAGCTTTCATTTTATCCATCCATCAGGAGAGTTTGTTTATAACACTTAGCTACAACCAGACACAAGCTGAAACATGCCAAACATCCAAATCAATAATCCTAGACAACTTGACTACATCAGACTCAACTCGAAGCTAAAAGATACTCATCAAAAGTTCACCAATTACCACAACGCGACCGAGAAAACAACTCACGCTAGTCCGATTACGTTTTAACAGAATCATTCAGAAAATCATCGAGCAAAAACGTACAGTAACCTAAACTGTCCGTTCATCAAACTAGATCATCACGAAAACAAAAATAGCGTCAGATTCATCAAACATCAATAGGATAATAACCTCAAAACCGCGAGACAACAGCATCAACACCAGCATATCGCACCAAGCCTCCAACAGCATCTACCGAAGCTCGTCTACGCCGATCAACTCCACATCCTAGTTCCTGTACAGGAACCGATGCAGAAGCGGATCGTGCTCACCTCGCGAGACGATCATGCGGCCTTAACATCTCGAACAGCTTCAGATGCGCTTTCTTGCCGCTGCTGAATTTTGAGACGCGACGGACTGCGCAGAAGCGCGGAGCAACTAGAGGAGGAAAAGCGTGAAGAAGGCGCGAGGAGGATGGAGGAACAGAGGGAGGATCGGATCTGCTTCGTCGGAGGAGACAGCTAGGGTTTCAGACGGAGGAAAGGGAAAGAGGGAGAGAGAAGCAGGCAAGTCTTAAAATGGGGAAAGCATCGGAACCTGTGACTGCGAGTATTTATATAAGAAATAATATTTTATTTTAATAAAATTAATGGAAAATAAAAATGGTAAGAAAGTGCGATTAGCGTGGTTGTAATGTTGTATCTCCCAGTGGATTTTTTGGGGCAAAAGCTGCTTGGGTTGTTAAGTCTGGTTAAGGCTTATGAGTTAAGCTGGCCGGTTCGAAATGCTTTTGTGATTTATGAGCAGATAATTATTGGCTAAGCCGACTAAGGAACCTATGGAAGGCTAACCATCGTGGTTAGCGAATTGACACGTGTCGATCAGACAACAACCCAAGAGTCGTGTTATCCACTAATAGAGAAGCGACACGTGTCTTTATGTATCTAGCAATGAGGTTCGTTCATTTTGGTTTCGGAGATTTTCGAATGACGCGTGTCGGTCTGATTAATATTTTCATGACATGAGATTTCCAACATAAATTTCTCTCCCGGACCGGCCGAGATTCGGGCCTTATTGTAATGGGCCGGCCCATTTCAAAGCCCAAATCTCCACCATCATAGCCATCGCCGACAATAGCAATCCTCGGATAAGAAACCAGGCGGCATAGGCGACGTCATCTCCATCTCCAGTTTTCCCTCTCTATCATCTTACTCGCCTCTTTGTTGAAGCCTCGCCTTGAAGCTTAGAAAGACAGCTGTGGATGTTCTGAGTGGCGGCATAGGGTTGAGCAGTTGAGTTGGGCATCGAAGGGTATATAGGTAGGTTGGAATCATGGAGTTGAGTGCTCCTTTGAGTCAATTGAATGAAGGGTTTTGCTCATTTCAAAGGGCCAACAGAGATTTCAGTAGTGATTTTGTGAAGAGGGGTAGGAGTAAAGCTAGGGTTTTGAGCTCAAAATTAGAGAGGGTCTCTGTGTGCAGCGTTGTGTTTGTTGAAAATATTGAGTATGGGAGAATGGAGGGTTGTGGGAGGAGGTGGGGGCGAGTTGTTGGTGATGTAAAGCTTAGAGCTTTTGGGTCTGGTAATGGAAGATTGCAGAGTGTTGAGAAGGTGGATGATGGGAATTCAGGTAGTCCGGTGTATTCTGCGCATAGTTTTGAGGAATTTGAGAGTAATAATACTTTGAGGAGAATGTTGAGGCACGGGGAGTTGGGCGAAGGGTTTAAGTTGCTAGAGAGCATGGTTTTTCGAGGGGACATTCCTGATATTGTTCCTTGCACAAGTTTGATTCGAGGGTTTTGTAGGGTGGGTAAGACTAAGAAAGCTACTCGGGTTATGGAAATTTTGGAGGAGTCGGGGGCTGTGCCTGACGTGATTACATACAATGTGTTGATTAGCGGGTACTGCAGATCAGGGGAGATAGATAGTGCGATAAGGATGTTGGATAGAATGAGTGTAGCACCTGATGTGGTGACATATAATACGATTTTGCGTACTTTGTGCGATAGTGGGAAATTGAAGCAAGCTATGGATGTTCTTGAGCAGCAAATGCGAAGAGGGTGTTATCCGGACGTCATCACGTATACCATTCTGATAGAAGCGACGTGCAAGGAGAGTGGAGTTGGACAGGCTATGAAGCTATTAGATGAAATGGCGAGTAAAGGATGTAAACCGGATGTTGTCACATATAATGTTCTTATTAATGGGATTTGCAAAGAGGGAAGGCTCGATGAAGCGATCAATTTTTTGGGTAACATGCCTGCGTATGGGTGCCAGCCAAATGTGATTACACATAACATTATTCTGAGGAGCATGTGTAGTACCGGAAGGTGGATGGACGCTGAGAAATTACTAGTCGACATGCTTCAAAAGGGATGCTCTCCTAGTGTTGTGACTTTCAACATTTTGATTAATTTCTTGTGTCGGAAAGGATTGTTGGGTCGAGCTATTGACATACTAGAAAAAATGCCTAAGCATGGATGCACCCCGAATTCTTTAAGTTACAACCCGATACTTCATGGCTACTGTAGGGAAAAGAAGATGGAACGAGCTATAGAATACTTGGATATAATGGTTTCGCGGGGATGCTATCCTGATATTGTGACTTACAACACTATGCTGACAGCTCTGTGCAAAGATGGAAAGGTTGATGTTGCAGTGGAGATTCTTAATCAGCTAAGTACCAAAGGCTGCTCGCCCGTTTTGATCACATATAATACAGTGATTGACGGACTCTCCAAAGTCGGGAAAACTGACCAAGCAATTAAGTTACTAAACGAAATGAGACAAAAAGACCTTCGGCCAGATATAATTACCTACTCTTCTCTTGTTGGTGGTCTTAGTAGAGAAGGAAAAGTTGACGAAGCTGTTAAATTTTTTCATGACTTAGAAGGTGTTGGTGTGCGGCCAAATGCAATTACGTATAACTCAATTATGTTGGGACTTTGTAAAGTTCGACAAACTGACCGTGCCATTGACTTCTTGGCATATATGGTATCAAGGGGATGCAAACCGACTGAAGTTACTTACACCATTCTTATTGAAGGCATAGCTTATGAAGGCTTTGCCAATGAAGCTCTGGATTTGTTAAACAATTTATGCAACATTGGGGCTGTGAAGAGAAGCTCTGCACAACAGTTGGTGGTCAAGATGTAGGCTAAAGCTTCTTTTGCCTAATTTATTCAAGAGCTTTGTGGAGGTAACTTTTTTGACTTGGTTTAATTATGGGCAGTCTCTAGCAATTTTTTTATGAGATTCAGTGCATTAGTGCTGATACGATCTTCCATCCGATTTTATTTGAATGTTATAACTTCTATACCTTGGATTGAATTTGTATCTTATCTTATTCTCTATGTATTGAGGTCATCATGTATCCTCGAAATGATACGTGCGATCATATTTGGGTGTGCCCAGATTGTTAGAGATATTATTGTGCATCCTTCGTGTAGCCTAGATAACTAAACACAATTCAGCGAGATGCAAAGATAACTAATTTCTTCAGCAGAGATGGAAGTCAGAACTTACCATCTTTTAGTGAAATTCACTTGAAGGTCTACATCTGCTGTGGCCGGCTTTGTGCTTAATCATGCCTGAAAAAACAAAGCATGGACAGGATTATGGTTGAAGACTCATTGCCATGTTCTAAAATTTAAACCAAAAAGTATGAAATCAGTAGATCGTATACTTCATAACTGCAACTAAAATTTCTTCCCCTGTACCCTTGAAGTCAGGAAAAGTAGAAAAATTGAACTTTAAGTTTCAAAGCTGCTTCATTTTCCATAAATGAAAACCTGGTGATTCACATCACATCAAGAAAAGAATTTCAAATTTCAGCTGAATAGTTCTTCAATGCTACCAGGTAAATTAAAAGCTGACATAAGAGACGAGCATCTCCTGGGATTACGAGGATCATTATCGTACCACCAACTCTCTCACTAAACTGAAAACTGTGGCGGTGGCGATGACAACAGCCGAATCAATGCACCAGGAAAGCGGTATAGAGATCAGTCACAATCATACAAGCGAAAGATCTCCAGCGATGATAGTTCTCTTGACCAGCTTAGCCCATGACCCATTTGCCTCCGCAATCACTTTGAGGGCGTACTCCTGTCAGTCGCAACATTTTAAAAGGTATTTCACTCGACGGGTAGATAAAATACAATGGAAGATGATCTGCGGAAATATGATGTGAAATCTACCTTGTTTGCTGCCTTGTTCCCAAGACCAAACTTGTTAGCAGGCTTACCATCTGGAATCTTGTAATCTCGGAACCAGTCCCGAATTGCAGTGAGGGTTCCCTGCAGGAATTCACAAATATACGAAATACTGAAGCCGCAACTGACTGCATTAAAACAAGCTAATTAACTGTCGTATTTTCAGCTGATATGGTATTTTCTTATGAGTTGACTTAATTTTTTTTAATCATTATCTTGAAAGGTATCAAATCCAAGGATCTCTAAAATGATATGCATCACACAAAAAAATTTCTATGGCTTTTGCTTCAAGATTTACTGCACTAGAGAATTGCCCTACTCGTAAAAATTGTTATGGAACTCATTTGCGGTACTTGCAATTGGAAATATATGCAAACCATTTGCAAGTACCGCAAATGAGTTCCTTTATAATTGAGAATCAGACTTACATCCGTCAAATAAATATTATAAAAAAATACTTACAGGGAAATGTTTCTCCACGTCATCAATATCATTAACCAGGGATGCTTTCGGGTCATCCAATGAAATGGCGACAATTTTCCAGTCAAGCTCTCCTTCGTCGATCATAGCTAATGCAGCTAGGGGCTTCACCTTTAGCACATCACCAATCTTCCTTTGTTTCTCACCAATTTCAACAACATCAACTGAAACAAAAATAAACAAATAGACGCAAATATATTATAACTCACCCAACATCAGTTGATATTACATCAGGTAAAAAATGTAATGACAAACCTGGATCATTATCGCCTAGTGCACCATCAACCTCATCATTCGGCAGTGAAGGGTCTTCCCAAGTTTGTGGAAACATCCCATAGTTCCAGTTGATATTGTAACTAAATAAACATCACAATTAAATTATAAATCGAATCGTTAAGATTAAGACTAAATATTTACACACTCATTCCTGATATTCTCAAAGTTCAGAGCCTACAACCATTTTTCTTTATCCGATCATTTAACAACTTACGGGTAATAACGGAGTTTCCCCTTCTTTGTATCTTGCTTTATTGGAGTATGCAATTCCTCAGTCGAAACCTCCATTTTTGCTTTTGTTTCTTTAGGGATCTCAACAATGAAATTGAACACCCCATCTCCCACGCTCAACGGAATATCATGCCAAGGCGAAACCTGAAAACATTCAAGCAAGCTTCTTAATAAACATAAAACTTTCAAAACACCGGACACTGCTTAGTGCTCACTTTTTGTTACAAATCACAGAATGAAACTCTCTAAACACTTCAAACAAAACCCCAGACTCAGATTTTCACACTAAACTACGCATCAAACCTCAACAACAGCATCCACAGAAATGAATACGTTTCCATTCTCCATCAATTAGACAACATCTATGTGTGCATTCATCATGAATCTACTAAATTATTCATAAGCCTCTGTAAAACCCTAAAATCCATACCCTAATCCAATGCTTTATCACATATTTCAACAAGCAACAGCACAATCTCACCACACACCAAAATCCAACAGATCAAAAAAATCCCCAAATCAAACCCACCTTCTTTCCAGCCTGATCAACGAAAAACACTCTGTAATCGAGCGTCTCTGCCTGACCTTCTTCTTTAACTTTAATCTCAGGCACATACAAAGCTCTGCAAGCATAAAGCCGGTTCGAGGATTGGACGAGTTTCCGATCGAGTCGAATCGACTTCCCACTGATCCCAAACGGCCTGGGCAAGAATGAAGAGGCTAAGGACCTTGCTGGACTGCTGTGAATCGATCCGCCGGCGGCTGTTACAGTCATCACTCTCGCGACAGCAGCCATTTTTATCTAGCGAGAGTTTGTGACGATGGTTGTTGTAGTCCACAAGTGGTTAAGTGGCTCTACTACTGTTCAGAAAGCCATTAAATAGAACTTCAAAATTACAATCGAGCCCCTTTAGTTTTCGATTGTCACGAATTGCGTGATTAAATTCTCATTTAGGCCCAATATTAGTGTATCTGGACAGATTAGTGTGTAACGTTCGTAAAATGTCGCTTTAGTTAAATCTAATTTGATAAGATAAACAATTTGGAAAAAAATTTTAAAATGCCCCACATCCAAAACTCAATATCCCAAATGCCCCACTTTTCGAAAGAGTATCTGAAATGCCCCATTTCTTATTGATTCCGGGCTTAGGAAACCCGGATTTCACGAAAATCAGCACAATCCGGTTTCGTAAAACCCGGAATCGTCGAAAAAACTTGGAATCCGGTTCTTCCAAACCCGGATTCGTTAGAAAACGAACCGGTTCGAACGGAAATCGTTTGATTATCCTACGTGTCGGTCCAGTCAGCCGGTGAGTCAACATTTTTAATATATCCGGGTTTTGAAACACCGGATTCATCTCTGAGTCGGTTGACTCGTGCAATATTATTCTGCCCTAGTCCGGGATACAATAATAGAATCCGGGTTTACTAAAACCGGATTCAGCTCTGAATCCGACACATTTCAATTATTTCTGAATCTGAATCTGACATTGTCCATTGACATGACCCGATTCGGTGCGAAAATAATGGAATCCGATTTTACTTAAACCGGATTCCATTATTTTATGGCGACAGTTAGCAGAAACATCAATGAATCCGGTGTATGTAAAACCGGATTCTTTTGATTTGTATGGAGTTCGGTTTTACTTAAACCGGATTCCATTATTTTCTGGACAAAGAGAGAAGAGCAGTCGCGGGCGGAGCTTTATAAAGAATCCGGTTTACCAAAAACCGGATAGCTTTAGTTGCTGACTCGACCTCCACGTTGGATAGTCACGTCGGATAGCCTAACGATCTGGTTTAATTCGTGACCAATCCGGTTTTTGAAGAACCGGATTGGTCAATCCGGTTTATGAAAGCCCGGAATCAATAAGAAATGGAGCATTTCAGATACTCTTTTGAAAAGTGGGGCATTTGGAATATTGAGTTTTGGATGTGGGGCATTTTAAAATTTTTTTCAACAATTTGCTTCCTTTTATGTCCTAAATATTAATAATATTTCATATTTATCATTTTTGTTTTTAAACATTAAAAATCATTACAAAGAGGTCAGGGTTAATAAAACTTGATCAGATATACGAGTGTTCATCATCTTCTGGGAATTAAATCTAACTCAAAACTGAAATGAATCTGTAGCTGGACGTGATGTATGGCGATGAAAGGGCTCACCTGAATCCACCACTCCAGTTTGCTCCCTGGGTGGTTGTAAATGCTCATGCTCTGATGGATGCTAGTGAGCTCAAACTCTATAACCTCTGAGCATACTTTGTTCGATTTTCTCACTTGCTACTGCTTCTCTGGTTCCACAGGACTATGGGAATTTCCTGGCTTATGTCTGCGAAGCCCCTACACCGGCCCTGAACCTGAAGGTTGTAGATCAACTCAGCACAAGATCAACTCGCTCGGTAATGTAGAACAGAAGCCATGAACCCCCATCTAGCTAGCCAGAAGTTTCAGATGCTAAAACAGGTCATTGTTGATCACAAAATGTTAAAAGGCAGAGTTATAACTTATAAATAGTATGAGTTACGAAGGCTGTCAAAGTTACACAGTGCCAAAACAGTCAGATACTTAGTTCTACCATATGAGTTTACATGTATAAATATAAAAGCCAGTTTTGGATCCAGATCAAACTTTTGAACGGCTTTTGTGTCACTGACTCACTGTTAGCAATATCCGTATTCAAAACTGTTAAAAAATAAAACCATAAGGGAAAAAAAGAAACTCATGCTTAACTTTCTTGTGTCTTTGAGTCAGAAATTCCCAAGTATAAACTTGCAATCAATATGCCAAACGTGGAATTATAATGGTAGCAAGAAATCAAGAGTAAATCTGCTTTAAGAGAGCACTAAGTTATCTCCATTCATTGTAAAAATTTCCTTCATAAAAGTAGATTATTCCTAGCAGATCAATGTGCAAAGGACACTGGTATAAATCCCATTACCACTGATGCTATATTCCTATCCTTATCAAAAAATAATAAGACATTGCAGTTACTTGATCAGATTTTTCTGCCCAGCGCACTTGTTCACAAACAAAAACCAAAAGTATATGAAGAAGCCTCCACCGCGTACCTGACTCCCGAAAGAACATAGATTCGCGCGAGGTTGTCTGGGGATCAACATCTTCGGACATTTTCATTCGCGTAGGAACTGAAATAATATGATAAATCAATACAGTCGTCCAGCTAACTGGCTACAGAAAAAGCAACATTAATAAAATGTGAGGGACTTATGCCTTCCTTATCTCAGATTACAAAAAATGAATTATTCCATCCCATAATTGTACCTTACTGTAGCTAGTGTTCCTTCCAAAGCATCAAACCTAGCACAAGTGCTCTTGCGTAGTCTGAAATGCACATTTGAACAGGACTGGAAACGAAATATTTGAAGAAATGTAAAGCCTGTGAAAATTGAAACATAAAAGAACATCATTGGACAGGCTGATAAAACACGACATGTTGCAGTCAGGTTACGAGTTTCTATCAGAAAGCATCATACAACGAAAGCACTCTTTTTTCAGTGAACTATTATAAGTGTCATGTAACTTTTACAACCACCAAAAGTTATCGAATACTTGTCAAAAATCATATACCCTCCTACAAAAAAAATCATATACCCTCCTATAAAAAAAACATCATGGAACCTTTATGCCCACTACAAATACCAGATGAACTCAAGTTGTTAGAACTTCGACTCCATTCTCGATCCATCCTTAAAGATAACAGAATGATGAAGCATTACCTGTTTGTCACTTTCATGATCATTGTTTTACCCTTCTCTTCATGTCAAGTGAGCTCGATCAATCAGTCTGACTTCTTCACTCAAATGAAAAAAATTCTGCATGGAGATGCGTTGTCATCTTGGGCTTCGGTCTCTTACTGTAATTACAGTGGAATAGGCTGCAATATTGAAGGCTTTGTCACCAGTCTTGATATTTCTGCTGGTCACTTACAGGGAAATTCCCTGAAAAAGTGTGCTCATATTTACCCAAGTTGCGAGTCCTGCATTTGGGCTATAACATGCTTAGAGGAAAGTTCCTAGCCAGTATCACTAACTGTTCCTTTTAGAAGAACTTGACATGAGCTATACTGATCTTGCTGGAGAATTGCCTGATTTTTGGCCAATGAAATCACTTAAGATTCTTAAACTCCCACACACCAGCTTCACCGGCGACTTCCCAATATCTATTTTCAGCCTCTCCAACCTTGAGAAGATTAACATAGATGAAGTTGATGGTTTCAATCAGTGGGAGCTCCCCGAGAACCTTACCAGTCTAAAGAAGCTCAAGGTTTGTATATTAACTACGTGCAAGTTACAAGGTCATATCCCACCATCCATTGGAAACTTGACATCCTTGAGTGACTTGGAGCTTAGCAGAAGTTTCTTAAAAGGCAAGGTTCCACAAGAACTAGGCCAACTGAAGAACTTGCATCAGCTTGAATTCTACTATAATGAGCCAAGTGGAAGCATACCTACCGAATTAGAAAATCTAACGGATCTGGTTGATTTGGACATGTCTGTTAATCTAATAACTGGGGAGATACCAGAATCTATTTGCAGACTTCCCAAACTAAAGGTATTGCAATTGTACCAGAACGTCATCACCGGAGAAATCCCAAGTGCCATTATAAATTCAACAACAAATGAAGCTACACCTGGATAGCATCAAACATCCAACGACATATCATTCACACAAAAATACAATATGCCAAACCAGCAGTACACAACACCAAGTCACCAACTACTTGGCTCAGTAAACTCCAAATCTCCAGTCTATATACTATCATTTGCATTCACAGATCCATATATGCACATTCATTTTAATCAACTAATTAGATAACAAAAAAAAAAACAACGGATTTAGGGCACAGAATTGGTCATCGCATCGCATCAGAAAATTATAAATAATAGCTTCAATAAAATCGATCGAATTATTCAACGTAATACCTGGAATTCTGAAAACAGTAATAATTCCATCATCGACGACTCGTCAGTCATCCAATCGCATAGTCTCTACTACTGTCCTCTTCATTTACTAGTCGTGTCGTCTTCTGATTGGAGGCTGGTATTCGTAGTCACCCGATACTTTGTCGCGCCGCATTTACTGCTCGACGACATTGATCGTAGCAGCTGCTGCAAGATCAGATCAGGTCTCTGTAAATGTCGTCGCCCTTTACGTTTACGAAGATGCCGTTTTTGAGCGCGTGAGCCCAAGTTCTGAGGCTTTTATATTTTGGGCCTCATTTTGGGCCCTGCATAATTTGTACTGAATTCAGTTCATTATTCTCTTTTTGTTTTGGCATATAATTAACTGCACCATTCTTACCGGCAGACAAGGCGCAATTGATTGAACAAATTATTGACTTCCTTCATCTACCAACTACTCAACAATCTTCATCATCAAAATCAAACCCATCTACATTATTATTTCAATATTATCATTCACTATTTAAATATGTTAGGTAAATTTTTGTCGCATTTTTAATTAGTACTAAACAAACAACAACTACTACTATTATTTCCAAGTCTATATTCATAATGTAAAAAACAACATTAGATAAATAAAACAACAAATTGATGAACTAGCACGTCAACGACAAGATGACAACAATAATATTTTTATCTAATTTATTCATTCGGTTCAAAAGATTATTACAAGTTGTGTAACACGACAACCTCAGCCATAATTTATGAATATATTGACGGGTCGTGTACGTCACTTTGTCCATAAACTGAAAGAGAAATTTAAATAAGAATTAGTTGAACAACATTAGATACTTGGATGTTGGATTCACCTGAAATTTAAGCAAGTCTATAAAAAACAAATTGGGCTGAATCGAGTATTGTAAAACTATGGGGGGGTAAGTATGTGCTTACAAACTACGAGGGCCGAAGTGGAAATAATAAAAAGTCGCTACCAAAGGAAAAGGCAGCAGACAGAGAGACGCGCAGAGAAGCAAGGACAGATAAATCGGCAAGCAAGCTCGCACCAAAAACTCAACGACGAAATCTCAAATCCGACAATGTCATCTTCGTCCCAAAAGCGCGGAATTTTCAACCCTTAAAATCCCCAAATCCTAGGGCAAAGTTGTGTACTCGTACGCATCTGATACTCATAGTTTTGAGGGCTGATAATGAGTCCAAGGTCGAAGAACGGTTTCGCTGTTGGTTCTAGGCGGTTAAAGTTTGAGGCTTGATGGGTTATGCGGGACATCGGAGCCGGAGCGGCTGCAACAATGTAGCTGTGGCTGAAGTGCGTTGCTAACTTTGATTACAGAGTGGTTTTGTACATCGGAGGTTCAAAATGGGCAGACAGGATGAGCCAGGCAATTTTTTTTTCTTAGTATGGAAGCTTTTTGTTTGCTTTGAAGTTGATATATTTATACAGTTGTTTTTGTTTCTGGGGATTTGGAAAGGTGGGTGGTCTCTAAATCAGTGGAAAGTTTATGTCTGTGACAAAAGTTTATGATGGGTAACTTGAAGAAGATTGGTGTTGTTGGTAATCTGTACTGTCTTTCTGTGGCCCATTGATGATAATTACAATGAAAACCTTAAAATTTAAATGTCATTGTTTCAGATTTTCAGTCACACATTCTAATACTAAAAATCTATGCCTGATATATATATGGTTGTATGTATGAGTCTTTGGCAAAAATGGTGATCGCCATATGCCGTGATGAATGAAGCAGATTGTGATGATGCGTGGAGTCTAGAATCAGTGTAATGGAAATGTATGAAATAGTTATCTGTTTCTGCCTTTGTTTGTTTCCGATTTGTAATATGTTATGCTCATAATGTGCAGCATTTGTCTCTCTGTGATCTAGATGAATTCAGGTATAAATTTGATGCTGATTCCATTGAATGCTTGTTTTTATAAACGGTGTATACCATTCGAGGAGTGGGAATGGAGTCTGATTAATGTCAAGTTTAGATTTTAGATTTGTATGCTTTGTGTGTTTGGAAATTTCAGTAATGTGTTCCAGATGGAGACTGCTACTTTTATGCGGTCATTTATTGGTGATACATAAATGTGTTGATACATAAATTTAAATAGATTGATGTAGACGAATGCTCGTCTAGCGTAAATTTTGTTCGGTAATTTCACTGTGTGGCTGCTTGCCGGTTTATTACATTCTTGTATGTTATGCTTCTGAAAACCTTGGTGTCCTACTGTTACTGTGTTGGTACGATTTAAGAGCTTCCTTGGTCTAAATTTGTACATTCCATCTGGCAGATTTGTTTAACTCGTTTCTCACATCAGTGCCTGATCATGGATTTGTCGCTTTCTATCCAACAATTTTATTGGGTATAATCCACTTTATGTTGGGCGCAATGTTCGTGTTAGATCTACTTAGTTTGCTTGAATTATCATGTGTTAGCATCTATATTATTTTTACAGCACTTAGATGATTATTCAGCTTCTTTTTTACCTGGTTCGTTAACTGGTAGTGACTAGCGAGTTATTTCAGTGTAAAAAGCGACGCCGTTTTAGATAGTTGGTGTAACGACTATCTAAAACTCCACCTTAGTATTCCCCAAGTTGGATGACGGTAGAAAGACGTAAGTATCCACCTCTCGGGCCTTGTTTACCAATTCACATAATGGGCCTATGGCCCACTCCGGCCCATATCACTCCAAACCCTCATTTACTTGAAATCGAACCAACTGGACCTCAATCCAGCCGATCTCAGCTTTTAACCATGGTTGAGAACTAACCCCTGAGTTTGCAAAATCAAGCTTGATGACACGTGATACCTTTGAACACAGCTAAATGTGGTTTGAATTGATCAGAAGAGTTTTAATCATAAATTAGATAATTGAGCTTCCTGGACAGTATAAATATCACAGCCAAAAGCTCCTCCAGCTGCTATGATTCTCTTAAGAAGTGCCAGCAAACCAAATCTTTTTACACGAGCTTGCATGGAGAAAGTTCTCAACAACATAACGGTGAAAGCCCACTGCACGCAATCAAAACCATGATTCAGTACTCAAATAGGGCAATGCAATTCAATATTACACCATAAATTTGGTACTCAATCAAACTCCTAACAAATCAAATTCGTACGAGTCAGACTTCACAAAACAAGGTGATGAAGTGAATCTGGAAGAGGAGGCATGTCACAACTCACATGTGCTTTGTAGTAAAATCCAAATTTTCCATCTGTATGATACAGGAATAAGAGTATTGAAATAAATAAGAACTAACGGCATTTATCAGTTTCACAACGGACAAGTCTTGACTAACCGTTGAGAGGCGAGTTTTGCATTAATATTTGTTAAAAACCATCCATGATTTTGCAGCAGAAAGTTCACGCAGATCAAAATTCAAAACAGAGATGTAAATATTGGAACATTTTTTGGATGAAAAAAGTACAAGAACCAAAATAAAGCGGTCTTTCGTGTTATAATTTGGCAATTCGATACCAAAATGGATCACCTCCTAGTGCAATATAGTGAGATATGATTCCAACTCAGTCGCATTCATTGGCCTATACAATCAAAAACACATCCTACGTAGCATTCTTCTTCACTCTTCAATCACTCAATATTAAATCATCACAATTAACCGATCATCGAATTCTTCTAACCCAAAATCTAACCAATGTTAGCATCTTTACACCTCAAACTGACCACGAAACAAAAAACATCTTTTCAAGTTGGCTAACCAGACAAACAACAGTTGAATCAACCACATTACTCCCCAAATCACGACCTCAAAAAACCCTTCTAAACTATCACTCCAACAATCAATAGACCACATGTAAAATCCAATTGGAGCAGCAATCAAACAAGCTCATCAACATAGCCAAACCCTAATCAAAAACTGAACCGACCCATCACTTACTCCGCTTAGCCATCAAATCCCAGAAAGAGAGCGCCTTTTGGTAGTCAGTATTCCTCCATTGGAGAGCTCAACTGAAAGAGGGTCCCTTCCTGATCGATCATCAACTTAATACGCCTGTATCTGTCATTCCGATTTTGCGAAGACTACACGGCTGGTTTGGAGTTTTGGACAAGGAGAGAGAGAATAAATCGGGTTTCATTACGTCAGATGATTATCCGGGTCGGGTTGTTGGGCTTGGGCCGCGCTCACGGAAAAGACCTATAAATTTTTAGAGAAATTTATAAATAAATAAATAAATAAAGTCAAGGAAAATCGGATGTAAAGAGAGAATTGAGAATTCATTTAAAAGTAGGTCAATTTTTTTTTACGGAGAGTTGCCCCAACCCTATGAAAATCAACAACGGTTCTTGTATAATTCCGATGATTTGTAAATGATATAATTTACATTCATATCCAAACAGATAATCAGATTGAAATTTTATGACAAGATTCCTAAAGCTCCAAACATTGTTCTATGACATTGTTCACTTTGAATTTAGAATCAAAACATCCTGATGAATATAGAGAAGCTATTGAAAACATCATAAATATGCTTCATAATATCTAGTCTCTGTTTCTTTTTATTTTCTGGAAGTTTTTCCTTATTACTCAATGTCCATTTTTTGATAAATCAATTGAATTCTAACTAGGAAATTCCGACTTAGAGTCTTCTTACATAGAGTTAAAATCATTCATTTTTTTTCACACACAAAAAGGGTTTGACTTTGTTCTTTTAAGAAAAAAAAAAAAAAATCCACCCCGTTAGAGCCCCGGCCCTAACACCCACCAGGAATCGAACCTGTGACATGAAATTTATAATACACCACCACGACCACTAGATTTGACTTTGTTCTAATTTAAAGTATAAAGTGAATTCATGTTGAATTTAAAAGTCAACAAAAATGAATCGAGCTTAATGCATTTTTGGTATGAAAGGATTGTATACCCAGTGACACTTTTTTGCATTTTTCTACTTCATTTCCCATTATTCCATAAATACATTCCTTCACTCATTTAAAATAATATCTCACCTCACCAAACCTCATTTTTCATCTCTCTCTAAACATGTCGCTCCGAAATCCCAACTCTTCCTCCCCCGACCAAAACACTGCAGCATACAACGATGGTATCCAAAAGGAGGTATTCGATGACGTGGACGGACGCATCAGGACAGGTATTATCAACAAGTCAATCGATGAAAGAAACATTATAAGACTTTCATTATAGTTTTTATCGAAAGATTATCGATTTTGAAATATGAAAATTTTCTCTTTAATTGATTTGAAGGAACCATGTGGACGGCCAGTGCACACATTATCACGGCCGTTATCGGGTCAGGAGTCCTCTCCTTGGCCTGGTCTTTAGCGCAACTTGGGTGGATTGCCGGAGTCATTGTGCTCATTGCCTTCTCATTTATCACATTTTACACAGCATTTTTCTTGGCTGACTGCCACCGGGCTCCGGTCACCGGCAAAAGAGGTCATAACTACATGGAGGTGGTTAGAGCCTACCTGGGTAAGTTACCAAAACATCAATTTTATTATACAAAATCTGCACATCTTCCACCAACATTTTCTGTGCAGTGAAACTCATTTACTACAGCCCTACGTTAATTACATCGGTTGTTAATTTAGTAAAGTTCCAATGGCTTATTAACTTTATTGGAAATTGGGGAATTCTTACATGTGCATTTTCTATGTTTCTGAATTTTGACACAATAATTTGGTTAATTTCTAATCTAATTTCAGGTGAAACAAGTGTTAAACTTTGTGCTTTGGCTCAATATTCAAATCTAGTAGGAGTCACCATTGGATACACAATAACTGCATCAATAAGCATGGTGTAAGTGCTTCATAATTCTCCTCCACAATCGATTAAATGATGTCGGTTGAGTATAAGTATTTGGGAATTTGTTCCACATCGGCTAATAAATAGAAGAGATGCTGGTATATTTTGAGATACACCACCATAACATATAAAAGTGTAAACTAGAATATTTAGTCAATTTCAACATTGTCTCAAATATGTTTGACTTACTAGGTTTATATAGATGTTTTTCAATCTGATCACATGGGACAACTTCAATGTGAATTTTGTGACCAGGGCTGTGAAGAGGTCTAATTGCTTTCACAAGCTTGGCCACCATGTCTCATGCCAGACAGATAACTATCCTTTCATGATAGCCTTCTGCTGCATTCAGATTGTGTTGAGCCAAATCCCTGATTTCCATGAGCTCTCTTGGCTCTCTGTCGTCGCAGCCGTCATGTCCTTCGCCTACTCGGGCATTGGCGTTGGCCTCTCCCTTGCCAAAGTCGTAGGTAAGCAAATGACCAAAACCCTACTTACATCAAACCCTAAATTTCTTGCAGGTCGGGCCCTGAGTGGTGGTACGTAGCCGCGACGTCCGGGGCCTACTCGTCTTAAAGGGCTCACTTTTACTTGCTAAAAAAGTGACAGTCTTTCTGAAAAATATATTGAAATTATATTTATAGAGTGAGATTCTTTGTGTATATTTTGTCCAGCGGTCCATAAGAAGGTCAGGAACGGACCTGATCTCTCGACATGTTGAAAATAATCAGATTTCTGTCTCTTTGTAAGGCGGAGGTCCTAGACCGAGAAGCTCTATATCCGGTACAAAGGTGGGCGTTGATGCCTCCTCTGGGGAGAAAAAATTATGGGCGGTGTTTCAATCTATTGGCAACATTGCCTTTGCTTACAGTTTTTCAAACATAATGGTTGAGATTCAGGTAAAATGAACAAATCAACTGCGTTTCGCATAAGTAGGGATTTGATACAACTTTGTTTAAGGATGTTTCTTGTGTGTAACGCGCAGGACACACTGAAATCAACCCCACCAGATGACAAGGAGATGAAGAAAGCATCAGTTATCGGAATTACAACTACAACTCTCTTTTATCTCCTTTGCGGTGTCCTCGGGTATGCAGCTTTTGGTAATGAAGCCCCGGGAAATTTTCTGACCGGATTCGGATTTTACGAGCCCTTTTGGATCATCGACTTTGCCAACGTGTGCATTGTTGTCCATCTAGTTGGTGCTTATCAGGTAAAGATTGCGTTCAACATTATGATCAACAAAATGGTAAAAACAAACCAATTCGTCTCATATCGATTGTGAGAAATGTTTGTAATGACTTAATAAGTAAGCATATCAACTATCTTGTCACCAACATATCATGATTTTTGAGATGGACTCTATGTTGTGGTAACTAGGGGATGGTGGTGACAAAAGATAGTTGGAACTGCTTATACTTATAATGGTTCAGATCGACCTTTCCGGTTGGATCGTTACAAATGGTATCAGAGCCGGGTAATGACCTTACTCATTTTCCGTTGTGTGTTTTTAGGTTTACGCCCAACCGATATTCTCCATTGTTGAGGAAAAAAGTTCCAAAAAGTGGCCGGAGAGCTCATTTATAAACAAGAATCACAAAGTCCTTGAATACCCTCTCAATTTATTCAAGCTGACGTGGAGAACAAGCTATGTCATTTTATCAGCCGTTCTAGCCATGATATTTCCCTTCTTCAACGACATATTGGGTCTCCTTGGCGCAACCTCATTCTATCCTCTAACAGTGTACTTCCCTATTGAAATGCACATTGCTCAAGCCAAGATCAAGAAATTTTCTCCAAAATGGGTGTGGCTGAAGGCCCTCAGTTGGACATGTCTGGCCGTCTCCGTCGTCGCAGCGGTCGGATCCGTACAAGGAATCGTTGAAGCTCTCAAACGCTACAAGCCCTTCGCCTCAGTGTCATAAATTGTTGTCTCTCCGTGTACTCAAAGATCCCATCCTAAGGCTTTCAGACAACATTGTAAGCATAAAAGTTGCGACCTAATTGCTTAAATGCCCAGTAACTTCTTCTAATTAAACCCTAGCCCTTGCAACAATTGAAATGTGAAGACTGCTTTCTGAACTTCAGTTTAGGCAGACTGATTAGATGATATATGATCATATTTTTGTTAAACATGGTAAAAAAGACCGTTAAGATTGGGTTCAACGAGGATTAATCTTTGCCGTTATCGACCGATTAGTTCAATTAGTAGTGTAAGCTGTGCAAGAAATAGAACTTAGTTTTCCAGGTAATGTTTCCATTTCTTGAACTGGGTTTCTAGCTAGTCTGTTTTGGCAATATAAACTTTCATGTACTGGTCCTCCGGATTGGTGTTGACACTTATGAAAATGGCTTGATCATCTGCTGTGTGCTTATGATTAGGTCATGACGTCATGTGGTGGGAATAATGTGTATTATCTATTCATCATCATTCATATATAGAATCATAAATACGTAGTCTTGGATCCACAAACATGCATGCACGTGTGTCGATATCTTTGTGGAGTGGTCTAGACTAGACCACTAGTTATTCAACGACAGCCATGTGAGATTTTTACATGTGTTCCAGCAACCAGCACACACAACACGGCCTAACATGCCCAACAAACTTAGTCCAAATCCAACATTATTGGTGAATCATGAGTGCATTAGTATGACTCAACAACAATAATATCAATGGTTTTGGTTGGCAGCAGCAGACAATGATAGAGAGAGAGAGAGGGTCAACATAGATGTGTCCTCAATTGATATGTGTATAGGGTCTTAAGCACTCATAGCTTGTATATATGATCAGGGTCATAACTAAATAGTTTGTCCACATTTAAGATTTAGGGTTTTCACTGAATAAGATCAAATTCCAATCTATGGAAAGATGTATGAGGGAGCCCTGATATCATAGTTGGCATGCATGTTATGATTGACTTCTTGGCTTTGTTGGAGAATTTTGGTTGTATGATTCTATGAGACAAGACATCAACCAATAAGAAGCTTTAGTACCTTCATGATACATTGCAACGTAAGAATCCCACTGTACTGTTACTCAAGGAGAAATATAGGACACTCATTGAATGATATCTTCTCTTCATAGGATCACCACCACCGGAACAACTGATGGAGGAAAGAAGGGATGGAGTATTAATAAATGACTATAATTAGTTTTTACTGCGAATCGAGATGATCCGGTTAGTCCGTTATTTTCTTTTTTTATTTGGAATTCTCATTTGTAATTGTCTCGTATTGAATTATAAGAATAAGATATATCTAATGGATGATTAGACTTTGGAAAAGTGCTGTTCCAAATTCATGGGGTCCTAGATCATTGGAACCAAGCAAATTAATCTATGCCAAATTATCATTTAGGACTAGATAGATGATTTGTCGCATGTATGTATGTATGGTCCATCTTTACAACCTTTGGATATGTTTGTAACGAATTTAGTTTAAAGTGCATGACTTTCCAATTCAATGAACTCCCAATCAACACTCAACATTATCACAAGTTCATGTATTTTGCATTTCTTAATTTTCTAGTAATAATCCTCGTAAGAATGATAAGATCAAATATCATTAGTGTGCACTTTATTCCTACCCCTTCTTTAATTAAATTGATTAAAATTAAATAATTAATTAAGAGTTACAAGGGGTTAACGTCGGTTCGTAACAGATGGCCTGAAAATAACTCCGTTCCGTTAAGTTTAAGGCGTTAATCTTAAGTCCACGCGCTTCGTCCATCTCTATATAAACCCCCTTCCCGACCTGATCTTCACTCCCCTCTCGTTCTCTCTTTTCTGCAAATTCGAAATACTCGGCGATCAGTCTGAATCCGTCCTCGGCGTTTATCTGAATACCGACTTGATCCTCTCCGATTGGAAACTAATCGACCGATTTGTTTGAAGGAATTTGATTTCATTGGTTTTTGTGGAAGCTAGGGTTTGTTTATTTGTGGCTGGATGACGATTAAGGAGGAGGTGACGGCGATGAGGAAGAGCGGTGGAGGAGATGATGAGGTGATCATGGTGGAGATCGATGAGAATGAGAATGATTTGCTGGCGTGTTCGGGTTGTCGGTATTTGACGCAACCGGTGGTGACGATGAAGCGCGTGGTGGTGGTTGGGTACGCTCTTACTTCGAAAAAGACCAAGAGCTTCTTGCAGCCTAAGCTTGAACGGTTGGCTAGGTATGCTGTTGGGTTCGTTTTTTATAAATCGGCATCATAAATCCGCCAAATGAGATTTTTTTTGTTTTGGAATTTTCTGAGTTTTAGATAAACAGCAGGAATTGCTTATCTGGGATTATCTCCGCTGTCCTAATATTTTTTTCTGCAACTGGTATGGATGTGTAGATTTTATATAGATGTTCAGTGTAGGTTTGAGCTTATGGAGTTGTGTAGTCATTTTGATGTACCAGGACTTCTTGTGTGGGAAAGAAAGTGTATAACCTTGTAAAGGGGTGTTTGTGGAACAGGAACAAAGGGATACTGTTTGTTCCAATTGATCCCAAGAGGTCTCTGTCAGAACAAGGTCCATTTGATATCATACTGCATAAGGTGTGTTGATCATTAAATTGTGGAATTTCATTGTCTGATGTGATAGAAAGTATACGAATTATGACAGTTTTTCTCTCCTAAATCATGCAGTTAACTGGAAAAGAATGGCGACAAATTCTTGAGGTTAGTTCAGTGATTATATTATTTTCTGTATGTATGGATGTGCTAACTTGAATTTTTTATCTCCATAATGCAGTTTTCATAGAACTTAGACAATGATGTTAGGTAAAGATGATTACTTGGTGACGGTTCTTCAGAAAGTTTGAGTTGATCAGCAGTATTGATTTACAGATGAATGCGTCTTGTAGTAGTTTCTTTGTCTAATGATTTAGCTGGCTTAAGTAGTGTGTGTCTAGCTAAGTTATTGCCGTACTCTTTGCTATATGAAATTTCTGCTCTCTCAAAGTTTGGTCTTGCAAATATGTGTGAAATGGCTTTGGAAGTCTGAATTACCCTAAATCATGTTAAACGTTGAAGGAGCTGATGTTTGCCCTTCTTCATCTGTTTTTTTACCTGAAATGCACACACAATGTGCCTGATTTGCATCCGTAAACTTATTCGAACTGGCTTATACATGCAGGATTACAGGGAAGCCCATCCTGAAGTCACCGTCCTTGACCCTCCTGATGCCATACAGCATCTGCGCAACCGCCAATCTATGCTTCAGGGTGTAGCTGACATTAACTTATCCAATTCTCATGGTATTTTATTTTCTTTGAATTTCTAAAACAGCTGATATGTCATCTATTTGATTAGGTTTTACTTGATTTGGCTAACAGAAGATTTTCTGATTCTATGCAGGCAGAGTAGGTGTGCCTAAGCAATTGGTTATTACATCAGATGATGCATCTTCAATACCAGATGCTGTCACCAAAGCAGGACTTAAACTGCCTTTGGGTATGGTAACCACATTGCTATTTTTAAATGAGAGTAGCATTTTTTTTCTGTTGTTTCGGAATTCACATTGAACAGTCATAAGATTCATCAGTATAACTTGTGTATTCTTTATGGTTTGCTAGAATTCATTTCTGCAACTTGAAAATCAGTATTTTGAAAGCCATGAATATGATAACGTCAATGAGTTCCTATTTAAGGATATAACTTTTTTCTCCTCAGTTGCAAAGCCATTGTTAGCGGATGGAAGCTCAAAGTCGCATGAACTATCAATTGCTTATGATCCTGCGGCTCTTCAGAAACTTGAGCCTCCTCTTGTTCTTCAAGAGTTTGTGAATCATGGTATGGAAATGTTTACCCTTCGGCTTTTTCTGATGTTTCTTTATATACAATCTTGCTCACAAATTTGTAATTCACTTTTTCTACAGGTGGTGTTATGTTCAAAGTTTACATCATTGGGGAGGCTATAAAAGTCGTAAGGCGCTTCTCTTTACCTGATGTTAGCAAGCGTGAACTTATGAAAAATTCTGGTGTATTTCCTGTCCCAAGAGTATCGTGCGCTGCAGCTTCTGCTGAGGATGCTGATCTTGATCCAAGGGTTGCAGGTGGGTCATACTTCAACTCGTAGCATAGCCAGCTAATAATCATAGTCCGGGACCTAGAGAGTTGACGAATCTTGTATAGATTGTGGTAGCATGGCAGATGGCAGTATAGCTAAACTCATAAAATATCTTCCTGGTGCTCATGGGTTGCTTAACTTATATGTGGTGTGAAATATATGGACCCTATTCTGATTATCTTACTATCATGTAGAGATTCCTCCTTATCCCCTGCTTGAGAGACTTGCTAAAGAGCTTCGAAGACGACTGGTAACCTTCCCCTTTTAACTATAATACAATGGAAGCGTATGATAACGCTGAGTATTTAATCCTTTTCCCTATTTTGTGTACTATTGAAATTCAGGGTCTCCATTTGTTCAACCTGGATATTATTCGTGATCATGGAAACACGGATAGCTTTTATGTCATTGACATCAATTATTTTCCTGGTTAGTGACATACCCTAAGTTAAAAACACTTAGATTATGATTCAATTTTATAGCTTATTTAAAATTATGACTGAGTTCACAACAATTCAGGATACGGGAAGATGCCAGAGTATGAATACATGTTCACAGACTTTTTCTTGAGCTTGGGGCAGCGGAAATACAAGTAACATCCTGTCGCCAGCAGTTGAATGCTTTGATAATCTGAAGCTCGGAATACACAGGCAAGTGTTTGGTGATGATGACAGCATCAGCAGCATTTCTTATGCTTATCGAGTTCGGATACAGTCATCTATCCTCTAAGCATTATCCCGAAGAACAATCCCCTAGTTACCTAGTCGCCAGAGATTATTCTCCTCATTCCATCCTGTGTGACAAGTGTTACCAATGGGACTCTACACCTTGTTGAAGCATCAATCATGTGAATCAAAAAGAAAAAAAAGAAGATGATCTCCCACGTTTGGAGAACTTCTCCACAACCATGAAGTTTGCTGGTCTTCCATCAAATCTGAAAGGTTCTGTAATTTTGAGTACAGAAGAAGGCCGACATACCAGATTCTTGATTGACATCTTCATTTCCCTGTCTGAAGCATCTCTTTGTTCCGCCATGTCAAAATGAAATTCTTTCCGACCGCACTAGAATAATTTCCAGTTGTTTCAGATTACTCTTATTTATACTTTCAATTGCAAATTCAAGCAGAGTTTATCCATCTATGCAGTCTTCAATATCATGGTTGTAATCCCTAACGCCGCACAGGTCATGCCAATTTGCTTTCAGCTCAGCATCAAAATTCTTCAACATGCCGATATAGTTTGATACAAACCCTCACCCACCACCACCGAGTCGCAGCTTGTATCAGCTGCGTCCCCGCCTCGGCTATGTGACCACATTGCCGCACCTATTCCCAGCACCAAGCCGTAGCTGCTGGTAGTAATAGTAAGTACTAAGTAGTACTTCCACATGGTTAGATACACAGTGAGCTCAAGTCCATTGTAGCTCAATATCCATATCAAACAGACAACAGGGACAACGCCATAATCATAAATAACAACAATCCATAATCCAAATCAGCACTGATTCAAATCATTCAACAAAAAGTCAACAAAAGTCAAACAACAACATCACAAACCAAAGCAGAAACTTGTCAAATTCTCACCCTCAAGCACTCTCCGCCACCTCTGCCACCACCGCCTCATCTTCCACCGCTGCCGCCTCCACCAGCGTCCACTCAGCTGGCAAAGCTGGCAACTTCGGATACACAGTCGGCTTCCTCTTAATATCCCACGGCTGCGACTTCCTCGGCCTCGTCTTCATGTGATGCTTCGTCCCCTTCTTCTGCGGCCTCGACGAACACTCCACTGTCGCCACTCCATTCCACGCCGGCGATGCTTTCACTCCAATCGCTGCCGGCGCAATTCTAACTCCAAAGATCGCGGACACCGTCGCCATCGCTGTTCAGATAACTCTCTTCTCCTCCTTCCTCTTCTTCGCCTGGATAACAAATTCCGATTTTCTATTTATTTTGTTTTCAGTTTCAATTTTCAACCACTCGATTTTCCCATTTGGGCCTGCTGAGTGCAGATAAGGCGTGCATTTGGGCCTGTTAAAAATCCCACTAACTGCACGGCCCATTATGGGCCCAAACGTTAAGTAGAATACTAATTAAATTACAGTAATTAGCCAAAACAGAAAACTGTCATACGTGCTAAAATGACAGCCTGTTTCCTAGCTGTCCGTCACCGAGTCATCACCCTCTTCCTGCTCCAAACCCTGCCACCATCTTCCACTCCAAATCACAACCTGAAAAAGTCAACCTCGCTGGTCAAACTGATCTCAGGCGATGGATCCTTGTCCGTTCGCCAGGCTCACAGTCAGCAACCTGGCACTCAAAATCATCCCAACCTCTTCTCCAAGATCATCACTCCACTCAACAATCCACCCAACTTCATCCCTCTGTTTCTGCAAAATCAAGCTCAAGAAATCGCCGCACCAATCCGCCTCAGTCCCAATCATCCAATCAGAAACAACCCAGTTCCCGGAAACTCAACCTCCAAACGCGCCGGTGACTTTCCACCTCAGCAAGGATGATGTGGACAAGCTGGTCCGAAAATTCATGTTCGCCGGGAAACTCAGACTGAAAATCTCTGTTCGCGTCGGAGTCGGGTGCGGGTTGGGGACAGGAAAGCTTCTGGGGAAGATCACTGTGCCGCTCGATCTCGCCGCAGCGTTGAGTAGACCCGCTCTGTTTCATGATGGGTGGGTAGCAGTTGGAGAAGATGGTGGTGGGTCGTCCGTGCTGCTTCATTTGACAGTGAGGGCCGAGCCTGATCCGAGGTTTGTTTTTCATTTTGACAGCGAACCGGAGTGCAATCCTCAGGTGTTCCAAATTCAAAGAAGAATCCGGCAGCCCGTTTTTACGTGTAAATTTAGCTGCAGCAGTACAATGGGGGATCGCACCAACAGGTCGAGGTTAGAAAAAGCTTAAATTTTTTACACACAAAAAATCAAACTGAACTAAAAAATTTGACTATCGGGATCGGCACAGGTCAATGCAGATGCAGAAAGCAAGTGTATCAAAACGGATTCTCAAGTCATTTAATAGTTATCGTGAGCACAAAGGAAAGGAGCGCAAGGGCTGGTCAATCACAGTCCACGACCTTTCAGGCTCGCCCGTGGCGGTAGCCTCTATGGTCACCCCATTTGTGGCCTCTCCCAATTCGGATCGGGTCAGCCGCTCCAACCCCGGGTCGTGGGTCATACTACGACCGGGGGACGGTACGCTCAAGCCATGGGCCAGATTAGAGGCCTGGCGCGAGCGCACCACACATGACTCATTAGGCCTCCGTTTCGAGCTTGTTACCGAATCCCCTGATCCAAACGGCTCGTCCGGCATTGTCCTTGCCCAGTCCAATCTCAGCACCGCCACCGGCGGAAAGTTCATAATCGATTTGGGCTCAGCAGCGACCTCGACCACCGACTCTGGCCTCGGATTTTGGCCGTACAACGGGTTTGTAATGTCGACCGCCGTCCAAGGCGAAGGGAAATGCAGCAAGCCGGTCGTCGAGGTGAGCGTGCAGCACGTAGGATGTCTGGAAGACGCGGCGGCTTTCATAGCCGTGGCTGCCGCAGTTGATTTGAGCATGGATGCTTGTCGGCTTTTTTCTCATAAGCTGAGGAAAGAGTTGACAAGTCAGCCACAGATGTTTGGATGATTCTATTCAATTGAATTGAATTTTTTTCTTTTTTGAAATTGAATTTATATTTTCTTGGTGACATAACTAACAATGACAGACATTGTGTCTACATTTTACATTTTGTATAATTAAATAATAAATGTTGGAGTTAATTTCATTTATGTGGTAGATGCCACTTTGGTATTTGTAGTAATAAATAGTTTAAGGGGTTTGCTGATGTATGTTGTTTATGCGAGCTTGCTCGTTTTCATAAAATTATAAATTAATATCGCCCATTTACTGCAATTTTGTTATCTTTTGTGTCACTTATTAATCAAATTTTGGACCCTTTTTCATCGCTATGGATTAGGGTTTCATTACATAGATTGTGTAACTAATTGATACTTCCACCAATGGAGATATGTGCGTTACTCTAGGGTTTCTAGATTCATGCAAAGGTTGGCTGTTTTTTTTGTTGTTGTTTCCCAAGACATCCAATTGAATTTTCTTGTTGGGGATGTTTAGACACATTTTAAGCACTTGCAGAGATTAGGGTTAATTGGGACACCATCATCTCCTCGACAAACTTCATGTCTCCTGATTAAGAGATGGGCAACCGTCATGTGGGATCGTGGTGGATGAATCCCTAGATTTTTGTCTCTTCCAAATGGAAGCATTATTAAAACACTTCATTTTAGGTACTTCTTTATCATCCCTACGCCTATCAACTCAAGTGGTGTATTCAAGCAATGGATGAAGAAGCTTTCATTGAATGAAGCTATAAACATTTCTTCCTTTTTGATAGATTTGACATTGGGTAGAACTAAGATTCAAACTCTTCCCAACAATCCAAACACCCATCTCCATGATCACCAAAGTTTTCTACATGGAACACAGACAAGACTCATCAATGCATGACTAGACTTCCTTTGTGCAGTCACCAGAAAGCAGCCCATGGACCCATCCTGTTCTTGCAACCATACCATTCAAGTCACAAACCTCTAAATATTGTCGCCCGAAAGCATGTGAACGCATGAGAGCAGCTGTCACAGCAGATATCGATTGTTTTAAGACTCAATTAATAGCTCCAACACTTTTAGGTCTTTTATAAGGTTTTTAATCTTAAATCATAAAATGTGGCTAGTTTCCTTTATTAAATTAAAGTCACTTGGTCTTTTAATTCGTCGTGGGCGAAGCTTTGTCCTCAAGAACGCTTTTTCCTTCATAAATAATTAGTCAAACGGCGCTTGGCCAGATTAGGGAAATTAAGCGTTGATCAAGCAAAAGTCACAATTTGTAATTACAATTTTTAGAAAGAAAATTAGGGTTTTGCTGTTTAGGAATGCAACCCTTTTTTGTCTGATTGAAAACCTACCTTGTAATAAGTGCAATCAAACTTTATGACACCACCACTGATTCATCACTTCTAGGTTGTCACTCAGAATCTGACTCTGTATCTTACAACACAAGAAACTATTCAGACCACTGACCACGATCCACGACCAATCAATATAATGCTAAACAACATTGTCATTTATCCACACTTTGGCTCAATGGTTTGAAGTTTGATGATGACATCATCATAAGACTCGTAATTATAACAAAACCCATCACAAGAATTAATCTAAGGTGAAAGCTTTCCCATCAAATTTTCAATTCTAGGGATTGAAGATCAAGTTTCCACATTTGCACTTCCACCCCATAGGTTTGTAATTTGTCACATCATCCCCTCTCGAGTACTCAGTCTCATGAGTTTCATACATATGGCTTCTTCCTGCTCTTCTTCCTTCATTGTTGTGATTGTGAAGTTGCGGAGTCACCGGGATTTGAACCGCCTCGCAAGGGCCACAGCCACTGCATCTGAATTGGCATCTGGGTGGCCTTGATCCGATCACGTGTGCCCTAATTTCAGGCCTTGCCCTCTGTAGCAAGAAATTGATACTATTGTCAGATTCTGATCTGTGCGGGCTCAGGTAATCTCAAGATAGAGACTTGGCGATAAATTAGAGATGGGTTCTTACCTGATCAGCTTTGTGGTAACTGGATTGAGCTCCCGCTGCAAAATTAAAATTTGGTCAAGATTGAGCATCAAGTGTTTGATGAAAGTCCTGACAGAGAAGTTTGGAGTGTGAATAATTGTGATTCAGACCGACTTACCTTCAGCCATGAATCTTAAATGGGTCGAGCTTGATATCAGCAGAAAGATCAGTGGTAGAATGAGGCTTTGTCGCTGTCTATGATTACAGGAGAAACATCTCTGACTCTGAATCAAACCCATTGAAACTAATGAAAACTGTTGACAACTGAAAGCTTCAGAACCAGGGAGATGTTGAAGGATTGAAGACTGGATTAAGTGAATTTCAGGAGATAAATGAAATGAGAGATCTGGTAGGAGAGTGGAGCAGAGCACAAGTCAAGAAGAATTGAAGAGTGAAGTGGGTAAAGTTCAGGAGAGAAAATGATAGGAGAGGTATGGCAGGAGAGTATGAGCTGAGCAAGCTCAGAACAAAACACCCAACAAAGCAGAAAAAAAATAAGGAAGAGAGGGTGAAGAAGCTTGAGAGAGACCCTCCAATAAGGTCGTGTTCTGTTGAGCTCCAAAGCAAAAGCTGTCAGCAAAAACCAGACACATTTGGACGCTCATAATTCAAACTCTCTTAAGTTTTTTGGTACCATACAATAGATAGAGCAAAAAACGAGGTGTGGTGCAGAGGTAAAAATATACATTAAGTTTTTATATTAAAAAAAGTCATGCATTCATTCAATTCAACCCTAAGTCCCAATCCATTCATGTGATCAAGATATTTGGATGGGACGCATTTTTTTTTTTTACAGCTGATCATCTGGCAAAATAAGCAATGCTTTTTGACACCCCATTTTGTGTCTTTTTTTTTTCTTTCTTTCTTTTGTTCTGTTCTCGTTTGTCTGGTGCTTCATTCTATAACTTGATTTGAGAAACTCTGTTTAACTACTTCCTTCTTTTTTGCTTGGTTTGGTGGACTATGCAGGTTGCAGGCCCTGCTTTACACGCAAAGTGTCTTTACTCTTAAATCTTTCTTGGATCTCTGCAATGACAAGATATGGTTTATGTATGGGTTCTAGTTTTCTAGGATGATGTGTCACTGCTTGCTTCAGGACATGGGTTTGTGCTGCGGATTAAGGTTTTCATCGTAGGTTTTCATCTTTAACTATCAAGCATTATTGTCTTTCTCTTGCTGGGTTAAAGATGTGCAGCTTTCATGTCATATTACGTGAGAGTCTGGACATAAATGAAGTGATGTTTCATATGCTTTAGCACTTGCTGATATGCCCCTCTGGAGGGTTGAAAGTCATGAAAGCAGTTAAAAAGATCCATGTAAATTTGAGTATTGGTGGTGGGATATGATGCAGATGACTGCTGAACTATGAATCTATGTGTTATTAATCACATTTTATCTTCTTTTTTGGGTGTGATTTTAGGGCCAAAAGAAGTTGAAAACTTCAATTTTTAAACATAGGAAAATAGTCATCCTTAATAAACATGTCCAAAAAACATGTTTATAAACTTGTAAAGGTCAACCGCACCATATGCAGGAGCAGCATCTTCATCCTAGGCTGTTTTCGTTACTACAAGCATAAATGCATACAAGTTATTTTATAAATGAACTTTTGCTTAGCTGTCCTTGAAATATTGTACTTTATCAAAAGTGAGACACTGAAATGAATATATACATTAAGAACCCACTAGGGCTTGAAGCCCATAACTTGAAGTGCAAAAGCAGAACATAAGCCCAGTGAAGTTGGGAAATTGTGTTAGGGTTAGGTTTTTTCATTAGTCAATAATTGGAGTTTGTCATATATATTTTCAATTAATATCAACACAATAACTTTCTCTATCAGCAAAATGACATGGCCAGTCGAAAATCTGAATCGATAACTCAATATGAGACAAGTATAAATGAGGATTCCAAATAATAAAAAATGACGGACTAATTGTAGTTGTTTCTAAATAAAAATCCGCCCGCCAAAACTTTCTAAGAAACACAAAGACAATTTCTGTCTCAAAATAGAGAGTGTTGCCGATGACTATATACCTTTGGCCTCGATGAATACCTCTAATTCAAACTCTTATTTGAGAATTTTATAGATACCTACAAAAGAATAATTCAGTTTATATATGTAAATATCTCCATCTAAAAGAAGCCACCACCTTTGTAGGGTTGGCTGGTTTCATTACTTATTAGGGTTTTGAGGGGGATGCTTTACATTCCCTTTCTTTGATGCTATAAACAGTAGCAATAGGGTAGAGAGAGAATGATGAAACCTGGCTAAATTTTGTGTCGTGGAAAATAATGGATGGGAGGGATTTAATGCTAATTGCTTTTAAGTTTCTAATTATTGAAAGAATTAAATGGATGGTGTGAAATTCGTGGCCTAAAATGGGGCCCATATGATGATCTTACTATGGATTCTAATATCTTATCATCTACGGCAAATATGAAAGATAAGCATATCAATCTTTGTCATTCGCGACTTTATTGTATTCATCATAAAGCTAACTTAACTCTATATTCTTTGTCATTTATAATAACCCCAAATGTTAGTTGCTTAAATAAATGTTTTTTTGTCTATGTTTTGTTTTTCATATGCTGTTTTATTTACTTCTTTGGAAGCCTTTCATCGAGATAATGAACATATTAATTGAATGAAAATGGGCAAAGCTTCAGATGTACCATATTAAGACAGTTCTAGTTACAAACTAAAACATATCTGAGCAAGCGTTAATATCAAGTAGGCGTGAATTTGCTAGATATATCGGACTGCATCCTCATGCGACTCAAAAGTTTAAGCTCAAAAATGATGATTTTGTAATTCAATATATCATAATAAACTATCCTTCAAATTAGGGATGTGGGGTAATTTTGTAAGTGGATATTTGGAATAGAAGACTTTAATACTAAAGAGGGCACCAACCATTTCACTTCCTCTTGTTGTTATATATGATTACATAATGTGTAGGGCCTGAAAAATGAGGAGGGTCCGAGCTTGTCCCAGAACAGTTCCATTGGATCATCAATTTGACCTACATCTCACATGCTCGAACAGCTCCTCTCTTCCCACTTTGCTCCCTCCCAACTCTATGTCCCATCTTTAGCTATGCCTAACCCTAATTACTTGTACTTTTTATCATGTGGAAAAAAAGTTTGACTGACCTTTTTTATTCCCATTCACTTTTTCACCGTAAGAGTTCAACATAAGAAAAAGTAAATTAGATTAAGAGACTTCAAATTTGACACAAATTGGAAGAATGTAAAACCCTTTTCTTCACACCCTATGTATGATTTCTAGGTCTAGAAATGCAATTATTTCTACAACCTAAACCAAGAAGCTGCATCTAGTAATTAGCCAAATGTTGATCTCTGATCCTGATCAAAGCAGCCAGTTATGCATGCATCTTGTGCACTTCTTAAGACCCAAATTTCTTATGGAATCTGTACAAGTGTACATACAATAAAAACTGAAGAGAAGTGAGTTGACAGAGAACTGTGGCAGGTTGCAGCAGAAGTGATGCAAGTGTTTGTCTGTATATTAAACACAGTAACATGAGCAGTGACAGTGTCTGTTGATACTGCTGCTGATGATGATGATTATTTAAGTAAATTTAATGAGACTTGTGATGTACTGTAGTCCATAACTTGGTATGCGGTAATGAGGGAACAGCTCCCGCGCTGTTTTCGCGCGCTCAGATCCCACTCAAAATGTCAGGTTGTCAGTAGGTCAGTCACCCTTTTGAAGGGCAGGCCCCATGCCCTCTCCCATCATTCTCATCAAATCCTTCAACTCAGAAAACCCTACCTAATTTACTACCAGGTTCATAAATGTCCATATTTGAGTTCTAATATTTATACTACCAGATAAAAAAGGGTTCATGGTTGCTATCAATTTTATCACGTAAACTATTCTAGATCACCAAACCAAATTGATCTGTGTCAATGGAAATGTACCAAAATATCAAACCCTAAATCCTAGGATGTTGTAGGTCAAGTTCCTAACATAGACTATACATGTTAATTGCTGGTCAATTTGGACAACAAGACAAAATAATCGCTAATAATTTTACAGAAACCCTTTTTTTTATAGCTGTCTTTTTAAATTATTGATAAAATTCAACCTGTAAATTGAATCTCATGTTAATTCAATCAAAAGATGCTGCATGGTCTTTATGTGCTTTCCCCTCCTAAGGCGACACCCTTGTTGTAAACTTTGGATTTTAGAGACATAAAAATCAACCTTTTGAATAAATTAATGCCCTAATTGTCTCATTTAATGCTTGTTAAAGTACTAAACTGTCTGCTAATTTTCTTTCATGAAAATATTCACTTACTTTCCTTGCAGGAAAGATCAGCCAGGTAAAATGATTGTGCTTAACAGCTGGGACACGACACCAATGTTTCAGTTCCTATCAACATTAAAGGTTGTACTTTTGAGTTTCTCTGAATTTCTAACGATTTTAAATTACTTATAATATTAATAAAACTGATCGCCAATAAGGAAAATGTTTTGATTATTTACATGTATATTATTTATTTACAGTTACCTAATTTAATTTACCCTCCATATTTTATTTACCTCAAGATATGTAAAAAAACATCTAACTCATAAACATGTGAAAAGAAAAGGGTCTAAATTGCAGTCCCCAGTTTTCGCCTAATTTTATCACTTAGACTAATTAATTAACACCAGCAATGCTAAAGGCTAGGGCTAGATCTATGGCGGAACACATTTGAATGTTTTTAATTGGGGTTAAGGTTGAATGAATTAGGTGTAGCTTTGGTTGTCCTCCCTGGGTTATTGACATGACTGGTCTGTGTTGTTCATATCGAAACCTAAAGCTGAAAAAAAATTAAAGCTTGAATAAATATTGGAGTTGCTTTACTTTATAAGTATATTAGTGCATTTTATCATGAAATCATTAGAAGATTTTGGAGTACGAGCAGATTAATTGATCAGGATTGCGGCTGCGAGATGAGCTGAGGTCAAAAATATGGAGCAACCGACAGCTCTCTCTACTTTGATAAATAATTACATTTAACTTCTAATACAAAGTAAATACGTATTAATTTTTTGATGATCTTTCATTTATAATTTTCAGTTATAAAATATATGATAGTAATTTGCTGTAATTAGAGAACCCTAAAGCTGTCTGTCTTTGGCCCCTTGCTGCTGTAGTAGCCCGGGTCTTACGGGGGTCAAATAGTTCAGTGTGGGTCCCATTCATCATCAATCTCTTGGTATCGGCTGATAGAATCATACATATAATTTCCTCACAGATGAATCATGTGAATTGTAAACCTGCAGAAGTAAGCGACACAGATATTTACTTCTCACTAGTCACATTAAGGCTGATTGCTGCAGGTTTTATTCACCAGTGAACACGTGAGCGAGAGGAAGCAGTTGGAGATTTCATTTTTTTTTTCTGCAGAGAAACTGAAGTAATTTTAACTATGAGATTAGCAAGAGTGAGCAACTGTTTGTAGTTGAATTTTGCATCACTATAAACTGTGAGTCTCACTCTGCACGAAACTTTCTCTGCGCTCTCTAGTCAGTTCTCGTAGTCATAGCTTTCCTGCTGCCACATCAGCCTGACCCCCCTATGGCTTGCTTCTTCTTCCGATTTATGAACATTATTGACATATGAACTTGTTTATTTCGTTCTGATTTCCTCACATCATAAAATGATGTTTTTTTACACCATGCACGGGAGCACATGCTTCTTCAACAATTGTCGGATGATTTTTCAGTCCTTCATAGCTCCTGCCACCGCAATTTCCAATCTTAAATCATCCGACAACAACTGAAGAAATATCTACTCCGGTGCAGATGCTCTTAAGGTGACAACATTCGAGCATTTCCTGATTTAGATCTTGATTGAGGAGAAGTAAGATGTTATAGCAAGCTTGTTTTCTTGAAGAATACATTTCTACCCTAACACATAGCTAGCCAAACCCTAAATAAAACATAGAAATCCACATTCCCATTGGAACTACTTATGATTATGTTTAGAGTGAAACTGATGAGCAATATAAACATGAAAATGATTGTGTCTTGTCCAGCTATTAAATGGGTTTATAATATGATATGCTCCAACTAATTTTTCTGTAACAAAAATGTCTTGTCAAGAGGGCGCTGTTGACGGTTGAGTTATCTTCCACTTTCCATCTCCCTTTTCTAGCCATCCAAACAACACCATGTGATTGTCCATCCATTCATGTCCATCACTTTGCCTAGCTAGCCAGCTCTCAAATCGCTTCCAACACAATATTCCCAACACCATAATCACCTCATCAAATCAAACACAGCCACCATAGCTCAGCTCCATCAATCTTTTCTGCATCATCTTCCTTATCATACTTCATCTCATAATCTCTACAAATACTCACTTGATTATTCTTCATCAATTCACCACACCATCAAAACCCTAGCTAGATACGTTGTTATCCTCGAAGATCATGTCAAGCTGGTCTCTCTAGGGTTTTTTCAGACATCCTTGTAATTATTATCTATTCAAAGATTATAATTGCAATTATATTTATTGTCCTTTAAATAGTTATGGAGGAGTATAACCATCAACTTAGAGAACACACATCTCCCAGAGCAAATTTCTTGTATGGAAATCCGGTGTCAGCTGCGTCCACCTATGGAATCAGCAGCAGCAGTCGATCAACCAGCAACCCCGGCCTGGCGGCGGCTGCTGGTGGATCATCATCAGGTTTTCAGCATCAGTATTTTCAAGCTGATCATCAGAATAGCGGAGTGAAGAGTGAACTCGCACCCACAACTTCCCAATTTCTTGGCCAAAAATTTCATCAGTATCCTTTAGGGATTATTAGAGAGAACAGTGGGAATGAAAATGATGACGCTGCAGCGATTAAGGCCAAGATCATGTCTCATCCTCAGTGTTCTAATCTTCTCCAGGCTTATATGGATTGCCAGAAGGTCTAGAACTTAATATCTTGACCTCCTCCATGTTAATTTCTTTATGTTAAATTGATTTATTAGTTTGTTTTAGGTCGGAGCTCCTCCGCAAGTGGTGGCTCAGCTGGTAGCTGCAAGGCAGGAATTTGAGAATAAGCAAAGATGCTCATCATCCTCCGGAAAGGATGCATCAGGAGATCCTGAGCTTGATCAGTTTATGGTATCCAAATTGAACCTTGTTTTATTGGCTATTAGAACATCTGCACCGAGCCTTCAGCTGCGACTAAAACAGTAGTTGCTGAAGTTCGGTGCAGATGCTTTTAGGGTATATAATATCACATATGAATGTGGAAACTACATCTAGGGTAACCATTTGTGTATAGCTCTAACCAGCTTTGGAATTACATATGTATGGAATCTGAATTGTGAATGAAATTGTAGGAGGCATACTATGACATGCTGGTGAAGTATAGGGAGGAGCTGACTAGACCTTTGCAAGAGGCAACAGATTTCATGAGAAGGATTGAATCACAGCTGAACATGCTTGGAGCTGGCCCAGTCAGAACCTACAACCCTTCTGGTATTACTGCATATTTCTCACTTGATTGAATTTCATACATGTTGGTCTATTGATATTCCTGATTCAAGCTAGGCTTGCAATTGATCAGTTTATCGAAAAATGAGGTAATGAAATCAAATGTAGTTGATCTCAATTGGGAGTTTCTAGAGGCTTGGAGGTCATAGGATTTTGCCCAGATGACTGGGCAGACCCCTGTGCAGAGATTCTCCAAATCCACACCACCTACTGGCAACTTTTTTTTAGGTCATTAGTTGAGCACTACTGAATCTATTCTTCTTAGTTCTGTCTCCTTAATTTGAGCTTCTGTACTATCCAATCCAGTGAATACCACCTTTTCAGTAAACTATGGTTTTCAAAACCTCGACTATAGGTAAGGTTTTCCGTGTAGACATGCCCCAGTTATGAACCTATGTAGCCATCTAGTTTTTCTTCTGTTTTCTGGCTGGGTGGATGTTTTGTGTAGCTCTGGCATTGGATAAAACTCCGAGTCACCTCAAGCCCTGATATGCTATCCGTACTGATTTCAGTAGTTGCTGGATGATTTAAGATTGAAAACTTTATAAATGAGTCGATTCTAACTGAGCCTTAAATCATATACCAGTCAGTCAGATGCTCTAATGTCTTGAAATTTTAACACATTCAAACACACCAAGTTGCACAAGAGTTACATGTATGGGAACAAATGATGGCAGCAGTAAGTACTGCATGTAATCTGTGTAGTATGTATTTGGGGACATGTGTGCATGTGTCCCCAGAACATGGGCTCTCTTGGTTATCTCCTATTTGCATAATTTAAGTTATCAGCAGTAGAGAGACACTTCTATGATAGCAAACAGATGGTTTTGTTTTTGTCACATTCCTGTCAGACCTCTTCTTGTCACTTTGTGACCATGCATACCACTGTTCCTTTCTGCTTCTTATAATACTTTATGCTGCTGTACATGGATTCATTATAGTGATGTACTTTGAGGAAGTTGCACCAACCTTAATTCATGTATATGTTACTTGTTTGGGTATCAATTATTAGATATGTATCAATTTTTGACGATCTTCCATTTGTAATTGTCATATATTAATTAATATCTTTCCTAATTGTGAGCCCTTTGAAAGGTAAATAAAGTGGGCTAACAGGTAGATTTGTATGTGATTAACAGAGGAGAAGTCATCCGAGGGAATTGGGTCATCGGAGGAAGAAGGTGACAACACCGGCGGTGAAACTGATCAACTTCCTGATATTGATCCACGTGCCGAAGACCGAGAGCTCAAGATGCATCTCATGAAGAAATACAGTGGATACTTGAGCAGCCTCAAGCAAGAACTCTCCAAGAAAAGAAAGAAAGGGAAGCTACCCAAAGAAGCCCGGCAAAAGCTCCTCAGCTGGTGGGAGCTGCACTACAAATGGCCATACCCTTCTGTAAGTTCTATCATAAAAAATTATCATCAGGGTCTGTTCTTTTGAGCTTCAGTTATTTATTTAAATACTTAACTTAATTTAAATGTAAAAGAACAGAGTCTTCAACTGATTTTCTGATGCAGGAGACTGAGAAGGTGGCATTGGCCGAATCCACCGGTTTGGACCAGAAGCAAATCAACAACTGGTTTATAAACCAGAGGAAGAGGCACTGGAAGCCCTCTGAAGATATTCAGTTCATGGTTATGGATGGCATGCATCACCAGAACGCTGCGGCTCTATACATGGACGGCCACTACATGGGTCCGGATCATAGCTCCTACCACATGGGACCTTAAAGAAAATCTCCAAGGTCGAATAATTTGCTGGGAGTGACGTTGCAAGTTGCTATAAAAGTTTAGTACTGGACTGTTTCATTTCTGTGTGCATGGATGCTCAAGCATCATCAAACATTGTGATCTGCTGCTGTATCATGTTTTCATAGGTTTCTTCATTCTCCAATTTGAGATTTATCTCACAACAGCCTTCAGCTCAAATCTCTTTGTGGATGTTTTAAGGATCTACATCTTAGGGTTTCTGTACTTAAAAATTTCTTAACTATTGGGCCGTGGCACGGTTTTTTGGGTTAGCAGCCCAACAGTATATGTTCATGTATTTTGGGCTTGGCCCGTTAAAATCAAATTTCCTTTTTATTTCCAATCATTCATTATGCATATTTTTCACTTAAATTATATTAGAAACATAAAATTAAAGTATGAGACAAAGTCTTATTAGACTAAAATGAAGACAAGTAAAAATCATATTATTTTTGACATTAAATTTATAAAACTAATTATTTCTCATTGATAAAAGACACGGATCAATTTCATATTCTAAACGCATCGGAAAATAATAACTGAAAGTACCTATATTTCTAAAGGGCAAGATGAGACCTGGCCTGGATTTTTGGTAGTTCGTTTTGTGGGGTTGATGAAAGTCCTAGAGTTGGACCTTGATGCAATTATTTTTTTGGGTATGTAATTCTAAACTACTCAAAATTCACGCTAGGACACACCATTATAATAATGATGTTTACTTTAACACACAAACACATATGTGTGTAATTTGGTCTTGTTTCCTTTCACGTGATGGTCTTATTTATATTTTCTCATAAATGAATTTTGTTGACTCATTGTAGTGTGATTAATGCATTCATTTTTTTCCTCTGCAAATAGTGGCCTCACTTTTAGTATAGTCTTCACCATTTACTCCTCCAACCATTCTAACTTTTTTCATCTCATGTAGCCATTCTTGCCTTGCAAAGATGCACATTTTGTTTGGATTATTCAGCCCTAAGTTTCCTGAAATTGCTTACATCGCAACTGAAAGGATGATAAACTAGTTTATATTAGATTCTAATATCGAGACTTACAAACTAATCGTTTAGTAAAAATTTAACTAGAAAACCGAATAACTGCAGATGTACTAGTCGATCCGATCCGGGTGTAAAATTCCTTTCGAATCGAATTTGTACAATTTGTTGAATGATGTTAAATTAAGACCAAGACTGATTCTTACCCGTTGTTTTCTAGCTTTTGTCAATCACACAGCTAGAAAGTTATATAAGAGTGCCTGGAGACTCAAAGTTGCATTGAGCTGTATCACTATTTAGATTTATCATATGAGCAAAACTTTGTCCTTAGCCATTCAAAATATAATCTTGTGGGTCCAAAAAGTAATGTTTTTTTAATTCAATGGTCAATTAAAATGACTTTCTAGAGCTAATTTAAATATTTCCACATACTAGAAAATACGATTTCTAATATTTTGAAATCGATGATGCTTGAAAAAATATTGTAAAATAGATATTAGTTTAATAAAAACTAAACTGTTTCTTGGACGCTATAAAAATGAACTGTAAGACTTTATTGAAAAGCAAAAAATAAGATTAGATTAACAGCTCACAAAATCAAAGGAAGATCAAAATGACGTTGAAAATTTGCATAGTTAAACACAAGGGGTTCAAGTAAATGACGCAAGTAATTGACACTAGGGCTTAATCTGATGTCATTAAAGCTATGCCCATTTGAATGTTTAGTAAGATGTTGCTTGCTGTTCCACTTGATCATACACTTGAATGCCAATAGGATTTTCTAGGGTTCATAGAATTGCAAGGTATAATCAATAGATCATCAAAGCTCCTCAAGCTTGAAAGTTCACTGTCTCAAAAGAAAAAAGAGGTATTCTGTGTTAGGATATGGATCTAACACAAGGAATCGGAAAAATAAAATCGGCCAAAAAATATAGGCGAAAACAGTAAAAAGAGTGACACACGAATTATATAGTGGTTTGCTTCCAAGGTGGGAGGTACATCCACTTGCCTCTTGCAGGCTTTAATCTACTATAATATCTCAATCGGAGAAGATCTTTACACCCTCAAAACTTCCTCATGCGCTTGACTACTCTGCGTCGGGTCTCACCAAACTGATTCACCTCATTTGTGGATGGCGGCCACAGAAAAACTTCCTTTGAGATTGTTTCTTGTCAATGGCTGCCTAATTTACCTATTGACAGAAGCTCACCCTATATTGGAATTTGTCATAGATCACTGTAACACAAGCTGCCATCCATAAGCACAATAGTAACATAGTTTCACAGACATCTTTGTTATTGATTTCGACCTTAGAAATAAATAACAGAAATGTAAGGATCAAAAGCAATGAATAGGGTTTTTGGAACTTGCAGGAACTTAATACTCCATTCTACTGAGTAGGTTAGATAGATAGGATTTTGTAATGTAATACGATTTGTGACGCAAGCATGAGGTAACCTTGGTTTAGGTCCCATGGCAATAAATAAACTTATGTGGGGAGATGTAGGTTAATTTTCAATCTATGTGGTCATTTGGTGACCTACCAAAGGAGGAAATTTTCCCCTACATATGAATTCTACACTGTATTTATTTCTCTTCATTGATATAGTTTTTATGAGTTAGCTAACTAAGCTTAGTGTCTCTTTCTCCCTTAGCTTCTAGAACTGATATGTGTGTTTTGGAGAGAGAGTTGGAGACCTAGGTGGTGCAAGATATTACATCATAGGATGCATTGACTTGTGCTCCCCATTTCAACATGATCATTCATTTTCTTCTTCTCATCTTCTTGCTTTCCACTCGTGAAGAAGAGAGATAATTTATCTTCATCTGACGCATGGATTTCTTTTAAGGGATGATTACATTTAGCTTCTGCGACAAAGTAGATATGTACCAGTTTTTTGACAATCTTCTATTTATAATTGTCTCATATTGAGTTATAAGAAGTAATCTTCATCTTGATTATAGATGAAAACGGCCACATTACTACCAATGTTTGATGTTATAACATTTCATATTGTCCCCGTGTATAAGTTAATAAGTAATCATTAGTGTAAGACATTTGGACCCAAGTAGTTTACACAAAAAATGAGATTGCAGTCAAATGACATGTTTCAGTAATTATGGACTTCTTTCCCTAGTCATACATATGATCATTGAATGCTGCATTTGAATAAAAAACATATCCAAGTTTTCCCTAGGTTTGAAATTTGCATTGATTCTAGGCTAAGAAAGACAACAAGAAAAACCCTCACAGACACATATCTTATTTTATTCATTACTTTTTCATCACTGAATAATCCTCACATGGTTAAGCTCTCCTTATTCCGTCCTCCAACACCATTTTCAAATGCCCATATATACTCATAATACTGTGCCTAATCATTCATCTCTCTTCCTTTTCACTCTCTCTCTCTCTCTCTCTCTGCATCTCCCTCCCTCTCATCTGAAGTAGCTCTACAGAATAGAAGGATATGGGGAGAGCCCCTTGCTGCGACAAAGCCAATGTCAAAAAAGGTCCCTGGTCGCCGGAGGAAGATGCTAAGCTCAAGTCTTACATAGAACAAAACGGCACCGGCGGCAACTGGATTGCTTTGCCTCAGAAGATCGGTATGCTTTGATTTCGCATTACTTCATCTTCTAAAACCCTTTTGACTTTATATCATTCTTGTTTATGACCTTGTTTTGGATAGGGCTCAAGAGATGCGGAAAGAGCTGCCGCCTGAGATGGCTGAACTATCTCCGGCCAAATATCAAACATGGCGGGTTCTCAGAGGAAGAAGATAACATAATATGTAGTCTCTATATAAGCATAGGTAGCAGGTAACAAAGATTGCTGACCGCTTTTCAAACATGTTTTTCAACCCTAATTTTTTTCCCATGATGTTTGATTATGTTAAACTTCTCCAGCTGTAAGCCTAAAAGTTTATCTATGGTCCTGTTTTTTTTCCTTGTACTTCAAATAATGGCGACTTTGGATGGGTGTAGGTGGTCCATAATTGCAGCACAGTTACCGGGAAGAACGGATAACGACATCAAGAATTACTGGAACACGAGGTTGAAGAAGAAGCTTCTTGGCAAGCAACGCAAAGAGCAACACCACCAAGCTCGAAGAATCAGTGGACTTAAGCAAGAGAATCTGATGATGACTATGAATAAAGAGGCTGCTGATGCTCCATACTGGCCGGAATTACCTGTATTGGCTCCTATACCTTATTCAAATCAAGATGCGAGAAATCTCAATGATCATGCTTCTATCAGAAAACTGCTGATTAAGCTAGGAGGGAGGTTTTCCAGCAACGATGAATCCGTTCCCCGTAACGGAAACATGGAGCTTCTTCCGATCAATGTGATGTTTTCTGCCCCAACTGAGATCTATCCGCAAGAAGGAGCTACTAGCTATCTTGCATCAGCTTCAATGGATGCCCTAAACAACCCTACTTGCTACCCTAATTTTGAGCATTCACAGTTCATCATGGAAGGTTCAGGAATGGATTTGTTACAAGGACTTGAGCATCACCCAAATGACCTAGGGCAACTAGGGTTTCACAGCTCTTCTCATGGAATGGTTGATGGGCTTGAGTTCTTGTATGGTGATGAAATATATAACACTAGGAATGGCCAGGAGGGTATGACCTACGGGGATATGTTGGCCAGAGGCTCTTCTCTAGTCTATCAAACCCAAGTCGTGGCCGATTCGATTAACCATAACTTTGATCAACAAGGGAAAATGGCTCAACAATCTTCTTCTTTTGATGAATTAGAGTACTCTGGAGGGGCTGAGGAATGATACACAACGGTGTACGCATGAGTAAAGAACCATTAAATATGTAAATTTATTTTACTCGTTCCTAGAGATGGCTTATTATTTGTGTTGGATTTGTAGTGCATGTGTGGATCAATAATAAACTCATCAAGGGATGTTCTTCTGATGTGGAGGAGGTGCTGGTTACAGTAATTTGTGCAGTCAGCTCTTCCCAATTTATTTTCAACCATAAATCATAGAGCAGCTGACAGTGTTCTTAACCGGTGCAGATGCTCTTATATTCAATTGAGTTTGTGCCTAGTTCCTAGGTTTATGTGTTGTTCTATCTTGTTTTGGGTGAGCTTTAGTATTTACATATGTGTGTGTATAAATGTATGTGCTCAAAATCAATCTATTTAAGGCTCGAGTGATTAGAATAATAGTAGGGTTGCAGAGTGATGTCTGATGATCTGCAGAGAAATTTTTGTCGACAAGTTACTGGGTTCTATTCTAAGTAGGTTCTGCAACCCAGAATTTCCGTGCCCTAACATCAAAACTTATCCTACTTGTCCCTCTCTCCAACACAATTTCTCGAGTGTTTATGCAGCACAGATTCTCATATATACTTAATAGTTTTCAATTGCATTTAATCAGTTTCTTCGGGAATCAGTTTAGGTATTGTTGAGATAAAATAAGGTCTTCTGCCTTTTGATGAAACCCTAATTTTTAATGTATTTCAACACTTCGACTGGCTTAGGGTTTCAGCATATATATACATATATCAGTGCTTTTATACATAGAGGGTTTCTAGAACAGTCCACAGATGCATGAACATATATATTGGCTTTGGTATTAGCAAGCCGAATTGACAACGATTGGAACCAAACACCAACTTACTATGATGTCGATTAACATGTATGGTTGCTAAGAAATATGTGTAAAATTGAACAAGAAAATGTCGAATAATCTCAATGTTACTTACCCATTTATAGTAAGTTAGTGAGAGAATGGATAATGAAAATGTTACACGTAGGGGTTGTTGTTTAACGACCGTATTGGATGCAGATTAAGGTTGATTAAGTGGAGAGGTTGATCATGATAGTTATAGTCGATTACAGTTGTTTGATAATTTGGAGACTTAATTAAACATTTTTGTTGACTTATGAGATTTGGAAGAAGTTTGGTGATGAGAAGGTCGTGATTTGTTGGAAATGGTTGACATTATTTGGATCATGTTTTGTCAAGCATTTCCAAAAAAACACATCGACCCGTTGGAGAACAATTGATTAATATTAACTAGAAAATAGGTATTAAATTTGAAAAAGAAATAAGAACCCTAAGATGATATATATATATATATATATATATATATATCCTTTATAATAGCTCAATAGAGTAAGATCAAGTTCTAATATTGAAGAACCCTAGTTTGATAATTGATCGATCCTCAAGCTAAACGGGGGCCTAAATCAACCATTTGTAGTGTCTAAAACAGAAGCATATTCATCAAGTAGTGAAAAAATATCCGAGGTTCAACTAGGGTTAGGGTTATCTCTTTCACTATATTTGATCTATATTAGATGGTGCTCGTGCTACGCTCCGGGGGTATTAGAGCAATCATTTATCAACCCTAATTTGTTCACTTTTTTACACGGCGTATTCTTAGCAAGATCTGATAAATTAAAGGGATGAATTCCTGTAAAGTTGTGTGTAAACAAATTAAAAGTAGCTAGAATATCCCCTCCAAAATAGAGCAAGCACAAAAATTCTTTAGCTAGCTACCAAAAATATAACAAAACCCTAAACAAAGAAATGACCCATTATGCAAAAGTCATGACGATTACAAAACCCTAAACAAAGACTAATCCGCAATCAGGGCCTAAGCCAAGAAGTAAGACAACAAATATGACCGCTGCCTTTTCCGTATTATAAGCTAAAACATTATATTATTTAGCTTACTTAAAAAATTTGATGATCGTGACACTCACTAACATGATTAATCGATTTGATTATGATTTGTCGAGGACATGTACATGATCCAGATTATATACTTTAATGATGTTAAGCGCTTTTCTCAAAACATTAACGGTGAATAAAGACAAAGATTTTAAGATTCATCAGAATATGTTTTAAGTTAAGCGAAGTCGGATATCAGATTTGGTGCATCCAAGCCTTATATCGAATTTTATGCGTAAATTATTGCAAGTGAGATATTCCATTTCCAAGGAGAATGAATTGGCCGTCAGCCCTTTTGTTTAACAATTTAGCTGTCAATAGAGGGTTATGATAATCATGAAGATGATAGTTGCTACTACTTTTTACTATATAAACATACTTGGACATCAATAATTTCGATGAGAAATTTGTCATCTGATTAACAAATTTATTTCTGTCGGTAATAAAGCTAAATATTATTTAAATTGAATATTCACAAGTACAAAATCATATCGTTTTAAATATGTAAAATAAAAGTATGTAATTTTATATGAATAACTCAATTTGAGACTTTAATTAAATAATAATTCATTAAAATACTTTAATGTGAAAACAATTTTCTTACTTTATTTATTTTAATAATATGCGGATGGGATGGGCTGTGATTATAATGGGCCTGTGGCTAACCTAGGCCCAAATACAAATATGGGTTCCTTGTTCGGCCACCTAATCAGAAATATCTAAACAAAAGGAGTTATGTTGATAATTATTATACTTTAGTAACGCTTGTATACATTTTATAAACTGAAGGGTTCAAATTGTAATTAACAAGTTTTTTTTGCTTTTGGATAACCCAGAACCCTAGCTATGAAGACGAGGCCGAAGTAAGCGACAGGGGATGATTCAGCTCCGGCGGTAAGGGAAATTCCCGGAGAAGGAGACGATGATGACATCGAGTCTATCGGCACCCAATTCGAAATTTAACGTACGAATTTCGTCCTTTTGAATAACCCCTTATGGTCAAATTTGTTGTTTTGCATGCCTGCCCTAGCGCTCGCTTTTGCTATGAAATTGTATTTCTTTTTGCATCGAATTTGTGTTTAGGTTTTTTTTTCCGTTGAGAATTGCGTCGGCATAGCTTCCCAATTGGGTTTACTTTCATGTCAGAAAAGCTTGTTTTTTACTGAAAATTAATTTGTGAAGTCTTATTTATTTTAGGTCAAGTTTACTGGAGGATACATAAGTTAGGATAGAATTTAGCTGCAAATTTTTGGATATCATGAATTGTTGGGGGCTTTGTAATTTTAACTAGAATTATTCTGCATTTCAATGGAAGACGATGTAAGCTCATGTAGAAGTTTTTGGTTAATTTTCGTGCCTATGGTTGTATTTTTTATTTGATCTCTTTGCTCGATCATTTTTAATCCCTGGAAGTTGATACACCGAACAATTATATACGTATAATTGTTACTGTGAAATGTTGTTTAGAGGTTGTTGTATATGGGTACATTAGAAGGGCGATATGGGTCAAATAATGTGATTAATGAACTGATTATGTAATGTTACTGGGCAGATTATAATAAGATTTGTGTCTGCTTGGTTGTATTCTTGTGATATGTTGTGTACTGTTTATATATGTGTACACTGGTATGCAAAACATGATTTGATAAAGTGATCTTGCTGGTATGTTTGTAGGTGGAATTTTTAGTTCGTGTTGTTTAGAATGCCGCTTTCATTCTTGAACGTTGTTTCTATACAGGTTTCTGTATTCAAAATCCAGCAGAGTCGTCACGTGCTTACACGATTATCAGTTCAGGCTCGGGGTCGAAGGCATGCTGTTATGAATTTAAAACTAATGGTTGCACAGTTCCATGAGCCAAATATCCCAAAGATACAATTGAGTGAGGTGAAGAAAAGGCTGCTCGAAGTCGTTCCAGAATCAGTAAAACAAATTCCATGGAATAATGCAGAAAGAATATTCCTTAACAAGCTGCTTGATGCTGGGGAGAAGGCGCTGAAGTGGATCTTCATCCCACTTTTCGTTCTCAGCGCTATGTGTGATGTCATCTTTTCCATTTTGATAAATAAGGAGTTATTGATCCCCATAGGTCTTTTTGTTGGCTGCACAGTGTCTGACTTCTTCAACGAGACCTTTCATGAACTATCCCACAAATCCGAGGTACTGCCTAAACCTTTTTCTATTTCAGCAGTTTTTACAATTGGTTCTTTCAGGAATACTGATTGTATCTTAATTAATTGCCAGCAGGGGTCAGGTCCAACTCGACACATTGTGTACATCGCTGCGTTCTTTGTAGTCACCAGGTTTGTATGCTCGAGCCTCTCTTTACCAGCTAGTGTGTTCTTCATGCACGTTGCAAATGGCGGACTGATGCAAGTCTTGTGGCTTTGGAGAAATTCTCAAGAAGCAAGTAAAAACAAAAATGTTCAAGGTTCAGTCCCGAGCCAAGACGCATCATGATTGAATTTGAAACAAATAGGTAAAACAAATGTGTCTGGCTAGCACAATTTTTGTAATCAGGAAAAAGACGCATTGTCACATATGTAGCCTCCCAGTCTTGAATATCTAATGAAAGAAAAATCAGGTTTTGATTTCCAATAAATGCTTCAAATTGTCTGCTTAGATACTCTGATTCCTACTGCAAATTCTGTAAAAACTAACATCATAATGCAGCCTGCTCTTATTGAATTTCAGATCTCTTTGATATATATAATTCAATCAACAGTACATTTTGAGAGAACGGGTTCAACGAATATATCTGACTGTAAATATAACTAAATAAGCTGACATTGGCACCCTAAGAGGAACTATAAGTAATAAGATATGGAGCTGAAAAAAAGTGCAGCAAGCTTAGCTGTAGCAATGGATATTTAGATCATCAAACTGAATCTGGGTCGATTTCTTTCATCAATTGTATGATTTCAAGTGGAAAATTTGGCAGCTGGGCTTGAATGAATTTTTTGTTGCTGCCTGCTCAAATTTCTTGATGGCAGCCGAGTTCTCTTCTAAGACTGTCAGAGTGAAATAGCGCACCCACCATGACGAGCTTCTGAATTTGGCCTTCAAAAAGGAAACAAATAACCACTTCAATGTCTCGTAAATTTAACGAAAAAAACTATCCAGTAAATTAGGATCTATGCATATAAAGCAGCTGCTACTCGAGCGAGCTTGCGTTACAAAGTTCAGTAAGTTCTGACCATCTTATTATTTTATGAGAGCAACATACGAGCCAAATGATTACAAATGTCTGATGATATAACTTGATAAACACCATTTTGTTAAACTGGCTATCCTCAATGACTAGGAAAGAACTATGTATTTAGGTACGTCGAACATTTGAATTGGCAAAATAACACATTGAAGCTCCAGACACACGGTATCGAGTACATGATGTGATAAATGAAGTGTGTAACAAATGAATTGTAACAATAGAGGAAACTCAATAGTTGCTTACCGGTTTCCCGAATTTGGATGCTTCACTATTTTTAGTTTTACGCTGCCCTGGAAAACCTGCGAAGCGGATAATTAATTTTGTCCAGCAACTTTGGAATAAAAGTGCATGTGAAGGATAGAGTACGACAATTTTACCAGCAAATATGATGATCCCATCAGCTGAAACTCTAGCCAAATCGGGAAGAGTCTTATTGAGATACTTAGGCGAAAGGTAATCCAATGCATCAGAAACAATAACAAGATTAAATGATTTTGCCCTGTATGGAAGTGGAAACTTAATATCGGACACACGGACAAGGCCTTTCCTGACAAGACTCTTGCAAGCGCTGTCAGCATCCTCTATATCATAAGGCTCAATGCCAAACACTTCGGTTTCATCTTCTTTCAATAACGTGGTAATTACTGAGCACGTGTCTGGCCCAACATGCAGCACTTTAAGCATATTGTCTCCATATGCTTTCTTTAGAACTGGAATCGCTTGCTGAACGTCCACAGTGCATGAGGAATCAGCTTCAAAAGAAAACTGATGATCAACGAGAATCTTTGACGGAGGAAATAGATAGTTTGCAAAATGAATTAAGTAAGCAGGCTATCAAGTTTATATACTCACCCTGAACTCTACTAACAACAGATTTGGTGCTGCCAAACCCACCTGATAAACATTTCATAAAGTGCACAATAATTGATAAGAACATCGAAAATGCAGATAACAGAAACCAACTACATAGTAGTTAGTACATACCTGAGCCGCTATACCAGTAGCAAATGAGAAGCAATGCACCCTGAATATTCAGAAGGAGATGAGTTAAAACTTAAAGGTCAATTTCAAATAATTAAGTCACAGACGAAAATAAATCCATACCACTACAAGTCCGATTGTCAAGTACTTTGATTTTGCTCCGCCATCTGCATAGCGCCTAGAAGAATGCCCTGGCTTTCTCGACATAGCGACAACTTTTGCCTCACAACCACTATTGGGGCCCTATGCTGATTGAGAAGAGAGAGTTGATCAATAATTTCATTACAACAACAACAACAAAAAAAACAAAGCTAAATCCATAGACAGAAAAAGATCTCCACTCAACCCGAATCTGAAGCAACTCCAGCCGGTTAGCTTTAAAAGAGAAAGTTCATGAAAGATTGTTAGAGAAAGTTCATGAAATATTGTTTAACCTAAACTACCAGCTTCAACATTTTAATATATGAAAAGTAGCACAAATCTAGTTTATAACTGCCAACTGTGATATCTAAATCCTCGGCATAAGTGTCTCAGAGACTTCAAGCCCCGCCGAGAGTCATTCACATAGCAGCATTGTGAACCATCTATGCAGACTATATTGTCAATCAACCACACACATTGTAATGTAATTCAACTTTCAACCCCTTAAACCTAAAGTTCTCCATAGATCAACATCAAGAAGTCTAAACCTACAGATCCAACAGCAAGCACAAACAAAGAACGCAACTTTAACAGCAAGCCCAAATAAAAATCCATACCCATCAACAAATCCAAATCCAGAAACAAAACCCAGATCTCCATTTTCCACATCCACCACCATATCAAATATCAAACCAACAAATCATCATCTTTATCTCCAAATCCGCAACATACACCAATAACCTACATACAAATTTACCTGAGCAAAACAGCATTCTGAAACTGAAACCCGGATCTACCCAGATCAGATTTATCAATCTTCGACCACAGGAAGAGAGAAACTGAGCACAAGTGTGAATGAATTCCCTCAGATCGGATTAAAAATAAGTTATCTATTTTTCCTGAAAAATGTCGGACTTCGCTTTTGGGTTCGATAAATGAACCAACCTTTTATAGACGCAGCGTTTGCGCATCAACTGATCGACCATGTTTAGACGATCGGTAAAAATGTAGCAGGACCACAACATCTTCACATTCGTCAGCATCCTTTTAGCGACAAAAACATCCTTTTAGCAACGGAATATTCTTTTCTTTAGCGACGAAACTGGGTAGTATATGTATCTGATTTCCTTTTTCTTTTCTTTCATTTTGCGAGTTTGTTGGGTGTTGATTCAAGCGTCAATCGCAGAAGACAAGCTCCGTTGTGTAGTTGAGTTGATAAGCTAGAGGGGAGGGAGTGAAAGGAGTATGCTTTTATCGTTTGTAGGAATACCTAGAATAGATACAAACCCTAATTGAATTGGGGAAGTGAGCGAAGAATGGGGAAAGAGGAGAACCCATCTTCGCGGCCGAGCAGTACGTATCCAGTGAAAGAGGAAAAATCGAAGCTTTGGGGGATTCTTCTGTTCGGGATCATCGGAGCAACCGCCACCACATTAGCTGTAAGCATTGATTTTTTGTTAATTTTTTTGTTATTTCTTGTTGAAATTGTGCTTCTGAAACCCTAAATTCGGTGTTAGTTTTATGGAAGGATTTGAAGTTGTTTTGAAGATTGTTTGTTTGATGATTGCTGGAATTATCACAGGTTGGGCAGCTCAAGAAAAGCCGAGAATGGTTTCATCATGTGCCGGTAAACTTCACTCTGCTATTTGAATGTGTGTATGTGTGTTAGTGTATATCCTCTCATAGACTTTTATTTATACCTGCATTGCACCACAATCGCTACTTTGATAACTCATCATTTAGGACTCAACTGTGGAAGCATTTTGGATTTTTCGGTTTTATGGTTGACGATGTAAAATTGTAGAACAAGCACGTTAAAATGCTGCACACAACTGTTGTGTTGTGTGTAGAACTAGAAGTCATCTTTGTCGTTCCAGCTTCTGTTTATCTTATTTTGCTGAATTTGATTCGGGTGAGAAGTTGAGGTAGTTGTACTGATGGACTTTTGATTTGGTCTGCTGCGTGAAGTTTATAAGGTCAGGCACAGCGAGAAAAGGAAGCGGAACTGGAAATACGTACCGCACAGCATCACAAGAGGATGCTTGGAAAAGGTATAACCGCAGAATGCAAGATGAATACGAGGAAGAGATGGAGAGAGTGGTACTTAATCGACTTTCTTTTACTGAATATGATCCTATCTTTATGACTTGACTCAGCAACTCAAAATTCGGCTTTGATAGACCAACACTAATTTACTTGTATTGTTGTTGGTTTGATTATAATGAGATAGTCCATATGACGACACACAAGTCCTTGTCTGTATGAGCCTAGAACGTATTAGGACATCTCTGGCATGATAGACCATAGGGGAAAATAATTTAAAAATTCGAGCGGATGGTTTGTGGTTTAAAGAATATTCACCTCGGTTAATTTTTTTTTTGCAACATCTTCCTCTCTATAACCTTACAGTTCCATTTTTATATTAACTGTTTCCTTTTCTTTTTTTAGGAGCGTATAAGGCGGATGCAAAGCGTATTTAACAGAGAGAGAAGCAAACATCAAAAGAGATACGAGACATGGACAGAAAATCAGCAAAATGCATACACTCAAGACTTTCAGCGCAACGACTGGTATTGGAAGGCTGACAATACTTTCAGAGATCATCGCAGGACTAATTATAGGGAAACCCCTAGATCAAACGCAAACAACCCATTATCACATCACTACACCGTTTTAGGCCTCGACAGGTAGCTGACTGTTATTTATCCGTCCATTTTTATGCTAATGTAATCTATTTAAATGAGTTGAAAAATAAGCCCTTGTTCACCTTTTGCTTTGCTTTCTATGCAACAGAACCAGAACGGAGCGATACACCGATTCAGAGATAAAGGTAGTCTCCATCACTTACGTACCCTTATCAGCTTGTTTCTCGAAATCTGAATTTGCATGTAATCTTTTGTGGATTTGTTTTTGCAGAAAGCGTTTAGAGCAAAAGCATTGCAGTTTCATCCTGACCAGAACCAGGGGAATACAGGTGAGCGGGGCATACATATTGTGTAAATATGTTTAAAAAAGCTCCGTGTGACGCGAGGTATATTTGCATGTTACAGAAGTTGCCGAGGCAAAGTTCAAGGAGGTTATGGTTTCCTACGAGGCAATAAAAAAGGAAAGGAATAACATGAAATAGTGGCAAAGAGTTGTCAACCAAATGTTTCGCGAGAAGGGCGGGAGTGAAATGGTGCGCGAATTCAGTGACCAGAGTGTACCAACAACATTATACAGACTTGCTATTCTTTGTAGTTGTTGGAGAATAAGAGGCCGTTTTTGTAGGCTGTACAATAGAGAAAAGCTTTGGAATTGTGACAGGGAGATAAATGTATTTTTACGTGAAGCTGAAGAAAAGAAAAAACAGGAAGTAGATAGATGTAAAATTGCACAACAGAGGTGAAAACAGAGTATTGTGCTTCATTTACATGATAGAAAAAGATAAGGCAACAAAACAATGGATGGGGGAGAAAAAGAATACAGCATAAGAAGCAGAATACAGTTGATGATGTCATGTCTTCACCCCTAAACTTATCTACCCATTGACAGGCCTTCATTCACTTCACTGGAGGAGCTCTGTAATATGCTGGGACAGTCTCTGGGAAAAACATCTGTCTTATGCCTTCTGCCTTTATGATAGGAAAAATTATTCCAGATGCATCCTGAAGCAACAAATAATATTCATCATGAACTGCTACACATGATGACTGCTTTCTGTATTATCCAATCAGAGAAATAAAAAGGATGGAGGGCATACCGAAATCAGTCTGGCTCCAATCCATAACCGCTTTGGTGAGGGGAATGGGAATATCAGGCGGCCCACACCAAATATTGCAACGGCGAAGAAATGAACAACTAAGCTCAGCGGGCGAGGGTTTAAACCAGAGAGTAGAGACACTGGGCCTTCCGAACACATACCACCTAGGCTTAAATAATCAAAGCAAGCCTCGCGCATTTCTGTCCTGGCCTGATCAGATGAGGCACTGAAAACTTTGTACAAGGCTCCAGCCAAGGTATTTATGGTGGATGCCACTGGCTGCATAAGATCCAGATGTAAGGCATATGCACAATAGTATGTTAGGCAAGGTAACATCTTAATCAGATAAAGTCATGCATGGAACTTTCAGAGCATCAAAGGCTATACAACATATCTTGTTTGAGAGAGAGTACCTTGCGCAAAGTATAGAAAGACTCGAGATACTTGCAGAGAGTAGCTGCATCATCTAAGTCTTTCAAAGGTCTGAGGAGATTTCTTAACACCACAATATCAGACAAGGCCACTGTCATTCCACCTCCGGTCAAAGGGTGTCGCATATTGAATGCATCGCCCATCAGAAGGGCACCAGGTGTGGGATGAGGAGCTGCTGGCATACTCCTATTTGGCATGGTCCTTACACCTTTATCGACTGCAACCAGGAATGCATCATATAACTGCTGAGGAATCTGCAGCACACACCGATAATTAAATAAGTTGAGTGAGTAATGAATCAACAACTGTAAGTTAAATGATTTGCATGAAACATCAGATACGATTAGTACAGCAGGATCGAAGCTAAGAGTAAACTAATACCTGGGGAGCTACCACAGTTTTCAAGTAATGGGCCATTTCACCATTTGCAATGGAGGGAACCTTCTGACCAGGTACATCAACCAAACAACGGATTTCTGTGCTACTGATAGGATAAAACAAGATAGGGGAAGGATCAGCGAGAATGACATGTCCGTGGTTTGCATATGGAAGCTGGCAGTTTTCCAGCACCAAGCCCACAAAGCATGATGGTACCTCAACCTGCAGAGGACAAGGTTAAAGTTAATGAATATATATTATTCCATTCATAAATGCAAGTGTTTCCATTAGTAATTCTGCAACAGAATAATATACAGCACTCATTTAGTCAATTGTGACAGATAAGCATTGTGTACCTTAGGATCACAAAGGGAACGTCTCAAGTTTGAAAAACATCCATCACATACAATTGTCAACGGTGCATATGCCTTCAGTTCCTGACCAGATTTGTTCTTGTATTGGACACCTTTGATTGTCCCATTTTCTTCTAGCAAGGATGTAACTGTCCCTTGCTCCAAGTGTACACTGAACAATAATTATGAAAATGGATATATCACAACCGAATAAAAGGATGGAGCTTGGCATTCTAACAGAGAAAACTTACTTGGAGCTTGCCATGGTAATGAGAATGTACCATCTATCAGGGAAAACTTACTTGGATAGGGATGAAGCCTTGTCTCTCATTCTTTGTATGAAGCGGCCATTGTGAAAACTTCTACCTGATACATCAGAGTGAAATTTCTCCAACGGATATGATAGCCTAGTATTCTTCCCATCCTTAAAAAGAGCATATCCGAACACTCGCTGAGCATCAATTTCTTCCACGCAATCTGAATGCAAAACAATATTTCAGCCATTAACAATAATCAGAAACAAAACAAAAACATGCAAGTGGTTATTAAAGCTCAACGGACAGAAGAGGTGCCGCTAACTATACCTTCGAGGCCCAACTCAATTAGTTTGAGATAACCCCCTGGTTGTAGCAGTTCACCAACAATCCTATCAGGCTCTGCCAAGTCTCTTTCAATCACACGCACTCGATGTCCTTCCTACAAAATTGTAACTAGTTTAATATTACAGCTACCACACAAACCTGCATTAGGTCACATCTATGAATATTAGATAATATGATGCAGTCACTACACTACTACAAAATAAGTACAAAAACCAAAATTTTAATGGAACTTGGGGGCACCTCTAATGACTGTGGAAATGACTAAAATACACAAATACAGCCAATTTGATCGGAACTACGGTCCTTATATTCAACAACCCAACTCTTGGGAGTACTGTTCTGACAATCAAGTCTCAATACTATCTAGACTGCAACCTAGAGTCACAAAGATTCCTCAAATGGCATGTGCAAGCTAGAAACAAAAATGCAACAAGAGCACTTCAGTATTCTAATCCCTTCTGCCAGTCTTGATTAAATATTCATGTAACTCGAATGTTCTACCAGCCTTATTAATTTCCAAAATTAATCAGCTCCAACTAACAGCTAGATCCAGATGGCTACCCTCTACCCTCCAAATCAAATGAATCCAAATCCTCCCTGTCTAAATCCATGATGTACAACAAAACTCTAGCTTCACCCACATTGAACACATGAGCTCAACTAAAGTTACCTGAACACATCCTTCCTCCAAAACTCATCTCCTCGCTCTCAATCTCACATCATATCATTCATCAAGTACACAACCAGACCTCCACATCTTAAAAATTCAAAAACTTGCTAAACAATTTTCAATCTTTATGTGTTCTTCATAAACAAAAGTGATATCAAACACTCCAAAATTTAATTTCAGAAATTGAATGTCTCGAACAAATATGTTTCAAAATTCCCAGTTAACAATCAATCATCAATCTCGATGCTGCCAACACAGACACGCATGTAAATCGGATAAAATATAGCGAGAGAGGAAATCGACCTTGCCGAGAGTATGAGCGAGAGCCGCACCAGCGACGCCAGCGCCGACGATAATAACATCAGCGTCTCCATCCCCACCCATCCTCCTAGATCTACTGCATTCCGTGGTGACCGTCTCCGTTCCATATCCCGACGCATCATCCTCGTTAACCTTTCCGCGTCGATTCTTAACGAAGACGGTGTAAAGGAAGACCAATCCGATAGCCGAGGACAGCGCCCATCCGATGCAGCACTGGTCCACCATTTCCGAATCTCGGATCGGAACAAGAGCAGATTAGGCAGCGACGGCGGAAAGGAGGCGGCGGCGACGGTGAGGAGTTCCGGTTGGTGTTGAGGTGAGATTTGTGGAGAGAGATTGAGATAGAAGGCGCGTTATGAGCGAGTGATAAAGATGCGGAGAGCTGCCACGTCACCCGCACGTTTCCTGGCCATAGCGAACTTTTCATTATTTAAAATATTTATTTTCTTGCCGTCGAATGTTTCTGCTTTACAGAGACAAAAGATGCTAAACTGCGCAGGCTATGCGCACGTTTGAAAGCAGATTTAAAATAAAGTAATGATATTTAATCGATCAAGATACTAACACGTGTCGGTAAACTATTAGTCCACGTAATCGTAGACCCCACGTAATCCGTTACGATTCTCTCCAAGAGCAAACCTCACTACACTGCGCGTTTACTGTGCTCGCTGCGATGTTGACGGAGAAGTCGATTGATACGATTTTGAGATTCGGTTAGGCTTCGAAACTTCCTCGTGTACTGCCCTGGTCGGTGATGCGTTCGGCGGAGCGGGTCGGGTCGGAATCTGATGAAGATTTTCATGGTGGTTGATAATTCGGGGATGGTTCTGGCGCGTACATTATAATTTTCGTAATTAGGGTTTGAATTGGTGCCAGCTTGAGTTGAATTGTTTTTTTGTGGTGCGGATTCGGTAAGTGGTTAGTTTTGTTCAATACTAGATATGATTATATAGTAGTGTACGATCTCTAAACTCTGTACGACACTCAATTTCATACATTTTATGATTGTATTGGTTGGTTTGTTTTGATTTTAAATTGTGAAATAATTCAGCAAAACCTATGTATATAAACAAACTTCTATGGAAATCGAACAGTTTTTGATAATTTTAATTTACGTGTCCCACGCACATTTTTTATTTAAAAGTCTAAATAATATTTGTAAAAGTGTAAAATAATGTAATTATGGTAATCTTGCCGTTAATAATTCTTCTTTCGGTAGAAATAAATCAAACAGAAATCTGAAGTTCGGTACGCGCCAAACGAAAAGAGATGTTAAATAAAGATCTAAAAATAATTTAGAAACCTCTAAACTCTATACGAAAATCACACATTTTATGACTATGTTAGATGGTTTGTTTGGATTTTAAAATTTGAACAAATTCAGCAAAAACTGTGTATATATCCATATGGAAATCGAACAGTTTTTGATAATTTTTATTTACGTGTCCTACTCACATTTTTATTTAAAATATTTAAAAAATATTCAAATAGATTTTAAATAATGTAATTATGTTGATCAAGTAGTGTAATAATTATTCTTTCAGTATAATTAAATTAAAAAGAAGTTCGAAGTTCGGTACGCGTCATATGAAGTGATATTTAAAATAAGATCCTAGAATCAATTTAGCAACCTCTAAACTCTATACAAACTCAATTTCACACATTATATGACTGTGTGGGATGGTTTCGTTTGATTTTTAATTTTGAATAAATTCAGAAAAAACTGTATATATACCCTTATCAAAATCGAACTGATTTAAATAATTTTAATTTATGTTTCCCAGGCACATTTTTCTGATCGTTAGGGACCCAAATGGTCTGAGCTGAACCTCAATAGACTAATTTACGATTAATGGTCTAAGAGCCTGTTCTTTAGCCATTAAATTTTCAGCACTTAAGTTAAGTTAAGGTAAGTTAAGTTCAGTTCAGTTAAGTTAAGGTAAGTTAAGTTAATGTAAGTTAAGTTAAGTTAAGTTAAGTTAAGTTAAGTTAAGTACTACCCATCACCCCAACCCACCATCACACCCCACCACCACCACTCCAACCTACCACCACCACCACCACCCAAACCCACCACCCCAACCACACCACCACCACCCCCACCCCCACCACCAACACCCCAACCCACCACCACCAACCCACCACCCCAACCACACCACCACCATCACAACCACACCATCTCCCACCCCCACCAGCAACACCCCAACCCACCACCCCAACCACAACACCACACCATCACCACCACCCACCCCACCCACCCCACCCCCACATCACCACCCCAACCACACCACCACTCCAACCACACCACCACCACCACCCCAACAACACCACCACACTACCACCACCTCAACCCACCACCACCACCCCCATTACCACCACCACCAACCCACCACCACAACCCCAACCCAACACCACCAACACCCCCACCACCACAACCCCAACCCACCACCCCAACTATACCACCACCACCATAAAAATATGTTTGTAAAAGTACTTAAGTTAAGTTAAGTTAAGTTCAGTTAAGTTAAGGTAAGTTCAGTTAAGTTAAGTTAAATTCAGTTAAGTTAAGGTAAGTTAAGTTAAATTAAGTTAAGCATAAGTTAAGGTCTAAAGAACAGGCCCTAAGTGACCCTCTTGAAACCCGGTTCTAGATTGTGGTTTATCAAAACCTCAGACCATATATAGAAATCCACAGACTTTGTTGCCCTTTTTCTTGCTTGAAATGTACCATAGATGAAGACACTTCACTTGTAGTTAGATGAGGTTGTGAGCAAGCCTACGACAGACATTAATGCTCTCCTAGTTGTTCAAATTAATTGTCTATTTAAGTAGAGTTTAGTTTAGTATAACTAATCCTTCATTAATCATCCACCCAAACTTACCCTCCTTCATTTAAATTTTTCTTCATTAAGTATTGATTTTCATTTATAATTATCTCATATTAAATTATAAGAATTAATTATATTATATTTAACTCGTGATTCAATGGGGCACGAGAGATTTAACACGTAGAAACAAGTTCCATTGAAATGGAGGCTTGTGTAGTCAATTAGTGCTGCTCTGGTCGGTCACGATCAGAGTTCACTAGTCTCATTAAACTCTCTAGCCCCAATTTACTCTAATTTGTGCGAACCAAAAGCGTGATCGAATAATCGAAAAATATATTAACACGGTCTCAAATTACCTCTGATAAGCTCAATAAAAGTACTTGGTAAATAAAAGTGACCCGTCCCGATGATACTAAAAACCGTGCCGGGCGACACAGGCAGCCACACCATGTCCACGTGGGGCCATCTCCTTCAATCATTCCTCAAATTCTGCCCTTCCCGGCAGCTCACCACACGTGCGCTTCTTCCTCCACTTATGTGTCAAAATGTCATCACATTTTCTCTTTTATCATCCCATTTCTGCCTATTCATCTTCACACGTGTCGAATTATTTTAGCCAAATAAACCAAAATTATGTATATTTTCTCTTCGAAAATCGATAGATAACAAAACCTCTATAATATTTGTCTAAATCAAATAATATATTAAAATTCCCCAAATTCCAATACGTGGCGCCATCTCCTTCGATCATTCCTCAAATTCTGCCCTTCTCAGCAGCTCACCACACGTGCGCTTTTTCCGCCACTTACGTGTCAAATTTTCATCTCATATTCATCTTTTATTATCCCAATTCTACCCCTCAAATTTTATTTCCAATTTTGCCCCTTATCCTATCTGAACTCGTCCTTGTCGGTGCGTGGCAGACTCGGTACATGAAATTCAACTTGTTTAATAAGAACTTTCTGTAGCGGCGCTGGGCTCAATTCCTCCTTCACGTGACCCACGTGACACCAAAACACCACCATCACAGCCACACTCCGGTTCAAAAATGTACTCGGTTCGGTTCAATTGAAAACAATGAGTGATATTGACCATCTACTACTAACGGTTCAATGGGTTCATATGAATCAACCCATTTTAATTAATAGAGAGCTTTGTGCCACTATTTTTGGACCTTTCCTTTTGACCATTTTCTATTTCATTTTTAAATAAAATAAATCTTCAATAAGATATGAAGAGGTGCATTTTTATATTCAAGAAAAACATAAAATTCAGAACAAAATTATTACTTGGAAAGAATATTCCCAATGCATTGACCAGATACCATTGTGTAATTCATTTATTAAAAATATTCATATTAATTGTCAATTTGAAAGTTTTATTTATTTCTAGAAATAGTCATAGAAGAAATCAGATAAGAGGATAAATTTTAGTAAAAGAATAAGTCAAAAAAGTATTTCAGTAAATATATAAAAATGCATAGTTTTTTATTAATGTCAAAAAAACAAGTGAAGTTATTAGAAATTTTTTTAAAAAAACTATGTATTTTTTTAAAAAGTTAATTATTAAAATTGTATGAGTTTGACTCATGTAATTTAATAAAATTTAACTAATTCTTAGTGAAATTCCAACCCTACATTATGGAGGACAACCCTTAGATTTCTCCTACCAAGATCCCAATCTCCTCTCCTCCATCCAATTCACAAATGATGTATTTACCAAATCAAACCTCCAAAGTAAGAAAATTCCTCATCACAAAAAAATAGAGAAAAAACACAAAATTTTCATAGGAAAAAAATATCAATGTTTTCCCCCTAAAATTTAAAATCAATCAATTTTTTTCCTCATTGGTTTCTGATCCCAAATCTCCAACAATTTGGTTCCTCCCATCAGATCGATCAATCCCTCTCAACAATTGTGCATACACAGGATCAAAATTTCTCAACTTCTTATCTTGTTTATGTTTATTTTTCTGAGAGAGCTCCCTTATTCATCTCACTTGGTAGTTTTCCTAAACTGTTTTGCAAAACATCTGCATTTTGACAGCATCAAAACCTGCCCAGTTTGGTAGCCTCAATTTTGGGATTTGAATCAATTTTCCAATGAGAAAAACATGAGGAGATTTCTTTCTGGCAATAAATCTCCCAAATATATTCAATGGGAGTAGGTGAGCAAGATGGACAAGAATGAATGAATCCCTTCACCTTCTTGTGAGTTTCTTGAATAGCTCCATTTTCTTATCCCTCAATTTCTCACCATCCTATTCCTTTCAAGAAATATGAAAAGCTTTATTTTGTAGGCATCTGCTTGGATCCAGCACACAGATGTCTCTGTGTTCTTCTTGAATGATACCCAGTTGAGATGCTCTCTTTAAATTCCAAATCCACAGCTCAAATGAGCTGTTGTTCCCATCTCAATCCTTTTGAAAAAAATATAAAAATCCAATTTTTATTTTCTTCTTCGGAGTTTATTACAGTCCTGTTTGGAATTTGATTCATACAGCTGCAAGCTGTAATTTGAATCAGGGAGCTGTTTTTGTATTGTTCCTCCATCAATTCCAATCCCTCTCTTCTCTCATCATCCTTCTCTCTGTACTTTTGTCAGAATTTTAGGATTGAAAGTTCAATCTTTTTTATCTTTCTCTCTCCAGAAACCCAATTCACTCCAGACTCCAGTGTGGTGTTTTCTCACTCAAAATGAGTTGAATTGCCAAATTAACTTCTGGGTTCGTCTCAAAATTTGATACATTTTTCTGGGTGTGCGAGATCCAGATCATCTCCGGTGTAAACATTCAATCCTGGTTTATTTTAAGGTTTGCTGTGATTCCGAGATCTTGTCGGAAAAAATGGCTCCTCCGTTGTTCGGCTGGCTGTCAAAGCAGGATAAGAAATCGGCCAGCCACAGAGGTGGCACGCCGGTGGTGGTTAAAATGGAGAATCCAAACTGGTCAATGGTGGAGCTCGAAGGTCCATCGGATGAAGATTTTCTAGTTGAAAACAGCTCCGGCGCCGACAAGGACGGTCGTGGCAGGAATGCCAAACAGTTCACTTGGGTTCTCCTCCTTAAAGCCCACAAAGCTGCTGGCTGTCTGACCTCCATCGCCACTACCTTCCTCTCACTCGGCGCCACCGTCCGCCGGCGAGTCGTCGCCGGCAGAACAGACGTCGATGGTGATGGAGACGATGCTGACGTGGACGAAGCTGATGTTGTTGAAGCTTCAAGGTCTGGTGAAAGTGGGGCTGTGAAAATCAGGTTTTACAACTTCATAAAGATCTTCCTTTTGGTGTCTGTAATCCTGCTAGGGTTTGAAGTTGCTGCTTATTTTAAAGGATGGCATTTTGGGGCTCCAAAATTGCAGCTGCAGAAGTTGCTCAAGGCTGATTTAGGGTTTAGAGATGCATTTGATTTGCTGTATTCCAAATGGGTTATGATCAGGGTTCACTATCTTGCTCCACCATTGCAGTTTCTGGCAAGTTCTTGCATTGTGCTCTTCTTGATCCAAAGCCTAGATAGATTGATATTGTGCTTAGGCTGCTTTTACATCAAGCTAAAGAGGATTAAACCAATGCCGAAGCACGCCGGTTATGATCTTGAATCCGGCGATGGAACCGGGTATTATCCGATGGTGCTTGTTCAAATCCCAATGTGCAATGAGAAGGAGGTCAGTCGGCATTTGAGAGCCTGTTTGGACTTTTTTTCAGCTTCTCCTTCAGCTGTTAATTTTTGCTTGGTTTGTGTGTTTGCTTAGGTTTATCAGCAATCGATCGGGGCGGTGTGCAACCTGGATTGGCCGAGGAAGAACCTGCTGATCCAAGTCTTGGATGATTCAGATGATCCGATGACGCAATTGCTGATTAAGGAGGAGGTTCATAAGTGGCAGGCGGAGGGGGCTAACATAGTGTATCGGCATAGAGTGATCAGAGATGGGTATAAGGCGGGCAATCTCAAGTCCGCCATGAATTGCAGCTATGTGAAGGATTATGAATTTGTTGCCATCTTTGACGCAGATTTTCAGCCTACTTCGGATTTCTTGCAGCTTACCATCCCTCACTTTAAGGTAAAATAATAGGCCTTGAACTGTCCGCTTTTTGGATGTGAGCCTTAACATATTTTTGAGTGAAGTCCAAACATCTAAAGAATGATTCCTTTGCAGGACAACGAGGAAATAGGGCTGGTCCAAGCGAGGTGGTCATTCGTCAACAAAGACGAGAACTTGCTAACAAGGCTGCAAAACATTAACTTAACATTCCACTTCGAAGTGGAGCAGCAAGTGAACGGCATCTTCATAAATTTCTTTGGATTTAATGGCACTGCTGGCGTGTGGAGGATAAAGGCATTGGAGGAATCAGGTGGGTGGTTAGAGAGGACCACCGTTGAGGACATGGACATCGCTGTCCGAGCTCATCTTCACGGCTGGAAATTCGTATTCTTAAATGATGTTGAGGTAATGTCCTCTTGCTCCCCATTGTTACCCCTTTTTTTTCTTTTCGCCCAATCGAGATCATTAATTTTTTTTGGACTTTCGTGCAAAGCAGTGCCAATGCGAGTTGCCTGAATCATACGAAGCATACAGGAAGCAACAACATAGATGGCATTCGGGCCCGATGCAATTATTCCGACTCTGCTTGCCTGCCATCATTCGCTCAAAGGTACTTTACGCGTCACTTTGTTTTTTGTTCCTCAGGAACCTCCATTATTGTCCACAGCAGCTAATATTTCCATTCATTGTTTCGGATTTTGCAGATCAGCTTTGGAAAAAAGTTCAACTTGATTTTCCTCTTCTTCCTTCTCCGAAAACTGATACTACCATTTTATTCGTTCACCCTATTCTGCATTATTCTGCCAATGACAATGTTCATACCGGAGGCCGAGCTTCCAGCCTGGGTCGTATGCTACATTCCCGCCACCATGTCTTTCCTTAACATTATCCCGGCTCCAAAATCCTTCCCCTTCATAGTCCCATACCTCCTCTTTGAAAACACAATGTCTGTCACCAAATTCAACGCCATGATCTCCGGTTTGTTCCAGCTTGGAAGTGCATATGAATGGGTAGTCACGAAAAAATCAGGCCGGTCATCGGAGGGTGACCTGGCATCTCTAGTAGACAAACCCAAGCATCACAGAGGCAGCTCCGAGCCAACCTTAGCATCAATTGAAGAAATAGTGCAAGAGCAACAACTGGAGCGAGCAGCTAAAAAGAAGAAACACAACAGAATATACACCAAAGAGCTCGCATTGGCGTTCCTCCTCTTAACGGCCGCAGCAAGAAGTCTTCTCTCTGCTCAAGGTATCCATTTCTACTTCCTGCTCTTTCAAGGCATATCCTTCCTGCTGGTTGGTTTGGATTTAATTGGCGAGCAAGTTGCTTAGATTCGGCATTTTTGCCTTCAACGCCTCTCGTGGCTGAATAATCACATGGTTGAAGAACCCGGGAACCCCAAATCGGGGTCAAGGTCCACACCAGCCTGAAAGAAAATACCCGACTCATATTCAGCTTTAATGACGAAGATGATGATGACCCTCTAAACCTCCGCATTTGCCACATGGCAGGTGGAAAACATTTAGTCAGCAATGGGCAGGTGGAAAACTCGGTCATTGGGCAGATAAGCTAGAGTAGACATAATGTGATCTCTAGAGTACATGTTTCAGGGTCTTTGAATTGTTCTTCTATTCAGGATTCTTTTGTTTCTTTGAGATCTTGATTCTTTTGTAAGGTACAAATTACCTTCTGTTGAAGAAGATTCATCAGGACTAGAGATGTAGTTTTACAGTTGATGTAGTTATCAGATGGAGTTGCAAATTGCAGGCTCTGTAGGGCTCCAATGTATGATGATGATGTATGTAGACATGGGTTGAATCCCATGATAGCTTCAGCAGCTCAGATCTATGCCAGCAAGTCCACAACACAAGTTGAGAGGGGTTTTTGTACGGAAGCTGTTCATCAAGTGTGTCTTTCACTGCTTCACATTGATTTCTTGTCATTTAGGGTTCTTCCAAGGAGTCATATATCTTGATCCAACCACTGTGGGAAACTTATGTAATGATTTAGGTGTGTCATTTAGCTGTATGGATGATGGTAGGGTAAGGTAGCTCACATAATTGATGGTCCATCCATGTCTTATATGCCATTACATGTTGGTGAAACCATTCTTGTAAACTTCCAGCTTGGATTTTGGAGTCTGGTATTCCCTGATGGGGTACCCTGCACAATGACACTTTTGCCCCAAGTGAAATTTTGTGGGTATTCCAAGCCCTCATTTATTCTGCATCTTCTCATCTTCATTACTGGTAAAAAAACAAGGGCATATGGCCACAGGATGTGTGAAATGGATATTGTTAGAGCCGAATTTATCCTTGGACAAGTACACAACATTAAGGTGCACTGGGTCTAATCACTTCACTTGTTGATCCATAGATACGGGAGACTCATACTTTTCAAGCTCTAAAAATACTTAAAATACCTCGGAATATTTCACACAATATCAAGATCGGATGGTGAGTGAAGGGGAATAGAAAAGCTGCATAAAATGTTATCAACAATTGTCCGGTGTTAACATGACCGATGTCATGATTTTTGATGGGATCTGTCATACCAAACCAGGTCTCATACGTAGATGTTGAGTGGGCGTCTTCCGTACATGTTTTTGTCACGTTTCGATATTTATCCCCAAGTGAGCAGAATTTGAAAGAGACCAAATTTGTCATGACTGGTCTCATTGCAAACCAGAACAACCCATTCTTGTTAATTTCATCCGACGGGACATTTGGGAAAACGAATTTGGAAGGCAAATTTTTTACTGAAAAAAGTTGAACTGATTGAAGATGGGTCAGATATCTGGCTTAGATTTCTCAAAATGAGAAAATTTTGTAGCTCAGTATAATCAGCTTCGATCATCTGGGGAAATAATCCTCACTCCCATCGTCGAAATCGTAAACAAAAATCCAGTTTCTGTATCCACCAGACAAACTAGGGTGAAAATTATTCAAAATGCATCGGTTTCACACATGAATGAAAACCACTTCTATCTGGATTTCTCAGCTCAGAACAAATCCGAAATCAGGTAAAGATAAAAAATTTCCGAACTAGGATTTGAAATCCGCAGAGAATGATTGATGCTCATATTCAATGCGTGTATTCTGTAGTCTGTCATGCCCGCAGGCGAGTCAGTATAATCAACAAAATTGAACCCTAAAAGACAACAAATTTGAACAAGAGATAAACCCGAACGCAAAGCTAAACCTGGCCGACATAGCTCTACTGAGCTTGAACTTTGAATGTCCTCCGACGTCGGACACTGCGAAGCGGCAGAGGCTCAATTTATATGGCAGCAATTGCGGTTGGTATAAACCCTAATTCCCAATTCGAGGTTGACGATTGGGATGCGAGGCTGGTAAACTGGGCCTGGTTGATGGCCCATTTAGTAAATGGGCTGAGCCGGGCTACTAATTGAGCCAAATAATTGGTCTGTGGTTGGCTCCGTGAAATGTGATTTAAACCAATTGAACCTGCCGAGTCATTAATGTTCCCTATTTGTTCTGTGACTAACTGAATGTATTCATATTTGGAAATAGATATGTACCAATTTTTTGACGATCTCTTTTTGTAATTATCTAATTTTGAATTATAAGGAGTAATATCATTATTTGCAAGTTACTCCAAAGCTAACTTCATTCTTACCATACTTTTTTCACCTATGCACTTGGACACACAAAACCCTAACCAACCCCATACAATGAAAAGTAAGCTCATCCTCCAAATTATATCCAACTAAGCCTACCTTAAAATGGAGAAAAGGGTATCCAATCTTGATTTAAAAAAAGTGACGAACCCACATTCCAAATTCCAAATCCTGTGAAAATAGCTAGATATTCCGGATTACAATATTACGGATTACACAACCATAGATTGATCTTATGGTTGTGTAATCCAAGACATGTTAACATTTCTTCTATTTCTCAGACGATGTGAGACAATTCCCAAATACATATTCTTAATAAACCCAACACACAAAAATGAGATAGAGATGTGGATGGGGATGTTTAGATGGATTGATAGATTCATCTTATCCCCAAATCCAAAAGGGAACAAGCATTCATCTATAAGGCACAAATATGGAGACAACCCACAAGACCAAATCAAACACAAATAGCACATGACCAAAAGGCTATAACTGTTTTCTTTCCCTTACCTAAACCCTAAACTCTTACTTTAATGAAACAAAAGAAGATTTTGGAATACTATTTCATCAGTGTTAATGGTGTTGAGTCTTCATTCTTGCACATGCATTATTTTGCCATTTTAGGGTTCAAGCATGTCAAAGGTGAGAGGAGTTTTATGAGGCTGATGAGATATGAATCTTAATCATAAATTCATAACAAAAGATCAGAAGAGCATGGCTTACATGGCTAGCTTTCAATGTACAGAAGAGAGATCTAGTGAGAGAGAGGAAGACTTCATATTACTGGTTTGATTCAATTCCATGTGGTCTGTCTGTATGTCGAAAAACCAGTCATTGGTTCATTATTTCCCTAGCCAGCAAAATCTCAGAAAGATTACCAAGTCTAGCCCATAAGAACAAGGACTCAGCCGTGAGCCGCTCGTTTTCTAAACGAACCATTTGATTCAAACACGCTCCAGTACTTAACCGGTTCTTGAACTCCCGGTTCTGCACCTTCAACAGATTCAGTTCAGCCGACAAATTCTCCAAATGAATCTTCTTCCTCCACCTACACCGCCTGGCCGACTCCCGGTTCAAAACCATCCGCCTCTGCTTCTTTTCATCTATCGGGTGGACCGCTCGGTTCACATCAGAACCGGAACTCGAGCCGGAAGCGGCTTGGAATTGGGAAAAACCCTCGTTAAGCTCGCTACTAAATCCGGTTTTGAAAACAGGGTCATTGCACTGAGCCGGATAATTTTCTTCAAAATTCCAAACCGGTTCATCGTAAAAGCAACTCAAGTTTGAATAGTGGGCCGGGTGAAGCGTTTCTCGACATCGGGTCATCATTCTCTGAACCAATAGAGTAGGGAGGAGAGAAGAGGAAAAGGGAAGAAGGGATGAAGTTTAGATGGGTATTTATAAAGAGGGTTTAGGGACATGTGGGTCATTAGGGTTTGAAACCAAGACCATTTTGGTCTAAGTTGAGTTCCTTTTTGGTTTGGGTTAGGTGGCATTTTTGATGGACCAGCCGGTTCAATTTTTTTCTTCCAACTCTCTTTTGGTCAATGATTTGCAATGAAGAAACATATATGAAATGTGGAGGAGCAAAATTCAAATATACCCTTCTCATGTTCCCTTTTTGTTCCACATGACGTCATATTAATATTGATGCCCCTTTTTTGGGAGGCGTTGATAAATCTTAAGCCCTGTTAGAAACAACGCATTTCATTAGCTTAATCAATAAGACTCACCCAAATTGGGATAGACCAAAAACATAAGGGGTGCAACATGGAATAAGTGTATGCCTAGGGTAGAGCTTTACTCTTTAGGCCCTTGTAGGTCATCTTATCTTTGATAAGTTTAGGGTTTGGGTTCAGGGTGGCAGATTCCAGTTCAATTATTTCCATTTGTGGCTCATTAGTTATCTTAAATAGTCATTATCGGCTCCTAATCTCGAATCAAAAGTACCTTTGAGATCATAATCAATAAAATTATGGAGTTTTTGCTCAATTTCATCTTCCTATCAGAACATATAAGCCTCATGTGCCTTGGCACTTTCCCAGAGACAAGACCACATTGTTGTTCCTTAAAAACTATTATGTCCAGTGAAGTCTCTGAGAAGAAATTCACCTGAAAAGAGACCAACCAAACCGTTAAAATGGAAGCACGGATAAGATACAGGGAAGAGCATTGTACCGACGAAACTCAGACAATGGCAATAACTTACTGAATGTGGAAAGAAATTGGGCATACTAAGATTTGCATTACTGAGGGAAGTTTCGTGCATAAAGGAAGAATGAGCGCAGTAAAAAAAGAAACTACCAAATGCAAGAAAAGGATGAGTACAAAAAAAAAGGCAACGAATGCGTCTAAAAGAGAGGAAACCAAAAGATGGAAAAGCAATGTAGGAGAAGATACTGAAGTGAAAATAACAGGGAAGATAAAGTTGAAAAATTATGAACATGTAAGGAGAAATTTAATCTACTGGCAAAAATAAATGTGTCAGCCTGCACTTCTCCAAGTTCCTAGTTAGAAAATAAAGTGCAGTAAAAATGGATGCTGTGATGGCAAAAACTAATGCATATGCGCAACCTGAAGTGCTTAGTCTTTTACCTTTGTTGGTGGGAGTGGAGTCTTTTTGCATACTTTTTTTTTTTTTTGAAAAGAGGGTGTATTCATTTCAAAAAGGAGAATCTTTTCGCGTACCTTGACGCTGAAGGATATGAATGTGCTTGTGCTTGCCTTCATGGTCATAGAGGAGGACAGGTTCCTTACAAATGAACCATCAAATGATGAAGTAGTCCCGGGTCCATTTACACATGTATGTTTGCCATAAACAGAAGAATTTTAAGGATCACTTTCTGCACGCAAATGAGAAAATAACATTTGTTACTCGATTAGGCAGATATGTCAATCAGGATGGAGAACTGGGGTACAGTGAGTCTTTACCTTGATAACCAAGTCAAGTAATGGGCTCCAAGGAAATTGTATTTCCATTAAGGAGCACTTGAGGGCATGGGCACTGGCATCGAGTAAGAGCACTTGCATGGGCACAGGAGCACTTGAGGGCACTAGATAAGAAGCAGCAGCTTCATGCAGCTGCAGGTAGCAAAGTTACCCAACAGTCAACAGTCCTGACATTCTGCTCGACTCATAAATCAATGAGAAGTAAAAACGACAAGACTTCAGTAAGCATCAGTTAGATACCTGTGATTCCTTTAAGTTCATACAGCTTACTTCAGTTTCCCCCACGCCCTCCTGGCCGCGGTTTTCTTTTTGAGCTAGTCTGTCCTGACCCGTGTACTGTAAACCAGAAAAAAAGAGCTGTAAGAATCACCAACTTACAGTATGCACTCCACATTGGTAAAAATTACCTTTGAAAGGTTTAACTGAAGTTCCTGCAATATTGAAACAGGTCAAAATATGTGAGCAAGAGTCCTAAGAAGGTATCAGTACTAGCTAACACATCCATCAATCATGATAATTGTACATAAACATCTTGTGACATAACAAAAAATTAAAAGGCGACGAACTTTAGACATGGAAATTTTAATGAAGAGATGAAAACTGATGTAAGGAAGAGATTGGGCAAAGCTTATCAACCAATGCACCTAAAAGAAAGAAACACCACAGAGCAAAAAGCTAGGAAGATAGTAAAGTGAAAATGGAGAAGATAAAATTTCACACTTTTTACATATTCAAGGAGACATCTGCACATAAATGGTTAAGACGCTGCAATATTTGTTACAGAGCATAAGTTGTGTATGCGACCGATCTGAAGCCAGGAAATTGCTGATGAGGCCGTGGATATTTGAGTCACAGTGCATAAGTATTTTTTCTTTTAAATTCCAACATCTTCATGATTGTGCAAAATGTAGTCGTTGGCCTTAAACTTTGTTTGTTGGAATAGTGAAGTCTTTCTCACGTGCTGGACATCGGAGGAATGGGACCAAAACGATGGCTTCAACTGTTCGATGGGATCCAAGAATATGCTTGTGCTTACATGTTGACAGGAGGAGTTCCCTGAAATTGGACAATCGAATGATGATGTTGACATAAAAAATGTGGAAACTAATAGTCAAGGTGTGGACCAAAGATGTATCTAAATTCATAAAGATGAAAGTGAATTCACATTAGAGCATGCAAATAAGAGTAGAGCACCTGTTGTGTGCAAAGAGAGTAGGTATAGGTATGAGAGTGAAGGTTTACCTTGAACAATAGATCATAAGCGATGTGTTCCCACGGTAAGGATATAGACATTAGGCAGCACTTAAGGGGCACCATTTCATCATCCGAAATCCTAGATGAAGAAGCAGCAGCATAAGCCTGCTTTGCAGCAGCTTGTGCCATGAATGCAGCTTTATGTATCATTGTTCCAAGTCCTCGCTTTGACACTTGAACTGGTGAAAATGGACCATGTGCAGTCTGACTTTGATCTAATCAATACATAACAGAAAAATTCAGTCTGGCATATATAATTTAAATGATAATGATGGCAAGCAAGCTGATATCTAGAAATTCTTTTGCTGAAGCTACAATCAATTAGCACTCAGCCTATCAAAAGTACACACAATTAGTTACTCACTCAACTGATAGGTCAAGCCAAAAGGATAGATTTCAGTATCAACCAAACTCTAAATTCTATAAGAAAATTGCTGGGTTCTTACCATTTTATTTCTAGCTAAATAGGCAACGGACGATGCATGATAGAGGTGACGTAATCAAAAGCACAAACTTGATTTTGCAGCTTGTTTCTCTTCCAAATATGTACCAGCCACATACATTTGAATGGATGCAAGAGTAAAGAATACTACCACATATTAGTGCTGGGAAAGTATTGTGTACCTGTGACTCCCGACACTGCTACTTCAACTTCCCCACATCCTCCTGGGCCTTTCATATAAAGTCTGTCAGCCTTTCCAGAATTTTGACCAAGGGACATAAGACTACCAAATCTAGACCTTCCAGCTGCAAAACAGAGCTGTAAGAACTATGAACTGTGAATACACTACGGCTTAAACATAAAATATCTCATATTTTGATGAATTCCGGCTTCTCAGGCCATGGTATCATTATCTCAGCTTGACATGCTAAATGGTTTTCTTAGGATTGGCAATTTTAAGACGACAACCAAATGTGTTACAACTTATATTGATCATCTATAATGTCATCATATTTCAATTGGGTACAGTAGGTCGCTAAATGGTTTTCTTAGGATTGGCAATTTTAAGACGACAACCAAATGTGTTACAACTCACTTTTAAATTTGGTTCCAAGAGCTGATAGAGGATGTGTTTTTGTTTTTGTTTCCCCCCTTTCAATCTAAACTTATATTGATCATCTATAATGTCATCATATTTCAATTGGGAACAGTAGGTCGCTAATGATATGTAACAATAACAGACAAGATTTAAAGACACTAGTAGTAGTAAAAGGAATTTTATGAGGAATTTACCATCATATGCATCCCGAACCATTTGATAGCTGACAAATCCTGAGAAAAGAGTAAGCTGCAACACATTTGCAGGTAGAAAAGTGGTCACAACTAGATGCTAACTCTTAATGAGTGAAATTAAATACTCGTAATTGAGACATCCAACAGTCATGCTTATCATATAAGGCTTCCCACAATCAAAGATAATAAAGTGGCTGAAACCTTAGATTTTGTTGTTTTGCCAGAACCAGTATCAATTGTTAGACCAGAAACATCTGCACAAATGCTTTCCTCTGTTATTTTATCGCTAGGGAAAGCAGCTCCAGCATGCGCATTCAAAATAACACAGTAGCAGTGGTCAGTATCTGCCAAGACCTAAAAAAATACAGCGTAGGCTAGGGCATTTGAGCTCCGCATATGAACTGAGATAAATTACAAATTAAAATGAAAAGATACGTTGACCATACCACTGCATCAAAAGTTGAATCAAAGTCATCGACTGCAAAGCATATATCAGGGTAGGCAGGGGTTGTTTCGACTTCCTACATACACATTAAATAGAGTGTCAGATGAAGATTATAAATAACAAGTGAATACCATAATAGAAGATTTCATGTACAGAGATACATACCTTTTTCGAATCCAGATGAAAGTTAACACGACTGGGAGATGCATAAACAGTCTTTACTACCTACAAAACAACGAAAGCTATGTCAGATATGTTACAATAGTTTTGAGCGGAAGAAATCTACTAACCGTATCTGAGTCAAAATTACCTAAATCAAATAGCCGTTTCATAAAGAATAACGAAAGTTCAACTCCTTAACTGTTATCCTTCAATATTTGATTATGAGAACACGTATATTGTCTAGGAACCGTAGCTTATCTAATATTTTGTTGTTAATCATTCGACTGTGAATGACATCTCATTTCTTCCTTTTTGTACCTTGCCCTTTTTTATTTGAATAAGCTACAATCAGGCATCTTTTTTGACGATTTCAGAGACCCAGGTTTAATAGTCATGTAGAAAAGGCCTTACAATGCAGGTAACGCAATGTAACTATGAAAACTCAAAATCATTAGAGGGTACCTTATAGATAGGAGACAGTGGAGTGTCTCGGCCACTTTGATGGTTCCGTAGGACTTGTTGACTGTGAAAACAATAGTTTTACAAGATGACATGCGGAATAAGCCAGATTCAAAAGATCCCCAATTATCTTTCCACAGAGAATATGTTATTTGTTAATTGATTTAATTGTATCTGAACAAGGAAGTATTCAGATAGACTACAATCACAATGGTGATCTGTATATGACGATCCATTAACCTATCCATTTAAAAATTTGTCTACAGTGTGAAGAGTATGGATAAGGCGCCTTGGTCAGGTGGAAGGAGACTCTACCTACAAATCGCCACTGTAACAGAGAATGATGTATGAGCAATCATGTTCAAGTAAAAAGAGCGCCTCCAATCCACCTCTTCAGAACTTTCTCCGATCATCTTATCCAACTGTTTCACAGAGATACCAGCTTATCAAGTAGTTACCTTTGTGCTATCAGAATCATTACACTAAATGGCAAGCTTGAGAGAGAAATGTGACACCAGTCATGCATTTTAAGATTAACACCCAAATCAAGATATCATGACAGAATGACGGCCAAGATCCTTTTTAGCAACCAGCAGCAGATACTAGTATTAAGTCACCAATGATGTAGTCTTATTAGAAAGTCAAGTTGCATGTACCTTAGGTGCCCACCTGCGCACAAAATAAGGAGGATTCACCTCGGCGTTGTCATTAAAGTTGGTGTGTTGCAAATCCTGTTGAAATCACATAAGAATTTACGTAATAATCAATCGAAATGGGCACCCCAGAAAAAAAGCTATAATATGTTTCTGACAATCTCTGTTGAAAACGTGTAAGAAAAAACGCTTACCATAAAAGAGAAAAAAGTCATACCGTATTTCTTACAAAAAACATAAGATCATCATCTTCACGTCCCCTTGACTCCTTGCTACGTACAAAATATAAGTCGAGAATATCACGCCAAAGTCCCGAATCCATTTCAATAACCACAAAATCATCTTCATCATCTGTACTTTTGCTAAGCAGTTTCGAGTGCTTCTTCACCATACTCAGTATCTCATGCCTGCCATTTAAAAACCCCAAATAAGAAACAAAAAAAATGTAACCCTAAACCCACCTTCCCTGCCCATTTCATATACAAAACCTTCTCACTACCTCACTGCTCAAAATCATCAATTTTATACAGATGCGCAAATATCTCCACAACCTCGTTAAACCATAAATTGATAACAACATGCTTCAATCCACAGATTCAAAATCTGAAGCTACTGAAAAATCAAACCTAGCCTCTGTTCATACTCGCCGTCCGATAAATTGCGGTACAAAATCGAGAAAAAAAAATTGAAAATGCGAAATCAATGGAAGCGCACCTCGTCGGAGTTTCGCCTCCGTCTCCCAACATCTTCCTCGGCAAGCGAAGCGCACGATTTCACTTCTAAGCTTTTGCGTGATCTCACCGAATCGCAGAGAAGTTCTAGAAAAAGGGAGAAGCTGAGAGTCCGAGCCGAGTCGACGCCGTGCCGTTATACGGAGTTCTTCTCGCAGAGGACGATGCGATCATCCACATGCTAATCTGACAGGCCGACATATAAGAACGCCACGTGGCTAAAGGATAGAGCGCCCAATCGTGAAAACGCCGCCCGTTGATTGGCCCGTTACATTAAACTGACACCACCTTGTCAATTTATCATTACTCATATTACCGACAACGTCCGTCGCTAATGCAATGCGAACCAATGAGCGTCGCTAAAAATAATTATTCGTCGCTACTAATTTTTCACGATAGGATTGGGGAAGAGTATGATATGTTGTGTTTTATGTGGTCGCTAAAAGTATAACATAGTAAAAATATAACATGGTATGTGGCATGATGTATGTGAGAAATCTTAATAATGGAAGGGGATTCAATGAGTTATGGATCCCAAGCTGATGAGATTTGCAGTTCATGTTAGTTGTAACATGTTAAAAAGACAAGCTGGGTGTCAAAATGTAGGCCAGATGAACAACTAAGAAGCAGCATGATTCATCATCCATCATGCTAAAAAAGCAAAAGGCTCCCTTTTATTGTTTTTGAATCTGAAAACAGCCTGTAGTGCCCATTTGCTTCTCTTCAAAATGGCCCTTTAAATATATCAAGTCTCAGTATATTATACTCCAAACTCATCCATTTCTACTTGGCCAAGTCTCTGCAACAATCCAAAAACACAGCACAAGAGTTTGCAGTAACAACATCATGAGAAACCTGAGTTTCTGAGACTAGAAAATCCATCCTAAAACCATAGATCAGACACATAAAACAGGTGAAATGGCAAAAAGGGTTGGAGTTAAAACTTAAAAGCAGCTTCAGAATTTAGTGCTTCATGGCTCTTGCTCTTGCCTTTATTTCTTGCTCTGGATCTTATTGAATGATCCTCAGTTGTCCAATTCCCATCATTGTAAATCAGAGGCTTGTCATTCTCCTCATCCAGCTCGATATCTTCATGAGTCTGTATGCGTATGCAGCAGCGCTCGAGCGATGCAAAAAAGGCGGTAGCAACGCCGTTGAAGAGCCACATGGCCACCCCATCGGACTTTCGGGTAGACTGAGACGGGGTGGATCGGACCCGGGGCCTGGAAGGATGAGTCCCGGTCCGGAAAAAGCCCATGCAGCTAGAGGAAGATGTGGTGGTTGTGGCTGCCATTTGAAAGTTTGGTTTGAGAGAAGGCTCTGTATTGCTTGCTATTCTATGATGATCAAAATGGATTTGGAGGCTTGAAAGTTGTCTTAAATAATCTCTATTTCTATTTGGGGACCTTGAAAATGTGCATTTTACAAAAGAGGGTCAACAAGTTGGAGTGGAGTATGTGGGTGGGTGGGAAGGAAGGAAATGGGATTGCTCCAATTGATGATTTTTGTAGCATGTGGACTCTAAGTGAAGGGGCCTCCCTTGTAGGACTTTTAGTGACATTATCACTTACTCAATGATCATGTAAAAAGCAATGATCAGAAAGGATAATGCACAAGCCATAGGTTAAATAATTTGCATACTAAGGTTAGGTATTAGGGTCATAATCATGATGATTTCTTCAAACTACTCTGAGAAAACATATTGTAAAATCCTTCATTGGGAGATGATCATAATCTTCAAAATCCATAAGGGCCATACCCTTCTTGTTTAGGGTATTTAGAACTCTTGGAGGGTCAGTTTATGTTTGGAAATGATGATCATGTAGGGGCTTTTTGTGTGGGATGAAAAAGGACAGGAGCTGATGCTGCTGGTTTATATTCAAAAGAAGGAAAAGCCAGGCTTCAAAAATCAGTCAAAGTTACATGAAATCAGGAACTTTGTAATGAAACACTCAACAACCTCACAGCAAAGCAAAACACTTGGTTGATCCTTAAAGTTACAAACATGTTGTTCCATGGCTACAAAGATACGTATTCTAAAATGTTGAAATAAGTATGGTTCCTGGAAACTGTTCTTGGTAGCTTCCCATTCTAGGCAAATGTGCAAGGAGAAGCTTGACGGACAAAATATAATTTACACAAGCTGAACAAGCACAGTGAGTCAGACTCGAAGCTCAGCAATTCCGCCAGTTCTTTGGCCACAACAATCAGGAGCAAAAACAATATTCCACGCTAACTCTGTTTTGATGTGTTTAAATTTGTTGAGACAGGCTTGGGTTTCAAAGGTAGAAGATCTTCATCATCCTCCAGATCGCTGAATGAGACCTCTTCTTCCTCCCATATGGGAATCGAAGTATTGATATTTTCATCTTTAAGCCAGTCATCTTCATCTTCTTCCTCAGCCTCAATTAGCTGTTTCAAGGAAGGAGCAGGCTGTGAATTCTTGTCATTAATCTCTATCATGGGCTTATCTATGATGACAGTTTTATCAACAACAGGTGTTTCCGTGCTTGGAATGGGATGCTTCTCGACTACATGTTCTGTACTTGTGTGTTCATACGTCCTCCTATATGGTAAGCTCCCAGAATGTGAATCATAATATGAGGCGCGCCCATGATAGTCATCTGCTGAATGAGAGTTGTCATTGAAAGAAGAAGTATCCCTGGCTAAGGAGGCTCGCTCTCGTGTCTGCTTTTGGAGTTCCCTCATCCACAATGACCTGGCTGCCATAACCTGGAATCCACATCAACATATTTAGTTCATAGACTACATTCTTATTGCAAAGGCACCGTCGAAATGAACAAAATGATGAGTTACCAGCGACTTAAAAAATTTCATAAGTTTTGCACGCAATACTTGCTTTCTAATCAAGAGTAGGACATCAGGTATTCAAAGAAAATAGCATAAGATTGTCATGACCGATAACAGTGAAACTCAAGCTGAACATCAAAACAAACATAAAGTATCTAGGGAATGCAGTTAAAAGGGTTACATACTATGTAATTTGAAATGGTGAATCGAATAAAGTCGTGAATAGGAAAAACCAATTACTGTCTATTAATAAAAAGAGCTTTAAGTCTGAATAATACAGTGACTTAGAATTATAACTAGCAGTTGGTTTATGAAATTACGAACCTCTTACTAATGTACAAAAATGGCTTCAAATATTAAGCAATCTTGGCTTTAATCCATTTTAATACAATATGCGTTGAATCTGCTCCTTGAAAAATGAAGAAGGTTTAGAATAGCACTCACCTCACCTGGAAATGTAGACTTTTTGGGGTCGAAAATTATATTAACATAGATTTATGAATGAAGGTTAGAAATTTGATTTTAAGAAGGTGACCTGCCTGAGATGACGACAAAATTTCTGCATCTTGTTTTTCCAGCCTTGAATGCAAAAGAACAAAATAAACCTTCCAAAAGTATCCCTCGCTCATGTGAGCAGGGCAGAGCTCAATTCTCAGAGCAGCTAATCTGGGAGAAAGATACTCCACGGCATATGTATGCTCTCGTTGATCAGTACTCAACACAAATTCTGGAAACGCAGAACGAGATGATAAACACTATGAGATAGATACCAAATACCTGAAAACCCAAATTAATTACAACATCCAGCCAATGATTTTCGATATTGCATCATAACACCAATTGGCAATTAAAACTCAGAAGCCAGTAAAAGGTCTGGGCTAGGATCACGACTAAGAGATATTACATTTGAAAACTTTAGTCAAGGCAAGAATTCAACTGAAAGGGCTCAACTCAGACTGCAGAATATAATTGGACAAAAACCAAAAATTACATCGGTCAGCACCAAAACCGTTATGCGCAAAGTATATAAAAATAAGATTTATGTCTTCTTGCTCACCCTCATTTCTTACACTAACTAAGTTTCAGTTTTGCGCTACACAGATTTCAGGCTAATCATCATTCATCACACAGCACAGCTCCATCGAAGCCATCCCAGTTCGCAATAAAATCAAAACGAGACTTCAGAAGGATTCTGTAAACACACAATCTCATCATGGCATCGAGCAAACACCATTTTATACTACGTGAACCCATGTCTGCTAGTTATTAGCTAATCATTTTATAATCAACAAATTAAGTTTAACAAAATCTAGCATATGACATACCATCAGGATCATCGTCCTCCTCAATCGGATAATCCAACCACGTCTCGGGATGCATCGCAATGTTCCTCCCAAATGTCAACACCTCCTCCGTGATCCCAACCACGTCCCACACCATCCCTTCCTCCTCCTCTTCCGCCGTTGCTGTTTCCATATCCAAACTCGCCGCTTCCTCTCCAAACTCGCTACCATTCCGTAACCCCACACCTCCCTCTTCCTCCCCGCTCACCAAACCCTCACCTTCAAAATCCGTCTCCTTCCTATCCGATTCCATCTTCAATCGTGTCGGTGGCGGTGGAGGTGGAGGCGGCGGAGGCGCAAGAAACGACGCAACGCCCCAAAATCGCCGAGCTAGGGTTTCCTTCAGCTCCGTCAAATCCTCCTTCACCCCACGCGACGGATCATCACTATCTTCCTCATCCTCTCCAAATTCATCCAATTTCACCTCGTTCGACCCCGATCCCATCTCCAATTTTCCATCTTCCCCCGCCGGCTGATCACACCTCTGCACTCGTTCTCGCTCATCTCCCAATCGGTCAACGTCCTCGTCGTCATCCTCGATGCGGAGCGAGTCGGCGATGGATCGAGCCAGCCACGACATTATCGCCGGTCGCGCAGATTCGAATTCGACGATCTCGATAAGCAATTGGGGATCCTAAAAAAGTGATTTTTATTTTCAATTTCAGAAGTTTCAAATTTGGCTCTTAGCAGCCATCCCTGGTTATCCTATAATTCATTGATTTGGTATTTTGGTGTCTCCTCAATCTTTTTTGATGAACGTTTTATGTTATGAATTTATAATACGAAGTTTTATCGGGTCAATTTCGATACAAACTTTAGATTGATGCAATGGTAAGATTTGGGGAATTGATGTCCAAAATCTCATCAACAACTTTACCAAGAGCAACATCATCTTTCAAAATAGAAGTATGAGAAACTCCTCCAACTTTGATCATCTTGAGGCTCTGATTCTCCTCCTCACCCCACCACCGCTCGACGGCGGCCAAGCTAGCCATGTTCACCGTCCCATCTCCGTCGCCGTATAAAATCTCTGGCTGCTGGTCGAACCCCTTTTCGCGGTAGAATAGCTTCTCGGCGGTCTTGACGCCGCTCCCCACAATGCAGGTCACATTCACTCCGGGAGCGGCCAAGTTCCCCACCATAGGCAATATTCGGGACTCGTAAGGCCTGATCCCATCCGGGAACCCAATGTCTAGCAAAAACTTCGAAATGTCGCTGGCGGAGTAGTTCGCCTCCGGTGTGGCAAGGAGCGTCTTTTTGGCATCATAGAGCCACGGACAAGGCATGAGCCAGAGGTTGCTCTCCGAGCTCCTCTGCTCGTCTCTAACGAGTAGCGGTTTGACCAACGGTACGTCCAGCGTGTACCCTGATGCGAAAGTCAGCATTTCTTGGACAGTTCCGCCCCATGGGGCGGACAATGCCACAAAATGCTTGATAAATTTTTGACGCCAAGAGAATGAGTTTCTTATCAAGAACTGGTGACTGAACAAACCTCCCAAGCTATGGGACAAGAGGATCACAGCCTTGCCTCCATTCTTATTGCTTGCATCCTCTACCAAAATTTTAAGGTCTTCTAGGAACTTGGACCCGACTTGGGAAGCGTGTCCCGGCGCCGCCAGACCGTACCGCCAATCGTACGGAGCTCCGAATAGTGTTTGGCCATCGATGTACCCGATTTCTTCCAAAGCCTCCACTAGAGGTGCCATGTATGATGTTATGTGCCTACAAGAGTACATTCAGTTCAAATCAGTTCAGATCACCGTAAATCGAGTTTGATTAACTAAAACTGGATCGATTCCTTGACGATCAAGTAACTCAGCAAACACGTGAACTGTAAAACCTTACTTGAGGTTGGGGTCAAGGAAAAGCAAGGAGTCAGTAGATCCAAAGTTCCTCACCCTGGTGACCACCCCGGGGGCATTTCGGTAATCGTCCAAAACCGGGTCGAAGCGGAGCGTCATACGCTCCGCAAAGCACTTGGTAAACGGCCCGAATAGCACGCTCGGGTCGAACCAGAGCCGAAACCAGCCATCCCCATTCACCTTCCACTTCCTGCAGATCAAACTAGGCGACTTATACTCCTTGGTCAACTTCCCCTCCAGCTGGTTCCCGCCGCTGCCGGGGACGATGATCACCGGGTACAGACCGCCTCCCGTGGGGCTAGAAACCGCGTTCAGCGCTGTAATTCCCGATACCATCGCGATCATCGCGACGGTGATCGGGTTTATTGGCTGTTTCATTTGGGTTGGAATTGAGTGACTCTCAAGTTTGGTGCATCTTGGGGATGAATGAAATGTGTGGTGTGGAAATGTTTTGGTCATCAACATCAAGTTGATCATGGCCCCGGTTATCTAAATTCGGATCCGGGTCTTTTAATGGGCCGGTTTTGAGCCTATTGGCCCAAACCAGGCCCATTACTGATCATGGCTTGTTAAAATGGTTGGGCTGCTATTTTTTAAAACAAAATATGAATTTATCAGATGTTTTCAATTACTAACTTATTAGTAAAACTAATTCACCTATAATAGAATTAATATATTACTTTTTATTAGTATCTAATTATGAATTGGAGACAGGATAGAACAAAAAAAATAATATATAATACAACGAAAATGATGAATTTTGACTAGCGCAATCCAACTGATTGTGATGTGATGTCGTTTTTTATTCATATAATTGCAATCAAGTGAGATTAATTTATAAATTTAATATTTACATGGACAAGTGTACATTATCTAAAAAAATCTAGGTATAGAAATAGTATAAAGTCTGCTAGGCATTATTTCATTTCACATTGAAACTGTATTTTGGTGCATTTTATTGGATGTATTATATAGTGTGACTCGGTCAAAGTCGGTCAAGGGTGGACTTGGTGAACTATTTTGTCAGCCTAACTACTTGATATGTTCCTCTCATAACTCCATGAAAGGTGGACCATTAATAATGTCCAAATTCTTACATAATGTTGGTGGTAACATCAAATCAATAATTGATGACACACATGTCAGCAGGACTCAAGGTCTGAAATCGATGATGGATGGTTCACGGATAGACAGATAATCAAGGATAAAGTCGATGGTCCAGGTAAGCAGATAGACAAGGTCCGAGAAAGATTCGAACTAGAAATCCTCGTCATAATAATTCAATTATAAAATAGAGTTACGGATAAGCAAATAGTCGAGGTCTGAGAAAGATTCGAACAAGGAATCATCCTCGATTATAAAATGGCCCAATGTGTTGGAGAAGAGAAAATTGTCGGAGAATGAAGAGGAATGCGAGCAAGGGAAGCAGAGGGCAAAGCAAGCTCCTCCGGCTAATGAAGCTCCCAATCCGCGCCTTATCGCGCGCCAGAGACTACTACGTCCGCCGCATGGCGGACTGCAGCCAGGTACAACAGTACCCAGGTGCGCACGGGGTTGGAGTAGGACTCGGGCTGCCTCGCAGCTTCAGCGTTGCGAGTTCAGCTACGATGGCGGATGATCACCGGAGCGAGGATTTTAAGGAGCTGGTCAGAGCTGCGTCGGTGAGGGTGTTGCTAGCTAGTGGTGGTGGTCGGGCGGTGAGGAGGATTGATGAAGAGATGGCGTTTGAGGGTGATGAGGATGATGAAACCAGGAAGCTGAGGATTGATGACGGGGAAAATGGTGACGGCGGTCGTCGGAAACAGAGTGCTGTGTTCCGGAGGAGCAAGAGCTATGCTGTGACGTTATTTTAGTTAGTTTTTCGGTTTCAATTCAGCCTGATAAGCACCCAACTCCTGCAATAGAAAATCAAAGGAATCAAAGAAAATATGCTGAAACTGCAAGACCAAAAAAACATGTCACTGAACTTCATAGTTAAAGAAACATTCAATTGGTTCAACAGTACCCATGTCTCTAAACTGTAATATCACCAGCTTCATGCAGCAGTTCATCTAGTTACTGGACAGTGTCAGATTCTGAACCATACAATAATCACATAATATTCTAGCTTGATCAATAAAGCATATAGCACATCTATCCCAAAAAAATGCAGCATCAATAGAAATAAGTTTAACTAGCTCAAGCCTTGCAGTAAACTTCTGCCACACTCAGCATCAACAATCTGGAACTTACCTCAAGCGCCTTTTCAGCATTTGTTTCTGGAATCACTCCAATGGCTGAATATGCGGCCAAAATCATCAAGATGACTTTCAAATCAACCAAGGTGAAGCTAAAGAGTTATTTTATCAACATCTCAGTGTAAATGTGATAAAATGTTAAAATGATTCTCTTTCTTTTTTCTTTTTTACTTTAAGACTCTAAAGAGCTTCATGCAGAAGTTCATTTTACGCAATTATCTTTCTTCAAACGAAAAGCATAAGGTGAAAAAGTCGAAATACGAAGAACAAAGGATGCAATCAAGCAAGCTCAAATGAAGCAGAATTATTTTATTTTCACTTACAGAAGGCTCCAAAAAAGCCATTAAGCCAGTCTTTCCATTGACAAGGGCCAAAATAAATGACACAACAGCAGCAACTATCAAACTCTTAACGAGCAATTCATCAAACTGCTTCAGGATCAATTTCCAGAAAGGAGTACCTGAAACCCATCAGACACAGGTTGATATTAAATTTTATCATATTAAGTTGAATTAATAAGAACTTCCAGAAAAGAACCAATAAAATATTGTCCAGAAAGATTGATAACTGCCCGATACTTGAAATTTTAACAGCAGTGCAAATGAACCAACAACTTGATGCTCCAAGGCCAAGAGATTTGCTGGCCAATCATGTTCATTTTTCATTTCCCTACACCTAAAGCTTAATTTTCTATATATATATATATTCCCTCAATTTATACCTCATACATAAATCATTTTTGCATCACATTGTGATAGATTCCATGCAAATAGATGAAGACGCGGGAGGATAGCAATAGGCTACCAATGCATCTCCTTTTGATTACAAAAAAATTAAAATGACTCATAAAGTACTCTTAACAATTGAACATGTACCAAAGTCTCCCTATGATAACTAGTTTAAGACTTTGAGCGAATCAGATAAATGAAAAGGTGTAGAAATTCTTAGTAAGAACTTACTTTTCTCTTCAGGAAGCACCACAGTCGACCAAGTATCCACGCAACAAAACACGGGCATGATAAATTAGCATGAAATACAGATTATTACCGTGAACCCTCTGATCAATTAGAACTGTCTGGAAAGTACATTTTTTCCATATATCCTTGCATGTTCAGCAACCTGAAAATGAGTGATAAAACATTGACTTAAATATTCAGCACATATTCTCAAAAAAAATCACAGCCATTCTTTCTCAGCTTCATAACTAGAATCCTACTACAGAGATGAACTGAATGAAAATACCAAACCAGCTCCAAAGCTATAAACTTCCAGATAATTAAAAAGATAAAACAAAATTAATTAATCCCCTGCCTGAAAATCACTCAGTCCTCAAGCTGGACGACTCCAAAGTGCTCCAAAACCTAATCAAAGTCGCACCCAATCAAAATTATATGTATTAACAATTACGCCCAAATCACACTCAAAACAGCAACAAAAGAGTCACCAAAATCAACCGCATCACAATGTATAATCAATCAATAAACTCGACTCATTCATTCACATCAACCCTAAATCCTCAAACCACCAAAATACACAAAATTGCATGATCAGATAAGTGAGGGAAATTGAGCCCAAATTAAGCTCAAATTAACCTCCTGAACCGATCTCGCATACGCATCTTCCATCGACGAGGTCAAATAAACACGTCGCCGATCGCTACGTGCTGCTCAATTTTCTCCGAATTTCTCGCAAAAATATATAATAAAAAAGTTAATTTTCTTGGCCGTTGAGGTTGAATCTCTGCACTGTTCAAATCTCTGGAGTTGATGATCGCATGCGGGCGTTACGACGAAGCAAAGCGGGTGATATGGGCCGGGCCATAATGGGCCGCTAAAGATAGATTAATGGGCCGAGGCCCATTTAACGTTCCTCATGCTGACCCCGGTCAACATTCTTTATTCTATTTTATTTTTAAAGCGCAAATTAAAAAAACCCTAATGGACTAAAAAACCTAGCAGATAAGAATTCGACTCATCAACCAACGTCTCCATTATAACCCTAATCGAAGCCAGATATTTACAACCTTGTGTATGTATATACATTTGAATAAGTATGTATGTAGACAAGCCCTTCATCATCATCATCATCATCGTCATCGACATGGACATTCAATGATTCCTCCTGATGACACATCTCCAGGAAAACGTATGGATCACATTGGAAGTAACCCTAGCTAGGGTTTCACTCGAGGGTTTGGCCATTGTGGGGTCTTTCATTTTCGTTATCTTTCCATTGACAACGATGCGATTTTGATTCCAAGATTTCAGTGTGTTTAGTTGTCTTGTCTATTTCTTTGTCGCGTAGCGGTTTAGGTATGCATGAGGTTTGTTTGATTGTAGAATTTATCTTAGAAGTCCTTTTTCTGAGAACATCCATATCACAGCCTGGCTGGCGACACCACATCTGCAACTAGGATGGAAAATTAGGTGAAAGTTGTTACTAGCTTTTTATATGCTAACCCTTTACAAGAACCCATCATATACATATATATATATATATATATACATATAGGCCAGATTTTTGTAGGTAATTAAGTGTTTCAATAGGTAATATTGGATTAGGGTGTGGTACAATGAGCCCATCTAGAAAAAATTTAGAGAGATGTGGACTTGTGTAAATAGGGTTTATGTGAGAACTTTTGATGTTTTTGACAGGCAGACAAAAAGAATTGTCCTTTCTTTTTCTAGAGTAAAAAAAACATATTGTGCCGATGATGGTAAGAATTACAAAAGATGCTAAACATACGGATTTGGGATTCCATCGTACGAGTTTAGTTTTTTTTATTTTGGTCCAAAAAATCGATGGTAAGTTGGTAACGGTAATCTACAATCTAATATAAACCCTAGGAATTACAAAAATCAATAGTACAATATGATTCAGGTTCTTTACAACGGACGTGACCATATGTTACGATGAATGAAATTTACAATTTAATGTCAGAGATCAAAATGGATATTGTGTAAATATGACCTTGCTCCTGTCCAACGCTTGTTTTTCTAAACTCATGAACCAAAGTATTTTTTCCGACTTGGCTTTCCCTGAAAAGTAACCAAGAGTTAGAGAAGCTGGAAAACAGATTGAAGTTCAACGTGACGGTTGACCGGATAATTAAAATCCCCGATCGTTTAAATCAACCAATCAGAATCGTTGCGATGACCCGAAAAGGGAAAGGATTGGGTACCTTTGAAAGAGAAGCTCCAGAGTTTTCTTGCCCATTGTAATACATTGATGGCTGCTTATTCTGCTAAAAAACTCAATCAAAAATCGATTAAGTAATTCTTCCATTGATAAGATTAGAGGTTTATAAAAGCTCACCTTGGAGTGGGAGCTAGCAGTGTCATCAAGCTGAGATCCATCTCTTAATTTTCCACTCTTGTTCATCTTCTGCTTGCTCTGGAATGCATTATTAATATTCCGGTAGCTCGAGCACTCGTTCCGATTGCAACACTCTTCATCGTCGCCGGCGTACTGTCTGGGACCGGAAGAAGCATCGGAAACCATGGACAAATCCTCCTCTCCACCTCCATACCCTTTACTTCTCCCTTCTTCTTCATACTCTCCGTACGTCATCTTCTTCATGCTTTCCGATCGCCGGGACTTGGACGATGACGGCTGAACCAGGTACTGAGTCCAGCCGGATTCGCACCCGCTGCTGAAATCAGATGATGACGTGTTCATCTGGTAGTGAGAGGATTCGGTATATGTTATAGAGGTTTTTGGCTAGGGTTTATATATAGGGTTTTTTGAGAAGAAGAAGATGAATAAAAATGTTACCTTATCCAAGTTTATGTAATTTACACGAACAGATATTTGTGACCAACATTATTGAACCTCCTAGTGGCCCTCATTACTCATAAATAAATATTCAAATCTTCATTATTTAAAATTTTGTGTGCGAGTGAGTAGGCATCTTTATCATATAGATAAACACTATAAATTTTTCTAATTTGTCTTTGTTTATGATTAACTTTGAATCTAATGGACTGTGGTCGGGGTATGGAGACATCGGCAGCTCTTTCTATCTTGAGTCAGAAGTTGTCATTTGTCTCGCAGAAGGCTCTAGCGGACTGATTCCTATTAAGGGATGATTACATTTAGCTTCTGCAGCACAGTAGATATGTAATAACTTTTGGGTGATCTTCTATTTGTAATTGTCTTATATTAAGTTATAATAAACTTTAAATGTTATTCTTTTGGGGTCGGCAAAAGTGACCTAATTAACCAACCTATTGCAACTAGAACCAAAGAAACATGAGAATCAAACCCTACAACATTGCAATGAATTTGTCTCATTGCCTCAAGCTACTACCTCATCGCTTTATAGCCTCTTCATTTCTCATTCACTTTACATCATTTTAGGGTTTCAATAATTCAAAGATTGCCAGTTGGCTTTGGGGCCTAGAGAGAAGTGTGTAGTATTTTTTCTAATGTATTGGTGTGAATGAGGTCGTTTTGTGCGTACATTCTTGTCGTTTTATGCGCATTTTAAGTAATGGCCAGGTTGGCCGTCCAAACAGCTATAAAAAGATCAATCTCAATTTGAATTTAAGCTTGCATTTATATATTCTTTGTGGCTGCATGGCAGATATTATACAAAATAGCTCTGATGATGCCATTCATCATAGTATGTCTTGTAGCTCTGTGTATTATTATTACACGACATGAGCCGAGTGGCTGCTTCAAAACCATACACTTCTCTGGGTCTCTCTTTTCATAAACTTGTTTCAATTGATATCCTAAACCCTTAACTCTAAACCCTAAATCCTATCTGTCGGAGCAGGTGCTTCTTCAGCATCTGGAAGATTTCCCAGCTCCTCTCAGCACTTCCTACAGTAATTTTCAGCCTTAAATCATTCAGCAGCTGCTCCGGTGCAGACGCTCTTAGGTCGACATATTGTGGAATGGTATGGCCAAATTTTGGAGAGAATTAAGCATTAGGGCTTCATGCAACTAGTGGTAGCAATTTTATACAAACATATGACATTATGTTGCTTGAGGTTTTTGTGATTGATGGAGAAGGTAAACCTAGTTTTAAAAAAAAAAGCGAACGAGAAGCCCTAAACTCTAAACCCTAAAATTTGAAAATATTTGATCTGAATTTGCATTTTGAGTTAAGGTATCATTTAGAATATTCGTCAAGTGGAATCCTCTTTATTCCGGGCAAAATTTAAAGGTTATTTTCATTCAATAATGAAGCAAAGCAATAAATTCCCCGGTCCAAATAAATGTTATTGATATCGACTTGCAATCATTAGAAGATGCAACATTCTAACAAATCTTGAATATGATATATATATATATGTAAAAGGGTGACTATAAGAGTGACCACTTGGCTCAATAAGCTTCACAACCAAACCACTTGGCTCAATGAGTTGATGAAATGAAAGGACATGGTTTCATAGAGTTCATGGGATTTGAGCTTGAGGGACTGCGCTAGGGTTTATGATGGCAGACCCAAAAAAGGGTATGTTTGGTTGAACCGAATGCGCTACAGAAACATGCCATTTGTGGAAATTAATGGGCGCAGCGCAGCTATATTGACATGGTTCAATTGCTCCTCCCGACAGGGATGCCAATTTTTCGCAAAAGGATTCAGGTTGTCTTTAGGGTGACGTCATATATATATGTGGCTAAATGAGACTAGCTATGGCGGTTCTCATATCCAGTCACTACTAACCCTAAGAGAATCCCCAAACAGTGTAGTAATATTTCTTAATAATTTGCAGACATACCCCTGCACATGTTTTGATACGATTCATATCAAGAACATGCTATGAATCAGATTCTGTATGGCCATGGTAGATATGTGGATCTTGTGTAACCCATGACATGATTGGCTCAATCAATTCTTATTAGAGAGATTAATACTTTTATGGATTCGATTAGCTTCAATAAATTATTGGTTTAGAAAATTCCATTGAAAATTCGGTTTATAACTTATAACCTTATTCAATATTCATCGAATTCTTTGATCGGATAATTTAAATTTGACCGTTAATGTAAAAAAAACTAGTATCGAAATATGTATTTTGATGTATTATGAAATAAGTGCCATTGAAATTATTTGTATAGCATTTTATAATTCAGAATTACTGTTTGTAGATTTGATTTCAGTAGCTGAAATGTCACTTTGGAAGCAAGGACACAAGTGCAAACCCTAATAATATTGACTGCAATTTTGTTTTTTTCTCTAACTATAAATTGTCCCCTATTTATACCATACTCTATTCCACTCCAAACTTCAACCCTACACAACTACGCATCAATTGAGTCTGTCTCAACAGTCTCTCGTCATCATCATTCTCTAGATCACCACAACAGCCTCTCAATCTCAGCAAGGACTCGACATTTTGGCGGGTGGCCTTGTTCAGGTCAAAGCTCGGCCAAGAGCTAAATTTCATGTGTAATTTTGACTATTATTATGAAATAACCCCTCAATTTAAAGTCGAGCTTTGTTAACACGTCAGCATTTGAATGAACTTAGCTTGATTTAGTTTTACCTAAGATTTGTCCTCTACCTGGTCGCTCGTGTTGATAATAATTCAGTAGTGAACAAAACTGAAGTGTCATATTCATATCACATCCAGAAGAAAACAAAGCTCCAGGAATATGTTTCTATGCCCTAGAGAGAAACCAAGATAGCAACAATTATGAGATTTTGGTACTTGCCCAAATGCCAAATGTTACCTATCTATTTTCATGTGCTTCAATTCCTGGTTTAACCTCCATCATCATCATCATCATCATCATCATCATCATCATCATCATCATCATCATCATCATCATCATCATCATCATCATCATCCCAAATTGAGATTTATATGCATTGATACATGGGGAATACAGAACTTAAAACCCTAAACCCGAAACCCTAGCTTCTTAAAAAGGTCGATAATTAGGGACCCAACAAGATTCCAAGCTTATTGATTCCCGCATATAGTCCACATATACATGGACGCTCCTTCTTGATTAGCCCTTGGCTCTACTTGGCTAATGGGTCCCTAATTATAATCCATTGTATTATTTCCGTACTAATCAAAATCGGCTCAAACAAAAATAATATTGTGGGACTACCCAATAATCTCATCGTTTATTGATCAATTATGAATGTTTCTATTTATATTTAGAAATTATGCGTCATATCTGTCGGTCACAGAAAACTATAGATGGATCTGATTGAGTGAGAACAGATTATAAATAGCTAAAAATTCACAAGAATAATCTTCTTATAATTAAACCCAAAACTTCATTTCAATGCTAAAATACCTAGAGACACAAATTTTATACTCTATACAAAAATACAACAACACTAATCTTTCTACAATTTTCTTATTTTATATTAAATATAATACAAAAATAGCAACCGTGGCCCAATGGTCCAAATGGGCCTCTGCATATTCGTGCACGACCTCGGCCCATCAAGCTAATGGCTCAGGCCCAATCTTCTCATCCAGTTTTCGATTCAGTCGCCCTAAACGATGTCGTATTATAAGTACTGCATTTCTTATTAGTTTTTTTTTATAAAGATTTAACTTAAAATAAAGGTTAACTAAGGAAAGAATTTATATTTATATTCTCATCATACCATAAAAAAATTATATTTTGATATTAATATCTTTGACTTCGTTGACCGAATCTAAATTCCTTTTTGACACGAGATTTGTAACCAAAGATAGCCAATTAAAACCATAAAAATAAGCAATAATAAAATTTTAGTTTCATTCCCTTGACCGAGTTGAAAAGTCAACCTTATTAACTCCATAATCCGAGCTACCATGGCTTGTATATAACCAGTTTTTAAGGACTTGCCGCATTAGGGTTTTCTAAGAGATGAAGATTTCTGTGTTAAGCATGGTGTTGTTAACTGTATCTCATTCTTATCTGACATCAGCTGATGACGCGATGATTCAGAAAGTGTGTCAGGGCTCCAGCTTCTGCACCTCTCTCCTGAAATCTGATCCTCGGAGCCGAAACGCCACCGCTGTCGGCCTGACCAAAATCGTGCTGGAAAAATTCTCCGACCTTTCCCAGTCAGCATTATATGTTGTAAAAAATGTAACCGGCTGCACCACGATTCGGAGATCACTGGTGAAGGTGAAACCAGCTTCTGTGCAAGATGATCTGCCCAACTGCGAGATGAGATTTGAGACCACTGTTTCGAGTGTTCCGAGGATGTCGGCAGGTGTGGAACAAGGTGACGTCAGCTCGGTGCTCCCTGACCTGTTTTATCTCGAGGAGACGACTAAAAGGTGCTCTGTGGAATTGTCTGAGCACAAATGCGGCGAGTACTCTCCTTTGGTCAAACTGAATGATCTGTGGGACGCTGAGGTCAGATTGTTATACTCCATGGTCCAGAACTTGTCATCTCGAACCCAAGTTTAATAATCCTTGTCCTGTTCCGGATCTGATTCCCAACATCTCTCTAACCCCGTACTTCGTAAAGCATAATAATCTCTAAAAGAAAAATTAAATACTCTCCTAGAAAAACGAATCATTCCACGAATAATCTATTAGTCAGTCGTATGATCAAATTTGGTCGGAGCATCCGATTTAAGAGTAGCAATATAAGCTTTTGAATCACATGAATATGTGGTCCGCTATATCTAGCAATGTAAGCTTTTGAATCACATGAATATATGATACGGTATATCTAGCAAATTCAATGAAGATTTGGAAGGTTCCCAATTCGGTATTTTTGATCTTCTTGGATTAAAATTGGAGATTTTTTTGATAAAAATTTATGAATATTCTGGCAAAGAAAATGAATGATTCTTATTGATTTTGTTACCTTTTATAAACTTGACGTTTGTGACAATTTTAAATGTGTCATATAACACAAAAGAAGATTTGTAACTTTTCCTAGATATTCAAAGTCTCATTGGAAACTGAAAATGATTATAAATGGTATTTAAAATATGGGTCAAATATTATATTAAATGAAAAACATGATATAAGTTACTAATGACATAAAAATGTCAATAATGCAAGGATGTTCTGAGTGATTAATAACCTTTTATTTATTTCTTTTAATTTCATAAATATATATTCACAGCCCGACATGATGAAATGACACGTGTGCCCCTCCACCGCATTCTCCTCGATCTCAACCACGTCTGTCCAATCACCGCTTCTCATTCTCTCAAATTTCTGACACGTCGAATTTTTAAGTTGGGCAGGCTAGTAATAAATTGAGGATCGGGGGATATTTTGGGGATTTGGATTGAGTCAGGCCAACGAGGTCAAATGAAACACGGCGGTGGATTATGTCTGGTGCATTTTTTGACTGTGGCCAATGACAGGAAGCGGTGTGGATAAACATAGACATTCTGAATTATTTTAGATTATCAATTTAATATTAATGTTATTGTAAATATTGATACACTATCAGTATTAATTATCTTCAATTCAAATAATAAAGTGACGGTCAAAAATAAATAATATGATGTTAAATTAAATATTTAAGACAAAAAAACGAACCCTGGTCATATTAATGACGTCATTCCCTCATCAATGTTAAAATGTTATCTAAAAAAAATTGAACTTAAATCCAAACCGAACCAAGAAAAAACCAGCAATTCCGTTTTGAGGATTCTGATTGGCTACAAAGACAGGCTAGTGGAGCCCACATGTGCTACAAGTATCTTAAAACACATGTGCCTTCATGTACTCCAACACGTACCCCACCGTTCAAACCCACGTGTCACTCCCACCTTTCTTTAATTTGAACACGTGTCGAGGTGTAATTGGTTAATTGTCGGTTTATAAATAATATCGTGCACAACTCCAAAAAATTAAGGGAGAAAAGTTTCATCGATTTGTAATTATCAGTTCATTGTCACACCTCTCGGTGAATATCGGAAAATTTCTGGTTCGTTCTGCTCTGAGATTCTATGATGATGCAGCCGGCGATGGTGAATCCTTACACCTCAGCGGCGAAGACCGCTGAGATCATGTCGAGGTACCGACCCATCGCGCCGAAGCCGATGGACGGTGGTGCTGCGGGCGGAGATGGTGGCGGTGGTGGGGTCGGAGGGATGTCGGAGAAGATCCAGCAATCGCCGTATTTGAGAAATCTATGGCCGAAGCTTCAAGCGAGGCCGACGAGGACGAGGAAGCGTGGGGGGAGGATGATTGGGGTGTCCGTGACGCCGTCTGCTTTTAAGCGAACGTCGCCGCCGCAAGCGGTGGGGAGCAGAGGAGTTACAGCAGCGTTTCTGGGTTTATCTCCTCCGCCGCAGTTTTACGCTGTGAGCAACGGGTGGTTGTGTTCGAGGTTTTTGACGGCTGGGGCGGTGGAGAAGATGATTTCTCCCCCGAGTAAGGCGGCGATGGGGAGCTTGGTTACGCTTCCGTTGCTGCCGAGCTCGGCGGCTTCGCCGGAGAGATGTTCTGGAGGTGAGACAGGAATTGACTTGAAGTCGATGGTGGAAATGACGCCGGATGAGAAGGATTTGACTCTCCAACTCCGAGGCCCGGCTGAGAGCTCCGGCTCTGTTAACGTGATATCTCCCAGGCCGATCAGACCCATCGGCTCATGCATCACCCTCACCTCGTTGACCTCAGTCAACGCAATCCCTGTAACCAGTTTCACCTCGTTGACCTCAGTCAAAGCGAACCCAGTAACCTGTTTCAACTCGTTCACCCCAGTAACGACTCTCGCCTCGTTGAAAACAGCAGCCGAGGTGGAGGCGGAGATCGAGGCGGATGAGCTCCCGGCGATCGTGACTGACTCGCGGAACAGAGTGCGTTTAACAAACTCAGCTTACAACAAGATGGTGGGCCAGCCAGAATGCATGTGGCTCGGAACAATGAGCGGCGGCAGAGGCGGCGGCGGTCGGATTGGTGGAGTGGTCGTGATCAAGGCAGCAGCGGAGACCACGGCGGCGCAACATAATGCAGGGTTCAATGGACGGGTGACAATAGAATGGGGGAGCAAAGGGACCAAAAAGGCGGCCATCGACGCTTGTTGCGAGGTGGTTCGGCTGCGGTGCGTTTCAAAGGACTACCTTTTCGCGTGGCGGTTTCAAGTGGCGCAATGAAGTTTGAGCTTTGAGCAAATGGCTTCGGCCGCGGCGGCGGAGTAGATAGGGCCGGTTCGAGGAGGAGGAACGTAGCGGCAAGGGAAGCGGATTTAGAATGAAACGTCGGCGTTTTGGGTGTAAATTGTAGTCTAGTTAAGTAACTATATAGTGATTAAGTGATAATCTTAGTGTCTAATATGTGACTTTTAAGTTAAGCAAGTGGTGATGTTTTGGCTATGTTTAGTGCTCATATATAATTAAGCTTAGCTTCTTAAAACTATTACATATTAATATTTAGCGTGTGTTTTGTATTACTGCATATGAATTCATATTTACTGATACGTCCAGAATAATTTCACGCGTAACATTAAAAGTGGGGATTAAATTAAATAAATGAACCCTTGATGATTAAACTTGACCCAAGAATGGACAAATTAAATGTCAAACATTGGATTTTGTTCTTAAATGCTACATATTGCTCTTTTAACTAATGCATGTGATGATTTGTGTGAGGACATATTGATATTAGTTGTTAAATATTTGGTGACCTTGGTATTGGATTGGGTGACAAATGTCAAGTAAATGCTCAAATGTTGTCCATCTTAAGATTGGCCAATTCTATGACATTTATTTTTCTATACAATTTGTCCATCTTACATTACTCCCATTTGTAGGTCATATGCCTCATGCACATGTCCTACCTCATGACTCATAACCTTCAAACATATGGTTCAATTAAAATTTAGCTAAAAATTTACATTTCCATTATAAATTTAAAAAATTATAATATTTGTTTGTATTTACAAAAATTAAATAGTTCTAAAAGTATACTTTCTCAATTAATTTTCTAAAATATCATTTTAATTTTACCAACAACTGTAGCGACAAAATACATGCCGTTGCTAAAAATATGTCGGGCCGGCCCAGACAAAGCCCAAGTGCTTATCTCCTTCACCAAACCTCTCTGCAATTTTAATCTCCAGAAGAAAATTCTCCAGCCAGATTCCGAGGGATCTTCTCTGCAGATTCCGATGCTCAAATCTCGACCTCAAATCAATCTATTGTCTGCAAGCCTATTTCCCAGATCGGTCTCACGACCCCTGAATGACTTCAATTTCCGGCGATTGGATCATGGACTCGGCGACACTCAATTTCGCTGACTTCCCAGAAGACGTCCAGCTCTCCATCTTATCATTCCTCACCCCATCCGAGATCTTCACCTTCGCCTGCACATCGAAGCGCTTCGCCTCGCTCTGCCGAAGCGACAAGAAGCTCTGGTACTTCATGTGCGACAGGCGGTGGGGGTCCAAGACCGAGATACGGAAATGGGGCGGTGGTAGGATCGCGTACAAGGTGTTGTACAGGACTTTGAACGAGTGGGAGGATTTGATCGGGTTCTGGAGACGGTGCGGGCAGGGACAGAGCGCTGGAATGGAGTCGCCGGCTTTAGTTTTCTTCGAATTTGGGGTTTCGTATTTGAGTGGGTTTAGGGTTTCGCCTGGGAGAGATGGGGGTTATGGAGTGGTGAAGTCGCCGTTTCTGATGATGGGATTGGGTGAAGGTGGTGTAATTGTGAACTTGCTTGATCCGGAGGGGAGGTGTGAATTGGGTGGAGAATTGGATGTTGGGAAATTAGGGTTTGTGGAGAGTGATTTGCTTTCTGTGAATGTGAGTTTTGTGGGGAGGAATCATCTTGTGGTGGAGGAGAATTCTCGGTTTTCAGTTCAGAAGAAGAAGAATGGGATTAGTAGGAGTTCAAGTTCGGGTAGTATGAAGTTGGAGGATGAGGATTTGGGGATGATGGGAGGTGATGGTGGATTGGTTGGATCGCCCGGGAGCTTTCCGGATAGGTTGATGTTGGATATATATCAGTATTTTGCGAATAGGACTAGTCCGGTGAGTGGTGATAGGGCGACGAGGAGGCAAAGGAGGAGGGAGAAGGAGAGGAGGAAATGGGAGGCCGAGCATTTTGTTAAGATAGCGAATTGCTCACCTACCCGTGATAGGCCGCTTCAGGGGCTTTGGAAGGTCGATCACTTTTTGTTTTGCCTGTTCTACATTGTTGAGTTTCAACTTTATTTACAGTTGCTTTGTGAATCAATTGCTGTTTGTTCAGATTCAAGTAGAGATTTTGTGCTTTGATGCTTGTTTATCTACTTTATGTTTTAAGTGACAATTCCTACAAGAGAATTTTGGATGCAAGGATTGTGTGAACTTTTGTCGGTGGCATTTTAGGACGGTTGTTGGACAGTGTTGATCGTTTTCGTGTTCACAGCTTCGGCAGAAGCTGAAGGTGATAGTTTTTTTTATGCTTCATGCGATACAATGTGGTTTCTATATTGGAAGTTTTGTCGGGCATCATTGGGTTTCCTGCTTCGTTGCTGATGTTACAAACTTGAATATCGTAATGCTTTCGGGTTGGATATTTGGATTTGTGGTCTCGCTGTATGTTCCAAAATAAAAGATTGTCTCCGAGATTTTTATTTTACGAGAAGAGGAGATATCGTGCTCTTGCCATATTTGTGGATGATTATTGTTGCTGATTTCCATGGATGTTACTTTGAGAAGTAAGGCTGAAGCTGAAGTCTATTCTGCTTTCTTCTACAGGGTATAAGTGATGACGACACAAATTTGGATTTTTATCTAGTCACATACGATGACATTGGCGGTGTGGCTTGCAGAACGGTCGGGGACTCATCCAAGCCTTTCTCTAGCTACTCCCCGGTGTTTTGGACATCCAACTCCATTTTCATCGAGTCTCCCTTCTCTCCTGAGGAAGAGTCTATATATGGTAGTCGAATACATCTTCGGCCATCCATGGAAGAAAACTACTCCAACAGCCGTTCCCATTTGATATCCAACGAAGCAGTCTCGCGCATCATGTGCATCAACTCAGGTCATGATCTTGCGATCCCGAACCTAAGTGCCTACTCCAGGCCCGTGGAAGGAAGGATTTGGCAGTATCAGGATGGAACATTCGGGTATGGGTTTTTGCGCGATAGTTTCATCGTGGACTTGAAGCACATTACCCAAGCTGGCCGTCTTCTTGACGTTATAACACCTTGCGGCCAATGAGCAGCCATTGATTTCTTCTTTGTCAGCTTTGCTTCATGCACAGAAAATAAACGAAACGGAGGAATTAGCTCGATTCCTTCTTGGCAGATTTCCAGCGTATGTAAATTCTGGATTCCTTTGAATTTGTAGTCATTGAAAATTAAGTCAGGTTTCATCCCCGGTCAAATGAAACCGACCCGACCGGACTGCCCGATTGAAACCGGGTTCGGACCATCCACAGCAGAAGAGGGTTTGAATTAGAACAAGCCCTAATTTCACATACTCCGACACACAATTCGTCCAATCAACCGGATTCTCGCTATATCATCGATCGATTCACGATTAAGCTGCTTGGCTGCTGACTGCTCGTAGCAATTTCAACTGACGAAACTCATCAACACTCGCTGCTGGACCTCATCATCCACTCTTTTGTAAGCCCTAATTTTCTTCAAAATTTTTTATCTACGGATGATTCCTGGTCGTGTTCTTTATGTAATCCGGCCTTTTGGATGATGGGCTTTGTGAAATAAGCAGAACTGGAGTGGTGCAGAAGGTTGGAAAGAATGGTGTTTGGTCAAGTTGTTATTGGTCCACCGGGATCAGGGAAGACCACCTACTGCAATGGCATGTCTCAGTTTCTTAGTCTCATCGGACGGTGAGTTAGAATCCAGCATTTCCGTATCTAAAATTTTGTATCTTGTTCTATAGTATTCAGCACCCTTTTGTCCGACATTGTTCGAAACTCACTGCAGGAAGGTTGCTGTCATCAACTTGGATCCAGCAAATGACGCATTGCCGTACGAGTGTGCAATCAACGTTGAAGACCTGGTTAAATTAAGTGATGTGATGACTCAGCATTCTCTTGGTCCTAACGGAGGTAAGCGTTAACCTTTTGTTTATCTCACAATCCATGTCGGGATAACATCTGATTTTATTCAAGGGGGTGAACGAGTGTAACTATATAATGTAAATCCGCAGCTATGCTATTTCATTTTTTTCTCCATGTTTTGCATTATTCTGGATCGATGATTTGGTGTGATCGACTAGGTCTCGTGTACTGTATGGATTATTTGGAGAAGAATATCGATTGGCTGGAAGCCAAACTGAAACCTCTGCTAAAAGGTTCGTAGCTCATTAAGTTTTTTTTTTTCTTTTTCGCCTGCACATCCTCGACAGTTGGTTATTGCTGTATTGAAATGCTTTCTGATTATTCTGGACACCAGATCATTACCTCCTATTCGATTTTCCGGGGCAAGTCGAACTATTTTTCCTTCATTCAAGTGCAAAATCAGTCATCATGAAACTTATAACGAAGCTGAATTTAAGGGTAAGACTATGTGTTTCTTCGAATTGGAAACTTTACTCAATAAAATTAATATTCCTTTTTCATGTGAAGTTAACAGCCGTCCACTTAGTCGATGCCCATCTTTGCAGCGACCCTGCAAAGTACGTTAGTGCTTTGCTTCTCTCGTTGTCAACAATGCTGCATATGGAACTTCCACACATCAACGTTTTTTCCAAGATTGATTTAATAGAGAGTTACGGAAAGCTAGGTATGTCCAGAGTACTCGTAGTTCATGTGTATTTGGTAGCAATATTGAGCTACGGTACATGTTTTTACTTGCGGAGACTTTTTTCCAATCCTAATGACTGCATTGTGTAACAGCTTTCAACCTCGATTTCTACACTGATGTACAAGATCTATCATATTTACAGTATCATCTCGACCAGGATCCCCGATCTGCGAAATATAGGTATCGGTGCATAAACTTATATATAGTTAAAACAATATTGACTAATCGGAGCTCGTATATTCCATGAAGTGTTCGACACTTATCTCAAGCTGTATTTTTTATTTATTATTTATGGCAGAAAGTTAACGAAGGAGCTGTGTGAGGTGGTCGAAGATTACAGTCTTGTCAATTTCACAACTCTTGATATTCAGGCAAACAATTCTCATACCACGACCATCTTCATTAAATATTAACTTGAATTCTATATAGATACTTAACATTATTATCTGTTTTCAGGACAAAGAGAGCGTTGGGAATCTTGTGAAGCAAATCGACAAGTGTAATGGGTACATTTTTGCTGGTATAGAAGAGAGCGCCGTTGCTTTCAGCAAGATAGCTGTGGCTCCTACGGATTGGGATTACTACAGATATCCTTTTATCTTCAGTTCCTCCTCTCTTTCTTTTTATCACCGTTATCTGAAAATTGAGTTACCCGTAAAAATGTTTTATATCGTTATTGTGGCCTGTTAGAATTGAGGAATTTTTTTGCACTCAGCGCTATGATTTCACTCGCACTGTTTATTTTTCTTAACCTTCAGTCTTCACAGTTGCTGCGGTACAAGAGAAGTACATCAAGGATGACGGCCACGACGAGGATGAGGACTAGTTTTCCTATTCGCTTACTCCATTGCAGCTGTGTCGCCGGTTTGCTTATTCTTGTTCAAGGGCTCACCTTTGCGAGTCTGAAACAGCCATGTTGGCTGTCAAATTTCATGTGTAAGGCAATCGGATTTATAACCGCTGCAGCCAAGTAGAAAAAAGGCAATAATAAAAATTTGTAGTTTCTGTTGTTAAAAGTTTGTTTTCAGACGAAGTTATGTCGTTTTATATATATATATATATATATATATATATTTGGCTTCGCTGTACGGAATCTTAATCCATCGCATTCCTATATAATTTTACTGCCAATTATTTATTTTTTAAATATTTAACTACGAAAAATATAAAATAATCTGATTTAGGTAATTTTCTCTAATCTGACTTGTGAATTGACGAAAGTGCCATCCAGGATGTATACAGCGGTTGGAAGCTGGACTGGTTCTTCCATCCGCGAAACTTGAATTCCATCGAATCTAACAGATCGGAGAATCAGAGGAGTTCGGAGGACGAGATTGACCGGATGGGTTGCTTCGATTGCTTTGGTGGTGGAGCTGCCAGGGAGCAACGATTGGAGGAGGAACGGTTAGCTTCCGAACAAGCTCGCGGCAAGGCTGCTGAAGCCGCCCAAAAACGGTAGTGAAACGGATCCGGGTTGATGATGGATTGGGCTATTTGATCTGGTTTTGTGTTGGATTAGTAATTTGTTGAGGTTTCAGTTGATGGGTTGATATGGATGTTGGAATTGGGAATTAGGGTTTTTGGTGGATTCGAAAATTAGGGTATTTGATTTGCTGCATGATAGATGTTTTATTGGTGTGAAATTTTGATTCTTGGAGTGTTGATTGTGTTGTTGTAGGCAAGAGCAGTTTGAGAAGTCAGCTGCTGGAAGAGCCGCAAAGGCCCAGATTGCAGCTGCTGCGAAGCAGTCTTCGAATGCGAATAGAGGTGAACCGACTCTAAAGGTAGTACTCTGTACTCATGAGAAAAAAAATATGTTTACGGATTTGGATGTTGGTTTATATTATGTGGGTAAACATGAGCTTCGAGATTGCTTGTATGCATGATATGCTTATTGTGACGCGCTGTGATTGTATAACGTTCACCTGAGCGACTTATTTTTTGTCTAGAATCACTGGCTATCGTAATTCGAAAATTCTTGTGCTTTGTTATTTTTTAAATATATACGAAGGGAGGAATAAGTTTCGCTTCGGTTATGACATTCTGTACGAATTGCTCTATGGTTGCAGTGGCAGATGGGATAATTGCAGCATCCAACATTGCATTGTGTAAGTATACATGTAAGTCACTTTCTCGAGTACTTTATATTGTTGAAGTTGTTCCTCTTTATGTTGATGTTTTGTGTTGTAATATCCGTGACTTTCTATATTTGTAGTATAGATGTCATGTTTCAGGGTTAAGAAAGGATCGATAGAGATAGCGCATGCTGTATCAAAGTTGTTCACAAATTCTCTTGAGAACACATACAAAACCGCTTATCCCATATTGGTTATCTTTCCGGTTTACATTTCCAAAATTCAAGAGCAAATAGTACATTTAGAAAAAACCACTTAAACCAGCATGTAACGTAACTCTTCGAATTTCAAACTTTATACGGAAATTTGCCTTGTCCAATTAATCATCGATTTTGGATATCTGGTGATCCCATCTGCTATAATGATTTGGTTTGAGAAACCGAATGACAGGTTCAGCTGGATATTTCCTGATCAGCTTGGATATTTTTCTTGACAGGTTCATACCAAGCTCCGCATCGGATCTCTCCATCTTCAAGCGGCCCTAGTGACAGAATAATAATTTCCCGTTTTTTGATTGCAATTGTGTAAATATCAAATAGATTTACTCGTTTGACAGAATAATTCAGCGACTACGCTGACATGATTATGTCGCACAGTTTGTAACCAGGTTATAATAATTTCGATTCAAATGATTGTCGCTTGCCTTCTAGTCTATTACTCTCATGTTATCGATTCAACTGGCAATAATGTACTTTTTTGTGTAATTATTTGTCATTGATGTTATTATTTCGTATTGAGTTATAAGAATTAATATATTTATGTTATATTACATCCATCTATTGTGAATTTTATTCGAATATGGTGCAATTTTCGAAGCTAAAATACAACGATTTAGACCGAGCTTTAAAGCTTAAATAATTTGACTCCAATGATTCATTTTTTCCCAAGTCGTCAAATTATGTGAATTTGTATCAAAGGAAGGAAATTTTATTTTATTTAATTAAAATATTTTTCTAATGGGCTTCACCATACTCATTATTGGGCTTCTCGGCCTATACGTATCGATCTATCATTGGAAAGTATTAGGTCAACGTAATCAGTCAAACTCGTTGGCCGTCACGTAGACGGCTGGACCTACTTTCCCGACCGCGTTGGCCCCACATGAAGCTTCCTCATAATACACCACGTTTGACATGTAACTGAAAATAAAAGATCCAACAACAGCGTAACGCCAAACAAGACCTTACACGTGGCGGATATTCATTGGTCGGTATAAACCCACTCGTCGTACGACCCGTCACGCTGAAACGAAGTTTGACTTATAAGCAGCAAGGCAGTCTTCACATTTTCCAAATCTCCGAATCTCCATCGTCGCCGATCTCTCGCTGGTCAACGATCCGCGCCGAGGAGGTCAACGCAGGAATCGGAGCGGCAGCTGTGGACGGGAGGGGAGGTTTGTTGAGGAGGATTTTTGAGGTTGATTGGGAGGATGGAGAATTACTTGAATGATAATTTTGGAGATGTGAAGGCGAAGAACTCGTCGGAGGAAGCGTTGCAGCGGTGGAGGAACTTGTGCTGGGTTGTGAAGAATCCGAAGAGGAGGTTTAGGTTTACTGCTAATTTGTCCAAGAGGTTTGAGGCTGAGGCTATAAGGAGATCGAATCAGGTTTGTGACGTATTTTCAAAATTTTGTAACCGAAGTAGGTTTTTGCCTTCTTCAGAACTGTTGGAAGTGAATCGGACTAGGTTTGCAGATTTCCGAATTTGGTAACAAATCTATGTTGTTTGTAGCTGGAGCATTTTGGCTGGATCTAGGCAAATGTAATCCCTGATGTAACTGTGATGTGGTTTGATTTTGTAGGAGAAGTTTAGAGTTGCTGTGTTGGTATCGCAAGCTGCACTTCAGTTCATCCAGGGTAATTATCTCTTGGCTCTCAGGTTAATGATAGCTGGCATTGTCTTCTGAACTTTTCATTTTTTGATATGTTTTTAGGTATTGATTTGCCCAGCGATTATTCTCCTCCTGAAGAAGTGAAAGCTAACGGTTTTGAGATTTGCGCTGAGGAATTGAGTAGTATTGTTGAAGGCCATGACTTGAAAAGGTTGAAAAGACATGGAGGAGTTGAGGGCCTTGCTAAAAAGCTATCAACATCACCTGGTGAAGGTATATCCACTTCAGAGGTGCTGATAAGTAAAAGGGTAGATGTATTTGGGGAAAATAAGTTCACTGAGAGCCAGCCTAAGGGATTTTGGGTTTTTGTGTGGGAAGCTCTCCAGGATACAACGTTGATGATTCTTGCTTTCTGTGCCATTGTGTCTTTGATGGTTGGTATTGCTACTGAAGGTTGGCCGAAGGGTGCACATGATGGACTAGGAATAGTTGCCAGCATTCTGTTGGTTGTTTTCGTTACAGCCACTAGTGATTACAGACAATCATTGCAGTTTAAAGATTTGGATAGGGAGAAGAAGAAAATTACTGTTCAGGTTACTAGAAATGGCTGCAGGCAAAAGATATCTATCTATGATCTGCTTGCTGGTGACATTGTTCACCTTGCCATTGGAGATCAAGTTCCTGCTGATGGATTATTCCTTTCTGGATTTTCCTTACTGATCAATGAATCTAGTTTGACTGGTGAGAGTGAACCAATTGATGTTAATGCTGCAAAACCCTTTCTTCTCTCCGGAACTAAGGTTCAAGATGGCTCATGCAAAATGCTTGTGACAACTGTTGGTATGCGAACTCAATGGGGTAAACTGATGGCCACTCTTAGTGAAGGTGGGGATGATGAGACACCTTTGCAAGTGAAATTGAATGGAGTTGCGACAATTATTGGCAAAATTGGTCTTTTCTTTGCCGTTATCACTTTTGCTGTTTTAGTTCAAGGGTTATTCAATCAAAAGCTGAAAGAGGGATCTCATTGGGACTGGTCTGCGGATGATGCATTAGAAATGTTAGAAGCTTTCGCTGTTGCGGTTACAATTGTCGTGGTTGCAGTTCCAGAGGGTCTTCCCCTGGCAGTGACATTAAGTCTTGCATTTGCCATGAAGAAGATGATGAATGACAAGGCATTAGTTCGTAATTTGGCTGCATGTGAGACCATGGGATCTGCCACAACCATCTGCAGTGACAAAACCGGAACGCTAACCACTAATCATATGACTGTTGTGAAAGCATGCATTTGTGGGCAAATTCAGGATGTTGGAAGCTCTGAGAAAGCAAGTGAAGCTGCAGCTGAGCTTCCTGATTCAGCTGTAAGTACATTTATTCAGTCAATATTTTGTAACACTGGGGGAGAGGTTGTCAAGAACACAGACAACAAAACAGAGATACTTGGAACACCCACCGAGGCTGCACTATTGGAATTTGGTTTGTCGCTTGGTGGAGATTTCCAATTAGAAAGACAAATATCTAAACTTGTGAAAGTTGAACCCTTTAATTCAGCTAAGAAGAGAATGGCTGTAGTGATAGAGCTCCGAGGAGGAGGTTTGAGAGCTCATTGTAAAGGTGCTTCTGAAATTGTTTTGGCTGCATGTGACAAGTTCATTGGCTCCAGCGGTGAGGTTGTGCCCCTTGATGAAGCATCCACCAAACTGTTAAATGATACAATTGAAAGTTTTGCAAATGAGGCTCTGAGAACTCTATGCATTGCTTACATGGACATTGAAAGTGATTTCTCCCCTGAGAGTCCTATTCCTGCAAGTGGATATACTTGTATTGGAATAGTAGGGATCAAAGATCCTGTGCGCCCTGGAGTCAAAGAATCTGTAGCAACTTGCAGGGCTGCTGGTGTTTCTGTGCGGATGGTAACTGGTGATAACATAAACACAGCAAAAGCAATTGCACGAGAATGCGGTATATTGACTGATGATGGTATAGCAATTGAAGGTCCAGTATTTCGGGAGATGAGTGAGAAAGAACTTCTTGACATTATCCCAAAAATACAGGTAGAGTTTTTTTTAATGTGTCCTTGCAGAACTGCTACTAGCTAATACCTTTAATTCTGCTCCTTGGTGCTTGTCAGTTTTAATTTTGTACATTCATTTGGACACTGCTCTTTCGAGAATTACTAATCATCATGGTGGCATCTGACATATACCCTTGTCCTTGGTGAAAATTTTCAGTAGACCAGCATTTTTTTGTGTTATGTACTAAATGAGAGCATACACGCTTGTCTCAATAAAGTCCTTCTCTTACAGGTGATGGCACGATCCTCCCCATTGGATAAGCATAATCTTGTGAGACACTTGAGGACCACTTTTCAGGAAGTCGTGGCGGTGACCGGTGATGGCACAAACGACGCTCCAGCACTTCATGAAGCAGATATAGGGCTTGCAATGGGCATAGCTGGAACTGAGGTATTACTTTGCATATAGTTTTTTTGTTTTTTTTCTTGTGCAGCTAGTTTTCAAACCTTACTTGGCAGTTTTCTTTTGTTAAGAGCGAAACAAGTCAGATAATGTAGGGCCATTGCTTCCTAACTTGTCATCATTCAAACAAAGAACACCATCAGTGGTAGCTTGTTAACTTGATTGGATTAGGTTCTTGTATCAGTCTTATTGTGCTATGTGGCAGAATCTGTTCAGGGCAGTTCCAAATCTTGCAGTTTACCTTTTCCTTGTGCGGTTTCTTTTCCGTTATGATGCCTTTCTCGTGCTGTTTCTTTCGTTTTAACTAAGCCATAATAAGAAAACATACACTTGTTCAGGTGGCTTTGGGTAATTTAAGCCCCTGAGTTATATTTTATTTCTCATTTCCTTACAATGCATTTTTGAATTAGTTGACAGTTGCACATAAAGATTGTTACCCCCTGGTGGTTTATAACACTTCTGCCTTCAAACTAATCTGATTGTCCAGTAATCATCTCTTTAGCTCTGCCAATTTTTTTAAGAGATGTGACTCATTTCAGGTGGCCAAGGAAAGTGCTGATGTCATTATAATGGATGACAACTTCTCAACTATTGTAACAGTGGCCAAATGGGGGCGTTCCGTGTACATAAATATTCAGAAATTTGTTCAGTTTCAGCTTACTGTCAATGTTGTGGCATTGATCGTCAACTTTTCTTCAGCCTGCTTGACTGGTAAACCGCCTCAACCTTTTTCCTCTCATCTTGATTTTCCTATATAGCACAATCTACCCATCATCACGTAGCATCCCTGGGTCTAAGATAATTCTCATATATTTGACATCATTTTTCATTTTAGGGAGTGCTCCACTTACTGCTGTACAACTGTTATGGGTCAACATGATAATGGATACATTAGGAGCACTTGCTCTAGCCACTGAGCCTCCAAATGATGAATTGATGAAGAGATCCCCAGTCGGAAGGAAAGGAAACTTCATTACAAATGTTATGTGGAGAAATATTTTTGGGCAATCTGTATATCAGTTTATTATTATATGGTTCCTCCAAACCAAGGGCAAATCAGCTTTTCATCTCGATGGTCCAGACTCAGATCTCATTCTTAACACGCTCATCTTCAACTCTTTTGTGTTCTGTCAGGTAAGGCAACATGACATCTTCAACTTCTCTTACATTTACAATCATTTTGCTTGTTGTTTAGTATATATACAATACAGTGCAACTATAACCTTTTACCAATCAACTTGTCTGTCTCCTCATGAAAAAACAGTAAAAATATAGACAATTAGGAACCTAAATTTTGCAATAAAAAGCTAGAATGCCTTTTCATAATTCGACTGAGAAGTACTGAAGTTGCCTGCATGCCTTTTGTGCCCAAAGTAACCAGCTTCTTCATGTAATAAATTTCTGCTTTCAGGTTTTCAATGAGATCAGTTCCAGAGAAATGGAGGAAATCAACGTCTTCAAAGGCATCTTACAAAACTACGTATTCGTGGCAGTGCTTACTGCCACCGCCATCTTCCAAGTTATAATCATCCAGTTTCTTGGCACTTTCGCTAGCACCATCCCTCTCACCCCCCAGCAATGGTTTGTAAGCGTCCTATTCGGATTCCTAGGCATGCCAATCGCAGCTGCCCTGAAAATGATTCCAGTAGGATCAACATAAATCTGTTCAACCCATAACCACAGGCTTCACCGGTGCCCCATTCTCATAGACTCTTGTAGCTATTTCCTTACCTTGTTTATTGAACTTACATTCCCAGGCTAACATAAATTCCTTTCTAGCTCTCTTGCTTTGTTTGAGAATCATCCGGACATGTTGTAAAATTTTCCGACTGTTGTTGTTGTAGTCTTTTAAACCTTTCTTTACAGTGACTTATATTAGCTCGAATCCAATACCAAATTCCCATAAAATTGGCTAGAATCCCCCGACAGGTGCATCATGTCCTTGCCACATTTGAAACAAGTAGTAAGATGGTAGGACTTCATTTGAACACCATTTAGATGATTTTAGGGGACAAGAGACATATATGTGTCCAGCTTTCTACACCATCTTCCTAACATTCAGAAACATCAAATCAAACTTTATGATGATGATTACATCACCAGAAGCATCAAATCCACACCACACTGTCCTCATCCTCTTCCTACCCATCTTAAAAGCTCTATGAAACCTCATTTCAATCAAAAGCCTTAAAACCCTCAAAAGAAAACAAACAAGCTAATAATGGACACCAACCATGAGAAAGATCCAAGAACACAAGGCAAGCAAACACCTTCTTTACACTATGAATTCAGCTTTCATGTGCTATTTTCTTCTCCTCTTCTCTTCTCATCCATAAAGCCTTGCTTTATGCTACCTATACTACTTTCTTCCTTCAATGTATCTCTTTCTGTTTCTTCATCTAACTTCAACCCAAATTGCCTAATTTTGGCCTAGGGACCATTGCTTTCCGAGCTCAGCCTCCTCCTCTTGTCACTCACTCCGGAACTGCCTGAAGAGCTCCCCGGGTCCCGCCTGTCCGGGGACTTGACCAATGGCTTTGGGTCATGTAGCTTGTTATAAGGGTAAAGCTCCTTTATCAATTCATAGCATGAATGTACTTGCTCCTATATACAACGATAAAAAAGTGATTAGATTCGCTACAGTCAAATCTAAATAGTCGATCATAAATTAGTTTTACGGTATCATTTTAGGATCCATGATCAATTAAGTTGGGCAAGAACTCACTATGGTTGTAGTGAAGCCATAATTGGACACTGAGCTTCTGCTTATCTTGGCCTCCACAGCCGCCTTAGTCAGCTCTCGATCCATTGCCGCCAATGCCGCGGCGGCCGCCACCACCGATGGCCTAAAATCCATCGTGCTAGCTACTGCACTCAACAACAAGAATCATCACCAAATCTCATCCACAATGCCACAAGAGGCTGAAATTTTAATTGATTCAGATACCATTTACAGACTCGAAGATGATCCCGGCTATTGTTGACACCGCTGCGCCGCCGCCGGCCGGAAAAGGTTGGAACTTTCTGGAGAAGAAATGCATGAAACAGAAAGGTGAGATCAAACCCATCTCCCATTGTAACGCATACAAAACCATAAGCTCCATTTTCTTGATCCAATCGATTGGGAAATCGAACTGGGCGTAACCAGCACCATAAGCCGACATCGCCGGAACCCTAACTTCCTCCATCTTCGCCGCTAGCGATAGACACGTCAGCGCCAGCAATCTCATCACCCAGTCTTTCTTCTTCTGCAACATTACAATCAAATTCAGCAGAAAGCTGAGGACTCGTGATCTAGAAGAGTGAAAGAAGACGCACCAGAGCAGTCCATTCTAGTGAGAGAAACCGATCAAAGTACATGATCGACAAATACACCGTCCGGTACCGGAACCCTAAACTGACTCTTCTCTGCAACCAATCCAACAACAACAAAAAGATTCAATCTTTCAAGTTCCAGCGAACTGGGTGTCGAAAATTGGATCAAAGATTTGAACTTTATTACTTCGTTAACCCAATGGATCGATTCCATTCTCACGCTTTTCAACCAGGCCTTCTCATCCTCCGACATCCCTCCCGAATCTCCGAATTCCAAACCGTTTTCTCTCCCCAGCATTGCCGTTACATACTCGTCGTCTTCTTGAGGACTGAAGTCACCCGACAGGTTGAATTCTCCACCAAATCCGTTTTCTTGGTCTCGCTCTGGTCCATCCTCGTCGGACGGACCGTTTAACGAGTCGCTGGTCTCGAAACAGAGCAGGCTAGTGGGCGAGAGAGCAGGGCCTGCGTCTCGATCGCCATTCTCCATTGCTGCGTGTCGATACAGAAGATGACGACGACGATGATGGGAGAGAGAGAGAGAGAGAGATGAGAGAGCAGAGTGACTGCTCCGAAGAGGAAGGTTTGACTGGAAGAAAACAGAGTAGGAAGTTTTTGGGAGTTTGGGAGTTTGCCAACTGTAAACTCTTTCTCTCTCTATCTCCTCTTCGGTTTCTTTGGCGCTTATTTTCTCCTCAACGACGCACGCTCCCCAATTTTCACATTAGGGGTTGAAGTTTAAACTAAATACAAATCGGCCCCTTAAGTATGATGAAATTATACAAGAATATACTTTGGTGAAAAGAGACAATAGGGAGAATGCTTGGAAGAAAACACATGAGAGAAACCCTACAATAAGACTATATATCTCCCATTTTTAGGGCACCCCATCCAATCCAACCCTGTTTAATTCTTTCAACATTCTGAAAATCCAGAACTCCATGAATTGCCGTGTTGAAGAGAGAGAGAGAGAGTCAATTCAGGTGTAAAAGGACTCTGTAGGGTTTTCATTGTTTGGATGGTGGGATGAAGAATGAAGTGATGAGCTATCTCTTCCCTCTTGGGGTACACCATACCCTACTTCTTAATGGCATGTGTCTCGAGAGTAAGGTCTTTGTGTTTTGATCGACATGCACATGTACTTCAAGTTTAGGTATACCCTACTTATGGAAGAACATTCGTTTTGAGAGCCTTCATTACAATGTAAGATTTCATTGTAGAGTGAGATATGAATTTCATTTCGATAACGATATAACCCTAGTATACGAACCCTAAACCCTAGTCCGGCCGTGACACATTTTTTCCTCAAAATATACCAAACCCTAATCTACAAAACTGACTGTGTACAAACTAAGTGTGGAATCTTACCAAACTCTCTAAGACCCACCGTCTGTTGAACAGCTGCAACAACAGTTACGAAATGATTTAAGGCTGAAAACCTTACTGATTGAATCTTAAATCATTTAACAGCTGCTGAAGCCGGTACAGATGCTCTAAAGTTGTGTAAATTGTGGAATTGGCATTGTAACAAACAACATTAAACCCTAAACATATAGAATGTATATATTTACATTCCCAAACCCTAATTTACCAAATTGATTCTGAGCTCCCCCAAACTGCAACTGATCAAGTGGCTAATTGATGTCTGCAATTGTAGTAAACTAAATAATGTATCAGTTATGGAGAACAGCAACTGCAGCTTCAGATACACTAACTTCAATGTACAAATCTTTTCGATATTTAAGAATAAGTTTGTCTGAAAATGGGTTCCAGTTTGACCACCAATCCTAACTCTTTGACCAACCTCTGACTCACTTTTCATTTGCTCACATGTCATTCCATCCAATAATTACTGCAATAAAGTTAAATAGATTGAGGGGTGTAATGTTCAAGCCATTCAATATATAAGAGATGATGAGAGTAAAATCCGTTAAAAGCTCGTTCGATAATAATCAGATATAGTTCGAAAATAAATTCAAAGTTTGTCAAATAAATGTTGGAGCACGAATGTCCATTCAATGGTTGATAAACTCGATTAAAACTCAGTTACAGCTCGCGTGAAGTTCTTTGTGAGTTCGATTTGAGTAATTTGTTCATATCAAATGTAAAATTTTAGTTAATAAACTCGATTCTATTGATGAAGTGAGTTTATTAAGCGAATTTATAAAGACCTAGAATGATCCATTATGTGACATATAATGAGATAGGCTGAAATGAGTTTTGATACATTTGACATGTAGCCTCTTTCTAGCTTATTGCGACGCTGAACGCGCAAAGGAGGTGTTCCAAGGCTAGTGCCCAAAAGAGGTGCCTCAAGGTAGAAGTTATGACCGGACTTGATAAAAAAGAATCAAACATGTAAGAGCATCTGCATCGGAGCAGGTGCTTCTTCAGCAGCTACTAGATGATTTAATGCTAGAAATTACTGTGGAAGGTGGCGGGAAGACCTGGGAAATCATCCAGCGGGCAGCAGCTCACAAAAGCTTAAAATGTCAAATTGCACGGAAAATATAATTCCAGAATGGTATTCATAATTTAAATACATGGATAAGGAGAAACATATTACTATATTCATATTAATCAAATTTTGATCCACCAAACTTCCAACAAAGAATTCCATAAAAGCTTTATTCATATCCAATGTACAACATATACATAAATTGACAGCTTATATATGCATGAACCCTAATCAAAATCTTCTCATAACAGCCAGACTCACTTATAAATACCTCCATTTCCTGCTCCTGCATCCTCTCATCCCATCTCATATCTGTCAAACACAAGCTTCGAGAGAGAGAGAGAGAGAGAAAACATGAAGAGGGTCACTACTGCTTTCTTGATACTTACATTCCTCATCCTCAGCTCAGGTTTCATGCAGGCCTCCATGGTTGATCCAAGTAAGAATTGCAAAAAAATTACTTACATGAGGACTGACATATACTCAACCATGACCTTGTGTTTCTGATTTTGATGGTGTGAAGATTTTTGTGGGGCGAAATGCGGTGTAAGGTGCTCCAAAGCAAGTGCTCAAAAACGGTGCCTCAAGTACTGTGGAATTTGTTGCCAGAAGTGCGAGTGTGTGCCATCAGGGACCTACGGCCACAAGGATGAGTGCCCATGTTACAGGGATCTGAAAAATAGGAAGGGAGGAAGCAAGTGTCCTTGACTCTCATTCTATCCAACAAATCCATCTTTAATCATCTCAACATGCTGAGGTTAATGTAACCAGGATTGCTACCACATTTTTTCAATAAAGTGATGAATTAACAATGAGGTAGAAGCAGTTGTGCCGCATCTTTCGCAAATTTAGCTGAACAGACTATGTCATATTATAAATCCAGTACGTAAAAAAAACATCACATTATAATTAACTATATTTTATTTTACGGGATGGATCTCATCCAGATACGTGATGCCCGCCTTTGAAATACTTCATACCATAGATGGTCAAGCTAGTCCTCTTTTTTTTTTGTGATTTCTATTTATAATTGTTTTATATTAAATTATAAAAATTAATATATGTTTTGCGATAACTTCTTAAAACCAACTCTTGCCCAGGTTCTAGAAACCCATGGACATGTTCTAAAAAACTTTTAAGGAGTAAAAAGAAAACTTAATAGAAAATTACTATTTCTAGTCTATTTTTCATTTTATATTCCTTCCACTAAATTTTCGGAACAGGAAGGAATGATTAAATTGGCTAAAGAAGACGCTAGAGGCTAGTAGGAAAGTGGTAAGAGGTGTTTTCACACTTGGGAAAGGAATTGAAGATGATTTGGTCAGTGCACCAACCTGTAAGAATCGGATTGAATGACTTAACTTCACCGAATCTTAGGCAACCTTAAAAGCACCTGAGCCAGTCTGTCAAAAGCTGTCGCGTTCTCTAGAACACTGCCACTCTTCGACAGTCCTATAAATTGTGACTCTCTACATGCTTCACCTTCTCCCCATTTAGCTGCTGCTGCTGATCTGGTTGAATGAAAATGAAGGCTGCCTTCTCGTTTTTGATGGGTCTCATCGTGTTCTCGACTTTCCTGCAGACCTCCATGGCTGGATCAGGTGAGAAACTGTTCCGTCTTTTCTTATACTTTTTTCGTATGATTGAAAACTCTCTTGATACATATTCTCTGTAAGAGTTCTGTGACTCCAACTGCGCTAGGAGATGCTCAAAAGCTGGCTACAAGGAGAGGTGCTTGAAGTACTGTGGGATATGTTGCGAGAAGTGCAGTTGCGTGCCATCGGGGACTTATGGGAACAAGGACGAATGCCCTTGTTACAGAGATATGAAGAACTCCAAGGGGAACCCTAAATGCCCCTGAAACCGAGCACTACTGGTTCCTCTATACCCTGTAGCATGAGTAAAACAAAACAACATCAAATCTAGTACGAACTATAAACATATCAACATGGTCTATGTAATTTAGCATCTATCATGTGCAGGATAGATGATTGGCATCATCAAATATGTAAAGTATTACTAGTTTTCTACTCGGAAACCAAGAATAAAATTTACTGTCATCTTGCCGTTCAGAACCTGCATTGGATGAGAGGATGTTGGGATCTTGAATCTTTTTGTAACATTCAGTCGAACTCTAGCATTCACTTGTTTCTAACCACTGACCTGGAGGAACCTGGTTTGTGTTTGTGTTTCAAGTGGCTGAAGCTCTTGTTCGGATATCATGGTATTATCAACAACTGGTTCATATGAAGTCAACTGTCAGCTTTTGCTTCTCTGAATAAATCCATATTGTGAAATTTTAGATGGAAAGAATAGCTAAAGCAATTACCCCAACTAATATTGCTACTATGTGCAGCTCCCACCAATTCCTGAACAGACACCAATAAAAAAACCCGGATCAGGATATGCAGTGAAATTCAAGACCAATGACCAATCACATGCTAACTGGAAGGACAGGCAGGGGGAACACGGTAAAATGAATTTGCAATTCCGGAAGAGATAGAATCATTACTGTTGTATAGCCGTCAGTAAAATATGTCTAACAAAATAAGTAAATAACTTGATGTCTTAATAAACTAAGATGTCGTTTGAGAGAAGGAGAAACAGACCATGGATACACCTGAGAAATATCCACATCCAACTCATGAGCAATAGCCTCAGAAAGATCGGCGATACTGGGTTTCAAGCGGGGGTTGTTCGCGCTGAACAGCATGTCAAATGTTATGAAACCAATTCCCAATCCACCTGGACATCAAATATCAATATTTACAATTATAGTGCAAGGCATGATGTGTTTCTGATGAATGCAGAGCAATGAAACTCAATGTACCTGGTAACCGAGTCTGAGCTGATCCACTCGTATCAGGCTTTGGAGTGGTATTTTTATCTGCGGTGGACAATACTGTTGGGGCTGGCGCTGATGCTGGTGTTGCAGAAGGTCCGGGTGCAGCAGATGTTGATTTATTCAAACCCTTCCACAGATCTGAGCAATTAGTTTTCCAGAAACCAATCTTTTCGTTTTCTCGATCATAGGTAACAAGGGTATCACGAACAACTATGCCTAACAAATAAACCAAAAAAATATGTCAACAGAAACCATGTCATGCAGGTCCCATTGATCAATTTACAAAAAGGATGAGTAGCCACAACAAATGAGGGGAGACGGAAAGTTACCTCCTAAGAGAGTAGTGGGATCATTTCCATTTTGGAAGATTCCTAAACAATAAGCACCGCCAACTTTTGCATGCTGTTTATGTCAAATAAAAACTGAACGGATGAGTGCTAAGTAAAGATCATAAATTCAATCTTTAACTCTGATCAGTTGTTCTAACTCAAACCAACAATCAATGTACCTGAAACAAGTAGTTCTCTGGTGATAACAGTACTTTCTGGCCATCACCAAACACCATAGAAACCTCTGGGAGGGTCTTCGACAATTCAGATACATTGCTGATCACAATCAAATAGCAAACAGATCAAGGTCTATTACATAAGTCCGCGAAATACTGAAAAATTAAGGCATGCTTGCATCCAATACCTTCCAGCACCTGAAAAACAAATGTCATTGAAATTTGAATCAGGACCATCAATCTGCTTCAGGCTGGGTATTTCCTTCATAATCTGCAAGGATTACCTCAACATCATTATTCCACAAGTACATCATAAGACATCCTTTATAGAAGTGGTATAATCTGGGTTTTCTACATCCTTTAAGCCACGGAATTGATCATTGCTTTGTTTATAGAAGTGGAACATGAGATGAAACATTGAAACCAAAACATATACGTAGAAATTCCTATGGCAACACACAATATGACATAACAACCACATGATTAGGCTAGTAGACTGAAGGGCATTGTCGCAGACATCATGTTAATAGCCAAGGAAGGATAAGAACTACGGGGAACAGCGAGCAATTGGATAATTACATAATCAAGCAATATAGAGGTGATACTAGTAGCCCTGTACTCGTATCCCATATTTTTACAAGAAATACACACGGACCAGACAGCTATCAACATGAATAATTAAAGATGTCCAGGATAATGAGAACACGCAAAAGAATGTTATTAGTATGATCCAGGATGCAAACATCTATAAGCTTAGGACAACTTCTTAACCACATATGCAGCGTACTGCAGAGGGTGTGGTTGTTTTGTGACGGTCACTAGTCACATAAATATAGATTCAAACCACACCACAGAAAAATTACCGGACCTACAAGACCAGGGTTAAGCTTGCTTCTTAACAACCAAGCCTGAAAACAAGATGATGACTTACCGCATCCTTGAAAGCAACAAAGGCGGCTTCAGGAAAGTAAGAATAAGTGGTGCCGCTATCCAAGACAGTCCCATACTTCCCATCAAATATTTTTGGAGTGACATTGAGTGGCTTCCCAGCAACATGCATTTCCTTCAAATCTATATTGTAATAGGGACTGGTTTGCATCCGAAACTAAATTAAATATGCGAGATCAAGGGGTGCGATACTAAATAATCGTGTTCCGCAATAAAAGTAAATTAAGGACTTCACCTGCGGTGAGGATCTGATCGAGCAAATGCCATATCAGGGGGAGGTGGAATCTTGCCAAGAACCATTGCCCCTCCAATTGTACCCATGCCACCATAACATAGTGAAAAAGAATCGCTAATGGCACTATTCTCAACAAGTTGATCCACAATGCTAGGCTGACCACGACCCAAACCCATTATGCCATCAGCCCGTTGAAGATAAAGATCACCAGTTTCCACATTTTCACAACCAAAAATCAAACGTTGAGGAACAAGTTGGCTCTCATTCCCAAACGAAACCATGTCCTTACCAAGAACCCCACTGGATGAACTCATTTCTGCATATTGTATCTCATAAATACAGTACTTCCCCTTGCTGTCACAGTCGCAGTTGTGATTGCACTTCACTGATTCATAAGTGCTAGAGTGTCCAGGCTGGAACCTCGGATCCTGTATGCTACAAGATTTTACTTCAAAAGGTAACACAACTAATAACTAATAGATTCTTCAAGGAGACCAAACATCCCAGACTGTATAAAACCAACACACCAAGATTTTATTCAAAAGGTAACACAACTAATAACTAATACATTCTTCAAGGAGACCAAACATCCCAGACTGTACAAACCAACACAACTGAAACCAGCTCAGCTCAAAACTGATAATTACAGCACAACTGAAACCAGCTCAGCTTAAAACTGATAATTACAGCTTAGCCAAAAACTAAGGCTGATCGATAACAAGATTAAAACACAACCAACAAATTCATTGTCCCCTAATTGTATTCACTCAGTTACTAACTATATGACTACAAAGCAAGATGTGCTGCATCAATATGTCACGACCAGCTAACATCGGCCTCCCCCGTATCTAACCGGCCTAATTTCCAAAAAAACCGTACCTAAACTCATCAAATATCCAGTCTTTCAACACCATTCAGTTCAAAACAAACAAAGAACTGCAAGCTTTCCAAGTTACCTGATGCCTCCCGCACTCCTTGCAATCCGCGCAAGGCACATACGTCACAGTGCTCCCTGTATCCACAATCAACGCGAACTCCTGCGGAGGCGTCCCAATCCACAGCCGAGTCGTATAATACCTGCAATCCCCACCACTCCTAAACCTCAAAAAATACTCAAAAATAAGAAAATGTGGTAAATTTTCTGAATCCACAAACCCGTCCGTGAACAGATCATCATAGAGCCGCATTCGCGCGCTGTCCTTCTGAAGCCTCCGCCTCACGAACCTTCCAGAAACATCGCGTCGCTGAAGCGGCAGGACCATCGGCGATGGAGCGGATGTGATGGTCGTTGCTCCTAAGTGATCCGGAGAAGCGTTCAGGAGCTGGTAGATGAGTGAAACGATTACGAAGAGGATCGCAGGGATGAGCAGCGTCCGCCTCGCCGCCATTGATGTGCTCGAAGTTCGAGACGCAATCGGGAGAACATAAGGTTCGGTTTCAGATTCGGATTCGCATTTGGTTCCGGTTCCGATTCAGATTCGGATTTGGATCCGGAGTCGTATCAGATTCTCCGGATCCAAATCCGGATCGGATCGGATTCGGATTTCTAGATAAATTGATAATGATGTAATTAGGAATTTAAATTCGGCCTACCTAAATACTGTAATATTAAATGGTGGCATTGAGTAGCGCTTCTCTCCATTTTATTCACTTACTTCCTCCGCCGCGTGTGGCGGCGATCCGAGCCTCCCAGCCCGGTAGCGCTGCCCTTAATCGGCCACTGCACCCACCGCACCCTCCAAACCCTCTCACTAAAATATGGCCCCATCATGTCCCTCCGCCGTGCCGTCCTCCTCTCCTCCGCCTGCGCCATCGAAGCCTGCTTCCCGGAACACGACGCGGTGTTTTCCGATAGACCGAAAAGCCTAAGAGGCGAAGTTGGTGGATATAACAGCACCACCATTGGCTGGTGCCAATACGGCGGCCACTGGCGCAACCTCCGCCGTGTCACGGATCATCCGCTTCCACAATGAATCGGTCCGGGTGATGGAATGGACAATGGCGCTTCTTCTAAACCATCCGGAGGTACTCAAAAAGGCCAGAGAGGAAATCGACAGCCACGTCAGCCCAGGAGAGCTGGTAGCCGACTCAGACATCCCCAAGGCTTACCTCCACTGCATCGTATGCGAAACCCTAAGGCTCTTCCCGGTGGCGACACTTCTCATCCCGCATTACTCCTCCGATGACCGCGTCGTGAGCGGATAAAAAATACCCAAAAACACCATCATACTCAAGAACGCCTGGGCCGTTCATCGAGGACCTGAATGTATGGGAGGATCCGGATGAGTTCAGGCCAGAGAAATTTGAGAGTGGGGAAGCGGAGCGAGATGGGTTCAAGTTTATGCCGTTCGGGGTCGGGAGGCGGATCTGTCCCGGGGAGGCTCTCGGAATGAGGTTCATTGGCTGATCGTTGGTGCACTTATTCAATGCTTTGATTGGGACCGAATTGGAGGACTTGAGTGAAGGGTTTGGGGAAGTGACCTTGCCTAAGGGCAAGTTCGTTGGTTTGGAGAAAAAATGACGGACTAATCGGATCATTTCGATTTGCGACAGACATTAACTGTAATTATTTATTAATAAAAATTGAATAACTACAAATTGATTCAATTGATTCAATCTAATAAATTGATTCACCAATTTGTGAAATGTAAGAATTTTGTAGTACAGTCAAATCAAATTCAGTAACGAAAATAAGTTATATTGTAAGGTTATAATAATAACCTATGCTTATCGGACATGGTTATATTGTAAGGTTATAAGGACTTGAGTGAAGGGTTTGGGGAAGTGACCTTGCCTAAGGGCAAGTCGTTGGAGGCCATGTGCTCCCCTCGGCCTTCCATGGTCCCCTTCCTTTCCCAACTACTCTCGGAGAGGAAATGACGGACTAAATAGATCATTTCGATTTACGACAGACGTTAACTTTAATTATTTATTAATAAAAATTGAATAACTATAAATTGATTCAATTGATTCAATCTAATAAATTGATTGAGTAATTTGTAAAATGTAAGAATTTTGTAATACAGTCAAGTCAAATGCATAACCTATGCTTATCGGACATGGTTAATGTGTATTTTTTGAATTTATTGAAATATAAAATATTTCATGCAATGAGATCCACCGTCCATATGGTGGACCGTCGTTTTACGTCCAACAGTCTTTGGCCAAAATCTGTACGTTACCGTGAGAAAATCAACGGCTCGGATTAATCCATCTATAATTTTAAATAAAGAGATAATTTTACAACCTATTTAAGATTTTTTTAAATCGTACCCGCAAAAGGGAATCTCACATTCTCTCTCTAAATCCCCAAATCCCTAATTTTCCCAATTTAGCATTTTCAATCGACGATGGCAGAGTCGGAGAGCAGGGAGCGCAGGAGAGGTGGAATAGAAGCGGGCGGAGAAGCTGGACCTGGAAGCGGCGAAACTGGAGAAGCCAGCCATCACATTCAGCATCTGGCTGCCGAGCGAGCGGACTCGTAAAGCGGTAGTGAACCGTCTGACGACGGAGCTCCGATGTCGAAGGGGTACGGGACTGTGACGGCTGAGGAAGCGGCGTTGATGGCGTGGTAGGTGGACGATGATGTGTCGTTTCCGGTGGCTGGAGGGGATAATTGAGCTGCTGCAGGTTTATTCGAAGGAATTTAGTAAGAGAATGATGGAGGTTTTGAAGGCTAGGGCGAGTAGTAATGCCGACTTGGATAAGGGAGGGTTGCAGAGCGAGTAGGCGGCGTCGACTGCTTCGCCGGAGGGAGGCGTCTACGGTGGATTAGGTATTTGAAGGTGCGCTGAATTTTAAGGTTGATCTGGTATATTATGGTGTGCTGAGAACTTGCTGTTTTGAAGATGTTGTTCTTTAGAATGCAGTTGCCTTTTTTCATGTTTTTTTTTCATTTCTATTAGCATTGCTGGCTTGCTTGTGAATTTTGCACTGTTTATTAGAGTGAAATGTTGCGAAAAGGGTGCTCTAAGTGGATATGATTGTTGTTGAATGGGGTGATGAAACTACATAAGCGACTGGCTATTGTTAGGTCTTTGGTTTATTTTTTAAGTTCTTTAATCATTCGTGTATATTTCGATTGTGTCAGTTGATTAAGTCGAGCTTTAAGGGGCGCCCATGCCATCCCCAATCAATTAAGATGACGTGATCAGTGTTGCATTATGCTTGTTTTTATTTTGATATACTTTTATTTTGTGGCCAGAAGTAGAGCTTGTGCTCATTTTCGTCAATACCAGGGACATCTACGTAGGGTGGCTGACTTCTTAAATTTGTAATGGTGTAAAAAATAAAGTTACATACTTGTTGCTGTTCTAGTTTGGGTTATGACTTCTGAGTTTTAGCTCGTTTCAGTAAGGCATGTGTTCATATCACTGGCAGCAGTACTACTTAGCAATACATTGAGTACGCATCTCTTGATGGTTGCAAAAGCATGTGATATGCACCCTCTGTAGTTTTTATGTATGTTATTCTCCGTGGAAAACATATGGACAACTGTGCCATTTATCAGTATTTGCCTTTGTACTCATTTCGTTCCATGTAAATTAACTGCTTTGGTTCTGAAGCTTCTACTGTGTCTTTTCTGATGCATCAATTTCTGCTTCTAGCAGGTGTGTTGTTGGTTACAACACGGGCTATGTATGTCACTCAGCAACCAGCCTATGTCGAATCTCCTTTTTCTGCTTCTTAATGTTACAGCAGTTCTACCTTAGCAGCTAATTTCAATGTCAGATTTACTTTAGCACTTTAATGATCTGTGTTTTTGCTACGCAGATAATCCTCATTTGATATCAGTGTTTACCTATCTGAAATTGATGTCTTTTTTGTTAATGCGTGGCTTTTATTCGTTTTGGTAGGGCACAAAAAGGGAAAGTTGAGTTTCTCTATTAAGTATATATTAGATTAGCAACGAAGATTTACATGTAGAAAAATGTATGATTTAATTCATCTAATTGTTTACATGTATATCTTTCTGTGCATCTTCACAACTCAGACCTCTCTAAATAAAACATGAGATAGCTGCTTATCACACCTTCAAGTTTATCAGTTAAAAACAATTCAAAGAACCTGGTAAAAACTTCTTGTGCATGAAATGAGCTCGTTAGAGACTTCTGAGAAGTTGGAGTTTTTATTTATGTGTATATATATAGGCTGGTGAGAGGAAGGTGTTGTGGTTCGTCTGTTTTTCTCTATAATAGTAGATATTTGCTATTTGGTTGATGATGTTGGATGATTCTTGGATTGCTTGTAAGAAACTGCCGCAGGGTGGATCAGTGGAAAGTAGATTTTTGTGGGGTTGAAAAAGATTGAATGTTAAGAAAGTTTGATGTGAATATGAGTAGACAATTGAGCTTGATCATAATACAGTTTAGACTGTTTTTTACATAAGTGATCACAAGCTCCAATGGATTATAAGCTAAGCTTCATCCATTGTGGAATGCAGGTAGCTATGATCCATCATTCCCCTCTTTGCAGCTGGCTCGGGCGAGGAGGTGACTGAGCTTGGGGCATACCACGAGCTGTTTGAGCTATCAGAGCAGAATGATGCGTCTATCACCCCAGTTGGACTCCCGGGGCTGCCTGGCAGTGACCCAAATTTACGCTTGGTGGATAGGAGGCCTGGGCGGTGGGGGGTCAGGTTCCGAATGAATTCATAGCACTCACTCACTTTCTCCTGAAGAACCGAAACATGTTATCAGTACTGACAGGCTGAAACATGTCAAGCAACCAAACTTGTTGACACAGATTATTTGTTTCAAGGACAAACCTTGTTGATCCCCAGCAAGCCCAGAAGCTGGTTTTCAAGTTGTTGGACAATGCTGGGCTGTAGATTGCTGATAACATGAAGCATTGCAGTAGCTGCCATCACTGAGGGAAGACAGGACTTGTTCCTAGAATCTGCAGAAACTCGAAATCATCAGCAATGAATCAGGCACCAAGTTTCAGTCATGAAAATGTTGGAGCAAAACACTGTTTGCTGACAATGGTGGGCTGGTGGCTTACCAAAGAGAGCCAAGAGTATGACAAGCTCACATCTTTGAATGAAGACTTCATAAATGGGACTTGACCAGCCTAGCTTGCTCGTGAACTGATCCAGAAATGTTAGTGGGTTCACTGGGTTCATCTTCCAATCAAGTGTTGACAGCACCAAAATCTCCATCTTTTGAATGGTTTTAGCCTCAAACATGTACTTAGTCTCCTCAACCTAATCACATTGATGCCGCTCAGATCAGTTACAAATCCTCAAGATCACAGCATCTATATCCTAAATGAGATCACTGAGCTTGAATCAGCGAGTAAGCAAAGATGGGTACATACTTGAAGGTCAAGAAGAAGTGGAACATGAATCTCTTCAACTTTAGCAGCCAAGGACAAACAAGCTACAGCAGCAAGCTGAGTCATCCATGGCTTCTTTTTTTGAAAAGATTGTTGCAAGCTGAGGAAGATGAACCTGTCCAGATAGTTGACTGCCTTGACAGCAGTCAAGGGACTGAATGAGTAGAAAGATTGAACCTTTAGGATCCAATCCACAGACCCATGTCTAGAATCAACCAAAGCTTGATCCTTTTCAATGTCTTTGAAAATATGAACTTGTCCCTCCTTGATGAACAATTGCTGGAGTTCTTCATCAGACAAGATCAGCTGTCCTGGCAGCTCAAACACTGGACTGCATCCAACATTCTTTCTGCTGCAGCCTTGTGATGATTCCACCACATCTCCTTCCTCGTCCTCCCATTGCTCCTCTGAGCAGTATAGATCATCATCCAAGAACAATGGTGCCCTAGACTGGTTCAAAGACATGGTTTGGTGTTCTGGGGTATGTTTGTTTCCTTGGATCTGAGGTTCATTCATTGCAAAGTGATGTTAGATGAAACAATGAGCAGGAAGAAAGAGAAGCCCAAAGAGATGGACATCTCTCTCTCTCTAGACTGTGCTTTAGAGCAGCTCAGAAAGAGGGGTTGAAGAGAATGAGGAGGTGACTTGCTAGCTGTGTTTTGAAGAATGTGTTGGAGTATGAGGGAGCTTTAATGGTGGAGATGAGGTAAGAATTCTAAACTCGATATATACATTGAAAATAGAATGAAGAATTCATATGTTTTTCTGAAACATTATTTATTTATTCAAATTCATGATCATTCTTTTAAAAAGGAGAAAAAGAAAAGCATTGCATAAGAGCCAAAAGCTACCACTGCATGCCTTTAGAGACGGACACCCCTTTGCATGCTCATTGCCAAAAACAACAAAGCACACAAATAAAAATAAAAGATCAATTATTTTCTTTTTCTGCATTCAAAAATCAGGAATTGAATTCCCATTTTCCACTGTCAGTTGATTTTCCATCCTCTGTACCGAAATGGCCAAACTCTGGTCTCTGGGGGTCTGATGGTGGTGATGATGATATGTTCGAGGGTTTCTTCAATGGAGGTAAATTGGTTCCATTGGGTCATTTCCTCTGCAGTGGCTTGTTGCTTTCATGTCTCTTCTTTTTAGGGGTTCTGGCTAGGCTCAAGACTCTAGGAAAATTCAGTATTGGCTGGACAAAAGAGAAGGAGAAGATTTGGGGTTGGGAATTGGAGATTTTTTCTCATTTCAAAGATAAAAAAAAAAAACACATATTTTTCAGATTGATTATTTCACAAGATATCATCATACACTATTGGTTTATAATGAGACATTGCTAGGAGAAGTAGAGGATTCAAAAGGGTCCTAAAATTGGGGGACCAAAACCTCTCCTTCTCTTTCAGGTCTCCATGCCTTAAAAGCCCTGGTGATTTCATCATTTTGGTCAAAGTCAGACAAGCCCACTCCCTATTCCCCTGCTACACTTCACAAGAAAAAAAAAAGTAACAATTAACATCTCTTCCTCTCCATTCAATGATAATCCCAAAAACAGCTCTCAGAAATTTAAAGTGATTCCCTTTTTAAAACTTTCTCGATCACAAGCAACTTTCAAGAATGCTTTCTTTATTAAACTTATAATTGAAGTATTTCAGAACACCACTTAACTGATCCGTTGAAAAATTAAAGCTTTGTCTAGTGCTAATGAGATCTGAAGTTCACCAACCAACAGCAAGATTTCAACACAGTAGCTGGGATGCAGATATCTATCAAATTCACTATACAACAAGATCAAAGCATATAAATGAAAGGACATGTCAAGCAGAGTTGTTGAATTGCAGCAAAACAAGAAGTTGTGCAAGAAAAAAGGGGCTCAAGTACTTGATGATGCTCACACTGAGTAAGCACAAACTGTAGTGAAGTGGAGCCCCAAGGAAGGATTGTCTTTCCCAGCTGGACCCAACTAATGATCATCCTTGTCCCTGAATTATTAACCCAACCATCCATAATCACAGGTAGCTTCAAGTCAAGCTTTGTTTATTCAAACTCATTTGAAATCTTCCAAACTATAAATATTCAAGTAAATCAATTAAACTGTGCTCCGTTCAAACTCGTGAAAATTAAACGAACCGAGTCAAATGTATATTTTTCAAACTCGACTTGAGTCGAACTCATGAAAATATTAACAACCCGAACTTGCATATTCTAATACTAAACTCAACTCAGTTTGCAGCCTTACAAGTGTGGTTCGATTATTCAAAGGGGGTGACCAAGACTCATGACTCAAGCTTAACAATGTGGTGTATACACAGTTTCCATGTCCCAAGTGGGAAGTGCAGACAGCTATCATGATGTAATTTACAGACTTAAGACCACAAGATTCAGCCCAAACTAGCATTGACCATGTAATCAATTTTACATGTTCCAAAATGTTGTTAGAGACTAATGAGCTTCAGACCATAGAGGGTATACTGTGCAACTATTTCTGAATTAGAATATAGTTAGAGATGAAACCTGATAAGCAATAGCTAAAACTGCAAGCCCATTACTAACACAAATTTGTCTAGTTGAAACATATCTTACTTACCGAGCCCTGCCTGGTTTCGTCAAATGTAAGGAAATGAATTTCTCAGCATCATATGGGTACTGATGCTCAACATAGGAGGTGAGACACTTCCAGTAGGAGAAGTCCTCCCCACTACCGTTTTTCCTCACGACAAATAAGCATCTCGACCTTCTGTAGACAGGGTGCCGATCGACCTTTATTGAAACAAATTTGAACACCCAGTCACTTTTATCTTTTGAAAGGAAAATTCGTGTTGGTTTTAAAAGGATGAAGTTAAGCATATGCAAAATCTATACAAATCATCACCTCAACAAAAAAAGGAGGCGACCTGAACATATCAGAACAAAAGGCAGAATACAAGTGTCAATAGCTACTAAAGAAACATGCCGCATTTTTGAAGCGATGACATGGCGAATAGGCCTTCGCACATTCCCAAATCAACAAAATTACGTTTGCTTGAATTTTAATGGGATACGGTTTTGATAAGATGCATAATGCAGATAGAACTTGTCAATATCTTATGATGTATATTCTTGCAACATACCATGATATAATCCATTCCACAGCCGATTTTATCTTTACGATGTGGATGATAGGCAAGAAGCTTTTCCACCACCTCTTTCTCATCTTCAGGAGACAGCATATCTCCACAATCATATCTTGCCAAAAAGAGAAAAAAAACACAACAATGAAATGAAATGTATATGGACAGTTGGTACCAAATTCGAGACTGTATAACACATTGGGCAGAAGGCAATGTATGTGCCAGTTGCGAAGCCAAGGAGTAATAAACTGCAAATCATTATTTCGTTTGTTCACTGAGGTAATGGTTTTAATTACAGGTTCCGCAGTATGATAGTTATTTCCTAACTCCTTGTGCACATGACAAAATCCCAACATTGCTTCCACTATATCAAATCACCGCAACTTCAACATTAAAGAAACACACAACCATGTCACTGTGTTATTTCTTTCTACTTCATCTTTGTTCTTACCATACTCCTGATGTAGAAGAGAGTAACAGCGGCACAAAAAGAGATCAAAAATCAGGGCTAAGAAATGAGTCGAAAAGCTCCACCCAAACTCCCAATTATACGCAAGTCTTCCAAACAATCAAAATCTCATATTCATCTCAGCAACACAATTTAAGTTCATAATTTTCACTCCAATATATCAAACGCGCAAAATGCAGCATGAAATATTTGACCTAAACAATCAACAACCTAATCTCCCAAGTTCCAGCAAGCTGATCTAACCACACTTCTACAATCCAAGATGCAAACCTTACTCTTACAAATACAAAACCCTAGACATAAAACCAGTGATTCAATCCACCACTGACCTGCCAGAGTGAAGAATCGCTTTAGCTAGCTTTACAGTGCCCTCAACGTCCTTCAAAATCTCACCTTCTTTAACTCTCCATTCCTCATCCTCAGCCGCATCCAACTTCCCCGAACTAAACATCCGGCCACCAAGTCTCGAATACCAAACGTCGTGGTTTGGGCTACGGCGCGAGCGCCAGAACGAATCATCAAGTGATGAAAAGCGGCGGCGGAGGAAAGGCGAGAGGGTGGAGGTCTCCCGTAAGGTCCGGAGATGGGAGAGAGGGAGGCGTCGGAGGAGGAAGCGAGTCGCCATGGCTGCTGCTCTGGTGAGGTTGAGCTCTGTGAAGCTCTCTCGCCATGAAGAAGATGGTAGTTTGCATTAATTGCAACCAGACCCCCTTTGTTTCTGAATGTTACCACCTAATGCAAAAAGCACGAGAATTGTTTCAAATTGATCCATTTTTAAGGACCAAATTGAACAAATGTAGCTGGTCGATTAGCAAGAGAAGGTAGTATATAATAATTACATTAAGACCCCTTTAGTTTCTACTTGTATCGAAACATGCGATAAAGCATGAGAATTCTCTCATTTCAATCCTGTTTTTAAAGGACTAAAACTGAACAAATGTTGCTGGATGAAGCTGGTTAATAAATAGTGTACACCAGCATGAACTACACTGACAAGAACATCTTCAGCTGATTGCGGCTATAGCCACTTTGTTCCGTAAATACAATTCAAAGTCGATAGTGTTACCCAACGTTTTTGTATTTGTATCACGGCAGGGGCCTTGAAGGAGTAGTGCCGACGTGCTCTGAGATATCTAGTTTGTCTTCTTCTCGTCCTTTGCAGGTGGCGCCTGGTATATGAGTATTTGACTGAGCAACGTTCCATTCAGCACAATACCGAGGATGGAACCCATGAGGACTATCTTGGAGTCAAGGTTCACACGTAAAAGAATGAAAGAAAAAACACTAGCGGCCAGAAACATATGCAAGATACAACGCAATTGACCATATCAACCAGGACCAGCGTACCGACGAGAGACTCAAATTTATCGATGTAATTTTTTATATTGCTCTAGGTGAAGGCAATTTTTTATCCAAGGATGAAATAAAATACTGCAGATATGACTTTGCCGATGAAAGAGACCATGTAAAGAAAACATGAGAGTGACACATAGTGTAAACAGACTACTACAGAAAACCTTGAGAAAGAAAATAATTAACGAAAGGATACCACTTGTCGGAGCCTTTTCTTGGATGCTGGTGAAAACTCTAACTGCAAAACAATAAGTAAGATGTTAAACATACTTTCTCAAAATGGTTTAATGTCACCAGAGTCAATTAAACACACCTAAGCCACCAGCAAAGTTCATGAAAAATGTCAAGAAGCTGAGCTGGCCGGTGCTTTTACTCTGCAAATATAGTAGCGCAAAAGATACACATAAAGATGTTTTAAAAAAAGATATGATGCGTCATCTGTTGGATCATATGACGTGTCATCCGTTGGAAAAAGGTATTCAAGTGCAACCATGATCAGTTATCTACTTTCAACTTTACATCCAAAATATGAACAACGCTATTGAAGATCCTGACGATGAGAAAAATGTAGCAAATTTAAGAACCCACGAAAGCAACGAATCAGAGTAGACACTTTACAAAAATCAGGAAAAGAACAAAGGCGAAAGATGATCACTGAAATCATTTTGAGAACTATCGCCAAAGGTAAATTCCAATAGAACCATTTACATCTTCACAGAAACGTACCTTAAAGTTTTTCCAAATCTGTGGTATCCTGGCAATGAAAAATATTGCGTGTTGGGAAGCCTGTAACATATAGAGGGAATTAATATTCTGAAAAGAAAATGACATGTTGCATCGAATACCAAACACTGCACGATGCATGTGTATTCGACTACACCCCAACCAGGGAGACATGTTGTGTTCCCTAAATAAATGGACAGACTAATTGATTTAACAAACTCTTACAAAACACATCTCAAGATTGAAATGCGTCAAATTAACAAATAAAAACTATATCAAATAATGGCCCGGCAACTTCGAAACAGTGATGCTTTTACAAGCCTGAGATATAATTCAAAGGCCTTTGTTGCAACAATCGGACACAATGTAGATGAAAAAAAAATCACCACTTACATACAAAGCTTCAAATAAAACAGGGTCAATTTGACCAGCTAAAATTGTTGGAGCGATAGCACAATATCTGCAAACAACAATATCAAGGGAAAGTAAGGGAAAACAAATTGGAGAAAAAATAACCAATTGATAATCTCAAAAGGCTTAAGTAAAACAACATACAGTAATGGCCTTATCCATGTCATGGCTCCCATTGGTTGAGAGTAGTAATATATGACGGCCACCAGTATGATAGCTGAAACAAGATAAGAAAAATTAGTATCATAGATCAAAATCCGGACAACTTTGCCGTCCCCAATGTCTTTCCCATGGCCAGATAATCCAAGGACTTTCACCAGCTTATCAAGGGTTTATGACGATAATATTCAAAATGTACAAAGTTAACAGTTCATCTACTGGCTTTCAGAATATGTATGTTATTAAGGGACTCGATTCTTAGTTTAAATGTGTCCAACCAGCTACACAATTGAAGGGTTTAAAGAGTGCTTATGAATAGATCTAGAATTGCTTCACTACTAACAGTTAAATAAAACAATTCAGGCTTTGCCCATACTAATAGCTTGAGCGAAACACAATGCAGGACATCATATTCTAATAGTACCAATGATGATATGATCCATCTCTTGTACTTCTCTACGACTAGTAAAAAGGGCCTCTGTTCTACAATCCTTGAAATATGACAAATTTTGTAAGGATGCCGTTAAGTGTTACCTTGGATCAACAAAAATGCCAACTCTCCATAAGCTGAAAATGGCATCTGTTTATGAAGACAATAGGCTAGTGCTATTGTGTATCCAATAACCTCCAGCTCAAACGATATGACGCTAAGCCCCCGCACACTTCCATGCTTCAATATTTTCAATATCTGTACACAAAAACAAATACATCAATCATCCTAAGAAACTCTTATGGCCTAAAAAGGCCAATCCTACAACTCATATATCACACTTATGAGCACAAAATACAATACCTCCAGCAATTCCTTAAAAATTAATAACCTAATCATCCCATTTTTTCTTGAACAGATCAGCCATGCTGCTGAGAACTCACACAAAAGATCAAACCTTTCACCTCGATTTCAAAAATCCAGATCAAAACTAACCAACAGACCACCAAACTCTACAAGACAAATCCAGCAAGCTAGGGTTAAAAAAACAAACAAACCTGGGGAAGCTTCACAGTAGTTGAAGCCGCCACAATACAATACCCAAGAATCTTCGACAACAGAGGCAGCAAACACTCCTTTTCCGGTATTTGACCGTTGACCAGCGATCCATACGCACACCCAAAATCAATCCCAAAAATCTCCATTCTCCTATCAAACAAATTTTCCCCAAACCCCAGAACTGAACTCTTCTTCAAACACAACAAACGAACCACCTCAATCGAACCGAAACCATGAACCGAGACATTGGTCGATTAATCGGTTCAATTATTGATCCGAAGTACGAATTTGGCCCATTGAAGGCCCAATGAGTGAATAGCCAGCAGGATCGGCTGAAAAGTCAACTAAGGAAGGTCAACGCAGAAGCCATGGATCCCGGCGAAGGTCAAACATCAACCTTCGCCGCCGAAGCCGCCTCTTTCCGATCTCGAAATGGCGAAACGCCATCGTTATGCACTACCAGTATTATCTCGAAAAATCGACGTCGTACATGCTCCGTCGTATGATCGCGTTAGCGGTGATCTTCTCCATCTACGCGTTGCGCATGTTTTTGATCCAAGGTTTTACATAATAACGTATGTATTGTTGAATTTCGTTGAATATGTTGATTCCGGGTTCATCGGTTTCTAGGATTTGGTGAATCTGATTTTCTTCAGATTTGGGATTGTGGATCTGATGAGTTTGATTCTGATGATTCTGATGTAGAACTCTTGATTTGTTATTAAATTGTAGTTAGATTCCATGAGTGGTTTCGTCAAGATGCATCCTTGAATTTTAGGTTTGTACATGCATTTGATGTGAAGATTTTTGTTTGTAAAGGAGTCCGGAGAGGTTGTGTGATGGCTGAGTTACTGATAGGTCTAGACTTGTTGTAAATTGTGTATTGGGGGAGTGTTTAGGTGAGCTTGACGCAAACTGTTGTTCGAGTGAAGCAGTTCAGCTTTAAGCTTTCTCTAAAAATCAACTTTGATTTGTGTGGCTGCACAAACAAGTGGCTTGTGAAAGCTTTTAGGAGTCCGTAGGCTAGTAGTTCATTATGTCATGGCTGCCTGGTTTCTATGTGCTGGTTGCGTAGCTTGAAATGTGGTCATCAGGGAACATATCATTCCTTGGTGAGGGATTAAAATATTAATCTTTCCCAGTGGCGGTAAATCATTTCCATGACGTGCCTTCAAAAATTACCTTTGGATTAAATATTGATAAATTGAAGTTAGCTTGGTTTTTTAGCCGGAATTCAGTGTTGTTTATTGATTCTACTCCCTATCTTCTCGTAATTGTTTTCTAATTTGAAGAAGAATGGGAAGGTTTTATACTTGGTTATTAAGGTTTAATTGGAGTTATGGTTCACGATGGCCTTCTGCACGGCATTTGTGTAAACATTCTTTGACGCATTGGACTTGCCTGTATTTGGCCTAATGCTTATGTACTGGGTCGTATTGTTCGTATCAACTATGAAGAGACAGTTGATGCACATGGTCAAGTACGAATATGTTCCCTTTTCAGTAGGCAAACTAGTGCATCTCTTATTTATGATATATACATGCCCTCGTGCGCGTGTCTCTGTAATTATCGTATTGTTATTATGAAACACTAAAATTTAGATTCTTACATTCCTTGTTTTTTTCCTTTCAATTGTGTGCACACAGGTACTTCAAGAAGATATGAGTTGAAAAAGCTGACGAAGATGCACACAGGTACTGCATTTGCTTTATGCTTCTAGAGTTTTAGTTGGACATTAATCAACTCAGGTTCATCGTTTGTTTTGACTATGTGGCTCACATTAACGTTCCCCATATTTTGTACATACTGCTGTGATCAATTTTTAGTTTGCTAAGCATAGTCTTGATATGAGTTGCTCTCGGTGTGAGGATTATAAATTTCTCCTTCTATTGGCCATTCTCTACAGGAATTGGTCCGCTGTAAATTTAAGAATTTTGAGTATAATAAAATTCTCGTAGCGTTTATCCAGTTGTTTTCATTTTCATGCAGAAGGTAGCGGTAATTTGACTGCTGGCTACTAGCTTTCAGTACAGCAGCAACTTCAGTGCCGCTGGAGATTCTCCGACTCATGGACTAAGCGTACTCTATCCTTCCTGATAATATGCTTCTGGGTTTTCTTGTTTCCTGTAATTCTCTGGTGCTCAAAGGTTTCAGAAAATGCCACTTGACCCAAGGTGAGTCCTAGTTACGAGCCATACATACATATTGCCCTATATCGATGGATATGATCCTGTGATATCTAAAAGCTGTAGGAGATAAGGTCAAGTAGGGCAAGCATGGGAGCATGATAATGCGATCAGGGCCATATGCCCATATGTATCGTACAATTTTAGACCTGTCAATACCCTAGTTGCCTCTACTTGATGATGCACCTGCAGCATTATCCCCATTCGTGCTTTTCGTCCTGGACCAGATATCCTCTGGCTCATGTTTTCATTATCCACCAAAATTCAAACACCACCCAACTCCACCATTCCCCATTAATATCCAAATCTTTCAGACAAACCTCATCCTCATAGACTTCCCTGGACAATGATCTGCAGATTTATATCGCCATTGACTGCTCGACACTTGCAGCTGTATCCTTTTAATTTTCTTGCAATTAGATTTTAAGGGTCTGTTTAAGGAAACTGGGAAAAGTGTAGTGTACTAGCTGTAATGTATCTGTATTATGCTTGAAAATGATGTTGCAGATGTCGTCAGTCACTGGTTCCGGACCACCTCAGTTTCCAGACAAGCAGACACAGCCCATACCCTTCTCATAATACTGAGAGGCAATAATCCTGACTCACTATCGATACGTCCCTGTCATCTTCCTGTCCTAGCGAAAAATTAAACAATGTTTAGTTAGCAGGTATTCAAATGTTAACATTTCGCATATGCTTAATCTCATGTTATTATTATGATTTGCAGGACATTAGGGAGCAAAAGTGGTGGGGAGCCTGAGTTTGGGACTTGATAGGTTTTATAATTTACAACTCTGGCGAAGCCATTAGATATTTTGATGTCATTTTCTGAGTAATGTCTTGGAGAGTGATCAACACTCAGAGAAGTGAACAACAGGTTGAACAGTGAATGTTTTTGGATGTGATATCTGTTGTCAGGATCAGAGGAGCAACAAGCACAGTGCTATAAAAGCTTTTGCGCAGGAGTGGAAGTTGAGGAAGATTCATTCGCTGAGAAAAGATTATGGAAATTGGTGGACTTCCTATGCTGAATTGTCTGCTGCAGCATACACTAAGAAGTTTCTGTTCCTCTTCAGATTCTGCTCAGTCTTCTGCCAAGTGGGTTTATGCCGTTTTTTGGCGAATCCTACCTAGGAACTTCCCTCCCCCTAAGTAAGTCTGTAATTATGTTTTCTTGAATTCTAGCAGCTTCTCTGCAGCTTTACGACTCAGCCAGCTCCGGCAGCTTTGCCTGGATGCAAATATGAACGACTTTTGTGTAATCCAATCTGTAATTTTTTGCAGGTGGGATTATGGGGGCTGCATGCTTGACAGATCCAAAGGAAACAAGAGGAATTGGTATGCTAAGGCTGCGCCAAAATTACACAAGGCTCATCCTTTGTTACTTTTGTTGTTTGATTCCTGAACCATGGAGTGTCCTTTTGGTTGGTTCAGGATTCTTGTTTGGGAAGATGGGTATTGTGATTTCCAGGAATGCGAGCGAGCAGGCAGCGGATATGGAACCGGGAAGTTTGGGGCTGACGTCTTCTTCAAAATGTCTCATGAGGTTTATAACTACGGAGAAGGGTGAGTGTAGAAACTCAGACTGCCCCAATTCTCACCTGGCTTGGGCTTTACAACTAATGACATAAGACACAATGTGTTGCAGATTAGTAGGTAAAGTGGCTTCGGAGAACGGTCACAGATGGGTGTTCAGAGAGGGCCAGAGCGAAAGTGAAGCCAATATATTGTCAGCTTGGAATGTATCACTTGATCTTGTAAGATATTTCCGAGACCAGAAACTCTTCACAGTTTCGTTTCTTTTTATGTGTTTTACTGAGCTTCTTCTTTCCCGCAGCAACCAAGAGCCTGGGAATTTCAGTTCAAGACGGGCATTCAGGTAAATCAGTTATCTCAGTCTTGAATCCCTTCCTTCATTCATTCAGGATTCTCATCTTGTTATCTTCTTTGTGGCAGACGATTGCGGTGATATCTGTGAGAGAAGGAATAATCCAGCTGGGCTCGCTCGACAAGGTTCAATCTACCTATGCTCATATGCTCGAGAGCTGAGCTTGCAGGTTTCTAAACTGTGCTTGATAAAAATTGTCAGGTGGCTGAAGATGGGAATTTGGTTGCGAGCATTCAGAAAAAATTCAGCTACCTGCAAAGCCTGCCAGGAATTTTCGCCATACAAAGACCCTACATACCAGCCATGCAGCAGCAGCCGCAGCCACATAGGGTGGGCTCAAAGAGAAGTTATGATGAGCCTCCTCTTCTGTACAAGAATTTCAACATAGGCTGGAACAGCTTGCAAAATGGCGGCAGGCGGCTACCTCCCGTGTTACCCATCCCACCTCTCTACCCCTGCGCCGAGGGGTGTGATGATGTAGACATAACAAGAAGCAATGTGAAGATCAGTAAAAGAAACATCAATCCCCGCAGCTCAGGTCACATTCGTCAGCTCCAACTCGAGCCTGCAAGTTCAGTGGAAGAACATAGAGCTGGTGCTGGAGCGGAGCTGCTGGAGATCAGAATGGTCAAGGACAAAGAAAACCAGACTCTAGATTTGATCTGATCCCATCAGTAACTTGTTAGGAATGGTTTTTTTTTTCCCTCTGTAAATCTTTTGCAAGTCAATTACACAGGAAGTTGGTAACTGCTTTGGCATAAATGTTGTCTTTTAAGGCAAGTACAGAGAATGAGTGATAATTTGAAAGGCAGCTGGGTGATATATAGCTGCTGCTTAATGGCTATGGATGAGAACTGGGAACATGAATGTACATGAGGAAATGAAACCTTTGTGCTCATCCATGGGCAAATAATATTGTCACTATGCGCTGCTCTTCTTGCCAAAGTTTAGAAATGGCAATGTTGTTGTGCGTTTTGCTGGGGTGCGCTTCAAGGCCTTTACTCCCAGCGGGTTGTTCTTGTCCTGTTCCCACGTTCCAGTAAATAAGTCAGTGGACTGTGTAAGACCTTAACCGAATCAAAAGGATGTAAAAGAGTGAGTTTTTGTTCTTACGGTCAGGCAGGTTCCGGCGTTGACGTTGCACACTGGGTACTCGTGTGGGCAGCAACTGGAATGGTCATCGCAGCAAGTGGCCGCTTCAAGAGGGCAGCATCCCCATTCGAAGCAGAACTTGCTCCATTCGTACACACAACAACAGGTTGTGGCTTGGGGGCACTCGTAGTACTTGTCGCATACGACAGGAGGGGTGACTGGAGTTGGGGGAGATGGGCCGGGGTTTGGGGGATTCTGTCCCTTTTTTAAGGGGTAGGATGCCTCCATTGCTATTCCACATTTCCCGGTAGCAGTACCCGCCACATTGCGTTCCATGCGGATGTAGCCTTTTTCTCCCCAGCTGCTGCCCCATGAGTTCCTAACGATCCAGTAGTCCATGCCATTTTCTATTCCGTATCCTACTGCAGCCACACCGTGATCCAAGGCTGTGCCACAAGTGCCTGTAAAGATACCCTGCAGACGAAAAAAAAATTAGCATTAAATCTACTGAACTCATCCAAACAACTTGATGTCTCGAATCCTTGCCATTCAGGCTTTTGCTGAATATGTTGATATCATGGCTATACAAACACAATTCATACCGATTTGTAAAGCTGGAACGCCCTGCCACCGGCCTCGATAGCAACAGCAATAGGCTGGTTTGCCACTGCCTTCTGCAATGCACTTTCGCTGTTGACTGGAACATCTTCATAACCGTCAATGCTAACAACACGGGCATTTTTCTGCAGAAGAGTACCAAGTATAAAAATTATTAGTGGTCAGACAAGGAAACCAACCTGAGAACACAAACAAGGATCAGAACGCACCCTGTAAGTGTCGCATTTGCCATCATTAGCCTTGTATGGATAGTCTGACTCACTGTCAATGCCTCCGTTCTTAATAATGAACTCGAAAGCATAATCCATGAGACCACCATTGCATCCCTCATTGTATGTGGTGTCACAGTCAACAAGTTCCTGCTCAGATAGGGAGATCAAATCACCTGTAACAATCTTGTTTATCCCTTCCACAGCAGCAATCGTCGAGAAAGCCCAGCAACTCCCTACAACCATCAAAACTTAGCTCAAACAACAACAACCAAAATCCAGCCATATCAACACCCAATCATCCGAGAAACTCATTCCAAGAACAAAAACATCTCAACCTAAATCATTTCTACCACCAATCTGCTTAATCTCCAGATATTTAGACGCCTACCATCCTTCAAGCAGGTTCATACTAAAACTTAAAATTCACAAATATCAGTCCCCAAGCAGATTGAGACTATCCTAGTTCAGCTATCGATCAAAATATCAGTATCAGATTTCACAGCTACATATCAGTACCAAAACTGATGTAATCCTATCATGATTGTTGCTAGATAATTGCCACTAAGATGATAAAAGTTGACTTTTTATAGAACTCCTGGAAAGATAAGAACTAGCTAACTAAGAATTAGATCAATTTGTGCATATCCAAACCCTAATACTTAATTTAGAAGATAAAGCCAATACTAGATCCCATCAGATCCCTACAAAAAATAACAATTTTCACAAAAATCGGAGAAGAATTGACTTGATGCTTACCACACTGTCCCTGATCCTTAACGTCAACGACGGCGCCTTCCTTCCTCCAATCCACCGATTCCGGCAGACTGTCACCGACACGTGGCACAAACCGATCGCTCTTCATACTCGAAACCCTCCTCCTTCTGGCATCACTCCTAACTCCCAAAAACCTCTCTCGATACTCCTCGTTCGTCAGATCAGCAAATTTGTTCATCCCCATCGTGAAGCTCTTCTCACGATCGGCGTTATGCTCGTCGACGAACTTCAGATTATCCTTAAAAATCTCGAACCGCCTCTCCTTCTCGCCGATCGCGTTGTATGACTTTCCATGCTCGGCCAGCCAAGCTTCATACATCTCCGCCACATCGGTTTCGGAGCGGACGACGGTACCGTGAGCCGAGTCGTAGCTGATGATCGACATGTCGGAGGCGAACGAGCCCACAAGGACAGCAGCGAAGACGAGAGTTGCGACAGCTAGGACACTGGACCTCGCCGGAGATGGAGATCGGAGGGAAGCCATGTTTTACAGCAAGGGAGAAATTTCAACAACAGGAAAGAAGCTGGGTAGGGATGAACCGTGGGGTCTATCCTTATATAGAAAACTCTGGGGTGCTATATATAAATAAATAACAATTCGGGGACAGGATTAGAATAAATAGATTCTTTTCCGGTGCGATGAATGTGGAAGTTTCGTTATTTACACTTCAGTCCTTGGTGATGGAATGAGATGTTGGGATTTAGTGAATTGTAGTAGGCCACGTCAGCGTGGTCTCCATGAGAGATGGAGGAGTCCACTTGGTCACAATTTTCATAACAAAAATTAATTTATTGATTTGGTTTATCTAAAACATCACAATTAAGGTTTGATCCCAAAACATCATCAATTAATCCCTTTTTAAACATTATTATCAAAAACACATGATAATAAGATTATACGAATTTAAAATTACATTAATTGATACGTGTAATATAAGTTTAGGGTTTACTTGTCCCACAAGTCTTTTAAGTGTCGTTATAATTTCTTAAAATATTAACTTTCTAGCACCTTTCAAACCAAATCATATATAGTTATAGTGACAAAATGAACGTCAAACATCTCAGTGAAATAGAATTCGAATTTTGATAGGATCAAAACAGAAACTCTCTTTAGGCTTTATGATAGAATATGAACAAAATATCTTCACCCCATGTTGTTGGCATCTCCCAATTATTGCAATGTTGATTTGAATTTGAATGCTTATACTCTTCTTTTGCTTCTTAAATGGTAAGACGATGAAGAGATGATTGTTTTGAATACGTCTTGTTTCCTTGATTCCACAAAATGTATTTTTATGGAATCGATGTTCGGTTCAGCTAAATCAAATATATGTGGATCTCTTCGTGTTTAACGATGCGATGTTTTTTTTTAATGTTCACATGGTCCTAACATGATTTATAAGTTGCTACACGTCTTATTCATTTAAATATTTGCGTTATGGGACACAGCTCCACACCAACCCTATCAACAAAAATTAAATTTATAAAAATATTTAGGGCTTAAAATAATAAAATGTTTACTTAAATGGAATTTATTTATTCCCGTCCAAAGGGATGCATTTATTTAAAAAAAAGTTATGGCTTTGTTTGGTAGGAAATAAATAGAGTTACAAGCTGATAAGGTACAACGTGGGTTTTATCAGTAACTCAAACGTCAAACCAAACACGTCTCATCCACTTGGATCACATGATTATCTTGATGGGCCAGTTGGGCCATGGAGCTTCACTGTTGTGGGCCCACTTTTCTGTGGTCCAAGTTGATTCAGAAGAGTAATGTGAAATTATATGTTATGGTGCAATTGCAAGTGAATTTTATCGAAATATTTAACTTTATTATATTTAACTTAATTGATATATGGGCATGCGTTGGTTGGGCCTCGCGGGTCGGATCCAAAACGGGCTTATTAATGGAACTCTTGCTGTTTTATTTGGGCTTGTAGCCCTAGTATTCTCCTATGTGTAGAATTTATGTGATTGGTTTACTTGTTCCGACTTTCGAGACGTCTAGAATTGAATTTTAATCGTTTAGATGTTTGATTTGATTACGATGTATAAAACAAATCAAAACCATTGCGAAGAGGTTGTTTCAATAGACATATTACATGCTAGATGGAGGAGAGAAAGGGCCATTGCAAAATCGATTTGACTTGATTATTGTTGTGTAGCAATTCAATATAAATATTCCTAAACTATGATGTAATCTAGACATGAAATCGCAGTCTGAATAAACATGTCCCAAAGTCAATGTGGAATGTTCCAAAACCCTAACCCTATCTGAACATGTCTGCAAGTAACAAGAAAATGCAACATCTTTCAATATCATCATATCTCCATAAGATGAAAGATTTGGGCTCGATCAAAACAACATTTGACTTGACATATATAATCCATATCATATGACCTATAACTTTGAATCTACTAGCCCCATATCTTTCTTCAAACCCTAAACCATATTTTAAACCCTAGGCAAATAATGGGTACACCTTCCCCTCAAAGTCACCTCTCTCGAATCTCCATTACTCATCATGAAGCGTTTCATTGACTTTCTATTGTTGATATTTTCTATTCATTGAAAACACCAAACCCTACTTATGATCTAACAATCTCTCTCATAAAAAACATCAAATATTTTAGGGTTTATTAGCATTCAAATGTGGTTACCCTAGTTAAATGCCAAACACCTAACCATAAGACATTTAAGTATCCATTCATTCATTTACAGAAGTTGACCTAATACCTAGTTATAGTTGCCACATCAGCGTCTCATATATTTAAGGCTGAAAAGAAGTTGAGAGGAGCTGAGTGCACAAATTACAGTAATCAACACCTCCTCCACATCAGCAACCGGCACCGGTGCAAATGCTCTTTGCATTTTCATAAAAGTTGAATATTCAAAGCATGTAATGGTGAGATCTACATCATGATATGGTCCATCAAATCTACTAATCATTCATTATCATTAACCATAATTTCAATACAAATATCTAAAGTTATCAACACGTACACATTATAATATTATGTTGTATGATGTGGTTTAGGGCTTATAGTGACATACACAGCTAATGCACATTCATTCTCATCTTCCCAAACCCTAAAATAATGTCTTGATGATGTTGGATTTCTAGAACATGTTTGGTCTTACTCCATCCACAAGCAAAATTTGAATAAAGCAATGGGTATAGGCTTTTGACTTTTTATGCATGCGAATATTTGATTTGGTTTGATTTTTCTACTGATTAATTATAAATAAGATAAGATTAAATAAAGCTAAGTTTCATTTAAGCTCATTGAGAAGTAGTACAAAAATGAAGTCGTTCAAAACTACGTAGTTTTGTAAATAAAATGTTACTAAAAGTAAAATCTTCCCATATTTCACATAACTGAGACTTAGGGCATGTTCTTATATCAATTCAGTCAGTTAGTTTCAGTTACTTAAAACATTTATTTCAATTAAAAAGAACGCACTCGTGAATTTTTTAATTGGGCCATTTAAATATGATTTTGAGTAAACTAATGAATGGTGTATTTGGTATAGTTCACATCTGAACACATGGTAGTCTGCATAGATCATCATGTATGTAAATATGCTAGTTGTGGGAGACAACAACGGTGTTTAGACAAAATAGTTAATGTGACATTATTCGATATCTTAATCACATCTTAATTTTACATCGTATAATATATGAGGGTCAATTTCAATTCAGCTCAGTTCAACAGTTACGCGTCAAAAATGATGAATCATATTGCTTAGTGTAGATCAAATTCATTGTGGAGAGAAGATTTGAAATAAAAAAGAAATTAGGAGTAAATAAATGGGTTAAGTCTTGTTTGACATACACAAAATACTGATTAACTACTAATTCTGACTTTATGCGTATAAACAAGGCTCAATAATACACACTACCAAACAAGGCGTAGTGGAAGAGAGAGAATCTCTGCCAAAGTCAAAAGAATCAAACGGTCATAAACAAATCAATTATTCTCGAAATCCGATTCCATAAAAATAAACATTAAAAAAAGTAAGCCCTTACTTTCGTAATTTGCTTTCATGTCCTCGGACTATTTCGATATTTCATTTATTCTCCCTGAACTTTATGTACATACAATCCAATCCCAGGGACGGTCGATTAATGTGGTAGTGGTGGTGGTGTGTTTTCGTGGTATTTGGTTGTGGTGATGAATAGTAATTTAAGTACTTAAATTAGATTAAGTTAAATTAAGTTTATTATTTAAGTAACTGACTTAAGCTCAAAAGAACAGACCCTTACTTGAATTTTAAGTCCAATAAAAAAGCCGTACGAGCGGAACGAAAGTTGTTCGAAGACAATTGGATCAAAATGTTAGAATAGGGAAATTGAGAGTCCGTTGCTAACAAATAAAATCTAGCGGACATGAAAAATAAGTTTTAAAAGTTTGGGGGCTGAAATGAAAAATGAAAAAGAGTCAGAACGACCAGATTATAACATGATGACTTTACAGGATGCTTTGACGAAGAAGCCAATAACAATTATAATAATAAAAAAGGTAAGAAACAAAGTGGGCCCAAAACGAGGCCCACAAACGGGCCCAAAACGAGGCGTATCGATGACTTTCTTTGTTTGCATTAAAAGCTGTAAAAGGTCAACTCTACCTTACTGGCTCCGACAACCCACCTAATTCAATCTGGACCGTGCATCTTAAGAATAAAAATCCAACGGCTGAGGATTCATCTTTTGACCTTCATGTAGTCAAACACAACAATAAAGGAAGACACGTGTCGGAGTATGATTGGGTGAGGTATTAGACAGTGTCTGTCGTCATCATCGGGTTTGACCTACAGAGGTGCAGAGGATGCGATGCTCTGTATTTCTCGCCTTTAAATCCATTGAGGTTTTCTACGTTTCCGTTTCAGGGTTCGCTTTCTTGACCGAGTTCCTCATCATTTCCAACGGTAGGAAATCGAGGGTTGGTCGTCGATTTTTCTGGGTATTAGTACGCGATTAGGGTTTCGAGATGGCGGTGGAGTTGATGTTGGGTTACAGAGCAGCAGCGACGGAAAACTTGCCGGAGAAAATGGAGGAAGCTGCGTCAGCGGGGCTGGAGAGCGTGGAGCAGCTGATACGCCTGCTTTCACAGCGACAGCAGCAGATGGAGCGAGAGAATGACAGGAACGAGTCGAGCTCGAGGAAAACAGAGTCGTCGGATTTTGATTACAGAGCTGTCGCTGACGTCGCTGTTAACAAGTTTAAGAAAATGATTTCGCTTCTGGATCGGTCCCGAACCGGCCACGCGAGGTTCAGACGCGCTCCGGTTACCCATAACGGCCCGAGCAAAGTTGTAGATCCGGTTGCAGAGACGAGTTTGAGATCGGAAAGAATGGAGGAGAAACAGAGCACCGGAGCTAGGGTTTTCACAACCTCGCAGCGGCTACCTCCTCTACCTCAAACCCACCACCACCACCACAATCATCAAATCCAACACAAGATCATTCACAACCCTTCAAAAGATTCAATCGCAACAATCAGCTTCTCGGCGGCTAGCTCGTTTGTTTCAGGGCTAAGCGGCGAGACGGAGAGTGTCCATCCGTCCATTTCATCCGGTTTTCAATTCACAAACATGTCGCAGTCCGCCGGAAAGCCTCCGCTTTCGTTGAAGCGAAAGTGCAGCTCCATCAACGACTCCGCCAGATGCGGCGTGTCGTCCTCCTCTCGCTGCCACTGCTCCAAGAAACGGTAACCCTCGATCTCTTCAACGCTAATCTGCGTAAATCTTGGCGTTGCTGACAATCTAACATCCGATTTTTGCAGGAAATCGAGAGTGAAGAGGGTGGTACGAATTCCGGCGATCAGCCTGAAGATGGCCGATATTCCACCAGACGAGTATTCATGGAGGAAATACGGGCAGAAACCCATCAAGGGATCTCCGCATCCGAGGTAAGAATCTGTTAAAGTTGACTTGCGAAGGACTTTGGGTTGACAAAGCGTTGACCTTTGTTGATTTCTGCGATCTGGGGTTGAGTCTCAACAAGTTTGAATCTTTCAGGGGATATTACAAGTGCAGTAGCGTGAGAGGATGTCCGGCGAGGAAGCACGTGGAGCGAGCGGTGGACGATCCGACGCAGTTGATCGTCACGTACGACGGCGAGCATAACCACGCGCTGGCGTCCGTGAAGGAGGCCGCGGCGGCCGCAGCCGCGCTCGTGCTTGAATCGTCGTAGAGGGTTTGTTCTGTTTCTGGTGACGCTCTGTTTTTTGGATCTGAGGAATCAGAGATGGGTTGTAGAATGGACGGCTGAGATCGAGTCAACGGCTGGAAGTGGTGGTCAAAGATGATGGATGGAGACGAGGAACATTTTATATTTATTTTGTCAAATGTGTACAAAATGGAGAAGTTGAGTTTATGGAAAAATCAATATGTTTTTGTTCCTTTCACACGAATCAAAATTTCAGCCCACGAATCGAATTGAATGAACAATAAGATTTTAGTAGCTAAAAGGCATACGGTCGTCGCTAAAAGTCGTGGAATCGTGGGTAATGCGAGAGGATAGTTGATGAGATCTTGAGGTAAAGAATGGTAAGTAGAATAATAAGTTTTGAATTTTGTTCATCTCATATTTGGTAGTCAAAAGTGTACACTTTGATTTCATGTGTTTTAGTCAACTAGAAAAAATGGAACTAGAAGCTAGCTTTGATGATTTTAAGGTGAGAGATGGGGTTTGAAAAATGTTGTGGTTTGAATTTGAGAGGAGTGTACGCGACATTTTTAGGACTTTTGAGGAGTGGTAGAAACAAGTCTACTGTTCACTCACATATACTTAACTAAACTAATCAACAAAGAAACTAGCTTTATGTGATGTGTATGAATAAAGTGATTAGTGGACAAGTTTGGGAAGATGATGGAGAAAGGGAAAGTTTGGTTTCTTGAAACCCACTTGCCACACAAAGTGATAGGAAGGAAGCTTATGAGGTATTGGCAAAGGGTGCAAGTGACACTCACTTGTTATTCCTTTCTTGAGAAATTCCTTGAGTTTAGGTGTGGATTCGAATCGAGTATTAAAGTGTTCAAGTTTGAATTGTATATATGTTAGAGCTAGCTACACTTGTATTGGAATAAATGGCCTTTCAAAGCTGTCAAGTTAAATGAAAAACATGTTGAGACATAAAAACTCAAACCCTTACTTATGCTTTATACTACAACATACATGAAAACCTTGTAGTGTTTCAAACAAGCCTAGAAGAAAACATACACATATGAACCTAACCTATAGGAGGAGGAGGAGGGATTACATTATTACATAGATACATACATGAGGCTGCTGATTAGAAACTGATCCACAAAGTCTTCTTCGTCTATCTATTAAAAGACTGAGGAGACCTTTCGTGATAGATAAAATGCACACCACGCTACGCTGTTCATTGACCACATCTACACGCTGAAATCAAGCTTCGCTTACACTCAACTAATAATAAGCTGCTGCATTCCTGATGACCAAGGGTTACCTGACTGTTATTCACTACTATATGTTATTGCCATTTTTCTGAGGAGAGTTTTTGTCCTGGGAATCAATTCTTATCCGTCCGAGCTTGGGAACGAGCTTTACTCCTCCTAAGACATTTGTCACTTTGCACGATCATTTCTGATAGCCTCCACGGTTTCTGCCATTTCCATTTGAATTGTAAAAGCCACTGATGATGACTTCTCTTATACTTTCCTACTTTCCCTGCTTGTCTACCACCGAGGACACTCTTTTTTCTTGACAACTGCTCCAGCGGTATAGTCCTCTGCAGCGCACTTTTTTTTTAGTACTCAACATAGCTGAATGTCTTAGAGGAGTCGAGGAGAAAGACTGCACAAATATAAGTTACCTTTGTTGTGTTGAAACCAGTAGGTGATTCTCTCGTTGTTGACCTATTAACAACCCCTGGTGTGTATTTGAGCTGTTTCTGAGCAGGTATATACATTGGCGATGGTGGACTGTTCATCTTACTCTCTACATTTTCTGGTGGACTTAGTAGTGGCTTCTCCTGTATCGGCCAATTCAAAGAGTTATTATTAACATAATAGGCGTGACACATGTTTTATTTATCTCACAGAACAAATGTAGTTTACGTAAAACATTCAGAGAATTCTCACCGGAACAGCTGAAGCCTGTGCAACTGCAAGATCCTGCTCTCTCAGTTTCAACTCCTTTTCAACTTCCACTCTTCTGGTTTCACTCTGCCGTAAGAGACTCACTATCTCCTTGATTTGCTCTTCCATTTCCTTTATCTCCATATCCCTCTCCCACAACTGACATCTGTTCACAATATTTAAAACAGGGTTATTTTTTGGCCGTGAGGGGAAGCAGCAGGTGACACTGACAAAATGAATACCTTGAGTTAGATAACTGATTGAACATATACTGAAGTAAACTCTTAGCCTCTATCATTGAACGCAAATGGTTCCATCGCCCACGTCCAATTGATGAGCGCTCTCTTTCTTCTGCTTCTGAAAGTTGCGAGGCCATTGCTACCATGGAATTAGATGATATCAGCAACATACTCTCAAGCGAAGATATTCTTGACATTCTGGCATTTGGTGACATCGAAGAGAGCCTGACGAAACAAAAAAGTGAGAGTAATGGGTCAACAGACTCAACACATGATATGAATCTGAAATAGCATAACATAAAAATTATAAGATTTAATAATGTAACAGACCTAGAGAAAACATTCTTTCCTTTAGGCGGGTTGAGCCCCTTCGAAGCAAATTCATTAACCTGCTTTAACACGGCCAACTCTTCGGCTAGAGCAGCTCGTCTGTTCCCCATTCGACACTTGTTAACAACCAAGAGTACAACTCAAGAATGCAAGCAAAACAAAGTGAAGAGATACATACACTTGGCTTTGCTTCTCGTATTCAAAACGGACTTCATGCACATTAACGATGACTTCAAGCTCATGGTCTAGCCACTTCTGAGAAGACTTATCATTTCCCTGTAAAAATGTATGACTGGGATATATAACGTTGACTTGATAACTCACTGAAACTTTACAGAAAAATTTTTTCCAGCGAAAATAGCACCTGTCCATTGGCTGCATTTCCGTTTGAGACTGCAAAAGGGCACATCGATTAATATTAGATAAAAGATACAAATGTCATTATCCGAAGGCAGTAGACAACAGTTTGTACAAGCTAAAAACCCAAGGTACATAGCTCCTTTAGTTATTTGCATTTAAATTTCAGTTCCAGAAAGTGTAAAGTTAAACTAAATCTTTATCATGTCGGTCACAATAAATGAGATGAGGGATAAAAATCACCTGCATGATCTCGGATGGAATGTTTTTTAGATTCCAGCAATTCCTTGAGTCTCTTGGTTGCCATTGCGGCTTCTTCTGTTTTCCTTTGAAGAACCTGGTTTAACAAATTTTAGTTCATATAAATTGCAGAACAGAACAATGTAATCAACTGTCCACTTTAAGTAGTCACTGACCCAAAGAAATGAAGAAAAGAAAATGTCGAACCCTTAAGAAGCAAATAAACACTCACCAACTTCTGGCGGTGGTTCAAAGCTTGTAGTTTAAGCTTTTCATACTCACTTTTGCGCCCATCCTTGCGCAACTATTTTTTGCAGCAAATTGCGTTAACAACCAACTGTGAACATGTGAAGCTTTTCCTTTCCACCGTAGTAATTAAGCACAAATTTATAAGTTTTGTACCTGTAGCAATTCTTTCTCTCGTGAGGCCTTCCACTGCCGAAACTGTTCTGCTTCTTGCTTAATTTTATTTTGCAATTGAACCTAAAATAAAAATATATAATAAATATAAACCCCATCTTAGAAATAAAGTTACTTATTGGACCATCATTGGTTAGAGGAAGTAAGTAACCTTTTGTGCTTTTATAAACTGTATTTCTTGTTGCAAACGCTTTGCGGCTTCTTCACTTTTTTCCTTTTGCTTCAAAAGCTGAACCTGGTTCTCTTGCTTCTTCATTAGATCTGATATCTGAAATGTTACAGAGTTAAGAACGAACATTTCGACAAGTTTATAACACCTAAGGAGCGTGTTTTTTCTATGACAACGATTACTCACCTGAGCCTCAAGTGATTTTAGTTTCTGAGTATGACCATCGTGCAATTTCTGTGTTTGTCCATCATTATTGAGGGTACGGTTTTGAATTTCATTCATTAAGTTGTCTCTCTCTTGCTGCATTATTAAGGTATAAATATAAGCAATATGAGTTTGAAAGGAAAGAACAATGTGGTCCTTTGATAATCAAATTTACCTGAACTATATTTTTCTCATCTTCTAGCTCCATAAGCTTTTTCCCAAAGTGCTGTTTAAGTGCTTCCATGTCAAAGCCTCCTACAAGTTTCATCTCTGACTGAAGAGACATAAAAGGGGAAAAACTCATCTAAGTCTCCAATAGAGCGAGAGCCCACCAAGATCAGATTAAAATAATACAGTATATTTCAGGAATATCCTATCTCGTATTCTGTGGGTAATATTAAACCTATAGAAAAGATGAATATGTACCTCTTTCTGTTCCAAACGTTTGTTCAACTCATTCAGTTCTTTGTCCATGGTGTTTTGTAGTAGTTTATGCTCCCACTCTTTTTCTGCTTCTTCATCGGTTCCTTTAGGTTCGGGTGCTGATAAGGAGAGATCACCCGGAATCAAAAAGTGACAAAAGTGACTCATAATCCTAAATCTAATTTTGGAGTTAAGCCAACTGATTTGTTCTCATGAAATCAGAGTGTCTGTACCTGCTATTGTGTCTGCCATATGATACTCTGTAGAATCCACGCTATGCAAGCCTCTCTTAAGTCCATCATATTTGAGTGAACAATATGCATCATCCTGTGCCAACTAAAACTTAGTTTATGATATAAGATTGTACAGCTTTTTGTTGCTAAAAGGGCTAGCAAAATAGTATCATGCACAAAAAAGATTTAAACTGGAAGGCACCAAATACATGTTATGAAATGCATACAGAACTTATGAAGTACCTTAGCAGAAAATGTATTGAAATCTTCCACAGTTGCGCATCTACTTCGGTATGCATGAAGCTCCCGGGATAGTTTTTCATTAGCGGTTTCCAGCCATGCAATTTTCTCCTTTAAAACCTACACAAGTAGACAAGATACTATAGTACGGTACAACAATGAACAGTGTCATTTCAATATCAATACATGATATAACTCTTTGAGTTCTAGTCTTTTAGATATTGAGATATAAGATTCAACAAACCTGCACTTGGTCAGATTGAGTTCCACCCCCTCCTCGAGCAGAGAGTTCTGCTTGGAGGTTTTCAATTTGCTGACGCATCTTTAGCATCTCAATGGACACTGGATTTCTGTTTATCTGTTCAATCAAAGTATAACAATATTAGAAGAATAATGTGCGCTGAATACTAGTAAAAGAAATGAAAGAACACTAGTTTGAACAAACAAAACTTACAACTGGCTTATTTTTTATATTGCGCGCACGATTAGCATACTTCAATGTGTTAAGTGTTTCTTCAGCATTGATATCAGCTGGGCTTATGCAAGCTGCAAGTCAATGAAAGTTCGAAAAAATTGAAACTGTGTTCATAAGGGTATGCCGGTGAGAAATTTCTACTATTGGGGTGTGAAATGTTTTTGTATCTCCTTGATCAGAGAAAACCTACGATAAATCACGAAAGTGATATAAATAAAGTGTAAAAATTGACATATTAAACCTTTACCTATCATAGTTGTCCTACTGTTGCCACCAAGAGAATCCTGTCAAATACATTTGACAAGCAAAAATTTAATAAATAAAAAATTAGACAGGGAAAATACATGGGGGCAAAGTATGCAATTTTTTGAACCAAACAGACATCCGAGAATTCTAAAAAAACCTCAAATATAAATATCACCTAACAAGTTCATGTAATATCTTGAATCCAGCCCTTGATCAGTTTAACAATTAGTAGTCAAAATACTTGCCATAAACATGCTGCAACAGGAATGTACCCATTTCCTATAATTGAAGTTGTTACCCGCTCCCTATATTTGAAAGCTCTAATCCCATTCAATAATCAGAACACGTAAACAATCATAAACTTCCAATTTTGTATAAACATGCGTATCTCTTGGAAAGGGAAAAAAATTTGAGATGAGTGAAACATCACACCTGCAAAAGCCTAGTAAGTTTACTGTCCCTATAAGGTACATGAACAATTTCTTTCCGCTTCTTTTCATCTCCAAGTGCACTGATCACGTTACCTAGTGCTAGAAGGCCTTTATTAATATGAATACCTGCCAATTCAATAAGCATGTTAGACACTACAGTCATTCTACTAATGAAATGTTTAAGCATAAAAAAATTACACGAATATCCATCCATGTACAAGCAGACTGACCACCAACCTTCCTTAAAACGCATACCATCAGAACCAGTTCTCTTAGCTCGTTCTGATCCGGCAAGATCAACTAGATGCAACTTAGCACATAAATATCCTTCGTCGATGCTCTCATCTGTATTGCTATCCGTGATTACTGATAGATCATTCTTAACCTTTTGCTCTAATGTGATAGTGAATATTGCATGAGATCGACTATACAAAGACAAAAGAACAAAACTCTCAGCCGACAAAACAAAAAAAATTGTACAAACTCAAGACATGCCATATGCTTTTATTTTCATCTTAAAATCACTAGTATGCATTATAAGTGTGATTATTGTTAGAGGATATCATGTATGATATAGAGAATATTCTATAGGGATATTCAACACATGTTCGTGCATATTGTATTACTGACAATTATAACCTGGACTGATTGTTCATATTTGTACTTCCTGTTGCTCTGCAAAGTGACCCTTGTTCCAAACAAGCTGCCATTTCTTGCAAGGTACAGACATTTACTTCTGTACACCCTGTAAGGGTAATAACACCGCTTGATGTTTCACGAATCTGGATTGGCAGTTTCCCTGGTGCTGTTACTTTCCCCATGTTCGCACTGCCAGTTTCCATCTTGCTTGTGGAGTCCAGTAAATCTAGCACTTCTTCTTTGAGAATCTGTGTGTGAGAAATTTGCAGTTACAAAATTTTGGGAGAATTGGACGCAGTCATAACTTAAAAAAAGAATAACAAAGAACACAATGCACTGTACATTATGTACCTCGATGTATGAGACATGCAGTTGGAAATCAGTCTGATGCTTCAAAGCCTCAATCTTTTCAAACAACGCACTCATAACTTGAGGAACTAGCCCTGTTTGACAGCCATCTCTGAATCCAGTGCCCATAGTGTATGTTTTGCCCGATCCCGTCTGCATAAGTATTTCACAAATAATTCATTTATGCAAAACTTTATGTCACAATCTGTCTATCATTAGCTAGATCTATCATTTGCAAGACAAATGTTCACCTGGCCGTATGCAAGAACGGTCGCATTATATCCCTGGAACAACCCATCCACAAGAGGAAAGACACATTCTTCAAATATAGCAGAAGGTAGAGAGCCCGTGCTGCCGTATACATGATCAAATGTAAACGAATGTGCACCAATTTGTATCTGCATTACAGTGGAATGGGTACTACTCACATATGGTATCCAATTGTTAACAACATATAAAGAGAGACATACAATTTGTAGGGTAACACTGCAGCAACTGAAGTTTATCAAGATTATTCTTTTATCAAATGGAAAAAAAATTGAAAATGGATCTAATCGTGACAAAGAAAAGATCTGCAAACTTCCAAACTCTACACTCGGGCTGATCAACAGCTATGCATTGAATCCCCAGAAACTTATCCACCACACAAATGTTACCTAAAACATTGACAAAATACAGTAACAACTGTCAACTCAAATGCCAGTATCCTTTCAACTCAGGCAAGCCAACCTATCTGGAATCCATCAATCTCCATGCAAACCTCAATTCACTCTATCCCCCAATTACCCAGATCTCAATCTCAACCATCATAGAATCTATAACCACGCACACAACTCAATCCCCAATACATTCATCTGAATTATACCAAAATTCAAAATTATCCGCACTCTTCCAACAATTGATTCTCACCTGAGGCTTTCCAGGCACAACAGACACGCAATCCTTACACCCTTGCACCTTCTCATCTCCAATCAGTGGCCTGATATGTACAGCAACCTTCACACAACAATCCTCTCCTCCATCCATCACCGCTTCAATCCTCCTCCACCTCCACCTCCTTCTAAACAACAACAACAAAATCCACACATCATTACATACACAAAAAAAAAAACAAAGAAGAGTAACATCAGCAACAAACTGCAACAGTAAAGTGACAGTAAAACGAAAGCGAAAGCTAAATTACCTCACTGTCAATCTCGAACCGGGACAAATCCCGAAACCACCGATAGCGATCCAACACCTTCGGACAGCGATTCACACCTCCGATTCTCAGCCGACTTGATGACGAATTGATTGAACTCCCGATGACTGTTAACAACAGTGAGTATAATTCAGGAAAGTGCAACCACTTTAAGCATCATTGTAACTTGGCTTTCACTGCAACATCAGCATCATCCGCGTCGTCGGCAGCAACAACAACAACAACAGCAGCAGCAACAGCAGCGGAGATGAAAATAAATAGATTGATTGCTGAACGGCTTGCTTGTTGATTAAGTCTGAAATGGAGATTTGTGAACGAATGAGAAACTCAACGACTCTTCCCTCCCACTTTCCTGCACTTTCTCTGCTCGCTACGAGTTGATTTTCACTCCATGGACAGCTGGACTCGCTTCTCCTCTGCTCTACCTGGTCCTATTCTAAATCCCCAAATTACCATTTTGCCCCCTTCCATAACTATTTCACTTGCAAATTATATGACCTAATAATATTTCGGTCAGTTCTGTCACTCCCATTTTTATTAAGAAATAATTATATTTAATCTTTGTGATAGAGTAGATATGTATCAATTTTTTGATGATCTTCCATTTATAAGAAGTAATTCATTTTGAGCTAAAAATGATCAGTGATAACAATACATCGTCGTTTTCGCTCATATTTAAAAATATCGAGTAGTTTTTTATTTTAAAATTATCTCGGCGCGATTATATTTGGCTGAAATGAAGCGAGTCTGAATTATAACACGCATTTAAGTAAAGATAAATAAATATTTAAATTTATATTATTTGATAAATCTAAATATTTAAAATAAAGTAACTCTAAATGAAATTTAATATCATTCAATTTTCGCATAGAATAATGAAGCTACTAGGTTTGAAAACATGGGAGTAGTAAACACTAATAAAAAATTGTAAGAAGAAAATGACACTAATTTAATGATCATGTGAGCTTGTACACATGCTCAATTATTTGCATACTTATTGGTCTCACCAAGTTTTCATATTTTTCGTCGCAAAATAATATATACTGGAAATTTGAAAATATCGTCTGTACGAACAATTTTAATAATATCGAACGATAAATTAAGTTCCTATGACCAATTAAAGATGATATTTTGTTACATTTAAATGGAATTGAAGAAACTATATTTGGATTGAATCATTGAATTTTTTTGAAGTGCTTTTTCTCGTTTATTTTGTTCTAGAGGGAAATTATTTAAAGCTCAATTATTTTGTGTCCCAAAACGTCCCAAGTCTTCCTTTTTAGCAACCCTAATAATGGGGTTCATTGGATATTGGTGTGACCCAGCCATTGATGTCGACCAATCAACCACACACATGCCCACTTTGAATCAATACCCAACTTACCTTTGTGATCATATCATTTAACAATCTGTTCGAGTCGTTATAAATTTAGTCTGTCTATTTATTTTTTTTTAGAGGTAGACAAAAAAGTATGATAGAATGATGATACGATAATTGATAAATTTACTTATTAAATTTGTACGAGACACATTCCTTAGTGACATATTTTCCAAGGAGCTTCATTAGATTTGATGCTCCTTTTTGGGGTCTTACAACTTATTAATCAATCTTAACAACCTTAAACTATGCTTTACTTTAGAGAAGCTAAATTCAAAGTTTAAGTGTTTTGTGTGGCCCTCCAGCTAACAGTTTCTGATCCATTATTGTACGATTAGTTATACCATCAACTGTTATGAAATTCGAATCAACGGATGGTTTTTCAAACCGTATGGTCCGAACAAATCAATCGTTGGATCAAATTAAGGTCACGGAAATGAACTGATAATCCAGGCCGGCCCTGAGGTCCTACATATATGTTTTGTCTATGAGTCCATAAAAAGTCAGGAACGGAATGTGATAATGTCAAGATTATGGAAAAGATTAAGAACAATGACCTCCAACATTATCTTACAAACAACATTTTCACGTCATAAAACTTTTTGTCTAATCCACAGGGCATCTTATGATAAAGGGAGAAGATGATGATGGCTTTACATGGGGAAGAAGCTAAGCATAATATAACTCAACTTTATAGCAAATGCACTTGATGAAGATGATGAGCTTTCGGCCACACGACACAAACCAAAACACATGCAGCTGGTCAGCTTTTACAACATTTGCAGCACAAGAACATTCTCATCCTGTTAGAATAGATCCAAAGAAAGAACCCTAGCACATGATTTAAGAATATATTCAAAACCCTAACACTCCACTTCGATTCTAGAATGATATATATAATGCCTTTTGTGTAAGATGTTATTATTTATTATCTTCACCATGAGTAGTAGGGTTGAAGGAAACCCTAGTTTTGTTGCATTAGATTATTAGGGTTTTGTGGAGTTCTTTAATGTACACATCAAACACCAACTGGGTAGCATTCATGTGCTTGTTTTTTTTTGTTGGGAAATTGAGTTTGATCTACCGCATGTGGTGTGGGGAAGCCTCTGCACACCCACAATGCGCCCACCTGTATATCTTTACTTGCTTACTTAAAATAGCTCATCAGCTTCTGAGAGATTCCAATTCCATCCTTCCCTTTCACACATCTCCCTTTCTTCTTCTTCTTTCAAGCTCACAAACCCTCCGTTAGAATATAGATCTAACGCCACGAATTAAAAAAACATAATCGGTCAAAATTATGCACGAAAAATAGTAAAAAACTGACACACAAATTATAGTGGGCCGATTCCAAGGTGGAAGGTACGTCTACTTGCCGCTTACAAGCTTAAATCCTCTATAGTCTTCCAATCGGAGAAGATCCTTACACTCTCAAAAAATTTATCTCACGCACTGTATTTTGCTACAATACATATGATGACGGCTGCAATCTGTATATATAGAGTAGCCTAGCATATATGATTTTCCTATTTAAAAGTCTAAAATACCCTTACTACTTGTAAAATTTTGCTCAAGGGCGCTGCCCCTTCGCACCCCAGAGGGGAATTTACCACCCTACACCCCCGTCGATCAGTTTGACTGTTCTGTGTCGAGTCTCAGTAGCGGTTCTGTGTCGGACTAATGACACGCTGATAAACATTGATGCATGTCATCGATCGTATTTTCCTAGTTGGTCGAGGCCAACGTCCTTGTAAAAAAGGATGGAAGTATCACTAAACTTCCTAATCCTGCTAACCCTAGAGACTGACCACATCTCTCTCTCTCTAACCCTAAGACATTTTTAACAAATTTTGAGGGCACAATATTTGAGCTTATGTTCTACATCAAATTTATATCTAGTTTTATGACTGCTAACAATCATACCCATGTCATCGATTAATGTTTAAGAAGTACTTGGTCTTAAAATTGTGGGGTATCCGCCATTGATGAAGGTTTCTGTTGAATCCGGCATTACATATTTTTCCAACAATGGCGGACGGTCGAGGAAGGGTTAGGACTATTATCCATTGAACTGTCGGCAAGACTAGGAATAATTAAAGATGGGCATTGAAATAAGTTCAACAATATCGAAATTCGATTCACTTGCTCAGTTCGATCTAGAAAAGTTCTTAGAAGTTAAATTAGTCTGAGTTCTTACTAAAGAAGTTGAAGAGGCCGGAAAAAAGGCCGATATGGTATGTATTCCGATAACTGAATTGAATGTAATATTATATGGCGTGAACGAAATTGAACTGAATTGAATGTAATATTATAATTTTATAAGAAAGGGTAGGAAAATATAATGTGAAGATGGGCTTGGGTGGGCCGGTACGCAGCCCAATCATAAATAAGCAAAAGCCCATATCTTCATTTCATGACGTCATATTTAATTATGTGAAAATAATATGTGTTAATATAGTGAGAATAATTTCATGGAACAAAAAGTAAATAAAATGACGTCATAAAATCTAGGGTTCAAATGTCGCAGTATTTAAGCAACACGACTCCTCAATCTGACTGCGGTGAAGTTCGTCTCTGCCAAAAAAAAAATATAAAATTATATTTATCGTAAGGAAATTTCCTTACATCTTCTCCGGCGATTTTCCGATCAAATCACCGGCCACTCTATCAATCTCCCATCTATCCTCTTCCTCAGAGAAAGTACTGAAACCAAAAAGAGTTTCTAGTTTCAGTTGCTGACGTTTTTGTCTTCAGATCGTTAATCGGCTTTGTGGCCGACTGACGAGTTCCGTGTGTTTATCCGACCACTAGAAATCGGAGATTTTGACGAAAAATTTGGAAAAGTAAGAGGTTTTGTTCATTTCGGTATCTGATTTGTGAGAAATGGCTCAGATTCAGTTGCAGCAGCGGCAGACGGCGGTTGGGGGCGTGAATGGATTGGGTGGAGCGGCGGCGGTGCAGGCTCCGGCGCCTTTTATGACGACGCCGTTGTACGTTGGGGATCTGGATGTGAACGTGACTGACTCGCAGTTGTACGATGTGTTTAGTCGGATTGGGCAGGTTGTGTCGGTTAGGGTTTGTAGGGATTTGAGCACTGGGCTGTCGCTTGGGTATGGATATGTTAACTTTACCAGTGCTCAGGATGGTGAGTCTATGATCCCTAATTTGAGGCACTGATTCAGTTTTCTGTTGGATTGATTGATGATCAGGAAAATGGTGTTGTAGGCCATGCATTGAGTCAGGCAGGTGTTCATGATTAGGTTTTGCTGTTTGGGGGTGTTTTCTGATATTTTTTCATGTTTTGTTAATTGACATTGAATAGCGATGCCTAGTTTTATTAGAATTTTTTTTAGATTTGCCCTGTTCTAAATTTTTGTTTTCTCAAATACGTCCCTTTTAAAAATCGTTTTTCAAATACCCCATTTAGTAAGCCCGAATTCTCAAAAAAATATTTGATTTCGGTCTTATTAAGACCGAATTCATTGAAATTCTATGTATTCGGTCTTACAAAGACCGAATTCATGTCAGAACCGAACGCAATAATTCGAATGAGTTCGGTCTTTGTAAGACCGAATACATAGAATTTCAATGAATTTGGTTTTATTAAGACCAAATTCATAGAATTTCAATGATTTCGGTCTTATTAAGACCGAAATCAAATATTTTTTGACAATTCGGGCTTACTAAGATCGAATTCAAAACGAAACGGGGCATTTGAGAAACTATTTTTAAAAGGGACGTATTTGAGAAACTTTTGTTTCGGAACGAGGCAAATCTAAAAAATTTTCATTTTATTAGGAGTAGAACTGATTTTGCTTCTTCTTGATATGAGACTAATTCCATTTAGTGAAATCTTTTGAATTCTTAAATTGAAATCTGCTGAAGTTTTGCCAATCTGTTACAACTGGAAATGTATTGTTTGTTTGCAATAGGAGTTTGTACCTTACACCTCATGAAGAGGCTGACTTGTAAAGAATTAGAATGTGTATACAGCTTCTTGTTGATGGGCTATTTGATGTGGACTGAGTTCTGTGTATATTTTGAAACAAAGAATTCATGAGTTGTAGATTTTCTGGTTCTGTTTGGTCTTTGTAGAATGATTTTCATGTTTTCTACTCTCACAGTTTTATTTTTCCTTTCATTTTTATGCTATTCTACTTGTTCCTTTGTCGTAACAATACATCTATGGGTTTGGGTTTTGAGTGTAATGGGTATTTGACTAAAGAATATAGTTGATGGCTTATATTTATGTCAAAACTTTGTTATTCAGCTAGTTTGTGTCAATGTGTAAAAGTAATACATACTTTACCTAAAAAGATAGCAACTGCGGCTTGTAATATGTATTCTTTTGTTTTTGAATTCAGCAATGAAGGCAATTGATGAGTTAAATTTCACCTCTCTCAATGGGAAGACAATCAGGGTAACACATTCCCACCGAGACCCCACCGTAAGGAAAAGTGGAGCGGGAAATATTTTTATCAAGGTTTGCTCTTTTATCTACATTGTTTGAGACACTATTGCTGTCATCAAGCACCTTGCTAAATAGGGTGTTTTAATTATGCTGTCGCATATTTCATACTTGCTTAGAAAAGCTAAAATGTTTGAAATACATTTTTTCGGGCTGACTGTTAAGAACTACAAATCTGCCTATTTGTAAGGTCAAGTCTTATATTCCCGTTCCTGCAGAATTTGGACAAGTCAATTGACAACAAAGCCCTGGCAGAAACATTTTCCATGTTTGGCCCCATTGTTTCGTGTAAAATAGCTACCGATCCTTCAGGACAATCCAAGGGGTATGGGTTTGTACAGTTTGAAAATGAAGAATCTGCTCAAAATGCAATGGAAAAGTTGAATGGCATGCTGATCAATGACAAGCAAGTATATGTTGGACCTTTTGTTCGTAAGCAGGAGAGAGAATCATCTTTGAACAACACAAAATTTACTAATGTGTATGTCAAGAATCTCTCAGAGACAACAACAGATGAAGACTTAGATAGAATTTTTGGTGAATATGGAAAACTCACTAGCTATGTTGTGATGAAAGATGCAAATGGAAAGTCGAAGTGTTTTGGATTTGTAAACTTTGAAGATCCAGATGATGCTGCTCGCGCTGTAGAGGCTTTAAATGGTAAGCTCATTGACAGTAAGGACTTGTTTGTTGGAAAAGCTCAAAAAAAGTCCGAGAGGGAACTCGAACTTAAGGGTAGATTTGAACAGAGTTTGAAGGAAGCAGCTGACAAATATCAAGGGGTGAACTTGTATGTGAAGAATCTCAATGAAAGTATAAACGATGAGAAACTGAAGGAGTTGTTTTCAGAGTTTGGTACAATTACATCTTGCAAGGTTTGTTGTGGATGTTTGTTTCATCTCAATATGAATACATTATTCCAAATGAAAAGTGTGTCAGTGGTCATAAGATTAAGCCCTTGGTTTTCTTTGGTTATATTATAGGTTATGTGTGATCCAAGTGGGATCAGCAGAGGCTCAGGATTTGTTGCTTTCACAACTCCTGAAGAAGCATCTCGAGCTGTATATCTCTAGAAAATTTTATGCTCCTAATTGTTGATTGATATTGAAAACCTGCTCATTTTAAACTTCACATGTCCAGCTTGCAGAAATGAATGGGAGAATGGTTGTCAATAAGCCCCTCTATGTGGCAATTGCCCAGAGGAAAGAAGAGAGAAGAGCCAAATTACAGGTATAGTTTTGGAATTTCCTTTGATTTGTGTGGTTGTATATATGCCTTTGTTATTCAGATTTCAGATGCATCCATTTATATTTCTACTCGTACTGTTATTGTTTTTCTTGAATGGCTGTATTTGTTTTCCCCCTCAATTAATAATGTGTATTTCTGGCAGATGATGTATAGACTATAGTGGGTTTCATTTCTTGCTACAAGTCCCCTTTTATTATCTTTGATTCATTTTGTGCAGGCACAGTTCTCTCAGGCAAGGCCTATTGCAATGGCTCCTCCTGTCGGACCCCGTATGCCTATGTATCCGCCAGGTGCTCCTGGACTCGGACATCAGCTATTCTATGGGCAAGCCCCTCCTGCTATGATTCCTCCGCAGGTAAGTACATCATTTGTAGTAACACAATCTTAGGGTGGCGCACTTTTTAGTTTTTTAGGGAGAGTAGTTGTTTTGAGATCTTAAAGTGTTTCAGTTGGTGAATTGATCAGTTAGTTTTTGACTATTTTCTCTCCTTCAGCAATTATGCCTTTCCTTTGAACATATACACCTAATGTTTTATGCTAATCTGATTTGCTCGGTTCAGTTACCAACACTACTAAAACCTAGTTACTAATATTGGTTGGCTTATGTGAGGACATCAAGTGTATATTGATAATATTGTTTGTTGCTTGCGTGCATTTTTAGGCTGGATATGGATACCAGCAGCAACTTATGCCTGGAATGAGGCCTGGTGGAGCTCCTATGCCGAACTTTTTTATGCCAATGGTGCAACAGGGCCAGCCTTCCCAACGACCAGGTGGGAGACGTGGAGCTTCCGGGCAACAGGCCCACCCAATGCACATGATGCAACAACAGGTATGGTAGATGATTAAATTTTTTGTTGAGCAATTGTATACACGTATATACCATCCCTTTCTAAGATAAATCCACAATAATGCTCAGATGGTTCCGAGAGGCCGACTTGTACATCATTATCCACCAGGGCGGAACATGGCAGATCCTCAAATGCACGGGATTCCCGGTGGCATGCTCTCAGTCCCTTACGACATGAACGGCATGCCAATCCGTGATGTCCCTTCTGCTGGACAACCACTGCCACTTCCTGCTCTAGCTACGGCCCTTGCAAACGCCAATCCGGAACAGCAGAGAACTGTAATGACATCCAACCTCTTTAAATTCCTCTTATAGTTTCTCACACCATATATGCAACATGTATTAACTTGCTTATGATAATTCAGATGCTGGGTGAGAGTCTATACCCTCTTGTGGATCAGTTGGAGCACGAATCAGCTGCAAAAGTCACCGGCATGCTCTTGGAGATGGACCAGACTGAAGTGTTGCACCTTATCGAGTCCCCTGAAGCTCTTAAATCCAAAGTTGCCGAGGCAATGGAGGTTCTGGGCAGCGTTCAGCCACCTGCTAATCCAGCTGATCAACTAGCCAATCTTTCTCTAAATTGAACACCCCTGTGTGTCCAACATTCAGTAGTACTATGTGTAAGCTTATCAGCCAGCCCTATGTAAGCTTTCTTTTGCTTTTTGTCAACTGGTGATTTGGTCGTCAATTGAACCTGTTCGTCAGTCACTCAACCATCTTGATCAGGACTCTCACTTTCTTGAGCAGCACGCAATTTTCTTAACATGAAGGCTTGTCTCCGCTATGGATACTTCTTACCAACATCTAACAACCCTTTATGTCACTCAACAAAAGATCGTCGCTAATTCACTAAAAATGTCACTAAACTCCTCAAGAAATTATGCACTAAGCTCCATCCTAAGTCGCGGACGCTTGGTAAAGATGGATGATAGACTTGAAACAAGTTTGTCGAAAAGAGTTATACCGACGCTTTTCCTACATTTCGTTGCTAAAACACTTACCAACCGCAATAACATAAATGCAACTCTCTCCTTCTCTGCTGCTTAGCTAATCTCAAGCCACACCGATTCCTAATTCAAAACCACATTCAATGCAAGCAAAAAAAAAAAAAAAAAAAAAAACCACATTTTCACCTTTTGATTTCCACTCCTTTTTTCACTTGTTTTTCTCTCTTCAATTTATCACACACATTTCTACTTCTCAAATCCCCAACAACACTTTTCCAATTCCGTCTCGCCCATTTCCCTTTCCCTGGCGTGATTTTGCTTTCTTGAGAAAAAAAGGTGCAGACTTTCTCTTCATTTCGGTCTTTCATGAGGTGGGGTTAGCTCCGATTGTCCGACCCCGAGGGCTTTCTGTGTCTTTGGTGAGACCCAAATCGGTGTGTTTTTCTGGGTTTGTTTCATTTGATTGATCGGTGAACTGGGGCTGTTGATTCTGATGGTCTGTGTGATTAGGGTATGTGTTGTGGTTGTTTTTGATGTATTGATGATGAAAAGATTCGATTTTTATGATCCGAGTGTGTGGCTGATCAGGCTCTTCAGTTTCTTGGTTCTGGGGTTGCTCAGATGATGCTTTTTAGTATGTGTTTGAGATTTGTTGATGCTGGAAGATTTCTGTTTAAAATCTGCTGTGTGTTTTGTTGATTTTCGATTGATTGTGGTTTGTTGCGTAATCAGATGAGACATGGATGTAGCTTGAATTTGAGTTTTAGTGCGAAAGATTGAGACTGTTAGAACTTTCGGTTTGGCGGTCTTACCATTTTGGACTGAGGTATATAATGTTCTCGGTGCTGCGAAGTTGCGAAGTGAAATGGTGTAAACAAGCGATAAATGGATGATTGTAAGGTTTGGTTTTTGAGTTGCCTGGTCAAGGTCATACGTGTTCAATGGCGCGCGGTAGCTTGAGTCGTTTATATGGTTTAGCGAATTCTAGTAAAGAAATTTAGTTGCTTTTAAATCCGTTGCCCTTTCTCACAGTTATAGCGGGTGGATGTTGAGGTATCTTTTGGTTTCATTTGACCGGTAATGTAGATGGTAAGTGTTATCTTGTAATGATTTGGCAAATAGGTTTTGATAAGTTGTAGTGTGATTCGGCTGTTGTTAAAAATTCGTTATATTGGTTAGATTTACCGGCTATTGGATGCTTAAATTGTATGCATGTCTTTGTATTTTTTTTCGCTGTTCTAACGGTGTAGCGTAGTCTGAGTAATCAATTGTGTGTGAATGATGCTTTCAGGTCTCTTCCATTTATGTATTAATTGAGGCTCGGGACTCTTGTTTTCAGCCGTCAACACCGCCCTGATGCAGGGGCGTAAAAGTTCCGGGGGTTCTTCTACCGGAACTACTGAGTTTGACCATGGTGGTGCTCCTAGAGCAATTACTGCGGAAATTTTCTGGGATGATGAACTTTTGCAAGAATTTTTGAATTCTTTAGACGACACAGGAGCGACACATTATGGTTCTTCTGATGCGGGAAGATACAATCCGAGCTATTGTAATCGCGCCGTGGCCAGTTCGAGCAGCATGCAAAATGCTGCTGGCCGCAGTGATCAAAAGTTGGACAATTCTGGAACAGTTATTGGGTTCAAAGAATGGTACAATAATCCCGCTCCTTCGGCTCCAGATAACAACAATTCAAACCTCGGAGGTAATCACAATCTGAATAGACCATTGACCTTGTGGAGCTCTGGCACTGAGGCGAATCGTCAGAATCAATTAACTTCAAACGGCCATCTTAACTTTCAGAATCTCGATCTGAATTTTGGTATCGCCTCGAATTTTCAAAGGCAAGCTGCTGCCGTTAAGAATCATTTTTCTGCACGCGGTTATGGTATTGGTAGTCTCTTGACGGGAGATAATGCTAGAAGTTTGGATAATTCACATGATGCATCTCGATTACCCTGTAAAAGAAAATTTATGGACGCGGATATTGGACAATCTTCTGCTGCCGGAAGCTCGAGGCCCTATCAACATGCAGACGGTAGTAGCTCGCATCCTATACCTGTTGATGATTCAGAAAGCAGTTTAAATATTTCAGGGCCTTCCAAAACTTTGCGTTCTAGTCCTGGAAGAAACAATACAAGAAATGTCCGTTCAAGGTTAAGTTCTTCCGGTCAACCCTCTGCGCCCCTGAATATTAATTCAACAGGCAGTGGTTCCATGCCTAATAATGATAGCGGACGATCACACCTCAATGCAAGGCTACCATCTACCATCCCTTTCGCAGCAGCGAGTGAAAGTTCCAATCAGCTGGACTCTCCTGCTGTAAATCGTGTGGCGCTTCCGCGAAGTGCTCAGTCAGTCAGACGAAGTAGAGTTCCTAGTTCAAGATCTGCCAATGCATCTGGTGTAATTATTGGTGATCAGGGCGTCGCGCAACTTGCTGAAGCTGCGACGAGAATTAGAAATGTATCTCCTGCAATTATTCCTCCTGATCCAACGCCTGCTCCAGCTCCTGTCCAGGTCCCGGCTCTAGATTCTGAATTTAACGCCAGTGGGAACTTATCAGTTGGACGCGCTTGGGGCGCTGGGCAAGGTTTCTCCTCAGGACAGAGGGTTGCGGAAATTGGAAGGAGATCAGTGGTCGCAACTGGTGGGTCTGGTCATGCTAGCGGTAGCAACAATCAATTCCAGCCAATGTCAGGTGCCGCTTTATTAGGGGCCCCATTTTTTTTCCTTGGATTAAATGGCCAAGGAATTGGCAACGCAAGTGCGAGCAACAATCAATCCCTGCCAACGCCAGGCTCCGGTTCTTCCTCACACCAGCGAGTATCAGCAATAAATGACCAAAGAATTGATCATGCGAGAGCGAACATCTATCGATCCCCGCCAATGCCAGTTGCTGTTTCTTCACGTCCGCCAATTTCCGTATCTGCAATAACTGGCCGAAGAAATCAACATGCTCATGGGTCTGATCAGGCGAGTACTAGAAACAACCAACCCCTGGCAGTACCAAATGCCGCTCCTTCACGCCGGCCAATATCAGCGTCTGGAACAAATGGCCAACAAAGACGGGGTAATGTTCGTGGTATGCCCAACTCTTCACAAAGTCTCGTTGCGGCAGGTGACGCTAGAAGCACACAAATATCTGAGGTTACATTCTCAACTTTCCTCTTTCCTGCATACCGGTTTACGATACTAATTTTGTAAGTAAACTTCAAATTTTATTATGTGCGAACCATGAAAAAAATATATCATGCTAACGTATTTATTTTGGGGAATAGGTACCTGTCTGTTATATATATTCAGCTTTCGAAAAACTCATTTCTGTTTTGGTCAAGTTTAGTCGTTGATAGAATTTAGTAGTCGTTGGATCACTTAGAAAATATTTAGCCGAAGAAAGAGTTTAGTGCTGCTATAAGAAATCATTTTTTTAATTTGAAGTATCGTACATTTTTGAAGGATTGTCGCATATGATTCAAGCTATGATATATATGTTTACATCCTGTTCCTCGAATCTGTCAGGATGAAATGATGCTCAATGAGTCTGAATCGTTTGAAATGGGTGCGGAATCGCCTGATAGACATAGTGACCTGCGACTAGATATTGACGACATGTCTTACGAGGTTTGCAAAAAAAAAAATTTACTCAATCAGATGCACGTACTTGTCCTGCTGACCCTCGTTGTCTGAAGTTATTCTAATTTTTTTACAGGAACTGCTGGAACTGGAAGAGCGCATCGGAAACGTGAATACAGGCCTGACTGAGGAAGCTATCATGAAGCACCTGAAGCGACGCAAGTTCGTACCAACCAATGAAGAAACCGAGCCATGCTGCATCTGTCAGGTAAACAAACTTAAAGATTCTCCAAAAGGGAAGGCTGTAATTTTTGTAGCGGTAAACTGATGTTATGAATAACACTTTCCAGGACGAATACAAGAAACATGAGAGCGTAGGGAGCCTCAACTGCGGCCACAGCTTCCACCAAGGCTGCGTCAAGCAATGGCTCATGGTTAAGAACTTATGCCCCGTCTGCAAAACCACCGCGCTCTCTTCCCCGTGAACTTATAAATAGCGTATACCTTCGTATTCGCTCCACAGGAATTCGACGTATTTTCCTAGTCTCACCACAGGGATTCGTCTATAGACTTTTTCATCTGCATTTACAGTAGAGGAACTTTGATGCTATAAAACCAAATCGTAAGTGTTTTTGGATAGCATTTTGTTACTTCATTTCTTGCTCGAATTCGAGCTTTTTTTTCCTGTAAATGTGCAGCTCTTCACCTTTTCATTTGCTTGTTAATCAGGTCCACTCACCAGCGGGACTACCTGGAACTAGGAAACAGTTTTACAGATTCTCCTCGGCTGCTTGGACATTTGTTTTGTCAGAATAAGAAGATTCTCCTTCATCCTTCTTTTTCTAGAACTTTATCAATTATGACATCTTTCATATTTTCAAACATTACATCTATGCGTTCTGGTTCTTGCGAATCTTGTAAGATATTATTGCTGGTTGTCGCATAGATACTTCAATCCGAGACATTATTTCATCCTCAAGACGAAATAAATCTTTTAATTTTTAAGATAAGCCGCTACGAATTCTTCTTTTGAACACACTTTAACTTTTCTACAAGGGATTGATTTTTATATCAAATTTATAGAATTGCTTTTTACTGTCTCTGCAAGTATTTAAACATAATGATTGAACAACGTTAAATTTATCTTAATTCAAACTTGTTGAAATGGAGGACTTTCGTGTCCAAACGGGCAGCTGGAATTTGAGTGACGACATTAAATGTCAATGTACTAAATTATTAAATACAGCTACTCTACGTTAAAAATAGATTCCTTGTGTCACTTCATGTGCCCACATTTATTACCTATTCACCTACTTACTGCACCGTAATAAAATATAATTTTTATTTTAATATTATTATATTTGATTTGACTGTCCCGATCGTAAAAATTAACGTTACTACGAATTAAATAAATTTGCAATGAAACATCAATCGATTGAATAAGATCCGAATGTGAAGGCGGGTTATGATGTCAACCCACGAGCCATAAATCCGGAGCCAGTCGGTGGAACATGTTGAAATAATATTTTAAGATATTTATTAAATTATAGAAAGAGTCAAAAAGTATGGAATATGTGAAATTGGACCCAACAAAATTGACAAGCTGTTTTGCATATTACAGCTTTCTCACTTTCCTTGATCCTTCGTGCCAACTGTCACACGTATTTATTTTATTTATGAGATAGAAGATCGTCAAAAAACTGATACATATTTATAAATATTTGGTGTAACGGCGAAGGTATGGGGCACATAAAAAGTTGAGCAAAAAACTCAACCAAGCAATCTCAAACCCACTCCCAAAAATGCACGCCAAGACGGACTCGGACGCGACGAGCGTGACCCATTCCTCGCCGCCGCGGTCCCCGCCCCGCCGCCCGGTGTACTACGTCCAAAGCCCGTCCCGGGACTCGCACGACTTCGAAAAGGCGACGACCAATTCCTTCCATTCCACGCCCGTCATAAGCCCCAGTGGCTCACCTCCCCACTCCCACTCCTCCCTCGGCCACCACTCTCGAGACTCCTCCTCCACCCGCTTCTCCGGCTCGATCAAGTCCAAAGTCGTCCCCAATGACCCGGCCCGTAAGCCCCACAAGGCGTGGGGCAAGAAGGGCCGGTTTGACGTCATCGAGGAGGAAGGCTTGTTGGAGGACGATGAGAGTGGCAAGAGACGGTCCCGGAGGTGTTACATTTTTGCATTTTTGTTGGGATTCCTCGTCCTTTTTGCAGCTTTTTCGTTGATTCTGTACGGTGCTAGTCAGCCTCAAAAACCGCTAATCTCAGTCACGGTATCAAACATCACATCATCTCATTTACGAGCTTATATAGTTTGATTTGGTATCAGATCTTTCTGACATGTTCCAAAAATTTGGCTGCAGAGTATCCAATTTGACCAAGTCGGAATCCAAGCCGGATCGGACCATTCCGGGGTCGCGACAGATATGCTCACACTCAACTCGACCCTCAAGCTGATCTACCGGAACACGGCCACTTTTTTCGGCGTCCATGTCACCTCCACCCCTCTAGATCTCACATACTCACAGCTCACGATCGCATCGGGATCCGTAAGCGAATCAAATCATTTTTTTCATTGAATTCCTTATCTAACAGTAACACAAAATGTGACATTTTTGTATATGTGATGAAATGTGTCGGTTCGATTCAGATCGATAAATTCTACCAGTCGCGAAAGAGTCAGAGGAAGCTATCGATCAATGTTTTAGGGAGCAGGGTGCCGTTGTACGGGAGCGGGGCGGGGCTGAGCAGCACGACCGGGGCGTTGACCGTGCCGGTGAATCTGACTCTGAGCTTCACGGTCAGGTCAAGAGGCTACGTTTTGGGTAAATTGGTGAAGCCGAAGTTTTACAAGAAGGTCAAGTGTGATGTGAATTTGGATCCTAAGAAATTAAGCACTGCCGTTTCATTGAAGGATTCATGCACATACAAGAATTGATCTCACACGGGCAGCGAGTTCGGGCAGCTTTTGGGTCAGTGGGCAGGCCGTGCCGGTCCTGAGAAATTAGTTACTTTTTTATTTGTTTATTTAAATGATGTATACAACAATCAAATAAAATTTATTTTATTTACTTCATTATATTGGGCCCAATGGGCCTTTTCAAACCGATGACAATTATGTGCAAAAGCCCACTTTTCAACCGTAGGCGTTTAACTTTACCATATTTCCATTTCAGTCCCTTAACTTTTATGATTGCGAAATCGAAGGTCCCACGTTTCAATATTTTCATTCATTGCTTTACCGATCTCACGAATCTCAACTCGCAGCTGCCTCGTCGGGTCTCTCTCTCTCCTCGCCATGGCGATGCCGCCGGACCAGTTTCAGTTCATACTGCAACAACAGCAGCAGCAACTGCTACAGCAACAGAAACGAGCAGATCAATCGTTCAGGTGCGATTTTCCGATTCGAATCCTGTCAAATTTATTTTCTAGGGTTTCGATCCGTTGATAGATTGACTGCGTTGGTGCAGAAGCTCCTGCGCGACTGACGGACGTGTCGGAAAGTATTTGGATGACGGGAATCAGTTCGGTGATCAGCCTCAGCATCCTCCGCCTTATGTTCCACCATGTAAAATTCTCCCTTTTTTAAAAATTTGGTTTAATTATTTTCGTTCTGGGTTTTCGTTTTCTTGTATTTGGAGTTATGAAAGAAGCTTGAATTTTGCAATTCCGATGTCTGTTTTCTCGGAGTTAGAAAAGCCCTAAATTTTGTTTACTGATGATGTCTACTTCTGTTGTAGAACTTGAGAAAGTGGTCATTTGGGGTTTTGTTAAATTGAACTTAGTTTATCATTTTCTGATAGTTGGAGTTAGGAAAGAAGCATGATTTCATAATTTTAAAGTTTGCGTTTTTCTCTCCTGAAAAGATATTTACTCTTGTTTGCTTTATAATTTAAGAAAGTGATCATTGGAGTTTTTTCTTGTTTCGGATTGTTGAAGTTGTTGTTGCAGGGTTGGCACCTGGTCTGCTAGCTGGGGCTGCAGATGACATCAATGGTGGATGCAGTTTGCAGTTTGGTTATGGGGTTGAGCTTAAGAAAAGAAAGCTGGAGGTGCAAGATTTTTTTGAGAATAATTCGCAGATTTCTTCTCTTGATATTCTGCGTCCACTATCTGTGTCGACTGGGCTAGGGCTGTCGCTTGAACATGGGCAGATGAACTCTTCTGCGGATTCTGGGCTGTTATCTTTGATTGGTGAAGATATTGGTAAAGAATTGCGACAACAAGATGCAGAGATTGATAGATTTCTCAAAGTTCAGGTAAGCTTTGTAAGATATAATTTCAGAGATTTAGTTTATGTGATATGTAATTTATGCAATTTGGTACCTATTTCTATGATTCACATTCCTCTTATCTTGGTTTTAAATTTAGGAGTTAAGGTTTGTGTATTCAACTGAAGAGATGTCAAATAATATGAACGGGTGATTTTTCAGTTGGACTTTATTAATGAATAACAGATAACGAACATAATGACATTTTGAGTAATTATTGATTGTAATGTTCGCTTTCTTAGAACTGTCATCATATCTTTAGGATACTGAGTATTTTACGACATTTTATTGAGTTTGGAGGGATATTTTCAACATTGAGATACTTGCATAAATGTTATTGGAACACTTAATTGACAGTCTTAATAACGTGTTACTCGTATACAGAATTGGGCGGTTGGAGTTTTGGATACTGAGCTACTTTTTCTGTTATTAGGAGGATTAAATCTTACATGTTGTAACTTTTTATCAATGTTTGTTCACCAATTTAATTTTTGTTTGTTTGTTTGTTTGTTTTATTAGGCTGATCACTTGAGGCAAGCAGTTCTGCAGAAGGTGCAAGAACAACAGCTGAAGACAGTTTCGTATCTAGAAAGTAAAGTCCTCAACAAATTGCAAGAGAAAGAATCTCAACTTCGAATCATCAACCAAAAGAACACGATTCTAGAGGAGCAAATAGAAAATGAGAAAATGAAAGTGGATGTTTGGAAGCAGAGAGCTAAATACAATGAAAACATTATAAATTCGCTCAGGCACAATCTGCAAAACATCTATGCTCAAAATGATGCCAATAAAGAAGGGTTTGGGGACAATGATATCAACGACACTGCCTCATGCTGCAATGGCCGAGCCACTGATTTAAATCTTCTCTGCAAGGACAACAGTTTTATTCAAGAACTAATGACTTGCAAGGGCTGCGGACTGAAGGAGGTATGCATGCTTCTGCTACCCTGCAAACATCTCTGCCTGTGTAAAGAGTGTGAAAGTAAGCTGAGCCATTGTCCCCTGTGTCATTCATCCAAGTTCTTCGGCATGGAGGTCTATATGTAATAATTGGACGACTGATATGAATCCTATCATGTCATCTGTACACAAGTGCTAGATAGTCTATGTCAAAGTCTACTGTGAGAATTGATCATCAGTGATCAATTTGCATACTTTATGAGTTGGGTTACATTTGGTGTCCCTTGTTCATCTTGAAGAACTTGGCCTCAATCCATGTGTTCCTTACTGTAATGTCTACTACCAGGAAATCAGGAATTCAAGAACAAAAACCAGTGAAGAAAATATGTTGATACCCCTTTTGAGAAGCTTGCATTATGTTCTTGCTTTCCACATTTTCAACAGCATGTGAAAGCTTCCTTTATTGTCACAGTGGCTCGTGTTAGTTGGCTATGGAAGTTGAGTCAAATAATAGATGGATTGGAGAATGTGTGAGTGCAAAAGTGAAACCCTTCCTCCTTTCTTTACCTGCTAGCAGCTAGGTAGAAGAATAAAATCTGGACATGATACTAAAGTTGTTGACAGATAAAGATGGTGTCTTGCAATTTTTATCAATGGTTGGCCACTTACTCCATAATCTGGTTCTAAGTTCATCAAGTTTCACATAGAGAGATTCATACATACAATTTGGCAAACCCTTCTTTATTTGCACAGTGGTTGAGATATTCATACTTTCAATTTTCTTATTAAGAGATGATTACATTTAGCTTCTGCGGCACAGTAAATATTAAACAACTTTTTGCCGATCTCCCATTTGTAATTGTCTCATATTGAGTTATAAGAAGTAATATATTACGTTCTTATTTGTCAATGTTTTTTGACAAAGGGGAGACACAAAGAGGAGGTTGGACTTGAAATGGTAAGTAGTATGAAGTAAAGGCAGCTAAAGAGGAGAGGAAAGGAAAAGAAAAAGGTTAGAAAACATTCCAACACATTGAAAGAACATCAAAGATAATGGGATGGAATGATAGAAAGCCACTAGCCTCTTCTTCTATCCTTTTAATGTAACATTTTACCTATATCTTTCTCCTCTCCTCTCCTCTCCTCTCATCTACTTTTTGCATGAAAAAACACTTTATTTTTGGACTATGCATTTGTTTTAACTTTGACAATTCTTCTCAGAAGAAGGTGCTTTTTCATGTCTTTATCTTTGAAAGGAGTTAAAATTTACTTTTGCATGGATTTCAAGGTCTTCACTTTTCCACTTCATAATGCATTTTTCTCTTGTTACAAGATTCCCTTCAATCTCTAATCATTCACTTCCAAAATCTATATCATATATATCATCATTACCCTTCTTTTTCTTTCTCTTTTCTTTCACCTATGTCCCTCAATCATATATTTCTCACATAAGATGAAAACACCAAAGTGGTTACCTCAACTTCATTCTAGAAAAAAGAGAAGTGGAGAACTCAAACCTAGTTTCAGTCACTATAACAAGGTTAATTCCACCAAGTGGAATCACCTAGGGTTAGGGTTTTAAGCTACTCAAGGAAGCTAGATACTCTATATGACCTTTCCATCTTTGTAGAGGAGAGACGCCACTCTCGTGAAGGACAAATTGCAATTAGGTTAATTCTGACTTAAGATTCATCAAGTCTGTTGAATGGATCTTTAAAGTCGTTAATTAGAGCATCTTCAGAGCTGTCATTTTTTCGACAGATGACATGCATCATTTGACCATCAAAACATTATGCAGCGGACCATCTTTTGCTGTTGGCTGGCAGCACAAGAATATGTATCATCTCGCCTCAAAGTTAAGATTCACATTTTGGATGAGGTTGATATATGAAGATTTATCTTCAACCTTTTTTGAATTTAGATATAAAAAAAAACATTGCCTGATTCTAATCTAGTAGGCATTTACTGGTTGAAAAATGTGTACTTCCATCTAGAACATATGAGTAATTAGATACAAGTTGTGAGAAGGACAAAATAGAAAAGAAGAAAGAAGCTAGGGTTTGTGTAGTCGGTTGTTGTTTGTCGCTTTGATATTCCACATTTCGATTCCTTTGGTCTGTTAGGGACGCGTAAATGCCAAAACCCTACAGAAAACACGACACATGAACAGAACAAGCACAAAGTGTTTGATATAGTTTTCTTCAAATCTAGGGTTTGGTTTCCAGTTTGTTTAAACCAAAGCTAGCCCTAACAGTATCCCAAGTAATAAATTACAAACTCCAATGAGATTAAAGTGTTTGAATCTGGATCATGTACAATTTTAATTTATAATTCTCTGTGTTTTTACTGTCGTTTGTCCTCGAAAAGCATATTTTACTAACCATATGTAATCGTTTTATCAACCAATATTCTTGGATACAAAAACTAGTGAAGTCCTAGTCTTTCAAGGGAACGAACTGGTATGAACGAAATGAAAGCTTATATTGATTTCTAGTCGTAAAACTAAAAACCCTAGACTTTATACATGTCACTTTCCTTTAGAAGAAAGCAAGGTTTATGCAAGAAAAAGAACTTAACCTATAAAAAGTTGTGCTAGCTTTGTACACCCTACTCAATCCTTTTGTACTAATTTATTTGTCCACTTAGAGCATCTACAACGGTGAGAGCAGCTGCTATTTAATGTTGAAAACTTTATAAAAGAATTGGAAGGTGCTAAATGAGTTGTTGATTGAGTCTTAAATCATCCAACGATAATCACAGCAGCTACTCTCACCAGATGCTCTTATGTTTGGATTATATATATAACTAATATGGATCATGATGGTGAAAAAGTGGTACTTTAATTCAGCTAGTAGTTAGGATCTGACCTTGGTTTTGGGTCAAACTTGCTCAGCCTTATTGTGGACTAATCTCTACTTTAACTATCATGCTTATGTTGTAGGAGCATCTTTGAGCATGGAGGGTTAGTATTTTAGTGAGCTAGTGGTCCCTCACTTTCACCGTATTTAATCTTACCTTACATTCATAGGGCTACCATTAATAATAAGCAAAGGTTATTTTCGTGATGAGAACATTTACACGAGGAGGTAATCTTCTAGAATGTAACCATGCAAATGGTTAGTAGTAAGTTTCTAAAAAATAATTTAATAGCAAAATTCAAGACTAGGGATTACATTACTTTTGTCTCACTAACAACACTCTCTATTTTGACGCAAAAATCGTCTTTTGTCTAGCAGTAGAATTTGACGAACAGATTTTTATTAAGAAACGATTACAATTAGCCCCTTTCGCAAATCGAGATGATCTGACTACTCCGTCATTTCCTCTTTTGTTTGAGATCCTCATTTATAATTATTTCATATTAAATTATAAAAATGAATATATTAGTAAAACAAATACAATAAGAAAACAAGTGCATATTTTATAGGGTTGGATTAAGGGCTGAAGTTAGTGTGTTTCACAATGCTTTCATACAATTTATTAGTAAAAAAAAGTTAGTGAGGTGTCTCCCATGTCAGGAACTTGTGCATGCTTCATATCTCTCTCTCTTTCTCAATCACACCCGCACAGGCTCATGCGCAGAGAATACTGTGGCTTTTGCAGAGTTTTCATAGAAGAAGAAAATGGTTTCATGGCGGTGTGTCACCACCCAAGCTGATGTAGCAAATTAAATTGAAAAATATGTTACCTGAAAAGGAGATATGACAATAATGGTGGAGAGAAATGTTGTACATAATGCTTCAAATCAAATTGTGAGAATATCTGCATCGAATTTTCAGCGATTATTATGACAATTGTTGAAGGTTCGATGCAGATGGTATGAGACAATTTTTTTGTCTAATTTTTTTTTTCACATATTCAAAATTAGTATTGGGAAGCTGACACTGTCCCTTGTTTTGTTTCTGAAGTTTGGTAGACAATTGTATTGTATTTTGTTACTGTACAATCAAATCATATCACATGGCAAACCTTATTAAAATGACTCCCAGTTCTAGAGAGAGAGAGAGAATCTAATTGTGGAAAAAGTGTCAAACAAAGATCTGACGAGTGGAACCAGAAAAAGAAGAGAAGAAGAAGAAAATTGAATGAGCCTGAGAAATGAACAGAAACAGCAGACAGTGTGAAAACAATGAACAAGACAAAAACTCAGTAACACGCAGCATGGACCTCTCAATCAAACATAAAAATCCACCACACGCTCAGGGAGAGAGAGAGAGAGAAAGATCATTAAAGCTGCTTCATCTCCTGGTTTTCTCAGTCACTAAAAAACAAGAAGATTCAGAGACCAAAATAGAGTGCACTTACACATCATAAATCGAAGTTTGTAGAAGAAGAAAAATCTAAGGTTCAACAAGAAGAAGCAGAAGAAGAAGAAGCGTGAGGTCAGCAGCCTGTCATAATACCAAGCTCTGAAACCCTATCTATCACGTGACATTTCATATATATACATAACATACATTTACTTTGGCGGGTTTGTTGCCACATTATTAAATTCGGGCCCCAACTTTACCATTGAGAATATTGATGAATACTAGGTCAACATTCATTCAAATCAAGATGTAACACACTTTCTTATATACAAAGTTAATATTTTAGGGTTTAGGGTTTCGACTTTTGGAAGGATAAGAGTTGAAAGATAACTAGAGGTTATAATGCAGTACTGAAATTAGCGTGGCGGTGGCCACTGCGTGAAGCACCGCCGTGGGCGGCGGAGGGTGGGTAATGCGTGAGATGGATTGAAATTGAACTAGTGGCCAAGCTTGTGGATGGATTGTCGGACTTGGATTCCTTTAAAGATGTGTGTGTGGTGAAGTGGTCAGTGAAATGTTGTCAGGTCTAGAGAGAGAAACATATTTTTAACAGTCACGGGTTTGCCTCGAAGTTGTAGAGCTGCAGTTCTCACTGTGTGGCTCCACTTATTAAATTTCACTCCTATTTATTTATTTTTACTGAGATTTAAATAATGTTACTGTTGGGTGAGTTTAGGCACAAAAACATCCAGACACATATTCCCTTCAACCCCTCTTTACCCAAGATGCCCTAAAAACTTATCTTATTATAGGTATGTTTATTATTTTTGAAAACTTTTTTATATGAAAAAAATCATTTAAATGAGAAAATAATTCTAGCACGTTGCCCTAGAAGGACCGATTAGCAATATTCTAAAACATTTGTACTAAAAATGTTCTTAGGGCTTCCGAAAAGAAATTGAGTTGAACTAAATTAAATATGTATAAAGCTCACTCGTCTAGAATAAGACACTCTCTTCCACTTCTCACTTTCCATCATCTTCACCTCCTGATTCTTCCACTGATCTGCATCTCTCACTAACCTTCACTTCTCCACCATCCTCACAAAAATGGCGCTTATCATGGAAAACAACAACAGCTACAGCTATGACGACAGCATGAGCAACATCCTCCTCTCCCTCGACTCTCACAAATCCGTCCCTGCTCCATTCCTCACCAAAACCTACCACCTCGTCGACGACCCCTCCACCGACCACATCGTCTCCTGGGGCGACGACAGCTCCACCTTCATCGTATGGCGCCCGCCGGAGTTCGCCCGCGACCTCCTCCCCAACTTCTTCAAGCACAACAACTTCTCCAGCTTCGTCCGCCAGCTCAACACCTACGTAAGCCACTTATCTGTCCCCCCAGTTTCATCCTTCTGAACGATTTGATGTGATTTGGGATTTTGGTGATTTTTTGTCTCTCTAGGGTTTTAGGAAGATAGTGCCGGACAGATGGGAGTTCGCCAACGAGTTTTTCAAGAAGGGAGAGAAGCATCTTCTCTGCGAGATTCACCGCCGCAAAACATCTCAGCCACAAGCTCCGATCAACCACCACCAGACCCAATACTCGCAACAGTTCGGATTCGGTCCACAGAGTTACTTCCCATATCCGAGCCGGCTGAGCATCTCGCCGCCAGACTCGGAGGAGAAGAACAGTGACGTCATCAGTCATTTTAATAATAACAATTTTCCGATCTGGGGATGCGACAATGAATTCTCGCACCCCCAGATCTCATCCCCAACCAACACTGCTTTTATCAACGGATACAGCGGCGGGGCGGCGGTGGCGATGTCTGAGGATAATGAGAGGCTGAGGAGGAGCAATACTATGCTGATGTCAGAGCTGGCGCATATGAGGAAGCTGTATAATGACATCATCTACTTTGTGCAGAATCATGTCAAGCCAGTGGCTCCAAGCAATGCCTATCATCCTTCTAAGCCTTGTGAGCGCGGTGGCGCGTGGAGAGTTGGTAACTTTGATAACCTGAGTAACAACACTTCACAGAGCTCAGTGACGGCGGCGGAGGAGTTGGAGAATGAGGAGGATGACAATGTGAGGATGAGACTGTTCGGAGTGCAGCTGCGGCCGTCTAGCTCCTCGAGCAAAAAGAGGCTGCATTCTGAGCTGGGTCTGAATCTCATGCCGCCATCACAATGCTAGACTAGTTCATATGTTCAAGGTTTGATTATGACATCATCAGGTATGCATCTTTCATCATCATCATCATCATAAAACTGAATCTTCAGCTAGTCTCTCATTCATCAGATTTCATCAGCATCTTCTAGATCTGGGTTTTTGAAACCCATGTGTAAATACAGATCAAGTTTCATTTTTGCTGTTGTTGGGATTACTGGCGATTTCAGAGTTTCAAGCATTTATGTCAAAGCTGAGTTTTGGTTTTCAGAATGGTCAAGATCACTAAATCACCGGCTAAGCTAATTAAGTTTAAAAGCTGTTAACTGAATATATGACACTCCAAAGTTCTAGTCGATTTCTGATGGGGGCAGAGCAGGGGCTCGGTGTAAGCCACATGTGAGGAGATTTAATTTGTTGAAAGGTTTCTATCAAGGAGATCACATTTTTATTCATTGTTCTTCTTGTGAAGAAGACAAGATTAAAAGAAAGAAAAAAAGAAAACCTTTGCCATTTGCTACTTAAAGTATAAGACTTATCCTCTTTAAATTACTCTTTGGATCCTTTCTGTATATTCACGTTCTAGGTACACGTTTTGACCCTAGGGAGATCAGGTACATGTTTTGATGATGACCCATTTGTTTTTGGACCTGAGCTAGTGGAAGATGATGTTTGATCTGAGCTTCTCTCTGAAGATGCAAATGTTATGCTTTCTGGGTCTGCAGAAATGCAGTGTGCTTTCTGACGATGATATGATCCGAATCGTTTTAAGTATAGTCTGACCTAACTATCTCTCGCATTCCATACGCTCATAACTTTGGATGTTACAGTATAGTAAAGGTGTATATGCACGCATTGACATAAGTACAACTCAAAATACTTGAAAAGTGAGTCTAGAGAGAGAAAAAGGGTGAGAATGGGGGAAGTAGAAGTATAAAATAGGGCGATGGTAGAGAGAGAGAGAGAGAGAGAGAGAGAGAGAGAGAGAGAGAGAGAGAGAGAGAGAGAGAGAGAGAGAGATGTGTGTGAGAATGTTTTTGTCCTGCAATTATCTCAAGGCTAATAAACAAAATTTTCATTTTTTCTTTTGAAATTGATTAAAGAATTCATGTGTAAATTGTAAAGTATTAGAGAGTAGTGAGAGAATCATCTTTGATCAAGGTTTTGTCTCTTTTTGAAATGCAGAGTCGCACGTGGTTGTCACAGATTCTCCTTTTAGTTACTCAAAAATAGTGAATTATAATAAATAGGAGATTAGAAAGTTACATTTATTTCACATGTGCAATCTAATTGATTAAAAACATTCACACAAAAAAGTGGCCAATTCTTTGTAGGGATTGCTTAGTGGTGGCTGTTGAGCCCAATTTGCTAAGCAGCCCAACTTTGAGTTGCCAATTTTCTGTTTAGGGTTTTACGTTAATCAATCATGCATCTCATAATGTTGTGGCCTAAACACATCGATCCAAATGACCAGCTGACGTCATCAGCCTACTACACAATTAGAGAGAAGTTGAGAGAGATTTGAAGATTGATGAAGGTGCCAAGTTCATACTGACATCCCTAGCATGGGAGGAGATTTTTAGGGTTTCCTTGATCCTTCCATGTCATTTCTTAACTAGTTTGTTCATTAGTCAACACCAAGATTGCTACAATGACTAGTTTGGTACATTCTACACACTTCTAGATACCAAGATCTAAACTCATCTACAAGTCATTGCCAAAACACCTTGTGTTTTGTATCTTGTTGATGTATTTGGATCTTAGGAAGTGGACGAGGTGCCAAACAAAAGATTTGGTTCGAAATCGCCATGTTTCGAAATGCGATTTGGGAGCTCATCAGAGGTCTCGTATTGCCATTTTCAGATCAAATCGATCCGAATTTGGTTAAATTGAACAAAACTGACCTGAACTTATTATTTTGTGACACAAAGAGGGTCCGAACATCAAATATTTATTTGAAAATGAAACTAAGTTGAATTGAATTAAAATTAATACGAGGAGCTCATTTTAAAGTGGATGCTAACTAGGGTTACACACTTAAACAAAGTCATCCACCAACCCACAATCTCATCACGTTGAGTGCATACATACATATATAGACAATCATAATTTCTATTTATTAATCTTGATTACCCATTAACTCACATTAATTTGTTTAACCTAATTTATATAACATTAGTGTCAAGATGATCCACATATAGTTTATTATTGAAGCAAAAGAAGTCCTTCTCAAACTCTTTCTTACCACTTCAATTGAACTTGTTCTCATGAACGTGGTCACTAGTAGCTAATAATATAGTTGAAAAATTGGACCTTAGTTTGTGGGTCTTAATCTTTTCACAGGTTCATCTACACTTATTTTTTCACCCATAAGACATTTGACTTAAAGAAAGACCTAGCTTATGTGAAACCCTTAAACAATAGCAATTTTGTGTAATGGGTCTTACTGCATCTACTTCTAAGTATACTTTAATAAGGCCACTAGCTAGGTTACGACAAAAACATCCTTGGAAACATTTGTAGAGTGGTTATATAGGGTAGGGTGTCTTCTAGTAAATTTTTTTAAACAAGCATTTGGTCATGAAGGTGACGCAAAGGTATAAACACTCATCAATGATAATGACACGCTTATTTTGATCATCAACACGCTAAGTATAAACCCTAAATATTAAGCATTTGATGAATTTAGCAAAAGGAAGTTTCTTGTAAATGCATCTCTATATTGACCGGGTCTCGTATTTGGGTTCCTAGTCACATCTAATGCCTAGACGCGTTCAGAAGCTGCTGGATGATTTAAGGCTAGAAACCTTATAAAGGAGCTGAAAAGTGTTGAAGGAGCTATTTGATGAAATTGAAAACGTTATAAAGGAGCTGAGAGTTTCTGAAAGAGCTGCTGACTGAGCCTTAAATCATCCAGCAACGACTGAAGGTCCGGTGCAGATACTCTAAGAGACTCACCATCAAGAACGTGTTAGAATGTGTCATATTGGCTAAGGATGCACATAATATAATGTATACGAAAACGTGTGAGTTAGTTTTATGAATTATTATTGACTTCTCATTTGCAGTCCGAACTGAAAAAATATATAATAATGTAGTTTATATTGTCAAGATTTCAAGGCTTCTACTTGGCAACTCCAAGTGGCAACATTAGCAATGGCTGATGCAGAAAGCAGTAATGAAGATTTCTGCAAGGGTTACATGATCTTGAATCATCAAAAAGCAGGCTTTTTTGATATCATTCGTCTCTTGTACTGCAAAAAGCTTGAAGAAATATCGTTTGTCGATTGCTCAGAGGAGGATGAGCTTGTGGATTGGGAGAGACGGTGGCTCATCTTCATCTCGATTTGCGTACAGAAAGTTCTATTTTTAGGAAGGAATGTGTTGGCCTGCATAGGGTGTGTCATTGAGACATGGCTCAATCTTTTACTACTCAATGGCGGGTTTTTCAAGCTCCTGTACAAGTTTTTAACAGGTTTGTATCCATTGCATTCATTTTTAAGTTTCAGGGTTCAGTATTCCGTTCAAATCGTGTGTCTGCGGTTCTGATACCATGTGATTTGTTAGAAATACCGGACTAAATCCACATATGACTCAAAAACTTAAGTTCAAGAGTCACGGTTCATTCAAACCTACAGCGATGTGGGACAATTCTTCAAACGCTCGTCTCTAACGGCCTTCCTTATCTAGGTTTTAGAGTTTCATTGGAATTGGAATGTGAAACCCTTTCTTTTGGTCTGAGTTAACTTTTCGAGCTTCGACATTTTCAATAATGGCAGGAAGAGTACAGTGGCCGGATAAAAATTCGCCTAATTACGTAACAATCATCGGAAGCCTGGACCCTCGCCGGGACCTTGACGTAAAGATCAAACCAGGTGATCCAGGATACAATTCAGAGCTGTCTATCATGGCTGCTAAGGTTGTTTATGAGAATGAAGCATATATAGAAAACACAGTGGAACAACATTGGAAGGTATGCCAAGCTCAAACCCTAATTAAATAATCAAAAGTTAACACATGTTAACTAGCTAGTGATTACGCTAAAGCTTCTCTCTATTTTATGTCTACTGCAGATGACAGATTTGGGATACTACAAGTGTTATAATGGTAAGAACACAACACAAAAAACAAAGTCCTTTCAACATGGTTATTACATTTGTTTTATTCTGAATTTTGCTATGATAACCCTACATAAATTCCAACTTTTCATAAGATAATATAACCTAATTTTTTTTCCATATTTTATCTCAAAATCCTCCACCAGAGGCCTTCCATGTTTGACGTCCTTTTGCCACTAGACCACGCTCTTATGATTTTTTTCCTTTTTCTATTCTACCCCAAATCCCACTGAATCCTCTGCTCTGGTCTAGTCAGGAATCGAACCCTAATCGCTAAAACGTTAACGTCCCTTCATTCTAGTTCCACTGAACCGATATGTAACATTTCATAAGGTGTTTAACCCGGTCTAAAATTGTTAGACATGTGATGTTATATCTTTGTGTTGCAGCCTACCTTGATGATTACAAAACAAGAGCCTTCATAAGCCAAGATGAAAGCACCAACCCTAACCTAATTACGGTCACATTCAAGGGCACAAGTCCCTTCACCGCCCAAGATTGGATTGCAGACTTTGACATCTCATGGTATGAATTTGAAGGTGTAGGACGAGTCCATGCAGGGTTCATGAAAGCGTTGGGGTTGCAAAAAGGCAGTGGGTGGCCTAAGGAGATACCTGCAGGGAGTCCTCCATATGCTTACTACACTTTGAGAAAGAAGCTCAAGGAGTTGCTCAGTGAGAACGAAGAAGCCAAGTTTGCAGTCACCGGACACAGCTTGGGTGGAGCATTGGCGATCTTGTTTGTGGCGGTGCTGATGTTTCATGAGGAGGATGAGCTGCTGGAGAGGCTGGAAGGAGTTTATACTTTCGGACAGCCCCGTGTCGGGAACGAGGAGTTTGGAGAGTATATGACTGATAATATGGAGGATTATCATGTGAATTATCATAGATATGTTTACTGCAATGACATGGTTCCTAGGTTGCCATTTGATGACAAGGCTCTCATGTACAAGCACTTTGGGTCATGTTTCTACTTCACCAGCCATTACAAAGAAAAGGTACCAAAAAAAAACCCTAAAACTCAGATTCGATTTTTCTCATTAAATCTGTCAGAGCATTTGCACCGAGCCTTCAGCAGGCGGCTGCTAAAACAGCAGTTCCTGCTGCTGAAGGCCCGATGCAGATGTTTTAGTGTGAGGTTGGCAGTCTTCTTATGAACATCTTCTCAGGAATTGAAGGAGGAGCCTAACAAGAACTACTTCTCACTGCGGTGGATTATACCTATGTTTTTGAATGCATGCTGGGAGCTGATCAGAGGGTTCATACTACCATGGAAATTTGGACCTGAATATAAAGAGAACTGGGTCATGAAATTGGGAAGACTGTTCGGGTTACTGATCCCAGGTCTGTCGGCTCATATTCCCCTAGACTACGTCAACTCGACCAGATTGAGTCAGGTTCAACAGACTGATCCTAGGTAGGCATGATGATGATACAGATGCAATCTGCCAAATCTTCATGTTTACAATGTCACAAATGTGTTTCATTTTCACCTGTGTTGAATTGGTCTAAGTCGTTATTAGTTTGCATTTGAATGAGTCTTATTTTGTTTTAACAATAAGTCTACATCTTCAGGAAGTGGATGAGTAGTCATAACGTAGTGGAAACTGTCTCCTGTTTTCACTCTTCAATTAAAGAACAAGTTGTAAAAGGCTGAATATAAAGCCTGCATTTGCGTTCGGTATCAAATAAGAACTTTTCACCAAATCCTATTGTGCACATTTTGAGTGTTATAGTTTTTCACATTTGATATCAAGAGCCTTAGATTAGGGCCTGATTTAGGAGAGTGAGGGGATATGACGACGTCTGATAAATTTGTGTAGCCAGACATTCCGAAGTTTGACGGACCCTGTCGCAAATCGAGATGGTCCGCTTAGTCTGTTATTTCCTCATTTCTTTGAGATTTCATTTGTAATTATCTCATATTGAGTTATAATAATGAATATATAATTTCATAGTGATCCCTGAATTGTACCACATTTTCTTGAAATGTGGATAAGTGGATCAAGGTTAAAGTTAGGGTTATGATTATGATTAGGCTATGCTTTGTTTTATTGGAAGTGGGTTGATGCTTGAGAATGTGGAAGCCACATTAGTGTGTGAGATTTAATTTTGTGAAATGTTTCTATGAGAAGATCACATTTATTCATCGTTCTTCTTGTGAAGACAAGATTAAGAGCATCTGCTCCGGAGTAGATGTTTCCACAATAACTGTTAAACGATTTATAAGGCTGCTAGCAGTTGTTGTGGATGTTTTAGCTGCCGTTGATTGAGCACCTTCTTTATTCTAAGAGGTGAAAGAAAACCTTTTCCATTTGCTACTTAAAGTATAAGACATATCCTCTGTAGATTACTCTTTGGATCCTTTGTGCATATTCACGTTCTAGGTACATGTTTTGACCCTAGGGAGAGAGTGACACTAGGGAGATCAGGTACATGTTTTGAAGATTACCCATTTGTTTTTGGACCCGAGCTATGGAAGATGATGCTTAATCTGAATCGTTTTAAGTATAATCTAACCTAATAATCTCTCGCATTGCATAAACTCATAACTGTGTATGTTACAGTATAGTAAAGGTGTGTATGCACGCATTGACATATGTAAACTGAGTTTACTTGAAAAGTGAGTCTAGAGAGAGAAAGGTGAGAATGGGAGAAGTAGAAGTATAAAATAGGGCGATGGTAGAGAGAGAGAGAGATGTGTGTGCGAATGTTTTTGTCCTGCAATTATTTCAAGGCTAATTTGTTGGGATTTCTTAGTAGTTTGCTGTTGAGCCCAATTTGCTAAGCAGCCCAACTTTGAGTTGCCAATTTTCTGTTTAGGGTTTCATGTTAATCAATCATGCATCTCATAATGTTGTGGAATGATATTTTTTAGATTTTATTTTAGCAAAAATAATACTCGATTTGTCGGGCAGAAGGTTCTTCTTTTGTTAAAATGTCCCTCAGAATTTTTAGGGTTTTGGAGTGAGTGTTAAATCTCATTAACATTAATGGTGGGCTTCTCCGATTATGTATCAAGATCCTGAGAGGTTCTTGCTATGTTTTTTCCTTATTGATTATTCCAATTATTGTGAGACGAGTTAGGGTTCCATTTTGAGGATCAAGATAGACTAGTTCAATGTCGACTGAATATCTGTAACCATTTTTATACAAATGACGATTCTTGTGCTGCATAGGTCGGAGCTTGAACTGGCCAGAAAGGGATTCAGCTGATTTCCTTTCGCTTATCGGAAACCTAGACCACAGAGTTCAGCTAGCCACTTTGGATCGCACACTGAGTTCATTAGATGCAGATGATTGGAGAACAGAGACATAGATCTGTCATGGGATGAGTTCCAACATGTTGAAAAGTCCATGCTGGGTTCCTGAATTCCTTAGGGTTTACTGAGTCCAGAAACAAATCGATTCAAATGACCAACTGACGTCATCAGCCTACGGCACAATTGGAGAGAAGTTGAGAGAGATTTTGAAGATTGATGAAGGTGCCAAGTTCATACTGACAGCCCTAGCATGGGAGGAGATTTTTAGGGTTTCCTTGATCCTTCCATGTCATTTCTTAACTAGTTTGTGCATTAGTCAACACCAACATCGCTACAATGACTAGTTTGGTACATTCTACACACTTCTAGATACCAAAACCACATGTTATGATATAGACCTAAACTCATCTACAAGTCATTGCTAAAACGCCTTGTGTTTTGTATCTTGTTGATGTATTTGGATCTTAGGAAGTGGACGAGGTGCCAAACAAGAACTACTTCTCTTTAGTGTTGTGCACGCCATGTTTCGAAATGCGATTTGGGAGCTTATCAGAGGTCTCGTATTGCGATTTTCAGATCAAATCGATCCGAATTTGGTTAAATTGAACAGAACTGACCTGAACTTATTATTTTGTGACATAAAAAGTGTCCGAACATCAAATATTTATATGAAAATGAAACTAAGTTGAATTGAATTAAAATTAATACGAGGAGCTCATTTTAAAGTGGATGCTAACTAGGGTTACACACTTAAACAAAGTCATCCACCAACCCACAATCTCATCACGTTGAGTGCATACCTACATATATAGACAATCATAATTTTTATTTATTAATCTTGATTACCCATTTACTCACATTAATGTGATGATGCAGAAAGCCACAGGTGTTTGTTTAACCTAATTTATATAACATTAGTGTGAAGATGATGATCCACATATAGTTTATTATTGAAGCAAAAGAAGTCCTTCTCAAACTCTTTCTTACCAATTCAATTGAACTTGTTCTCATTAGTGGTCACTACTACTAGCTAATAATATAGTTGAGATTAATTGGACCATAATTTGTGAGGTGTGAACGTAGGACATTTGACTTCAAAGAGAGACTCAACTTATGTGAAACCCTTAAACAATAGCAATTTTATGTAATGGGTTTTACTCCATCTACTTCTAAGTATACTTTAATAAGACCACTAGCTAGGTTACCACACAAACATCCTTTGGAAACATTTGTAGAGTGGTTATATAGGCTAGGGTGTATTCTTGTCTAAGTTTTTGGTTTTGAGTAGTGGAGTGTGATCTTGTTCCCGGCGCTACATAGAGCTGCAATGACAGTGTCTTGCAGTTCAGATCAGCATGCAGTTTGTGTCTGAGTTTTGAGCTTAGGATTCGCATTATATACATTGTGATGTAACATACCTCTTTAGTCGGCCATGGACATGACTTGATCATACTGATCAAGAGAACCACGTAAATCCTTGTTTTTCTTTTTTTCGCATCAATCTTAATGCCTAACATTTTGAACAAGCATTTGGTCATGAAGGTGACCCAAAGGCATAAACACTCATCAATGTTAATAACACTTATTTTGATCATCCACACGCTAAGTATAAACCCTAAATATTAAGCATTTGACCATTTTAGCAAAAAGAAGTTTCTTGTAAATGCATCTCTATACAAATTAGGTCTCATATTTTGTTTCCTAGTCACATCTAATGCCTTAGAGACTCACCAACAAAGAACATATTAGAACGTGTCATATTGACTAAGGATGCACATAATATAATATATACGAAAATGTATACATTCGATTTATGAATTATTATTGACTTCTCATTTACGGTTCGAACTAAAAAATAAAATATAATAATTTTGTCAATATCTGGAAACTCTGATCGAACACCAAGCATGTAGTTTATATTGTAGTGTTCAAAGTTAATAAGGAACAAGATTTCAAGGCTTCTACCTGGCAACTCCAAGTAGCAACATTAGCAATGGCTGATGCACAAAGCAATAATGAAGATTTCTGCAAGGATTACATGATCTTGAAACCACAAGAAGCTGGCTTCTGTGATCTCATTCGTCTCTTGTACTGCAAAAAAGTTGAAGAAAGATCATTTGTCAACTGGTCAGAGGAGGATAAGCTTGTGGATTGGGAGAGACGATGGCTCATCTTCATCTCGATTTGCGTACAGAAAGCACTATTTTTAGGAAGGAAGATGTTGGCCTGCATAGGGTGTGTCGTTGATACATGGCTCAATCTTTTATCACTCAATGGCGGGGTTATCAAGCTCGTATCCAAGTCCTTAATAGGTTTGTATCCATCATGTATTTTGGCCCAGATCGTGGGTCTGTGGCTCTGATACCATGTGAATTTGTTAGATATACCGGACAGAATTCCAATATGATTCAAAAGCTTAAGTTCAAAAATTACGATTTTTTGTAATTCAATATATCATAACAAACTATCCTTCAAAATAGCGATGTAAGACAATTTTTCAAATACTTATCTCTACCGGCCTTTTTTATCAGGATTTTAGGGTTTCATTGGAATTGGAATGTTGCCTGCATATGTGAAACCCTTTCTTTTGGGTTGAGTTAACTTTTTCAGCAATGGCAGGAAGAGTAGAGTGGCCGGATAAATACTCGCCTAATTACACGTCACTCATCGGAAACCTGGACCCTCGCCGGAACCTTGACGTCAAGATCAAACCAGGTGATCCAGGGTACAATTCAGAGCTGTCTATCATGGCTGCTAAGACTGCTTATGAAAATGAAGCATACATAGAAGACACAGTAAGACAACATTGGAAGGTATGCCAAGCTCAAACCCTAATTAAACAAAAAATTAACACATGTTAACTAGCTAGTGATCATCCTAAAGCTTCTTTAATTTCTGTTCTATGTCTACTGCAGATGACATATTTGGGATATTACAAATTTTATAATGGTAAGAACATAACACAAAAAACAGTCCTTTGATCATGGATTATTACATTTGTTTTGTTCTCAATTTTGCTATGATAACCCTACATAAATTCCAACTTTACATACTTTTTCTGCATATAAGGCTTGTTCTTTTGCACTTAAATTTTATATAATTAAGTTAAGTATTTAGAGTAAATAATTTAAGGTCAAAAGAACAGGCCATAAACATAGTTTCATAATATATTATAAACTAATTCATTCCAGTTCGACTAATGGATCGTGACGATTTCATCGAGTGATAGATAATTGTTAGGCATGTGATGTCATATCTTGTGTTGCAGCCTACCTTGATGATTACAGAACAAGAGCCTTCATATGCCAAGATCAAAGCACCAACCCTAACCTAATCATGGTGACATTCAAGGGCACAAGTCCCTTCAGTGCCCTAGAATGGATCACAGACTGTGACATCTCATGGTATGAATTTGAAGGTGTAGGACGAGTCCATGCAGGGTTCATGAAAGCGTTGGGGTTGCAAAAAGGCAGTGGCTGGCCTAAGGAGATACCTGAACAGAGTCCTCCATATGCTTACTACACTTTGAGAAAGAAGCTCAAGGAGTTGCTCAGTGAGCACCAAGAAGCCAAGTTTGGAGTCACCGGACACAGCTTGGGTGCAGCGTTGGCGATCTTGTTTGTGGCGGTGCTGATGTTTCATGAGGAGGAGGAGCTGCTGGAGAGGCTGGAAGGAGTTTATACTTTCGGACAGCCCCGTGTCGGGAACGGTGAGTTTGGGGAGTATATGACTCGGAAGATGGAGGAGTTTGATGTGGATTATCATAGATATGTTTATTGCAATGACATGGTTCCTAGGTTGCCATTTGATGACAAGGCTCTCATGTACAAGCACTTTGGGAAATGTTTCTACTTCACCAGCTGTTACAAAGAAAAGGTACCCAAAAAAAAAAACCCTAAAACTCACATTCCATTTTCTTTCATTAAATCTCTCGAACTATCTGCGCTGGACCTTCGGTCGGTGTTGTTTTAGTAGCAGCTGAATGATTCTGTATAATTTATAAGACTGAATCCTTATTAATCATCCAGTAGCTGCTAAAACAGCAACTGCTGTGACAGCTGCCGAAGGGTCGGAGCAAATGCTCGGTTGGCTTAGTTTTCTTATGAACATCTTCTCAGGTATTGAGGGAGGAGCCTGACAAGAACTACTTCTCACTGTGGTGGCACATACCTAAGTTTTTGAATGCATGCTGGGAGCTGATCAGAGGGTTCATACTGCCATGGAGATTTGGTCCTGAATATAAAGAGAGCTGGGTCATGAGACTGGGAAGACTGGTCGGGTTAATGATCCCAGGTCTGTCCGATCACATTCCCCTAGACTACGTAAACTCGACCAGATTGAGTCAGGTTCATCGGACCGATCCTAGGTAGGCATGATGATGATACAGATGTAATCTGCCAAATCTTCATGTTTACAATGTAAAAAATGTGTTTCATTTTCACCTGTGTGTTTACTGGAACATAGAAGAATCGAGCACTGAGTTCACTTGGTGCCTGAAAGATTCAGTAAATGCATCAATGGAATAAGTGAAGATCTGGCTTTATTAAGAATTGACCTAAAACCAAACTGGGTCAGACAAGACGGACTAAACAGACAGTCCACCACCACGGCGCAGAGTTTTGTATATACTTCAGGCCGGTGAAAATGCACAAACAAGCGTGTCTGAGGTTTAATTATCTTGTCTGCACTAGAAGGCATGGCAAGTAAAGCATCCACTCAAGGACCTCACCTGATGAGATTTACCTTTAATGGATATGGCTTTCTGAGAAGTTCTGGTGGTGGCTTCATTTTGAGTCTGGTTAGCTAGCACTGAGCTCCTCATGTCTTGGGCTTTCCTCTGTGCAGATCTCAGCTTGTTCATAATCTTGTCCATGGTTGATGATCTTTTCTTCTCCAATTTCATCTGAAATGTTACATAAAAAGTTCATTTGAAAACTGATGAAATAATATTTTGAAACCATTGTGAGTTAAGAAACCTCAAGTCTTCTCATGGCAGCCTCAGCTTTCGCCTTCTGCAGATTTTCCCAAGCACTGATTCTCGCTTCTTCTCTAGTATACCTGCAAGAGGGTAACTTGAATACATAAATCCAACTTGATTTTCATAACTCTGCACCTCAGGAACTAATGAAATCGTATTGTTTAACTGAACAAGTTTTGGTGGATGGAGGTAAATATGACAAGTTTCGGATGCTTTAAGATGTATGTACCTGGCAATGCCCTTTCCAGTCTCTGAAACTTCCCAAGCGCAAGATTGTGATGCTATGGCCTTCTTCGCCCAACCCTCAACGTTAAATGAGCCGCTCCTGCTTTTGTGCACTTTGTTTTTCTTAGACCACCTTGTCATGGAGACCCTCTCATCTACCTCCACATCTCTGACGTCTGATTGCGATGATTGGTAGCTTCGTGACTCCACAATTGACAGAGTAGACGTTGAAGGTCTTTTCCTAGGGGAAGAGAGCGTGCTGCCCTCCGGACTCATCTGCGTTGCGAAGTCTCTCCTTGAAACATCATGCGAAACATTGATGCCTGCGTCTCTAACATCAAAAGCCTTTTCATCTGTTTATCAGAAAATAAGAATCATCTAACTGTAATAAGCAGCCGTACTCATAGAGTTAAAAGTGCCACCAAGAGATGTTCATGGTCCATACCGAGGGTATTAGGCACATCTAGTGAGCACCCATGTACGGTAGCTGACCTCGCCATGTAAGCTTCTGCCCTGTCAGAGTGATTTCGGCCATGGCCAGAGTAGTGAAATCCCAAGCCATCTGTTGCAATAACTCCAGCTGAAAATGCAGTGCCTGACATTTGATCTCCCATGGTCCCTCCCGGCACTGAAACACATGGGGAATATAAGGAATAGTAAGGGATGCCTGGAGGTCCAATACTAATAGGCCCACTGATCGATTTGTGTTGCCTGTGAAGCTTGGGGACACCTGATCTCTTAAACCCATCTGCAGAACCTGGACTGAAGATCCACCTTTCAGCATCCTCCCATTTGGACGGCAACGTTCTTCCATAACTATAAGGCAGCATTGAAGAGCTCACTGGCCTCCCATTACCATTGCGAGCCAAAGGCACCCTTTCAGAACTCCAACCCTTCTGTAACCCAACAACACTACCATGCCTGTAATTTGGTGCACCAGGGCTAGGAAATGTCCCAGAGCGATCTTTCGTCAAAGCATCATTTCTCGGTGAACTAGCCATCGCATTTCTGTTGAAATCTGGCCTGTGTTGAAGCGCATCAGACCCAAGTTTCTTTGCCTGCCACTCTACACAAAAGGGAAATCATCGGCTAGGATTTAGGCCTTTCAAATTCCTTGTAGTAAAACAACCAGTTTACTACCTTTATGAGAACGAGAGAAGGAGTTCCTGCAGGAGTCAATTGCAGAACTATGGACGCTTGCCTCACGTCTAGTGTCTTCACTCCAAACATCTGTGATGATATAAAGAGAAAACAAACACCCATCAATTTGTCGCTTTTCCCCTCATTTGGCATCATTACAATTAAAGATAAAATGATGGATTCAACTCACCTTTGGGATCATCTACAACACTCCTGCAAGTCACGCCACTAAGCTCCATCCCCAGTGCCATTATTAGCTTGTCTGGGTCTGGATCCAAACCACAAAAATTCTCCATCAAGCCGCACCCAGCCAAATTCTGCACATCAAATTACATCATTTCAGAATCCCACAAGCTCTGCAGTACATCCAGATCCTCGTAGCCAAATCTATCATCTAATTCACCCCAGAAAGAACAAAAAAAGGATAAAAATCCAAACTTTGACCATTTCAGGAATGGAGATCAGAACCCAGTAATAAAAGTTCAATCTTGCAGCTTCAAGTAAGCCAGAATCAGAATCAGAATCAAATCCCTAAAACCCCATCTAGAATTGTAGAGAACTCAATGTAACATCTTGCAGTCCTAAAATCCAGTCTTGCATTTCTGGAATCTGAGGTCAAAACCCAGTTACAAAGTTTCAACTTCGACTAAACCAGAATTAAAATAAAAACCCTAAAGCCTCATCTGGAATTGCAGATAGCTCAATGTCATCTTCCCGTCCTGACCTCAGCAATTAAGAATGAAACTGAGGAATGGTGGTTATGTATTGAATTACCTGGAGGGGTTGGGAGCTTGGGGTTTCAATATGGGGAGCCAGCATTGTAGTGGAGGTGGTCTGCTTGGGTTGCTGATGTTCAATCATGGAGCTCCTGCTGCTGTAATTGTTGCAGAGAGTGAGTGAAGGATGAGATAAGAGAGAAAGAGAGGTACAAATGGCGGGCAAGTAACCAACTCCCAATTTGTTTAATAAACTTCTGTAAAAGACAAATTGACTTTTACATAAAACAATCACAAACAAAAGAATAAAAAATGTAGAAAGTGTCTAACTATAATATTTTTATCACCAGAAAAATGTATGAAATTGAACTGTACTGGACTGAACTAAAATGAATGATAATATCAAGGTGCACCCTATCATGAACGATCCGATCAGAGGATCGAATCCGAGCTTCTCAATTGTCATTCACTTGTCATGGCAACCCATACCAATGTCATACCTACATGTATCATTTTTCCTAAACGACAGACCACAAATCAAACATAGATTGATAGTTGGATCCTATAATGTCGGTAGTACTAAGCAAACATAATATCATCAGCTTATAGACAATCTCAAATTAACAGTACAGAGATTCTCAGTATCAGAAGTTCAGGACTGTTTCTAGCTTGTCCCCTTAAAGCAAGAATTCAACTCAAATTGCATGTGGGTCGCTTTGGATTCCAACATAAAACAAAATCCTTGTTTTGTTTAGAATATGAACTTTACTATAACCTCGTGTCCTCGTTAAAGACAAGAAGAAGAAGCCCATAGATAAACCAGCATCACAGTCATTGTCGCTCCGCATAGATTGTAATTGATTTAGGAATATAATCGATCACTGGATTACATGGAGCCTCAAGATGCATACTTATATGGGTGCAAATTTCTAACAAGACGATATGAAAGGCTTTGGATACCAATGGATAGTTCCGGACAGCCTGAAGTAGGTGCCTGTGGGTTCAGGGCAATAAATGAATTGGTTCCATACTTGCATAGTTAGAGTTACTACACATTATCTGTGTTGGGGAGGTAAAGGCTAACATTTATCATTTGCAGACGAAGGGAAGATAATTAAGGCACAGCTGCCCACATATATAATTGATGGCAGGCACGATACTCTAGAGATTCTCGTTATTAAGTAGTTTTTCCAGGCTGAAGACTGTGTAAGTGTGGGCAGAATGCTCTAGGGTCAACTAGGTGCACATGTGTGGGGAATAAGAGGAGGCAAGGAGCTACCTGTGAAAATTGCTGTGTGGTGAATTGCAATTAACTATCAACAGGTTTGGCATTCATGATCTGTGTAATTTATCTGAGTTGTTTCTGTGGCCCTCAAATATGCTGTGACAGCCTTCAACTTGCCATTCAGAAAGGTCTTCAAAACCTGAAATAAGCTTTTCAATATCAAAGACAATCAGAAGAAAGAATGCGAAAGAACAAATTTTTAAAAACTGACTTTTGGGACTATAGATAAGCTATTGTTGACATTTATAAGATTATCAAAAAGTTGATACAGTGCTAGCCAGACTATGTAATTCAGTGTTTTCATCAGGCATGAATTGTATATAGTTAATTGAAGACAATGAGCAACCGATCATTGAAGCATACGTCAAACGACCAAGGTGAGCCAGCTCAACCAATTGGCCAAAATCAAAGTTTCTAGGGAGAAAGCAACATGCTTTGTAGTGTTGAATAGCTGATACCAGTGGCGTAACGCGTATCGGCGGAAGGTTAGTACAAAGTACACTCCTTACACAATTTGTATTAGTGAAATTACCCATTATGTGGCTTAAGCATGGTTTTTATACCATAAACTTTTTTGTTCGCATTCTCAGGCCCTCCCCCAAGGAGAGGATAGAAATATCAGCCTGCACAAAAATAAACATCAGGCTGAGCATCAAATGCGTGAGTCCCCCATCCAAGGTTACTGCTGAACTTGTATACAATCAATTAACGGGATAAAGACAGAAGTACAGAGGACACCAGCATCCCATTCAACATCCAAAAGTGTACTACCACAAAGTCGCATGTGGTTACACCTAACTACCAAAACACTCGCCATAGAATCCACTTCCGAAGCTCAAGCCCTTCTATAACAACTTCATCAACATCCTGCACATCATCGCTATGAAAATATTTTCTTGAAAACCAGAAACAATCATGATCACACATATCAACCAAAACAGCCATTGGAACCATCTCATTCCCAATTCAGATAAAATCAGAACAAGAAGAAAACTCACTTTGTCACTCCGGCAGCTAGCAGCATCCTCAGTATCATCCATCACATCGTCTTTGCAAATCAAACCTCAAAAATTCAAAAACCCTAAAACAACTCCCACCAAGCATTTATACACAAATGTTGAATCACTCGATTAACGAAAAAAAGCTGAATTCTGAGTACCGGAAGAACGCTTCAGAGAATTTCACCACAGAGCTAAGCCTATTTATAACCGTTGATTCCATGAATCCCGGCCGTCTTCAGCTCCGGCTATTCGTTTGTGCTGCTAGGTTTGCTGTCCCGCCACAACTATCTCTCATTTTCATACCTTCAATCCGTCAAATCTAAAAGCTCGGGGGGCCATATTGTAAATACGAGAACTTCAGGATGACTCTGTATTTTCATGAACTATTGTAAATACGAGAACTTCATGAACTATTGTAAATACGAAAGTGTTGTCGCTAAAGATCAATATGTCGTAAGAATGTATCTTGGGTCTGGCAGGACGAAACGGCGTCGTGGAGAAAGCAATTCTGTTTTTCAGGAGTGAAAGAGTTGAGAAGCCGAGGGAGAGAGCGAGCTCGGATCGGCGGGGATGGAGGTGGACGACGAGATCGAGGAGGGAATGGTCGTCGATGACGACGAAGCTGCTCCGGTTCCGTCCGAATCGAGAATCGGAACTTCACCGTACGAGATCCTCAAACAAAGCAAGGCATCCGCGGAGGAGATCGTGGCGAAGATGCTCGCCATAAAGAAGCAAGGAGGCTCCAAGTCGGAGCTCCGCGAGCATGTATCTCAGATGTTCCTGAACTTCGTCTCTCTCCGCCAGGTCTGCCGCCGCTCATTCCACCTCTGTATGCTTAGGGTTTTGATTTTTGAAATTTTTATAAAATTTTGTTTTGTTGAATATTTGAAGGCGAACAGATCGATTTTGCTGGAGGAGGATAGGGTGAAGGCGGAGACGGAGAAGGCTAAAGCGCCGGTGGATTTTACGACTCTGCAGCTGCATAATTTGATGTATGAGAAGAATCACTATGTGAAGGCGATTAAGGCATGTAAGGATTTCAAGTCGAAGTATCCTGATATTGAACTGGTTTCTGAGGAGGAGTTTTTGAAGGATGCGCCTGAAGAGATTAAAGGGGCTACTAATTCAGATGACCCTGCACATAATTTGATGCTCAGGAGGCTAAATTTTGAGCTTTATCAGGTAATCAATTGTTTAAATGGATTTTTATTTGAAGAGATTAGTCAAATTTTGATGTATTCATGATTAAAGTAATAATTTTTACAGTCACGCCAAGAATCTTAATACGTGTTAATGTGTTACTTACATCTTTTTAAGCGCTATATATAATGCAGATCATGGTGGGAGTGGTCATCTAATTTATGAGAAGTGAAAGATTCAATTTTTGAGATTTATATGCTACATTATACTAAGCATGGAACTGGTTGATGTATGAATTTTACAGCGCAAGGAATTATGTAAACTGAAAGAGAAACTTGAGCAGAAAAAAAAGGATCTTCAAGAGACAATCGCAAACAAGAAGAAATTTTTGTCTAGTCTTCCTTCACATCTCAAGTCGTTGAAGAAAGCTTCCTTGCCAGTCCAGAACCAGTTGGGAGTTTTGCACTCAAAGAAACTAAAACAGCACAACTCAGCTGAGTTACTACCTCCTCCTCTGTATGTAATATACTCGCAACTCATTGCTCAAAAGGAAGCATTTGAAGAAAACATTGACCTGGAAATTGTTGGGAGTTTGAAGGATGCTCAATTGTTTGCTCGTCAGCAGGCAACGAAAGAAAATGGTAGCTCTTTAAACTAATGGTTTACTAGACTTTTGCCAGTCATTTTCAGTCCAGTACATTAAATTTGAATTGCATGTTATGATGAGGTGCTGTAGCTTGACTTGACGAATACGAAAGCTGCTTTTGGTGGCACATGCTAACAATTGTTTCACATCTGTATAATCCATATTTATTTATTTTATGGCGTTATGAAATTCCTTCAGTCATACAGAGCATTTAGGAATTTGGTTGTGTAAACCTGTATGGTGTATATAGATTATAGAGGGATCGGAAGAGTTTCTTCTTCTTTTGAAACACAAGTTATAATTTGGTGGTTATTCACTGCTATTGTTGCATATTTATCAAACTTTATTTCATTTCTCAATCCCTCTATGGTATTCTGGCTCAAACTGTTTGAAATTCTCTACGTTCTAGGAATTTCAACCAATGTGGAAAGTTCCCGATTGGAAGATGATGCTATTGATGATGAAGATGATAGCCAGAGAAGGAGGAAGAGGCCAAAGAAGGCTATTAGTGGTAAGGAAGGTCTTGAGGATGATAAAGTTTATCAAGCCCACCCGCTTAAGATTATTCTCCAAGTTTATGATGATGAGGAATCTGAATCCACACATGTGAAACTCCTCGCTTTGAAGTTTGAGTACTTACTGAAGCTGAATGTTGTATGTGTGGGCTTGGAGGGTTCTGATGAAGGACCTGAGAACAGCATCTTATGCAATTTATTTCCTGATGATGCTGGTGCGGAACTTCCACTTGGGGTACACACTTTAACTTGTTTCGTATATGATATTTGTTCCTTCTATCTGAATAATTATTTATTTTATACTTACTCTTGGATTATATCGCAGTCAGCCAAGCTTTCTGTAGGTGAAGCTTTTGTATTTGATGAGAAGAGGAATTCACGTCCATATAAGTGGGCCCAGCATCTAGCTGGGATTGACTTCTTACCTGAGATACCACCATTGCTTGCCAGCAGCGAATCACCAGGAGTTGAACTGAGTAAAAGTGGAGCAGTAGTATCTGGCCTTTCCTTATACCGTCAGCAGAATCGAGTGCAGACAATTGTGCAAAGATTACGCTCCAGGAAAAAGTCTCAGTTGGCTCTGCAGTGAGTCACTGTTCTGTATGTTGGAATCTCAGATCATTGCTATAGTCTCATGATTTAGATAGAGAACTCTTTTTATGAAGTGAATGATGATTAGTTTATTTTTCTTAACCTGTTAGCTTATATCTATAAGTGCTTTTAAGTTACAAGTATTGTATCCTGTAGTTTGTAGTTTGCACTTTGCTATTCCATGGGTTTATAAGGCTAAATGACTGCATTTTGTTCAGATAATGTTTCTCTTATTTCTTCATTGTTTACGGGATGAGCAGATTATCGTGTGGTTCTTTTCACATGTGACCTCTTCTATGTCCTCTTTTCAATCATCTAAGTGTTGTAATGTGCGCTTGACTTTCAGGGATCAGCTCGATACTCTAATGAAGCTGAAATGGCCTCCTCTTACACATGGAAATGCTCCCTGGGCTTTGCAGACTCATTCATGCAATATTCACAGTTGTTCTCGCGTTGGTTCGAAATTATCTCTTACAGCAAGGGATTTGGAGCAGGCACAAGAGAAGGATGCATATGGCAAAACAGATAATTCGAAGGAAGAGGTGGAGGGTGCAAGAGAAGACGGGGAGCTTCCATCTCTGGTTCCACTTGTGGATTCCAGCAGTAACCCAAAACTCACTTTTCCAAAAGGATCCAATATTGACCATGGCAGGCAACTGGCCTTAATTTCAAAGGCTGTACCATCACCGATGAAATCCAAATCACAGAGTTTTAAGAAGCTGGATGAGGATTCAGACTTAATGATGGAGTCTGATGGTGAATTTGATGAACCTTCGAGACTTGATGCTGAAGCTGGTGATCTAGACAGCAGCAGCTGCTTAGATGTAAATGTGAAGTTTTGGAAAGACTATGGGGTCAGTGAATTCTCTCTTATTTTGACGAGGAAGCTTGAGTCAAGGAAGAAGGACGCAAAGCTAGAAGCCAAGGTACCTTAATGAATATCTACCATTCATGCTTGTTTGCTCATATCTGTTTGTATCAAGCAAACCTTGCCAATTATTTTGCAGATCATAATCAGCATGGAATATCCGCTGAGGCCTCCTCTTTTTCATATTAATATTTGCACTGCACCTACTGGAGGAAGTTGTCCTGAAACCGAAATTAATGAATGGTATAATGAAAGCCGTGCCATTGAAGCTGAGGTGCCATTTGATTCTTGGCCATTTTGAATATACTGAACTGAATCAGTGCTTTGTTATAAAATTGGAGTTACAGTTTCTACCATGTTTCAGGTCAATCTCCGAGTTTTGAGAATGCTTCCTTGGGATCAAGAAAACTATGTTTTGGCACATCAAGTGCATTGCTTAGCTCTCTTATTTGACTTATACCTGGACGAAGCGTATTCGACTTCTGATATTGTCAAGCCCGAGCCAGCGCACAATAAGATAAAAACCAGATCAATTAGAGGAAGGGATCGAAAAAAGATGATTTCATGGAATGACATGGAAACCACCCAGCTGTTTAACAAATGACAGAAGCTCCGAGCCTGCTCACTAGCTCGATATGCAAACACAACCTCCACAGGTACCTGGTGCTAGTATTTTGCAGCTATTTCGGGCAGATGAAGTCTTGACCCAAAAGGCTCCCTGCTACACTTCAAGTTATTATTCTCTGCAACCAATTGCATCTCAGCTAGCTTCTCAGAAAATGCGATTTGGGAGTTATCAATGTTTTCTCAAAATCTCAGAGTTTAGGGCACATTGCTTTTTCAAGTTCCCAAACTCAACCTTGCTAAATTGTTGTTTACAAATTTCTTCATTTATACCTTCTCCCAACCATCAGGTGGAGCACTGTAAACTTCATGTAATCTGCAAACTGTTACAAAAATGTTTGACACTTTCTACATCTACAGATTAACATTGACACAATGTTGCAGTACAGACAACAACAGATTAATGTTTCCCATGTTTCTCCTTCTCCTTCTCCTCCTCATCCTACACATCCAGTAATCAAGCTGGGAACACCTACCCCCACATTTCTCGCTTAATTTATGTACACAGCTTTCAGACATCTACCAAGGACCAGTCTGGGTCCTTCTAAGGCGTTGTCTTTTCTCTCCTCCTTGATCACTCATCATTTCCAGGACCTGCAGATTTCGTTTTCAACCGCATAAGCTCAGGTTGCCTTTAAATGGTCCAGTTACATGAGCTATACAAATTACAGCACTGCATAATTCATATAATCTTTTTCGAAAGTTGAGAGTGACTGTACCTGGTTTTTCTGCATCTCCATTATCTCAACCTGCAAAAACTCGAAGATAACAAAATCCAATCAGCAACTGATTGTGTTAAAAATCTCTCTGGGGAGGAGTGAATGTAGCGCAGAATCTGAGAATGCAGCCAGTTACGTTGCCTAAGTTTTTTAACGAAAAAAGGTATTTACCTGCTTCTTCTGCAACTCCTGATTCTCCTCTTTCAGTTTCGCAACTTCTGCTTCTAGCTCCATTGTATATGCCTGCATAATTGCCAACATCAGGAAACAAAAAAAGAAGTCTGAATTTCTTGTAAAAATTTAGTCTTTCTGTTTTTAAGCGACAGAAACAAACGATTTAGGATGACTCTATAATAACTGAGTATTCGGAACATCCTAAAAAATAACTGACATGGTTTCGAGTCAAGTGGCAGAACCAGGACATAGAATCTGTATGTAAAATAGGACTGTGTACTGAGATAAGGTAAGTTTGACAAACCATAACCAAACACGGCGCTTAAAATGGAAACCACCATAAATGAACGCCAAGTTCAGTTTGAGCCTGAAACAGGCCACATGCTGAGTTTTTAAAGATGGATTGAGGAACTAAATGTAAAAGGATACCTGCTTGCGCGCCCTTGACCTTGCAGCAGACTCTCGATTTTTAATCATCCTTCTTTGCCTCCGCTCCACCACTTTCTCCACCGCCCCATTCGCCTTCCTTCCCCTAATCCCTCCGTGGAACATGTAAGGAACGGGAGAGAGCGAAGACAAGTCCCCGTTACTCTTTCCTAGCCCATCTGACGAAAGCTGCGCTGGCGATCCAGAAGCAACGGTGACAGCCCCAGCACCTAATCCACTCATGCCTAATCCACCACCCTGCATTAACCCCGGATCAAGTCCCACTCCCACCAGCCCTCCACGCATTCTAGGACTGCCTAGCTGCGGACCTCCGGCTAAACCCAAGGGATTTGAGTAGGACAGGCCAGGCTGCTTAGGGAACACCGGCTGCGGCTGTGATGGGGATGATCTAGCCCCATCTACATTCAACGGCAAATTGGCGGATTGCATCATCATTTGATTAGTATTGCTCATCAATCCAGCTGGATGGAATCCAAATCCACCCAATCCGGCACTGACCGCTCCTGTATTGTTATTGCTGCGCATCAAGTCACCATAAAACCCTCCTCCATTATTTCCATTGCTAGCTAAATTTTGCATAGAATTGGCATCCTCCCTCACGACCCCGGCTCGAACCAAGAACTCCTCCAGCGTAATCTCCCCCAAAGTCGGCTGCCTCTGCGGAAAACCAGCCCCAGATGCACCACTAGTCCCTCCACCACCACCACCACCACCACCATCTTTGGACATATCTTTCCAAATCTCATCCACAGTTTTCTGACTCAAAGTCCGGGGCAGAGTCACTGATCCTTGTCTCTGCAAATTATACCCTCCAGAGCTCCCAACCCCAGCCCCACCTGCAGCAGCCAAAGCCTGACTCTCCTCAGCCGTCCATATATTCTTCAACAGCTCATCCATGTTCATCGACCCAAAATCCTTCCCTATACTCCCTCCCATAGTATTCTGCAGCTCATCAAAAGTCAACGAGTAGATCGACGTCTGTCTAGTCAACGGAATGTTCCCCGACGGCCTCCCTCCGCCCATCACCGCCGGCAACGGCGGCTCACCACCAAAATGGTTAAAATTCAAATTCGTCCCCATTTTCCCCCAAATCCAACGCTCCCGAAACCCTAACACATTACCAAATCACTCCAACCCCACTACAAGCTCCCAACTTGACCTCGGCCCACCTCCTCAAACCAATCCAATCCCCCAAAACCCCAATCCGAATATCAAATCACGCCCCCAGCTACCCAGCCCAGATCAAATTCAACACCTTTACCAACCAATCACTCACCAAAACCCCAACCCAGACCCAAAATTTCCAAATTAAGCCAAAGATGTTACCTTTTATGGAAATCACGAACTGGGGATCGATCTTTTCGCTCGGAAATTTTTGCTGCTCCTCTCTTTTTCAGAAGACGGTGGAGACGCCAAGTGTCGTCGCTGTGCCCTAACCACTCTGTTTTATTAGTCGGCTCGATTTTTAATGTTTTAATTTATGGGAAATTAAGGGCTTGCTTTGCGCTACGTGGACCAATAGGAGAGGAGCTGCGGGGCCCGTTGATGGGAGATCTGACCAATCAGAGTGTGTAAAATGTAACGATCTGATCCGTACATGTTGAGTAAATCGGACGGTGGGGATTGATGGGCTTTTAATGCGAAGATGAGGGTAGCATGATTCTAGATAGTGATTGGTGGATGAAGTAGCCGATTTTTTATCTTATTTTTCCTAAAAGTCTCTTGTAGGGTTTGATTATTTCGAAAGTTCAATTCCATTGAAATCGAGTTATCCACATTGAAATAGTAACAAGTTGCTAGTTTTGGATAATTTCTTTCATAGGGTTGAATTGAGATTTATGGTATGAATGTTACTCAAACCCTAATCAAAAAGTCAAGCCCTAAAAGTGTGCCTTGGAGATGCATGTAATGGGGTTAGGGTTCTAGCTATATTCATCACAAAGTTTTGCAATTACTCCATGTCAAAAAATATTGGTATTAAGGGTGAGGGTATCTTAGCTAACCCTAGTAATAGATGAGGACACCTAAGCAAAGAGATCGTTTTAATTAATGAAACAATTCCTTGATCTAATTTTTTTATCAAAGGTTTACATTAAAGTATGTGGACGAGTTACTCACTCAAAGATGTGTTTGTCTAATTAAAAATATAGCAAGATTCATCGGCTGGCTAATTGTGGTTGCACATGTTGTGTGGGATCTAGTTTTGGATCAATAAAGTGATTCCTAATTTAGGTACATGTTTCTTTTGTATGAAAAAACAGCTTGTTTGATCTAGAGAATATTAATTTGAGGTTCATTAAAATTGTGGTTAGGGTACAAAAGTCTAGAGAGCGTATTTAACTCACATGTGGGTGCTTTAATGGCAAATGGATTCGCCCTCATAGCTTAGGGTTTGTCTTCCAAGACTCTATGCCATATTTAGACACAATTTGGGGTCAACGAATGATGTCCCATGATGCTTGGGGAAAGTATAGATCATAGATTTTACACTTACGATACATTTTAAGGTGTTATAACCGTAGTTTTAACACAGAACAGATAGAAGATGACGCTTAAAAATCCTTTTTTAAACTCGTTTCAAACTAAAAAGAATAACACGCAACCGGTGAAATTTTATTGATATATTTTTGATAAAATTGATTTACAAAATGGAGAACACTTTTGTTTTGGAGTATTCTAGTAGGATCATCTTGTCAAATGAATTATGTCACGTTGAAAAAGCTTACCCAATATAATCTCATAAAAAAATTATCATATCCAAATTTAAATTCAGTGCTCCCAAGACTGTTGGGAGTTGGGACTTTATCATGCATATTAAATTAAACAATCTTTATAATAATACAATTTTATCTACTAGAAGTGTTGAAAAATAAAGAGTTACCAAACAAGGCCTTAAAAATACAAATAGATGACTTTTTTTTTAAATAGCGATTTTTAGAAATGTGTTGTTAATTTAGACAATGTTTCTTAGAACTTTAGGTAAGACATTAAAAAGTCGAACAAGCTAACGTTAACGTTCTGTATAAGTTAATTAAACTGAACTGAATTGAAATGAAATGAAATAAACTCAAACATATTTATAACCTAACCCTAATGCATGTTATAGCTAACTAACCATCCAATTTATGTCTTCATTGCTTGCCTATCATTAATGTCAGGTTAGCTAGGGTTTTGACATAACTCCAAGGGGATGCACGTGTCAGTCTTGGACTGGTCCAGCACAGAGTCGCTTAAATCTGACTTTCAAGTGGATAAGGTTGATTCTTGCCAAATTAAGAGGGTAAATGTTTAGGGTTTCATTGACCCAAGTCGCAGGAACCAGATCAGTACTTGAAACATGTAAACAGACATCATGTGATAATCATGTGATCATGAAAGCAAACTTTGTTAAAACAAGTCTCCAAAGTAGGGCATAGAGCTTACCAACTTTCTACCTGTGAAAAGAAGATAAGAGTGCTTGCTTGCTTTCTTGCTTCTGTTTTTGGACTTATTTTGGCCTCAAACTTCCAAGATACCTCATCTCAATCTCTCCCTTGTAGTTTTTAGTTCTTCAAAAAAATCCGATTTTTTGCTAAGTAAATATTATTAGTTCATAAATTTGAAAAGGGGCTCTTTCTAGATACATATAGTAGTAAAAGAGACGTCAAACATCTCAGTAATTATGATTCGATTTCTGATAGAATCAGATCAGAGACTCTGCTAGGGGGTTGCGGGAAGAATAGAAAAAAAAAAAAAAAAACATTAGTAAGTGAGGTGCTATTGTTGTTCATCATTACAAAAACGATTGTCTATGAACTTTGAATCTTAAAGTTATGGGCAACAAAATAGACCATGTTGGTGTTGACACCTCAAACTCGCACAAACACAGATTATTTCAATTTCTACACGCTTGCATCAATCTTCTCTATGATGGTGTTGTGTTATCATACTCTTCCCATACACGTGGCATCCAATATGGTGCCCTAATCATTTGTTGGTTCTTTTCAAGGCTCTAAATTTGAGTATGGGAAGTTTGAATGAAAATAGTTGCGTTCCTTCATATGATCATGTATTTCATCATCTTAAGATTGAGATATTTTAGGGTTTGATTCAAGATTGAGATTTTTTTTAGGGTTTTTGGATTCAAGGCTTGATATTTTTAGGGGTTGTGATTAAATAATTGCTTTTTGGTCCTTTCTATTACTTATTATTTAGTGATATATGTACTTATTGAATAACCTTTCTTAAGTTGGTTTATGCAATTTCAATGAAACTATATTCTTTAGTAACACAATTCTAGTGACCTAAAACCATACATTCCATGATTCAATATCTGCCATTCAATACCCTAGGGTTAGGTGAAAAAAATAAACTAGGGTTAGGGTATCCTCAGAGACTCTTCTCAATGAAGATGATGTTAGGGTTTCAATAATATTTATGAACCCTCCGAAATCTTAATACCTCATACCCAAAACTCTGCAATTAAAAATGTGGAATCAAAAAACCCTTAAAGCATTAGAAATGATTAGTGATAAACTCGATCCCTATCTTGATTCTTCAGGACTATGATTCTCTGATTCTTAATTAATGAATGAATGTTACCTACACGTTGAGTCGCCACTCAAGCAACACATCATTGTGACACGTGTGAAGTTTATGCAAGTGTGCAGAGACATGCATGTACAATGATATAAAACTATCATCTATCATGGTTTCATCTATCGTTTTCTTGGAAGAGAACATGAAAATGAAGGTATGTGTCGTATCTTGACAATAGGGTTAGGGTTTACCAGTGCTTAAAAACCATCCAACTTGGGCCTGAATTTTACGTTTAGATGAGTTGGGCCTGGGCCAGACTATGGGCTAATTCCAACAAATCAGGCCTCAGCCGTATGCCTCCACCCTCACGATGGGTTCATTTAATTTAAATTTGGTCAATTAATCAATTTTATAAGGCTCAAAAATTATTTTTTCTATTTATTTATTTTTACCCCAAATTTGAACCGGTGAAAATTTTTAACTCAAACTTGAGCTCGTTCAAATTTTAACAAATCAAATTAGCCAGAACATCGTGACTGTACATCACAGAATATGGTAGTCGGTAATAAGAATTCGTCTACCGAAAGTTTCTGTGTAATAAAATACAATTTCTACAGATACATAACTCTTGATCTCAACTCATCTCGCTGCAACAGTTTTAATGAATTAATCCGCTCTCCGGAGGAACTTGAACTTAAAATAGTGAAGAACATTCTAGATAGACCAATTTTTATCATAAAGTTAACCCTTGCAATTTTGGGAAAGGTTAAAAAACATCCTAAAATAAAATAGGCAAAAATTAAATTAAAAGAATAAATTCAAAAAAGAATCGCTGATTTTTTTCATGCGGTGTTGGATAAGGAAATGAATGTGTCGTTAAAACTTAATATCAACATTATTGACAACAATATCCTCCCGAGGAGTGAGAAAATATCTCCGCCGAAAAATATCTTCTGAGTCAACTCGGCGTTTTGAACTCCACGCATGACGTACTGACACCTGTTCGTTGCGTATTTTAACTCGGAACCTTCAAACCCAAACTCGCATTCTCTCTCTCATCTATCGAGCGCTCGCGGACGGAGTCGGCGATTAAGAGGCCTCGTTGCGAATGGAGCAGTCCGAAGAAGGCGGAGATTCGCGATTCGTTTCGGCGCCGGAAGCGTCCAGTGACACGGAGATGGCGGCTGGAGGCGATGATGACGTGGACGAGGATGCCGGTGATCAGGAAGAAACTTCCAAGTTTGTGAGTTTCTGCTCTTGAGTCTACTCTTGTTTTGGTTTTTCTTTCTGCTGCATAATTAGAGCGAGAATTTGTGTTGATTTTTGTGATTTTGTTGTTGTTAGAAAGTTGGTGGAAGGACTGAGTTTGAGATAGGATTCGGAGTTGGATTGTTGGAGTGATTTATGAGAGTAGAATGATACAGTAAAATTTGAAAGGTTGAAGAGTCGGACACTTGATTGGATTTGGAGAAATGGAAATGGAGAATAGGGTTGAATAATGCCCCATGCAGGATTGAAGTACAGGCTTCTGAGCTATAGGGGTTTGCTATTGTGTAGCTTGATGGTATGGTGAGATAATCTTAGTTTAGCTGTCCTGGGTTGTAAGATTATTGGATTTTGATTATATTTGGTCAAATTTGGTGATTGTATGCCAATGTGGGAAATGGATTTGAGTTTCAGGCGAGGTATATATGGTGTGATGAACATGTACTGTACTTTTGGAGATGTGGAGTGGGCCATTAGCATGTTCGGTGATGCTGGGAATATGTGGATATGTGAGGAGTAGGTCATCGGCATGTTTAGTGATGGTGGGAGTATGTGGATGAGCGTACCATTGTGAAATTCAAATTTTTTATGCATAATGTTGACTTGATTGCAAAGATTTCCATTTTTTTTGGCTGAGCATCACTTCACTATTAAAAAATCAGCAAAAGGGTTCCTTTTAGGTTTTGAGCTTAAAATTTTGATGATTGTACGCCCCTTTTTTACGCGTCATTAATAGAATCAGAATTATTTAATTACCACATTTTGATGTCCGGACTTAACAATGTATTATAGCGTTTGTAATGACATTATGGCCATTTTGGAAAATGATTTAGGTTGTTCTTTTTGTTTTGAGGCTGTCTTCTGATCATTGTGTATAAATTACTTTTGTATAATTAAAATTTTCATATATGTAAAAAAACCTCATTGCAAATATACTTGATAACATAAATCTGCTTTTACTTATAAAAGACAACGACCTGTGTATGTTCATATTATCCCAAGATGAAATTGGATCATGCAACCAAGTTTACACACATGGTCTTTTTGTTTTTTGTGCAATATGTTTGTATCTTATAGAAGAACGATTAACTTATCATAGCCTCATCATTTTTTAGAGATTATAGTGTGCTTGAGGTTTATGTTTCAGGAGACTCATGTGAAGCCTCTGCCAACAGAGTGGACGGATGAGAAGCATAATTTGTATCTCAAATCCATTGAAGCATCATTTGTGGATCAGTTATATAACTCTATGGGGTTCCCTGGTTTTGAAGTGTCAAGGAACGCGTCCATTGAAACTAAACCACATTTGCGTAGTAGCATCAGAACCTCGGCAGGACAGGTGAAGACTTAAGATTAATGTCTTTCGATGAATGCATGTCTCAGAGCTTCTTTTCAAAGTTCTTACAAAATTCTTATGCGGTCTATTTATGTTACAGTTCAAAACTCTTAGAGGTGGGTCTTGGCAGAAAATCAATGTTGGTAAAGGGGAGCTGCAGCCAGATGGACAGAAGGCATCTCATACTCTTCTATCAAATCAATGGATCAGACACTACAGACATTCAGAAAGATACCATTTGTTGGAATCCAATGTATGTAAAGGGAAGGCTGCAGCAATTGATCAAGAAATGAACTCAAGGGGAAATGCCTCATTGCCTTATAGATTTACTAGGAGCTTAAAGATATCTAATGCAGTTCCCAGTAATTTGCGTTATCCTGTTTTTACTGATGACGATACAGGTAATTACTTGATGTTCGTTATTACGCAAAATGAATTTTGTTAGTTAATGATTTAGTGTTTCTGTTTCTCGTGCATGAATCTAATCATAGGATTATAGACTACCAGAATACCACACTTTGTAGATGTTCTTCAATTAGCGATACAATAAATAAATGATCTGGCTGTTGCTAACTATATAGACTATGTATGACTTGCTGACAGTTAATACTTTGAAACATTTACTCCGATGAATGGACTGAGACCTGAATAAGGATATAGTCTTTATAATTATACCAGGAAAAAATTATTTCAAAGATTTCTTTTAACCATATCTGGTTATACATGTGTTTTAACGGTATGAACTACACTGTACTTGGTAGGATACATACTGTGTAGATAGTTATTATGAATGTGATCTTAACTTGCACAGGCTTCAGGCATACTCCATATAAACACGCATGCTTTTGTATTGGTAGCACAAAGATAAAGAAATTCAAATTACACGGCTGTGAATAATCAGTTCAATCTGCTATAAAAACCAGTTAGTTAATAAGTTATCCACACTTTCAGAGGCGTCGGGTCAGAACTTCACCAATGAGGATATGGGGGAAGAGGAACATAGCGTCGTATGCAGGAGGGGAAGGGTGAGAAGTCAGGCACCAGTGAATGACTCATCTTGAAACGATCAGGTAAGATGAATTGTTTTTCCTCTCAGGAATCAGGCTCTTACCTTGGTTGTAGCATTTACTATAATTTTGTCTTGTCTTTCAGATAGTTCCTTGAGATGGTTTGCGCAACAAGTTGTTCCCAACTACCCTTGAAAGTTGAACAACTAAAGCTAAGATTACAGATTCCGTTATGTGACAGAAATTAAGAGGCATTTACTTGATATTTATCAATTCATCCATTTATTTCTTCCCTACTGACAACATTATTAGCTTCTTCAAATTGAGGCACTCAAGGTTCTCCGTCGCACATTTTTTAACTTGTCCTTGAAACGTCTCAGCAAGAAGCTCCTACCAAAGACTAGTGAAGTTCCATTTCCAGAAGATATCAGTCCGTAATCAGCACAGTTATGATGAGTGTACATTGTATGATTATGTACACTAGACACTGTTCGGATCGCCCACTTTACTAGCTACCCATATTATGGTCTCAACTGGGTCCAAAGAAACTTCATGACAAGTTGCCAGTGAACTGCGTACTTTACAATGTCTGTCTATTGTCATATCTGAAAGGTATATTATTGGGGAGCTGCTGATCCTTCAAAGGTTAATCCAGTCGACCAGCAGAAGGCTTATATTGCATTCTTATATTACTTTACAAGTTTCAGGTTAATCCTTCAAAGGTATATTACTTTACAAGTTTCAATTTGATATTGCATTCTTGTCCGTTGGGGCCGTGATCTACAGCAGATTACAGTACTTGAATGATCTGAATCATTCCTGAACTATGCCAATCTATGACCGGTCAAAAACTTCTCAACCTGATTCCTGGAACAGAAAGATCAGACACTTGCTTTGTTCTAGCTACTGACAGAGGCAGCTAAGGTAGCTAAAAAGAAGATTTTGTAAATATTCATCACAACCTTGTTTTGTTGGGGCACTTGTACAAGAATTCACATTTGGACTATGGCTCTACTTTACAAGGTCATACAAGTTTCCTCCCGCCAGCCAGGGCTTATATTTGAACTTATTGCCATCAGCCTGTACAGCCCTCCAGTCAAAAACCAAACAGTATCATATACAAAAGCAGGCGAGGCCAGGTACAACAAGACATCCGGGAAAAGTGTTCAGCTATAGAAATTTACCTGTGTCGATTATCAAGATGTGGCAAACAGAAGTGGAGTAAATTGTTTCTGTATATATCTACTTAGCGGAGCGAGGAGGCCTCATTCTTTTCGACAGAAACATGAGGACCCTGGGAAACACCGACTTCTTTTTCTTCCTTGTCCGGTTCATATCTGAAGATGCATCTGTTTCGGTGTGTCCTGGACTTAGGCTGTATGGATACTGGGTAGGAGTCTCCAGCTTCTGATTTAAGTTGTATGATTCTCTTCGCTCCTCGAAGCTTCTCAATGGGCTATTGGCAGGATTGGCAGCCGTTAGCGCATCAGATTCACTAGCTTTACGTCTCTGCTCGTGCTCAGCCCTCCATTTTCTTAATTCCTGTTCCACGCCCAGCTTACCTTCCTGGGCCTTCTCAGCCTTCTCCTGAGCAGATCTTAGCGTTTCTCTGCTTTCTTGGATCTCCTTATTAACCTCTTCAAGTTTTCGCAAGGTGTTCAGCTCAGACTGTTTTGCTAACTCGATTTTAGAAATGGCTTCTGTGACCCTGTGGTTGGCTTGCTCCTCTGCCTCATGTGCCAGCCTACTGAGCTCATAGTATTCCTCCAAAGGAACGGTGACTCCTGGCACATCACTGGTTCGCGCAATTTCACTTTCCTGCAGTGCATTGATGGCTGCTAGTGCCAGTTTTTCTGAAGCTCTGGCTGCCTCTATCTCCTTTTGGGTAGCAAGTACTCGACTCTCCATCGTCGCCACTCCAGCCTTTGCTTGATCTGCTTCCTCCTCCACCCTGCGCAACTTTTCTCGAGCTTCAAGTGCAAGTGCTCTGGCCTCATCTGCTTCTAGAGCTGCTTGCTGCAATTGTCTAGGAAGGTCTACCATCTTTTCTCTGGACTGTTTCTCTTTCCCTTGGACTGAAATTATCTCGGCCTTGATCCTGTTTATCTCTGCTTCAATGGACTGAACCGCCACTGCCGCCATCCCTTCCCTCTGCTTAATGGCGTTGAGCTCTGCCTTCTCCTTTTGAAGCTCAACTTGCAGAGATGAAGAGACAACCTTCATGGACTCGACTTCTGACAGAGCTTTATCAATCTTCTGCTTCACATCCTTCAGCTCTCTACCTATTGAAGCTATAATATTTTCGCTACAATCTGGCTGCACTGGTTCACCACTGCTGTCAGCATTCAGCCTGAGTTTTGATTCTGTATCAAGTTTCAGTTGCAGACTCTTTGTTGACTGAATCTCCTCCTGAAGGCTGCTGATCTCCTCCTCAGCCCTCTTCACCTCCCTCTCCCACTGAAGATAATTTTGCTCTCTAGCCATTGCAGCTCCCATCCGTTGCTCCTCAGCTTCCATATGAGCCGCCTGAGCAGATTCCAACGCCTCCTTGGTCAATATCAGCTCAATTGTCAGCTCTTCAACGGTCTTCTCAACTTCCTTCGCCGCAGAAACAGTTTCTTCAGCTTTCTTCAAAGCTAGCTCCTTTTCCACAGCTAAAGCTGCATGGTCCTTGTTCAGCACCTCCAACTCATCTTTTACAGACTTCAGCTCAGCAACCGCCGCCGCGTATCTGGCTTTGGCAACCTCAAGCTGTGCCTTCGCCGCAACACTGGATTCATCCGCTATCCCTTGCTCCATCTCCTCAACCCTCAGCTTGACAAGCTCCGCATCCTGATTCGCTTGCTGCTCTTCTGTTTTAGCTCTCTCCAAATTGAGCTTCAGTTCCTCTATAAGTCTCCTGGCACTATCCAGCTCTTTTATAATCCTAAGCTTCTCATCTTCAGCTGCCTGAGCCCTTTTCTTGTACGCCGGAATCTCCTCCTGAGCCCTCGCCAGTTCTTCTTCAACATGCTTGCGTCGCTCCACAGTTTGGATTTTGTGAGCCTTCCAGTCGACAATCCCACCAAACTTGGAAACCGCTTCTTTAACGGATTCAAAGGGAGCAGCTGTATCTACAAGTATTCTACTCCCATTCGAGCTTTTAGCAAGACTAGGATAATCCACAGCATTCGGCTTCTCAGCCTTATGCAAGCTAGCACCCTCTAGCTTCACATGTTTCGGAGAATCTGAGGATTCAGAATCTTTAACTGCTGGGACAATTTTCACCTGAGGAAGAACAGGCTCAATGCCTTCCTCAACTGGACTGGTTTCAGGGTGAGTATGATTCTGACTATTTGTTTTTTCATCATCATTTTGCAGGATTGCTTCAGGTGCCATTTCAACTTTCACAGACACCTCAAGTTCAGGTCCAGCCGTTGTTCCACTACTAGGAATGTCTGAGACTTCACCATTGAAGTGCTGATTCTCTTGAGCAGGTGCAGCCGGTTCCAAAGACCCGGCATCTTTTGTTGTTTCCATCTCTGTAAGAACAATACCATTTTAGTATCTGAAATTATAACAAAACATTACTATACCATCACAATGAAGCCACTTACAGAACATGCTCCTATTAAGCTCGGAAAAACCTAGTTTCACAGAAAAGTTGATCAACTCGAGCGTTCAAATAACTGAAACCTCCAACTCCCAACTTTCAGAAACCAGCCTAAATCCCAATGAAAAACTTCATAAGCGGATCTAAACACGGCAGCTCATCTACACCATCGTCATCACTTTCCGTGACTATACGGATACCACATTACACACACGATGGTGTTACTGGTATGGTAAACAATCAGCCACAACAATCTAGCATTTTGCATTTCATAGTTCAACATTATCAGCAACGATGGTGTATCGAAACACAAGCTCTAATGTCCGGATGACTGAACCAGGCCTCCTCATAATCTGAACACCTTCGCCACGAATCACAAAGTCCTAAAATAGCACGAAAATTAGGCATCACAACAACAAATGGCAACTCCATCTTCAACCTGAGTGTTCATTAAGATACCAAGAAGCCAGAAACTAAACCTAAATGTGATAACAAACTTGGTCAGATTCCAATCTGAAAGTAAACCTAAACGCCCAATTCCAGACACTGGATAGATAACAAGATCAACGTAGCCAGTATCACATCTTGTCTCTCACAATCTAAAAGCCCTATCAAAACATCATGCATCCAAAACATGTTATGCCGGACAAATTCAGACAACCAACAAAGCGAAATCAAATACAGCAATCATCCCTAAACCAAAACCTACGGCATACCTCGGATTCAGCAGGACACGACAAGAACTACTCGATCTCTGCAATCGGACCACCGCCAAGTCCCCAATAAATCAAAATCCCTAAAAATGAAAAGCGAGGAAATTCCAGAATCGGCCACCTGGCGCAGAAATTGAAACTTGAGGTGTTGACCGCGACGAAGGATTTTGGTCGGAGGTTATGGGAATTTGTTTGAGGTTGTCGTCAACGGCAGCCCAGCTTAGCTCATCGACATCGTCATCATCACGCGTCGTCTGCGTCTTTCCTTTTTCTCTGTCCTCGCTGCTAAATTGAAAAATTAAATAAATAATAATTTAATCGATTTATTCAGGAAGTCTACTAGTCGAGCAAGTGATGAAATGACTTTTATGCCCTCTAAACTTGGTGATATTTACAGAATGGTTTCGAACAGGGGAGCGGATGATGAAGGGTATATATGTATTTCAGGCATAGTTTGCAGAGTGAGGTGGCATACAATGAAACGACATCGTTTAAGAAACAAAGCGACACCATGCAAAGCTGCACTTCAATGGATCCGTATGGTTCAAAAGTTGCAGGGTTCATTTCAGAGCTTAAATGGAGTGGATGCAACAAAGTTTGAGCAGCTTTGGGGATGGTGAGGGCTGGATTTTTTGTGGGCTAGTCAGCTAGCTTACAGGAGTCACTTTTGGTGAGCAAAAAAATGAATAGTGTTGTGTATGGTGAGGTTCAAGCTTTCTTGAGCCCCATGAAGAGAAGCAATGATGACCCATTTTTAGTGGGACTCTCCTACACTCTTCTTTCCATTTGTACCCCAAAAAGGAGCAAAAGGAATATTGGAGCTTCTTTATCTATGCAGCTCCAGCTTAACTCACAAAAGGATATTTGTCAAACTTTATTCATTTTTCATATCATCTTTCCAATATATTGTAAGTAGTTAATGGTGGTTTATGACTTTGCAGGGTGTCAAAAATAAGTTTATGTGCCTGAGACAAGTGGTACAAGATTCAAATCACTACTGACAGTGACGGTTTACGATCATCAAATCACCGTTAACAATAACGATTTACGAGGGAGTTCGCTTCATAGAAGCTAAGGATAAGACGTGGCTCATCATAAGAGGGTTGTTTCATAATTTGTCCAAGGGGAGGGGGATGAGATGAGGCCTAAGAAAGGATTACTCGCCTCATATTTTGGTCCCTCACTAAATGTGTGATTACTCTAATGTTCTTTGGCTCTGTCAAGTCTTGCATCGACATAAATTATTGAGAAAAATACAAATTAAGGAAATGATTGGAATGGGTGTGGTTGATAATGACAAACATTTTCCTATGGAATCAACGACCAAATTTAATGAGGAACATTGTCATGTGGGTGGTAGGGTTTATATTAGATTTGATGAGTTATTCATGTATTGATACTTAGCATACTCTACTTTTGAATTATGAATGATTTTGCAATAAATATGGACAAAAGTATATTGTATAATGTATGACTACAAATTTGATTGTAGGAAAATCCAAAAGAAATGTAACATGGTGATGTATATGTATGGATGTTATACTTGACTAGGATTATGAAATATGATGATGATGATGATGATGTGAAATTGAATAGTACAAGATTAGATCTTATCTTGAACAGCTGCAGCAGCAATGGATGAGTTTTTACAGTGAGCAATGGCAGCTTGAATGGCCGCCTGCAACTCCTCCATGGTGCTTTTATCACTACTAGAGCTGCTGGTGTTGTTGCTTCTACAAGCTTCCAAGAACTTTCCAGTATTGGATGGAGAAGCTCTCATTGATGCCGGAGCTGAAACCCTACCTCTGAGAATCTCAGCTCCTTGTTTGTTGCTCCTCGGACTGAGGTTGCTGGAATATGAAAAGGACTGTCCCCTCTTCTGCACACCGGTTTCTAGCCGGTTAGGGTTGGGATTGGAGTTGGAGTTGGGTTGTCTGAAAATCAGGAGTGGCCGGACAAGCTTGACATATCGTTTTATGGCATTGCTCAAGTCAAACTTGGTCTTGCTGTTGAGATTCTTGGGGCAGTCATCATGGTGTGGTTTAGACCGGTTTTTGGGTGTTTCATGGTTTTCAGGTGACTTCCTCGATTTTGCTGTTGTGGGGGAGCTGCGGAGGAATGAGAAGGATCTTGACTTGGGCTTCTCCATGTTGTCAAAAGCTCTATCTTCTGCAGTTTGATCCATGGAGGAGTCATTAGGAGGTGGGTTTGAGAAACTCGTGAAGCTGTCTAGAAAGTTGTCGGAGGAGAGATGTCCGCCTGAGAGGAGGTGGAGGGGGAGGAGGTGGCCGCGGAAGAATATCTCACCGGCCGGGGACAAGTCAATGGCTGCGGCTGAGGAGGTGGAGGAGTACGAGAGGAGGCTATTTTTAGCAACATTCCTGGTGGTGGGGGGTGAAGTGTAGAGAGAGGAAACGGTGAATGAGAATTCATGGGATGGGGAGGAGGAAGAGACTGAAGCCTGCGACGAGCCGCAGCTCGGCCGGGGCGCCTCATCTTCATGGTAGTTGTACTCAAATGCTTCTTGCCTTGATTTATCTTTGAGCTTGTGGTTGTTGTGTTCTTCAATGTTGTTGTAGCTGCTTGAGAGAGGAGAGGGTTTGGTGGCAGCCATGAGGAAGATTCTGTGAGAAAAAAGAAACTATTAGAGCAACATGGAGAAGCAGCTAGGGCCTAGGGTATGTATGTGTTGTGAGATTGAGTGTGTGGAATGAAATCCCTACACATATCTACTTGGGTTTTCAATCTTAGCATGTGACCAACTTTTGTATATAGTTTACATTTTGTTGGCCAATCTTTACTCTACTTTCTACAATACTCAAAATTTAAGCCATGACCCATTTGATTGTATCCAAAGAATTATTAGCAGTCTAAATATCTGAACTTGATTCATAAAAATGGAACTGAATAATAAATCGGGTTAAGGGTCACTTTCCCTCATACAAGAAAATGCACTGGTAATTGTCCTGTAATGATTCTCAGGGAAATCGAAAACCATGGCAGAATGCAACCAGTTTATATGATGCTAAATGGATCACACACTTCACTGCAGATTCAACAGAAATGTCCTAAGAAGATATAAAGATTACCTCAAAGGAAGAAATGGCGCACTTGGCTTCACCCTAGGAACAAGAACAGTAAAATCATCAACATCCATATTGCCTATAGAAGGTATAAGCCGCAACCCACCAGACCAACAGAACCAATATCGGACAGAGCAGCTAAGAAGAACCAGAAGACATGAAGAATCAGTTATGACAGTTTATTTGCAGTTGTGACTGACTATAAATAAAACTGACACTAGAACAATGAAGATAAACTCACATTGGATTTGGAGAGCGGTAGTCTCAGTCTGCAATACCTTCCAGTTAACATACCTTCATCGTCGCATTAATCCTGCATTAAGCATTCAGATTACAAGGATCATGGTTATAAGAATACCCAAAAAAATAGTTAAGACACTCAAAACTTAGTTCACAATTCAAAAATTACTCAATTGAGTTTTATTTCAAACATGCAAAAGATAGTATAAAATTCCAACTCTTCCAAGTTTGCAGAGGAAGCCCACAGCGCGCAACATTGAAGGTAGTTTCAGACAGTAATTGTGTGATACTCGTACAGCGACAACTTGAACCTATTTCCTGCGTTTGAGTGGCCCGGTTTTATAGCCACCCTTGGTAGGCTTTCCCCACGGTGTCTGAGATGTCCTGCCATGTGAACCACTACTTTTGCTCCTTCCCTCTCCTCCTCCATGGGGATGATCTACAGGATTCATAGCCACACCACGAACCACTGGCCTTCGACCCAGCCAGCGGCTTTGCCCTGCCTTACGAAGCTTCTTTGCACCATGACTTGGGTTTGAAACTGTACCAACAGTAGCCCGACACCGAGTGTCCACCAGTTTCTCTACACCAGACGGAAGCCTTATCAAACAGTACCTCGACGTTGGCTCCTTCAGAATCTTAGCACACGTCCCAGCAGCCCTCACCATCTTCCCACCCTGACCAGGCTTCAGTTCGATATTATAAATCATGGTTCCAATCCGCATCATATTAAGAGGCATGCAACTCCCAACTTGTGAATTAATATCGAGTGTAGCCATTTGGCTCATTGTGCTTGACGCCGCATCCAGCGCTTCTTCACAGCCCAAGAAAAAAAATATACAAAACATTCAAATATCAATCATAAACCGTACAACCACAACACTCAAGTAAAATCACAAAGTCTCTCCTTTACCTGACTTCACCCCAAAATTATGGATTACCGATCCAGACTCGCAACCATGAGGTGCAAGAATGTAGGACACTGCCGTCCTAGTCTTCGCCGCTAATTCCTTTCCATCTGTATATAAACAACAGAAAACCTGATATATATTGTTTTAGAAAAACCAATTAAATTTCACTCAGTATTTACCAAACTTGTTCAAAATTTGGTCAGGTTGTCATAAACCCAAACTGCAGCAAAACAACACACTCAGTTTGGACACTCCACGTCAAAAATTTACCCAAACATAGAATTTTTCACAAAACAGAATCAAAGCAGATACAAATAGCTCATGACAATCAAAACTACCAGGTCAATTTCTCAATCCCGATACATCAAATCCCGCAGAAACCAGTTCGAATCCGAAATGCGAAACTACCAATTTCAAAAAGGACAAATTGAAAAAAATAAATCAACGATGAGGACAGAGCAGAGAGAATCATACTTTGCGCAGCAGCTACAGAGAAGGATCGAGCAACGGTTGGGTTGAAGAGCGTCGAAGCAGCAGCCGCAGCAGCTCGTAACCTAGAAATCGCCATCGGAGAGCGGCTCAGGGTGTCTCAGATGAACCAAATCTCGTCGCCGCGTTCATAAGCGAGGACAACACGACGTCGTTCTCGGTCACAAAAGCCTAAAACTAACTTCTTAGTTTAGCCCCTTAAGTTATTAAATTGACATAATGGCCCCCATAGTTTGCCCCATAAACCTTGTTTCTTAACACTTAAGACAACATTTATATACTTGTTCTTTTCCAATCAATCGAATCGAATTGAACTGAACTTAAACATTACAAAAATGCATGTTTGACACAAAATGGATCAATGACCAAGGTGGGTTTTCTTTGTTTCTTAATTTCTAGGCATGCAAAGCTATGATTTGGAGGCCTAAATAATGATCTTAGTTCTTAATTTTTGGGCATGAAAAACTATGGTTTGGTGCCCTCTTGAAAGCCATCCACCCTGATGATGAAAACCTGCAAGAAGGAGCTGAGGGTTTAAGCCAAGTCTGAGAAAAACATTGATGAAACTTTTCAGTAAAAAATTTCCTACCTTGAAAGCTGTAAACCTGATCAGCTGGAAGACCAATGCATCTCCATCCACAAGCTCATGAGCCATGGCGAACCCTTTCCATCCGCCGCTCAAGCCAGTTTTCCTAGGCAAGTAAATGGTTGGGTATTCTTCGCCTTTCTCATTGATTAAGGTCATGACAGTGTCTCGATTTGGCAGATGCTCCTTGCAGAAATGGCTAGGCAGACCCTGACAGACAAAAATATCCGAGGATCAGCAATTAGGAGTTCTGATCTGAAGACATCATGGGAAGGTAGAATTGGTCTTACCAGCCAGAAACAGCTGGAGACATGGGAAGGTAGCATTGGTCTTACAAAGGAAGGAAAGGCTTGATCTAGCTTTGTCTGCAACTCTTCTGCTTTCTCTATAGACCATGATCTGGCCGCATCAATGGCGTAGGCTCCCAACATGGCCCTCTGCTTAGATACCCTAATGAAAACACCAAGTTCTAAGGACAATACACTTCAAATGGTAAACTGCATAGAGAGGTATGAAACTTAAAATCATCACGCACTTTCTTGGTATTGAAAGTCTCCCAACAGCCACATTAACCTGATCAGCAAGACAACAGTACAATGTATCAAATCTAAGGAAATTTATGCATAGCCATAGTGAAATTAGTCCAGCCCGGATCGAAGTAAGTTAGTCCTAACTCCTAAGTTCATACACAAGCACATCGAAGATTTGAAAAGAGGGTATGGAAATGGTGGAGAGACAGACCTCAACATAAGCTGGGCCAGGCTTGCTAGCAACCCGGCCAGACCTCCTCACTGCCACCAGTTGCTTCTCAAATGGGCGACGCCTTGCCTGCAGAAAAAACCAAGAACATTTCAAACAGGCTTTCAGTTCTCATCAGTGGATCAGGAGCTGGAGTGGAAGATCAAATGTGATGTTACCGGAGCGGGTTTTGGTGGGGTGGAGATATGGAGCAGGGATTTCGCCAGCTGAGGGAGATTTAGGGCTTCCATGCGCTTCTTGTTCTCCTCCAACCTGTTCAACCGGCATTGCTCGTATGAAGGAAGCCCCATGTTGTGTGCTTGATAGTGTGCTGTGGGGAGAGGTTTTAGGGTTTAGGGGAAGGAGAGGAGAAGAGGTAAAGTTTTGAACTTTGAAGTTGGAGGGAAGTTCTGGGATTAGGGTTACCTTTTTTTGAAAAATATGACCGTTGGAATCCCATTGTCTTGAAACTCATCTCCCGCTTGGATCAGTACAGTAGTGAATAGGTCATTTTTTGGTGCCTTGGGTTTCAAGTAACAGCTTCCACAGAGTTCAGGTTGTTCTTTCAAATTTAAAATTGTGAGGCTGACGTGTACTAGGTTTTATGTACCATAAGAGACACTTCAAGACATTGATCAGGGCTAATTGATCAAGGAGTTACATGTTCCCTTAACAGTAGGAAGTTCAGCTTTACAAAAAGAGGGAGAGAACGGAGTGATCTGGACTCCAAATCGAGTGCTTAGCATCTTCTTCTAGTCCAGCTTTGTCGATAACTTGGTTATATGTCAGTTCAGGGTAGGGCCGTGGAGGGAGATAGTAGGAGCAGCAATCAAGACTTGCCTGCAGAAAAGCAAGTGAAATTAATATCACAACACAAAGTAAGGCACAGACGAGCAAATTATTTCGCAGCAACAGTGATTCGTGGAACGAGTAAAGTTCTATAATTAGTAGGCAGATTGAGGTGTCTTCTTTATGTTCTCCTCAATCTGCACTCAATAGCCCGTGGAAAGAATTAAACGACAAGTCCAGCAAGCTTAACGGTGCTTTCTTGGCTATAAATTTTTTTTTTCAGCTCATGATACAAAATTTTCAAACGAACGAACATTCACACTAGGTATAAACCATGGCAAGAAGATTTATGGATGGATGTTAAGTTACTGCACCCACCTCTAAGATCTTCACTACTGCTTAGTAAGCGTCTTGAACCCGCTGACCCTAGTGATGTAAACCTGCAACGAGGGTGAAAGTCAATATTACACAGCAACAGCATATTGAGGAATGTACGAAATGGTGGGAAGGATCGAAGACCTTGAAAGTGGTAGGCTTGAGTAACTGAAAGACAAGAGCATCGCCATCCACCAGATCATGAGAAACAGCAAACCCTTTCCATCCACCACTCAGACCAGTTTTTCGGGGCAAGTATATTGTAGGGTACTCCTCTCCGTCCTCATCAATTAACGTTATCTCACTATCAGACTTTGGAAGGTGTCTTTTGCAAAATGACACTGGAAGTCCCTGAAATTTGTTTGACGACAATCTCAATAATTATGATACCATTGGAATAAAAATTGTTCAGTACTAGGATGTCCTTACCAGCCAGAACCCGCCTGAGACATGTGAAGGGAGCATTGGTTTAACAAATGACAGATAAGTTGCATCAAGCGTCGCCTGCATTTCCTCAGCTTTCTCAATAGAATAAGCCCTTTCTTCATCAGAGGCATAAACTCGGTTTGAAAAGTCCCTCGGCTTCGAGACTCTGCACAGCACCCAAAAGCAAATAGTTTTACTGATTATATCCATTTTGCATACTTAGTTAAGCCATGAAAAAAAGAAGGATAAAACCGAAACATACCTCCTTGGTATCGTCACCCGATCAGCACGATCAACAGAAACCTACCGAAAACAAACAGACAATATCTCAAACAGTACGAAGCGAGCATGATGTAAATGAAAACTGCAGGCTCACTAGCCGACACTGTCTAAAACCCAACGACGGACGAAGTGCCAACTCATCTGATGAACTTGTACACTATAAACTTCGCAGTCTCAAAAAAACATTACTTAATAAAAAAAAATCTTTTGTTGAAATGCAGCCACCTAAACTTCCTCAAGATGGACTTGAACAGCTCTAAAGACAAAAATGAACCTCAACATATACTGGACCAGGTCTGTTGGCCATCCTACTAGACCTCCGAACCTGCACCTTTGTCTTCTCAACAGTACGAGGTTTCGTCAGCTTCATCTGCAAAGAAAAAAAATAGCTTTTTGCTAAAGGTTCCACCTTATCAACCTGACAGAGACAAACATACAAACTTCATGATGCAAGAAGGTACCGGAGGCGTAGTGGGTCCAACAGCGACCTGCCGGAGGGCTTGGGAGAGTTGTGGAAGCTTCAACGCCTCCATCCGCTTCCTATTCTCTTCCAACCGCTTCTGACGGCTCTGCTCATACGCCGGCTGCACCATTTTCTCCTACGAAAAATTCGAAGCGAGGTTGAGGAGTTGGAGTGACAGCGTGAGAGATCGAGAGGGCTTCGCTGATAATTTTTGTCGAATCGAAAAGTTAGGGTTAGGGTTTACTTTCTCTGTTTGGGACCTCGGAATTTGGGGATAATTTTGAAACTCATGATTACAGTTTAACTTTCTGATGTGTTTTCGACCGTTGAAAAAATTGGACCAATTGAGCCAACCGGTTCATCTTCATCAAACATGAACCAACCAACCGCTCCACTCCTCGTTCTCCATCTTCCCCAAAATTCGAAACCCTAAATCAACTCACGTTCGGAATTCGACCTTTGTTAATCGCTCCAGCTCATCTCCTACGGATGTTTCAATCGCTTTCGGAGAACAGGTAACACTGCTTGACCGGTCTTAGTTTCAGTAGCCTCTCGATTGAATTATAAAGTTTGAACTTTGATTAGGATTTAGGAATCATTTTCAGTAAGCATCGGCTATGTCACCCTTAGATGTTCTACGCTCTGGAATATATTATCTGTATGTATGCAAGTAGGATGTTGGAACATGTTTCCTTGCTTTTTCTGTTGGTGGATTAGGTTCATGATTTTTCACAGGTCACATGATTATGTCGCAGTGTTAGATTATTAGGGCCTGTTTAGTTGCTTTCAGAATAAATAGTTTGCACAAGTTCTTCGCTATTCGGCTTTTCCATTTTGTTCTGATTGTGGATAGCAGTGTACATTAGTTTCCGTATTTTCACACTTGAACCATGTTCAAATTGACCGATGGAGAGACCTTGTACGTCTACAGATGTTGCCATATACATGCCTTCAGTTTGCATCAGATGCATAATGGAGACCTCTTTGAATTAGACTATCCTCGACGCACGTTTAGTTGCTTACGCTAATATTCCTTCTTCCACTTGACTCCCTGGCAGTACACAGAACATTATCATGTCCCAGGTTGTCAGTAGTTCAGCTCCTGAGCTCGCGCCGTCTTCCTTCTATGTGCATTCAGAGATGTACATATGTAGATGAGTATATGACATGGAAAAGAGGCTCGTACTATGAAACAATTGATCACATTTACCGAAGTGTGGGACTAAGACCAGTTATTGCCCTTAAGAACTGCATAGTCCGGGGTTCTAATGGGTGCATTCCTGTTTCAGAAGTATCTAAAAAGGGGCTACTGTTAGAACTGCCGATGAAAAGGATTGCGAGTTTTTTGAGACATCACCCTTCTATATTTGAGGAGTTTGCTGGTAAGTATAACCATCCGTGGTTTAAGTTAACTCCAAAAGCTGTTGAATTAGACAAGGAAGAGGGTATTATTTATGAGGAACTGAAAAGTGATTTTTCTCTGAGACTGCACAAATTTATTCTAATGAGCAAGGATAAAGTGTTGCCATTAAAAATAATTCGGGGAATGCAGTGGTACTTGGGCATACCTGATGAGTTGTTGGACAATGTTGAAGAGACTGTCTGTAAACTTTAGGATTATAGATATGGGTGATGGATGTTTTTCTTGTATGTAAAGCCATTGATTTGTAGAGAGGGTACTAAAATGATAGATCTTTTGTCATTTATAGTGTGATGATTTGATGTTTGTTTGATTCTCAGGTGTTCTGTAGCTGTCCTCATTTGGTAGTAAACTTGGAGATATGCGGTATTGGTGATTGTGTTATGTTGCTAGTGACCGCAGCTCTCTCCACATACACTACCACAAACTTAGAAGATACCAGGCTCAGACTTCATCAAATGCTGAGTCATTTTGTTAGCTACTCTGCCCATCTTCTGCTCTGCTCACTATTGCTTCATATTCAAAAGCAAAGTGTTGTGTGCTCCAAGACGCCCAAGTAGACGGATACATTTTTCCTTGACAAATTTTAACCTACAGTGGCTTGTGTAGCCATTTTGATTTGCCTACATTATAAAATTTGATTTATTCTGACTGAAAATAAGAGAATCCTGAAACCTTGTACTTTCTGAAAAACATGTTCCTTAAAAACCCAGACACAAAGAGAAAGTGCAGTCTCTCGCACACGTCACCTGTTCTACCCCAAACCTCAAGTCAATCAAAAATCCAACAACCCTTTTCAACAAAACAACCCTGTCTGTCCTTCACGTGTGGGTTTCTCATTTCTCTGAACTTCACCATATCAACCCCTCATTTTTTACAGTACCCAGAAGTTCTGATAATCATAAAAAATTAAATACAACCTTAACATTCCCAAAAAAAACCACACATTATCATTATCATCATCTCAATCATCAACAACTTATCCAACGACCCAAATCTATTTACTCCATCTGGCGGCGGACTCTCCCCTACAACATCTCAAACCCACATCCACGGCCATCATCAACTCCTCCAAATTAAATCCTACGCTCCACATTCATCCACGTACCCCCACAAACCCAAAATAAAAACAATCTCTTCCTCTCCTCCACCTCCTCTTCCTCCACCCTAGCCTCCTCCTCCTCCCCCAAATCTCAGATTCATCACACACCCACTTTCCAAACCTCCATAAAGCTTCAATCTTTCCCTTCAGATTTTTCTGGGTATTCCAGTTTCACTTCGACCCATATATACACATGTCGATTAACGGGTCAGATCCGAGCCAGAGGCCAGCGCCATGGATGGCACCGATGCATCACCAGTTCCCACCTCCAGCCGCTGCAATGGTGATGCCTCACCACATGATGCCTCCCCCATCTCCTCAGCAGTTCCCCCCGCTGCCGCATTACTTGCCCTACGCCGGTCACCAGTTTCAGACCCCACCGCTCCTCCAGCTTCTAACTCCTCCCCAGGTTGGCCCTAATGGAAACAACAACCATGGCGAGAATAAGACCATCTGGGTTGGTGATTTGCATCAGTGGATGGATGAGAATTACCTCCACTCCTGCTTCGCTTCCACTGGAGAGGTCTTAAATTTTCATTGTGTGTCTTTGTTTTCTGTTATTACAGTTACATCTCTATGCTTTTGTTCAACTTATTACTCAGTTTATTTTTGTCAGTGTGAACCTTATTTTCTCCGAATGTCCTAAACATGTTTGGATTGTAGCATTTGCTGGGGTTGGTTTGAGTCTTGTGGCATTAATGGAACCTTTGACAGTTTGGGCAATCTTTAAATTCTTTAGGATAAATAGGAATAGAATTCGATATCTTTACTTTGTGCGTATGGCGAAAGCATGCCTGAATTTGTCCGGAGCTGTACAAGCGTTGTAATTGTATGCATACACGCGAAGAATGCGTATTTGTGCTAGCGAGGTTTCTAATTTTCTATCCACCATTAACCGGCTAAGCCTTTTGAGATGTAGATTTTTTTTTCTTTCGAGACATGTTTAAGGATACATAGTAATTTGTATTCTTGTTATGCAGGTTTCTTCGATGAAGGTTATTCGTAACAAACAAACTGGTCATTCGGAGGGCTATGGATTTGTAGAATTTCACTCTCACGCAGCAGCAGAGAAAGTCCTCCAAAGTTATCCGGGGATTGTGATGCCCAACACAGATCAGCCCTTCCGTTTAAACTGGGCGTCGTTCAGCATGGGAGACAAGCGTTCAGATAATGCCCCTGATCTCTCGATTTTTGTTGGAGATTTGGCAGCTGACGTTAATGACAGCGTGCTCCACGAAACATTTGCAACCAGATACCCTTCTGTTAAATCTGCAAAGGTTGTCTTTGATGCCCATACTAGCCGGTCTAAGGGGTATGGTTTTGTGAGATTTGGCGATGAAAATGAAAGAACTCAAGCTATGTCCGAGATGAACGGGGTTTTTTGCTCGAGTAGGGCTATGCGCATAGGACCTGCAACTCCCAAAAAATCCGCTCCTTACCAGCAACAAGGTAACTAACTCATGTTTCCTATTCGTTCACATGGAATTAAATGGGCAATCTTTATCCGTGTGATGTACTAAAAATCTAGCAGGTGCGAGTGGCGGATCAGCTCCATCAGATGGCGATACAACTAATACAACAGTTATAGTCCTTTCTTTCCATATGAAATTTTTTATCTTCACTGTAAATTCACAACTGATATAAATCAGCCTTCTGGCAGATATTTGTTGGAGGGCTCGACCCTAGCGTCGCTGACGATGACTTGAAGCAGCCTTTCTCCGTTTTCGGGGAGATAGTTTCAGTCAAGATTCCGCTCGGTAAAGGATGTGGATTTGTGCAGTTTTCCCAAAGGTTTGGTTTCTTGGTCCTTCTTGCTATGTGCACAAACAGGCGAATCCTTCCTTGATGATTTTTTTTATGGATGTCAGGAAAAACGCTGAGGAAGCTCTGGAGAAGCTCAACGGGTCGGTGATCGGGAAGCAGACCGTGCGGCTCTCTTGGGGCCGGAGCCCTGTAAATAAACAGGCAAATCCCCTTTTCTCGTCTCTAGACGTATTTATTCTGTAAATAAGTTCAGTTCAGCTCGGATCATCTGTTCAGACATGACAAAGTACTAAACCTCGTACAGCAACATTTTGGCTTATTGCTGTCTTGTGCCTGTTTTGGCAGTTGAGATCTGGTGACTTGATCAGCCAGTGGAGTCCTGGACCGTACTACGGCGGCGGATACGGCTATGCCATGCCATCCCTACACAACCCGAGCATGTACGCCGCTGCATACGGGTCCTACCCGGTCTACGGCGGCGATCAACAGCAAGTGAGCTGATCAGGGAGAGCTCAGCTCATTCATATATGAATATGATCATAATGTAGTTGTAGTAGTACAACATAAAGCTGTTTACCTGAGAATTTTGGATGCTCTTATGAACTTTTTTTTCCACTTTTAAAGGGACCTTAGCTGGCGCCGTATCAACATCCGACACGTGGCGTATCTGGACACGCACGTGTGCACCTTACGGTTGACCGTTATTTAACTACCTGGTCACAATGAGAATCAGAGTTGTTTTATTGATTATGCTTAAATTTCAGAAAGAAAAAACCGAAGTGAATTGAACTGAACCGAATTGGTTGGATGAGGAAGAAGTGAATTTTCATTGATTCATAAACATTACTAGTGAATTTGCAAGGCATGATGAGAAATTGTTAACTGTACTCCGCCGCTCACGGCGGAAGCTGCCCTGTAAGGAATGATGTGATCACGGTCAGCGCCCGCTCCGGCTGGTAGCTGGGAACCATGTGCCCAGCTCCCCTTATGGTAGTGAAAACAGCCCCTTCATATTCCACAACATACCCTCCAACCTCCTTGTTGCTGTACCAAGGCCGCCACGGAGAGGTCACCGGTAAGTTCATCGTGGTGATGGAGTATCTTGAAGAAGTCACCGGAACCCTCCCGTCCGTGTCCCCACTGTCACCATTTTTACTCTCAAAATCCTCACCTATTTATTCTGAATTTTATGCAGAATCAGTTATGAGTTACCTGTAAATCCACACTCTGACGCCGCGCCCTATAAGCTCCTTGATCGTCGGCAGAACGGTGGCCGGACTGTCCGTCCATCCCACTCCACTGCAATTTTTTCAAATAAAGCTTTGAACTTTCTTCCACCTCCGTCGAATTTATTTACTGAAGTACTTAATTAAAATTATTGTATACCCGCAAGCTTCCCATTTGGTAGGGTTTTTTACATGAAGAGCCTTCTGCACCTGGGGAAGGTTGAGGTAGGAGCTGACAAAGTCGTCGGAGCAAGGATCAAAATCATTGACCTGGGATTCGTCCGATGAGATGTTTTCTTGTTCTGTTAAGAAATTAGTTTCAGATTTTAGGACTGGAGGGACTTACAGAGGCTGATTTTGGGGCAGATGGGACGCAAGGCGAGGCATAAATGTTATAAATATCGAGCTCTCCAACCTCGTATTCAGCTCGGGACTGAAACTTGTTGCAGAGGTCTGAAAAATTCCCAGTGGCGTAATCACAGTGTCGGTTGATTCCTTGATTTGTTTCGTCCGAGTTGAGCCCGTGGGTCCAGAAATAGTCATACATTCCCTTGTTACAGATATTATCGTCTATCCACGCATTTCCAATCTGGACAGGCCAGCACGGTTCGTCAGTCAGAAACGTCAAACATTACAGCGATATAGATTTAATTAAGAAGTTACCGCGATGCCTTTGAGATTTATGGCGCCGTGATTTTTGATTTTGTTCTTGGAGAGAATGGTGGAGGCGAGCTGCGGCACGTAGTGGCCGGCGTAGCTCTCTCCGGCAATGTAGAAACTCCTGTTTTTGTACTGTGGAAATCTCTCCAGCCAATTTACCAGAAATGTGTACGAGTCCTCTGCTGTCATCTGGTCGCCTATTTGAGGAATGTCCGATGATGTGTTTGAGTAAGAAAATCCTACGCCTGCCGGTGACTCTAAAAATATCACATTCGCAACTGCACCAGCCAAGTCAAAAAACAGTCAAAAATAGTCAAAACCAGTCAACAAAATTTCCAACTAGTCCTCACCATTGTTCCAAGCATAGGGATTTCTGAAGAGACTTTTTCTGTCATTATTGACCCTGAAAGGTCCGAGTTCCTCCATCGCGCCGTAGCCAAACGACGAGCATCCCGGACCTGAACATTACACCGTCCTTAGAAACCTCATTTGCTCGAAAAATTTACTGTCTGAGCATAAAAAAATTTACTAGGATTTAGTTACCTCCATTGAGCCAGAGGAGCAGAGGATTGGTGGAGCTGGTGCGAGGAGACTCGGCAAAATAATAGAACAAGGCTCGACCAGCCTTGGGATCGACGGTAACATGTCCGGCATAATGGTTGAAATCCACGCCTTCCGGCTGGCCGGGGAGAGCCTCGATTTTGTCATGCTCCATCAACCCATCTTGAATACCAATGTAAACTCTAGCGTCCACCTTTTTCAAACCATCGGCTCTCATACTACTTGTTGAGAATTTCTTCGCCTTCAGTAGTCGATTCAAGTTATCGATCTGGTTGGCCGTGTTGTGAGAGGTCGAGTACAAAACTACAAGCACCCAAATGGCCGAGGCTCGATTTCCCTTCATGTTTTTGAGCTCTTGATGATTTTCCTAGGCAAAGAATTTGGGTAGGATTTTTTCACTAGCGTGGAAAGTTGGTCATCTAAAATGGAACTTCTCACTAGTTTTGGCATGTTATTGTTGGGCTAACAATTAGTTGTATTTATATAGGCATCCATCTCAAGTTTAATATCGCCTTCGAGCACGATTCGATAAAGAAAAATTACTTACGTATTCATTTAAGCAACTGATTGTGAATTATTGTACGAAAGAATGACAAGTGACATTAAATGACACCTTTTTCGGTCTATATTTTTATCAGTTTAATATCTGATCCAATACGACATTATTTATACATGAACATGGACCTAAAAACAGCTTGCATTAGCAAACATATGATGGCAACCTAAGAATGAGGTTGGGGTCTCAAGTGGCCATCATTCTCCCCACATCCACTTATCTTTGTTGTCTGCCATAGTTTCATTATTTTGGTATTGGTAGGCAATTTGTCATTCAAAGACACCAAAAGGGGCAGTGTCCTTATTCCTAAATCCAACTTCATCAGTTGCTCATGTTGTTCATTTAGCTCTTGGCTTGAAGCTTGTTGTTCTTTGTTTTTCTAGCAAAGTTGCTTCACACATCAATAAGTGGGTATCATAATACCACTTGAAAAAGTTGAGTGTGAGCTTGAGCTTCCTTTAGGGTTGTTGGATTGTTTAATCATGTTAAAGATATGTAATTTAGCTTTTGTAAGGAATCTAAAGCACTTAGATTCCTCCTTAATCATAGCTTAAATCTATTATAATCTCTATCAACTTTGGACATCAGAACGATAAAATAAACGTCAGACATCTCATCGATTCCTGACTTTATACAGGGAGGCTCTAGAGGAGTTTGATCACTATAAACTTTACAGTAACCAAATTTTCAACTTAATTACTTTGTCCGCAGGAAATTTGGGCCATTTTTGAATGGACCGTGTTTGCTCAATAAAGCCCAATAAGCTAATTTGGGCCGGCCGAAACACTGAGCCTCTTATCTTCTCCAAGAAATTTCAGCTTCAATTGCCTTGCTTGCCAAGTAGCAATTTCATGTTTTTGTACCTTAAAAGCCTAGTTCCAAAAGTGACGCCAGCTATTTTCTTGTTCTTCATTGTCGCTTCCGTGATGTTTCATTAATGTGTCTGATCTTTGAAGTTGCATCTGCAGCCTTGACGCTGTCGTGCCTGTAGAGCTTGAATATTACGATTATGGATAGAAACCGTTTAAGTTCTCACTCTCGTCAAAAAAACTCCTGCACCTTCAAATCCGTGGAGGCTGAAAGAAAGTTTTACCGAGATCCTTTAAAATGGGTTGCAAGGAAGCCAAAAATTACTGATAAAATTATTAACCACAAAAAAGTATTGTCTGCTAATGAGGTAAGTAAACAGACCATTTGTGCGACCCAAGTGCAGCTCAGCTGAGGCGTCAAGTTATGGTTTTCACTGGGGATTGCTGTCATTGTTAAACTCAAAACACTTTTCTGCGATGCCCATCACTGGTTCTGCAAGAAGAAGAAAACATTTATAACTATAAACTTCAATCCTAGGAACAAATCTCAACTTGGCTTATCATTTTTCTCAGTTTTCATCAGCAAAATAAATAAGTGTTTGATTTTCAATTAACGACGTGGCAACGAATTACCTCTTATCATGGACATCTGATATGTTTAACTAGACGAGATCTTGAATCAAATTCCTAGCTTCATCGAGAGGGTTAGGAAAACAAACTTCAATAGCCCATATATTCGGCATGGGGGGCATTGCCATCGCATTTTCTGTAATATGTTTCTCTAGCTGGTTAACAGCCTCCAGATCCATCACACTGCCAAGAACATTCTGCTACAAGAAAGTTAAGCTTGTTGCAAATGCAGGAATACAAAAAAAAAAGAAAAAAAAAAGAGGTTTTCCTCATACCATCCCAAGTATTATTCGTTGTAGAAGATTTTCATACAGTTGGAATAGTTCACTTACCAGAGGTGTACCAGCGCAAGCGTTGATGACTATGCATTTTATCATCGTATCATCTGATTCGTCCAAGGTTTTAGATGAGGTTACAGAGATGATCAGATCGGGACCTGTCAGCTCATAGGCAGACCCATAATATTTTACGGTTATCCTTCCTTTCTTCTTCAGAATTTTCTTTAGATGATGAGATGCAGTGGAGCGCCTTGCCTTACTTTCACTCCAATACTTGCTTTTTACAGCATGCCAAGGAACTTCCTCGTGCATTTTAAGAAGTGCTGCAGCTTTATCAGCATTTGCCCAACAGCAACAAGTAGATGTTCCATCATCTGGATAAATAGAAAATAACAAATGAATGCGGGAAGATGCTCAATACTGCAATGTCCAAGTATGAACTTATCGATACCCTATTAGTGTGAGTTTTCAAACATATGTAACAAACATAAGAAATTGAATCTATCTTAGAGACGCGCAACACAAAATTGCCTAGAAATACACCTGAGCATGGCTATTAAGTGGGTAACTTACCCAAAATGAAACCAGCAAGTGAAATGTCTGGATAATCTGCAGGACTGCCCTCTAGGTCCTTGGCGTTGCAATCACTTTTCTCAAACACAAGTATATGGACAGCAAGGACCTGTCAAGAAACAAGGAGAAAGGTACACATATTGGTATGGCTTCGTTTATGATAATCATGTCCACAGGAGAGTTGATCTAAAAAATTAGTTTGACATACCCTGCAGCGAATCCATAATGGCTCAGACTCTGAGCAGTGCAGCAATTGGTAGAAGAGCCCACAGGTGACACTGTCAGAGGTTGAAAATTTTGATGACTTCGGAGGATGTGAACGATTCAAGTGTTCATAGCTGTTATGTTTGACAGAGGCCCTTATGGAGGTGATTTCAACAAATGACACAGGTGTTAATCGATACTCATCCTCCCTGCCATTACAAAATGAAAGCATCAATCTAATCTGTAAGTTGAAGAAATTCTAATTTCTAAGTAGAGCCCAATGAGTCATAAGTTGGTTCTATATGCTAACCTAGAATGAAGAATCCGATGAAAATGTGCATCAACACCAGGTCCAAAACCAATTGGGAAAGAGTGGATGCTGGAGCATGTTAAAACCCTCACCTAATTCAGTAGAAGAAGTTAATAAGAAAACCTTTAAGTGCCACTTCTAATATAACAAGCACATAAGAGACCGTACAATGTCATTACTCGTCAAGACATGAATCCTCGAACATGTTGAGCTCCTTTGGCAATACTTCGTATGATTGAAACCACCAAAACTTCCAAAGGTGGATTTGCTAGTGACAGATTTTTGATCAGAAATATCTACTGCCATTACATGGCCATGGAATGATATTAATTTCCCCACTGCCAGAGAATTAGATATCTCGAGAGGTGCTACAAGTGATTTGACAGAACCTTCTTGAGTATCCCTAGGATTTCCCTCCAATAAACTTCTAAATTCGGAAGACAGATGGACTTCAACATCAGAGCAAGTCCCGGAACATCCAGCATCTTTCCTCTGGGATTGCACTACAGTCTGATGAAGGTCTTTAGAGTAATTATCACCAGTATCCACCTGTGATACATTTCCCAGTGCAAAGTTATTCAAACTATCAATGTAGGTAAAGCTAAGACTCCATAATTTTCGTACTGGAGTGATGGCAACTTTTGTAATGGAAATATCTTTGGAGATCTCACAGGACTCGTCCTTCTCATTCTTTAGGATATAATAACCCCCAATTTTCAGAGCCTGTAAAAGTCAAACAAATCATAGTTAGGCTTACATCCCATTTAAATATTTACATGAATAAACAAAGGGAAGATATAATACCTCAAACTCTAAAAAGCTATCAGACTTGAACTCTAGCAGAATCTTGTGTGCATCGGCTGTTGAACTACCGCCTTCTTTCACAAAATCAGATTTCATACGATTCAACAATCCAGGAAGAACCATGTTGTGATTCTTCCCATCTCTTATGTGCATCGAACATGGAAGCTGAACTGGGAAGCTAGAGTCGCAAGCTTTGAGTATGGAGCTCTTTATGCATGGAACAAAAACAAAATTTCCAAGACTGGCTGGTTCCAGAATTGTTCTATTCAATTTTTTCAATGAACTGCACAGTTCGTTTCGTGGCACATATTCACACTTGCGCCTTTTATTGTAAAAGGTCTCAAGGTCACTATCACATTCAATGCGCTTCATGATTTCAGCTCCCCCATCTTCATCATCCTTTGATGAATTTGAATATGAACATCTCGGGGCTAATATTAAGTTCCAAGGCAAGATAATAACCTCAGCAAACATACTTTTATCGTCTAAGGTAGCTGGATTAACCTGAATTACAAACAAGTCGTGCAGAAAATAAATCAGACATATCTGAGTAACAGCAGGCACTACTTCTAAATGTCGGACACAATAAAATCGTCCCAAGGGAAATGAAATAGATACTCACATTTTGTAACATGGGAAACTTGTGAGTCAACTTGAGCAGATCAAATGTACCATACCAAACTTTGTTGAAGTCATTACCCCAATCATTGGAATGATTAATGATATTCACATCTTCCATGTGGCAGAGAACATAAGGAGCAATGTCTACCTTAGGAGGTGGCCGGTATTGAAATATATCATTCAATGAGAACAGTTTGTTTCTAGGTACAGATGCATCCACTCGAGCAGGCAAATCTTCAATGAAAAGGTCGTACCTTTTTACCTAAAGTAAAGAAACAAAGTTCCTTAATTCTCAAGAACATATAATACTCCTTGATGGAAGCACACCTCGACCTCTGCACAGTGCACACCTCATACCAAACTGGAACTGGTACTGAACACAGTGAGACATCTTTCACAAAAATTAGTGTTATTACCTCATATATGTTTTGGGTATCCAAATTAGAAGAAAGGTCTGGTATAACAATATCGATGCTACCAGTCGCATCAATTAACTGCAACCGTCCAGTGGATGAAGAAATCTGAAAGAGGCTGACCAAACGAATCAGTACTAAAAAAAGAAAGAAAAAAATCAATCTACTGAAAGAAACAAACTGCAATTTTACTCCCAACAGAAGAAAAAAAAACAGAAGGGAATATAGAGCCAGCATCTGCTAAGCATCATAGTCAGTCTTGATCATAGATAAAACAACTTACCTGTAGCATCCCGACCAGAACAAAATTGATGTCCTCACTTGAAACTATCTTTCTAGTTGAAAGACTATTAGATCCTACATAGTCAACCAGTGGGCAACTCATGGCTTTCCTCGGATGACTATATCCAAATCTATGGATAAAATTTGAGATGGGAAGAACCTGGAAACAGTAGCAGTTCAATTAATTTTCTTATTATATTTTTTGACAAAGGACGTGAGCGCCTGCTAATGGAATCAATGAACAACCAAATATAATACCAGCTTAAGGTGATCATTATTTGCTTCGCCGGTACATTCACTTGAAACATGGTGACAAAAATCCATGAAGACTCCATTCTGGCAAGAGAAGTGAAATTACACGTTTTTATACCTGAAACCACTTCCACAAGGAGAAAGAAACCAGATAATAATCTTAATCGTCTGAAAGCTTTTTAAAACTTGCCTGATGAGCCTTTAAAAGTGGTATATGGGAACTAGCAAAAGCTTGAACTAAACCTTTACTCTGATAAAACCTTCCAATCAGAGATCAGCTTAGTAAAAATATTTAAATATAATATGGAAAAAGATGATAAGACACAATAACAGGGGGATCCTACCAGTCTGGGTTAAAAAAGAAAAAAAAAAGTTCGATGAGATAACTAACTAATATAGAAGAAGCAGAACAGAAGAATGGCAAAATAGAAGGAAAATGTGTAGAGATTGTACATGTATAGATCCCAAGATCTTCTTCTCAGACAAGATTCCAGCAAATTTCTTCCTTAAGGAGGCAACTACAAGTAGTACCCTGAAACGCACAAACACCCGAAAGTTAAGTCTTTTCAACAGCACAAAATGAACAGAAAAGAGTTGCTCAAAGAAAGATATAATATCTGACCACAGCCTGGCTGGAAATGTAAGTGAATCGATGAACTTCCCTAACTGACTTGGAGACTGGGAAGATGTACAAAAACTGAAATGTACAATTAGAATAGCATTAAGTCTTATGATTTTTACAACAAAGCCGAATTAGCAAACTTGCTGTACCGTACCTAGTTGTTAGAGGGGAGAAGCACTGAACATTTATGATTGTCCTCACACATCCGCCCAGTATAAGATTTTTGGTCCAAGAAAACTTGCACTTAACAAAATGCACATTTTGCACTGATATCTACAAGGTAGACAACAAAATTGGAAGTCGATAAACAAAGTAAAAAGATTCAATGTATAAGCGTAATAATCTCTTCTACTGTGAATGCCAATGCCTATTACTCACAAGTGCACCAACCCTAAGACTATGAAGCAGTGAAGCTGAACGGTCAGCAAACAAAAGCCACACTTCATTGTCCAATTCCATGATCATGCCTTGCATATAAATGCCTTTTATCACACCAGTATACACACCACTCTCACCCTTCCCTTTAAAAATCATATTTTTATTCGTGGGTTGCCTGTTGATCAGCTTCAGAACTCTTAATAAAGACTTCTTTGTAGTTATATACATCAGCTGACATTCCTTCTTTCCGATAAAAACCATCTTTTTCCTCAAGCAAGACAAGATAACAAAACAACCGGCAAGTTTGGTAAACACCGGATGCAAAGAGGACACAGAGCCAGAAAAGTAGACAGTCTCACATTTATCATAACAATGTCCTGATGACCCTCCGTTAATTACACTGCAAAACACAATTTCAGAATCCTTCGAATTGCATAGTTTACACTGGCAGCTCATAATATCAACCAGAAACCCACGGAAAGAAGTCAAGCCATCATTTTCCTTATCCTCTATTCTTTGAACTTTTACAGGACTAACTGCATCTACAAACCCATGTGAAAAATAACACGCCTTTGGATCATCCATACCATTTACAGAATCTGTCGACTCTAACTGCAAGTAACTCACACCAGAACATGGCCTCATCCAACTACTAACAGAATCTGTGAATTCCCAATTAATAATCTCTAAAACCCCACCATTTCCCCTGAACGGAATGTAATTCCACGCAAGCACGCGAATCTCTCTCCTAATAACGCCAACATCAAAACTCAAAATGTCACAACAAATTCCAACATCTCCATCCAAAAACAGAAGGCATCTGTTACCACTAGGACATTTACAAGTCTTCAAAACGTCTTCAGTCGGACAAACCACCCTTCCTATCAGCACCGCCAGCCCCAAAACCTCCAGAGTGGGAACATTCGAATCTTTTTCCTCACCAAATTCAGAGTCGACAGTCACCGTAGACGGCCTGTGCCTTGAACGTGATCGATTTGAAGAATCAAACTTGAGAGAGCACGCACCAGTACAAGGCCGGGAACGCTTGAGGAGTTCCGACACTCTGATTACATCCACAGACTCCATCGAGCTCCAAAACCGAAAATGTTGAAGACTGTGTAAAGAGACCTGATAGCTTAGATATGGTGGTGTACACGGATCTGCGATGGATTCCAAGTCGGAGACGATCGAGAGACAAAGTTGGAAATTAGGGTTTGGTTTGAGGTTCAAACAACCATTGCTGCTTGCCGTAATCTCCCGCGTAAACATTCGTCACGGTTTTCGAGGTCTTCGTGGGCCGGACTTGATATTAGGCCCGGTCCAATTCAGGTTTCCATTATGACCAAGAAATTTACTTGATGATCAAGAAACCAAGTTACCTACTTGAAGAAATATTTCAGCAGAAAATCCATAGCTTCAAAATGAAGGTCAGAAGTTTTAAATCCACCAAGTTTAGTACAATACTAGGGTGTAGCAAACCTTTAGTTTATACCGATTTAAGCATGGCAGAATGCTCGACTCGTCTCAGAGCATCCTCAATTCAGGACTACATGCCTCTGAGTAGATTTTACACCTCACACTGAATCTGAAACCATCCAGTAGAATTTACGCAATAAAGCCTTCTGAGCAACTGTGCCACCATCAGAGTTTCTGGATTGTCAGATCAATATCCACTTACTGGACGCACAACACCTGAAAGAACAGCTTACAAGTGAGCAAGAAAACGGTAAGAAATCCTTAACAACTTTAACGAGATTATCCAGCATCAGCTGTCAGGTTGTTATAAACAGAGAGCTTGTCAGATGACATGAATTTCCCTTTCAGGAATGCAGCAGTTAATTCCTAGACTAACTTGCTTTTACCATAAAAATGTTTCATTCATGAACTTAGAGAAGTTGGTACAATCCTAAGAGTTACTGAAAAAAGCGGGGTTAGGGTGTGGTTGAGGGGTCACACATCTTTCATAAATTTCTTCCAAATCTCTCCACGCTATTACTACAAATGCTTAATAAGTATATCAGACAATTTGCAGGAAACATATGATCTCTATGATATAACTAGCAGCAGGTCTGTTGACATAAACATACAGATATTCCAATTTTAGTAGCATTCCAAAATAATACCTATAACTTCCTTTTACTAGCTGGATGTTGCGTAGCCAGTAAGTCTTTTCCAGATCTTCGAGATGATCCGGTTCTGTAAAAGTATCACACTGTTAAGATTATAAGTATATTACAAGGTTAAAAACAGTAAAAAGACTAGATAATATCTAACAGTTTTACTGTGTCAATAAGCTGAGAGCCAATTATAAATACTCAACTGTTGGTGACATTTGCCTTCAGGACCTCATAAAAAAACTTATCAATGGAGTTCAGTTCTCAGCATTTATCTGAAACAAAGGACAAAGTGAATACTGAATACTAAAGCAGGGTCTGCAAAAGAGGCACTCATGTGACGTGCCTAAGGCTTACCTATGTTTATCTTACGCCAATTCCAGTAATTCAAAGGTAGATAATAATTAGCTAACAACGAGTTACAGTCATACATGTTTTCTTAATTAAACAGCACTGGAAGTGTAATACCTGATGATCTCACCGAAACATTATCTGAAAAACCATATTGGTCTTGGCAGTTTTTACCCGCAGTGACCTTGTCTTTGATTTGACCATTTTTTTTATGATACGAGAACCTGATATGAACTTGTAATGGATACTGTACGGCATATGTAAACAATATTAACAGCTCAGATGTGCAACCATAACTACATCCCTGAAAACGCAAGGGATGCTGAACCAATCCACTTATCTTTATCTAATGTCTGCTAAGCTTGTACACTGGTACAGAGCTGTAACTCGAACCAATCAACGGATATCAGCGATTAAGGAGGGATGGGGGTCCGCATCTTACATTTGTTATATGAAAAAAATGCATTAAACACTTGGATATAACACTTTTTTTTTTCAGATTGTGTACCCCAGATATGCATATTCAAAAAAAAAATTACTACTAAAAAAATATTTTATGTGATTAAGAATAAGTGAATTACTACTAAAAAAAATTTCACCATTGAAGTTATTTAGCCATGTAAACAACTAAGAATATTTTGGAAGCAGTGACATACTAGGGTGTCTGTCTTTAGGGACACGGACAAGCCAGTACGAAAAGAAAGCAGTTGTATCAGTAGTCCTCCGATGTACAGGGAGGCATGTAATCTGGTGGTGGTATAATGCTAGTCTTGCGGTTTCCTCCATTCTTCACTATGACCACAGCGTCCATCCCCCAAGTAAGGTGTCGCTCGAGGTGACAATGCATGAACCAGACCCCTAACAAGGACATTCAAACCCAGAACTAATTATACATTTGGTTTGATAACAGAATTTGTAGAACCAAAAAATTGATAATAGATAAGTTGATGGGAATTTCTTACCAGGATTGTTTGCTCTGAATCTGATGACAGCCCAGCCATTGATGGGAACAATGACTGTGTTTCTCAGAGGTGGATCAACCAAATTGAAAGTTAAGGGGTCTCTTACTGGGTTAAAGTTCCCTAATCCACTCCCAACTATATAAAAACTGTAGCCGTGTAGGTGCATGGGATGGTCAATCCCGCCAACAAGATTTGTTCCCTGAAAAACCATCTCGACTGTGGAATTATACTTGAGCACTAGCACTCTTGTCCCAGGCTGTGGTATTTCATATTCCAAGGGAAGGTAATCAGCTGTAAAGTTGAAAACCAAGGGCGGGAAGCGTGGGAAGTCTTTTGTAAACACTCCCTCGGTTTGGTAGTAGTAAGCTTCAAGAATGTCCACAGACGGAACGGAAAAGCTGATGTTATTCATGCTGGCTGCAAACCTTGTTCCATTTGGGCCCTCACATGTGTTGTTCAGCTCACATGTAAATGTGTTCACTGAAAGAGTGGTGAGCAGCTTTGTGTTGATTTCCTGCGGAAGGTCACACGGATGCTCAGTGCTTGCTAGGCTTCTCAGGCTTTGGTCAAAGTATAAGAATGCTCGGGTATCATTGTAGTATGGCAACCGAGGCAGAAGAGGTGGAGGACCATGATATTCAGTGCTGTTGTCATTTATCTTTTCAGCAGAGTCTTTGGACTTGTATTGGATGATTGCAGTTGTGGTTGTGTTGTCAAAGAGAACGTTGGCATTAGAAGAATAAGGTCTAGCAGCCATGTAATAGCGCCCAGGCCGTTGATTTGCATGAATCAATGCGTCCATTGACTGCCCAGGTCCTATGACAATATAGTCATTTGTAAATGGTTTCGTGTAGCTGCCATCTATTCCCACCACCGTGAGCAGATGCTGTGCAATGGCTAAGAAGTGGAGCTCGTTCAACCCAGCATTTACAATTCGGAGTAGATAGGTTTTCCCATACTTAACCAACGCCTTGAAAGTCCCTGCAAATAAAAATGAGTCACTGCCCATTCAGTTAAAATGCTCTGCAGTTAAAACATACAATCTACACTTAGCAACTACTTTGTGGGCTTTCTGGAACGTAGTTATCAGATACTAAATTCATTCAGTATTAGCAGTTTCACTCTTTCATTCAGATACCTTTTTTGGAGCAAGGATACAAATCACCAGGCTGTCCATTGATGGTGTAAGCATCTGAAGTGTTAGGGTCCCCTCCTGTTTGGTGTAACAAACCAAGGACATCTTTAATTTCCATCTTCCACCACTCACCTACAAACAAACAGTTTTAGAGAAACCGGACAGCGCTAGACCTTCACCCAAATCTGAAACAGATTTAGCAGACACTTGATAAATCCGAATATGAAAGTAAGCATTCAACTGTGAATGGTTCTTTACTTATGACAATGGGGATTTCAGCATGAGGTTTGGGAAAAGGGTACTCGTCTCCCTTCTTTGGATAGATTATGAAAGCTCCGTGGACTGTGGCTCGTGCCCAGTAACTGTGTGCATGCCACCATATGGTTCCTTCCTCGTTTGAAAGTGTAATCTTGTATAAGAAACTTTTCTTCGGCATGATTGGACACTGAGTTATGTAATTCGGTCCGTCATGCCATGGGTTTCTCAGTTGCTTGACTCCATGCCTGCGTATTAAGAATGCATTTTGATTCTAAGAGTACTACGAAGATCTATGCATGACAACACGAGCCATAAAAAAGCTAGTTAAAACTTTATGACAGAATCTCTATACACAATAACTGATAGAATGCACCATACCAGTGAATAGTTATGTTGAATTTGCTCTTGTTGATTACATTGACATAGATCGTGTCGCCTTTTTGGGCATATATGGGTGGTCCAGGAAATTTCTTATTGACAGTCAGCATCTTCTTTGAGGAACATAGTCGCTTGTAGTGAGCTTCTCTTACCTGTAGGACAACAAAAGGTATGCTCAGTATAAGATTTTGAAAAAACATCTGTCCAAATCTCATAACCTTGCAGCATTTGCATCAAACCAAACAAAAATTAAGAATTCTCATCACAGTTAACTCGACCGAGGCCTGGTAGCTAGTAAGTTACCACAAAGCGATATTGGTCACGAGCAGCGTCAGATGGGCAACAGAGAAAAACAGCATGCAACACGAGACATGAAAATTGGAGAATAAAACAGTTTTTGCCAAACCCCATAACTGAGTTAACACAGAAAATAATGAAATTGTAACACAGGTCGAACTGGTACGAGGAATTTATAAGCTAGAAAATCAAATAAAAGTAGAAGGGAGCAGTTGAATGAATTAAATAAGGCTTTTCCATTTATAGCATATGACAGGAATGTGGATTTATTCCACGGCAGCAAGCTAAGAAAAATATCACTAAAAGATAAACCTAAGTTATCTCACATTCATACACCTACAATCATGAATAATGACTAGGATGCAGGTTACTTTTTGAAGGAAACGGTAGATCAAGGGTTTTCAGTTCCAATTACACAAATGACTAACAATTCCATGGTAAAGGCTTTTCCCATGTTGGGCAGTTGCGCTATCAAACATAACTGGGCACAAGTGAAATGGATGTTTCTATCTTAATGGTATGTAACAACTAAAATGCGACTTAAAATCTTTATCAAACTCTTTCCAGATCTCCAGTGAGGTAGCCCTCCAAGGTTAACTTGTGTTAAGTAGCACGAGGGGAACATGTCAGCCTAACAAATCTTCCAGTATATTAATCTCCCTGAACTGAACCTTTATCTTAATGAAATAGTTCTCCAATTCAGTCACTGATCCCACGACTTTTTTGATATTTTCAGAAAACCATTTTCACTCAATCAAAAGCATCGGGGGTGTGGTTGAGGGGTCATACATCCTTCTCGCAGCTTCTATAAATGTCTCAAATTTTTTTCTCCAAATGTTTCCATATTTCTATCTGAACATTTACAGTAAAAATTAAATCTCTATACTATCAGTAGCAGCAGGCCTTTTGACAAATTATATTAGCTCACATTATAGTAATAATACAGAGTCATACATATACCACATTCATAGACATAAACTGACCAGTAAGTTTTATTTCTAGCTCATCCTCTTGTTGTTCAAACCTAGTTCTATGTCTACCTTCCATCTTCCATGTTATGGTAAGGGGCTGAATACAGACTGAAAAGAATCCAGACATAAAGTTACTGTAAAAATCTATAGAACTTAATATTGTTGGTTTAGACACTGTAATGCGACAAGTAACTGGATAGTTATTCGTGTGAACAACCTAAAACAGCAACTGCTTATTGGGACTTGGTATTTGAATTTTATCGTTTGGGTTATAACTAGAAGTTCAGGTTTCAGCAATATGAGGATGCCCAGCATTATGATACAAACTAACCAATGAAGTAGTTCACAAAAAAGTAGATAATAACGACATTAGCAGCGTATAGTCCCATAGATTCTTAAGGTTGTAACATAAATTTAAGTCGGTGCGGTGAGTTAAGGGCGTGTAACACCGAGAAGCATAGGTTAGGTATTCTCAAGAAGGTTTAGCTTGCTAAAGACATTTATCAAATCAATAACTTTTTTTAGTGAAGACACGTAGTAAGTTATTCAGCTCTCTGCTTCTATTTAAAATGAAGAGAACAGTTGATCCTAGTATCAGTTCTCTAAACCTGCCCCAACTATATTGCGGAAATACTAAAAGGAAGAAAAAAATTATAGACGTATTTTCTTAAAAAATAAAAAATTATTTCGGGTAAAACCTACATGGCCCATGACAAGTGGCCGGCCTTCAAAAGCAGATTTTCCAAGTATTTACTCAATATGAGACAATTACAAATGAAGATTCCAAACAAAAAAGGATATGATGGACTAATTGTAGTCGTTTCTTAATAAGCACACCTGAGTGCATCACATGTTTCACTGAAAAAGTATTTACTTGCTTTCAGGGATGATTTTGAATACAAAATCTGCATCACATGTTTCACTGAAAATCCTTCAACCAAGGATTACAGGGATCACAGTTATAAGCACACATAGCATGTTTAAGATAAGCCATTCAAGCTTCCTAGTTTTTTTTATGGTAAAGACCATGAAATATCCAAAGAGGAGTAGAATGATAATTCAAAGTTCAAGAAGGCATTTTATTCTCCACATCAAGAACATCATTACTGTAATTTAGAGCAATAGAGCTACCTGAGTGCATCATTTTGAAACTCAGACACGGAACTTCTATTGCTCTATTGGCTTTACGAGCACATGTAAAGGATGCTGCCTGTGGGTGGTGAGCCCAACAGTATCCACATTTTCTTCTTCTCCATCCCTCAAATTCCAGCTAAACTCCTGAATAAATCTTCCAATGGATGTACAAGAAATTAGCATAGCTTGATATGCACCTAAGCAAACCCTTTTTCCTGCTCCAAACGCCATTGTCTTGTGCAAATCCACAGGCTCAGATTTATCATTCAGAAGTCTCTCAGGGTTCCATTGTTCTGCCTTTTCCCAATACTTCTCGTCCCTATTGCATGCATATATGTTGATAGCAATCTGCACGAATATCAATTGCTAATTTGTTATTGTAAATGGAAAACCATGGCGACCAACAGCAAACAAAACGATACTGAAAACAAAGTAGCTCAACGCTTGACCTCAGTTCCAGCAGGTATGTGATATCCTCCTATTTCAGTATCTTCGTGGACATATCGCAAGGGAACAATTGGAGCTGGGCTGTGTTTCCTCACTGTTTCGTGAAAAACAGCACTCAAGTAAGGAAGCTGGGACAATTTCTCCTCTGTTATCTTATTTGTCCCACATACATCTTGAATTTCTTTACGAAGATAGCTCTGTTCGATGCATCCGGAACAATATTAAGGTATGCAAAACTCAGTGGAAGATTCTGCAGAAGGAAACAAAAGATCATAGAGATGATATCTAACCTGTCTACTAAGATCCTTGGACAGTTCGTACATTGCCCATTCCGAGGTGACTAAAGTTGTATCAGACGACTCAATGATCACTTCCCAAAGCAACATTTGAAGTTGCTTCTCTGTGAGAAATGTTGCTTCCGACAATAAATAGTCAAGATAGCAGTTAACTTCCTAATCAAAACAAAAGTCACATAAAAAACTAATTATAATGATCAAAACAAATGTCCGGTGCTTAAAGAGAAGCCTTATACCTCTCCTGAAGCAATACGTTTTTTCTGTTCTTTGATGAGAGCCTTCATCACAATCTCCCTACGGAAGCACAATCTCTGTAATTTATTTTCCAAGCTCTTGTTAGGAATCCATCTCAAATACGGGAAAAAATCCCTCCAGTCCACTTCAAGAGCGCCCTCCATGAAGTCCCACACTAAGACTTGACAGAGTTCCTCCCTCGACAAAGTAGCCCCTAGCTCCTCTATGTATATGGACTCTACGTCCCTACCCAAAGCCTATAAACATTAAATGTCAACATTGATCACCTTACCACTCCATACGAGAAAACGTCACTTTTCATACAATTTTTTGCACCAAGTAAAAACAAGTGCTCACTTGTTTCATAGAAACTCTAAAAAGTTCAGACTGAAATATTTTCCTGAAATCCACAGCTCCAAGTGGACGACTCTTCACATGCTCATGTAGCTTCTTAACCATGTTTTCAATCATGGTGTCTCTGTGCAATCGGTGACGTTTCTACACATAAAGAAGATACAATTAAGAAGTTCCAACACAGCTTGTACTCATCAGTCATCACAATGTAAAATAAAATGCTTTCATTAAACCAAAACCTGAGCATTAGCGCCGAGAACATTTGACAAGATATAACGCTTCACAGTTTTGTGAAAATCATCATAATCACTAATAGCAACCATAGTCTTGTTGCAAGTGAGAAGCTCCAGTGCATGTGATAGTTTTCTCGTTGTTATCGACGCAAATCTCGTCACCATAGCCTGCAAACTCAATACAATAACTTTATTCACATCATCCTAATCGAAAATATCCTGCCAACCACAGCAATTTTCATCTGTAATAATTCAAATCCTCCTTTGCTGCAAACACAGCTTCATAATCGCTCAATCATCCCCAATCAGCCACTTCATCTCACTCATTGTTAATAATCAACTGATAAACATCTCCCAATTCCAAGATTTTCAACAACAGATACGACATGGATACACACAATAGCACAATGGATGCTTAAAAAAACAACAAAACCCCCTAAAATCGATCAAAGTTTGAATCAGATTTCCAAATCCGTACCTCCTTGGCAACATCAACGGAGTTGAGCACGAAAAGCGTCGACGATCCAAGTCGGATCCGGTAAATCGGGCCGTATTCCTCCGACCATTTCGAAAACGTCTTGTAGGGTTTCTTCTCCTTGAGCTGCAGCAAGTTTCCAATCAACGGCAGCCCCGGCACAGCTGCATAAAACCCCAACTCAAAACGACGCCATGTCAAAGACAACTCTTTTAAACGACACCCTTTCAAAACATACCTGGCGGAGATTTTGGCTTCTTCTCATGAACCAGGTTTCTCACAACGATGAAAACCAGAGCTCCGATGACAACCGCCACAGCGACGGTCGCGGGAGTCGATATAAGGTCCTGGAGTAACTGGGTCGCGGCCATTGAAGGGGTTGGTGGAGAAAAGAAGGCTTAGAAGTGGCGTTTCCTTTCTCTTCAATGATACTCTCTTCTTCTTCGGATTCCAGTTTTATACCAGCGATTCTGGAGTGGCGGTAACTTGTCTACAAAAATGGATTAAACCTTAAAATCAATCTATTTTCGATTTTGTGATAAGATTTTTATTAATGGCAAGCTAAATCTAAATGGACAAGAATGGTAAACGGGGTTTTTGTATCGTGGCGTCGAACAGAGAATCGGATAATGTGAATGTCGGGGTGGATAACAGAGGACACTGAGTGAGATTCATATAAGATAAGAGCCAGACAGAAGTGATGGTGACGAGCTTGTGAGTTTCGAATAATTATGATTTGGTCCCTCAAGTTTTATTATTTTGAAATCGTTCGAACAATATTTTTATTTAGTCCCTTGAGTTCACCATCTTTCGACACCAACCAGTAAAGTGATAAAGGTGGAAAGTAATAAAGTCTAAATTTATTTATTTTTAGCAAATCATAGAAGCTAATTTATTGTGCTTATAATCCAATACAATATATTGAAATTCATCAATTGTAACCGAAATAATTATTTGATTTAAGGAACGAATTTAATATGTTGCAAGTGTATTGACGTAAATCTATACAAATTTAGTATAATGTTACGTACCCTATAAAATCAGATTTACTTATCAAATTTGTCCGTAAAATTTATATTCATAAACACTTATGGAATCTGATTTGTAATAAAATAATTAATAAACTTATTTGACACGTGTCTTATACTTTAAGGGTCTGTTCTTTTGATCTTAAATCGTATACTTAAGCATCTAATTTAACTTAAGTTAAGTGACCTTAAATCTACTTAACTTAACTAAAGTACTTAAATTATTATTCATCACCACAACCCACCACCACCATCAAAACAACCCACCACGATCACATAACCCACTACCGTCACCACCACCATAATCCATCACTACCATCACCATCAACCCAACACCATCACCACCAACACCATCACCACCGCCACCACCAAATCCACCACTACCGTCGCCGCCGCCGCCACCACTATCACCATCACATCACCGACCATAACCAACCACCACCACCGCCATCACAACAATCCACCACCACCATCACAACAATAACTCACCACCACCATCACAACCCACCACTGCCATCACCGCCGCCACCACAACAACCCACCACTACCATCACCACCGCCACCGCCACCACTACCTCTTAGTGAATAGTGGTGGCGGTGATGAATAATGACAGTGATGAATAGTTATGGTGTTGGTGAATAGTGGTGGCGGCGATGAATAATGGTGGTTGCGATGGATAGTGGCGGTGATGAATGGTGGTGGTGGCGAATTCATGAATTTAATTTAACTTAAATACTTAAAATTTTAATGTAAAAGAACAAACCCTAAATCGATGTGTCTCGCAAGCAATGCAGAGGATTCCAGGTAAGTTAGGTTACAATTGATTTTGAGGGATGAGTTGGAGCTGAATGTGAACTTTCACCAAACCCTAGCTCGGATTGGGGAATTTGGAGTCGGAGTTGTTGAGATTTGGTGATGTTGACTGAGGAGGAGAATCTGTCCGTGTTTTTCAAGGTGTATATGCGAAAAAAAATTAGAACTGTCCTCTACCCAAAATAAATAGCTCAAAGCTCTGCTTGATAAATTCGGTTCTGAAATATCTCTTTTTTAATGAGACGATCATGACAAGACGATCTTTTTAAGAAAATAAAAAAAATCGAACATAACAAGATCGGATAATTGTATTTGCAATGAAACCAGGTCATGTCATGACCAATTTCATCTGAATAACAAACAGAATTAGAAGATATCCATTCAGCATAATTCCGATGCGACAATCTTCTTTACACCAACCGATAAATATAAATAAAATAATAACTATCCATTATAAATAAACACAGCCTGATGTCGGCCGATCTGAAAGTCCTCCGGGAGTTTCTCATCACCCTTGTCCAAAGTTTGACTTTCTTTGACCCCATTCCTCTCTAATACGTGGACAGTGGACTGGAGTCTCCTTTATCAAAACACAACGCCGTTCGGTTCTCCACGCAGCGCCCTAACCGCAACTTCCTAAATTACGACGTCGTTGAGCCTAAGCCTTCCCGCCTGGAGAAATGGCAAGTTCGACTCTGCAGCATCTGCATTTCTCTGAAACCCTACTCATCATCCGTACGATATTGTTTCCTTCAACCGCTGCTGTCGAGTTATGCCTCACTCAGTTTTTCCACCTTTCACAGAGCATGCAGCAGTGTACGAATGAAATCTGTTGGTCCCAGGCCCCAGGGGACGCCTATCGCTCTGTCGTAGCTCAGTTTTTTCCACCATTCACAGAAAATCACAACGGTGTACGGATCCAAGATGTTGGTCCCAGGGTCGCCTATCGCTCTCCGTACGATATTCGGACCATAAATGAAGGTTGAAGACTTTGGTTGATGAGATGAAGACGAAATCGAAAACCCTAGAAATTTGGGAGTGACGACTTGATTGATGAATCGGCCGGAGTTTTTCAAAATCTACATTCCTGAAGAAAGTTCTGAAATGATGGTAACACTTTTTGACTCTGAATTAGTTCATTAATCAGTCTTTGATTTGGAAAATTAGGTTCTGTGTGTTCTGGCAATCTTTGATGATGATGTTGTTGAACCTGCTGGTCATTGATTTTGAAGAGCAGTAGCTAGAATGGGATGTTGAAGCTTCAGAGATTTTTACTTGAAATATCAGATTTTCATATGATTGTTTGTTTTTGCTTCTCGGTTTTGGATTGGAGGCTTTGAGTATATTCTGGTAATTCCTTGGTCGTGTTTGATTTTGAGATCCTGGAGGTTTGATGTGGATTGTGTTGCCTTTTGATTTTTTAGTGAAAAGATAACATTTTTGTGTTGTTGTTTCACATGACAGGAAATACCTAAACAATTTATGTATCACTTGGAAGGGGAGAATTGCAGTTTTGCATATTTGACTGGCCCTGGTGGGGAAGAATGGCAAGTCGGGCTCGCTCGATGCAAGAATGAAGGATTTCTTGTCGACGGGTGGAAGGATTTTATCAAAGATAACTATGTAACTTTTGCAGACTTATTGCTTTTCAAATACGAGGGTAATTTACGATTCAACTTGAACATCTTTAGACCCAGCGGGTGTGAATCGGAGGATGCTTTGAGGGCAAAATCTAGCCAAGGAAAGAAAAACAGTGTGTTTGTTCAAGGTGGGAGGTTGCAGGAGGGTGATTGTCATCAGATGTTCTTCAAGGTGTTCGTTCCAGAGCATAGCTTGGCGCGAATGGTAATTTCACAGATGTCAATCCTTTTGGTGTTATTAGGTTTTTCTTGTGGTTCAAAATTTGGTCTAACATTGTCAGATATGCCGGTCTGTGTAGTGGATGTCTGCTTGAATGTTGGATGAAGCTTTATCTATGTTTGTATATCATTTATTGATGCTGCTTGGTGCCTTGGTCTTGTCTTTGGACAAAAAATTTAACTTTTTTGGGATTTAGGATGTCTGAAGTGCTGTTTGATCACAATAATGAGTGGGAAATTGACTAATTCGTCCACTAGGTTGTACTCTTTTGAGTTCTTAGACTTCATTGTTAATGGGACACACATCAGAACAGGTCTATGTCTGAGTTGTGTTGGAATATCTGGCTTGTGTACAATTTAATCATAATGCTATAAATAATTTGCATTGCTTGCGTGGGTGTGTAATTGATCACATAAAAAATGTCTCTGTTTGATTATTGACATTTTTTCCGAGCAAGTAGTCAGCAGTTCTGTTGGATTGGTTGGTTTCAGTTTGTGGTAAGATCTGCTGTGTTTTTGGGTAAATTTTTGGTTAATTGGTAAAAGAAACAATATCTGAGTGTTTTTAGCTGTTTTATCATCACTAAAATGTCTAGACAATGGACTAGGATTTTCATTCTTCTTCTTTTAAAAAAAAATTGTAGGATGTGTAAAGTGGATCAAGTTAATGAGTGGAAAATGTGTGCTTATGGCAGCTTGTTCCGATAGGGTTTGTGGAGGAAAACATGAAAGGGGAGAAGAGTAACCATGCAGATTTGGTTGCTCGGAGCGGAAAGAAGTGGCGGGTGGACTTTGTTTTCAAGAGGGAGAAGGGCTGGTTCTTTGATAAAGGATGGGAGCTGTTTTTAAAAGACAATGGTATTTCACCATTTGATTTCTTGGTCTTCAAATATGTTGGGAATATGGAGTTTGATGTGAAGATGTTTGAAGAGAAAGGGTGTGAAAAATCATCAACTTTGCCTTCGTCTACAAATCAAAACTTAACCAAGGGAGTGAAAATAAATTTTGAGAAGAGAAGAAGAGGCAGACGTCATGGTATGAACTTCAACTAATTTCATCTGTTACTTGCTCCACAAGAGACAAATACTGCCCTCTGCTTGAATTTACTCCTGCTTTTGTTACTCCTGCTTTTGTGCAGATCAGCAAATATTTATTTCTGTGACGAACTTACCCTAATAATAGTGTTGATTTGTTTCCTTGTGTTTTTCTTTCTTCAACATTTCCTCCTTATTTGACTTTCAGCAAAAAAGAGCGAGTAATCGCTAGAAGGAGGGGTCGAACCTCCGACCTTGTGGTTAACAGCCACACGCTCTAACCAACTGAGCTATTCCAGCACCTTGTTACGAATTCCTAAGTTTACCTTTTTACATCTTAATAAGCTTCTCTATAATTGGGCTTTCTAAAAATGGGCCATTCCACAAAATCTGAAGGCCCAATTAAAACCTGCATCACCCGAAACTGAAGAAATCCTCAGATCCAATCTCTTCAAGTCACATTCATGCCGCTCATCATCAAATCCGATTTACAAACTTCTTTTCGATTATAATATTCAACTCCTCAAAGTGAGATTGGCGATTGCAAAAATGAGCATGGAAATAGCAAACCAGTTCATCTTAGAAACCTGTGCAAACCACTGCACCAGCTTTGCAAAACATTGAATGCAATAAAATGTGATGAAAATGCTCTACTGCCCATCGCCCCATACGCCGCTAATTCCGCCGATTCCTTTCCTTCTTTCTCTTTTGTCTTCTTCTCATCATATCCAAACCCTAACCCTAACAAATTATTACAACCATATACCTTTGAGTCACTCTTGTCTCATTCATTTCTACAATAACATTCAGTCCAGAGCATTAAAATACAATCGAATGCGTGCGATGTGAATTATTTTAAATAAAAATATATCGTTGGAAATGACTAGATATTCTGATTTACACTCCTATATGACTCAAAAGCCTTGGCTCGTGAGTCATGCTTGTGTAGTCCAATATATACTAGCATTTCTTCCATTAATCAGCCGATGTGGGACAAATTCTCAAATGCATATACTTAACAAAAACGACACTGTTTTAATATTATTGTACTTAATTTGACAGAAGGACATCAACGGTAAAAAAAATTGATTTCACGTACCGGACAAACACATGGAATATATTCAAATTCGATCCGATCTGGACATGTTAAATGCACAAAATGATAACCAGATCCATGACCGAAGAAATTCAAAGGAGCTAGGGTTTGTGTGCCAGCATCGATTCGAGGAGATTTAGAGCGCATCAGGCGCTGACCGCGGATTAAACTAATCTAATAGAATTTGTATAAACGCTGTTGGGTGTTAGCGTAAGTGCCGAATGCTCTACTGCAGATTATTATTCTCTTGCAACTTGGTTAAATATTAGGGTTTGAGGCAAGAGGGTTGAGCTGGAGGAGAAGGTCACGTGAGGGTTCTGGTCACGTGCGGTGACCGGAGAATGTGGAAGATTTGGACACGGAGAGGGAATATTGGGCGATGTAGTAGACGTTAAATAGATCCTTGAGTCGAGCTGATGCTAATATCGTGCCAAAAAATGATCCTGGAATACATTGTTTTTCTCGAAAGTATCGTCTTGGTTTTCGAACTGAAACGATACTCGATTGCGAATGACTGACCTGGAAAGCGGAATCGGTTTTGGGTGACCGGAAAAGCAGCCGATCTAAACCTTAAACTAAAGGAATGTCTAATATAATCAATCATCGGTCGTCTTTCTAGGGCTAAACTCCCACATGTCCAGCAAGATTCGACATAGACGATGATATTGGTCAAATCCGCTACTAACGGACTACTCACTATTTGGTACGTGCACTTTGGACACCTTAATATATATATGTTCAATCTAGCCAGGATCGGCACTTAGAATCACATTTTTGAAATGCCCTACTTTTCAAAAACGTTTCTCAAATGTCCTACTTTTTAATGAATCCACCTTGACTAGGCTGGGTTCAAACAAGGATATTTGACCTGCCAGACTGCCAATTTTCATGAAAAAAACTTCATTTTCTTGAAAGAATATTCGAAGAAGATGATCAGTGGGTCAAAGTAAGAATACACTGCAAAAACCCTGATGCCAAAATTAAAAACATACCAGCAAAGGTGCAATAACTCAGAGGTCACAATCCATCCAAAAACATCTCAGAGGGAATTCATTTCCTGAGTTCCATAATTAATATTCCATTTTTGTCTTGTTTTGTTCTCCACCTTCCTCAAACAGCACCTTTCTAAATAGTCCTCCATTCTCTCTCTAGCTTTCCCATAAAATTCTCTCCTCTGCATCTCTCTGGGCTTGAAGCTCTGTGCCCAATCCTTTTCTTGTTGTTTCCAAGCTCTGTTTTTGGGTATTGAAAAACTCAATTTGAGAAGTGTGTTTGGCTTGAAACACACTCAGCACAAATCATAATCCACTCATGAGTTCATAATCAGCAGCTCAAACTCATCTATCTAGCTACCCTTTTTCCTCTCATTCATTCAAAGTCTATCAATGGCTACGTCATCATCATCATCCTCTGCACCATTCTTCCTCCCTGATCTCTCCCTGCAAATCAGCCCACCATTGTGGAATATCTTGAGCACCAAGATTCCCAGTCTTGATATGATGAGCCTCAGTGCCGGACCGGCTAGGGAGGAGTCCGGCAGCAGCGGCGGTGGAAGTGATTTGAGCCATGAGATGACTGGATTTCAAGCTGAACCCTCTCTGAGCTTGGCCCTGTTTGATCACCATCCTCAACAACAACAACAACTTGTTCTTCATCATAATGCAATTTCCTCTGCAAAAAGTGACGTCACTAGACATCATCAAAACACTCATCTTCACTATAATCGGCAAGTCTACGAAAGGGAGTTCAAGGTCAGAAGCTCGTCAGCAAGAATCATGAAGAGGAGCATTAGGGCTCCCAGAATGAGATGGACCACAACCCTTCATTCCCACTTCATGCATGCTGTTCAGCTGCTTGGTGGCCATGAAAGTAAGCTAAGAAACCCTAACCCATCTAACTAAACAACATGTTCAAGCTTGCACATAGATTTTATATGATTTGCTAAAACAGGGGCAACACCAAAATCTGTGCTGGAGCTGATGAATGTGAAGGATCTAACTCTGGCTCATGTCAAAAGCCATTTGCAGGTGTGGGGTTGTGTCCTTGATGTTTCATCATTCTTGTTGTTGATATATGTGTTTATGTAGCTATCACCTTACATCTAAGGGCTAGTAGGCTCTGTTTGGATCTCATGTATTTGTAATGGTTCACATAGTTTAAGGTTCTTGTCAACACCTGGTTTTTCATTTTCTTATCAATGATGAAAACCTAAAACATGGCCTTTGGGAGGTTAAGAATAGAGAGAGAGAGATCCAAGCATGCATTGATCTTCTTGTGATGAAATGGTGGACTAAAGTCTGTTCCTTAATGTATTTTGTGATGCAGATGTATAGAACAGTGAAGAGCTCTGACAAGAGACCAGGTAAAATAACATGGACAAATTTGAATGCTTCTGTCCTCTGTCATGCCATCTTATTGAAGATTTAGATTATTGATGGGTTTGATGTTCCATTATTGTTTTCAAGGTCAAGGAAGGAATGATCCGGGCCCGGATCCGAACCTGAATCAACGATCAGAAGACGCTGTCGGACAAGTGAAAGAAGGATTATCACCACTACAAAATACCCAACACAGGTTTTCTAGCTAACATCTATATGACAACTTTATGAATGTGGGCATGGGAAAAGGTGTTGAATCTAATAGGACTGTTTAATAATGGTGCAATACATTGAGCTTGATGATGGATTTTAGAGGTAGATACCCTAGGGTTTGGATGACCTTAATGTCATCATGTGTACCTTTTTAGGACAAATCACACACAAAGACATTGAGTACTACATTAAACATTAAACTAGATCCCAACATACCCACAAAGGAGCCCTTCAAGAACTGTTCAAAGCAACCTCAAAGTCAAGGGTAGGTAAGAGCATCTACACCGTCTGGTGAGCAGTTGTTGTGGTAGCTGCTGGATGATTTAAGGCTGAAAATCTTATAAAGGAGCTGTTGATTGAGTCTTAAATCATCCACCAGCTGCTATAAAAGTTGCGGAATCTGGTTTAGATACATTGACTTTAGTCAAACAATTAAGAAAGGATGTTGAGAATCAACCATGTTAGTAAACCTAGACATGTCTCATTTCTACAATTTTCAAAAACACAAAACATTGCATGCTACTATCTTCATGTTTTAATGCTTGATTCAACTACTTTTGACAATAGGGGTCCATCATGTCCATGGGGGTCTTCAATAGAGGTAAGTGACCTACAAAACCTCTCAACTCATGAAGAATCATCAACCCATCAGCCTCATTTGTCCCAAGATATTCACAAGGAGGTAAGTAAGTCTGGTGTCCTTAAGTGGACAGAGTTTCATATATGGCTTTAACTATCTGTCTCTCTTTCTCCCTACATAATGCATCAATCCATTATTGTGTATTCATATGTGTAGGCCTATGCTGATGAGCAGAACAAGGAGCAAAGATTGGAATGTGGCTTCTTGTCAACTTACAGTCATCATCATCATCATCACACTACACAACAAGGACTACACCAGCAAGATCAGCAGGTCTTGCTTAACCTAGAATTCACTCTAGGAAGACCCAGTTGGCAAATGGAGCAGCAGCATGCAGCTGGCTACTAGCTGATGCCCCCTTTGTCTGCTTCATCTTCATTTTCCCAACAAGAGCTGATTTCTTTCTAGGCACTGTTAGAAACCTCTAGCTTGTTACATGTTCCTTAACCTCTTGTCACTTATCATCAATGGAGACAAATGAATTATAACTCATCATTCAGACCCTCCAGAATCTTACTAGGCAAACATTATTCTTGTTTGAAATAAAGCTACCAATCTCGAATCCATATAAACACGTTTATCGAATCGTGTATTGTCAATCGCTGAAATATTTGATGTTTCTTTTGATATCAAATCACACCCTAATAAAATATTATATGGATAGAAATTCAGCTGCGTTACCAATGACATTGCTGGAAATCTGAGATTTTGGATTGCGGGGTTGAGTGAGTTTGATCAAGTGAAAGGTGAGAGATGGGCATAAGGTGTTTGATGAAATGCCCGTGAGAAAAAGTTAGAGTAATGAGGTGGATTGGATTGATTTCAATCTTTGATCTGTTTGTCCTTTTGAAAATGGGTAATTTCTGTTGCTCATCTTGTCCATTGATCCGGAGGTTGTGGTTGTAAATTTCAAGCAGGTTTTGGGGGTAGTGGATGAAGTGGCCGTAGAATGCTTTACAGCAAATGACGCGGCCGTCAGCTCACACCGGAGATCAGAGTCTTTCAGGGAGTTTGGCCACAAGTATGCTATCATTGGTTTTTCACAAGGAATGTGGAAGATGGTCACACTGGAGTTACTGTCTAACAAAAGGAGTGAGAGTAGGGCATGGGAAAGTAGCAATCAAGTATGCATACACCCTTTCCTGTCGTTGGGATCGATAATAATGAACTTGCCCTGATGTCTTGTTATTTCTCATTTTGCAGGATTCCTCATCCTGGCTCCTCAGCAGTTGTCTGATATGAAGAGCTCTAGACCATTGTTAATCTGTCAGAACTCAGAAGACACGATGCTTAACAAGATTTATTACAAGCCCATCTCTTCGGCATATCCATCTTAGAGGTAGGTAACTCTCTACTACAGCTTACCTCTCAAATTCAGAAAGACTAGTTAGATACTAATAGTTACTTATGCGTCTGAGTTCAGAACACTTGCTGAATCCATGTCAAATGGTCCCGGATGAAAATGAAAATGCATTCTTGATAAACTTGCACTGGGCTTTCAGTGGTTGCCATCATCCCTTCACTGGTTATCCATCAAGCTAGCTTATCCATATGTTGTCCAGATTATGTTTTTTGGTTTTTGAAATGATCTGTCACTGGCCAACTCAATGCTAGCTGATTTTCCCACCTCCAACAACATATTTTTCTCCACATATAATGACCAGACATAACTAACAACATATAAGTTTTGTTCTGATACAAAACCGAATTATAGGTCATGCTTATTTATGTTATAGTTTCATTAATCGACGCGAGACAATTTCCTAATGTTTTTGTATGTGTCCTCTCATTCATTTTCTTATAAATGTGCAATGGTTTGAGCAGATACATACATGCAAGGAAAAGCCAAAGATGGAGATCTTCAATGTAGTCTTAGCAGGACTCTTCTGCCTAGCTCTGCTCTTCTTTCTTCTCTCAAGCTGGAAAAATGTTTCCAACAAGCCTCCTCCTCCTGAGGCTGAGAAAGCTTTGCCTCTCATCGGCCATCTCCATCTCATGGCTCGTTCCAAGATGCCCCACAAAATGCTCGGAGCCATGGCTGACAAGCTTGGACCCGTCTTCACCATTCGTTTGGGGACGAAGCGAGTTTTGGTAATCAGCAATTCAGAGATGGCTAAAGAATGTTTTACAACAAACGATATGGCCGTCAGTGCACGACCCAGATCAGTGTGTTTGGACCACTTCAGCTACAATTACGCCATGTTTGGCTTTGCACCTTATGGTCCTTTTTGGCGAGAGTTGCGCAAGATATCCTCTTTAGAGTTACTCTCCATCAAAAGAACTGAGCTTCTGGAACACTTCAGGATCTCTGAAACTCACCAGTTTATCACAGAGCTCTATAAATCAGCCTCTGCAACTCTGCTTGAAGGGTCTGTTAAGCTTGATATGAAAGAAATGTTTCGGAAGCTGACCTTCAACATTGTTCTTCAAATAGTTGTTGGAAAGAGATATGTGGAAAGATATTCTGGTCCTCCAAATGATGACGTCGACGTGTATATGAGGTCATTGAGCGAATTCTTCCGTCTGATGGGGCTGTTCCCAGTGTCCGATGCCTTTCCAATCCTCAGGTGGTTGGACATAGGTGGGCATGAGAAGGAGGCCAAAGCCGCTGCCAAAGATCTCGACAGGATTGGTACTCAATGGTTAGAAGAACATAAAAGCAAGATGGCTTCTGGGGAGGATTCAAATCATGGCGCGAAGCAGGATTTCATGGATTCGATGCTGTCCGTACTTGAAGAAACCCATATAGCTGAATTCGACAAGGACACCATCAATAAAGCTACATGCTTTGTAAGTTGTTGAGTATAATCATTTCGAGATTTGTCTCACATCGACTCATAAGTGAAGACTCATAAGTGAAGGAGATGCTAGCATATATTGAATTATCATGACTCATGAATCAAGACTTTTGAGTCATATACAAGTATAAATCGGAATATCTAGCAATTTCCACACAGAACATGCGAGGACTTTTAAATTATATAGGAATATAAATCAAAATATCTAACAATTTCCACATAAGTCTGCATTCGAGATGAAAGTTTTCAATTTTTTTGCAGGGCATGATCTCCGGAGGAACATACACGACGGCGGTGGTGCTAGTATGGACGCTCACCTTTCTTCTCAACAACCCGAAAGTCCTAAGAAAGGCACAAGAGGAGCTAGATCTCCATGTCGGAAAAAAGAGGCTGGTAATTGGATCCGACATTGGCAACTTAGTGTACCTTAATGCTGTGGTAAAAGAGTCCATGAGACTACACCCGCCGGCGCCGCTGGCTGTCCGCCGCGAGCTGAGGGAAGATTGCACCATAGGAGGATATCATGTTCCCAAAGGCACAACCTTGCTGTTTAACGGTTGGAAGATCCAAAATGACCCGGAGATTTGGCCGGAACCGTCAGAGTTCCGACCAGAGAGGTTTTTGACAAGTCACAAGGATGTTGATCTTAGAGGCCTGCAACAAGAGCTTATACCCTTTGGCAGTGGCAGAAGAGTTTGTCCTGGGATAAGTTTCGGTCTTCAGGTCGTGCACTCGGTGTTGGCGGCGTTCTTGCAAGCCTTCGATGTCCGATCAGCGGCAGCGGATGGAGCGGTGGATATGAGTGAGAGCTATGGACTCAACTGTGTGAAGTCCACTCCTCTTGAAGTATTTATCACTCCACGCTTGCCCTTATCGCTGTATGAATGATGATGCCCATTGGCCAGATCGAGTCTTGAGTCAGTCCACGTCACTTGTGTTTTTCTACCTGCTGACTGTCGGAAGTCGCAACTAGTCAATAAAAGACAAATAATTCCGACAAGAAAAAGAGACATGAAGTAGTTTGAGTTCTCATGCATGCATAACATAACATAACATAATATAACATAACAAAACAAAGAACAATGCACCATGCAAAGTCCCAAGCATGGAATTCAGGGATGGCCATGAGAGGAAGACAAGCTATGCTCCGACGGTACCGATTCCCAAGACGGAGGATGCCCAAACTCCCCGGCAGCGGCCGCCGGCCTATCTCAAACACTCCAAACCTTCACACTCTTATCCAAACTCCCACTATAAAGCTTCCACCTCGGCAGCCTCAGCCTCTTTCACGACCAGCAAGATCAGCAGGTCTTGCTTAACCTAGAATTCACTCTAGGAAGACCCAGTTGGGAAATGGTGCAGCAGAATGCAGCTGGCTACTAGCTGATGCCCCCTTTGTCTGCTTCATCTTCATTTTCCCAACAAGAGCTGATTTCTTTCTAGGCACTGTTAGAAACCTCTAGCTTGTTACATGTTCCTTAACCTCTTGTCACTTATCATCAATAGAGAAAAATGAATTATAACTCATCATTCAGACCCTCCAGAATCTTACTAGGCAAACAATATTCTTGTTTGAAATAAAGCTACCAATCTGGAATCGATATAAACACGTTTATCGAATCCTGTTCTGCTAATCGCTGAAATATTTAATATTTCTTTCGATCCCAAATCACACTCTAATAAAATATTATATGAATTTTTGTGCGGGAATCTGGATTTTCTTAATGGGCCCAAAAACGAGGCCCAAATGAGATGGACCTGCCAATCAAATAATCTTATTTTTATTTTTGAAATTATTATTGTTTTATTCAGGGCGCGAATTCGATTGTCGTGTCTGTGTTTGAAGAGATTTGCCTGTCGTGGAGATGGATAGAAATTCAGCTGAATTACCAATTACTTGCTGGAAATCAAGTTACAATGCTGAGATTTTGGCGTGCGGGGTTGGGCGGGGTCGAGTGGGGTTGATCAAGTGAAAGGTGAGAGATGGGCACAAGGTGTTTGATGAAATGCCCGTTAGAAAAATTTAGAGTAATGAGGTGGATTTAGGGACTTTGACCATAATAATGAACTTGCCCTGATGTCATGTTATTTCTCATTTTGCAGGACTTCCTCATCCCCGCTCCTCAGCAGGTGGTCTGATGTGAAGAGTTCTGCACCATTGTTAATCTGTCAGAACTCAGAAGACACGATGCTTAACAAGATTTATTACAAGCCCATCTCTTGGGCATATCCATCTTAGAGGTAGGTAACTCTCTACTACAGCTTACCTCTCAAATTCGACAGACTAGTTAGATATTAATAGTTAGTTATGCGTCTGGGTTTAGAACACTTGCTGAATCCATGTCAAATGGTCCTGGATGAAAATGAAAATGCATTCTTGATAAACTTGCACTGCAATTTCAATGGTTGTCATCATCCCTTCACTGATTATCCATCAAGCTAGCTTGTCCATATGTTTTTTATGAGACTTGTTGTCCAGAACTTTTTTTGTTTTCGAAAAGAAGTTTGCATAAAGGATGTTAGAACAGTACAATTAGCCAATATACCTGAACAGATAACTCTCAGATCTGTCACTGGCCAACTCAATGCTAGCTAATTTTCAGCTCCAACAACATATTTTTCTCCACATATAATGACCAAACATAGCTAACAAACTCAATTATACACACCCCTTGTTTGGTTCTGATACAAAACCGAACTTATAGGTCATGCTTATTTACGCTATAGTTTCATTATCGACGCGAGACAATTTCCTAATGTTTTTGTATGTATCCTCTCATTCATTTTCTTATAAATGTGCAATGTTTTGAGCAGATACATACATGCAAGGAAAAGCCAAAGATGGAGAGCTTCAATGAAGTCTTAGCAGGACTCTTCTGCCTAGCTCTGCTCTTCATTCTTCTCTCAAGCTGGAAAAATGTTTCCAACAAGCCTCTTCCTCCTGAGGCTGGTCAAGCTTTGCCACTCATTGGCCATCTCCATCTCATGGCTAGTTCCAAGTTGCCCCACAAAATGCTCGGAGCTATGGCTGACAAGCTTGGACCCATCTTCACCGTTCGCATGGGGATGCAGCGAATTTTGGTAATCAGCAATTCAGAGCTGGCTAAAGAATGTTTTACAACAAACGATGTGGCCGTCAGCTCACGCCCCAGATCAGTGTGTTTGGACCAGTTCAGCTACAACTACGCCATGTTTGGCTTTGCACCTTATGGTCCTTTTTGGCGAGATTTGCGCAAGATAGCCTCTTTAGAGTTACTCACCAGCAAAAGAATTGAGTTTTTGGAACACTTCAGGATCTCTGAAACTCACCAGTTTATCACAGAGTTCTATAAATCAGCCTCTGCAACTCTGCTTGAAGGATCTGTCAAGCTTGATATGAAAGAAATGTTTGGGAAGCTGACCTTCAACATGGTTCTTCAAATGGTTGTTGGAAAGAGATATGTGGAAAGATATTCTGGTACTCCAGATGATGACGTCGACGTGTATATGAGGTCATTGAGCGAGTTCTTCCGTCTGATGGGAGTGTTCGTAGTGGCTGATGCCTTTCCAATCCTCAGGTGGTTGGACATAGGTGGGCATGAGAAGGAGGCCAAAGCCGCTGCCAAAGATCTCGACAGGATTGCTACTCAATGGTTAGAAGAACATAAAAGCAAGAGGGCTTCTGGGGAGGATTCAAATCATGCCGTGAAGCAGGATTTCATGTCTGCGATGCTGTCTATACTCGAAGACACTCCTGTAGCTGGATTCGACAACGACACCATCAATAAAGCTACATGCTTCGTAAGTTATGAATTTCTTCCGCATCGATTGATAAAGGCTTTTAAGTTATTGAATTACCGACTCATGAGCCAAAACCGGAATATCTACCAATTTCCATCTAAGTTTTGATTCGAGATGAAAGTTTATATTAAATTCTAATATCACTTTGTTTTGCAGATTATGATATCCGGAGGAACTGACACAACGACGTCAGTGCTAATATGGACGCTCAGCCTTCTTCTGAACAACCCGAAAGTCCTAAGAAAGGCACAAGAGGAGCTAGATCTCCATGTCGGAAAAAAGAGGCTGGTAACTGGATCCGACATTGACAACTTAGTGTACCTTAAAGCTGTGGTAAAAGAGTCCATGAGGATACAACCGCCGGCGCCGCTGGCTGTCCGCCGCGAGGTGAGGGAGGATTGCACCATAGGAGGGTATCATGTTCCCAAAGGCACAACCTTGATGGTTAACGCTTGGAAGATACAGAATGACCCGGAGATTTGGCCGGAACCGTCAGAGTTCCGGCCGGAGAGGTTTTTGACAAGTCACAAGGATATTGATGTTAGAGGCCTGCAACAAGAGCTTATACCCTTTGGCAGTGGCAGAAGAGCTTGTCCTGGGATGAGTTTCGGCCTTCAGGTTTTGCACTCGGTGCTGGCGGCGTTCTTGCAAGCCTTCGATGTCCGATCCGCGGCGGCGGATGGGATGGTGGATATGAGGGAGAGCTATGGACTCAACTGTGTGAAGGCCACTCCTCTTGAAGTTTTTATCACTCCACGCTTGCCCTTATCGCTCTATGAATGATGATGCCCAGATGGCCAGATCGAGTCTTGAGTCAGTCCACGTCACTTGTGTTTTTCTACCTGCTGACTGTCGTTGACTGAAGTCGCGACTAGTCAAAAATAGACAAATAATTCCGACAAGAAAAAGAGACATGAAGTAGTTTGAGTTCTCATGCATGCATAACATAACATAACATAACAAGAGCAATGCACCATGTAAAGTCCCAAGCATGGAATTCAGGGATGGCCATGAGAGGAAGACAAGCTATGCTCCGACGGGACCGATTCCCAAGACGGAGGATGTCCGAACTCCCCGGCGACGGCAGCCGGCCTATCCCAAACACTCCAAACCTTCACACTCTTATCCAAACTCCCACTATAAAGCTTCCACCTCGGCTCCCCATCGGCAGCCTCAGCCTCTTTCACGACCGTGAGACACTTCACCGGCCCGGTGTGGCCGGTGAGGACGGACAAGCAAGTATGCACCGTCCCTTCGCACTTCCATATGCAGATTGTGTTGTCAGCGGACCCACTGAACATCATACTTCCGGCGGTCACAATGCACATTATGGCCAGCTTGTGCCCCTTCAAAACCCCTCCATGCACCATTTCTTTCTTCCCGTTGTCCCAAAAACTCACCATCCCGTCAGACGACCCGGCGTAGATTATGGCTCCGGATGGGCTGATCGCCACCGCAGTGACGGCGCAGTCCTGAGTCTGCAAAGTCTTGACAAACTCATGAGAAGTCACCTTCCCCTGCATCTTCCTCTTCCATGCTTTAACACTCCCATCTGCTGAGCCGGTGTAAACGGTCTCGTCCGGGCCGGTGACGACCGAGTTGACCGCGTCATTGTGCGCGTTGACTGACTCCAAGCACTTGGAGTCGGCAATGCGCCAGACCTTAAAAGTCCGGTCCCAGGAAGCAGAGTATAACAGCCCTAGCTCCTCGCAGAGACTCAAGCAAGAGATTGCGTCAGAGTGTTTGATCCAAAGTGCGCTCTTGTTCCTCCTCCCCGTGACATAATTGCTCGGCCGGATCGAAGCTTTGAAGATCTCCTTTAAAGTCGGGAGCGTGCTGGACCGGCGGTGCTGAGCTGGATTCTTCTGTGAAACCCTCCAAACCCTAATTTTCCCATCCTGATGCCCGCTGAAGATCTTCTCGCCGGAGATCACAATGGCTTTCACCAGGCCGCTGTTGGACTTGAAAGCCGAGAACTCTTTAAGATTTTTCCAGACCCGAATGTTCTTACTGTCGGAGCCGGTGTACAGCAACTCTCCCTTGGAGGCGAGGGAGTAAATGTGGCCCTCCTCACGGACCAGCGACCCTGATAGGGTCGCCGGTGGCTGCGAATCATCCGTGTAGGACCACGAAGGGTTCGCGAAAGGCGAGGAGGATCGGTTCCAAGGGGACATCATCATCGGGGACCCTTCGGTGCTCATCCTCGTTGGGTCGTAGAATGCTGGACTCATGTAGGCTGAAGCGCTGCTTTTGCGCATCGGGAAGTCATCCTCGGACTGGAAGGAGTTCATTGAGAGGTTTGGGTCGGAGTGCATGGGGCCGAATTTGGATGATGGGATGCTCTCGGTTTCCATGAAGACCGGTGCAACAGCGGCCGGCCCTGATTCTTCCTTGTTGTTGTCGCCGGGGGCCATGGCTGGAGGATGGGGAGAGATTTGGGCGTGGGGGGTTGGAACTGAGGAGGTGGGAGGTGGGGTTTTCTTTGTCGTCAGAGGATGTTTTTTTCCCTCAATTTGTTGGAGAATTTCATGCAGAGCCATTGGAGGGGAAACGGCGTTGACCGGTTGCTTGTTGAAGTTAACGACAGAAACGATGTCGTTTTGTGGTCACATTTGACCGTTTTTGAGGAGTTTGCGGGGCCTACAATCAAGGGTTGACGTACGTAGTAGGGTTAGCTGTCCGTTTTCTTCACTTTCGGATCCGGTTTTCGAATTGAGTACGGACTCATATTTCCAATCGGGTATCAAATCTGCCACCCGGAAGACTTATTAGGACGGACCTTCGTCGCTAAAGAATATCCGGTTCAGTTCTGGAGGAGCTGACAACTGTAGTGGAAATGCTAATTTCTAGACTATGTTCAGAGTTGTCTCTTATGTAGGATGGGACCCAGCTGAGCTGATAATCAGCCAATCAGAGACGCGTCCTTATCCAGACCCTCAATCAAGGTTTCACAAACCTGGCCAGCAGCACAGCATGAGATCATTCAAGAAGGTTGAAAAATCTATAAATACAGGGTGTTTAGCACACAACAAGCAACAATGGCTTCTTCCTCATTGCATTTAGCAGCTGCTGCAAGTGTTGTGGATGGGGCGGCTGGGGTGAGATCATACCTGGGAATTTGCAGGGGTGGAAGAGTGAGTTGCTCAATGCAGAGTGAGGTTAAGGAGCTGGTGGAGAAGTGTAAGATGGCTGGCTTGGCCCTGGCTACCTCTGCCCTGCTAGTTTCTGTAAGGCTCTTTTAGTACTTGTTTTTTGATGAATGGTAACCTAGGAAGGAATCTGATCAAGGGTGGAGTTCTTGAGCAGGGAGCAAGTGCTGAAGGAGTGCCGAAGAGGCTGACCTTTGAGGAGCTCCAGAGCAAAACCTACATGGAACTGAAGGGAACCGGGCTAGCCAACCAGTGCCCGACGATCGAAGGTGGTGTACCGAGCTTCAGTTTTAAGCCAGGGAAGTATCAGATGAAGAAGTTATGCTTAGAACCAACTTCCTTCACAGTCAAGGCAGAGGGAGTTAACAAGAATGCCCCACCGGATTTTCAGAAGACCAAGCTGATGACCAGACTGACATACACCTTGGACGAAATAGAAGGTCCGTTTGAAGTCTCGCCGGATGGAACAGTGAAATTTGAGGAGAGGGATGGAATAGACTATGCTGCAGTCACGGTCCAGCTACCAGGGGGCGAGCGTGTGCCGTTCTTGTTCACAGTCAAGCAACTGGTGGCATCTGGAAAGCCTGATAATTTCGGTGGGGAGTTTCTGGTCCCGTCGTATCGAGGATCGTCGTTTTTAGACCCGAAAGGGAGAGGTGGGTCATCTGGGTATGACAATGCAGTAGCTCTGCCTGCAGGGGGAAGAGGGGATGAGGAGGAACTTGTCAAGGAAAATAACAAGGACACCTCTGCATCAAAAGGGAAGATTACCTTGAGTGTCACAGGAAGTAAACCGGAGACAGGTGAGGTCATCGGAGTTTTTGAGAGCATACAACCATCTGATACTGATTTGGGGTCCAAAGCTCCAAAGGATGTGAAAATACAAGGCATCTGGTATGCCCAACTCGAGTCTTAGACGACTCTCATGTAAATATCCTTCCGGAGGTTCTCAATCCCTTTTACACTGCTTGCCAGTAAATTTCAAAGTTCAAAACAAATTCTAATACCAAATAAAACACAACCAAAACTGCAAAAAAACACAATATGAACACAGTTGGGGGTAACCTGAATCATATATGAGAAAACATGAAGCTTGTAACGAACTCCATAAAGAGAGTTTCTTCCTATTGTATCAATCTATAGTTTCTTACTGTTCGGGATCAAATAATCAGCAAAAGAAGATCCAAGCAGAATTTCCTTTCAATAACTGGCAATGTCTAATCACCATTATTTTTTGTTCCAGCACTGAAGTTTGCTCCTACGGTTCCTATATCCTTCTCTTCTGCGTCCTTGAAAGCTCCTCGCTCACTTAGCTTACAGTGTCTGTAAATGTATGGATTTGAAAATCTGGTAAAAATGCTTGAAAATTTGTAATAGCTCCACTTACAATCTGATTATTGTATCTTCAACAGAATATCAGTCTTGTTCCAATGGGAAGCTGGCTCCGCAAGGTTATAGCCTTCTTTCTCACAGTATTTATAATCTCATATGCATCAGGTGTGCTGCCAATAATCCCATTCAGAATGCTGGTGTTGATGAAGACTTTCTCCAAATGTGGCGACTTTCCAATAACATCCTTGGTAAAACTCCAATCAAATACATCTCCGTGAAAGACAATTAACTCTAATTCCTTGAGGCATTCAAGACGGCGACACTTAGCTCCTCCTTGCTGTTTTAGCCAGGAATGTTGTCAAATTAAATAAAGCATTTCAGGAAGTACATGAAACACCAAACAAGTTTTTAAACCCAAAAAAAAAAAAACTATTTAAAGATCGAGCAACCTCACCAGATCTAGTTCATTTGGATCATCTGGTGGATCGCGTGCAAAATCTATCTGTGAAAAGTCTACAGATTATAGTACTGGAACAGAAATTATGCATGAAGATACCAGGGGTTAAAGATTGTTACCTGTAATTTTTCAAGGGATGGGCATGCCTTCAGCAGATGGATAAATGTTCTGCAACTGTTCTCATTGTAGCTTCCGACTCGTATTGACAAACTATTCAAATTCAGAGACTTCGGAATGTGCTCCAAGTTTAACATATGTACCTATAGTACAGAGAAGTTACAACCTGACTACCAAGTGTAAAAGTTTTATGTGACAAAATTTTAAAAATAACCTGATTAACTAAGATAAGAAGACATACCTCATTGACTCCCAAGTAGAGATACTGCAGCAGAGGAAGTTGAGTCAAAAAAGGCCTTAGTATGTCCCAAATCTGAAGAGGCTCATCAGTAACACAGATGTCTAGCGAAACTACTTTGGGAAGATCAACTATATGAGGGTGAAACACTTCCCCAAAATACACAAATTTTTCCAGCTTTGGGGCATGAATCTCATAAAGAACATTATCCGCACATCCAACTATTTCCAAATACCTTAACTGAGAGCTTGAAACAGTCAAGTCGTACATATTTTCAGTATACCCAATGGACAAGTGTTGAAGGAGAAGGCAGCTCGAAAGTATGGACCGCATGAGCTGATTTGAAACATTTACACATGTCAATCTGAGGGTTGTCAAACGAGTAAGGTTCACTAGTCCAAATAAAGCCCGGCCACATTCCACTTCTGTAAGCTTGCATGCCTGCTTAAGTTTGTAAACTACTGGCTCGTAGCCACTAAGATTTAAATGGAGAGTTTCAACTTGTTTTGCAACAGCAAAACACATCCACTTCGTAAGGTCATCTTCATAGCGCCATCCTAACCAGAAATGAACTCTAAAATCTTTAACATAGAATTCCTTATCACCAACGGAATTAGTAACCTTGTTTACCCATGCTACATACCATGCCTCACTTTCATCGACCACCTCTCTGGATAACACAGTAGAGGCGTCAAAGTTCAAACAAGTCCCAAATTTCCACAAATCCTTCCATCTGTGACTCAGAACAGATGTTCTTGCTGCTTCGACTAGACTCAACTTTGACAGAATTTCATGTAACAAAGTATCTGTAAGGCCCTCAATCCCATTCTCGACCTAAAGAATATGACTAAAAAATCATCCAGCAAACCCTAACACAAATCACAATATCTGAAGCTCCAATACATACAACAAAGAATCGAAGTTTCTTACTCTAGGCTTCTTGGATCTTTCCACCGCAGAACTCATATTGAAACGAGAGAGGTTGCAACCTGCGAAATGACAACTCTCAATTTTTTTCAATTCAACCAAACTGTTAACCGTTCTCTTTGAATCACTGTTCACAAGGCTCGAATTGAGGAGTAGAGTGAGTAAGCTTACTGCTAAAATCGGTCGGAATAACAACGGTCGGTGAAGGCGGCTGCGGCTTCGTAATCGAAGATGCTTCGCCTGAGCTTCATGTTGACTCTGCTAGCCGTTTGCTCTGGTGATTTTGAAATTAAGAAAATCGGTTAACGCCAAGGAAGTTTTTAGCGACGAAGATGAATCTTGCAGCGTTTGAATTCTCGTAGCTGTAAAATCAGCATAACCGGAATATTATAGTAACTGTTGTGGCAGAAGTGATAAGTGGCATGCCAATAGAAATATTTTATTTCATGTAAGAATTCTATCAAGACTCAAGTAGATTTTTGAATTCAAAAGATTATAAAGTTTGAGCAAGATTCATACACATTGCTAAGAATTTTATGAGTCATAAAGGTGGTAAATGACCTGTGTGAAAAGCTGTGGGGCTCGGGATCTCTCAAGCTCGAAGGATTTCCAACAAGTAGGAGACAGCAGCTGCTGGTAAAAAATCTGATCATCCATATGAGAAAAAAATATAGCCTGTAACAAACTCCAACAGGAGATTTTATTTGAGTTGCGGAACATGATCCGTGGTATATTTGCTCAAATCAATAGGTAAAAAAGATCCAAACACAATTTCCCTTCGAAATCTGGCACTGTAAAATGACCATTAGTTTTGGTTCCAGCACTGAAGTTTGCTTCTACAGTTCCTATATCCTTCTCTTCTGCAGCCTTGAAAGAGCTAACTTGCATAGCTTAGAGTTTTTTTGTATATGTAGGGATTTGTGTATCTGGTAAAAATGCTTGAAATTCATTGTAGCTCCACTTATAATCTGAATGTTGTATCTTCAACTGAATATCAGTGTTGCTCCAATGGGAAGCTTGCTCAGCAAGTTTCGAGCACTCATTTTCACATTATTCACAAGCTGAGAAGCACTGGGTGTGCTGCCAAGACTGAATTGCAGAGCTTCGGTGTTGATGAAGACTCTCTCCAGATTTGGCGACTGTCCAACAACATCGGTAATGAAGTCCCAATAAAATACATCTCCGTTAAGGACATAAAACAATATTTCCTTGAGGCATTCAAGACGGTGAGACTTCGCTACTCTTTGCTGTTTTAGCCAGGAATGTTGTCAAGTTAAATAAAGCATTTCATGAAGTACATGAAACAAGCAACAAGTTTAAAGAAAACTGTTTTCATAAGTAGGGATCGAGCAACCTCACCAGAACTAGTTTATCTGGATCATCTGATGGAGGGTATTCCGCTTCAAAATCCATCTGTGAAAGGTCTATGAGCTTAGCACTGAAACAGATACTATTCAAGAAGATACAACAAGTAGTTATAGATTTTTACCTGTAATGCTTCAAGGGATGGGCATGCATTCAACAGAAGGATAAATGTTCTGCAACAGTTATCATTGATTCTTTTGAATCGTATTGACAAAAGTTTTAGATTTAGAAGCTTCGGAATGTTCTGGAAGTTTAACATGTTTGCCTATGGGACAGAGAAGTTAGAACCTGACTGCCGGGTGTAAAAAATTCCATGTAACAAAATTTGAGAAATAACCTGATCAACTATTAATCAGAAGACAGACCTCGTTGAGTACTGTCTGGAGATGCTGCAGCAGAGGAAGCTGAGTCCCAAAAGGCCTTAGTATGCCCAAAATCTGAAGAGGCTCAAGAACGAGGATGCTTAAAGTAACTAATTTGGGAAGATCAACTATACGAGGCTGCAACACTTGCCCAACATACTCAAATGATTCCAGCTTTGGGGCACGAATCTCAGAAAGAACATTTGCCCCAGCGATTATTATGTTCAAATACTTTAACCGAGAGCTCAAAACATTCAGGTCAGCCACATTTCCCGCATACGCAATGGAAAAGTCTTTAAGGAGAAGGCAGCTCGAAAGTATGGACTCAATGAGCTGCTTTGTAAGTTTTACACCTATCAAAGTGAGATTTTTCAAACTTCTAAGGTTCGCTAGTACTGATAAAGTACGGCAACATTCCTCTTCTGAAAGCTTACATCCCTGCTCAAGTTGAAAAACTGTTGGTGTGTAGCTACTAAGATTTAAATGGATAATTTTCACTTGTTTTGCAACAGCAAAACGAATCCACTTCGTAAGGTCATCTTCATAGTGGGATCCCAACCAGAAATGAACTCTAAATTCTTGTACTTTAAACTTTTTAGCATTGAGAGATTCAGTAACCTTGTTTACCCATGCTACATACCAGGCCTCACTTTCATCCAACACTTCTCCTGATAACACAGTAGAGGCGTCAAAGTCCAAACAAGTGACATATTTCCACAAATTCTTCCATCTGCGACTTAGAACAGATGTTCTTGCTGCTTCGACTAGACTCATCTTTGACAGAATGATTTTTAACAAATCATTTGTAAGTTCATCAATCTCATTCTTGACCCAAAGAATAATGAAAAATCATCAAACCACAAAAATCATCCCAAACCCTAACACAATCATAATATCTGAAGCTCAACACAAACAATAATACATAATCGAAGTACATACCTTAACTTTCTTGGATCTTTCCATCACAGAACTCATATTGAAACGAGAGAGGTTGCAACCGGCGGATCGACAGCTGTCGAAAATGATTACCAAACTATTCTACGCTCTCTAAGAATCACACAGTACACAAGATTTCGAGGTGAGGAGCAGATTAAGCTCACTGCTAAGATCGGTCGGAATATCGAAGATCGCGGTGGCCGATGTGGCTAATCGACAATGCTTCGCCTGAGCGTCGTGTTGACGACTCTGATAGCCGGTTTGCTTTGGGGATTTTGAAATTCAGTTATTGCAAAGGAAGCTTTTAGCGACGACAATGAATTTCAATGTCGTCGGTGAAACCTTCAACGTAGCTTTTATATTAGCTGGTGTGCCAGAAGTGATAAGTGGCATGGCAATAGAAATGCTTTAAATAAAGTACAAGTTAAGTTAACTTAAATCGAGTTGTTTCGATAAAGTTCTTCTATTCATAACAAACAATTATCACACAAATGAGTCATTGTCTAATGCCAAAAAAATCTTCAGAGTAATGGCTCTGTGCTATATTGTGTCTGCAAATTCTTTTACATTGTGGTAATATTGAAGCATTTCAGGAAAGTTCTAAGAATATTTTTCTGAGTTTCCAACATGAGAGCTTCTTGGAGGTGTGTAACATTTACTTCTGCGGATCCACGAAAGCGTCTAGAACTTAGAATCTGTAATTCTGTATATGTACAGATCTTTAAATCTGGTAAAACTGCTTGAAATTCATTGTAGCTCCACTTAGAATCTGAATATTGAATCGTCAACCGAATATCAATCTTGCTCCGATGGGCAGCTTGCTCCGTAAGTTTATAGCACTCTTCTTTTTCACAGTATTCACAATCAGAGATGCATTTGGTGAGCTGCCCAGACTTAATTTCAGAACTTTGGTGTTGATGAAGACTTTCTGCAAATTTGGCGAGTTTCCAATGACATCCTTAATAACCTCCCAATCAAATACAACTCCGTTAAAGACGATAAACTCTATTTGTTTGAGGTGTTCAAGACGGTGACATTTGACTACTCCTTGCTGCTGTTGTCGCATTAAACAAAGCATTTCAGGAAGTATATAAAACACTAAGCAATATGTTTTAAAACAAAAAAAAAGTACTATTTTCATAAGGATCGAGCAACCTCACCGGAAGTAGTTCATCTGAATCATCTGATGGAGGGTACTCCCTTGCAAAAAAAATCTGTGAAAGGTCTACGATCTTAGTACTGGTCTACTGGAACAGATAATTTTCAAGATGATACAACCAGAAGTTAAAGATTGTTACCAGTAATTTTTCAAGGAATGGGCATGACTTCAACAGAAGTATGAACGCTCTGCAACTGTTATCATTGATTCCCTTTAATCGTATTGACAAATATTTCAGATTTAGAAACTTCGGAATGTTCTCCAAGTTTAACATGTTTACCTATAGTACAGAGAAGTTAGAACCTGACTACCGGGCGTAAAAAATTCCATGTAACAAAATTGGAAAAATAACCTGATCAGAAGACAGACCTCGTTGAGTCGCAACTCGAGATACAGCAGCAGAGGAAGCTGAGTCCCAAAAGGCTTAAGTACGCCCAAAATCGAAAAAGGTTCTATAACACGGATGCTTAACGTATGTAATTTGGGAAGATCAACTATACGAGGCTGAAACACATGCCCAATAAACACTAACATTGCAAGCTTTGGGGCACAAATCTCAGTAAGAACATTGCGGCCACAATTGGCTATTTGCAAACACTTTAACCCAGAACTCAAAACATTCAGGTCAGCCACATTTCCCCCAAGCATGATGGTTAAGTGACGAAGAATAAGGCAGCTAGAAAGTATGGACTCAATCAGCTGCTTTGTAAGATTTACACATTTCAAATTGAGGGTTGTCAAACTTCTAAGGTTCACTAATTCTGATAAAGCACGGCAACATTCCTCTACTGACAGCTTACATCTCTGCTGAAGTTCAACAACAATAGGTGTGTAGCCACTAAGATTTAAATAGAAGCTTGTAACTTCTTTTGTAATTGCAAAACCTATCCACTCCTTAAGGTCATCTTCATGATGCGATCCCAACCAGAAATGAATTCTAAAATCTTCAACTTTGAACTTTTCATCCTTGCGAGATTCAGTAGCCTTGTTTACCCATGCTACATACCAGGCCTCACTTTCATCCAACACCTCTCTGGATAACACAGTAGAGGCGTCAAAGTCCAAACAAGTCCCAAATTTCCACAAATCCTTCCATCTGTGACTCAGCACAGATGTTCTTGCTGCTTCAACTAGATTCATCCTTGACAGAATGAGTATTAACAAATCATCTGTAAGGTCCTCAATCCCATTCTTGACCTAAAGAATACGAAACATCATCAAACCCTAAAAATTCATCCAACAAACCCCAACGCGTAAATCACATTATCTGAAATTCAACACAGCACAATAAAGAAACGAAGTACATACTTTAGCTTTCTTGGATCCTCCAATCTCAGAACTCATATTGAAAAGAGAGAGGTTGCAACCGGCGGATCGACAGCTGTCGAAATTGATTACCAAACTATTCTGCGCTCTCTATGAATCACACAGTACACAAGATTTCAAAGTGAGGAGCAGAGTAAGCTCACTGCTATGATCTGTCGGAATATCGAAGGTCGCGGCGGCCACTGTGGCTAATCGACGATGCTTCGCCTGAGCGTCGCGTTGACGACTCTGATAGCCGTTTGCTTTGGGGATTTTGAAGTTCAGTAATCACCAGAGAAGCTTTTACCAAGGACAATGAATTTCTATGTCGTCGCTGAAACCTTATAAGTAGCTTTTATATTAGCTGGTGTGCCAGAAGTGATAAGTGGCATGGCAATAGAAATGCTTTAAATAAAGTACAAGTTAAGTTAATTTAAATCGAGCAGTAAGTTCAGGTAAAAAATCTTTGAGTAATCGCTTTGTGCTATATTGTGTCTGCAATTCTTTTACATTGTGGTAATGATGAAGCATTTCAGGTAAGTTCTAAGCATACTTTTTCGAGTTTCCAACATGACAGCTTCTTGGGGGCGTGTAACATTTACTTCTGCGGATCCTCGAAAGGCTCTAGAACTTTAGAATCTGTAAATCTGGTAAAACTGCTTGAAATTCGTTGTAGCTCCAGTAAGAATCTGAATAATGTATCGTCAACTGAATATCAATCTTGCTCCGATGGGCAGCTTGCTCCGTAAGTTTAGAGCCCTCTTTTTCACAGTATTCACAATCAGAGATGCAATTGGTGAGCTGCCCAGACTGAATTTCAGAAGGCCGGTGCTGATGAAGACTTTCTGCAAATTTGGCGAGTTTCCAATGGTATCCTTAATAACCTCCCAATCAAATACATCTCCGATAAAGATGATAAACTCTATTTCTTTGAGATGCTCAAGACGGTGACATTTGACTACTCCTTGCTGCTGTTGTCGCATTAAACAAAGCATTTCAGGAATAAAATAAAACACTAAGCAACATGTTTTTAAAACAAAAAAAAAAACTACTTTCATAAGGATCGAGCGGCCTCACCCCAAGTAGTTCATCTGAATCATCTGTTGGAGGGTACTCCCTTCCAAAACCAATCTGTGAAAGGTCTACGATCTTAGTACTGGTCTACTGGAACAGATAATTTTCAAGATGATACAACAAGAAGTTAAAGATTGTTACCAGTAATTTTTCAAGGGATGGGCATGCATTCAACAGAAGTATGAATGCTCTGAAACTGTTATCATTGATTCTCTCGAATCGTATTGACAAAATTTTCAGATTCAGAAACTTCGGAATGTGCTCCAAGTTTAACAATTTTACCTATTGTACACAGAAATGAAAAACTGAATACTTGGTATAAGAAATTCATATAAGAAAATTGGAAATATGACCTAATCAGAAGACAGACCTCATTGAGTCGCACCTCGAGATGCAATAGTAGAGGAAGCTGAGTCCCAAAAGGCTTTAGTACGCCCAAAATTGAAAGAGGTTCTATAACAAAGATGCTTAACGTAACTAGGTTGGGAAGATCAACTATTTGAGGCTGAAACACTTGCCCAATAAACACTAACATTGCTAGCTTTGGGGCACGAATCTCAGTAAATACATTTCCCCCACTATTGACTATTTGCAACAACTTTAACCCAGAGCTCAAAACATTCAGGTCAGCCACATTTCCCCCAAACACGATGGAAAAGTGACGAAGAATAAGGCAGCTAGAAAGTATGGACTCAATCAGCTGCTTTGTAAGATTTACACATTTCAAATTGAGGGTTGTCAAACTTCTAAGGTTCACTAATTCTGATAAAGCACGGCAACATTCCTCTACTGAAAGCTTACATCCCTGCTGAAGTTCAAAAACTATAGGTGTGTAGCCACTAAGATTTAAATCGAAGATTGTAACTTCTTTTGTAATTGCAAAACCTATCCACTCCTTAAGGTCATCTTCATGGTGCGATCCCAACCAGAAATGAATTCTAAAATCTTCAACTTTGAACTTTTCATCCTTGCGAGATTCAGTAACCTTGTTTACCCATGCTACATACCAGGCCTCACTTTCATCCAACACCTCTCTGGATAACACAGTAGAGGCGTCAAAGTCCAAACAAGTCCCAAATTTCCACAAATCCTTCCATCTGTGACTCAGAACAGATGTTCTTGCTGCGTCGACTAGACTCATCTTTGACAGAATGAGTATTAACAAATCATCTGTAAGGTCCTCAATCCCATTCTTGACCTGAAGAAAATGAAACATCATCAAACCCTAAAAATTCATCCAACAAACCCCAACGCGCAAATCACATTATCTGAAATTCAACACAGCACAACACAGAAACGAAGTACATACTTTAATTTTCTTGGATCTTTCCATCTCAGAACTCATATTGAAAAGAGAGAGATTGCAACCGGCGGGTCGACAGCTGTCGAAAATGATTTCCAAGCTATTCTGCGCTCTCTGTGAATCACGCAGTACACAAGATTTCGAGGTGAGGAGCAGAGTAAGCTCACTGCTAAGATCGTGGAATATCGAAGGTCGCGGCGGCCGCTGTGGCTTCGGAATCGAAGATGCTTCGCCTGAGCGTCGTGTTGACTCGGATAGCCGTTTGCTTTGTGGATTTTGAAATCAACAGGGAATGGTTTTGCGACAAGAACTGCGTCGAAAGTCTGGCGCTAGTAATGCATTGAACGACGACGTTTCATTTCAAGCAAGTTGGTTTAAAAATGTGTAATCTTTCTGGCAGAAGTAAATAATCTAATGGAAATAGTAAAAATACAATTAGCATCTGTGACAACTCTGCATCCTGGAAATTCCCTGATCAGAGCTTCACAGTAAAAATGTTCTTCAGAGAGCCAAAACTTCAATGACCCAAGTTGCCTTGCGCGTCAAGGTACCCAATGCCTCCGGTTTCTTCCCCGAATTCATCTGTCAAATGAAACATTTACTCTCTACCTCGGTCCGATCAATGTTCCAAGGATCCTCCCCATTTCTCAATTCGGCTTCCTGCTTCTTCAACCTGTAAAAAACCACCACTTCCATCGGACCCCAAGCGAGCAAAATGCAGTATGACAGGTATCAAGAATTCGACGAAAACTTACTTCCTTTTTCCAGTTGGTAAATACTGTCATGAAGATGAGAATTATTGTCTGCAACAGAATACCCCCTAGCATTCCTCCCCATATACCCTGCAAAAAATTACCCATCAGTCCGCAAAATCCACGCATTCCTAATTTTTCCAGGCTGCGTCGGAGGACTTACCATGACGCCAAGGCCTAAGGTAAATCCCAGGAGTATTCCTACAGGCAGCCCGACCACATAGTAGCAGCCAATGTTAATGTATGCGACAATATGCTGCCAGCCTGCTCCTATCGCCACACCTGAACGACGAGAAGGTAAGAACTTATCGACGTGGTTGGAACTTGCTAAGGAATTTATTGCATACCGGAGAGAACAGGCTGGAGGCTGTTGAGAAGAACTGTAAATGCCAAGAGGAAGGAGATTTTAGTAGTTTCTTCAGCCACTTCGTCGCTGGAAGTGAACATATAGGGGAAGTAGTCTCCTGTGGCGAAGACGAGGATCATTGCAATTAATCCGATGACTGTGGATGTTACAGACACAACTTCAACTGCAAATTTTGCAGCTTGAGATCTGCCAGCTCCGAGCTCATTCGAGACTCTTACACTGTAAAAAAATTACGGAACTCGTAAGAAGTCCTTAAATTCCTCCAGCAGTTTTTTTCTGAAGAGGGAATGTACCTTATCGCTGCGTTGAATCCGATGGCTATCATAGCATCCCATCCCTGAATGTTCATGCTTCACAATCGGAGAAAAATTGCAGAGATGAAGCATCAGCATTGGTATAATAATGAAGAAAAAAAATGATCGAATGGGATACAAAAAAAAAAAAAAAAAAAAGGTCTTACCATATGGAGACTGCATCAACAGGAATCAGAGGATGTTTCAAGTGACCGGTGACCACAATGATGATCATAAGGTACCAGAACTCCAAGCAAAGCATGACGGCAGAGGCCAGCGACAACTTCACAAATCCCCACAATTCAGAGAAAGCTAGCAGTGAAAATCCGGTCCAAGCCCCGTCAGATTTGGTGATGACAATGTAAATAAACTGGGCAATAACTATGATCCACCACGACGCGTTGAGAATCACTGCAGCCCCAACCATGCCCCATCCCAACTTCAATATGAACAACCAGCTGAAAATCAAGTGGAATACTAACACGACTGCTGAGATATACAGCATTACCAACACCTTCCGCTGCGCTTGCAGGAATTTCTGTATAGGGAAGTTGAGCGCATATGCGAAAAGCTGAGGAATCATATACCTTGCAAATTCGCCTGCAGCATTGCTTCAAATCATCAAAACAATCATGAATCACCAAACCAGCAAAACAGAATTTATAGTCAAAAAACAGCGGAAAACTCACCGGCAGCTTCAGAAATCTCATCTGATTCACCACACAGTTTTAGAATAGCTGGAGAGAATACATAGACAGGGACCATAAAAGAAGCTGTGGTAGCTAAAATGACCCATGATCTTTGCATATATACGCCCAGCATTCGCAACCTCCCCGCTCCGAACGCTTGCCCGCATAGCGTCTCCGTCGCACTCCCCATCCCCAGCTGCGCCAGAGCCAGTTAGAGCTTATTATCCTCATGCTTGAAAAATAACAGAATAACTGACACCAGTGGCATTCAAACATTAGCTCAAAAAAAGTATTTACCATACAAATGTCCATCAGATAAACTATAGGGACCGTTTTGTAATTATTTGAAGTTTGATTTGGTTAATCATTTAATTATAATTTAAACATGTACTGTGTAATTTTTGAACAATAATTCTACAAAGAAACATAATTACAAAAAGGTGCTAAAAAGAAACATAATTACAGAAAAGGGCTCGTAAAAATGTTAATTACCATAACGCCGTAAGCCAACCCAGCAATGACGGAGTTCGCGACGGAGAATGCGGCGAGCTGAAGATCGCCAACATGGCCGACGAACGTCTGCGTCAAAGCTCCGAGCGAGTACTGGAAGACGGAGGTTAAAATCGCCGGTCCAGCGATCTTCCACAGCCGCTTCGACTCGGCTTTAGCCCGTTCCCATACGCTCCATTCGGTTTCGTCCTCTCTGATGCTCCGGCGAAATCCGGCGTCTTTCAGAAGCGGAGCTTCCATTTCTCCTTCCAGAAACTCGATTGAGATATTTCCAGGTTCGTGTGGTTGATTATTTATACGTGCACTGTTGATTGGGGGTTAGGGTTTGGGCTAGTGAGATTTTGGGGGTTTAATAGCATGTCTTCTTCATACATTGTAATCTGTGGATGTTTGTTGAGATGATTGGATGGTTGTTGAAAGAGTTGAATGTGTGTATTTTTGAATTTTGGATCTCTGTGTTGGTGGTTTAAATGTGAGCTCAGTAGGTTACCACGACAGAGTTTGGTTTGAGCACGGCACAGATGTGATCTGGATAATTCTTGGTTTCTGGTGGAGTGGATTTGGGGTTGATACTGTCTGCTGGTAGATTTATGAGTTTGAAATTTGTAGGTGGAATGGAAAATGGAGTGTTGGGATGATGAAGTTAACTTCTAACCAATTAATTTAATGCAGTGGGCATACATTGTGGAGTAGGGTTTTTGTATTTCAGATTTCATTAAATTGCCGACATGTCTGATGGGTGTTTTTTCCAAAAGCAGTTATGAAGGGATCATGTTGATTTCTCTTATTTTCCAGTTATGGAACTCTGGAATGTAAGTAGCTATTTTGGAGTATACTGAAGATTTGGATATGTCGGTAAAATGTGGATAGATATTGTTTATAAGTTATGACACTTTGTAAGCGTCGAGGAAGTTAGTGATGGGGAGTGTTTGTTTGTGATTTGGGTGGATCTGGAAGCTTGGAGTGATCTAGTGAGGTTATTGAACTGTAATGTGATCTTAGCGCTGTCCAAAGAATTGTGGAAAATGCCTTTTGAGATGTTTTGCTATCTCCTCGTTCATCTGCTATATTTAGAATATGTGCAAGTTTACTAGCTTGTTGAATCACTATATAACATCTGCATTCCCATAATTGGAACGCGCTCAATAGCTAGCTATTTTTCGAGTCTTTATTGTTCCTCTATGCAGGGTTTTGAGGGCTGCGGGTACTATTAAAGATGAGATCAAAAGGTAAGCAGTTTACATTGCAAACTAGTATATGAAATTGTTGCGTCGTACTATCTTGTAGGAAGTTTTCTTTTGCTGATGGATATAACAATAAGCATTTGCAGGAATGTTGTGGTAATCTCAGTCTAACTAGGGCGCTAATTCTCATATATCTTGGTGGTAACAAAATTTACTGTGATTCGTAATCTAAAACCACAGGAGAATTAAGTGAGCAACGATCAGAGTTATCTATATCTTCTGGCGCATTCCTCAGACATCTATGTTGATTAACTGATTATCTGATCGGTTGTTATGCAGTGGATTGAGATTTTCAATTTTATGTTGAAGGCTGTAGCCAGTGTGTGCATCTATGGCAGATACAGCATTACATAAGGAAGAAAAAGAGTGAATACATCCGCACAGAAGAAGCTCAGGACTGGAACTGGATTATACATGTACAGAAATACATGTACAATCGACCCAGTCAGCTCGAACAAAATACATGTACAGAAAAATCGAAATTGACCCAGTCAGCTCGATTTCGATACCCAGCTGCGAAACTGGACTATAAACTAGCTTATATTGATTTATGATAGTTCAGATGAATAATTCTTAGGCATCAACGTTTATTTCGTAATCATATGCCAAATTTGGAAACAATCCAAATCACCAAACAAACCTCGTACAGTCGTACGTACCAAAAATGGTATGAAATGATTCTCCACAATTTAACACGTGCCAAAAGTGCATAAAATCAAATTTATTCACAAACAGTGAATTATACACGCGTCACATTTATGTGTCGAATTAATACAAATTTAGTTCGATCGTAGCTAAGAATTATCATAACTATGATTAAATATTATTCGTATCAACAACAAAAATCTGCAGGCAGCTGAAACCTCCTTAAAACCCTAAATCGTCAGCCCCAAGAAAACCCTACAGCTTCTCCAGCGGCGGTCAAAGACAGTCAACGACGGGTCGCGATGGGTCTGCATCGAGATCGCGACCACTGCTACGCGAAGCCATGCATGGAGTGGGTTAGAATCTACTTCAAGGATTGTCTGTGCAATCTGAGGGATGAGGTCTCGTTCGGGCTCGGATTGCTGAGCGTCTCCTGCTGGGCGATGGCTGAGGTTCCGCAGATCGTCACGAATTTCAAGGCGAAGTCGAGTCAGGGCGTGTCGCTGTTGCTGCTGCTGACGTGGATCCTCGGGTTCGTTTTAGGGCTCAGAATTGAGTTGGACTGAGATTTGATTTTTGAAATTAGGGTTTTGATTTTTGAGGCTTTGGTTGTTCTGATTTGCAGCGATTTGTTCAATTTAGCTGGTTGCGCTCTGGAACCTTCTACAGTAAGACGATTCAATTTCTGAATTTTAATCTCTTGGAATTGAATGGAAGATTCAGCATAATGTTCTTGCTCACTGTTCACTGATTTTTATTTATTTAATTTTGTGCAGCTGCCAACTCAGTTTTACACAGCTTTGGTAAGTTGATGGCTATGTCTTGTTTTTTTTTTTTCAGGGTTTTTTTCGTGTGTTTGGTTTGTGATGATGCCAAGTTTCGGTTCGATTGTGTATTTGGTTTGTGGATTATTTGGTTGTGATAAGCTTCTTGTGTTACGCTTCTTTGCAGTTGTATACGGTGGGTAGCGTGATACTAGTGAGTCAGTGTGTATATTATGACTACATTGCGCCATGGTTGAGGAAAGCGGGGAAGAAGGATTGCCAGGTGAGTGAGACTAGAGATGAAGTTGTTGAATTAGGTTCCGATTCTGACTTGTTTTTAATGTTTGTGGTTAAGGTTGTCGCTCTGGAGGAGGAGGATTCGGTGGAAAAATCGTTGCTCAATCCGGAATCTGTAAATTCTAGCAAGGATATTGACGCGCATGGCGGTCTCCCAGTGCCTAGAAGCCCTGCATACTACATGTGAGATTAAGAGTTCAGCTCGGTTTTGGTTCTTTTTTGTGGTTTTAATGTTGTTTTGTATTGACTATTTTATTGGAAATTTGTTCAGTTCGGCACGATCTTTGGCTACTAGTCCTTCATCGTACGAGGCTAGGTTCGTCAACTCATTTGGAGAGCGTGATAAACATGGCACACCGTCGAACAGGGGATCGCTCTTAAATCAGTCGAGAAGAGTTGTGAATGCAGTATGGAAAAACTATTCTTTCTTTTCTTTTCTTGCGTGTCGTATGTTTTTATGGCTGTTCTTGAGTAGCTAATTGCGTCTTATGTTGCTTGAACTACCCAGGTGGGAGGGTATGGGACATTCATAGTTGCTGCGGCCAATTTGCCTAATCAAACAGGAGCCTTAAACCGATCGTTCCTGGTATTGGTAAGCCGTTTATAGAACTATGTTCTGTACTTTGTTCTAACATCTAAACTAATATAATGAAACGGGAACTTAGTTAATGTTCTTATTTTGTTATCGAAGCAAAAGAATTCTCTCATTGAAGATCAGTCTGACCCGTACGGACAAATTATGGGATGGGGGATGGCTTTTATATACATATCGGGTCGCATTCCTCAGATCTGGCTCAATGTAAGGATTTTAAAAAATTTTGTTATTATAACTTCGATTGGGTTTATTAGTTATTGCGTAGTAATCCAAGAACCTATCGTGACTTTGTCTTGATTGGACTCCAGATGCAGAGGGGAAATGTCGAGGGCCTGAGTCCTCTTATGTTCATTTTTGCTCTGATCGGCAACACTACTTATATTTTAAGGTAATCCTTACACAACACCCTAATCATATTTTCGACTCTTGCATTCCAGCATTGTTGGGCCAAGTGGTAACTCACATCTATCCATATAATTCAGTATCTTGGTGAGAAGCTCCAAGTGGAATGATATAAAAGCCAACATTCCTTGGCTGCTGGACGCCGCATTCTGCGTCTCGCTAGACCTTTTTGTAAGTTGTGCAAAATAAATCATTTTCTTAAGTACCCTACATAAGTTTTAGCTACAGTTATTGTATATTTTTTCACTTTCCGTGTCTGTTATTTGTTCAGATTCTGCTTCAGTTCGTATACTACAAATACAAAAAGAGTAAATCAAACAAATCCAGCATTCGGCCAGAAGCTAGGGACATTCTAGCTTGATATGCCAGCAGAACCAAAGCTATGATCCTAAACCAGGGAGAATATGTCCTAATTTTTTAGACCCAGATGTTAGAAAAAGAAAACTGGCCCCTGATTCCGGTGGCCGGCTTCTGACATTCTGGTTTCAACCCACAGGACTAATGTATCACTCAGCTTACTTAATGTTTCAAATTATTTTTGTTTTTGCTTATTATCTAAGTCGTCTTCTATAGATCACCCTTTATTCGTGTGTACCGAATATGGGACACTAGATCGAACAGGTGAGTGTAATTTAAGTATCATCTGTTGGAAGAGTTCCATCATGGGATTAAAAATGTGTTGTAAGGAGCAGTAGTAGCTCTCATACTAAGATACATCAACTTCCAACTGTTGTTGCATCCTAATGTACTTGCTGCAAAAATTTGCATTTAAGGTTCATGATTCTGAACCTCTCAAGCTCTAAATAGTATAATGAATAGCCAGTTCATATGTTGTTAAGTGAGATGTGACATGAAGCATTGAAATTCTTAAGGAGATAATTAAATGATAAAGTTAACTTGGAACTTGACTTAATTTCTACCGACACATTTCACTTTCAGAGTGCTCCAACCCTGGTTGGAAAATTAATGTGCCGAAGAAATCGTGTAGCAAGTAGCTGTTGTGATCTCTTGATAAAATCTTATGATTTGCATCACAATGTGACTAAAATGGCGACAGGTGGATCTATAAATAATATGTCAGTTTCCTAGATTGAAGTGCTACTTAATTGAAGGACAAAACAACTTGATTTTCAAAAATTATACATTATGTGTATTTAAAGTTTAGCTGACTTTTCATATAAATATTTCAGAATTTTCTGGTTGAATAATAATTTGAAATAGTTCCAGGTATCATAATAAAGAGACCGAAAACTTCACAAAGAAATTTCATGTTCATATCTAAAATGATCAAGTACAAGTCCAAGGCAAGAAAAATTGTTCACAGAAGAAAAGATCAGGAAGCAGCAAGAATAGAAGAAACTTCAAAATTAAGATATGGTGTTCAAACTACCTACGTGAGAGCATTAAGACAGATGTGGAGAGCAAAAACCCGACAAAGCAAAATGCTGGCATTCAATAAACTAATCTTAGTATTATAGTTGTAAGCGTCACTGTAGATGATGCATTTATAAATATAAAACTAACCTCTTGGACTAAGCAGAAATGGATTCTTTCAGTATTTAACAGCTTCAACCAGAAAAACGATGAAGCAAATGCCAGTGAGCAGCTCGACAAAAACGATAGTTGTTGCAGGCACGCCCCATTTCCTGCACCCAACTCATCACCACTTACATAGTGGAAAAGTTGCAACCACCAGCAACATACAAACGCACAATCTCAAACTCACTAAATGAACACAAAACTGACTTATAAACTAAAACAAACTAATCAGAATCAAGCGGTCGAAACCCAGTTGAGTTTTTACCAGAGAAGGTGAACAAGGGATCGAGAAGTCTACAAACTTCAGTCAGATTTCAGACTGAGAGATTTAAATACCCAATCTTATTGCAGATGCAACATACTCTGTGGGATTTTTATACATTTCAGTAGCATAAAAAATATGTATGTACCCCCAGTAGGTAATTCACATACATTGTATATGCAGCAGTAGTAGTGTACAACAACCAACAAAAATGGCAACAAAACTGGATCACTTTTCTGCAAATCCACATCTGAAAATCCCAGCAATGCACATGAAAACAATAGCCTCATCACCAGAATCCATTCAGATTTGCAGAAAAGCACATACCTGTAAACGTCAGTGCGTCATTATTATATTATACGTATGCTCCCTCCGACTTCAAATCCGCGCCAGAAGGATCCTTCCAGAAGCTTCACGAATCGAAAGCGAGCGGAGTCTGTAACAGATCGTACGGCGCCCACAGCGCATCAATCGGACACGGGCGGTTAGCATCCAGCCTGACCCACGGCTTCCCCTTCCCACTCCAATGCAACAAACTCACAGGTCCAGCGTGCAGATCCCTGCACAGTCCTTGATAATTATCCCCGCCCAAACCGTGCTGGTTCCATTTATGATCCACCGGCGCAATCCTTCCAGCGAAAACCAGCAGAAACGGAGGAAGTGAGCCCAGCTCGTAGATCCGCATCCGCTTCTGCAACTCCATCCACTCCTCTATCCGACGCGTGTAGTCTCCCTCGCGCCACCGATCCAGATCGATTATCATCACGCCGGTGTTGAAGTAGCACGCTCGGAGGTTCGAGAAGGTCAGCGACAGCGACGGATTGGACCAGAACGAAGGAGTGAAGTACGAAGTGAAGTTCGCGTTGCAGTACTCCGGAGCAGCCAATACATCGGCGTTCCTCAGCTCGGTCGACGCCAGGTGTGCGATGTCGTCGACGAGGATCAGATCGGAGTCTAAGTAGACGACGCGGCGGACGCAGCTCGGCAGAATGTTAGCTAAATACGACCGCGCGTAGTTCAGCGGACAATCCAGGGCGGAGCGGATGGAGGTGGAGATGAATCCCGCCACAGCCGAGTTGTCAAACTCGTAAACTACGAAGCTCAAGTACGGAAACGACGCCAGAATCGTCGATCTCAGATCCGTCAGGTTGGCGGCGGAGGAAGCGACGAAATGGAACCGGACGTTTTCTGGACAGGATGAGTGTTGGACGATGGACAGTATAGCAGCCATTGATCCTCGTAGATAGACAGCGTCGAGCGTCATTGCTACATGGATAGCGTCGGTGGAGCAGATTTCACCGTCATCATCCTCACCATTATGGACTTCAGCACATGCACATGTCTGAGAATTGTAAAACTGCGGAGCTTCCTTAAACATCTCTCTAGGTACAGTGGCGGCGGCGGAGCTGATAAAGAAGATGACGCCGGCAAAAATGGCGGCGGCGAGCAGGAGAGATTTCATGGTGATTTGAAGGCTTGAGATCTGAAAAAGGATTTTAATATGAACGCTTAAGGGCTCGTTTGGCTCGCTTTATTTGAAAATTGATTTTTCTTTGAAGAAAATTATTCACATATAAAAATAAAAGAACGCGGATTTATTGGCTGATTATTTAATTTAGGGTTTAGAGAGACGTGATGACTCATTGAACCATGCATGCATGCATGGTTGAGAGACATAGGTCGAATCTTATCTCCATGTTCTCAGTCTTCATACGATTTAAATTCTCACCGACTATCTTTCAAAGAACATGGTGCTTGTAGTTGACTTTGACCACTTCGATGCAAGGAGTCAAAACTTGGTTAATTAACTAATGAGCTGATTTAAATACATTAGGCAACAAGCACTAGAAAATAATTACGCAAGATCGGATGAGGATAAAATGTGGTACAGCAATTTAGAAACTACATAGGGTTTGTGGCATATTCCAAATTTTTAATAGTCATTTATCCATGTCGGTGGATCTCCTCCTGGGACCAAATTTCTTGTTCCAGACCTTTGTGTCAACATTTGCCTTTAGAGACCTCCACGGCTGGAGAGCACCACTATACACCAATTGTGAGGGACACAAGCTTAATAGAAGAGTTCACCACTCAAAATTAGTTTGATGTGAGAGAGAACTCCTTGATATTATATCTCATTTCCATCTAGCCGACCTGGCAACTGGACTAACCAGTGGGACTCTACTGCCTTTAATATGAAGTCCTTAGTTTGACCAATCTAGGGCCGCCCAGTGTTGAATATGGGATTCAGAAGGCTGAAAGGGGACAGATGAGATCTGAACTGACCCATAAATGACACTCCCAGTCCCATGTTTTGAGAACTTGGTCCCGCAAGTGAAGATACTGTACAGGAATCTTCTAATGATAATCATGGGGATCAATGTATCATCCTACCGACATGAAACATGCATGTGTTAAGATGCCTTGCAAGAAATTTAAGGACAGGATAGACCCAGTGTAGAAGAAAGCCTTGAGCTAATGATACAGAAGCTGAGCTTTGATCAGGAATGTTGAGAGTCATAACCTGGATGAGGCGATCTTTAAACAGATGAGGGATTTCACCATTCATCCAAATTCGGAAGACCAGGCTTTTGGCTTGGGGTTGAGGCCAATAAGAGCTGATATCAGGTCTCATCTAAGATGAACTACTAACTCAAAGCGATGATTCTCTAAACTCACTTCTCATCTCATCCCCAGCAAAACTCAGTCTCTTGCCACCTATTTCAACCAAAACCCCAAATCATCATCACCATATCTTCCAATCAAATTATCACATTGAATCAAAATTCACAAAAAATACACACACAAAAGTTCCAAGTTCCAAAAAAGCCCTAATATTTGAAACAAATCAACACCCAGCAAACAGTTTAAAAACCAATTAGGGTTCATACCTTGTCCAAACATCTTCAAAATCCATTCGCAACGTGAGGTAACATTTCAATCACATGAACGTTTTAAACCACAATATACAACAGATCCATGAAATTCACAAGCATATCAAACAAGATGAAAAATTGGGGATCAGACGATAACCAGATCGCGACAACCAACCTTCAATTCTCCATCGCAGATCGACAGATTGATGATGGATTCCCGTTCAATTCGAACCGGAATCAACCCCGAGATCGATCAGATTCTGATGATTGGGAGACGAGAAAGATGCGAAGACGAGCGGAACGTTTTCGGTTACAATTTTTTTACTTCCAATAATACCCTCCGCTTCCCTGTGGAAGACGCTTGAAGATATTTACGCCATCAGTCCACGTGGCAGAATCCTAATCGTCTATTCACTTCGTTGCATGTTGACCGCTCGATTCTTTAGCGCCATGCACTTGAAAATCAAAGATCCTCCGATATGTTAGGCGTAAATAGGTTCTAGAAGAATCTAGAAGCGCCATTTTTCTTTGTTTCATACTAATTAAGTCCATGTCTTGCGTGGTCTGCGCGTTAATACATCATAAACGGTCGGCCATAAGTTAAATTCAATCACGTATTTAACGACAAATCGAAATATTGGGAAATATTTACTTCGTACTCCAGCGCTCTTTCGTTGCAGATGCTCTTAGTACGAAGACGATGATGACAATAATTTCTCCAACTTGCATCGTGTTGGAAAAGTTGAATTGAAGACATATAACATTAAACTTCGTTCACATATAGATTTCTTCTATTCAATTAATGTCTCAATTACGTTAAATATTTATAAGAAAAACGTGTAAGGAATTATGATATTAATTATTTTCGTGATAAAATAAGGAAATTAGATGACACGGCGTCGTCGGATAATTAGACAAGTTAGTTGGAAGCTTGATTATATGCATGAGTTATTTTCTATAATTATACTATCGTTCCACGTGGCTTCACGTGGTTTGTTGAAATTTCTTTCGGGCACAAAAACACTCTTTGTCCGTCCATTCACAAAACATTTTTCACGTCATTTAAAAAAATTAAATTAAAACGTGATATTAATAAATATAATTGGATTTTTTACCAAACCAACCCTCGTTGGTTTCCCATGCAAAGATACACGACCACTTAGATTATCGGTTATGACACGTGGCACAATTTCATTCGTTACACTTATCCACTAAATAACGACGAGTCACATTCCAGAATTATCGGAATCTACCGGGGTCGAACTATAAATAGCAGAACTTCATCACCACCTTCTTCACAACGGCTCCCAGCAGCCGAATCACTCTGCAACTACTTCCTCCGCCATCTTCTCCGGTCAGCTCAATCCATCCATGGCGAAAATGGCAGCGAAGTCGATATTACTCATCGTCCTCGCATTCGTTTCAGGTAAGTTTTTTGAGAATTTGATCTGATTTGGAGGTGCTTCGAGGTTGAATTGGACCTCTGCTTCTGCAGATTTGAGTGGGGTTGGAGAACATAAAGCTTAGATTTTGGGGTTTGATTGTTGATTGATTTGTGTTTTTCAGGAAATGGGGTTTACGGGGCGGTCTTCACTCTGCTGAATCAATGCCCGTTCACGGTCTGGCCAGGGACGCTGACCGGCAGCGGAGCCCCCATCAGCGACGCAGGCGTGGCTCTAGCTCCAGGAACCACGGTCAGATTGCAAGCTCCGCCTTCCTGGTCAGGCCGCATCTGGCCCAGAACCGGCTGCAGCTTCGACGCGGCCGGAGCCGGCACCTGCACCACAGGCGACTGCCCCGGCGGCATCAAATGCACCGGCGTCGGTCAACCTCCAGCAACCCTAGCCGAATTCACCCTCGCCCCCACCCCGGCCGCCAACGACTTCTACGACGTCAGCCTTGTCGACGGGTACAATGTCGGAGTGGGGATCAAAACAACCGGAGGTGGAACAGGCGACTGCACCTACGCCGGCTGCGTGTCGGACCTCAACGCCATCTGTCCTTCTGAGCTGCGAGTGGTGCTGAACGGGTCCGTTGTGGGCTGTAAAAGCGCTTGCGCGGCTTTTGGCACGGCGGAATATTGTTGCACTGGCGAACATGCAACGCCGGCAACTTGCCCGGCGACGAACTATTCTCAGGTGTTCAAGACCGCGTGTCCCGCCGCGTACAGCTACGCGTATGATGACGCGACCAGTACCCGCACGTGCGCCGGGACGGACTATTTGATCACGTTTTGCCCAAACGGGTTATAAGATCAGTACAGATTTTATTACCTTAAATGATTGCTTATTGCCTTATCATTAAATAAAAGTGTTGTTTTTAGTTTTATTAATAAATAAATTTAAATTTGTTCTCATACAATTTTTTTTTGTTTTTATGGACAGAATAATTGGTCTATATAGTTAAGGGTTTTTTTTTGGGCGCAAGATTTGTGAAGTTTGGTCGAGAGGGACTACATAGCAAAAAAAAATTCTTGAAAAAGCAAGAAAATAATTTACTGACGGAAACCTGTAAAAAAGTTCTGAAAACATTATTAATGATCTTCTAAGCTATGGAAACACCACACACGGCATTGACTATCCTGCAAAAATCATACAAAGGTGATGAGAGAGCTATGTAGATGTGCTTGTAGACACTGAGGCGAGATTTTAAGTCATTTCGGTGATTGTCTCAAAAATCATATTGGCATACTCTGATCGGATCCAGACCGTCCTTAACAATTTTTGAGAGTGTATGCAGAGACGGTGGAGGAACAATGAGTCGTAGAAAAGGTACTCTTTTACCAGCTAAGTTTGAATATGTTATTGCATATATTGAAAAGGGCTGCAACATATCAAAGTTGTCAATGGATCGACTAATAAATTTGATGTGTTTACACGAATAAAGGATGGACTAGTAGGTGCATAGCTCAAGTCGGGAGCAGGCGTTGCAAAGCTGAGTCAAGTGAGGAGTCAAAAATGTTATCATGGAGGTCGAGGCTATGGACTAAGCTAAGATAGAGCCCTAATTACACCGCTAGATGAGGCAAAGCGAGGAGTAGTTTTAAGAAAGCCCGAGGTGGTTATACTAGAGGCCGAGCCAAACCTAGAGTCCATTGTTACTAATGTCAAAATTTTGGACACTACAAAAGTGAATGTTGGACAATGTGGAGAATGAACGAATGGAGCAAGCTTATGCTTTTGAGGCGCGCCAAGATATGAATCTAGAATGCAAGACAAAAGAGACTTATAGTAAAAACAGGTGGTGCATTAATTATGGGCGCAACAAGCATATGAGTGGGAGAAATGAATTATACTCTTGTTTGGACTAATCCGCTCATGATGACAGTTTTGAAAATAAATCGTAGATAAAAGTGATGGGCAAGGGGATATCACAATTAAGAGGAATGGAGGTACATATGTAAGGATTATTGATATGTACTATGTACCAAAACTTTGTTGGAATTGGCTCAACATGGAAAAACTTTCGGAGAGAGAGCATTTCATTCTATATGAAACGGAATTTGCACTATTGAAAGCAAAGATCGGAAGATTGTTGCCAGAGTCAGATGCTAAATAATTGGATGTTCCCATGGATTCATCTAAAGGGAGTTGAACTTCCAGATGATGGGGAGAGACAACCGTTGATTATCGCATCTCTAGTTTGACCATTTAAATTTGTAATGAATTAAATTATTAGTTGCTAAAAGAATGGTGATAAGACTACGGACAATCCAAGAGCCTAATCAACCATGTGAGACGTGCTTGATGAGAAAGCTGCACAGACACCCACTTCTAGTCGGAAAGGCCAGCCGAACGAACAAACCATAATTATTGAAAATACTATAAATCTTTTTAAAGATACTTAATTAAAAGAAGTGAGTGTAATGTTCTAACATAAAAAAAAAAAAAAAAAAAGTCATGATTCGAACATGAATAAAACCATAAAAGAGTAAAAGACGTTTGCTACATCTTCATGATTATCTTCAAAAAGTATACTCTCAATCCCTACTCATCAAAGGAGAGATCAACAAATTGAAAAATATGGTATCCCCTAAAGATTTAAATACATCATCACCACCACCAACATCCCACAGTTAAGTCTGATATATTATAGCTTATTTTTTGATAAAAAGCAAAAGTTATTATAAATAAACATAAGATCTTCAGCATATTTTGGATTTAACTTATTCCTTTTCAAAAAAATGAATGAAAGAATAAGTACTCAAATTTCTTTCACAACATAACTAAGAAGTAGGTTATCCAAGTAAGCAATTTACTTTCATAGTCCTCTCTAATTTAGTCAATTCACTAACTTGTATTTTTACGTAAACCGTAATTCCTTTGTTTTTGTATCTTCAAAATGTGAGCCTTAATTCTTTGGCACATCAGAGACAAAATCGATTAATTATTCAATAATTAAGGTTTCTTTAAAAATGATATATAAATGACCTTACATTACAAAAAAAATGTCCCGCTTCCGGTCGCTTCGGAACACTTCCGCTTTTTGAAAACGATAGTTCAGCCTGAACTGCCATTTCCGTGCTACCCACCTTTAACCTCATTTGCTTCATCAATCTAAACGGTGCGTCCAAGAGAGCTAAAGAAATTGAGGGGGTGAGCAAGTTCCGGTTTTTACTGCAAAAGGTTGTGACTTTATGCTTAAGGTTGTGAATGGGCCCTAAATTTGAGGCCCATTTGAGGCGCAATAAAATTAAGGGCCCAATAAAGCCCACAAGCTACCCACTCTCTTCTCCATTCACCACCTTCCTCAACTCCTCGTACTTCCCGAAATCAAACCCACGCGCCGCCATCAGCTTCATTCTCCTGACCTCAAAACGACGTCGGAACAGCCCCTCGAAAGACGGCTCCGTCGCGGTCCTCAGAAAAAATCCATACGCAGCTGCGAAATGCATTGACGTCACAAAGAAGCAAATCGGCTCCATCACGTCCCAGCTCAGCTCCCAGAACGTCAACCTCATGAACCCCAACGTCTGCAGAACCACAAACCCTAGTCCGCAGTACATCTCGCTACGCACCAAAGCTCTCGCCTTTCCGTCAATCTCTGCAACTTCGGCCTCCATTCGCTCCAGTTCCGCTCTTCGCGGATCGTCCTGGGCTGAAATCGATTGCGCGATCAGCGTTTCCATCGTCCTCGCCACCTGCGAAATCGAGACCGTCAAGTCAGGGTTTTTACGCTCTTCACGAGCTTGAATGAGCTCGAGACGAAACGGGGTTGAGCGATTTAGAAGTAGGGTTTTTGCGGACCTGTTCGGGGCGGAGGAAGACGGTGTTGCCCAGAACGATGACGTTTCCAGTCGCATCCATCAGCTTTGAAAACTCCATCCCCTGTTCTTCATCCCCGCATTCCTCGACGCAGAGACGAACATATTCGCCGTACGAAATCGCGTTCATCGGAACCTTTCTCAGCGCAAGTTTCATCTTTTCGACTTGGGAAAACCTGAGGAGCTTCCTCGCTTCGTCAACGGAGATTCTCGCATCCATCGCCGGCGGAGGTGGAGGTGGAACTAGTCCGTCGAAACGGATGCGGTCGTTGCCATTTACAGAGTTGATGCGTTTGAGCTTTTCTCTCAGCTCGTCGCCGACGGGTATGGAAAGGAGCTCCGGGAGTCTGGATGAGGACTGGTAAAGCGATCTGCGGAGGAAGAGGCGTTGGAAGAAGGTGGGGTTTGATGAGGGGTCCGGTGAGGTGATGTAGAGCCGGCTATGCTCTGTTTTTCTGGGAACTAATGAAGTTGGGAGTAATGTGATTGTGAGGGAGGAAGATGGTTCGAGAAGGTGTGGTTTGGAGATGGTGTTGAGGCGGTCACAGAGAGCTCGCCGGAGCGCCATTGGAGTAACTTATCGGAGGTTTTGAGTTGCAGAGATGTCGTGGAGCTCCATGTGGTTTTATAGCTCCAGGAATGGAGGAAGGTGGGGACGTTGAGAGAAGTTGGTGTTGCCACTCTCAGTTCTCTTGATGCCAGATTGATTCAAATTAATTGAACCATATATATTCATTTGAACCCAATTGAACCAAATTTAATGTTGGCTCGTAGAATCCGCATATAATGTAGTGTTTTGTTCGGTTCGATCGAATATGAACCGAGATTCATTATCTAGGGCTTCAAATCCGAATCCATATCAAAGACATCCATCAATAATGGCTTGTTAGTGAAACTAGACGAATCCAAATTTAAGGTCAACTGTAAAAGTTTGAGATGTGGTTTTGTGTCGAACCAAGATTCCTTGTCTAGTAGGGCTTTAAGTAGAATCTTTGTCAAATGGAGAGAATCCGAATCCATATCAAAAACAACTATGAATAATGGCTTCGTATTGAAACTAAACGAACCGAACACAAACTTTAGATGAGGGTTTGTGTTTGGTTTGATCGAGTTTGAACCAAGATTCACTATCTATTAGGGTTGTCCAGATAGAATCTTTGTCAAATGGGAGAATCTAAGTCAAGAACATCAATCTAGGATTCCTTGCTTGGGTGTGAAACTAGATTCTAGAGAACACGCTAGTGGAAAATCTAGCACACCCATTTGCTCAAAATGCTTACCCAACTTCCATAAAACAAGCATTACACACTTGCCAATAATTCTTGACGTTTGGTTCTTGCTTTGCATTCAATTATTTGATGACGTCACATGTTACTTGCATGTTCTCCATTTTGGGCAAAAGAAAATGTGCCCTAGACGATAATATATACAAACAAATGTGCATGATAAAGGGCTGCAATTAGGGTTTTTGCTTTATGAAAAGAGGAAGTTCCAAATTTGAAGGATGCAATTGCTTGTGGGATTTGAACCACTATGAATATGTAGATTGCATACATAGGCACCTAAGTTGATTGTGTGTATGATTAAACTTAGAAATTTATGAAGTTACGTCACTTTGAAATTTTATATGTACACTCGTCTTTCATATAAAATGCGGTAGCTCAGCATTCAAAATTGCTCATCAGCGTTGTCTAAGAATATAAAATTCGACCTCACTTTTCTAAAAAAACAAATATTTTTCGAATTTTAGAGAAATATCGATAATATTTGATTTTAACACAGTTTAATTTGGACATTTACTTTTGGATAGGGCTATATCCATGTAAGTAAGTGCTTCTAGCATAACTCTTGTGTTTGAGATAAAGTTTTGTTATATCATTGGAAGATTCTAATCCATCTTGTGTTTTTGGATGATGACACATATTAATGAAATTGTTTATATGAGTAAATGCTGTCTGATATCAGCCTAATTTTTGTCTGGTGGGTGAGTTGCTCCATAAGTGGGTCCCTCTTTACTTTAATCCATGGCCTCTCAAGGTTTCAAATCTTGATTAGTCATTTTAGTTCCAAATCTTGATTAGTCATTTTAGTTCCATTAATCTCAAACATAAAGATTATTCATAAACTAAGCACTCATTAGTTGCCACTAAAATGCTATAAAACATTTGTTATGTAACACACCGAATTCGTGCATGTCTTATTTCATAACGGCTTTGAATCGTTTGTGTCTAAACTTGATAAAATAGTCTACTAGTTATATTGTCATCAATCATTATGATCTTTCGTGCGGACTCTGACTTTTGATCATAAATGATGATGATGGTAAGAGACAGTTAAACATGCGAAAATTATAATGATTCGATCCTTATGAGATTCAAAATAACATATTTGTGTACCTTCATAAAGCCACCTTTTCTCATATTATTAGCATGTGGTTTTATCACAAAGTTAATATGAAGTGATTCCCAAATGAATGGAGATGGAACAAACTAAATACCACCTTGTTCCTTATCCCCTCCTCTTCTTTGGTGGGTGGATGAGGAATCAGATTTGTGTAAAATGAAAATTAATATCAAATCGATTCTCTAGAAAAATATCATTATAAAAATTCGAGAAATTTTAATCATTCGCGTATCGTACGTCACATACTTATTTTTCCTTCAACTTTATTTCGAATTTAGAGATTAGGGTTCTTCATTTTCCATGAGGTGGGAAGAGTATCTCCCATATGTTTGGGTGCTAGGACAAATGCTTGGACTCTGATTCTTTGATTCAAATATTGAAGGATACACAATGTGAAGGTATACTCACCATTTAGGGTTTGCTAAACTAGGGTTTCATGGAGTCAATAAATAAACAAGTGCTCCCTTGTGTTGTAGGGTACCCTAGGGGTTACACTTCATTGCAACTGCACATCTCTTTGATTCCTGGTCAGCAATGCATTCATAGGTCCTTACATCAGTTTGTAGATTCATTTACATAGCTATAAAACTGCCCAGATCAAAGACGCAAGATTCGCATTCTACAAGACTTGGCAGCGGACCGGTTAATAAGCCTACTAGTAAGGAGCTAAGGTCATACAGAATGGAGGATCACTCATATGGGTCAGCTTCAGTAAACCAAAAGTTGTCGTCTTTCGCCCTCCCGAGGACTTTGGTAGCTTACATAGGCTTGAGCTTCTTCGCAGCCTTCACAAAGCTGGCTATCACTTGCAGCTCATCGATTTGCTTCATCAACAATAACCAAATTTACTCGTCAGAATCATGTTGAGATAAAAGTTTTGAGCATATAAAAACAAGCGAATAAGTATGTTTTTGAGCTGTAGTGTCGCTAACTAAATATGTTCCTAGCAGATGTTAACAATCCATAACCTTATTCAGGCAGTAGTCTGTCGTATGTAGCATACTGGCCACGAAAAATATTATTGGCGCTAGTTTACAAAAGGCTATCATAAATCCGAATCATAAAAAAGGTGCATGCATTAGCTTGAATAATTCGCTTGAATAATTCAAAGACTTGATCTATCATCTATTATTGACATTGGCCGTCCCTACACGAATTGATACTCTTAGCGGCGATCATACATTCTCCAAGGACTCTCAAAACACACCCATCAGATGTTAAGGCAGAAATTAAAGCTCCTCTACCAAGAAATAATGATTTTGTTTCGAAAAATTTACTAAACTCCAACAACGTCATTGTCCAGATCTTGCAACTATTTTGGAAATGCATACCATGACCCAGAAAAGAGCGAGTGTCATCGTACCTGTGACATGAAGTGGGTCTGGACGACTTCGATTAATTGTTTTTTAGATGGGTTAGGGATTGCTTTCACCTGCATGACCCATCAAACAAGTTAGGACACGGACACTACAGTATTGATATTTGATTGGTTGGACGTAGCTTACAAGATTGAAGTGTCGCCAATATCTCCATAGCGCATCAATCTCTAGCTTGCTGAGGTCAACTTTCTGAGAAGATGATTTGAACAGAAAATGAATTGATCGAGGTTACAATATACGAATCGAATCAAAAACTAATATGTATGGCTCCTTACCGCAGACCCACGAGGAGAAACAGATCGTTTTGAGTGAGACTCATAAGACACTGATCTGCTAACTGTCTTGTGAGATGACCCGGAGGACCTATGAGTGCGATGCTTCGATCTATGCGACTTTTGAGTATCATCGGATGCTGTTAAATAAAAGTCATTGCGTGATAAAGTTGGGTATGATTAATAATTTCACATGAATACGAGTGTGACAACATATCCTTTCCTCTGTTATGAAAAGTAAAAGGTAATAAAAAGTAATGGACCTTATCTAACAGCTAAAATCGCTTTTCATAAATTCTACTACCAGCTCAGAATTCGATTGACAGATCAACAAACAACAAAATAATTCGAGTATTGGAGTACTAAATCTTCCAAGGACTTTGCTGATAAAGCGACCATGGTGAAATAAGGAATCCAACTGGAGAGATGAAAATGCATGTTCATGACGATAAAGAACATTAGTTTCTTTTCAATAGATGGCCGGTTTTTTTCTTTTCGATAAATGCAAGACGTAAAGATTTGGAGCTAACACTTACTCATTTCCGAACCATTCCACATCATATTGTCGAATTCAAGGTCATCATCTTCCTCATTGCCAGTAGGAGCCTCGATTACACTCAGAGCATTTCTCTGAAGCTTCACTTCAATTCCATTCGTCATAACCTGGATTGAACTTAATAGTTAAAAAAATCTTGAAACTTAAACCATGTGATTGAACTAGAGAGAGCGATTATTGAACAAACGATAGTTCATTATTCGTAGATTCGCACACTGGTCAGCATAGGAGAATTAAGAGTAAGAAGCTACAACACAATCATATGCATACGACCATGAGGATTTATATATGCAAATTTGACTCATGAGTCATGACGTAAACCTATCTAAGGCTACCTACGTCAATTCTACATCCCAAAAAATTGACTATAATATCACAACAGATACATTTCGCCAGATGAGGTAGAATCCATTAACCTAAACACAAGCATGGAGTGTTGCACAAAACTGAGCCCAGTTTCACAATACACAACACAGTAAAGTTCAATAGTTTAACCAACATGCAATCCAAGCAACATAATTAAACACACTAGTTGAAGCTCAAGTACCAAAACAGCAAGCTAATGTCAGGGCTTAAAAGCAGTAAAGATGACCCAATTCCCCAAATAGATTAGGGTTTCCACACAAACAAGATTGAACAGCAAAACCCAGTTTCATAAATGAATGTAATCCAGCCAAAGCAAAGCAGATGATCAATCACAGGCAGAAAGCTACATACACAATCAAAAAAAGGGCACAAAGAATCTGACAAACCCAGAAACGTTTACTTCACATTACAGGCCAATAATTGATCTCCATCGAATACCAAAACCCACCCACATTCCATCCAACAAAAGCTCAAAAAAATACATCAAAAATATCAGAAAAACAATGAAATTATACCAGCCAATGCCAGCCACCGAGCCCAACAGCCTTCTTCACAACACCCTTCAAACCAACCAGCACCGATTTAGTCCGATTGTTTCCAGTGACCACCACCTTCGTATGCCTCGGGAGCACCGACAGCTCTTCCTCACTGCTCTCCCCGCAGCTCTGGCCCAGTTTCTGCTGCTGATGTTGCTGTAGTCCAAACCCCATATTCATAACTGAGCTCTCCACTTCTTCCACCTCCATCATCATCTCCGCAACTCAAAAATCAAGACCTCAAACCGCCAATCGCGACATCCCACATCGCAGAGCTCGGAAATGGGGTGACGAAATTCAGGGGGAAAATGGGTTTCGGATGAAATTCAGAAAGCACGAATTCGAGAGAGAAACGGACGAGAGAGAAGAAGCAGAAGATTGATGATGATGATGACGACTGTCACTGGTTTTCTTTGTGTGTGAGTGTAGTTGTGCTTTTGTGCTTGCCAGAATCCCGACGATGGCATATATACCAATCATATCCCGCCACGTGTCCATGAGCCCCGTCAATTATGCGGATGGAAAAATCTTCTTGCGGCCTTGTTTTGAATTATTATTTGTTGACAGATTTACCCCTCTACAGCTTTTTTTTAGGCTCCGTAGAATGTCCTCACCCGTTTTCTTCTCGAGAAAGTTATGAAGGAGCAATTTTTCTATCGCTTCCTTGACGAGCAATTTCAAGGAGCAATTTCGTATGACGATAAGAAGACTAAGAACACCGCACGCAGTAACTTCTCCTTCCTCGATGAGCTCCTTCGAACAAATTCTTCATCCTCCAGCATTCCTTTTCATCGAGCAATCGCTGCAGTGTATAAATCGAAATAATCGCTTACTGATTGCTCCTGAAGAAGTCGACCGATACATATGCCCTTTACACGCTAACTTTGAATAGTTTGAGTGGCAGGGTGAAGTAAATAAGGTGTTGAACGAGGGGCAATTTGGGGATATAAAAAGTGACTGCGAATTAGAGGAATATAGTAGTGGGTGGAAAGTGGGGTAGCTCAGTCCGCGTCGCTATTGTCTTATCCGACAAGACCATAACCCATCCAGACACCTGTCCCTATCAATTTTACCCATTTTCAATATTAATTTGAAATTGATGAAATTATTTAAAATAAAAAAAACGAACTATTCAACTCGTTCATACCCTTGTAACCTCTCATCTTTCAATAATTATTTATTGATTTTTAATTTTTTAAATAATTTTCATTCATTAATATTTTTTGAATCGGATTGGAGAAGTGGCTTAAGGGTGTAGCGGGGTCCACACTACCTGATATTCGCGCCATTATGAGGCTCATTGAACTCCCGCCAAATTAAACATCGTTATCAGGGCCACCGCTAACGCAAAATTTAAGAATTTGAAATGTCTCATGTCACCGATAGGTAAATAGAAAATCGAGCGGAAAGGGGACGAAGTAAATATAGCAAAAATTATATTAATTTATCATACATTTGATATTTTATCATAATTTAAAGTATTTCTAAGTATTTTTCAACACATAATGAGCTTTTAGTAGTTGTCCGTAAAGATGAATGACGATAGTTGAATGTGATGGATGATCATTTCAGACCGCTGACATACGAAAACGAACTTCTTTATGTATGTAAAGAACCAAATCCCAGTATATTTGTATATCCAAACCACATAATTGTTATGAATTTCATCAATAGCTCAAACACAGTCCACAAAAATATAACGATTATTTGCTAAACATAAATATTAACCTTCTATAAAGAATAATGTGATTTTTGAAAAATTTATTTACATTAAAATATGAAGAATACAAACTGTTGTTTGTAATTTGCTGCGGTACTAGTTTTAGAGGAATGTACATATAACAAATATTAGTAAATAACTTTTTTAAGTCATAGAAAATACGTTTTTTTGTACTTAAACTTATTACTTTACTTATATTTATTTATGTTTGCTTATATTTACTTATATGTAATTACATGTATTATTCATCACCACCACAACAACCCACCACCACCATAATATCATTATCACCACACCACTATGACCACCATTACAATCGCACTTTCAAAACCACAACCACCCACCACCATAAAAGCAACACACCACCAATAAAAAATAATAATGAACTTAACTTAATTTAATTTAACTTCACTTGATCTAACATAAAATAAGGAAAGAGATGATGAATAGTGGTTGTGGTGATGGTGGTGATATGTTGATTAAAGAGATGATGATGGTGATGAATAGTGGTGCTGTGTTGGTGAAAGAAATGATGAATGGTGGTGTTGTTGTATGGTGATAAAGATGAATAGTGATGGTGTATTGATAAAATACATGATGAATACATAAAGTACTTATATTTACTTATATAAATATTTTATAAGTACAAAAAAATACATAGTCTTAAACTTTATTCCTTTTTCTAAACAATATATTTGTCTTGTACGAGTTTTCACTTTATTCTACGTGTTTGAGACATATATGATCTAACCGTCACTACAAATAGTTGTTTGTTTATTTTCGAGGTCAATTCTTAGTTTTAAATGTTAGTTTGTGAAAAGATCATAAATTGTTTTGAATTTAATAATAATTAGACCCGATTTTAAGGGCTCAAAATTAGGTTCGATTGAAAATTTGACTGGCTTGATCAATTTTAGCGCCAAAAATGTGTATAAAAGCCGGTAAAAGTGAAATCCATGTAAATAACAAGAAGACGAACAATGGAACTACAGCTATCGCTGAATCAAAACCCTCGTTCGCATCTGCCTCCACCGATTCCGATGATCGTCGATCAGCTTTTGTTCATTTTCATCTTCGATTTCAATTCCATTCGGTATATTTCAGGTTCGATTTCACTCGTATTGTCTCGATTTAGCAGCTATACAAACCCTAGATCACTATGAAATTAGCACAGTAACCTAACTACTGCGTGTTGCGATTTGCTGTTTGTGTTGTTGTATCAGTCTATTGGCAAGAGATTATTGTCTATTTTCTATTCGTCATACATACACCGATAGTTTGGATTTTGTGATTTGTAGTTAATATTTAGGGCTTTAAGTCAAGGGTATGTTGTGGTTGATGTTGAATTGGTTGCGAAAACCTTGTTTGAAGTTTGATTTTGGGGTTGTTTTATGAGATTTGTGCCTGTTGCTAGAGTGACCGTTTTGATTTGGTTGGGAAGATTGGAAGGGCAATAAAGTGACTCTGGGGCGGTAGTGTTTCAATTACTTTAGGGTCTGAGTTTAGCGGCGCATATTTCAGTGTTCTGTATATTTGTGGTTATCTGAAAGGAAGTGGGTATACTGGTAATGGATCATTCCAGTCGTACGGTTTAGTTTCATTGAAGTTAAGGGTGTATGCGAGCAGCTAGATTTGGGAATTGATACTTGAGTAAATTCTGATATCAGTATTACATTTTGGCTTAATGTTATTTTGAATTGTTCAGTAATTGAGAATTTGAGCATTGTTGTGCAGATATGGATGTGAGCAATGCTGTTTTGATTTGTTCACTAGTTGTGATTTTGAACTTTTGCGTGCTGATATGGTTGAAAGCAAGATGTTCTCAATTCTTCGCAAAATGAATGCTATCATTTGATTGCTAGTATAGGTTAGAGGCACAAAAGCGGTCTGGTGCTGCTGGTTAGAGGATACAAAATCAGATAGTATTGCTAGTATAGGTTTCCAGTTAATTACCGCTTCTTTGCGATTCTGATTTCTTCAAATGATGCCATGAAAAAATCAATGTGAGATGTTTGTTCTGCTATCATTTAGTCTTTTACTCATAACTGATGTGTTTTACAATTAAGAATTTATCAGCTTATGTTTCTTTTGGCAGGCATTGTCGGCATACATTGGAGGAACTGGGGTTGCAGAAGGACGAGGCTGACGAGGAATCCCTTATGCTAAGGAGGCTTAAGGAGCAGAATTTGATTCAGCAACTGGCCGACAAGTCCAAGGAATTGGAAGAATCTTATGACAAAATCACTGACCTGAAGTCCCAACTCGAAGACCTGAAAGTGAAATTGAAGCAGAGTTGTTATGCCACTTCCCAGGTACATTCCTAAAACTAAATTTATAACATATAACGTATAAAGATTTATTTAAATTATTTATTAGATTAATTAAAAAAACTAATCGAAAGAGTAGGAAATCAGAGTCCTATAATTTTATATTTGTAATGATTTGTTTCTCGAGCTTGTATATTCTGTAAATTTACGAAAATGCCATCGTCATCATCAATCATGAACTCCTATAAAGAACAGAAGTGGAATCAGATTCTGTTTCACACTTCTCTCCACCATTATCAACGGCATTAGAACCCCCGACCTCGAGTTCCTCGTGACCTCCCGCCCGTAAAAATCCTAGCTTTCCTTTTCCTCATCCCAGCCCCAAAAAAACCCACAACCTAACCGATCCGTTCTCAAAAATGACGCTGGAGGACGGAGGGTCGGCGACGAGGCGGAAGCCGTCGTGGAGGGAGAGGGAGAACAATCGGAGGAGGGAGCGGAGAAGGAGAGCTATTGCTGCGAAGATTTATGCTGGGCTTAGGGCTCAGGGGAACTTCAATTTGCCTAAGCACTGTGATAACAATGAGGTTTTGAAGTCGCTGTGTATGGAAGCTGGGTGGATCGTTGAGGAGGATGGCACTACTTATCGCAAGGTCAGTCTGAGAGCTCTGTTTGATTTTTGGTGATCATTTTTTGCTTGTTTTTTAGGTTTTGATTGATTTTACCTGAGTTTAGTTTTCAAGGGATTTGATGTAGATCTTGGTTTGAGCTGATAAGTGGGCTGTTGTAAGTTGCTTTCATTTTGAATTTTTGATTAATTGGTTTCTGCTCTGCCATTTTTATGTTAAGCCTTGCTGATTTGTCTGATCCAGTTGTGCATGTTGAGTTTGATTTGTTGATTAGCTGCGCTGCCTTGGATTTAAGTCAGATTTGATCTTGGTGGCTAATGGGGAATCTAGCTGTTCAGTTGTGCGACTAGAAGATTAATGTCAGTTTTGATTGAATATGATTGATATATGTTCAGCTTCGGAGAGGCTAGTTGGCGGAGGCTGATTCATGTTCTTGAGATTTGTTAGGCTAAATGTGATGTCATTAAGTGCGCACACATAATTTTATTAGGTTATTTTCAACTTGATTATAAAATAGACTCACCACCATTTCTCTTCACACTTTTTTTACACAATTTTTCGAACAAGATTTTCAAGAACTTGTGGTTAGCATGTATCTATGTGTTGCATTTTGTGATTGAAATGGAATGTATTCTATTTAATCCTGTGTATGTTTTCAGGGATGCGAGCGACCACCAATGGACATGGTTGGGACTTCCAATGATGTTACTCCATTTGCTTCTCAGCTTCAGAGTCCAATGTCTTCCGCATTTCCAAGCCCAATCCCATCATACCAAGTGAGTCCCTCATCTTCAATGTGCCCAAGCCCGACTCACTTCCCTGGAAATCCATCCTCAGCTCAGTTCCCGTTCTTCTACAACACACTCATGTCATCTCTCCCGCCTCTTCGTATCTCCAACAGTTGCCCCGTGACACCTCCTCCATCCTCACCCAACTCCAGAGCTCCCAAGAGAGTGAGCTGGGAGGAGTCTATTGTGCAAGAACCTGTGAGCTCTTTCAGATACCCGATATTTGCTGCTTCTGCCCCGGCAAGTCCCATTCGTTATCAGCATTTCACTCCTGCCACCATACCAGAATGTAACGAGTCTGAATGCTCAACTATTGATTCGGATCACTGGGCTAGCTTCCGCACTCAAATGCCACTCGGTGTTTCCACCTCTCCAACATTCAACCTTATGAAACCAGCTGAACAAGTTGCGACTGCCATTGGCATAGATGTTAAGGGCAAAGGTCTCGCCGTTGATGTTGGAAACGCCTTGGACCTTGATCTCGGGATCAATCAAGTAAAGCCATGGGAAGGAGAGAGGATTTCTGAAGTTGGGTTCGATGACCTTGAGCTCACTCTTGGCTCTAGTAAAACCCATAGCTAAGTATCAGTCCGTAATTACAGAGAGCAGTCATAAGATGAGTCCACCAGACTGACAAACCCTGATCCTGCAAGACGCATTGGCTCTAGCCGTTCCTGTTCCAAAGAGTAAAAGTGTTTGGAAGCATTTGACCCCATCTCCTACAAATCTGCTCTGCTCAGGTCATTTCCATGGCCCTAAAAACCATCCAACCTTTCATCTGCTTGTTCCAGTTTGGTTTAAACAACTGTTTTGCTTGCTGGCTGTAAACTCTCCGTGGGGTATGTCCTCTCCGCGTCTGTCTGTCTGTCTGTCTGGTTTTCTGCTGGTCGATATACCCTATACATGTTACCTGTTGCCAGCAAACCGATACCCCATTGCAATCGCATCTCATTAAATGTTTCTAGCTGTTCTATAAAACATCACCATGTGACGCCAGGGAGTTCTCAAATTGGTTCATCGCATCTTTATTACTTTCATGTTCCCGAAAGCTGCATTCAGCACAACTTTCAGCAACTGTCAGCAGCAACCATAGTTGATGTGGTGCCAGTTGCTGAGTGTTCAATTTTGTGCAGTCGAATCTATTTCTTCAACAGTTGCTGGATAATTTATAAGGCAATAAACTTCGTTAGGCGAGCATGATTAGGATGAGTAGATGTTTTAAATCATACCATTTTTCATTTTAGGAGGTGCGGACGTATAGATGGTCTAACTATTACAAGCCCGGCCTGTTGGATGTTTGTCGAGCTTTAGTGAAAATTGTAAAGCCACTCATTCTGCGTTCTTGCCCCTTCACATTCTTGATACAGCACGATTGTAACATTGGGCTTTACACGGCCCAATTTATTATTAGTTTATCGGCCCAATCAAATATCGTATAAGTATAACAAAGCCAATAAAGAAAGACCCATTTGTGGATAACAATAAACATTTTATATTAATTTTTAAATGCAAATTTTTTAAAATTCTCTAATAAATGCAATTAAAAACTAACTGTAGTTGATTTGTTAACAATAAATTTTATTGGACATAAAACAACAACCACTTCAATCCAACGGCCAGGATCCTTACAGTGCACCTCTTAAATTGCGTGTGCAACAAATTGATGACGAGATCGTTCGCTCATCAATGGCGCCCACCTATAAATCTCAGCTCCGATTTCCAGCACCTCCGATCGAAACCCCAAGAAAAATTGACGCCCGTATTCGATGAATCAGCACCTCTGACCTCCAACGACTCGATCTTTAATGGCTTTCGCAACCGAGTACGATTCAAAATCCCCAAATTCCGTCCGTAAATCAGACTACTCGGCTTCGGAATTGGACCCGTCTCCGACCTCGTCGCCGACAGCCCAGTTGAGCAATTTGAGCATTGAGGAATTGGACGCTATATGCGCTGCCTATGCGAGGAACGACGCGTATGGGACAATGGGCGTTGGGGAGCTGGGTTGGTGGGAAAAAGTGAAGCTAGGGCTTGCCGTGGTGAGTTTGGTGCCTTTGAGGGTGGTGCTTTCGATGACGATTTTGGTGGTTTATTACTTGATCTGTCGGGCTTGTACGATGTTTAAGGCTCCGGAGAGAGGTGGGGCGGAGGATGAGCAGGAGGATTATGCGCATATGGGTGGGTGGAGGAGAGCTGTGGTGGTCAGGAGTGGGAGGTTTCTGTCTAGGGCTATTTTGTTCACTTTTGGGTTTTATTGGATTGATGCCACTGTTTTGAATCCAAATGAGAAGGTGGGTAGTAGTCAACTAGCTGGTTGAATTCTCAATACTGTGCTTTTCTGAGCTCAGTTTTTCTTGGTATATGCTACTGTAGATTTTTTGCTTCATATGGTAAGATAATATTATTGTATTTGGTATTTTGGTTGCAGCTTTCACTTAGAATTTTATCAGTTTGATGAATTGATTTACTTCATGTTTATGCTCTTATGGGAATCGGCCGCATAATGGTTATTAGGCTTGTGGCTTTTGTGCTTCATTGTTTGTTACTTAATTGAAATGTGGGCATATGCCCGAGTGACGTGAGGTACGTGGTTTGAGCTAGACAGTTAGTATATATGGAAGTCATGTGGTTTTTTGCATTTTTCATCAAGGGTTATAGTTATGGCAAAAAGTAATTTTCTGGAAATTTATTGTCGTTTGATGATTTGTTGTCCATTTGGTTGATCAGGGGGAAAGAGTAAACCAAGCTGAGGAGCGTGGAAGGCCTGGAGCAATTATATCCAATCACGTGTCGTATTTGGATATTTTGTATCACATGTCCTCTGCCTTTCCAAGCTTCGTTGCAAAGGTTTATGACTTCGTTTATATTCATAGATTCTATTTATGCAAAACTTGTCAATATTTTGAAGATGGACTTAATGTAGGTTTGTTTTCTTTCTTATAGAGATCGGTGGCTAAACTTCCACTGGTTGGTCTAATCAGGTTGGTCTTTACTGCATGCTAGTTTATAAACTAAGCATGCATCTCGCATCAATGTTAAGCTTATTAAGTTCCATGTGTCTTTGTCAGCAAATGCCTCGGCTGTGTTTTTGTCCAAAGAGAGTCAAAATCATCAAATTTTAAGGGAGTTTCAGGTGCGTTTAGTAGTAGATGGCTGTTTGTCTAAAAAAATTCTCGTTGTTGGATATCCTTTCTAAGGTTACACACTAATGGAAATTCACAGTTGTTCCTCTCTTGGTTTATTTTGTATAGCTTAGTTAATTTATAAATTAAAGACGTTGAAATACCATAGCAATTCAAATTGACTACAGTCCGCGTCGCTAGTTTGAACTTTAAGTACCACTCTTACTTGCAATCTCAATATATTTTGCAGGTGTTGTAACTGAAAGAGTGAGCAAAGCACATCAAAACAAGGATTCTCCGATGATGATGCTTTTTCCAGGTTTGGACGGTGGCTTTAGTTGATTCCTGTATATTTTTCGCAGTTTTAACAAATAGGTTAGTTCGTCCTCGTTAGCTAAGTGCGATATGTTTGGGGTTGATTCAAATCCAGTCTTGCACTTTCCCCAACTGATGATCTGGAATTTCATTAACAGAAGGAACAACTACGAATGGGGATTATCTTCTTCCGTTCAAGACTGGGGCATTTTTATCCAAAGCTCCTGTACTGCCCGTGATCCTCAGATATCCGTATCAAAGATTTAGTCCTGCATGGGATTCCATCTCTGGGGTGAGTACAATTAATTACTGAATAACTTCTCAAAATGCGGAGCTCCAAATTTTTGCGATTGAATGAATCTGCTGGCCTTTTGTCGGAGCATTCGTAGTTTATATAGATTGAATCTGCTTCCCCACAGTGCCGTTATTGATTTGCCTTTTTTTTTTTTCAAATTCGCAGGCGCGTCATGTATTCCTTCTTTTATGTCAATTCGTAAACTACATAGAGGTCAAAGAACTGCCCATTTACTTCCCATCAGACGAAGAAAAGGAGAATCCAAAACTATATGCTGAAAATGTGCGGAACTTAATGGCTAAAGAGGTATGAATTATTTAGCAGCAAGGTGATAATATTTCCGCATAGTTCACCTCAACCCAAGTGACCAATAAAAAATTTCTACATTGTCCTGTGCCCACATTCTATGCATTGTATGCTCATTGAGTCGATATCCTCCACAGGGTAATTTAAAGCTATCAGACATCGGACTGGCTGAGAAGAGAGTGTACCATGCCGCTCTAAGTGCTAAATACATCAAATCTAGAGTATCCCATCAGAAGGATGATTGATCATATTGAAGACTTACTTCATCGGCCGCCTCAGGCTGGTTTGGCAATACTCTGGAATAAACTCTATTGGAGCTGCAATGCTACCTTCTCCAACTTGTTTTTCTTTTGTTTATATGATTATAAATCTAAATGTATCAGGTTGATGATGCATAAACTGGTAAAAGCAAGAGAATTTAAGTGACAGGGTGATGCATAAACTGTGACATATTGAAATGAGGTGCAATGAGTACATGGTTGAATAAACCAGACATGAGAAACCTATGTTGCAAAGACCTCTCAAAAACAAGCAAAGGCCATCTCAGCCTTGCGAAAAAACAAATTCTGCACACTCAGATTGCTCCTTGTAGCAATGAAATCTTCTTCTGTTAAACAAATCACACTTCCTTGAGTGAGCCATTTGAGGGCCTCTTAAGATCCCATGGCGGTAGGCAGCTTCTAAATCTAGAATGCAGCAGCAAAGAAGATGTCTGGAGGTGCTTCTGACGCGTATAGATTGAAGATATGCAGCTGAAAGGGCCGTTCAGTCTCTTCCTCTCGTTGTCGTAAACCTGATAGTCTGGGTCTTCCACCACTGAAACTTTCAAGCCTTCCGGAAGAAGGCAGTTGCAAGACGAGCCTGTAATCAAATCAGGCGCATGAAGAAGATGAAGAATTCGTCGAGAAAAAAAAACCATATGAGAGGTTGTAAATTTGTAATTCCATGAGCTGAAAGAGAAACTAAAAATTATAAACAAGGAAAGGGTACCGATTTTTGCAAGCCGATTCACCCATTTCGGAATTGGCTTCTCTGTCAGTCTAAAACAAACATCCTTGCAAAAATGGTTGCAGTTTTTTGTGATCAAATGATATGTGTCGCCGTTATAATTTGCAGAATGTCGCTCCATGAACTCCCTAACCTGATTTGGATCCAAGCTCGTTGTACCAATGAGTATTGACTTCCTAAACTTGAAGCCAGGACACTGCCGTGGCTCAACCTCAAACACACCGCTGGTTGGGTAGTCATGGGCTCCAAATGCATATTCTACACCATAAACTGTCAAATGAAATCAAAGGTCATCAGATTCTTCGTACATAAACTGTACTTCACGATTCTATAACATACACGCGTCAAAGCTTTCTATTGGTGTGATGTCAATAAATTTAATTTGGTCTATTGAAAGTCAAGTAACGAGTGTACAATGAAGTTAAGTGTCTCAGCTCACCTTCTACCCCGGAATGGAAGATTCCAAGGCCAGCCCAGTAAACATAGCCATTCATGGGAGTCAAGTCATATACATTTAGATAAACCGGAGCATTTCCTGGACCAAATGGGGCAGACTTCACTTTTGGAAACAAGCGAAACCTCATGGCTGATTTCCCTCTTAGACAAAGAGGAACGACGTTCTTCCATTCTTTCTTTGATCCTAATTTCATTTTTATTTTTTCCCACTAAAGCGTAAGGGAGGCAGCGTTTACGGCATGGCTTGTACCTGCCCACAAAATGTATCAGATCAAGCCATCCATCAAGAGGAATATCAATGGATGAAAACATACAAATAAAACAGCATTGAAATATAAGATAGAGTATTGTATGTTGACCAAGACGACATCAGACAATCCTTAATTATCGTATCTTGAACAACTTAATCCTTATATAAAACTGTGATGCTGACAGCTAAGCTAAAACGAGAAGTACAACAGCCTAACTTTTTAATGACTATCCTCTCAGCAGAACAAAATACTGATAGATAAATAAAACTTGAAGATGCTAAAATCAAATTATAAAAAACTTCTCTATGATACTAATACGCATATTCATTCGATACTCCTATATAAGCACAAAGAGACTTTACTACTTCCCTAGTTTCGCTTGCAGGTTATATTTAACGATCGAATGGATTAACAAGTTCCAAGCTGAGAACAGCATAGAACTCATACTTTGAATCGTTCCTCATATCAACCAACTTAGCTCAAGAGGTTGAACTTAAAATGAAAACACAAACTGAAATTCTCAGACAGATACAAAAGGTGAGTAATTCCAGAAACTCTGATGATAAAATCGGAAAGTATAGACGGGCCAAGAAGCTCATTGCTGCAATTGGCTAAATTGCCCAATGGATCTTACAAATGATATAATCCTGAAAGAACAGATCTTAAAACAAGTGAAGTGGATCCTATACAAAATGAACAGTAGTTGAAGCATAAATTACCTTCCTGGCTCCTGCAAACCCCTAAAACCAAATGCAGCAATAGAAACCCTAAATATCTGAATCTATCTAAAAGAAAGTTTTCCAGCCCTAGATTTTTATGCACCCAAGTCCACAACTTTCAACACAATCACCCCAAAACAATCACACCCAGAAACCGATTCTAATCAAAGGTCAACAAACAAGCCCTAAAAAGGTACAAGATTCAGTATTCTCAAATCAAATACAGACCCAGAAACTCATCAAGCAAGACAAGAAGAAGAAGCTAGAAAACCACAGTCAATCTCAAACAGCCACATCTAACCACAAACCTTTGAGTTGCTGAGGAAGGTGAGTCGGACTGGCATTGACTCCCCCCTCCCCCTCTCTCTCAACCAATCTAACTCTGACCAACGGCTAATTTAACAATCTCTGGAACCCAGCAAAATCTGAGGTACAAAATTAGAGAAACGAGAAAGAGAGAGGGGAGAAAATCTTTCAAAATTGAAAACCCAACAACCCCACAAATTCTTGCAGAGGACAACACTGTGCTGCTGCCGATTCTGGTTCATTCAAATCCACCACACCATCAATCAGATGGGTTGTAAAGTAACAATTTTTCCAAATGGGTTTTGAATATCAGATCGAGAGGTTGTAAATGTGGTAACTAACTGCGGTTGCATGTGCTTCTGCTCCTTCACTCGGATTATTTTATAGCCTTTACATATTCCATTTGCCCCCTTTTTTGCTCACCTTATTTATTACGTCTTCAATTTCATGCTGATATTTAATATTTCTCTTCATTTATATAAAAAAAAGAAGCTTATTTCAACCTATAAAATATGAAAAATAATGATTATTTTTCATAATCCAATAAGATACAATTATAAATGGAAGATCGCCAATAATTTATACATATGTTGCAAAAACTAAATAGATGCTTTAACGGTACCTTTCGATTTAGTAGATACCTTCAAATATGAAAAATAGAAACAATTTGATGACAAATACACTAAAATATTTTAGCAGATGCTTTTAAGATACCCTTTCGATTTAATTTCAATTGAAATGAACACACAACATTACAAAACTTTCAGTGGAATTTCACTAAAATGTATCATATTTAAGGAAAAAAGTAGGTATAATTAATGAATGATGATTATGATTAATGTGGTTGTTTTATGTTTGACCTGTCCTAGTACATAATTTAGTATTAGGGTATAAAGAGTTTGGTTTCATTTGAGTGCAATCAATACCTTCACGGTTGTCTTGTGTGATGGTTGGTTATGGTTATGGTTACCTAGTTACCTTACCTTCCTCTCACGTGATTGTCACGTGCCGTTCCAAAATCCATGCTTTGAAAAAGTTGAGCAGAGACTCATGAACCTGAGCTTTGTTCATGTCCTACACCTGGAAAAAAGAACAATACAGGAGACATGGAGGGAGGGAGATACAGGTCTCTGGAAATTGTTACATCAAACAGGTGGTTACAAATCGGCACAATGTGATGAATGGCATATCAACAAGTATATGTGGATGTGTGTGGAATTTACTGTGTGTGTGATTGTTTGAACCAAAAAAAGGATATCTCATCTTTGTCCCTGGAGATCTGAGGAGCCAGCCGCCCCGCCGCGGTGATCAGGGCATGGGAAGGTGTGATCATAATGAAGTTAGCGTGTTGAAATGGTTCCATGACTCCTGCATTGCCAAAGAGATGGAGTTGGGAATTGATAGCTACGAATGGAAGACTTTGTTTAAGGCGGTGAGGATGATTACCTGCAATATGTCGAAGACCTTCCCTGCTATGTACTTTTGATGCTCAGCCGCGCCTTTCTGTTGTAGCTTATCCGGGTGCAGACACAGTAAAGCTCTCTGATATGTCCGTTTAACTTGATTTGCTTCAATTATATCCATGAGGGCAACTGGCTTCCATCCACTCCCGGGCCAGAGAATCTGTTTGGATGATATTAGCAGGAGGAAGGTATAGTGATTGATGAGGTCAGTCCTGAGTAGCAACTGCTAGACATTTGAAATAGCCAGGTGAGGACTTACATGTTGTAAAGTGGAAAGCAGTGACCGAATATTTCCTTCCTTTCCTCTTGACCACTGTCGTATTTTAGTATCCGAATCCTGAAGTAAAATATATTTTTCATTCACGCATAAAACAATTGGAGTAAAAGCAGCTTGATATTGATGAGATAATGTAATATGATGGTTGGACAGTGCAGAATTGTTGAGCTCTAATTACCTGCAACGCTTGTTGATATTCATCCATTTGAGTCAAATTGCTCAGTTCTTCCGTCAATTCTTTGATCTATCCAAAAAAGGAATAAAATTAGTTGGAATGAAATCTAAAAGTCCATGTGAGATGCTTACAACTAAATGTAAACACATGATGCGAGCAGCGTTAAATGTAATTTTGTTGACCCTGCATAAGAATAATATATAGGTGAAGACCGAAGAGGATCCATACCTCGAATGCGTCTATTGGATCAAATAAAGATTCATTTGCATCCTGATACATATCAGGAAGTGATCCTGAGGAGTAGAGAATATATAAGAATCATGATCTAATAAAACCTAAAACACCAGCTTCAAGGATATGTAGCAGAAATGTAGCAGAACTAACCAGTTCCTGCTGAAGAGACATCCTTCTGCTTAGACGGAGTATCCTTAGGAACAGTAGTGCTTGATTCCTTGGGATTGTCTTGTTTCTCCTGTTTTATGTACCTATCTACCTGAAAATTGAAGGAGTCACCAGTCAGCATTTCAATTAAAATAACAAGATTAGTAAATGTTCTTTATTGTAGAGGACCTGATTATTTGGCTGCTCCATCTTCTTATCCACTTTAACAGAGTTACTGAGAGGGGTTTTCTTGCTTTCCATTGCTGGATCATTTTGATAAGCTTCCTTTTTGCGCTCTATGGTAGGAGCAACTTGAAATACAAAATTCTTGTCTGTATCAGTGTCATCACTTTGAGAAGTGAACTTCTTCGCCTTTGGTGAATCCATCTTCACTTTAGTTGGAGGTGTTATTTTCTTGTCTTTAATATCAGACACAAATGTTTCCTTCTTCTGATCTGTAATAGGAGCAGCTGAAGACTTTACTTTTTTGTGCGACATAACATTCTTTGCCTTAGGTGACGCTATATCCTCCACTGCTTTAGCAGAAGCATTTGGAGACATTTTCTTTTTGTCTACTACAGTAGACATAATTTCAGGTTTGATTTTCTTATCAACCATTTGAGAAGCATCTGAGGATTCAAACTTCTTATCCAATTTCGATTTGGGAACATCTTTCCCTGCCTTTTTTGTGCTAACAGGCACACTACCCTTTGCTCTATCAGTGCCTTTGTCAATCCATTCTGAGCTCGAACTGTGAGTTTCAGCATCCATCTTCGACTTGGATGAATTGTCTTGGTTAAACATTTCAACGAATTCCTTGACCTTTTCCTTGACCTTCCTTCTCCGGCTACTCTCTCCAGGACTTGATGGCACACTAGTCTTGTCCGCATCTGAGTTAGTATCTGAAGCGGTACCTTTTCCATCTTGTTTCTTAATATAAGTACCAAAACTAGCAAATCTCGAAAAGATAGTTGTGCCTTTTGTCTTCCCTCCAACTTCCAAAATTGTCTGATTCTCAGCTGCAAGTGATATATGGCTTTAGAATAAGAGTTACAAAAACAAGGGTATGAAAAATTGTAATAAAAAGTGTGAATTGCAGAACCTTGTCCCTCATTTTCATGGATTTCTGTATTCGCACCAGATTTCTGATTCTCTTTCTCTGTCTCTCTAGTCTCATCCTCTTTAATTTCAAGTTTCATTAAATCTGCAACTGAACGTGGGTTACTCCGAGCTCTGATTTCATGATAATTGAAATCATATGAAGTATCTTGTATAATGTTTGCAGAGCTGATGAGAGGGTCCGGTACATGACCAGCAACTTTTGTTTCCTCAACATTTCGGTTCAGATCATCATCCAGGACACCTTTACTCTTCATTGTACTGGTTGTTTCACTATCTTTTTCCTTCATAGTTAATCTTGATGACTTACTATCTTTCTTCTGAACGACACTCACCGAGTCTAATCCTTCACCAACGTTCGCTGTAGCTTGTTCAGTCTCAACATCCACTTCAAGTTTACCATCATCGTTCAAGGACTTCTTAGTGCTCTTATCTCTCAGCCTAAAATTAACTCCACCTCTGATGGGTATCATCGGTGGTGCTCCTTTGCTTGCCCATTTGTATATTGAGAAATGAAACTGGCTGCTATTCACAAGACTATCACTAATGGTTGAATTCTGCTTCACAATGTCTTCTCCATCTCCCTTCTCGCTTTTGGTGACCTTGATCGATCCATTGTTGGCAAAGGAAAATTCAACAGACAGGGAACTTTGGTGATAGAATAGCTGTGCTTCATTTGTCAAATCACCCTGATTCTCGCTCCCATGTCTTGAAAGCCTAGATGATGGTGGATAGTTCTCCCTGCTTCTCCGTGGGCTACGACTGACAGAAGTAAATCCCGGAAACTCCATTCCCTTGCCCAAGTTGGCAGGAATGCTACACAAATATGGAGAAACACAACTTGAGAGATGAAGGGTTCAAGGTGCTCATAATCTACACAAGAGCACATTTACTCGGTATACCAAGCACAAGTCATATAAATCCCCAAATACAAGCAGAATCATCAAGAACTCAGCATCAATTTTCTCAAAATAAGCTGTGCTCATATCTTCTTGATGATTGAGATATGCTCTTGTGTGATTTGTACAGAATCATCAAGAACTCAGCTTGCATCAATTTTCTCAAAATAAGCTGCGCTCATATACTCACCATCAATCAGCTTTTATCTAAAGTAATCAACCCAATTCTGGTCTCAGATATTGAGATATGCTAAAAAGAAACCTGTACAAATCTGCAGAAGTGGAACAGATAGAACACAAACCTGGATTGTGGCGCAACTGAAGAGCCACCAAAACCATCGCCTCTCGGCATCACAACATCATCCAGTTGCACAGACGAGGAGGGAGAATCCCTCTCCGCCCTCTTAAGCGTGGAGCTAGCCGAATCACCACTGCCTCCACCTCTGAAAATATCATCAAAAAAATCATCACTAGTCTTCCTCCTCGGCGTTCCGCTACCCCCTTCCCCAAACACCGGCTTCTCCCCAAACCCTAATCCTCCCCAAGGACTTCTTCTCGCCAAAATTCGCGCCGCTTCATCGCTCCCTCTTCTTCCCACCCCCTCCTCCACCGATCCACCACCCTCGCTGTTGATGCTATACCTCCCTTCCTGAACCGAAACCCTCCTCGGCGGCCCACCGAACACGTCGTGAAAGTCCACCACCGCGTCGCTGAACGACGAAGACGATTTCGACGACGAGCCACCTGGATCCTCCGCAAACGACCCCGACGGACTGTATCCCAGCAGCACACTCTCCCTGCTCGAAAACCTCTCCATTTTTTTCAAACTCCCGAATCTGGCGGGAATCGGGATTCTGCTCAAAACTCAACCATCGAGCTCCGTAAATGGATCGAACTGATCCCCAAGCTTCGGAAAGCGGAGAAATTTCCTCAGAGATGGAGATGGAAAATTGAGACAACTGACAGAGAAAAATCGAGGAAAACGACAGAGGAAATCCGAGTGGGGTTGGAGTTGAGTGACAAACTGAAGCCACAGAAGGCTTTGATCAGAGAATCCCGCAATGCTGCGGATTGATTTGGATAAGGAACAGCCCCTCATACGACGCCGTTTCACAACTTTGAAGCATAACAAACCGTTGAAATTACATCAAATATTTTACAAGTACATAAAATCAATATTCAATATCTTCATTTCTACATCAATTCTCTGGATTTTTGTGTGATTTTTTCTGGTTGTAAAAATTGAGCTGAAATGTGGCATTTGATTGGAAGATGGTGATGAGTGACACTTGTTTGGCTGGGTTTAGAGATCAGATGAGGTGTCACTCTCAGATTTAGCAACTGAAAATTCAGATAATCCAATAACCCAAGTTGTCCGCGTACTGTAGTGTCAAAAAGAACGTCAAACATCTCAGTGATTAAGATTCGATTCCTGATAAAACGAAAGTAGAAGATCTGATAGGTGTTTGGAGTATAATAGAAAAAAAAATTAAAAAAAAAAAAACAGAACCCTAGTTGCATAAAACTCCACAAGTATGGTGGTTTTCATCAATGGTCATGATAATCCATAAAACCAGTAGCTTAGCTTAGCTACAAAGAGAGCTTCAAATCCAAAAGGGTTCCTAGGTATGACAAAAAAAAAATCAGTAAAAGTTTAAGTACAAGGAACTTGCTGTTGGCTAAGGTCACTCCCAGGTAGAAACTGCCAGCAGAGTTGAGTCACTGGGAGCCATCTGGGAAAGGATTCAGAGCGTCTTGTTTCCCGTTGACGTAGAATTCCACGACGGCGAGCATCCTGGGAAGTTTATCAGGGTGGTAGTTTACATGAACAATTACAGGCTTCAGCATTTTCAGCTTGCTGTCTTTCCTCACAGTCTTGAAGAGCACTTTACTGTTCATGAACATGTAAATATCCATGGTTCTTTTTGAGGCGTGGAGACCGGTGTACCCCGGATGCGAAGGGTAGAACAGCTGCTCGTTGAAAACCGCTTGGTCCCAAGCTTCTTCGTGCGCGAGCTTCTCAGCCACGCGGTCCAGAAGCTCGATGGAAGGTATGGTGGGTCTGATGTAGAAGAAGCCGGAGTTGTAGACCCATATTCTCATTGTGTGGGCGTACCTCGCCCAACCCATGCCAGGCTCGTCAAAAACATCGTTGTATCCGTAGGCTGTCATGTTATTATGCCCATCAGACATGGACTCCACGTCCGAATCCCTGTATAGATGATCAAAGGGATTCTGCAGGTATACTATGTCAACGTCCGAGAGTAGGACACTGTACCCCAGTTGCAAAAACTCCCTCAAAATCCGAAACTTTAGTCCAGAGACGGCGTGGTTGCCTCCTGTCTTGGCAACTGAATCTATGTTCTCATCCGGGTCTCTTTTGTAAACCGGGACATTATTTGACCTGCAGAAATTTTCAATCTCGTCGTCCAGTGCCACAACCAGGTAGTTTGGTATCCCTACCCGTTTAATGCTCGTGAACCAGACCTCCAGCATCTGCTTGACGTTTGAGTTTGCGAGAGCAACAATAATCTCTTTTCTAACAGCAATGGAATTTAACAGCTTCGCCAAACGAGGGTTCACAGACTCATCAGGTAGCACAGTCGGGTTGGTACGTAAGCTCTTCACCGTACCAAAAGGCCCAGCTTTATGCTCCTTACCCGTTACCATAACTTGAGTCTGTGCATTATCCTTAACTTGCTCGGCCAACCTCAACTTTTCAGTTAGCTCCCTGAGCTGCTTCTTCAGCTCGGAATTCTTCTCCGATAAAGCCACGAAATCTGCCTTCAGAATCCTCACCCGCTCCGATGATTCACATTTTGAAGAACCAACCTGATGAGAGTATACGGTACACAATCAAACCTCCGATTAACCTCAGCCCGCCTGAACTGTAATTCTCTCAATCTTATCATTTCGCTCCAAACAAATCAACTTAGAACAATAAAGACTAAGGCGCTATTTATCTGCTTAGCATCTTACGAACTCTACACGATTCATATCATCATTCTAAAACGCAACTCCAACTTCAATACTCCAGTTTCGGGTCCTTGTTAAGGCAATTTTGGGGATAAAACTTATACCGAAAAATAATTTTACGAAGCAAAATCGGCGAAAAACAACTAAAAGGGATTTAACGAATCTGCAAAACAAACCAGCTAATCCAGATCATGTATTTGCAGTAAGCTACAGCAATCACAAGTTGACATTGAGCCATAAAATCATCATTAAGTCAACGCATCAAAACCCTAACAAAATGAACAAACCATTAACAAATAAATTTCCAGCATTTCAAGAACCCTAATTTTGACCAAAACAAGAAACCCTAACTCCAATGCGGACACAATCTCCATCAATCAACACCCAAAACCTAAAATATATCAAACCTGGACATCCGATTTCAACACCGCGGCGTTGGGATCGGACTTAAACAGCCCATGAGGGTACAGCCACGCGAACACGCACCCAAGAAGAACCCCAACAGCAACAGCTCCCATAACCCTCGATCGGACTGAGATCTGGGCACCTCCCCGCATGCTCGAACGGCCCGCCATGATCACCACCTCGTCTGATCACGCTCGGACAAGCTCGGATTCAGCTCGTTACTACGGCGTGCCAGTTGGATTGCTGGAAACTGTGGCGCAGCGCGCGAGGGAGTGAGTAGGAGGGTTGCGGGGGTGGATTTGGCAGATGGGGTTTTGGGGAGGTGATTGAAGGACGGAACTAATTCGTCGTCGCCACGACGTGAGGGTTGGAGTTGGCTGATCGGATCGACATGGATGAGTTAAGAAGGTCTTTCCGATCTTCAGGATTTTGATTTTTTGGGGCGTTTGACGTTGACCAAATTTATTTTGTAATTATTTAAAATGCTTTTTAAATATTTACACCGTGAACAAACTTTACAAACAACTACATCACTTTTATATCGACCTATTTTATTCGACTGTATCGAATCTGAATCCATTTACAATAATTAGAACTTCTGAATTATATCAATCAATACGAATTTTTTCTGAATGCGACTCATGTTTTGAAATAAGAAGTAAAGAACAGACCGCCTACGACATATGCGATTTGTATGACATGCCGTTTATGGCATAAATTGTTTGCTATCTTTTTGATTTTTTTTCATGGCTTGATGCATCCGCTAATCAAATTAAAACAATTGATAACAAAATCCAAACTTTATGAAACCTAATAAAGTTAGACAAGCTTCTACCTAATTGGTGTTTTAAGGTTGCAAAAACAGAGCACACCTCCTCCTCTGTCCACACTCTGCATATCCTCAAACAGTCAAACTCCATCCAATCCAAAACCCAGATACATGAATGAGGTTAACTCAGCTCAACCTCAACAATCAAACATCAAAACCCAGAATCTGAATTATGAGATTCATCAATGAAAGATAGAAATAAAACTTGGAAGAGTTCACTCTGGGTCAGAATCAAGTAACTTGATCTTACATGGATAAGAGAAGTTTCAGTAAGAAAAACTGAGGCTGAATTCAGTAGCTTTTTCTGGGTTTGCTCTTCCTCTTGGCTCTGCTTCTCTTCCCACACTGCCTTCCATCACCAGCTTCCTCATCCTCCGCCTCTCCGCCATCTTTTTTATCCTCTGTTTTGCCTCTTTTAGACTCCTTGACTTCCTGAGCTTCATCCCCATCTTCCTCCTCTTCATCCTCACTCTCAACTTTTTCCACCACAACCTTCCTCGGCCTCCCTCTCTTCCTCGGAGTCTGCACCTGCTGCAGAGCCTCATCCGCCATTGATGAACCTTCACCAACTGACACACTCATCCCCTCCTCCTCCTCCTTCTTCACCATCTTCTTCTTCCCCATCAAACCCTCTGTTCTTCTCCAATAACCTAACCTAGCAGCTCTGATTCTCAGCAGACCCAGATGCAAAAAAGGAGTCTTTACCAGTCAAGAAGCTCCAAAACCTCCATCAACGAAAGATTTCGCCATATCCAATAAGCACACAGAAACCCTTATATGTATATCCATCCATCTCCTCAGCCCTTTTTCTCGCTAGTTAATAATTCAACAAGGGGACAAAGCAGAGAAATTTCAGCCTTTTTCAATTTGTTTTTGAATATCTGAGAGACCGAGACCAGCCATATAACCATGGTTAAGGAGTTGGGTTCAGTTTGAGGAGGAGGACTAGGGGTAGTTTAGTAAATTGTCATACAAGTTGGATTTAGGATGACTTTTTTCTGGGATTAATTTTCGCAGTGTTTCAGTCTGTCGGGTTTCATGTCGTTTTGTTTCCTTTGAATTTGTGAAGCACCAATTCATTCACCGAATGGAATCAGATTCGGTGCGATCAAATCAAATAAAATTATATCGATACAGTCTAATTTTAATATTAAAGAAATCTAATTTTATAAGAAAAAGTTTTATAGTATCTTAAATTTATAAATGATGATTATTTTTTATAATTTAATATGAAATAATTATAAATGGCGGATCGTAATTATACCACAGATAAATTAACTGTCCCAAGACAAGTGGGCCCAACCGACTACCCAGCACCACATAAACAGATACGATCTGGTGTGGGCCAGCCCAAATCGAAAGCCCATTAATTGAAACGACGTCGTTATTTGTCGTAGGAATGTGGCGAGCCCAACTGTACGTTCATCAGCTTCATGTGGTCACGCCGGAGACAGAAGAGCATCATCGTCGCTTTCATGGCCGATCCCACCAATCCTGCCTCCTCGAGCCTCGTGATTGTCAATCATTTTCCTTCATCGTGATAAGATCGTAAACCCCATCCCGCAACCGCCTCCTCATTCTCCACAACCCCATATAGCAAACTCACACTGAGATTAGTAAACTCAGTGTCTCCGATTGACATCACTTTGCTGCTCAGGAGGCGCAAATCGTCAATCGGAGAGCTTTCTAGCCCTTTTGAATGATCTGGGTGTCCGTATTTCATCGGTGTCTGACGAAAAGGTGGGAACTTGGTGGTTGATGATTGAAGGTGAGTGTTTGGTCTTGTTGAGTTTTAATGCGTAGTTGGTTGTGGTGAGAGGATAGAGCTGGTGTTGAAGGGTTTTGGCGGGTTGTGTGACGTGTTCGGCATTTGAGATTGTTAGCAGGTCTTTTCAAGATGCTGCAGTGTGAATTTATTGAGATTGTTTGGGATCAGTTGAGCTTCTGCAGTGCTTATTGAGTCATTTGTTTGTCTCAACTTTTGCTAATGAGTGGATCAGTTGAGCTTCTGGTGGGGTGTCTTTCTCATACCAAATTCAATCTGTTTCATATGGATTCATATTTTTTCTTCTTCTTTTATTGTAATGTTTTATCTGATAGTTTGGTTTGGTTGTGAATTTGAGTATACTGAGATAGGGTGTGGAGAAAATGTTATTGGTTTAGTTGGTTCACCAAATTTCCGTCAATACTCCGCTTTCTCCTCTTTAGTATTCGTCATATGATTTTAGTTTCGCCTTTTCATTGATGTTCAACCACGTACCAAATTTGGTGTTTTTATCAAAACCAATTCGACGAGCAGCGGAGATGACTCCGTGTCTGCTATTAATAGTGTTATGGTTCTATCACATCTTTTTCTGTTATCTTATTTTAGTCTGGGTCATACGTAGAAGAAAATCCCATTTTAGAGTTTGGACTTTCGTTACCTTTTTGCTTAGTCTCGGGACTTAAATTTCCTGGTTAATGTTCTGTGGAAAAGCTGATGTTGCTAAGAATTGGTGCTGCATTTTCTACGAGATGATTCCATGTTTATTTTTTGGTTTTAATCAGGTTTTTGTGGATCGTATGGATGCGTATTTGGATTGTAGTTTGGTCAGATAATTTGATCTTGAGGGATTTGGGTAAGAGTCGGATTCATGGCAATGGATTGCTCGTATGAACCTCGCAACAAGGTGGAAATGATGAGTAAAGGGCATCAAATCATTAGGCATTCATCGTATAAGCCAAGCAATAAACTGTCCTTGGCTTGGTTTGACCTGAAAGTCTTTTACGTGAGGGTTAGTAATTTACTGGTTGATGATTCAACGCCAGAGTTTCTCAGTATAAACCACATCCCTCTGAGCCCCGACACTCTGCTGGAAGTCAATGGTCTGAGATGTGGCCTTTGTTCAGACGGAGTTACTACTATTCTAAGAAGAGATAGAATGGACAAGAAATGTGAAGAAGCAACGTTTGTCGGTACAGACGGTATAAGGATAACAGGAAGTGTGAAATTCGAGGTATTTGACAAGGACAGACTTATTTTGTCTGGAGTTTTGGAGATGTCGAGCGCTGAGGGATTTGTTGTAGATTCAAAACAGTCTTACAAAAGGTGGAGTATGAACTGTGAAACGCAAATGATCGCTGGAAATGGGTTCCTTAAAGGAAGATATGCTGCGGGTCGTGAGTTAGTCTCACCAACCGTTGAAGTGTATGTAGCTGGTTGCTTCTCGGGAACGCCTATCGTCTTAACTAAGGCCTTTCAGCTCTCTCACCAAAGGAAGCATGATCGAAAATGCGTTTTGGATGCCATACCGGAAAATGAGACAGCTGAAGAACAGAAGAACACTGCTTCAAGACTGGATTATCAGGTAATAAATTTTATCGAATTCATAAGCTTCTGATTACTTATATCTTATCCATCTTATATAACCTTCAGCTGAATTACAAGTTGCTAGAGTGATCAGGATAGCTGTTTTAGTTATCGTAGGTTGCTCCCCTCGCATTTTATTTAGGCCCCCTTTTTATGGTGATTGTCCTTAATTGTGACTTATTTAAAACTGTCGGTATATGTTAATTTTCACTATAACATTGTCTCATAAGGCTTGAGTTAGTGTATCCTTGTAATGTTTTTTTCGTCTGAGATTCTGTTGACTCAATGACCCATTTGTTATTTCAGGAATCTGAACTCAGAAAATACCCGCTTGAAACTGGACATGACTATGACTTGAGCGATCAATACTGGAGGACGGAATCCCTAGATGGTGAACTATCCTGGTTTAACGCAGGTGTGAGAGTTGGCGTGGGAATTGGCATGGGCGTATGCCTTGGACTAGGCATAGGTGTGGGACTACTTGTCCGTACCTACAAAGGAACCAGAAACTTCAAAAGGCGATTCATCTAAGCCACTGTCCTCCATATTCCTACTCAGTTATATTCTACAAGACTGAAACCAACTCAGGCGTCAAATTTAAGACTACGAGTAAAGTATGTATTATGGGTGCACCGACGAGCAGTTGGTATCTTCTACTGTTGTCGTTATTTCAGTCAGTAGTAGTAAGCCCGTGGAGGAGTTGGAGGATCAACAAGGTTTTTTCATTTTATAGGCTTAATCGAATAGTCATTTCATGTCGATAAATTATTATCTTTAGAAATATTTAGAGCGCAACAGGTGAGAAAACAGAGCATAAGACATCCCAGAATAAGGCCTGTCAGCTTTGCATCAAACTGGGTTTACAAAAAAGTTTGTTGTTCTGGAAAATTGTGAGAAATACTGAAAGTGCAGGACAGATAAGTGCACTAAGGATCTGATACTGGTGCAGAGACAGGCTCTACAGCAACTCCAGCTTGAGAGTTATTATCCTTAGCTGAATCAGTTCCAAGTCTCCAGAAAGCTTCGCGCTTTGAATCATCCTGAGCCATTGTCCGTGAGAACTCTTCATAATCATAGCTCAGAGTAGCCTTTCCCCCGAATTCAGATGGGAGATTCTCTGCGTCAAAATAAGTCTTCATGACCTCTGCACTTTCCGCATCTTTGGGGTACACAAACTTGATCTTCTGGAAGGTTATGGGATCAATGAAGTATTTTATGATCTGGGAAAATGCAGGTATGATCAGAGCAAGTTCAGAAAAAAAATTTCATGAAATTTTTTCAGTGGCTGGTCTTATGAATTACCTTGAAAAATGCTTCGAAGACTCGCGGAGGGTTGTAGAGGAACCCCATGCAGAGTCTCTCAGGGTAGTGGTTTTGTAATATATGCAGAAAGTCGCCAGTACCTTTGATCGAAATTCGATACATGGACCAGCCAGTGAAGTCTACCAGCCACACCATTTGTTCTTGAGCTTCTGGGAGATTGAAGATGGCATTCTCTAAATTATACACCAGAAACTTATCCTGGTTTACTAGATTTCTCGGTGTCTGCAACAGTCGGGTAAAGCATTATATTCATGGTGTAGCTTGAAATCGTCCAAGGGCTGCAAAATACTGATCATGATTTATGATGTTTCAGTATACCTCTTTTCCAGGCCTCATGATCAGGACAGTTCTCCCATATCTGTCATGGAAATCAGCTCTGAATAGTTTTCCATTTTCGCCTTCTTTGGCCACATCAGTCTGATAGAACAGGGAATTTTTTTTTAAAAAAACAGCAGATGAGGTTTTCTATCAAAAGGGTATTTATTTGTAATGATTCTTACCCAGTGAATATCTTCAGGCTTGAACCCGGCGCGCCATTTGAGCGTCTCTTCCAGCATATACTTTGCTTTGTCCAAGTTCCAGCTTCTGGCAACCAGATACCTTCTCAGGCAGGCATCAGTGCAGAATAAGATGTCGCGGCCGGTTAAATTACCCAGTGCCTCTCTGAGCTCCTTTACCTGTATTTCCATTAAAACTTGAGAAATTGGTATCTACAGATTTTTTTTGTAAAGGATGTTTCAGCTATGGGTGAGTGAGACGGTGAAGCAAGTACCTTTGTTTCAGACTGTCCAGGATTGACTGTTGTTTGCTCACTATGAGAGGCTGTTTTACGACGAAACATAGTGACTGAGGAGCCTCGTCGAACCTGCAATATGGGAGACAATGAGCAAAGATGACGATTCTAATTAGCAACAGACAAGGCTGGGAATGAGGATGAAGAAGAAGATCAAACACAAACCTGGCCTTCCAACTAGTAGTCGACTACTAAATGTTTGGAGGGCCACCATTTGGCAGGTACGCATTAAAGCACTAGAGGTGAGGCTGGTGGATCCATTGATTTCCATTTAATTACAGGCCATCGGAATTAGGACCAAAGAGACGCACAAAAGTCAGCCGTGGCAGAAGCAACGGGACAGATGAGTGAAGATGGTTGAATCAGACAATTACATATTTCCAAAGGTCCCACAACTTGTCGCCATTAAAATGTAGACAATCACAGCACATATCAACAGTAAGAATGTAAACAAGGTTGTCACCTGAAGTTTTGACTACACCTTTCTTCTGGAACAATGAGAACAGCAATGGATATCTTCGGGCTTGAAGAGATATCGACCAACGTTTTCTTTGCCTTATTCGAGTTACCATTTCGGGCTTCTTGATATCTTCTCTGCTATAACAAAAACACCATACTAAGTCATGGTAGCCGAAGCTCAGAAGAAAGTATAATTTGACACTTGAAAGATGGAGTTAATTAGACACCCAATAAATGCGTCCATAGAAGAAGCACAACTACCCCTTCGTTGAAAATTGATTGTCACCGCTAAACCCACCACGAGTTTGCAGTATTTAACCATACTTATTGCCATCTGAGAAACAATCCAAACAACCTAACGAGCGCCGTCGTGCGTAGGACAAGGATATCCTCCGCCTTGTCGCGCAGGCCTGAATTTATTTCCTATTTGACGAGAACATGCCAATAAATAGACCGAGGTTATGAGGCTAATCTGATTCAGCGATCAGAGCGTCGCTGAAGACTGTCGACAACAGATTTGAGCCGCTATTGCTGACCCACTAGCATACTAATTTGATAAGCGGGACAGAGATAAAACCCAACCCAGGTGGATTCGAACCACCAACCTCTCTAAAACTGGAACAACTCCAGGTAGAGCGCTCTTCCCAGTTTGAGCTAATGGATCCACATAAGACACTATAAAGATTACACAACTGCTTAGACTGAGAATGATCGATTGCACAAATTTAATGGATACTCGATTGACACATGTTTTCAAAGGAAAAGGGAATAAAGAGGCAATTACCAGCGAATATGTTTTCTATAGACGGGAAATTTATATGACCAACGCACGTGATTACCTCGTACCCTTTCGAGTCTAGAAGAGATGGACTACGGTACACCTACCTTGAAGTTACCACCAAAGGATTCGCAGCAACCTTGTTCCACTGAAATAACGCTTCGGCCCATTCGGAAAAGACTCTCACAGTTCCTCGAACCAAATAAAAGCCACTATAACCCTTGCTTAGCACAACTCGCATTCTGTTTTTAGAGTTTTTTACAAGAGGAAATACATTTTAAAATTCGATTATATAGACAAAAAATGACAAATCAAATTAAGCAACAAGTCTCCTTCCAAGACAGCGAACCAATAACTAATTTCTGGAAGGACACCATCTTAATAAATATATGATATTGCAAACCTTGCCATTCAAACCGAATCATCGTCAATCAAGTGCATCAATCACGGAAGGGTACAGTGCGTGCTTCCCCCCACGAAACCCCAAACGCTTTATCATGAATCATCAATAGGAAAGCAGCCATGATATGGATATCTCGCAATGATTTGTTACTATTACGGCTTGATAGATCCCCTGCAGTGGGAGAAGTTTATTGATCATCCAGCACAACCAGCATACACGCTAACAAAATTAGCACCCACAAACAAACGGCCATAAAGAACAATTTGAATCCAAATTCAACACTAGCAAGACTACTAACCATGTTGCACCTACTATCAGTAAGCATCCCATCCAGCAAGCAGCACCAGTGTCAGTCCAACTCCTTCAGTCCAATCCCAAGTGAGTGCGCATAAAAATTAGTCGCAGGGCTAAACAGCTTCTAATTAAGTGGGTCTTTGCACTTCACCATTAACAGGGTATCTGTTAATACCATCCTCGGATGTCTACTCTTCTATCAAAGGACTTCGTCAAGTAGGTTTTCACATATTACAAAGGTCATGAATCAACCTATACAGTATCATTAGATTCATCTAAAGAACTTCAAATGCACTACATATTTGGATTACAACGGATTATAATTTTACCCTGTTTCAATTTGTCTGCCAGAAAGATTCCCCAACAGGTTAGAAGATGAAGGACGAGTACATTATCTTCTAATCAGATTCATATTCAACATGGAATCAAAAGTAAACAGAATATGAAGCCTGAGATACCTCGCACGATAATTATAATGGCGACTATGATTGATATCACGCTTCATAGGGCATCATTGGTTAATCGGATGGTAAAACTAGTAGAAAATTAACATTTTCACAGTATACAGTGTTCTCGCTTTTTAAGCGTCAATTGAAAAATATAATTAACTAATTAATCATTTTCACAGTACACAGTGTTCTGAATTTCCGCTTCTTTTAGGCTACATTTTTATGCTGACGCATTAATCTACATGCAAGTAAATTAGTCAAACTAATTAATCATGTAGATTTTATAAGGGTGGCGTGTGCATCACATACTTGGCCTATTGGAAATCTTAGCTGTGTGAGCAGAGTCATGCGCAGTTAATTTATACTGTGGAAAGTAACTTCTCTTACCATTCATTCAGCCTCACACACTTACCAACTAGGAATTGGGAGTGACGTTACCATGTGCAGTTGCGCTGATGGTTAACAGTTGCGGCTTGTGCGGTAGAATGCAAAAATAGAAAACACAAAACAAGAAGACACGCACAACTGAGAGGAAAGCCGGGCAGAAAAAAACCAGCCCGTGCCATCTCCCCTCAGCAACCAAAGCATTTTTCTCATTATCGACAGTGACCTGCCAAGCGAGCGCACCCGACATGGCAAAGGCCTGACAACAACATGACCTCAACAAACAAGCTAACTATCTCAGCTATGCATCTAAGCCATACAACGATACGGCTCTTCTTCTTAAGAAATCATAATACAGAAGTATAATTAAATGATTATATACCGAATTTAACTCTTCTCACCCGATTAAACGCCTTGAATATCCTCAATCTCTCTCCCCGGTTGAATTCACTACCATCCATCTGGAAGATCGCTGGGGGTAACATATAGATCCACGCAAATCAATCCACCCGCAGTCCGATCGACCTGCAGATACACAAAAGTTGTGATTCAGATACGGCACTGTGATCGACATGCATAATGATTGGCATATGTTTTGCAAACGCACCTCGTTCAAGTCATCCTTAAGCTGAAGATCGACCGGAGGCGAAGGCAGATAGCTGACCTCTGCATCAGAACCACCTCATCCTCTTTTTCTCATCCGTATACAACGAGGCGGCCATGGAAACGTAGATCGGATCACGATCTAGACGGCTCAGGAGTTTGAAATCGGAACAGAGAAACCATGGAGAGGAGATCTGGAGAAGAAAGACGAAGAAGGAAGCAAGGCCATGAGAACGGCTGATACGGATGTCCTCTCTTAGGGTTTTCAGAAATATATATATAGAATATTTAAACGGGTGAGATTAAGTCAAAAGAAAATGGTGTACGGTTGGATGAGATTGTTGCTAACGAATATAATTATGAGAAGAGATAAGCAATGAAGGCGGTTTGAAATTTGAAACGAAGGAAGAATGTTCTCGATCCATGCGTGTCGCGCATTAATACGAGTTTATACGGTTGCAATTTGTAATCAAGCCGGAATCTAGACCGGTGAGTCGGTTTGACGGTTCAATTCACGACTCTTTCCCATAAATTTTAATATCTTTTGTCTGGTTACGGTCAAAACCGAAGCAATCTATAATTGAACGTAACAAAGCAGCCAACGTAACAAAATTTGATATCTTTTAAATGGATAAGCACAAGATACTAAAATTGAATTTTACTGAACTGAACTGAAAACTACAGGTAAAAAGTGAGTTGCTAAAGGTGAATGTATGAGGCACAAGGTAACTTCCCTTTGAAAAAACTGCACTGACATTACATTACTTGGAATACAATCAAAGTGAGGAGGGATCATATCCTGCACTGGAATGAGAAGACTTGCACGTCAATCCACTGAGCTCCAAAACTCAACAACAAGCTTCTAAGTATAGCTCCAAAACTGTGCTTCCCACTTCACCCAACAATGAAAGATCCAGCACAACTGCAAGACAGATGCAATGCCAACATTCCTCGGGACGAATAACTATTACCTCTACCTCAAATAGTTGGAGATCTGGGAGTAGGAAATAGGAAGGAGCGGGCCGTTGTCAGATGATGGCCAAGAAGTCAGAATTTGCGCAGAAGTTGTTGGATGATTTGAGGATGCGGAAGGAACGGATGGCAGCTGGAGCAGGGGAGAATTATGGTCAGTCGTATAACTCGATAGCCGCTAGAGGTATGTCTGTGCTCCCAGAAATAGTTCTGATCTGAATCTGTTGTCAAAGATTGAATTTCATTAGTGGACAATATCGGATAGAACTGAATTTGCTTAGGCATGAAAGTACAGATATGACGAGACAAACTGAATCAAAACATCCTAGGCCTGCATATTTAATGCTTTTGAACTATGTTGAATGAAATTTTGCTACCAGATGCACACGGTCAATCCATGAAAGGTCGGAGAGGAGAAAGAGGAATGGTAGCACATAAAACAGTAAGTAATGTCAGGAGTTAAGTACGAGAAAGTAAAGGATGTATTACCTCATAAATGAATCTCGACTCGTGTACAGGGTACTTCCAAGATGGATGGCATGCATAGAAGGTCATCGAGTCGCAGCGGGTCAATTGGGGTTGGAAACAGTTCGAAGCAATTAGTTCCCTTCAGCCAAGGCCACGGTGGAAACCAAATGGGTGATCTGTCGGTGGCTCTTGATGTTGCTTTTAAAAATGGGCAGAAGCTCATGATGGATCCCTCGATGAGCGGATTGATGAATGCTTTCCTGCAGCAAATAACTCAAGGATCAGTTATAGATTTCAGAAATTTTGAAAGGAAAGGCAACATTAAGCGAGCTAGTTCGTCATCCTTTCAGATTTCCACTTTTCATATTAATGAAGTATCAAAGGGGGCACAAAAGCTGCATAAAATCCTTGCAGATTGCTCTGAAGGGCTCAATGGGGACAGATATTCGATTGAAATAGGCAATGAATTATTTAAAAGCGCAAAGAATTTGGAAGAATCATTAAGAATGCTGGTAGGCCTGCAAGAAGCTGCAAGTAATATGACTACTCCGCAGAGGAAAAGTAGAATCAGACTGCTTGAAGGCAATGAAGAAGACGAAGATGATAAACCAACCTTACCAGAAAACCAGAAGCAAATCAACAGGCCTAGATTCTCATTTGATAAGCAGTCCAGCTCAAACAATGCTCAGGTAAACCGGGAAGCAAGTAACAGTCTCATGCAGAGGTCAGCAGCACTGGTATACCTTACCAAAGATCAAATTTCAAATGTTGATCAGAGCAGTTCAAGTGCGTTAAGCATGGTGTCTCATAGGCGATCATTTAGCCATGGAGGTGAATTTAGCAGCAGCACTGCAGCATCTGAAAAGAGAAAAGAAATGAGTTTAAATACACCAAAGTCAGAAAAGAAAGGTCTTCCAAACGTAATAGCAAAATTAATGGGGTTGGAGGAAAGTTTGCAACATGTAGAGTCAAAGAACAAAATGCGCAAAGAACCAGAAACGAAGCAGAAAAATGACAAGGCCATTCAGCTGAACAAAGGGAGTACTGACTCTCATCTGAAGAATAATGGGGTGGAGCTTAACGGAGCCCAAATGGTGAAGACAAGGTTATTACAAGCAGACAGAATACCAATATATATGAGTGCTTCATTTGACATAAACGAGAAGAAATGGCAACATAATGGCAGTTTCAGTATACAAAATGCTGTCCAAGGTAGAAAACAACTGCAGAAAGACAATGAAAATGCAGTAGAGAAAAGCTCAGCCTTGACAGAGAGAGCCAAAAAATCCAGTACGTCAGAAAACAACGTTACCCGATTAAGCCAACAGCAAGTCATCCGGGATGGAAGTCAGGAAAAGGAGAGAAAGCATAACTTTGCAAATGAAAAAAAACTGAAAGCCAGCATGAGACAAGTGCCAAGCATTCCTGGTACATGCACTCACATTCTGTCGCAGGGAAAGAGATCAAATCAAGAGGAGACGTACATTTTTCCAGCGAAAGAAATGGACAATGAAAGAAATTTTGAAACCATAATGAGAAACTCAAAGAGGAAACTTGTTCAGAATCAGCAGAGGCCACAGAACGGTTTTGGATCGAGTAAGAGAATACTTTTTGGACAACCGGAAAATATCAATGAGAGGTACAAACCAGACAGGAAGGAACACAAGTTGGGAATAATTAGGTTACATGTGAATGATCAGAAAGGAAGTGAAGCGGGACTGAACCGTGAAACACAACAGTACCAAACCAGAGAATCAGTTTCTACTTCCTCAGAAGCACATTCTTTAATAACTAGAGACCGTAACAACCCAGATGTCAACACTTCTTGTATATTCACAAAAAACATGGGAACGGACAACAATTCCGATCATAGTCTCTTCTCGAAAGATCAAGGAGTTGAGACCAAATCGAAAAAGACAAATGCTCAGCCACTGAAAGAAGATAAGTATGTTCAGGTGACAAACTCAAACAAGGTACCCAAGTCAAAGGAGTATAAAAGCAACTCCGTTAAAATGATAGACCAGGTGATGAGTAGGAACAAAGACTTGCCACAATGTTTTAATAAGTCACAAGAACAGCAGAGTGTAGCTTCAAAAGCAACTAAATTACAACAAGATGATAGAGGCAACTCCAAATGTTTTTCTGAAGAAGATTCCAGAAGTGGCACACAACCATCACCATCTAATATGAAGCCACTGATAAACCAAGAGGAAAAGCCCTCAATGGTACAAACACCCGATCTAACAGACATTGTAAGTTCAAGATCCTTATTCTAGTAAGTACAACTAATTGGGATTTCCTGCCAAACCTTTGCCTTTAAAATGTCTGACCGCTTTTATTACCTTTACACTTGTATACAGACTCAATCCGTGGCCTCAGAAGCTAGTGGCCATGAGCATGCTCCGCTATGCAGAGTCAAAGATCCTGGGAAACCAAAAGCCTGCAATATAGAGCCAAAAGAAGCTGGTAAGTTAATAGCTATTATTCAAATGAGATTACAACTATTCGGCAATGCTTTTAGTTTCACCTTTTTAACGCACTGAAAGACAAAAACCTGAGTTCAAAACTAACAATGCTCATGACCAAATCATCTTCAGTGGACTGTTCTTTTATCGCAGGGATCGACAGAATGAGTTCAGATGTCACTCATCTCTCACAAGCTATAACCCACGAGACAAGAAAATTGGATCCACTGACAGAAGTAGAAAGCCAACTGAAGCACATACTAGTTTCAAACCGAAGGTGCCTAAACACAGCAGAGGCACTTTTCAAGCTAAACATTCCAGTCAACATTTTGCAAACTGGCGATCAAGAGTGTGAAGATCACAAAAATAAACACATGCTGGACGCTGGATATGAAATCATGAAAAGAAAAGGGAGAATACAAGATCTCAACTTCCATCCATTCTCAAAAAGGTCTATCAGTTTTCCAAAGGTAGGATCATTGAATTTCTTGGTTAAGCAATTGTACAAAGACTTCCAATCGCTAAAATCCTACGGTGGAATTTGGGGCGATGACACTGGCGCCTACCTACTCAAAATGGTCGAAAGAGACATGCACCATGGAGATCCAGACTTAAACTGCATGTGGGACTATGGCTGGAATCACTCATCCTTCGCAATAACTGAGCAAGATGACACCATACAACAGCTAGAAAGGTACATACTCGATGACCTTGTGGATAAAATTCTCCAGGATATTTAACCCCAGTTGCAGCACCTATTGCTAAATTCACTTCACATCACAAGCCACTAGCTTTCTTCTTCACTGCATAGCGCAAAATCAGGCTTGATTCAACTCCCAATTTTCCATACATTTGTGAATCACTAAACTGATTACATCACAACGCAATTCTAAGCATGAAAGATTCCTCAGATCCCGCATCGGAATCAGAAAAGTGAAAACTCTCTCACCTTTGCTTCAATCTCCTACAAACCCTAAAATTACCTCGTACGGCCAATGCAAGGCTTTCCACCTCCCGTCGTTTCATCGATGCTTCGACCTCCATCTTACTCAGCTAGGGGTTTCCGCGACCGCAGTCAAAATCTACCCAAGCTCGAACGTCATTGCAGTTGAATCCACAAACCGTTACCCATCTGCGGTCCTGAATCGCAACATTCGATCTAATCTCGGGACCCAATTGAGACATTTAATCCTATGCGGGCCCTTCATTGTTACTTTCAAAACCTCAAGGACGTAATTGAAATTTTCTAATAACTAACTCAAATCATACTTTATTAATCCCAGATTTTTTGCTCGTCTTAAATTAAATCAATACTATTTATGATAACAAGCTTAAAGGGGCAATAATGACCATTCTCAGAACGCCACGTGGCACCAGATTTTTCATTTTCCAATATTTTATTTATTAAATATTATTCTGGAGCAGAGAGGAGAGAGGAGGTGTTCATCCAGTATTCATTCTTCTGGTGGTTCGATTTCGAATTTATCAGTATTTTTATACAGCTTGGAAAATCGGAAGCTCGCTGCGAACAGGTGAACGATCTCATCATCGTTCGTCTTGTTCTCATTTCATCTTCAATTTTGTGTAATTTTTGTCAGTGCATTTTGTCGTTGTTGTTTGGTTGATTCGTTTGGTAACTCACTGAATTGAGTTGATTAAGTGTCGTGTTTGAAGTTTGACGGCACGAATTTGTGTCTTGATCTGGAAAGTGATTGGAAGGGATTTGAATTTTGATTTGGTATGGAAAGGAGCGAAGAGGTTGTTTGAATTTCTGGTGGTGTTGAGTTTCAGGAGTGAATGCTTCTGAGTGTGATTCTTATTTTGAATGTGTAGATGTGAAGGATGAGGCTTGATAATGAAAATGTGTGGTTTTGTGGTTGTAGTTGGTGTTTTTTTCTTCCTCTTAAATATGGAAATTGAGTTGCTATATGTTGTGCGTGATAGTGTTGTTGAGAGGTTCTTGGACGGTGTGTTGTATTTCATGAAAATTGGTAGCTCAAGGGACTGATTTGAGGAGCTAGTTTTGGTATTACATGGGAACTGTGTTTTGTGATTTTTTTGTTTGAAATGAGATTATTGAGGATATGTTGTTGATCTGGCATGTGCGAATTGGGTTCTGGTTAAGGAGTCGATCAGTCATTGATTTGATCTTTTGACATTTTTTTATTTTGATTGGGAATTGTGTTAGCTGAGTTTATTAATTACAAATATTTTGACTTTATGATAGATGGCATCTTCCGTGCTAATTAGTGAAACTGAGCAATGGAAGGACTTGAAGGTAACATACATCTTCGTTGGTCATGTGTATTATGGATACTTTCTTAAAAGTGGTGTCTATAAATTTATGTAGTCTCATGTCGAGGAAATCAAGAAGACGCATCTGCGGGACTTGATGAATGATAGTGACCGATGTAAAGCTATGATGGTGTATGTTTCATCACTGTATTAATTCTGAGTTTTGTCTATTGCATTTTAATTCAACCCAAAGTACTAATTTGAATGATGCATGCTTTTATTGTGTGTATTACAGTGAGTTTGAAGGCATGTTGGTGGATTACTCACGGCAGTGTGCAACAGTTGATACTATTGATAAGCTCATCAAGTTGGCTGAGGTTTGATCACTTCAATTTATATCATGAGTATGATGCTAAACGAAAATGCACTAAGATTGGCTTTCCCCTTTATCTGACCACTTTTGGTTGGCAGGCAGCATCACTCAAACAGAAGATCAACAGAATGTACAATGGGGAGCATGTAAGCTGCCATGTTATCCAAACTATTTATTGTCTCGTGCTTTTTAAGTAAACTTTTGAAATTTCTCCATTCATTGAGAACAACAACAGTTGGTAAACCGATGTGTAGTTAAAAAATACCTTAGTTCTGTAGAGATGTTCATTCCTTCAGTTGAAATAATGGATGTCTATAAGTAAGTAAGTTGAGATCGTGTAAAATCATTATGGCCACATCTACTGTGGAGATGCTTGTTCAGTAAAATGTCTCTATATATTCAGTAATTTCTCTCTGTTGATTCTCTTAGATAAACAGCACAGAGGATAGATCAGTGCTCCATGTTGCTCTTCGCGCTCCTAGAGATGCAACCATCAACAGTGATGGGAAGAATGTCGTCCCCGAAGTTTGGAAAGTTCTAGACAAGATTCAGGAATTTACTGAAAAAATCCGAAGTGGTTCATGGGTACTTTTCAGCAATGAATTGAAATCTTGATGGATACCTTCGGCATAAATGATTAGAACATCTATTTTGCCAGGTTGGAGCCACTGGGAAACAGCTGACAAATGTGATTGCAATTGGTATTGGTGGCAGCTTCTTAGGTCCTCTTTTTGTGCACACTGCTCTTCAAACAGGTGTCGAAATGAAATATAGTAGCAAAGGCTTAAAGCTGTTCAAAGCACGAGATTACTAATGATTTATGTTGTAAAATACAGATTCGGAGGCAGCTGAAAGCGCGAAGGGACGTCAACTGCGGTTGTAAGTGCTTATACATTTTTGTCAGCTAAAATTGTTGTATTTTACAATCACTTGGCTCTGCCAATTTGTTTCAAAGGTGATTAATCTTGAAGAGGACTGTAATTTGGCATTTTCCTATATCGGGTTTCACAATGTTATATGTCCGATGCTGCGTTAGCACCTAAATTACTCTTGTTTTGTGTGGTATTTATTTGATATATTTTTGTGCTCCCTTCATATGTTTCAGCCTTGCCAATGTTGATCCCATTGATGTTGTGAGAAATCTTAGAGGGCTTGACCCTGCCACTACTCTTGGTAAAATCTTGCAATTGACTGTTTTTGTGTTTCCTGTCTGAAATATTATCCGGAGTTACTCATCATCAAAGTTTACTTTTGTTATTGGCAGTTGTTGTGGTTTCGAAGACATTCACAACTGCTGAAACTATGCTAAATGCCCGAACAATGAAAGCATGGATAGTTGAGGCACTTGGGTAACTATGACTGTGCTATTTTCATTCATAAATCACCTGTCGGTAAAGACTGAGGAGTCTGGGTACTGTTCTGAGTGTTAATGTGGGATTGGGTTCTCAACGAAGCATACTAAGTATTGCTTTTATAAACTCTTAGGACCATTTATACTCTTACAATATGACTCTTTATAATATATATCAGGATTTGAAACGGCCCTTATTATTTTGGCATTCTTAATTGCAGACCTGATGCTGTAGCAAAGCATATGGTGGCTGTCAGCACTAATCTTGCGGTACTGAAGTGCTCTCCCTTTGTGAACTACAACATGCTTATCCTTGTTATATGTTTTTGGAATCACAATAGGGCCTTAGGTTATTGGTGGAATAGATTTTGGAAATCAACCAAAATTAATGACAAACCAATAGTATGAAGAATCCGATCTGACTGAATTATGAATTCGTGTCTAGTTGTGAATTGTCTGACAAAGCATTAGTATGAATGGTCCCGTCTGACTAATATCATCATTTCATGGCTAGATATGATGTATTTTGAGTCAGAATGCTTGAATGTTGTTCAAAGTGTTGAATGGGAGTTTTTATGAGAGTGAATAGATAGTAATCATAGAGTCCAAGGGATGATAAGACTTTAGAGTTTTACCAATTACACATCTTATTATTGTTTTAACCTTCAAGTTTATTGCGTATCACTTATCAGACCTCTGTTCCAGCTAAGGCAATCAATTGACTGCTCTGAGAGTAATGATTGTCATGTTTTCGCTTGATGGGAGAGTCTTATGTTGTTCCGTTTGATATGCACTTTTATACCATTTGCATAGGGAAGTTTTTTAGGTACATAATTACATTCTGATCACCTTTTTTTTTGCATATCAGCTGGTAGAAAAGTTTGGCATTGATCCAAACAATGCTTTTGGGTTCTGGGACTGGGTTGGAGGGCGTTATAGTGGTAGGTTCAGTCATTTATCTGACGGTACGATGAGCTAACATTGGTGTAAGATTGATGTTAAATTCATTGGCTGCAGTGTGCAGTGCTGTTGGGGTGTTACCCCTTTCTCTTCAGTATGGATTTCCAATAGTTGAGAAGTAAGTTGGTCCAATTTCTGCATCTCAAACCATAAGCTTTTATTGTTACGTGTACACTGTTCATTTCTGCTGTCTTGAATTGATTGAAAACTACTTTTATACCAAGGGCTAAGTGATATAGAAATTGACCATAGGTCGAGTAATAGATGATGACCGCCATCACATGATTTCAGTGAATACTTTTTCTAAAGCAAATTGTTTCCCATTAAACTTATTGTCTATTGCCTCTTATGTCAGATTCCTTAAGGGTGCTGCCAGCATTGACAATCACTTTTGCACAACACCGCTGGAGAAGAACATTCCAGTAAGTGTCTAGCAACTTACCCTTATCATGATTCGTCAAATCACACGCTGATTCTATTCCGATCATTTAGGTGCTTTTGGGATTGTTGAGTGTATGGAATGTAACGTTTCTTGGACACCCAGCACGAGTAAGCTCTTAATGCTTTTTGCGGGACTTTGTTTGTCTTCTACGACTTTAGGTTAAAAATTCTCCTGTTTTACCCTCTCCAGGCAATACTTCCTTATTCCCAAGCGCTAGAAAAATTCGCACCTCATATTCAACAGGTAAAATGTTCAGTAATAAGCCTGTGTAGTTATATTGATATTACTGTTTTTAAGTTGTTTAAAACAGGTGAGCATGGAAAGCAATGGGAAAGGGGTATCAATTGATGGCATCCCTCTTCCGTATGAGGCTGGTGAAATTGACTTCGGCGAGCCAGGAACAAACGGACAACATAGCTTTTACCAGCTGATTCACCAGGTAGTCACATCTGCTAGCATTGATTCTACAAAACATTTATCTTTGCTGATGTTCACATGTTACCAAGCATGTTTGAAAATGTGAGAGATACTATTGTGTCCATGCACTTTGAAGCTGTTATGAAACTTCATGTCTGCTTTTAATTTCAGTGAAGTTGACTTATGTCTGGATTTTGTGTCATTGTGGCTGTTCTTAAGATAATGCTACTCCAACTTTTGAGTTTCAGGGAAGAGTAATTCCGTGTGATTTCATTGGTATTGTGAAGAGTCAGCAACCTATTTATCTGAAAGGTATGCAATGCAATATTGGTAAAAGAAGTTTAATTTCACAAAGTGTTACTTGTGCTAACAAATTCTGATACATTGTGTTAATTTTACAGATGAAGTAGTGAGCAATCACGATGAGCTCATGTCTAACTTTTTTGCCCAACCAGATGCACTAGCATTCGGAAAGGTAACATGCTCTCAGTTCCATGTTGTAGAGGATGCCCAACTGCTACACATTGGAGACTTGTAGTAGAGTATGGACAATGTGTAATTCTTCATGTTAAGTATATTCATTTTGCGCTTGCTTTCTGTTTCTCACAACAGACAGCTGAAGAGCTGCAGAAAGAGAATGTGGCACCACATCTCATTGCCCACAAGGTAATCATTTTCACTTATTCAATGTTTTTTTCAACCATTGATCTTATGTTGTTTATACAAAATGGGCAGACTTTCACTGGCAACCGCCCTTCTGTCAGCCTCCTCCTCCCATCCTTGAATGCATACAACATCGGCCAGGTTGGTTATGGTTATTCTGCACATATCTTTCTACCATTTTCTTCCTAATCAATGCAAACTGATGGTACCCTAAATCCTGATATTGCAGCTACTGGGAATATACGAACACAGGGTCGCAGTTCAAGGTTTTGTTTGGGGCATCAACTCTTTCGATCAGTGGGGTGTTGAGCTAGGAAAGGTAGTTTACCACTAAATTCTCTTTAAAACCCTTAACCCTCCTTTCTTCTGTTTCCTAACTTTTACTACCCACCATGACTTGCGCAGTCACTAGCATCTCAAGTGAGGAACCAACTCCACAAATCGCGCACTGACGGCGAACCAATCCAAGGCTTCAACCCTAGCACCACTTACCTTATATCACAGTACCTACAGGTAAACCAACCACTTCCACATCTTTCTTTCCATCCACAACTCACTCCATTACATCTGCAGGGAAGCTCCCCTGCCCCACCCAACTCCACCACTCAGCTACCCAAAGTCTGAGACACATTCCTAGAACATGCAACCATCCACTTAACCTCCTAATAAACAGGTACCAGTACCGCCCTTAGCTTTCCCAGTTTTGGTACATTCATGCAATGTAAAAGTAATCTTTTTAAGAACAACACTCGCAAGAAGCAGATAATCATTTTGCTTATAGATCAAACTTTCCCAGAGTTACATACATCAGCCATACCACAAGAAGCTTCACTCTACCTACCTCTACTAGTGGTTAACCAATTAGTCATCTTCACACTCCAGTGGATCCAAACCCACCAGAACCCCTAACGGTCTCATCCAGATCTTCAACCTCCACCACTTGAGGAATCTCTATCTTCTCCAGAATCAGCTGTGCAATCCTGTCCCCTTCCTTCACTTCAAACTCCACGTCAGAGTGATTGAACAGGATGACTCCCACTGGTCCTCTGTAGTCTGCATCTATCACTCCAGCCCCAACGTCTATGCCGTGCTTCCAAGCCAGCCCCGACCTCGGCGCTTCACCCAAAATCAGAAAAACAAATTAGGGTTTGCATTAAACATTAGTGCCCCAGCAGTCAGGATTTCCATTCTCGGACAGATCAGACATCTGGGTTGTGAATTTCTGGTCTTGTCAAAAATATTTTAGGGTTTCGATTATCTGGGAAATAGATGGAGATCTGAGATGAGAGAGATCATCTAACCTATGCGAGCGTAAGTGCCTTCTGGAATAGCGATGCTCAGATCTGTAGGAACAAGAGCTTTTCCTCTAGCTGGAATCTTAGTCTCGACCGCGCTACAAAATTCAGAGACCAAAATCATTCACCCCTACAACCTGAAAATCAATACCAAACCCTAGACACCAGATTCACTTGGTTTAGAGCAAGGAACGTCAACGAACCTAGAGAGATCGTAGCCAGCGGAGAGAGCCGATGCTCGACTAGGCAGCACAGCCTTCTCAGACAGCTTCTTCACTTTCAAAGCGCCGCCCGTCACCGCCACCTTGGCAGCATTTCCAGCGCCGTTCCGGTCCAGCTTCTGGACCTTTGAAGCCGGCTCCATGACCTGATCGATGCTCGCGATCTCAACTTGCGCCATAGCTACAACAGTTCGTGGCTTCGATGCGACGGTCTTGACGAAGTGGACTGGGTAATAACCCGACGAGATGATGATAGGTTTATATAGAAGAGATGAGCGGAGGAATTCGCAGAGATTGGCGCCAAAAATTCCCGCCATTTGTGGCTGGTGTAGTGGAAAGATGTGCGTGATGGAGATTGTTGCTCGGCTTCGGAAGTTGAACCAATTAAATGCGTTTATTGAGATATTTAAAAGCTAATGATGATATTGTCAATCTCCAAAACGGCAGCGTTTCTGAGCCTAAACACGCTTCAAAAGCCTCGTATCAGAACCTGGGTTGATTTCACGCTGGTGATTTTTCAATGCATGAGATGGAAAAACTGCTCTGTGGTTCTTTGAACCTAAGCTTCGTGCCGTCTCTCAGAATCCTGCAATTCAACGCAGATCTCAATGTCTTGCCTTTTTCGCGAAGATGAGTAGTTATGCCCAGTGCTCCCCTGAGTGATCAATCTACCTGAATCTTTAAAGCTGTTGTGTTCTTCTCTGTTTACGTGTCCAGGGACAGCTGAGCTGTCCAAGGATCCCTGTCGCCAGCTGCCAAAGAATGCAGCAGTCCAGGATTGTCTGGATGAGGAAGTTCTCAGCCTCGCCGAGCTGAATTGCTCATCCCTCGAGGGTTTCAAAGGGGTTTCTAGAGCTTGAAGGACGTGTCGCATTGGAGGGCATTTAGAGGGCTTGGGGTTGAGGCATGTTCTCGCAACAATGGCCATGGACCAAACCTCATCTAGAAGGTCATCATTTAATACGAGAGATGAATCCATGATCTTTGTCAGGGGCTCCTTGTCGTAGATGCTGACATGGGGTAGTGTCTGTTCCAGCCATTGTTTTGTTGTTGCTTCATCTGCATTGCTCATGCCAACCTGACCCGTCACCAGTTCAAGCAACACTTTCCCGAAGCAGTATACGTCGTAGGCACAAGTGGCTGCCGGAGAGCCTGAATGAAACTGATCAGAGGACCTGTGGAATCAGCAAGGAAGACTTCATTAGAGGTTGGAGATGGCAAACATGGATACAAAGTGTAAAATAAAAACACAAGAAACTGAGAAGCAGAACATTGTATATGTTGCACTTGAAATTGTCTGATAAGAGAATGTGCCACTAGATTATAAATAATTGTCACAGGGTTTGAATGCTTACTGAGAGGACCTCCAAAATCTGGTGATCACATTTTGTTGAGCATCGCCTTCTTGTGCATGCACCTCGCTCAGACTTCCAAGCCGCACTTCAAATTTATCATCAAGGAGAATACTGGTTGATTGAACATCTCTGTGACATAAAACTAACATTTCACTAAGTGCACCGTTTTGGGTATTCATAAAGTTAATCTGATCAAAATTTGAAACTTGGCATTGTCAACAATAGTAAAAATGTGAAAACTCAAAAATAGAGTTCAACATACCTGTGAACTAAGGGTGGGATGCATTCATGGTGAAGGTGGCATAGAGCTTCTGCAGCCCCGATTGCGATTTTTGATCTTGTAATCCAGTCCAAGGACTGTAATGTGCCATCTGCCATTTTGGTTTTCAGGTATAAGGAACTAGACAAGTCTCCATTTGGCATATGCTTGTAGACCAAGAACTTTTTGCTGTCATGCTCCAAGCAATGACCCAAAAATGGAACGAATCTCGTGTGTGAAACTTTGCTGAGAAATTCAAGCTCAGACAAGTAAGATTCTTTCTTGATGGTATTTATATCAGCCTTCTTGATCACTACTTGAATCCCATCATCCAAGACACCTCTGAAAAGGTCCCCGGAGTGTCCATGTTTGATGATGTTGCTTTCTGAAAAATTTCCTGTCCACAGGACTAACTGATCAAATGTGAAAGATTCTCCAAAACCTGATGCATTTAGCTTGGGAAGTGATGACATCCCATCATCAGGAACTGGCCCAACCTCTGCGCTCCCCCTTTGATTTACATGACCCTTATTGCATGTCTTCATAATGCAACCAAGGACAAATACAACAATTACAATGAATCCAACTCCTCCAAAAACTCCAGCTAATACATAAGGCAAATGCTTGCTGCTTTTTGGAGAAGGTTCTGGCAATGGAGGTTGGATCGGACTCGATGCTCCAAAATTGTCGTAGCTCAAGCCTCTCTGAGCATAGAAGAATCTGCAATCCTCAAAACTTCTCTGACTTCCCACACTCTGGAGGCAGTTCCTAGTAAGGATGGAGTGGTTCACAGCATCACTTGGAACCTTTCCGGTAAAGTAGTTGCCTGACAAATCAAACACACTGTCCTTCTCAAGCTGGAACACCAGACCACCATACAATAAATTGTTTGAAAGATTAAACACTGCAATGGCAGCAGTAATATTTGAACTTAATCCGGTAAGAGTGCCTGTGAAATTATTACCAGATACATCCAAAAAGGTCAACTTGGGCAAGGACCACAATGGGGATGGAAAAGCTCCTTCAAACCTATTCCGACTTAAATCAAGGAACTCCAAATCTTCATGCTCCAAAAACATATCCTCTGAAAGTCCGCCCTCTAGATCATTATTCCCAATGCTCATTTTCTGCAACCTCTTCAAAGCAGCCATACTCTTTGGCAAAGCACCAGTAAATAAATTTGACCCAAGATCAAGCTCAACCAGCTCAGAAATATTACCCAACTGAGACGGAATAGCTGCGGTAAAACCATTGCTTGAAAGATTAAGATACTTTAGCCTCGAAAGGTTACTCAAACTATTTGGAAGAGGCCCGGATAAGCCATTTGAAGACAAATCCATACTGGTAAGATTCAACAAAAACCTGAATATGGAAGGGACTGATCCTGCCAGCTTGTTGTGAGACAAATCAAGAACTTTCAGCCTTGACAAACTCCCCAATGCCTCAGGAATCCCACCGTCAATCAAATTATCAGACAAAACCAAAGCATTCAACTCTCCCAATCCAGCCAACGACTCAGGAATGGACCCAACAACTGAACAAGACCTTAAGTCTAGCACCTGGAGTGTACCTAGCCGCTCACCAAACCACTTAGGAATAACACCAGGAAGCGCAAATCCAGACGAGTTAAACAGTTCCAACCTCGTCAAGTTCATCAGAGACTCCACATCGAATCTCGGAGTCAACGCTCCCACCTTCGTCCGACTCAACCCATACAAACTAACACTCACCACGCTGCCATTCCGGCAACCAATCCCCGCCCACGCCGAGCATGGATCAGCCGTCTTAGGCCAGTCTCGCGCCCTGATACCAAGCGCCGTGCGTAGACTCAGCAACGCCGATTTCTCAACCGCCGAGTTCAGCGGCACTATCTCCGCCGATACAACCATTAATCCAAACTGTACCAACAAGAAGAAGAAGAAGATGCTAAACCTCATCCCCAGACCTCCGTCCACATCCATTTCCGAATCAAACAAAAACCCTAACGCAGCAGCGACTCCAAACCGCAACACCTAGAAACGCATCAGCTCATCAGTCTTCAGATCAAGCTCGTGCCACCGACGAATCCGTGCATCTCATTACCTCCAATCTCCATCCAAACCCAAAACACAAATTTCAAAAGAATCAAAAACCTACCTCCACACGGCCTCCAACAAAACACCGATTCTTGCAATAAATGCGACTACGCCGAATCGGCGACAGTTAATGAAGCCATATCCTCGATCCAAGCGCCCAACTCTCTCTCACAGTAGTCTCACTAACCATTACGCATCTGCAGGATCAGAATCCAAGTCAAATTCTCTCTGCTCTGCTCCACGCTCCACAACAACAGCGTCACGTGAGAATCTCAATCAGGATGATGACGACAGACACTCTGCTGTTCGAATCCGCGCCGGACTGAGATCGGATTGGGGAGCGAGCAGCCATTGGAGAGGAGGAAGAAGGATTGTATTTAGCGGGAAAGATGAGGAAGGGTTTGGGGAGGCGTTGACTTTGACTTTTTGACTTTTAGGGTTATTGAGAGGCGAAGTAATCCGTGATTAGGACTAAGTATCTGATTAAGTTTAGTTTAATGGGAATGAATGTTGGTTTGGTTGGTTCAATAATTATTGAATTTTTATTGAATTTGTTAGGTTGACATTTTAGTCAAAGATGATGTTTGACTTTATTTTGAATGAACTTAATAAACATGTTATACCTTCTCTTGCCATTAGATAAAAAATGGGTCACCAAATTGAAAATTTCGCTAAGGTTTAACCATTCGGAAAACGAAATCTGTCATGTTGAGATGTTTGACTTTTCTTCTGTCCGAAAAATCTATTTATCGGCACGATTTCTCCGGTCAAATGGGAGGACAATGAGACATATAGCAATGCTTGAATTATCATATAAACACGTGTATTTTAAGATAGGTAGGTTAACAAAATGCTTTCTCTTGTCGATATCGGGCTTGACAAAAACGACCATGGAAAGATGTGAAAACCTTGATATTAAAAACCCTAAAACGCAATGAAGAGGATGATCGTAAGTCATCATTGTTTGGTTGGATTCTAGGGTTTCCCCAAACGTTAGGAAATGTCAAGTGTTGCCGGTTGACTTTCCTTTTGGTCTAAAATAAAAGCAGGTCCGAGGATGAACGTGATGGCAGGCTGAGCTTTTTGAGTCATTTGGTGCAGAAAACACTCGTAAGTGACTAGGTCAAATCCTGGGACACTGCACATGAAATGCCTTGTTTCTTGGGAGAATGTCTTGTGGGGCGAGGGTTTGTTTGCGAATATCGAAGTGGGAAAAGGTACAAACATGGACGATTTTGTTAGAAAACCTGATTTTGTCATAGACATTGTACACTAGATAGATAAGTATATAATCACATCATGCTTTTATTTCGTTAGAGCTAAAATTTATCGGGACTATCTTTAATCAGTATTATTTAGTTCGTCGCCATAATCTGAAAGGCATGTATGATAGAAGATTTAACGATGGATTGATTTATTGACTACTTATATGCTCAATTACAATAAAATTTTATTTGTTATATAGACTTCTCATTGTAATTTTACTACTTTATTCTTTTTTAGGATAAATTATATTAAATAAAATAAGACAATACACGAAGATTTGGACGAAAACAGACCAAAATCTGGACAGACTGACATATTCGTCTTCGGAGGCTTGCCGAGCACACAAAGATTATCTGACTAAAACGAATCATCGCTTGTTAAAAACTAATTTAAAGGGTTAATTTTTTAGTTTACAACATAGGAATTTCGAAGGTTTAAAGAGTCAAAATTATTCCTAAGACAGAATTATTGCGTAGAGTGAACAATTGGCCGGTTTGAAAACTGAAACCATCGGTTCAAAACCAAACCATCGATGTACTGTAATAAAACGCTGGTTTACATGCCAACCCGATCCAAAACCAAAACCAAAACCTAGGTCCAAACTGCGGTTTGTTGTGTGACAATCGTCGGTTCACTTGTCAAACCAATCTTATGATAAAAATCCTAATTTTACTAGGATTTAATTCCAATATATATATATAAATAGAAGTCCAAAGACATAAAATCAGGATTCTGAAAGATAATTTTTAAAAAGAAGAAAGATAATTAATCGGAATTATGTAGGATTAATATCTATTCATAGTAGCTATGTTGATAGTATATGATTTGGTAGGAAAGTTAACATCACTTATTTGAAAAACATGTTTTTAATGTGTTCCTAATTTAATCAGTAGTTACCAAGTTGATTGGATATTAATGGTTAGGAACAATCGAGTGTATGCCTCGCGGAGGAAATCGAAGTAAATGAAATATCGTGTAAGTAATGATCCAGGAATGTCTGACTTATTTATAACACACATGGTTTATTCTCATTCATTGTATGCTACGAGTGATTATATGTTTTGTTTCATGAATTTAGTGATATACATGAGTGAAGTTTGATTCAGGAACCCTGATTTTATTTATAGAGTCTTGTTGTTGCGTCAGAATCACTTAGTTAAGTAACTATAATGTTTTCTTGATTAGAATAGCAAAACAAATGCATTATCTTGCATAGTATATACATGCAATTGCTTCATGGATCAGTCTTGGACTTACTGAAGTTATAAATCTTGTTTGACTACAACTTGACCCCCAAAACACAACCTTAACAGCTATAAGAGAGTTAAATACTCGTTGTCATACCACATTCCCACAACAAACTCACAAAACTATACTTAAAAATGTGCAAGGATCAAGGGCTTTAGGGGAACCTTTTGTACCTCTTGCTTTCTCCATCTTCAGGTCCTTATGCACATGGCTGATGATGGATTTTGGTGTTTTCTTCTTTTAGCTCACTTTGGTGTAATTGCATGGAACAAGTTGTGATCATATACAAGTAAATCATTCTTGTTTAATCTGATGAGGTAAGGTGGAACAAGGAAACTTTCTTTGGGACATTTACTCTCTCTCTCTAGCTCTATCTATCTATGCTTCAATAAAGGTAGCAACATACTCAAAACCATGTTTACAAGAAACAAAACTGTCACACAAAAGACAACCTTGTACAACAAGACATTACACATTTTCACTTTGGTGGAGTTTCTCAATTCCTGGATTTCGATCAAACAAACAATATTCGACTGATAAATTTACTTGAGTGTACAGGTAACATTACATGAAACATGTATTACGGTATTAGATAATGGCGGATGGTTTACAATCATACCGAAAGCGAGAGTTGAGGTCCTAAGGATTAATTATAGACATTACTCATTATCCCAATTTTTCAAGAAATTTTTCTACTAAACGATATTAATAAATTAGAAATTAGTTTGATTGGTTGATTTAAAATCAAGTCAATGATTCATTTGTGTCATCATCAAATGAATGATTTTTTGTTAAAAAACATTAATCTTAAGATGCTATATAGTCATTTAACTATAACAAAAGGGGAAATTTTCGGTATATTGACCTATTTCCATATATTTCTTTCCGATTTATCACTTTTTTAAAAATATTTTAAAATGTTATCATTTTGACACATTGCTAGGTGGCGCTTATAAAGGATCATTAGGTTCATTCCATTTTTTGAGTTCCCATAACAATAAATAAATTTAGAGATGGAAGTGGGTCGGTCAGCCCGTGGGTCAGCTCGGGTGGGTTGTGGGCTGGCTCGATCCAGCCCGACCCGGACACATCAACCCGTGGGTCGAGTGGGTTGGGTTACAGCTCGAGGGTCGGGCTGGGTCCTTTAAAAAAAAATTCGAGCCAGCCCGGGTTCGACCTGGCCCAGCCCTGACCTAGCTCGCCCGACCCACGAGCTCGACCCACGGTCATACTTGGCCTATACTATCTGCTATGGCTAGGGACCTACTAACCGCTCCGATGTCAACTGTGGCGTCTGAAGCTTGTTTTTCTGCAGGTACAAGGATATTTGATGACAAAAGATCACGGTTGAATGATACTTCAATTGAAATGTGCATTTGCCTAAAAGATTGGCTTGCTGCTGAACGAAGAGCACAAGATAGTAAAACAAATTTGGATTATGAAACTGGAGATAAATTAGAATAATATATCATTGTCTTTTTTTAGCATGTTTTATAGTCAATTGGTGTTAGTCTATTATAAGATTGAACTATTTATAAAGTTTCAGTTTAGACACTTAGAGTTTGTGTCAGGCTTTGGCCTTCAGTGTGTACTTCCCTCGAGCTAGGATGTTTGGCTCCCAATTAATAGATGAACGGGTTTCTAATTAAAATTAAAAGAAACCGTTCTCATAAATATTTTAATATCTTCTAAATATAATGTACAAGTACAAGTTCCCTAAATCTTAAACCCCTGAACCCTAAACCCCAAACCCCAAACCCTATACTCCAAACCCCTAAACCCTTATGCAATCCATGGGTCCAACCCGTGGGCTCAATTCGTGGGTCCAACTCGTGGGCTCAACCCGTGGGTCCAACTCGTTGGCTCAACCCGTGGGCCAGCCCGACCCAGCTCGACCCAGCTCGTTCGTGGCGAGCTGATTTATAACCTGTGGGTCGGACTGGGTTCATGTTTTTTTACTTGACCCGGCTCGTGGGCCAGCTCGTTTTTTTTGAACCCAGCCCGACCCAGCACTAGCTCGCGTGGGTTATGAAATTTCGACCCAGCTCGACCCGTGACTCGACTCACTTCCATCTCTACGTAACATTTGATATTATAGTTATAATCATGTTTGGCGCGCTGAGAAATAACCTTCGAATATTTTATATAAAATTAAACATAGTAATGCGGGAAATGTGATTATCGAAATCTAGACAAGAATCAATATCTAACAATTGGAGAGGGAAACTTTCCTCATCCTTTTTCCTCTATGATTCCACGCAAAGGGAATCGAGAAGAACATGAATAAGAGAGCAAATGGGTTAAAGGTAACATAACAAAAAACATTTTTTTTTCTCCAACTTTGTAAAAAAAATATTTTTCAGACATGAAAAAAGTATAAGAAAAAAAACAAACATATGAAAAGTAGAGGTAAAAATTTCACGTTTTATTATTGCTCAATCGCATTTTCATAAAAAAGTATATTTTTCGTCTAATCAGTTGTCTGGTCAGCTAAAAATGTTATGTAGAGCTCTATGTTACTTATCGTTAGTTCACACTAACATTAGATTTTGTTCTCATTGGTGTAGTGGGTAACATTCTTATCATATTGCTATATGAATCGTATAGAAATTAATAATCAGAACGAAAGAAAGTTAGAATTTAAAATTATAAATTGTGTAACAAGAAAAAAAGGATGCTTGCTTTTGGGTGTAGCTTATTCCTTTTCCCTTGTTACATGGAACAAAGATTCAAACCATCACACCAAAAACACAAGATGAAACCCTCACACCAAATGCACAACCTTAAACGACAAACGACGTCGTATGCGTCCCACTCATTGCTGTATAAAACTGCATGCCTGCAGCGATCCTTATCGAGAAAACATAACTAGTACAGCAGCTTGAGTGTCATCTTGCAGCAAGCAAGCTAGCTAGCGATCAATGGCTGGAAATGGTTCGAGAAATGGCCCTAATCCGGCTTACTTCTGGACCCGGCTCGACCATACGATGCTCGAGTATGCACTGGTGCTGCACCCGGAGGAGACGGCTGATCGGTGGGTGATGGTGGCTAGAGCCATGGGTGCTGGTCGGACTGAGGCTGAGGTGAGAGCTCAGTATCAATACCTGGTTGAGTCTGGTAGGATGGTGCCGCCAGGTCCGGAGGGGGATGTGGACGTGGTCCAGGCACCTGCACCTGCACCTGCACCGGCCCAGGCTAGTGGCTCTGCATCTGGCTCCAGCTCCGGTTCTCCCTCCACCTCCGACAATGGCACTGCATGAGGTTGATTACATGCATTTGAATCTGCATGCACTGTAATTGGCCTTACCTTCTTATGAATAAATGAATATTATTGAATTTTAGTATCAGGACTTATCGAATTTGAGCTGAAATTCGACAACATTGTGTGGAAGATAAGGATGTTATGGAACAACATGGTACAGAATGAAGCTTCAAAATCAGCCTCAATGTGCCTGCTTATTAGCACCAAGTTGACAATTCATGATTCAATATGAATGAACCTAATTATACAACATAAATATGTTGAACATGAAGATACAACAACACTCATATGGCCGGCCGGAGATGCCCAAGGAAAAAGAATGTGGGAAGTTGCCGAGGATGGTGACATTATACAGATTGAGACTCAATGGCCTTGATCATCTGAAGGATGACTGGATTTCTTCTAGAGTGCGACCTTTTGTCTCCGGTACCCACAAGCTTACGAACACCACAGTGAATGCGCTGATGACCATGTATATGGTGAATGTTCCTGTAAAAAGAGAGTGAGACTGGATTCAGGAAATCTACGGCTAACGGCAAGGTATGTTTCATAACTAGAACACGGATAATAAGTTCGTTAATTAACATGGATGATTCTCTCTAATAGGTAAAGGATTTATAAAGACTCTTAAGAGGGAACAAGTGAAAGACTGGAGTGACAAACCTCCTTTGCTCCAGGTCAATAGAATATTTGCAGTCATTGTGACTACAAAGGCGAATAACCAATTGGACAGTGTAGCTACACTTCCAGCGAGGCCTTTGATACTGACTGGTAAGATCTGTAAAGAAGGGATTTGTTTAAGCGTCAAAAGAATGAGTGGAAATGAATTCTCTTTGGAGGGAGTGGGAGGTTGGCTTGCAGAAACACACGAATCTCAACACTTGCATGAATAATATATCAGGTCCGGCAGGTACAAATATCAGAAGAAATTTCATGATATTATTATGATCCTACCTCGGACATTATGACCCATGGAATGGCTCCTATGCCCAATGAGAAGGTAACTACCATAGCCTGAAAGACAGAAGAGCCTTCATGAAAGTGTAAACAACAATCCTGAACTAGAAAGGAAAAGAATAATATAACATATCACCAAAATAAAAGATATAAAACAATGGCATACCACAACTCCAGCTACAGACACATAGCCCAAGATACTATAAAGACTGGAATCCTCTGATATGTTATCCTAGATTCAGCGACGAAAGAAGGTTAGTTTAACAGAATGTTTAACGAATTTAGGAATTGGACTACAGTGCATCATTGCTCTGGATGCAGTTTTTACCTTCACAAAGAACGCAGCTGCAACAACTGCCAAGCTAATAGTCATCCCAACAGAGGAAATCTACAAGTGAAACAATTACTTCAGGACAGAGAACAAAGGGTAAGAACTCAACCAGAGAAAAATGTTGTTAAGTTTCAGAACTTACAATAAGTAGAAGACGTCTACCAGCTCGGTCCACCAACCATGTAGTAATTCCAGTAGCAACAACCTGATTAGCAAAACATGTGTGAGAGAGAGATGAAAGAAATGTGTAGCTTGCTATCTACTTTATCTTTAATTAGCTGAAGCATTCATAGATATCACACAAAGAATCCATCTCACCTGTACAGCTCCAAGCCCAAATGTAGCTGCATTGCTTGAAGTAATTCCTGTTCAAATATTAAGAATTACTGAGTGAGAAATATTCAGTCCCAAGTAAAGAAAATTAACAGCAATATTCATCACATATACGAAAGAAATGTCACTTTATGCTTAGTTGCTTACCAGCAGCTGCAAAAATGGTACTGGAATAAAATAAAACACCATTTATTCCAGTCAGTTGTTGCAATATTAGCAATCCAATTCCAACCTATAGTATTTTACCAAAATAACATACATATCAACAAGTCGTAAGTTTGTATCAATTTAAGAAGAAAACATAAAGAAACATATGGGTAATACCATAAGAGGAAACCAATATCTTCTTCTTTTGAGGTCGGCAAAACGGACAGTTGTTCTTTTGGTTGACGAGGCTACAGACCTCTGAAGAGAAGATTGTGTCACATTGATTGCCGTTGTAAAACTTATAAACGGAGTAATGTATTCCCTTGGTTACAGTAACCGACTCGAGAATCTGCAATGTAACGGGTGTAACGGAGTAATGTACCTTAATCTCATTCACTTCAATAGAAATGTCTGTGTCAAATCCCCTGAGTACTTGCAGTGACGATTCAAACTCTTCGGTCATGCCCATTTTTGCCTGTTTGATAAGGTGAAATTAGCCAATAAAAGCAAAGGTAAAATATTGTGAACAATGAAGGGCAACATAAACTAGAAGCTACCAGCCAGCGTGGAGATTCAGGAATGAAAAAGAGTCCAGGAATTAGTATTGTACAGGGCAAGATTCCTGCAAACCAAGACAAACTTAAAAATTGCCACTTTCGTGCTCTCAGGTGTATGCTCAATTACACTGCTAAAATTACTAGTTCAACAAGTATCGAATTTTTAGGTTGATCACAGTCGGCGTATAGGATTATATGTCTGTTGGCCAACAATCAGTATGCAACTCTCACCACGACAGTAGGCAGTAAACGTGCGTATTGATAATTATTGTAAACTCTAACAGAAAACGGTGAGATTGAAATATCAGATAGCCAGTACTTTCTACAGTGCATTTGAAAGCAAGTAGTCATTTGGCTACAAAAGTCATGCATCGGAAACCAGCCTGTGTCCGGGTCTACTATTCATCACAGTATTCAAATGAGAAAAATAAATGACGACTTACATAAGAAAGTAAGTATGAACTCAATACACCAGCTAAACATTCACTTCATTTTCTAGTATAATAACATAATAAAGCAATGGGTAGTTACCAAGAACTGCAAGTACCCTCCACTCAACAAATATTCCGAGTAAATAAGCCAGCATAATCCCAATCGTCACAGAGAGCTACAGAAAAGGGCAAAAGAAGAAAAATTGCAAACTTTGTGAAAATATCCACGAAAACCAATCTACTGATGGCACAAATAAGAGCTGACAACAATAGCTCATGGTAGTAAGAAATAACACGCACGCCTGACCTGATTCACTGAGCCCAAAGCACCTCTCAAGTTCTGTGGAGCAATCTCAGCTATGTATACAGGCACCTAAGAACAACTAAATGCTGTCACGTGGTAACATTTTTACTTCACAATGGGAACCATATTAGAGGCCTGAGGATTTACCGTATAAGAAATAACTCCAACGCCAAATCCCTCTAACAGCCTTCCCATGTACAGAAATGATGTATCCTTAATGTAAAGCAATAGCGAATATTAGAAAAGCAAAAGGCATGATTCAAATCCCAAATTTTCTTCACATCCAATATTTCAGGAAAACACCAAAAAAGCAAAAGGAAGGTACTCACTTTGGCAAATGATATGGCAAGCCAACCGATGATATTGGGAATGGATGCTATCATCAAAGACTGCATTGACCAGACAAAAAAAAAGAACTAACTCTACAACAACACACTAAAAGCCCCAAAAATATTCAGGAGGGAAAACACTAGTAAAAGTATCCCACCCCTTTCCGACCAATGTATTCCGCTATCTGACCACTTGCAATAGCTCCAACCATTGCTCCCACATTCGAAAGAGAACCGAATAGCGAAAACTGAACAAAAAGTCATCATCATCAGAACCCTCATCCAACTCAAGCAACAATAGTAAGAAGTAAATCTGTCAGAATAAGTTAAGCCCTCTTACTTCAGATGTCGTAAGGTCAAGATCCGAGGTGATAGCCGATTGCGTAGGGGACGAGTAACCTGACTGCAACACAACCGACCAATGCACACTCATCATTACCCCTCACATCACAAATTCACAATCCAACACATCCACATCTTCTAGCAGCAGTCAGAAAAGCTTATCAAAAAGAAAAACAAAGCAAGCTTACAGTGAATCCGAACTGAATAGGTCCCAAAGCGACAATCAAAACGCAAGCCACAACAGAAATTGAGCTCTCTCGAATCGCGGCAGCCGATCCCATCATACTCGACTGTCTGGAGCTCATCCTGTACCAACTTCCAGTATGTAAAAACGGCTTCCGCAGATCTCTCCCATCCTCCTCCTCTCTGAAACTCATTTTCGCTCCGCAACTTCAATCCAACCCTCTCGCCGCTAAAAAACCACACCTTCAAACCAAATCACTGACGCCAGCAATTCGTCCTCGCCGGCGACGGCGCAGGTAGATTTCTTGTGGCGGTGATTGAGATCGGGAATTGGATTCTTGCAGATGATTTTTAAGGAGGAGATGATGATTGTGAGTGAGGAGAGGTTTGAAGAGAGCAAAATCACGGACTGCTTAGTCAGCATCTCGTGATCTCAGCCGTTCGGTAAGATTCAGCACGATTCAATCCAACGGCTGTCGTTCAGTGATATCACTCTGACGCAGAATGTAAAGTAATTGTATGTGAATCTGTCCGAGCCTTCTATTACAAAAATGATAATGATAGATAAAATTATCGATGTCTTTATAATCGTTAGTTTATCTCGCTGTCACGATTCTGATCAATTAACCTGTTTGCCTTCCAAAACTACCTAATAATTTCATAATAGAAGGACGAACAAAATCCATTAATTGAACAACCACGTTCGTATTTAGAAATCTTATTCGGTTAAAGATAGAGATAATAAACATATCGGCACAACAAATTGGGAAAAGAGCGAAGGCCAACCCCGTCGATAAATTGAAATTGGAGCATTCTTGACCATACAAAAATCGAAATGTGACAACCAACACATGACAAGCAACTAATAAAAATTGATACATAAGATATTTATGACTGACAAGCACGTCTCTTAAATTAGCTATACCTACCATTCTCATCATTAATCTGTCATTTTCCTTAATTTTGTTTTAAATTTTCATTGAAAATTTAATGGGCCGGCCCAATATCATAGCAAAATGTTTTATGGGCCAGCCCGAGAATGAGTTCTTGATTTATACAATTGAACCGGTAAACCGGGATGAATGAACCACAATTGAACCGGGGACCGAGTTGTTCTCATCCGAAGAGGCTACGAATTTTGCGAACTCATCTTTCTTTCGCAGAAGTCGATCGCTCGCTTTGCCCTACTTCGCTTCACTCATCGGCTCGTCTCAGCTTGATCGTCGAAAGTTCAATCCGTAATCCGATCGTGATAGTAACTCAGACACCCATCTCGATCTTCTCGTCCACATTGTGGAACTATGTCGGAACAACAACCGGGCGAAACCCTAATTACGCAGGACTCGAGGAATGACGTTAGAAGCCTCACGGATGATGAATTGACTGCCAGCCAACTGGAACCCACCAACGGAATCTTCAAGAGAGCGTCGGAGATCGGCAAGCTGCCTTCCCGGCCTAGGAAGATCCGGAAAGTTGAGAACTTTGATGGAAAATCGGTGGCGGCGGAGGAGGGGTCGAGCGAGTCCCAGTTAACCACTTGTTCAACGAGTGTTGCAGGGACTAGGAGAGGTGGCAAGAGCAAGCTCGTGCCGCAGCGGGTGCTGCAAGTGGTGCCACGAATCGAGGCACGGTCGCTGACGTGTGAGGGCGAGATAGAGTTCGCGATTAGGCATCTGCGTAATGCTGATCCGTTGTTCGGTGGGTTGATCGATGTCTACCCGCGTCCGTCGTTCGACGAGTTCCGCTCGCCCTTTCACGCTTTGGCTAAAAGCATTTTGTACCAGCAGTTGGCATTCAAAGCCGGAGCTTCGGTTTACAGTCGATTTGTAGGGTTATGTGGTGGAGAGGATGGAGTGGTGCCGGAGACTGTGATGGCTTTGGATCCTCATCAGCTGCGGCAGATTGGGGTTTCGGGTAGGAAAGCGAGTTACTTGCATGATTTGGCTAGGAAGTATCAGAATGGGATTTTGTCTGATGCGGTGATATTAGGGTTGGATGATAAGTCATTGTTTACAATGCTGACTATGGTGAATGGAATCGGGTCCTGGTCGGTTCATATGTTTATGATATTTTCGCTGCATAGGCCGGATGTGCTGCCTGTGAATGATTTGGGAGTTAGAAAAGGCGTTCAGCATTTATATGGTTTGGAGGAGTTGCCGAGGCCGTCGCAAATGGAGCAGCTTTGTGAGAAGTGGAGGCCTTATAGGTCGGTGGCTTCATGGTATTTGTGGAGGTTTAATGAGGCGAAAGGGGCTGCTAACAATACACCGCTTGGTGCCAATATTGTTAGCCTTCAACAGCAGCAGCAGCAACAACCACAGCAGCATTTTTTGGATCCTAATTATGGCATGCTGAATGTCAGGTATGATTCGGTTCCTTCTGCATTTTTTTAGTTTATTTTTATTTATCAAATGCTGAAGTTGTGTCAACCTTGCTTTGCATATCTGTTATAATAGTTACTCAATCGAGTTTTCAAAAGATATTGAGTTACGCTCATACTATTACTTAGAATCTTCTCGATTATATGGATGTTGAATGTCTGTCAATTGTTCGCGTAGCAATTAGAACCATGATGTTGCTTTATGATTAGGTCAGAATGGTTCTAAATGATCATTAACTAATGTGATTTTGAGGAACAACAATCCCTTATTATGCTCGATGAATTCTTAATATGGTAGTATACCAATTTATTGAGCTGGCTAGCATTTTTATGTGTTCTCTTTAAACGTGCAAGTAATGTGATTTTGAGGACGATAATGCCTGTATCAGACTTTTAACATCACAAACTCGCACATTATTAAACTGCTTAGGATTCTTCGTGCTGGCTAGTACTGTTTTGATTCGCCACTTCAGAGAAGCGCATATCAGTTTTCCGTACTTGGATGGCATGATAATTCTCGTTGGTGCTTCCTTTATGCCTCTGTTGAACTTGTTTTTCTATTCAAATTGTATTTTAATGTATTATCATATTTCACGAGCCTTTCCCGTCTTTGGATACTGCGAATTGTATCGTGAACATCATTTAGTTGGTGTGTTAGTGTAGTGCATATCTACCCCGATTTGTTTACACACTTTGAGCCTTGTTGTTAATAGAAGACTTCGGCAGTAGTTCTAACTTTATAAATACTTGAAGTCATGTAAAGTTATGCTTATGGCTTATTGTGTATTCACACTCCTATTGACTCATCTCCATTAGTAAGAAACCTCTCGTAGTGCTGTGAAATGCATATTAGATAGTCACGTTCATCTCCTTCACCACCGTATATTCTTGGTTCCTTCTGGCACTTCTCGGACAAATACCACTTAGACAAATGTGTTTAAGCCATGCATTAGGATCAGCCGAATTCATATTCAGTTATCAGTCGACAAGTTAGGTAGAATTTATGTCTGTTATTCCTATGAACTGAGGCTGAACTTGACACATAAAAAATGTGAGAAAATTGACTCCAAATAATTCAATCATCTTCTTTGTATTCTGATATAGAACGTCACCATAGCATGTTTAAGCCAAGTGACTTTGCAGTAATATTTTCAAGTTTTGAAAATAATATTTACCAGACAATGAGAAGTTGCTGTTTTAAAACATAGCGAACATGTGATCTCATTTATGGTGAACTCTTACCGAATTGTGGTGTGCATCTCCTATTTAAACATCAGATCCACTGTTCATTCCCTCTTTTGACAGCAATATGTTAAATCCTGAAACGTGTGTATGTTCTTAAAGCGGCCTTAGTTTTTACTGTAGATCAGGCATGAGACTCGGTTTTCTATAGTAGCCGAAATGAAATAGCTGCGGATGAGTCTTTTGGTCACTTGTAGTTAATTTCACGATTCCTGAATTGTTTAGTTTCCTTGTATTCTATACTTATCTCAGCCTCACATTCGTCGCCTGGTCTTATTTCCAGCTTATCGTGGGGCCAATGATCTTCCTGCCCTGCACAGCCCGAAGCATGACCTCCATATCAACAACTCAAATGAAGAAAAACTCCAAAATGGCAACTTCCCGCCACATCATGAAAGTCAAGTCTGAAGATACATCTGTTTTCCAAGTAAATACTGTCTAGAAACTTCTTAAGTGCAATCCTGGCTGCATTATCGTTTGGGACATGCCCAGTTTAAAACATGAGAAACAGTGTCTTGATTTGGTCTTCATTGTGTGAGACGCATCCAAGATTTCACCAAGTTGAACTTTTGAAGGGCATTTGAGCCAGCAGTGGCTAGGGCAGGGGACCCTACAAGGAGGCGACACGTGTCTCCGTATCTTTACTAAAAATGAAGGGTGTTACAAATCCGCCAGAGGCCTACTTTTGCTTGATGATGATGAAATGAACCCAGAAAAAAAAGGAACAAACTTTGGGCATCAGAGCAATCTTTAATCACTCATTAACCAGGATTTAAGCCTCTAAGTAAGTGGGTTAAGTGAGTAAACCCTAAGCATGGGGCACTCCTGCAGCTGCAGTGTCCTGGCCTGAGCTGCTGACCTGACCTGGCTCTGCTTGCCGCAGGACAAAGAGATGACACGCACGTAACAGCCCCACGTTTCAACACATCTCATTTCAATCACTTTTTTTTAAAAAAATTTCCATATTTGATTTGACATCTTTTGATCTATGGTTACCTCAAAATCAGCTAAACGACAATAATGTTATTATTCCACTTACTGTCCTTTACACCTCACTCCCAAAGCCCCCATCGCTTTTACTCTTATTCACACTTTGCACCCCTGAACTTTCCTCTATTTACAATCACACCCCCTCTTTAAACCTCGTATTACAAAATAGTCCAATCTAATCATTGATCGAGCCGAGCCTCCCATGCAGAGATGGGATTATTTATATAATTTAATATTTCCAAAGTCCTAATCATTCCACCCATATTCACACTTTGCACCCTGATCTTTCTCCTATTTATAACTACACCCCTCCTTTTCATCACACTTTGCATCCCAACCTTTTTTTATTTACAATTAAACCCCCTGCTTGAACCTCGTATTACAAATTAGTCCAATCTAATCATTGATTAAGCCGATCCTCCCATGCAGAGATGGGATTCCTTGATACGTAATTTAGCCTTAATCTCTTTGATTACTTTTTTAAAAAAACTACAAAATTTAAATAATATTATATTTAATATAAAAATGTATGATTTAGTGTAACAATAATTACTTCTTATAACTCAATATAAGACAATTATAAATGAGAGACCGTCAAAAAACTACTAAATATCTCCATTGAGGATGATAATAATTAGGGTTGTAATGTGTAAAGAGGTTGTAAGAAGATGGGGACCAGATGGCAGGGCGTGGGAGAGAGTATTGAACATGACCTTGTCGGTTGTTTATTTATAGCACCTCTCAACATCATCTCTCCATCTTCCTCCTAATCCCTCTCCAAGACTGAGCACAACATGTTACTCATCTTTGATCAATCTCAAAACCCTAATCCAGCTTAGTTTAGCTACCAAATCCCTCATCAATGTCCAACATCTTCCTAGCATTACAATGTACCATGTTTATTTCTAGGTCTCATCTCCTGGCTTTCAAAAGGGTGCATTTTTATTATCATGAATCATGGAATGGTGGATGCAGATCTGTGATTGCAAAGTTGAAAGGTTACAGAGTTGTGCTTTTTAGGGTTTCCTAATCATGAAGATTAGTGATGATGTTGGAAAATGAAAACCCTAGTGTGTTCCACTAAACACAAACTCATTCATAACAATCCTTCTCTCTCTTACAGAAGCAAACCTTCTTCTTCAAAGACAGCAAGAACAAGCTGCAGAAGCAGCTTCATCAAAAGCAACAAACCTGTCTCTTGCCATCTCCCAGGAAGCAGCGACCACATCGTCATCTTCTGCTCCATCTGGGCTCACTCATTTGTAGAGGTATGGAGCACCAACGTCATCATCATCATCATCAACAGCTCAAGCTCGGACAGCACGCTCAACACACCATCCCAAGTCCGCCCAGAAACCATCCACTAGGGCCGCTAGCTTATCCTCCATCCTATGTCGTACCTGAACTTCCCAGAAACAAGATCAGCAACAGCGGACAGGCTGGGGCGGACGAGGTTGATGACAGACAAAACGGCGTCGTTCCCATCTCTGCAACTTCCTCAGCCATGCACGGCGGAGGGGAGTTGCAGAGTCCGGAAAGCTCGAAGCTTTCGCCAACTGGGACGCGATCCAAGCCCGGTAAGGTGAACTCTCCATCTGGGGTTCGGTATAGGGAGTGTTTGAAGAACCACGCAGCGAGCATGGGGACCAACGTCGTCGACGGCTGCGGCGAGTTCATGCCGAGCGGAAAGGACGGAACTTTAGAAGCTTTGAAGTGCGCCGCGTGTCAATGTCACAGAAACTTCCACCGCCGCGAGGTCGAAGGTCATGAATCCGGCAGCAGCAGCAACTTCGCCAGAAGCGTTATCGTTCATCCTCTCCACCTCCCTCCGCCGTCGCAGCTCTCCTTCCACCACCACCCGCATCCTCACCAGCTCGTGCAGCCCATGGCGGTCGCGTACGGCGGCGGAGCTACAGAATCCTCAAGCGACGATTTGGTCCAGGTGTTCGACGAAATGCCTCACAGAGAAATCGACCCTGGCTCCGCCAGGAAGAGGTTCAGAACTAAGTTCACTCCGGACCAGAAGGACAAAATGCTGGAGTTTGCTGACAAACTGGGCTGGAGATTGCAGCGACAAGATGATGAAATGGTGGAGAGATTCTGCAACGAGGTCGGAGTCCGAAGACAGGTGCTCAAAGTGTGGATGCACAACAACAAAAACTCATTCAAGAAACCTCTTCCAGAAGAAGACCAGCAGCTTCCACCGCCCCAGATCCAGCCTCAGCACCACCATCTTCTTCATCTTCACCAGCAGCAGGACACGCTGTAACTGATCTAACCAGGTGGGTTAATTTGATGATGATGATTCGAGTTTGATTAGGGTATGATTTTTAGCATGAGATCTGAGCACCCATTTCTGTAAAATGATTGATGAGGATCAGTTGTTGAAATCTATGTATAAAGTTCTCAACTTTAATGATTGTGGTGTTTCTTTTTTCTCCTCGGAATTCAAAACCCAGGTAACCCAATTGATCTGGGATCTCATGACAATCAACAACATTTATGTTCTCGAAGATTGTTCTTGCTGTTTGTCTGTGCTGGTTTTATTAGGTTTCCAATCTTGAGAGCATAAGGTTTTACTAATGTTTGGTTTAACTTTTTTTTTTCTTCTTCTCTCCCAAACCCTCGTTCATCAAAAATAAAATATTGGTCGGTGAAATATTTGATGTCTTTTACCAGTGGACAACCACCTAATCTCACTGTGCTTTGTGAGAATATTGTACTTTGGTGACTTGGGCTGACACAATTCAATAGGTGAATATTGATGCCTTTTTTAATTCACATGGGTAAAAACAACATTTCTCATTCATGGGTTTGAGTTTTTTTTTTTCATATTCTATCCAAAAATCTTATGAATCGAATTCTAGTCATCGAATTATTTAAGGTTCATTTTGTCACTAGATCATACCCTGATAAATTTATAGATTGAGCACTTGAAACCGATTCTCATCCCGATTTTAGCAAATGAAACCGAACGCAAGACCGAACGCCTACTTGAAATTATCCCACATCGTCTATCTACCACTAGATGTAGAGGTGGAGTACACCATGTCGGAGGATACATCAATGGACACTATTTCAAACATCGTATACTGTTTGTATATTTGTTTTGGATAGACTTGATTGAAAATGTGTATATTGAAAATAAGGTGGGGAAAATATTTGAAAAGATTTCTAATAATTTAAATAGTTTTTGTTGATCGCAAAAATATATTTATTATTTTGAATATTTTTATAGTCATAAATGATTTTTTACTAAGTTTGAAGCTCGCGCGGTCATCTGTGACTTCTCTCTCCGACGTCGGCTCGTGGTCGGGGTCCCCTCGCCAGTTTTTCTCTCCATCCAAGGTCAGTGACGAAGCCAATGTACTTCGAATCGGATGCGAAATCCATTTGATTTGTCGCTCACCGTTTGATCGGCATTTTTTCATCGGAACCAGTTCTAGGGTTTCACTCATGCGTTGCTGCGTATTTTCATTCGAAAGCATTTCCGATTTTCTGTAGGTTGTGTTCTGCAGCTGTGTTTTTACTGTTATGAGCATGTCGTGGTATGGATTTAGGGATTTGGATTGCGCTAGGGTTGTTGGTTGAAAATGTATGAGTGAGTTTATTGGAAAGCGTCTGGGGATGGTGTTAGAATGGGGAAAAGGGAACCAAAATGAAATGAATAAGACGAAATTGTGATGCAGAAATCTGAAACCACACGGGTTAGATAATGAGTTTCGCTGGGGATTAGAGTTTACAGAAGCGTGTAAAGTTGTAGTAAGATGGAAAATAGAAATATAATGTGAAGTAGTTGCAACCTGATGATATCAAGTGGATAGTGTTTATGTATGTATGTTTAGTGTATCTGGAATTGGTTAAATGTTTTTGACCCACTTGCGTTAAAGAATTGTGTTCAGTTGTTGGATTGTTAATTAACTTGGAGTGAGTGGTACTGTTGATTTTTTTATTCAAGGATTAGCAGCTTCTCGGGGTTAGTAACATGTTTTAGTTTGATTAGTGGATGGTGTTGCATAGGCTTTGAAAGGCTATGTTGTTCTGAGTGTTGGCTTTTTTATCTCTAACGTTCCTTTCCTGTTTTGGGTTTATGCTTCGAGTCATTTTGATCTTAAAGCTTGATTTTGAAGGATGCTGATGACTCCCAGCCATTGGATATTGATGAAGAGTGAAGGGGACGGTACATCAAAGACACATCTATGCTGAATAGGCCACATCATTTTAACAACACAGGTAAGTATGATAAACAATTGAAAAGCATTTTTTCTCTTGATAGAGGTAAGATGTTCCTACGTATGCAAATGGGCTATTAGTTACTGGGCACACTTAAGTGAAGATGTTGTTTTATATTTACGTGACTATGAAGTTTAGATGTTTTAAAATACTTATACCAGGGAAATGAGGAGTTCGTAGAGTTGGTTCTTCTCTAAACACGGTTTCTTTTTATCTTCCCCTTGTGACGTACTCTTTACACGTTTGTATACTGCATTGAAGTGGGTTGAAGCTAAGTATATCTACACAATCTCATTATGCAGTCTTCAGTTTTCATAGAGTGTTTGCGATGATTTGTAGGTATTCGTAAGCCAACAAAATATGCACTAAGTTTACGTCTGATTATATGTCGTCATTGACTTTCACAGATGATTTGTGTGCTCATGTAATTTATTGCTGCTCAGATATAGGATAGTGTTCCAAAGAAGAATTGCAGCATGCAAAATTTATGACAATCATACTTTATTGAAGGATAAATGGGTGCAATACAATAGTGCAGCGACTGGTAATTCCCTAAGGAAACAGATATCTTACATCGAAATATTTCATAATTGACTTTTTAGGCTAAACAACGAAATAGTAGTTTCTTAGACCTGACTTGCAAATTGATGGAGCAGAAAGTACTTTAAAGAGCAAATTTATTTCTGAGTGTCTACTTCTCCTCCTTTCCATATTAGCATCTTCTATTTCCATTTCCACAAGACCTGTAATTTGGCACAGGAAAATGGCCAGATTCAATATTCATGAGATCCTCAACAAGGAGGTCATAGTGCCTCTTCACTTCATCTGCTGATTTCCCACCCACAGCCTGGGCTATTTTATGCCAGCAGTCAGGGGTTTCTCTGCCATATGATGCCAGTGCCTTCTCAAATAGCTTATTCTGCTGTGTTGTCCATGAAGAGCCATAGCCATATGCAGAGCTAGAAGACATTTGTCTCTACACGAAGTAGTTGCTGGCAGTAGAGAAATAAAAGGCTAATGAATTGCTGGAGGGACTGTATGTTTTTTAATGAACTGAGTCAGAGCCGATGTGGAAAATAGGCTACCAGGCTTGCTCTTTATAAACTGGAGGGAAAGACAGCCATTGGTACTGGTAGTGGGGGAATAATTTTTTAAAGATGCGATGAAAATTTTATTCTGGTTTCTCAGATCTATATAAAAGTGCTAGCTGGAGAGATTAGGACTTGTAAAGTTAGAAAGAATTTGCAGTACTATAGTCCTTTCAAGAAGCAAAAAGGGGCATTCCGAGAATCGAACTCGGGACCTCTCGCACCCAAAGCGAGAATCATACCACTAGACCAAATGCCCACCTTGTTGGAAAGTACTGCTTTAGGGACCAGCAGTTTTAAGAAATTATGGTGAACTTCTTTCTTATCGTCCCAGCTTCAAAGTCAGATTTCAATGAGAATTTTCTTTTTTCAAGTTGCTGGGATAAGATTCCTAGCTTCCTGGATAGCACCTCTCTTCATTTATGTGCTACACAAGACAAATTTGAACCTACTCGGCGAATCCTCTTGCTGTGTAAACACACGCCACAGACATTCTCTTACTTCCATTTACTTGTACGTCTTTCAGTGTAGTATGGTATCATAGTGAGCTGATCACCAAAATATATGTGTCAGTCGAGTTATGTGTTAAAATTTGAGGTACATCATGTGGTAAATGTGCTGCACGTTAGGCATTGGGTGTAGGCATTCCCCATACCCCATCCTGCATTACAATACAATTTACAAATATCTCTAGATGGTAATCTTGAAATGCTGCAAACTTGCTGGGTTTGACATTTAGTTATTGAACAAATTTTCTCAATGGTAATTTGATGTTTGTGTTTCCTACTCTGCGTACTGCTTCTCATCAAGAGAGTTTTATTCCATTGGTGAAAGAAACACCATTGTCTATTGGAATGGGATTTGGATGAATTAATGATATGATATGATTGGCCTTTTAAAAAGCCTTTGCCTTTTGTTGTTTTGTCATTTGCTGATATTTTCTGATGCCTTCCCAGGGAGACTGTAGAGTCAATCTATACGGAGCTTGTTGGCTACACCGAAAGTTATATTACCGTATGGCCCTTGCTATGCTATTGATTCGAGATAAAGCCATGGGGCAGTTAGTTGACATGTCGCTGTAAGATTCTTTGAAATTCTTACTGTCATTAATCATGGACTCCGTGCGTTCCATTAAAAGGCTCATGTATTTTGTGTATTTGCTCAAGATGGTAAGGGTTACTTAGCATGGGGATAACTTATGTTTGTGTACAGTTTCCTTCTGTATTCCTTTGATCACACATATCTAAAACGAACATTTTTGATGGTAGAAACATAGAATAATTTGTTTCTCAGTTCAATTGATAGTTGCATTCCGTTGAGGAATCCTCTTTATACAGGTCTGTAAACAAAAAAAATTATTTTTTCATTGTTTCTGAAATATTAAATTGGAGGACATGATTTTGTCATCAAGATAGACTATTGAAATAGAGAGGCAAGTTGTATTGGATTCATAGGGTCAGATGCCTAAATGCCATAGACAATATATTCTGGGAAATATTATATGCTTGATATCTATTCTGCTAAACCTGCCTTTTCAAAATTACTGAAATTTTATCATATCTCTACATCCAAAACAATTTTCTTCTCTATTTCAGAATTTTTGGCAAGGGTCCCGCCGCTTGATTGGCTGTTGGATCGTTTATGCTTTCTGTTTAGAAAGTTTTTTGTTTTTGTTTTAGATGCTTAGCTCAGTAATGATGCATATTTTGGATAACACTTGCATCATTCAAGTCTGTAGCCTTACTTAGCTATCTATACCTTTATAGTTTATACGGATCTTATGGAGTCCATTTACTCTCCTTTTCCCCATTTATAAATTTTCCAAAATAAAACATAGGAACATGTTGGGGAGACAATCCATTAATGAAAAATCACAATAAATTTTTCTAGCAATCAATTCATGAATGACATATTGCTTTTTTCATTTGGGAAGTTTTCATCTCATTGATATAAACACCATACCCGTTAGTAATTTATAATCGTATCTGAAGTGTGAATATGATTAGTGGATGCTGTCGCCTAGACTTGGAAGTCTTTGGTCTATTGATATTTATTTTTTAATACTCCTTTCTTGTTTTTGGATTTGTAATTTGAGTCATGTGGATCTTAATCAGCTTTTGCTTGTTTTATGAGGATGCAGTAGATTCCCAGGCAATGGGTGTTGATGAAGAATGAGTGGCACTGTACATCGCGACTCATGTATGCTTAAGTGGCTACATCATTCTAAAAATGCAGGTGAGTTTATTTATGACAAACATTCGAAATGCGTATTAATAGAGGTAAGATATTGTATGATTACATTGTCAAATGGGCTATTAGTTACTGGGCACCTTTAAGTGGATAGGTTATTTTATTATTTATATGACTATGAAGTTTGGAGGTCTTAAAACCCTTATACCTGGGAATAAGTAATTTAGCATAGATCATTCGATGATAGTAGAGTTGGTTCTTCTGAAAACACGTTTCTATCCCCATTATCTGGTGACATGCTTCCCATTCGTTTGTATTCTATGGCATTGAAATGAGTTGAGAGTTTGATTATATCTACATAGTGTCATTATGCAGTCTTTTGATATCTGAGAATGTGTTTGATAATTTTTAGGTATTCGTAAGCATAAAAAGAAATTCACTAAGATTTTGATTGATGTTATTGTTGTGCTTGATTTTTGCAGATGATTTATGTGCTCATATAATTTATAGTTGGTCAGATAAAAGGAAGAATTGCAGCATACAGTTTTTTTTTTTTTATGTTTTGAAAATCATACTTTATTGAAGGATTAATGAACGCAGTACAATAGTTTAGGAATAAGGAAACAGATACTTTCAATGACAATATTCCATAATTAAAATTTCAGGGTAAATAACAAAAAAGTAGTTTTTTAGACCTTAAATGAAATGGAGCAGAAAGTACTATGAAGAGAACAATTATTTCTGAGTGCCGCCTTCTCCACCTTTCCATGTCAATATCTTCCATTTCCACAAGACCTGTAATTTGGCATTGGAATATGGCCAGATTCAATATTCATGAGATCCTCAACAAGGAGCTCGTAGTGCCTCTTCACTTCCTCTGCGGATTTCCCACCCACAGCCTGGGCTATTTTATGCCAGCAGTCAGGGGTTTCTCTTCCATATGAAGCCAGAGCCTTCTCAAATAGCTTATTCTGCTTTGTTGTCCATGAAGATGCAAAGCCATGTGTAGAGCCAGAAGACATCTTTGTAAAATATGAAAAAATCTCTATGCGTAGGAGTGGCAAAAGGAAAAGGCGAATGTATTGCTGGAGGGACTGTATGTTTTTTGTGAACTGAGTCAGGAGCCGATGTGGAATATAAACTGCCATGCTTGCTCCTTATAAATTGGAGGGAAAAGCAGCCATTGGTGCTGGTAGTGGGGGAATAATTTATAAAGTTGTGATGTAAAGATATTATTCTGGTTTCTCAAATCTACAGATGGGAAACCTAGAGAGATTGGGACTTCCGAGAATCTAACTTGCAGTACTATCTATAGTCCTTTCAAGAAGCAAAAAGGGGCATTCCGAGAATCGAACTCGGGACCTCTCGCACCCAAAGCGAGAATCATACCACTAGACCAAATGCCCAACTTGTTGGAAGTACTGTTTTATGGAGCAGCAGTTTTGAGAAATTTTGTTGAACTTCTTTCTTATTGCCTCAGCTTCAAAGTCAGATTTCAATGAGAATTTGCTTTTCCAGTTGCTGGGATAAGATTCTTTAGTTTCCAGGCTAGCGTCTCTTATCATTTATGCGCTGCAAAAGATGATTTTAACCCTACTCGCGAATCCCCCTACACAACAGGTATTCTCTTACTTCCATTTTCTTGTACGCCTTTCAGTGTAGTATGGTATCACATTGACCTGATTACCAAAAATTTGGTGTCAGTCGAGGTATAGGATTGAATGTGAAGTACATCATGTGGTAAATGTGCCGTACTTTAGGCATTGGGTTAGGCATTTCCCGTACCCCTCCCTGCATTACAATACGATTTACAAATATCTCTAGATGAAGATCTTTGTGTTAATTGGAAGTAAATTGCGTGTTTTGACCTATAATCATGCCATTATCAAAATAATCTTGCAAAGCTGCAAACTTACTGGTTGTACCATTTAGTTATTAAACCAAGTTTCTCAATGGCAACTTGGAGGGAGTTATAACCATTAGTTCGATCGGTAGTGGAATGATATTATCACTATTTTAAACTTATGGTCGGACGTTAATTGTTATCTTAATGATATGTATTCCTTGCAGTTTTGTTTCATTTTTGCTATGACCATGTTTGTGTTTCTTACTTTGCACTGTACTGTTTTTCATCCAGAGAGTTTTATTCCCTTGTTGAAAGCAACACCATGGCCAATCGGAATGGAATTTGGAAGAAGCAATGATAAGATATGATTGGCCTTTTAAAAGGCCTTTGCCTTTTGTTGTTTTGTCATTTTGCTGATATTTTCTGATGCCTTGCCAGGTTAATCAGACTGCGAGTCAACCTTTATGGAGATTGTTAGCTACACAGAAAATTATATTACAGTTGGCCCCTTGCTAGTTTATTGATTGGAAATCAAGCCATGGAGAACAATACTTGATTTGTTTATGTAAGATTCTCTAATATTCTTTCAGTCTCTATTCAAGGACTTTATGTGTACCATTAAGATGCTCTTGTATTTTGTGTAGTTACTTAGACAGTCGGGATTACTTGTGTTATATTCTTACAATGAAAACCGATAATGGGATAACTTATGCTTGTTTATATTTTCTATATGTTTTATTTTTATCACACTTTTCTAAAATAAATCTGTTTCATAGCAAGTTTAATTGATATTCAGTCTGTTGAGAACTGCTCTTTAAACAAGGTCTGACAGACACCTTGATTACTGTAAACTGTGCTGATTTGATTCAGTTCTCAAACCATAGTAAGTTTTATTATTACTTGTATTGCTGCGTCTTTAATATTTGAATTGAACTCTCTATCTTTCAAATGAAGTTCTTATTCGTGCTTGTGTGGGTAAATCTTTACTAGGCATGCTTATTTTTTCAAGATAGTCGATTAAAGTAAAGAGGCAAGTTGTATTGAATTCGTGGGGCCAGATGCCCAAATGCTGGACGAAATAAGTAATAACCATAGATCATATATACTGGGAAATATTATATGCTAGGTATCTATTGAGCTAAGCCTACCATTTCAAAAATGCAGGAATTTTATCACATTTAAACCAATATTCTTCTCTTTTTCATAATTTTTTGCCAGTGGTCCTGCGGCTTGATTGGATCGTTTATGTTTTCTATTTAGAAATTTTTTTGTTTTAGATGCTCATCTCAGTAATGGTGCATAACATAGATAATACTTGCACCATGTAAGTCTGTGGTCTTACATAGCTATCTATGCCTTTATAGTTTATCCTAACCTTGTCGGGCCATTATTCTTCTTTTGTGCATTTATAAGTTTTCCAAAACAAAGCATAGAACCATGTTATGGAGAATCCATCAGTGTACACTCACAAAAGATTTTTTTAGCAATCAGTCCACGAGTGGGTGGCATATGGCCTTTTTTCAATTGAGTAGCATTCATCTCAATGACATTATCACCATATTCGTTAGTAATATCGTATTGAACTTTTTACACAGATGCTTACATTGGCTTTTAATAGTAATCTCCTTTGATAAATTGGTTCAGCTGCTTTACTTCTCTAGTCTGTAGCTCCACCACTGTGCGCACAACATCCTCAATTGAAACCATTCCCACTATCTTTCCATCTATCACTGGAACATGGCGTATTTGGTTCTCTGTGGACATTATATTTGACAATAGTAACTTATTAAGACAATTGCAATCAATTTCTGGAGGCTTTACAGCCTTGACATGTCTCAGATGAATTTTTACCAGTCATAAGTTGCATTGCTTGAAGAATATTTGTATCAGAAGACATCATTATCAGCTTTTTCTGCGGAAGCCAATAATTTCACTCATGGAATGTTACATTACAGGTATGAGGCTGCTAATATCAGTTACCCAAGAATGATTGTAACATACCTCATCTGTCATGATCTCACCCACTGAAGTGGTCTTGGGATGCCTCTCATTTGAAATGATTTTGTTCAGGTAATCTGATATTCACACAATTTATCACATGCAATGAATTGCTCAGTAGTTTGATATTGCTAAGGGAATGGCTTAATTTTTTTATTTTTCTTCATCGACCTGGGGAACTCTTTCCCTTTTCAATTTCATGAATTTATCAGCTTTTTTGTATTGTTGCTACTTACCCCTTTCTGTGACAATTCCTGCAATCAGGTTTTGCTCTCCTGGCTTCAGAACCACTAAAGAACCGACATTGTGCTTCGTCATCTACACTTTGAATGAAATACATGATCTAAGATGGATTATACTCGACCGATAGTTGTCAGTCACAATGGTGCAAAAAACACTCACCTGCTTTACAGCATCATGAACAGAATCATTGCTACGGCACCAAAGCCACGGCCCAGAGCTCTCATCTCCTTTGGACATCAGTACTTCTGCGACAGTCGTATTCTCCAACCCTTTCTGATGCATAGAGGAGGTAACACTTCCAAGTCTCGCAAGCACATTCTTTGTTTCAGCAATATTTCTAGCATGTTTCATTGTGTCTCGGAAAGACCTTGCTGCACGTAATATCCCTTGCATCTTCAGTTCTGTGCTCCATTTCAACAAAAAAAACTTTGGATAAATCAGTTGTTATCCTTCTGATGAAAGACTTAGAGACATGCTATGCACGCTAAAAGTTTATTTCCATGTCAAATACGCAGGTTCTTCACATATTTAGTACCTCAATACTGGTTTTGCCCCCAAGTCGAGATGGGTTTATGTTGCTGCTGACCTGCAATCTTTCAAACATTATGTCACATTATAAGAAGTGCCATTTTCAGGACCATGAAGGGCTTTAGCTTACATACCTCCAGGAGCAGAACACAAAGCTTAGTTCGATCTTTGATGTAAGAAATTCTCTGGTTTCTTTCTTAACCTGGATTTGTGCTTTAAATGGTCAGTTTTCTAGAGTCTTATCTTTCATAATCTTGCAATTATATTACTGAACGAATCGAATAACCCACATCCAGTTATGCCATTCTTGAGAATTAAGGTGTTCTTTCATCCAAATATTCTTGCCCTTAAAACATGGACATCTGTTGACTGTGTGAAAGGCCAAACACAGGAAGAGTTGTTATATGTAATTGGGTATCAGATGGATTGAATACTTGGATTTTCCTCGTACGCAATCTCTATACTTGTTCCTCATTAACTGGCAATTGATCTGTGCAGGAAAACATGATGAGATGAGATGAGATGCATGAAAATAAATTTAATACAAAGTTTCTGGAGAAACAACTAGTTTTTTTCTATTACATGTAAACTAGGAACACATAATACATAATCGGTCAGTTGATAGATAGTGTGGAAATAAACTTGCACCCATTTTCGAATCTCTGATATGAAATCTAATGACAGAATGCCTAAAATTATACGATGATGTTTGTTGGGATGTGTGGCCTTTAGTCTCGCATCAAGCCTCTCATGCTGCGTCCATCTGATTTCTTGCCGTTGTACCTCTTAAAAGAGAACCATATTAAACACAATACAATGAAAAAAATAGACGACAGTGGCCAAGAGACTATTTTATAAGAAGCGTGTATAAATCAATGGACTTGGTGTGTGGCAAATAATTGGATCATTAAGAGACTCGGTGAGCTTACTTGTTTGCCGAAGTCGAAAGGTAGATATTTGTACTTGATCATATGCATAATTTGGCGCTTCATAGTCAGGACGAATAGTACCATCCAATAACAGAGGAGGATGGGCCAGAATACAGGGACATCAAACAATGAAAAGAAGGTCATTAGGAATGCTACACAGAAAGCCTTTGTGATGGAATACCTGCAACGATTAAAACCAAGGGAAAAACAATCAAAGACAACAAACTTATGATATAATTGAAGACGTTATAAGTAAATGAAAACGTTCAGCGAAGGTCAAGACTATACCAGAATTTGAATTCTGGAAGACGGCGGACAAATGGCTTGAACTCATCGGAGCCTCTAGTGGGCAAGGAAGCCCCATCTGAGTTCTCCAGTTCAGGATCGACTTTCGGCGACAGAAACCCAATCAACAGATTCAAAACGTAGATGCCCAGACCATATGAAATTACATAGAATCCCTGCACATAGTAAACACGCAGGATATATATCGCAGCAGCTACCCCAGTCCCCAGCCACCTCTGCACTGGATGAGGGGTTGATCGATCCAAATAGTACTGAAAAGCCCTTGAAAAGTCACTCCTCCACTTGGCTAAAGGAGCCACTGCCGAGGCCCTATCAGCCCCAACTCCTTCCATAAATTTTCAAGCTGAAAAATGTAAAACATATAAATCAAATTAACCAAAGATTCCGAGACAACAATATCATACAACACTCATTGGTCTTAAATGATTCATTCATAGAACCTATATCCACTAGCCCCAACTCCTTCCATAAACTTTCAAGCTGAAAAATGTAAAACATATAAATCAAATTAACCAAAGATTCCGAGACAACAATACCATACAACACTCATTTGTCTTAACTGATTCATTCATAGAACCTATATCTACTACCTCACTGTCCGCCTTTAACATTCAAACTAAGAAAATCAAACTCAATGACCACACAGCTTGAACGCTAAACACATAATGTTCTTCAAACACCCCACAACTTCTTCCCACACAGATATACAAGCTTATTACCACCACCACACACTAGATATTCGAACAAAAACATATAGAAAATCGTCGAAGGTAGAAAATCTACAACCCTAAGGAAAGCCAAAAACTTACAAAAATAATAAGATAAAACTCATCCTTCGTCGGAAGTGAAAACTAATAGTTCTGAAGACTTTTTTACAAGCTTAAAGCTCCAAAACAAAACCCCATACCTTCATTTCCACAACCTATTGCCTCAAGCTCAATACATTCACCTCTATTTTATCTTCATTTGCACATTCCTCAGCTCATTGACCAATTCAAACATCACCACTATCTCTAAAACCCTAACAAGCTACAATCTTTACACACTCCAAATTCTCCGCATAAAAAACCTCAACACTCTCATAACGTCAACAGATTCTGCTCAAAATCCAACCTAGAGTAAACAATATCTCCAAAACCAACAAACGCAACAGATTTAGTAATTTGATCGAACCAAAATACGCTGTAAAATCAATTGACCTGCGAAAACGATTGCATACCTTCAGAGAACCGCGGGATGGATGGGGCTTGGGAACAGCTGGATCGATGGAGATCGATTCTGTCGGTTGTCGGACGGATCGAAGCGATTTGCTTCGGAGCGAATCTTCTGTGCGACTTTGTGAAGATATGAATCTCATTCTTCGTTTTGCAATTTTATAGCTTACAGAAACGACACAGGGTTGGTTTAAACGACACCGTATTGTTGAAAAGTGTTTGTTAAAGGAAACCTAAGATGTCTCTTAAGAATTGGAAGCTTCATACCTGAAAAATTGGTACAGACTCAGATTTGGAGAAACCTGGAATAGCAACAAGATTATGACAGTACATTGGGTGTCCGAAAAGGGTTGGAATAAAAACATGCAACTCCTGTAACTCGGTTTCAAGTGAAAAGTAATCAAATGTCCATCGGAGCAGCATCAGCATCCGCATCACCCTGGTCGTCGTGGCCTTGAGCTGGAGGAGCTGGGGCTGCAGCAGGTTCCGGTTCAGCAGCTGGTTCCTCTTCTACAATTTCGAAAGCACCTATGAAGCTCTGGATGGTGGTTTGATCCAATGTTGTAAAAGGCTCGTTGACTCCTAGAACTGCCACGGTGCAGATGGAGCTACTGAGTTTCTCGCCCTGTAGGGTTTCTCTGATGGCAAAGAGTGCGTCTTTGATCAGATCATCACGTGAGGCGTCCATGAAGGTGTTGAATTTGCGTTCTAGGTAGGTCTTGGCAGCTTGTGAGCGGGAACCGATGGCGAAGGCTTGGTACTCGAAGTAGTTGCCACTTGGGCAATTGTAGTATAGGTGAGCCCCTGTCTCGTCTAAGCCAGCTACCAGGAGGCCGACACCATATGGTCGTTTCCAAGAACGCTGAGTGCACACCTGAAACAGATCAAGGGGGGTTAATAGAGGACTGAGCACCTTTTAATAACTCTTTTTGTCATTCGTCATTGTGTTCAATACTAATAGAGTTACCCTCAATGGCCTAGACGAGACAGGAACACAATGATGATGAACAAAAGCTCTCAATACCCAGCAGAAACACCCAGAAAATTATATAGAAAATCCGATAGCAAGTAATCAACATAAAAAGGATAAGCCAGTGCAAATATCAAAAATCACGACCACTGACAACTTCGAGAGCAAGTGCATGTCATTGAAATCACAACAAGCCGAACAATTCTGACAGATATGGGCGAACTTATTAGTAGTAACTGGTCATACCTACGGAATTTGCAGGAGAATAAAACTGTGAGGTCAAAGCCAAGTGCTTGAACACCCTTCAATTTCTCATCAGACAAAATTGGTTGCTAAAATTTCATCGCAGATTTATTTCCTACAGCACCTAACTTATGAAGCATCCTCAAATTAGTGAACCACGAAAACAGCCACAGATATCAACACCAGGTAGACGAAAAGCCAAACATTTTTCAATGCCCAGAACTGTTGTTCATACTAAAATACAGCATTAATCTTGCGAGCATCTATACACTTCTAACATGAGTAAACTGCATCTATGAAACTTTTCTCTAAAACCGATCAATTACTGGTACAAACAAGTTCAACCTATAACCTAACAGAAAACTAAAATTGAAATTGGATACATCTGCGGCCACCATGATCTCTACACCACTTCTTGTTACCACACAGATCTCAGACAACAAAATCCTACAGTTATATGTCAATATCGTCTCAACAAAGAACTACCAAATGGCTAGAAATTCTACGCTCTCCAATCTCCATCACTTCATCTCAGTTCCAAGTGTAATCTCACTTACAGGATCCAAACTTTAAAAGCACAAAAGCCCTAATCCCTATTCCCTAATTTTTTAACATCTCTACTCATCGAATACACTGGAAAATATCTATCCCAGCTAAAATCACTAACTAAATCGCACTCCAAATCCATCAATTCCTCAACATTTTCCAAACTAGAATCGCCAAACAAAATTAGGGTTTTTAAAGTCAAACCTGAGCCTTATCAGCCAGCTGTACAACCAGCCTCCCAACCGGCAGCGGACTCTCATACGTAAACTTGTAATTGATACATTCAGATCGCATGTACCTAGACAGCACTCTCCCATCAGCTGTCAGTCCAGCAATCGCCACCCCAATATGATCGTCCACCTTAAAAATCTTCTTCTGGTGCGACGACAGCTCCGAGTTAGCCTTGTTGACGCACGCTAGAACGACATGTGTCTTGGATCGGAGCCCTATAGCTGCCGAGCCTTGTTTCACTGCTTCCATTGCGTATTCCACTTGGAACAGTCGGCCGGCCGGGCTCCACGTGGTCACATCGGTGTCGTACTGGTTTCGGAACATGGTGGAGTTTCTCGGCTCCGCGATTCGAGCTCGGTGCTAAGGTTTTGGAGTTGGAGATGGAAGATGAAGGTGTTGGTCTTGGTTTTCGTATCGGGCAAGACAGGGGAGTGTCGAGCTGGAGGGGTGGTACTGAAAATAAGATAAGTTAGAGGGTTTTATTATAAATAATATAAAGTTAGGGTTCAAAGTGAAAATTAGAGAAGATTGGACTATTGGGCCTAACAAGCCATGTAACTGGGCCTAGTATTGAATCAGGATCGAAATGGGCCTATCGTCCTTTAGGGTCTCTTTCTTTCTTTGAAGAATAAAGTAAAAATTTAAAAAAATTTATTTTCCAATTTATTATTTTATTTTTTAACTAAATTTTCCAAGTTACAAAGTTAGCAAACTCGTAATTAGGGTTTGGAGTGACACTGACCTTAGCCACTGGCTCACCAAATGGTCTCCTTGACCCTTTCATTGATTTCTTCTCGTATGACTTATTCAGTCACATATCGGTTATAAACAATAAAAATCGATTCGCGATTTATTTCTTTTGAAATGAAAGTACTAAAAGGGATCGATTTGCTTTATGGGTCAGCTGATTTGAGTTAGCTAGATAAATATATATGTATTACTTTTTATAACTCAATGTGAAACAATAAATGAAAGATTCGTCAAAAAGTTGGTACATATCTACTTTGCTGCAGAAGCTAAATATAATCATTCTTTAATATGAATCCGTCAGTCAACTTTGCGAGACAAATACAATTTCAGCCCCAAATTAGCTAGATTGAACGTGTAATGATGAAGATTAATAGTAAATAATTCATTGATACTCTCGAGTCTCAAGCATAATAATAAGGATTCAAATAAAACTTAGATGCTACAAATAAGTAAGTTTTGATAAATGGAAGAAGGAGGAGGATCCAAGTGCAATAAGTGGAAGAACTGCATTTAGTTAGAGAGAGGAAGTAGCCCTTTCTCTCTACATGTATCAACTGCGCCTGTGAACATGTCTTCTAAGGTGTACTTGAACTCGAATCCAGTTGCTTTCAACTTCTTAGATGAGAAAACGACCTTCACAGTCGTCTCATCCTCTTTCGTAAACCTGAAAAAGATCGTCGAGAAAGTATGGTTAGAGTCAATATAGTATGAGATGTATTTAATGATTAGGAACTAGACATACTGTCCATCAGGGCGTGGTGTAGTGACAAAAGAACGTCAAATATCTCAACGACTAAAATTTGATTTCTGATGGGACCAGAGCAGGGACTCTGGTGGGAGGTTTGGGGTATAATAGGAAAAAAAAAACTAGACTTACTCCGTTGGAACTTTGTATTCGGGGTACTTCTCGTTGAGCATTTTGGCCAACTCGAGGATGGGGGCATCGTGGGACGAGCAAATGTATCGTCCTTGGGCGCTTGGGAGCTCGTACAAGTAGATGTGAGACATGCATAAGTCATCCAAGTGGACGTAGTGGCCTTGTTTTATGATATGGTAGTGAGAGTCAGTTCCTACAATTTACCAAACACATTATGATACAAATCGGAAAGTTGAGTAGATTGGTGAAATGATGCGACCGGAAAGGTCGATACGAGCCGTTATAAGTATCGGCTGTTCTAACTGTCTCTTGTCACCATCATCCCCAGATCACCATAACATAGGCCCATCTCAAAAATCATGGAATGTTGGTGGCAAAATAGTTAGTAGACTTACTTATTAAGTAATCACAAATACCTCTCACAATCGATATGAGACAAATTGGATATTACAATTCGTCACAAATCAAACGTGAAGTAAAAGCTAGCGAATGATGCTTACTAGTGATTGGAGACAAGGCAGTGATGAGGCTAGGAGGGAATGAGGGAGTGATGAAAGGCCCAACTACTAGGGATGGGATGATGCTGATGAAATCAAGCTTGAGCTCCTTGGCAAGCTCCCATGCCGCTTTCTCTGCAAGTGTCTTGGACACAAAGTACATCTGCAGCCACATAAGATTGAGTCCAACCCTAGGTTAGAGAGATGTAAACAAAGACCAACTGCACTTTTGAAACCTCGTACACTGTTCAAATTGTGTTGCAAGAGATCCCAAGTTGTCTTTCAAGTTCATATTAGGGCACATACCCAACCGGTCATCTTGACGCGTCGAACAAACTCCATGTCGCTCCAGCTATCTTCCTCGTAAACCGGTTTGTTATTCTCCTCGACGTCCAGAGTCCCGGCCGATGAAGTGAAGACAATTTTTCTCACATGGGCACTTTTACAAGCCCTGATGATGCTAATCATCCCCTCAATAGTTGGCTTGATGACCTCATTCTGCGTCATTATATGAGATTATTAGGGTTAGTTTAGGGTTACTGTTCTAGAGTTCCACTATGTCAGATGCAAACATCAACATCATGTTTCATATTTTAGTATGGTTGTTAGTATGTAGCTATCGGCATTGATGACGTAAGTCAACGTCATATTGGGACTGGTGCACGGAACTCGAAATGTACCTCAGGATCTTTGGACTCGAAGTCCATGGGAGTGGCAACATGGAACACACCACTGCAGCCATGGATGGCGTCATGGTAGCTTCCTTCAATGCTCAAATCAGCCTTCCATAGACTCAGATTCGTCTTGGCTTTCGGCAAGTCCAGTAAATGTTTCACCTTCTTCTCATTCTCTGCACAAACCCAACCCAACACGACAAGAAAATTAAACCATCAACGAGGTATCAAAGAACCTTAAAAGTGGCAAAATGGGTTGAGATGAAGACCGACCTGGGTCGCGCACGGTGGCTCTCACTACGTACCCACGCTCCAAGAGCCTCATGACGAGCCATGATCCGATGAACCCCGAAGCTCCTGTCACGCATACGACCTCAGCGTGCGACCCCATCTCTAATGTTTAGGACTTGACTTAGCGTGTGGCTTTGCACTTTGTGTTGTGCGTGCTTTTATAAACACGCAGTTTACTATTTTGGACAAGGAGTGACGCGGACAGACCCTTGTCGATGCCAAAAACATCATAAGCAGACACACAGCTCCCTACTTACCCCGCACGTGCCCAACGATTACTACACCTACGGTTTGATCACGTGAGCGATCGTTGATCGTTGGTTTTGAACTACCGATCGAATTACAGTAACCAATGCCTAAACCCACGCCGGCTAGAAATCATAAAATATAGTATCAACGGTCTCTGTCTCCGGATACAAAACATTCATATACGCGACCCATGTTCTTTTGTCGTTTAATGAACTTACTTGAGAATCGGGCCTACCGAAAATTGGGCCTACCGTTTACGTCCCAAATCATCAAAGCCCAGCCCAGCCCAGCCCATTAATTTATACTAAGCACTTCCTTTTATAGTAAACTATATTCTAATTTGTAATAGGGGTGAAGAACACGGTATATACAAACCATAAGTTCTTGGCATTATATACATGAACATATATAGGTGAACTTGATCTCCTTGCTGCTGGTGCCAATTAGAGGATAGATGGAGACTCCCCACTGACTCAACCCGAATGGTGCTAGGAAAGCGATTTCGGCCATCCCAGTTCTTACAATGGCTTCTTTTTTATGAACACGTGCATCTACTCGTCCAGTTGACATTCATCAGCAGCAATGAACAAGATGACAGACCTCCTACGGCCAGTTCCTCTTTGAGCGGAATTGTGCTAGCTTGTCCCTCCACTCAGCTGCAGCAACACACCAAAAATAGTTTATGGCTATCCCACAACTTGCTTACGAGTATTTATATGGAAACAGATTAAATTCATTTCTGTCCTAGAAAAGCTGAGGTTTTTATATACAACTGAGCACCAAAATGCAGGCTAATGAGCATGAGCTTTAAACAGCTGTTTATTCTAAATTTCCTCGAACAGACTATTTGGAGTTCAGACGTAAAATGATGTTGTTGTGAATCAATGCTACCAAAGCCTGACCATTCAAAGCATCCACTGTCTATTACAATGGTCCATTTTCTATTTGGATTCACTTCCTGTATTACCTCGTCACTAGGCAAAAACTTTGCACAACACATCTTAATTAGGGTACTTAATGATACTAGTTATTGAAAATAATGTTTACCTTTCTCTAAAGAAAACTAGCAAACTAATTCTAGCTGAAATTCTTACAAACTCATCTTTCAAACATTCATGGATGAACCAACATAATCAGTTTGATTAAGTTATGTAGTTTAACTAACATTCTGGTACTAGAAGCTAAACCTAAACAAGATATTAATTACCTGCATCCTTGTACCGCTCCTCATCAACAGCAATGAACATATTGCGTAAAAGGTCAAATTCTTCTGCTTCAGAACAAGGCTTACCACTAGGCCTGAAGCACATGAATGCAAGATAAGAAAAACTGTGAACCAAGGGAACTCTAAAATCTGCAATCATAATTTTGATTCCCATATACAGTAGTTTTCTTATTTAATAATATTATAGTCATCTTCTAGATAAAATAGCCAAGGACATAAGTTAGAAAGACAGATCATCATCAATCACTTATCTTATGGTTAACTACAATTAAAAGTCAAACATTTACATTCTGCAGCAACCCTTGTTTTGAAATCATATTTATGAATCAAGTAAATAATAATCGAAGGTGATTATTTATTCATTAAAAAGAAACACCCTTGGTAAAATTAAGAAAGCAAGGCGTACTGATCAAGTCTGGTGAACATAAAACCATCGGAAGCAGGAGACTGAGGAATAAACTTTGCAGATTCAATAACCTTCACCCCATCACTATAGGCTAAATGCTTGTTAACCTGTATCGGTACCTACATGAAGAAACATCTCAGTTTGTATAAGTAGAGAAGACCATGTTCATGTCTTGTTCTTACTTGTGATGTTTTTATCCCTAAAAACGTTGAAAGCATCTGAAGGTCATGAAAATTCATTTACAACCCACCTTGCATCTCACAGCGATGTTGATAGCATCTGAAGGTCTAAGATCAAAGCTGATACAGTCTGAATTGTTACCCATCTATGCCAAGGTGAACATAAAGCCAGTTCAAGACTTGTAACAAATATACGGCTCAACGGAATCCGATTTATATCAAAGGAATAGGACATCGGTACCTTTGAGAGGTACAACTCTGCAAAATAAGCTTCATGTACTCTTTTAGTCACTCGAACAAGCTTAGCCTACACAGGACGTAATATACACAACTAGAATTACGAATTGCCCTCATAGTGCAGATATTTAAGTATATTGTGTGTGAGTTGAGCTCTTACTGTGTAACCCATTTTATCGATCATGTCTTGTGTAACTTGGTAAATAGTAGGCCTAGACTGTATATAAACAAGTCAAATAACTTAGTGAGATCATTAGTAAAATAACAGAACTGAATAATGAGATACACAATCAGTCAACTATATGCAGTATAAACAGTCAAATATAATCTAAAAGAACTGTGTTCATACAATTTGGACATTGCGAACTTCAGCCATAAGCAGGACGCTTGGCAACTCCGCTACAGCAAACAAGTTGATTCTAATTGTCAGTAAAAGTGGAAATCATGTGTTCAGAAAACCTTTAAGTTTCGATATATATGGCAAACAGTAATACATACAAACAATAATTGGAAGAAGAAGGCCAGTTGCATCTTCCATCTTCAATACAATAGCCGGGTGTGGAGCATAATCAGCCACATACCCAGCTTGAGGGTTGTTATGGGCACATCTGACATTCCTTCCATCTCTCATTTTGATAACAAACCCAGAAGCACCGCTTGTCACCTCAACTATAAGGGACAAAAATAAAAGAAATCAGCAAAGAATTAAGGATCAAGACTGTATAAACTTGCTTTCATATGAAGCAAGAAAACAAACAAATGGCTTGGAATACAAAAACACAAATAAACTCATCGTACCTGCTTCAACAATACTAGACTCGACATAGTCATCGCCACTGCCAAAAAAATTGTCAATCCTTCCATGGCCACCAGAAGATGAACTCAAGCTACACCTAGGAGTACGGATTTTCCTCACATACAATGGTTGAGATGGGACATTCACCATATTCTTCAGCTCACCTACCCTTTTAACTCCCCAAAACCGACTTCCATTTGCCCTAGAGTTTACAGAAGGACCTCGTACAAAGACAGCAAAAGTCCGTGCTTGTTTCGCACTCACTGCAGGGAAAATCACAGGCCCTTGCACACTTGCCATTAAATTCCACCTGAAAAAGCAGAAATCTTAATTTAGATTCGAAAAATCAACCCTCAAAAACTTCAGAAAATCATCAATCCACCAGACTTAATCAAAATCCAAAAAAGCATGCACCGCTTCGAGTTTTCACAACCTTTTCATCACTTTTTATACACACATGTCATACAACTTTTAGAACCTAACCGATCACTACGCCTACTTCCTCACACCAGACGGCACGTATGCGAAACTGAAATCAACACGCCACTGGCTCGATTAGGTAACGAAATTCCAAACTTCCAGTTCACGGGACAACGAAACGCACCTAATTGAACGATTGAATAAACACCAGTCAACAACTCGAACACTCCAACCAACAAGACGACTAGCTCAAAATTCCTCAACAGTTCCAGGCCAAAATCCGACGACCGCTCATCGACCGGAAACGGAAGCGAAATCGATCGGCGACAGAGCGAATTTCTCGAGTCGGAGTCAACCGATTGAAGAGAGAGATGAAGAAGCTTCGTCGATTGCAGATTCTTCGCCGAAATATCTTACTCCAGCTTGCCGCTTGCACTGCAAATGTACTGAAGTGACGATAATGCCCCTGAAAAGAAACCGAAGAGGATTCGTCGGTTGGATCCGGATGAAGGGTGTTTTCGACTTCATGATAGGACAGTTGAAGAAAGTGACAGCAGTGACAGCGGCATAGTGATGTGTCCAATAGATAAGTGACACGTGTATAACTTTACAGAATATAATTTTAATTAAAGAATAAGCGGTGGTCAATGTTTTTATTGTTGGGCCGACAGGTAAATTTGGCCCAACTGACGTCATGTCGAAGTAGACCTTAGACTTAATCAGACAACTCAAAAACATTGGATGAAAAATAGAATAATATAGTTTTTCTATTTATAAGACACTAATTTTTTTTTGACAATCTTTCATTTATAATTCTATCCATATTTAGGAGTTGCGCGTAGTTGTTTATTGACTTTCGATAATGACTTATACATGCCCAACATGAATTTATATAAGTAATCACACATTTTCCCTCATCCCACTGATGTGAGATTTCAATCAAGTCTTGACATCTCAAATTTCGCATGTTTTCTATGCAACTTCGAATACCGATATCTCATTCGATACTTGATCATTTAGGCGTTCAAATAATCAATCTTATAGTACACCTTGCAAGGATTTTTATCAAGACTTTTACTATTCAATTCGATGTATATACGATACCGAGACAAACTCATTTTATTCACACACATTAAAATTCAAAATTTCCAACAAATATGATCTTGGCTCCGGAAGATTCTTGGAATAGAAATGGAGTGATGAAATTTCTAATGTAATCTCGCATTTGTAATTTTGATCTGCAACTCAAGAACATCAAGTAAGAGGATCGAAATACTAAGATTTGGGAGAAGAGGGTTGACATGGTAGAAATGGAGATATTGAGCTCCTGGCTTGTCCAGTTGATGGATCAGATTTGGTCCATCTTTTGTTACAACAATCTGTATAAGAGGATGACCAAATTTGCTCCACTGTAAGGACTAGAGGCCAAGAGACATTTCACAAAGGATATGTTTTTTAACATAGGAAGAGAGAGAGAGAGAGGCTTGTGTTGTGCTGGTGCAGAACATTACTAGCCATGATAAACTTCATGACTTTTTAGGTTGCACCATGGTATTCCGATGAAGGCCAGCCACCGCCGTCGTCGTTGGTGACATAAGACATGCATGAGAGCGGTACGAGGCAAAGACCGCGGCTTTTTAAGTCTCGCCTTGGCTCAACGCCCCCACCGGCGTCCACCATCTGAGCCTGAAAAACAGTACATTGGTCACACATTTCTCCATTCTAAGTAAGGCAGAGGTAAATGGTGTCCATAAAAATGGTTTTGAGAAAAGGGGTTTTTGCTCACCATTTGTGTTGGTTTTATGGGGCGAGTCCTAGATGATTTCATGTATGGAACACTCAATGTCTGCATAAAAAAACATCCTCAATCGTTTACATTTTTAGGTCTTGATAAGAATACATCAAACAAACCAAAGACATTAGTATAACAAATCAATGAATGCATGCAGAACACAACTCGAAACAAATACTTTTTTTTCTTCCTATTCTATCACAAACCCCACCAGAGCCCCTGCTCTTGCTTCATCAGGAATCGAATTCTACTCGCTGAGATGTTTGACGTCCCTTTTGCCACTAACCAGACCACACCCTGATACCCTAAACACTAAACCGAAACAATAAATCCATCACTATGATAACCCTACAGAATTGGCTAAAGACGAACTTAGAAACCCTAAATGGGCTTTCCCCAGTTAATGGTGTTAGAACTTGAAGGAAGTGCAAACCCTAATTTGGCCTGCCACTAGAAGACATTGGGGCACAGTCTCCAAAAAGAATGTTTGGGGAATTGAGTGTTTTCAAATTTGATTACCTCAACCTGATTTTGCAGGAATTTGATATACCCAATTGCCTCCATTAGCACTGATGCTGTGTCTGTCTGCAACATCATAAGTAAGAACAAATTAGGGTTAAGAAAATGATAAGAACTTTTTTCATATATACCTTGCCGAAGGGTGCAACTAGCTGTTGCAGAGCTGCAATTCTGTCCCCCAGCTTCTCCTTTCTAACCTAAAAAATGAATAACACAAAAAGAAAGCTCCATTAGTGGATTTTAACTGTGAGCAGAAAAATGGCAATCAAACTTCAGCAACGTGTAAAAGTTAGTTCAGGCTAAGTGGACCTTAAATGGAGGGCAAGCCCGAGGCTCTGAGCGCGATTTCTTGGATGAAGCTTGAGATGGGTTTGGCTCTGTTTGTGATCTTTTTGCTTCAGCAGTGGATCCTCCATGGAAGGATGGTTGTGGCTGAGAATGGTTATGAGTAACAGGGCTCTGTTTGGTTAGGCCAAGATGATGAGCTTGAGACTGATCATGGCACATTCCGCCACCAAATCTGGCGGAGGTCAGGAGATCCAGAGCCTGTAGATTCATGTCCAGAGAGCCAGAAATCATGGAGTTTGACCGAGTGTTGTTGTTCAGGTTTGAGATGTTGACACTTGGGAAAATCTGGCTGAAGGTTCCTCTGCTGGGGATCAATGGAGACGATGATGATGATGATGATCCTCCATATTGACAATGCTCTGCATTTGATAAGAACTGACCAGATTGAAACTGAGGCTGGTTTAATAACTTGGTATCATGGTGGTTTAGGTCTTGAAAATGATCGTTTTGGATGTAGCAAGTTGGAGAGAGGTGTTGGAGGTCTTCAATGGAGGACTGAGTTGAGCTGATCATGTCGGTGAATTTTGGGAAGAGTAAGGAGTTGAAGAGCTCTAATTTGGATCTGTTACAGGGTTGGTGGTCATGGGTGGGTATTAGGGTTTGGTGTTGATTATCATCATCAATGTTTCTACAGGTGTTGTTGTTGAGGTTGTTGTTGTTGCTCCATGGAACATGTTTTTCTTCATTCGAGTCTCTCTCTCTGTTTTGATAGATCCTGTTGCCAACATTCCTGCAGTCAACGCGAGTCTTCAAGTTAGACAACTTGTCATTTCAAACAGTGATTGGCACAGATTTAGGACATGGGAATGGTTGTTTGGGCATGACGTCATAATGACGTATTCCTTCCTGGTTATGATCCTTCATCCGACTTTCTACTCCTATGAGTGTTGGAATCGAAACAATAATATGGATAAACACCTAAATCGAATAAGAGAAAGATAAACGACAGAATGATTTGTTTACCCAGTATCCACACAATATGTGTGACTAATCTGGGACACTAACAAATCATGAAAGATTCACTATGATGAATTTTGGATTTTGGATTTTGTTGTGTGTTTATCTATATTGTTGTTTCGATCCAACAATGAATACACAAGAATCTTTCACTTACAGGTCACACAATTTAACCTCAAAAATAAGAAAATAAGAAACTTACATGTGATGGCTGTTTGGCGACCAAGCAAAGTGGTTACCACCATTGCTCGAAGCTCCATACCAACCACCATGAGCAGCAGATGAAGCTTCCAGAGAAGAAGATGAAGAAGAAGAAGCCTGAAGTAGCTGCTGCTGCTGCTGCTGATCTTGAAGAAGATCAAGGCGGCGAGGGATGTTCGGAGACTCCATTGATCAAAAAGCCAACTACTTAACCTAAATCCCTTTCAAGCAAACAAAAAAAAAAGATTAAAGGGAAGATTTCTTCTTTCTCCTCTCTGGGAATCCCAAGAGAGCATGAACCACTTTTCTGTAAAATCAAAACACAAACCCTAGGACTCATACAGACATATCATGAAGCTCTCATCTTTGTGCTTTTGGAAGAGCTTTTGGTAATTTTGAAAAAGAGCCAAGCAAAGACTACTAGAGCCTCCAAGCTTTCTTTTTCTTTTATATCCATCTCACTTTTCCAAGACTTTATTTCTCACTCATCTTTTTCTGGGAAGCCCTGCAAATTATGGGCCTGCCATTATCATATATATATAAGCTTATGTATGATTCAGATATCTTCATCACCTACAATCCCTAGAATGTGAAGAAAGGGATTAGGGTTTTGAAGATGAGGAGTTTTAGATGTGCTTAAAGGTGCTTAAATGAGATAGGAATGGTGTTATCTTATGAGCAGTAAAAGGGAAAGATGACAGCCCTTTAATTATTTGGAAAGTGCAGATTCATGATGAACTTTGTAAGTCAAAGACTTTTGTGTGAAATTAAGTTGATATTACAAATTTAAAATCGAGACAATTATAAATGAGAATTCCAAACAAAAGACTAATCGGACCATCTCGATTTATGACAGAGGCTAATTGTAGATGTTTCTTAATAAAAATCCGGGAGGGGCTAATCGCCAAAAGAGCTCCGTACTGCGTCTTATTCCATACCTTTGTGTGTTTTGGAAGATGCTTGAACCTTCTTTACTCTCCAATAACATACTCTATGTGTATCTGCGGCATGGGGCTTTAATCTTACCCCTCACCACTTAAAAAAAATGTTTTAAGCTTTTCGGTTTACCAAAACCGCATGCTTCATTTATCAGACCAAAGTTTTGAAGGGTTTGTAAAACAACCCTTTTTGCATGAAAAAGCTTACATTGATAAGATTCCAATAGTAACTTAAAATCTCTCATTTCTCCTTTGAATCATCTTTTGAAGTCCTCTACTCACTCATTACATGAGAGAGAGAGAGAGAGAGAGAGAGAGAGAGAGAGAGAGAGAGAGAGAGAGAGAGAGAGAGAGAGAGAGAGAGAGAGAGAGAGAGAGAGAGAGAGAGAGAGAGAGAGAGAGAGAGAGAGAGAGAGAGAGAGAGGCCTAAAGTCATACCAGATAATGTTTCATCATTGTTATACGACCCCCCAATTGCAATATAATCACCCAAAATTTAATCATCGCCTGAGATGCTTCAAGACCGACCTGCATTCGGAGTTTTTTTTTTTCCTATCACCGGAATTGATTTACCTATCCACCGCGAAAATGCTTAACTACGTCAGAGCAACACAGACAGCAGGATCAAGAATAGAGAGAAAAGAGCTTTTGTGAGATCTCTCTCATCTTTCTTTAAACAAACCTGCTTTTCTTTTGAAGCCTTGTTTTGTATGCGAAAAGATAGTAAAGTTAAGATTATAAAAAACCCTAGCACTAAGGTATCATACTCTCCCAAACAACCTCCGTACTTCGATTAATAGATCAATTATTTGAGCTGATGATGATATAATCAACTCATTTCACCATTTGTCAGAAAGCAAAGTTCAGTCACATTATTTAGGGTTTAATACACTTTAACTGACACGTGTAATTAGGGTTTAACTCATGATTTCAATTTGAATCAACATCAAATTAAAAGCTCATCATATGGGAGAATGTGAGAGATCAGAAACACATTATGGGCAAGACTTAATTTCTAAAAAGCTGGTGTCTACCTAAGGGTTGGAAATCGATGAAACTGTTTTCTAAGAGTGGTTATTAGTAAAAATTTTATAAAAGTTTAACCATCAAAATCGACTTGTAGGGCAGAGAGACATCAGTAGGATTATTTTCTTACAGGTCCTTGAAAACCCTAATTAAACCTAAGTTATCTATCTCCAGTCCATCAGGGCGTGCTTTAGTGGTAAAAGGGACGTTAAACATTTCAGCGATTAGAGTTTGATTCCTGATGGTGTCAAAACAACAGCTCTGGTGAAGTTTGTGGAAAAATAGACAAAAAATTATATATAAAAAACTTTGGCATGCCCTTAAAAGAAGGGTTTCAAGTGAAGTAGCAGAGGAAAGAGAAGTTAGCAAAGTGTCATGTAAAGAATGTTTGAAGAAGATGACAGAGGAAGGAAGACATTGGAATCTGAAAAAATGGAATATTATTCTTCTGCTTTTCTTTTGCTGGTTTTGTTTATATGATTAAAGACTCAGCTGAGTCCTTAGCTTAGGGACACTGAAAGCCAAGGTCTATATGCTACCTAACCCTAACCCTAACCCTAATCTGCTATCTCCATAAGGTCCCAATCCATTATATTAATATCCCCACTCACAATAATCAAGTAATCTTAAAGTAATAAAACTCATTACTCAACCCTAATATTCATGGATTAAATCCTAAAGAGCTGCCCCGTGTTAGGTCATGGATGACATGCCACGCACCGTCCATACAATTTGACTTTATAATTCATAAATATATATTCATTTTTATATCAGACAGTTACAAACGAGGATTTCAAACAAAAAATGAAATGACGGGCTCATTGTAGTCGTTTCTTAATAAAAAATTCGTCCGCCAAAGCTTCTCCGAAAAAAGACAATTTCTGCCTCAAAATAGAGAGTGCTGCCGGTGGCTCCATACCTTTGGCCACTCACCGCCACAATCCTGATCAGTTCATCCGCTCTCACTCCAAAACCTCTTAAAAATTCCATGATGAAAGGCACGAACATAAGCCAATTAGCTGAACAACCATCGATCTTCCTCTTCTCTGCTCTCCTACCTGCCTCTTGCACAGTCAAACAATTTGTTTTTCTTCTATCGAATCTCATCCCCAACATCATCTTTTTTCGCCCTAGGCCAAAAATAGGGCATTTCTTGTCCATTAGGATTGTATCAGAGGAGAATGAGGCATGCAGCAAAAGATCGACAAACCCTAATTAGGTTCCTGAGGTTGCTTTATTATTCTGCTTCCCGCTTGGCCTTTGCCAGTACAGGCTGTGGGTTTTATTCATTTATTTATCTAAACCGCGACATATAACATGGGTGGCAAAAGACATGAAAACGCCTTGTGGGTTAATGTTGTATTTACTTTGGGATTCATTGTGGGGGACAAAACATCACAATCTACAATGCAGCAAGCATATCATGCTTCAAAACATGACCCTTTATTAACTTTGTCACTGCCAATATTTAGCCGCAAAATTCTTATGGATGTGCTGATTTGAGGATCATATCATCACGTGCAGTTCTTTGTATCAAAACTGAAAAAGCTGCACACGACATCTCACCTTGAATTTGTATGTTTTTCTGTCCGATATTCCGGATTATAAAGGCTATGGAGTCCTTCGATTTGAACCTCAGTCGATTCAAATTAGCTAACAGCAACCTAGAGTAGCTAGCTTAGTATTTTGAGTGCCCTACAATGATCTTTGTTGGGCCAAAATCAAGAATAATGTTGCCAACTTTGATGGGTCACACTTGGTGTAAAACCCAGCTTCAATGCTTGAAATGAATACTGAGAACAAACCCTAGCTTGGGGGCTTCAACCCACTTGTGGGTATGTTATGGTAAATCTAAAACCTATATCACATCAGAAAAAAGATTCCCACACCTCATTTTTCGATATAATTAGCTGATGACGATATGTACTACTTGACAATTACAAACAGATAATATTACTTCTTATAAGTCAATATGAGACAATTACAAACGGGAAATCGTAAAAAAAAAAAAATTGATTTACACCATCAATATGCAACACAAACTGGGCCAGATAAAGAACCATTCCAACTTCTTGAGCCCAGAAACTTATAATTTTGGGCCTCAGCCCAATTTTTAAACGCGGTCGTTTTGAAACGAACGACCCAATCTAAAGAATCAGCCAACGCTCCGAATCTCAAAGTCTCAAACCACATAGTGAACCAAGGTTACTGTACATATATAAATATTACAAAGAAATATGACGTCAGCTCCTTCATTTGTCCACATTTCCATCGTCTTCCTTTTGTCGCTTCTGCAGAAAGAATAAAAATTCCATCTTCAATTCCTCCGATCGCCGATCGGGACGAGCAATCGGATCTCGAATTTCCCCAGAAGCGGCAGCTTTCCAACAGACACGATGTCAACATCCTCTGCGCCTCCACTATTTCAACTGGTAACCCCCGATCCGTAGATCCGACCGTAGATCAATTGAACCCGTTCCGTTTCGCCGAATGCAGGAAAGCCTCGTTCAAACTTGACCTAGTTTTTTACTTTTGGTCGATACTGGCTGTGATTTTGGTTCAAAGATGGCGACTCGCGTGGATTTGCGTGGAATTTAGGGCTGAGGAGTGGAGTGAATGATGTAGGGTTTGGTTGCGTGATCGAAGTGGAAATGTTTCACTGGTCGATAGTGGGGCGTAATTGAGTTCGAGAGTGAGGTTTTTAGGGTTTCTGAGTTGTGTTGTTGAAGATCGATCGACTTAGCTGAGTAAGGACTCCACTTGCATCACTTTTTTTTCCATATTTGATGATGTTTCTATTCTGGAGATTTCTTACATGTTGTATGTGTTTTTAAAATATTTCCTTTTATGGATTGAAATGTCTCCAGTCAACTCTTTTCTTCCAATGATTTTGATCATCTTAACTTTCTCAGTTATACTCTATGAATCTGGTTTAGGGTTCTTCAGTTGCAGGATGAAGCTGCTCGGTACCGTTTTTAGTTTTAGTTAACACTTTTTCGATATTCGATTTATGATTATGGTGGTTGGTTTGCAGCTCCCGCAATGTGTGGAGATTTTCAAAGTGAAAATTTTAGTGCTTGTAGTGTTTTGGTGTATGGAAATCGGTGTCTTGTTTAAATAGTTTTGTGGATTTTATGTAGAGAAATGGCGACGCCCGTTGAACCCCCTAACGGGATAAGAGCAGAAGGGAAGCATTATTACTCAATGTGGCAGACGGTGTTTGAGATAGATACGAAGTACGTACCCATCAAGCCTATCGGGCGAGGAGCGTATGGTATTGTGTGCTCTTCCGTTGACAGGGAGACTAACGAGAAGGTAGCTATCAAGAGGATAAATAATGCGTTTGAGAATAGAATTGACGCGTTGAGAACTTTGCGTGAACTTAAGTTGCTTCGCCATCTTCGACATGAGAATATTATTGGTCTGAAAGATGTCATGATGCCTGTGCAACGGAGGACTTTTAAGGATGTGTATTTGGTTTATGAGCTTATGGATACCGATCTGCATCAGATTATTAAATCGTCTCAAGCTCTTTCGAATGATCATTGCCAGTACTTTCTCCTTCAGGTATACATTTATTTCCAAATCGAAGTGGTTGCACTGTACTTAGTAATTTATTTTTTAGTTCCGCCGGATTTGATGATGTGTCAAAATATGTGTTTCGTTTCTTTGTATCTTGTTTCACATACTGAGCTACATAACACTCGAAAGATACATTTGCTCGAACTATCTTGCCTCGTTTTCGAGTGAAGCTGATTCTATTTTATTTTTTGGGACAGTTGTTGAGGGGTTTGAAGTACCTACACTCGGCGAATATTCTACACCGTGACTTGAAGCCGGGGAACCTTCTAATAAATGCAAACTGTGATCTGAAAATTTGTGACTTTGGGCTGGCGCGTACCAGCAATAGCAAGGGTCAGTTTATGACAGAGTATGTGGTCACCCGTTGGTACAGAGCTCCAGAGCTTCTTCTCTGCTGTGATAATTATGACACCTCAATCGACGTCTGGTCAGTTGGGTGCATATTTGCTGAGCTTCTTGGCCGCAAGCCCATCTTCCCCGGAACAGAATGCCTAAACCAGCTCAAACTGATCATAAACATCCTAGGAAGCCAGAGAGTGGAAGATATTGAATTCATCGACAATCCTAAGGCACGCAAGTACATCAAGACTCTACCATACACTCCAGGCACACCCTTACAACGTCTTTACCCCAATGCCCATCCCTTAGCAATCGATCTACTTCAGAGGATGCTCGTTTTTGATCCTACAAAGAGAATCGGTGTCACTGAGGCACTCCAACATCCTTATATGGCTGGACTATACGATCCTAACAGCAACCCTCCTGCGCAGGTTCCTGCTGACCTTGACATAGACGAGGATCTCGAGGAAGAAACCATAAGAGACTTAATGTGGGATGAAATGTTGCACTACCACCCCGAAGCTCTCGCACCCCAAATGGACGTCAGCTCATAACCTTTCTTTTTTTTTTGTTATGGTAAGGTCCATTCTTGGCGACGATACCTCCAGCTCCGGTCTCCTCCGGTGTGTATTATACTCTTTCTTGCTCATCCACCTAATTATGCAACATTCCCTTCCTGTCATTTCCCAGCAGAACTCATTGTCTCTGAACTTGAGTTCCAAATATGTAACATATAAGATTTGGTCCTTAGGCCGGTCTGTCATAACCTAGGAACCTTGTAGTCTATGCTTGTCTGTTTGGTGGACTTGTAAGAGACATTGTCTGAATAAGACCTGTATTTCAAGTTTCAGCATCATGTTTCTGGGGCATTCTCCATTCCGTTGTTCTGATACCATGTTGAATACTTGTGGCCATTGTAAATCTGAGCTTACCTGAGCCTCCAACTTGACCATATTTCAGCCCTGGCCAGTTAGACATATAAAATATTTTGTGGGTCAGAATCAGAGGAGAACCCTCCTTTGTAATATATCTCACCGTTGTCAAGCACTCAAAGGAATAGACAGCTTCAGATGTTTAGATCTAACATCGTTCAATAGCCCAACTTGCTAAAAAAAGTACAATGTCAAAACATCTTTAAGCATAGTTTAACCCCCAATATTATCATAAAATGCGTTTATTCAATCGGAACGTACTTTAGTTTCTCGAATATGTTAGCACTAAAATGAAAAATAAGAAAGAAGAGAAGCTGATTGACTATGTGAAATTATGTTATTTTAACTAACACGCATTAATTTGAAAATAATTTCAATATCGACTTCTGACGATTCACTTTGTCACCGACTTTCAAGAATTTCCGAAAAAACTCTCATTCACGAGGGTAAAGTCTTCTAGAACCGATATGTTATTTAGGTAGATCTAGGCAATAAGAGCTTGATAAATGCCAAGAATGCAATCTACATAGTTGAGGGCTTGAGGCATCATGTATGGTCAAAGGGATCATCTCCATGTTGTCCCCTTGTCCTTTGAAAGGACCCAATTCAATATTGACATTATCATATCATGGACTTGAACTACAAATTCACTCATTCAAGAGCATGATGATGTCATAGAGTAATATTAAGAAAGATATAGCCAAAGGACAAAGTCTTTAACTTGGACTAAAGACTTGTAAGAAAGCAAATTACTGAGAGGGCGGACTAATTTTGAATCAACAAGATGGCTAAAAGACATCATTAAGATGCTGCCCATTAAGAAAAAAAGTAGGCATAGATTTTAGGGTTTGCTTTACTACTAGGGTTACAACTGACCAACCTTGAACATGGCTTAAGAGTGTCCAAAGGGGATGCATGGAATAAAAGTTGCAGTCACTAAACATGAACATGTGTTTCAATGGGTGACATGTTTGACTCTTGTCTTAAATTATGTACATATGTTAATGCATTGAGACACTACTTGTCACTTAGGGTTATTATCACGCCCGGTCCGATTCATAAAAAATCGAAGGATGAAAAGAAAATTCGATGAAAAATAAAGTTTTTATTTGCAATCAGACATCGAATATCCTATTTTTCTTTTTACATTAAAACGATCCGTTTGAAGTTGGGGAGAATATCCTAACAAATCCATCTTATAAAATAAACCCTAAATGGTCCACATTGTTCTCTTCGAGTTGATAAGCCCTAACTTTTTATTTTTGTATTTTAGGAAGTAGATAGAGACTATTAAAGTGGTGTACAAAAGCTGAAAACATGCACAAAGCAATGTTGAGCCAAATCAAAGTTGAAAATTTTCTTTCTTAAGGACCAAAATCTTACATAGGTGAAATAAATGGACATCGATGGGCTCATAAATATCAATCAAACACACGTGTTTGTATAAGCTTAAAACCAGACAATACCCTAATCAATCATGAAAGGTGCTTAAATCACTGCATACCATCAAAACATGCTCAGCCACACACGTCTTTGTAGGTTTGATGAGATCATGGTCAAGATTTATAAAGATGAAGAAGAGACGTGATTGCATGAATTATACTTAAAGTTGATTTGAAGGAGTGAAGATTGAGGACCAAAATGAAAGAAAAGTTGATTAGCTTGAGATAATGTCCATGAATTCAAATATGAAGTCTATTTTATAATAGTTAGAGAGACATTAGGGTTTCTATGCTCTAAACAGTTGATTAACCCTTTACAAGTACGTCTTCTAGAATTAAGGGATGATTATGGATTTCTATTAAGGGATGATTATATTTAACTTCTGCGACAGAGTAGATATGTATCGGTTTTTTAGCGAACTCCCATTTGTAATTGTTTTATATCGAATTGTTATAAGAAGAGTAAATCTTCTAGAATGACTATAGAGCAAGATGTGTACATGCAGGTTGGAGAAGTAGGTTGCATATGTTGGAAGTGGAGACACATACAAAAGATGAGAACTATGATAAGCTATAACCCATTAAAGCTGTGGGGTGGGTACCCTTAATAAAGCCTCGAATCAAGGCATGTGTAGAAAAGCGAGTGTGTTTAGGGGTACACTACCCTAGTAGAGAATCTTTTAAAATGGAACCCATGCAGTGAGAAAAAGAAAATACACGAGTGAGTACCTATAAAATCCTACCTAACATATCACTCACTTCTTTTTCTCTTAGAGCATCTCTTCCACCAGCTGCTGGATGATTTAAGGCTGTAAACCTTATAAAGAAACTGAAAAGTACCGATTGAACCTTAAATCATTTAGCAGCTGATGTGGAAGCTGCTCAAGCTAGTGAATATGCACTTGAATTTTCTACAACAACATATGATGATCCGATCCGATCCGATATAAGTCAAATTTTAAATCATGATACCCTATTTATCTCCAACCAAAAACCCTATGTAAAACTCAAGATCCTATTTTTTAATTTGCAATAAACACATGTCTCAAAAGGATTGAGTGTCACTCATAATCCCCGCATTCAAAAGTTAAATGTTTTTCTTACATGTTTTTATGATAAAGACATGTTTATGGTAATATCCGAATCCACTAATCTAATGATTCCGTATATAACAAGACTAAATTTGTGATGAGAAAGTTAAAATCTTTTTTCACTTTTTATCGCTTGTAACCCTATGTTGATTGGCTCTATGTCGTACACTAGACCCCTTTTGGTACCATCACCAATAATTGAACCAAAAGATTTGATGTTTTTTGCCTTATCTTTGCCCTTGAAAATGAGGTGATGTCTCTTAAGTCGACTATGTGACCAAGTGATTAAATATGAGTCCCCAAAAAACAATGAAGCTACATATCAATGCATGACGAACACAAGCACTAAGGTACTTTTTGAATACTTTAGTGGCTTCAGTAAATAAAATTTTACTTCGCTTTATCAGAATCGATTGAAACCCTAAATCTCTAAATAATGTATTGAACTCTGATGAACCAAATACCTGTGCCGTTGCCTGATAATCTGAATGGAAATGAACCGAAACGAAGTATAATCTCTTATCTTCTAAATATATATATATATGATTTTGTGAGGGATTAAAAAGCAAGAAATATTCAATGTAAGCTCCTCCAACTCTCAAATGCAAATAAATTAATGAAATGCATATGTCATGCATTGCGTAACAAAGTTTATATTTTTAAATCTCTCTTTACTTTTCTTTTCGTCACGGATCAACCACTAATTACTTGTCATTACATGTTGCTCCCATTTTCTTATTTCTCTTTCTTAAACCCTAATCATGGATTCAACAATATGTTACCCACCGATTCTTCAAAACATCCATAGCTTGTTTACTTGATTAGGAAGAAATTTGATCAATAGATTGTTGGAGAGAATTTAAGGAACACGGATATGGTTTTAAAAATGTTTCATCAAAAATAATATATTTATGAATCAAATAGTAACACATTTGAGTGAGCACTTAACAAAATTCATGATATTGAATTGTTAAAGTTTAATTTAATCACTCGAAAAAATATATATAACTAAATTAATCAATTAGGTGTTTGTATTAGTTCCAACCCTAACCCTAACCCTAAGCATATGGTATATGGGAAACTTGAACCCTAGAAGTTCTTGAAGATTTGCTGACGTCATTGCTGAGTATGGTTAAGTGGTAATTTATGAATGACCCATCACATAGTCGCGTTCCAATGGTTATGTGACACGTGTATAAAATCAACTGCTCAGATCAAACTGTGAAAAAAACAAATCCCGAGGTGGCTGTGAAAGTCATGCAAAAAAATAGATTCATCAAATCACATTCTTGTCAGTCGAATCTTTATCAACTTCAGAGAATAGGATTGCTTGCAGACAGCATATTCTGTCAGATAATTTAATATTCATAATTCACCAAATTCTTACCTCTATAAAATTACCACAAATAAAAAGTAAATTTTTTTATTTGAAGAGTTGAAACTAATTGAACTGAACTGAAGTATTGAAATTTTAAGCGAAAAGAATAAATTTTAAGTTTGTTTTTATTTTTATTTTTGAAGTAGCTGAAATTAACTGATCTGAATTGAACTATTGAAATTGTCAAAAGTTGAAGTTTCTTATTTGAAGTAACTGAAATTAATTGATCTGTCTACGATTGAAATTTTAAGTTTAAAAGAAGAAGTTCCAAGTTAGTTTTTATTTGAAATAGATGAAATTAACGAATCTGAACTGAAAGATTGAAATTTTTAAATGGAAAAGAAGAGGTTTCAATTTTCTTTACCTTGTGAATTTTCAAGTACAACAAAATGAGATGATGAAGAAATGGTGGGTGTTAAATAAACAGCTAGGGCAGCTAAGAGACCTGTACTGTTGTCTCCAGCATTTCTTTGCCACCCCCACATGCCCCAATCACACCTACTACTAGTCTTCCTTGTAGTTGATGACCCCGAGTTTTTATTACAATTCGACCCCTCTACTTATCGAAAACGCCCAGCATGGCCCCCAAGTTTCGATTTTGTATAAAAGTGTTTAGTAGTTTTGATGCATATTCAACTTTGTTGTAATTTTGTATATCGGGTTGGGTCTAAAGTTTCATCATTTGATAAAGATTTCGACGGAAATTGTACAAAGGAATACTTGAGGGCGGTAAATTGAAGGAAAGTTGTAGTTCTGGGTCAGTTTTGTAAATACACATTCTACATTGTCCTCCACTTGGTTCAATGATTAACCTAATCCAAGTTGGCAAGTTCTTCTTTGCTTTCTAGCTCACCATTAATTCTATAAATTAACCCTTATCTCCTTCTTCAACCTCTTCCCTCTCCTCCTCCCCATCTTCTCAGATCTCTTGAGATTGCTATTCAGTCCCAGATCTGCACCTCCTTACAGAGCTCTCATCTGCTCTCTTCTGCTCTTTTCTCCCTCACCAAAGCTCTGCCCATTTCCTCCCAGGATCAATACCTTGATCTCTCTCTGTTTCCATCTAATCTCACCAACCCAGTTCCCCAAATTTTCAGATCTCCAACACCCAGATAAAAAGTTCCAATCTTTGCACAAACCCAGAAACAACAGACCCTATCTTAAATGAGCTTTATGGTGTCTTAGATGTTCCTCAAGCTACATGTATACAGTACTTAGTGAACTGATACGTTCTGGGTTTATGATCAACTCCTCATTAAGGCGCAGGACCCATTTAGTTCAATCCTTCTCTGTTTGCTTCCTCTACTGGTTCTATGACTTTTCATGAATCATCTTGTCTCTGAATCTGACCTTGATCTAAATACATCCTATTGCTATCTTTCTGGGTCCTCCTGTGTCTTCTACTAATCTGTTACTGACTTTGCTAAAGATTCATATATATATATATATATAACTGAGGAAGGATTATAAATCTCAGCTCTAAGTAATAGTTTGTTACAAGTGTTATTTTTGCTATGGCAACATCTAGTGGGAACTCAATCTCCACAACCCAGATTCAGAACTCAGGAGGGTCTGAGGAGGTTGGGGCGATGGATCAGAGGAAGAGGAAGAGAATGCAATCCAATCGGGAATCGGCTCGCCGGTCCAGGATGCGGAAACAGAAGCATTTGGATGATTTAATGGCTCAGGTGAACCAAATCAGGAAGGAGAATCATCAGATTATGTCAAGCTTAAGCATCACCAATCAACAGTATCAGAATGTTGAGGCTGAGAATTCCATCCTCAGAGCTCAGATGTGTGAGCTCAGCCAGAGGCTGCAATCCCTCAACCAAATCATCCACTGCATAAACACAACCCCTCCAGCATCAGCAACAGCAATTACAGCCCCAAGCTTTGACATTGAAGTACTTGATTATGGCTTTGGTGAATATGGTGATGTTCTTCAGACAGGTTTCATCAACAACTGGAACAATAACATGGGATACCTGAATCAGCAGCCAATCATGGCATCAGCAGACATGTTCCAATATTGAATTATCACCAGAGACTGATTGCAATATAAAAAACCAGGAACCACAAATCAATGGGGGTGTACCAAAGATAAGGCGTCATAAAAAAAATTTGTGGTTAGTTGAGGGATTCTAAAGTTTGTGAAATATTGGGTCATCAAATAAATTCATGATATGAAGAGATCACAAGCTTTTAGCTATGTTCATCTTTTAGTTGTATGTGGAAGTGGTCTAACTTGGTTGAAAATACTATGTAATTTTTAACTTCCAAGTAATGATATGATTCTTGTCACATTTCTTGCATTACCTAATCATGTTGATAACATCCATTTGATTGTAAGACTTTTAGCAAGCCATAGAATGGAAAAAGATGATTATAAAAATAAGAATGCAATGCATATGGCTAGCTAATCTTCATTGTTTATGACACTTAGAATATGCCCTCTAACTAGTGTTTTTGTCCTCCTTCATTGATGCCAAAAATCACTCATTGAACTCTGTGGGTAGACCAAAATAATATCCTAAAACAAGCTTCAAGAATATAAAAAAGGATGCTCAACCCCACAAGATACAGAGAATATGAATGAAGAGTAGCACAAGTAATGTCATACATGAAAATCTTTACCAGCGCACAAGTAATTTACTGAGAATAGAAAAATAATTCCCTTAGATGGGGGCTGAATGCATCTGTTAGCTCATACTAGTAAATAATATGTAAATTACACTGCATCATCCCCAATCTCCTACTCTCATTGAAAAATATTCGAGGAAAAAGAGACATGCAAAGATCAGGACATCAAATCAATGCCAATTTCCCACTAAACCTGACAATGGTGCTACTGGTGTTAAGTCCCAAAGGTGCATCAGAGTTATAGAAGGTAAAAGTTTGTGGCAAAACCGCCAATGAAGGGATCCATATATGTTTCTAATTGCAAAAAGACGTATCTCTTACAAAAGCAAAAATCTAGAAACGCGTAAAGATTTCTCAGGGTAGTGTATACTTCAGTTACAAAAAAGTTGTACATCAAGATTTGAGAGGTAGTGTACACATGCTGAAGGGGCTATTAGTCGTAGGGAATTTGAATGTACGCAGCTTCACAGATAAAAGGGACATCAGCATACATACCTGATAGAGTGCATCTGATGCATTCCAATACTGTGAATAAGAATCCAAATGCAAGTGCTGTCCAGACATGCATTCCCAACTTACCCCAGTAAAGAGCTTCAGGCATCCATCTGCAGCTTGTGCCAACCACCTGAAGCCCAATTTCCAGAAGCATGCCCATCACAACATGAAACCGGAAAAAATGGGGCCACTCCTTTCTCCTTACAATCCCTAAGTAGGCAACAAAAAAATATGCCATCAAGAACCAGGGAGGCAATTTTCCAATGACACCCAGAAAGGGGTAGGTCATATATTCAAATTGTTCCAGGAGGGGGCAAGTTAAAGGCTGTCTTTGCGTATCCACGTCTCATGAAATGGCATCAGGTAAGGGAGGCAAGCGAAAGTTCTCCAATACCATTGGGGTTTCTTTGTCATAGGAGGATATCGATATGAGTATGGAACATCCTTGGGTGATGCATTGGAAGTCACAAATAAATTGCATCTTGCAGGTGTACTCGTAATTGGTTGTGATATGCCAACAAATTTCTTGTAAAAAATGCGGATGATATACTAGAGAAGCTGGAAAGCCTGCACATAATGATCATACATAGCATAATGTAAGAAATACCATTAGAATTTATACTTGAAGGATGTAGTAAATGCTAATCAAAAGCTTTCGTTTATGCCGATATCGTTTGTGCAAGCATGAAAGCAGTTTTTCATCAAACCATGGACCCATATCACACATTTTTGAAACCAAGTTAAAACTTAAAAATGAATCACATTTTGGCAGATGAATAAACAAAGTAAAGAATTTCATGAAGGCCTTTAAATACCTGCAAAATCTAGCTTTTTCTGGTATATGCTGCTACTGTAAGTAGAATCTACCATCACCTGTCTTTCTCGACAATAAAGGCTCTAAAGGCGCAGAATGCGTAAGAACACATCCTGATATCATCTTTCATCAGTTGTTAGTCTTTCAACTTGAGTCAAACCTATACCGCCAAAGTAAACAACATATAAATCAGAAACAGTGAATAAAAATCGAACACAACATACCAAAATAAAAATTGCCTCTTTCCACTTCCATATTCAATTCATTCCCAGCACTTAAAAGTTCATCAACCAGGACTTCAAATCCACTTAACATACTTCATTTCGTCTCTTGTATTCATAATGTGATCACAGCATGCAGATTCTGAACGTTAGATAAACATGTAAAGATTGCAATGATATTCATTAATAGTTCTAAGCAAGCTGTAGGTTTGATCAGATTGAGTCGCATTGGTTAGCTGGAGTTGGCGGATTTGTTGAGTCTCAAATCGGAACACCCCTTCATGTCCGCACTGCTATTCTAACCAATGTGGGAGAATGGCACTTAAGTCATTTCATTTGTCTCATCCATTCCATCAAAAGTCTAAAGTTTCAATAACTTCACTCCAACTTTGGAAATTAATTTGTCATTCGATACTCATCCGACTTTAGTATTTCAAAGATAGATTTCATAATCCTTATTACAAGAAAATTTTTCATTAATGTTTATCAACTCAATCCGAGGTGTACTCCATACTTAAATCTTGGTCACAAAATGGGGCGCAACACCATTTTCTTCACACATAATACCCATTATTCCAACACTCAATACACCAGTACATAAAAGTATCTCAATTTTCAATATACAATTCACTCAAATTTTCATTTGTACCTCAACTCAATTCTTATCCATAAACTACGCTGCCACCAACTTCAATAAGGTACAATCCAGACACATAAACCGCATCCAAAACTCGTAATGCAGACCTTAATTCCATACCCCCTGAATAAAAAGTAAACACAAAAAACCCTATTACCAACAGCATCACAAAACCCCCAAAAAAATCCAATTCAGATCCGAATAAACTGACCACAGAATTACCTCCAATATACGCTCGAGCGTCGGTAGTCGAAGCTAGTTGTTTGAATCCACAGCCAAGCTCAGCTGCGATCCGAGACGGAGAATTCAATCCGCCGATTCCGGAAGCCGCTCGCTGAAGCTCCTCCCTTTCTGATCCATCATCTTCTCGGGCCCTGTTTGTTGGGCCGACGGTAAAGATGGGCCGGCCCAATATGTCCAATTAATCGCAAATACTCTGATTATAATAATATACTGACACGTGGCAAAGAATATCTGGATTCGATCTGAGATTCTCAGTTGTTTTTTAGGAAATTCGTCCGCGTGATGTTTTTTGAACACACTTATAATTAATGCCGTAACAGAATCGACCTCAGTCCTAAGTAGAATCTATCTTAAAAGAACTGGTCAATGGAATTTCGTATCTGGATCAAATTTCCTAATTTGTCAAAAACTAAATCTGTCCGTTAGAATTTCGTATCACTCTGCTCGTATAAATACAAGCCCTAGCAGTCCTCCTTCTCATGCAATTTTAGAGAGAGAGAGAGAGCAATGTCGATTGAAGAATTGAGTATGTGTTCTGAAGATGAGATCACTGCGGCCGAGGCTCTCCTGCTTTTGTCCAGCGGTAGCGAGAGCGTGAATGTTGAGCTCTCCGAGACGCATCATTTCGATGATCCTCCGGAGGACGATTTGGAAGATGATGATGATGATGATGGGGTCGGCATGGCAGCAAGAACTCGGTCCAAAACTCGAAAAGCTCTGTGTTCATCAATGGCGGCGGAGGAGCTTGACATGTACCAACTGCCGCCCAAGAAGAGAAAAAGAAGCGATCCCAGTTCGGATTCGGATTCGGATTCTCCCAAGAAAGCGAAGAATGTGAAGAGAGAGAATCTCGATCAAGGCCCCATTCCTCCGCCGGAGCTGCCAGAGAATTTCAGGGCGGTGATCGACGCGATGGGAGGCACTGGTGAAACCCTTGTGGTGCAGAAGCGGCTGACGGCCACAGACGTCAGCAGCCACCAGAACAGGCTTCAGATTCCATTCAGTCTGCTGTTCAACGACAGCGATAGCTTCTTGACCGATGCAGAGAAGGATTTATTGGACGACAAGGATGAGAGTAATCGCTGGAATCACATCGAGACTCCTTTGCTGGACCCGGGCCTGGAATCACACACCGTACCGCTGCGAAAGTGGGTCATGAACAAGTCTTCAGGTGGTCGTACCCAAGTCTATGTGCTGAACAACCCTTGGATTGAGATTGTGTGGATAAATGGGTTGGAGGGTGGCGATGTGGTTCAACTTTGGGCATTTAGAGTCGGCCAGCAGCTCCACTTAGCGCTGGTCAAGCTGGACGAGTAGCTAGGGTTCCTGTCCTGGCTAGCATCTGCAGATCCTTGCTTAGGATTTTAGTACACAAAACCACGTTTTTAGCTGCTTCATCATTGATTCTATTTATCAGGTCTCAAGTCATTGATTCTATTCATCATTGTTATAATATGATAATTTTTTTTGAATTTATTTCTCAATTTACTGTAATAATATATGTAATATTATTTAATAGTTGAAATTGATATTCAATATATTATTGATACATTCCGATTGTAACTTAATATTGTAATCTTTAAAAAAAAATAGTTTTGCATGTACTTGACAAAATATTTGAATAATGCGAAAATCGTATATTGAAATGCATAATTAGTATCACGACCAAATTTTTGTCTTATATTGGCCACCAAATTATTTTTAAGGACATGTGGGTTGATCTTCAACTTTATTCCAAATAAATATTGATAATGTCGAGAAGAATTTTAAGGGAATTGAGAATAATTTTGTGAGTCATACTGAGAATTTCGAACTTCAACTTCACGAAAACTTTGTTTTCTACAACCCTTTTTCTTTGATATTTTTCATAATTAGGATGAATAATTTATGGTGACCTTTTATAAGAATAAATTAGAGAGAAAACTAAAAGAAATTAGTAAGAGATGATAAATTTTTGTGTTCAAAACATAGCAATATGTGATTTTATTTATAGAGCTTGAAACACAAATTTATTGGTGTATATTTTATACAATTTTGCTTATTATTTGTTCATTATGATTTTTTAAGTTTTGACTCTCTTAAATTTTCATCAACTATTACAAAAATTGACACTTGGCAAGCTTTTGTAGCCAATGAAATTATGCCACGTGTCAGCTTCTTCTCACATTCATTAAAAGGATAAAAAGAAAAAATCGGATCCATAATCTTATTTTCATCGTCCATATGGATGCCCTATCTCTGGTTATCTTGAGTGAAGGAACATAACCGTGGAGAGAGTTATTTTGAAGCTCTTGATGGTCATGTTTCTTTGCCCAGACAGATTCTCATATCTGCTGCAGTTGTTGTCAAAAGGAGTAGACAACTGGAAACCCTCACATCCACTTCTTCAAGTTTACATCAATGTGTCCACACTGGTTGAGAAATGAGATTACAGATCAGCATTTTCATCATAAATCTCCCTGGCAGGTGACAAGTTGGTTGGAAAATATTAAATCCAGCAACTAAAACTTCCACCCCCAACTACCTCAACTCTCATAATTTTTCAATCAAGGATGTTTCTCAGAGAACCCATTTGGGATGAGATTTCAGAGGTTTGATCAAGGTGAGATTTGGAGACTGGGTTGAAGATGATGGAGGATTACATCATCAACTTGATTGTGGTAGCTGTGATTTCATGGACAACCCTCTTCATTTTCATCAGATGGGTGTTCCCCAAGAGGTCATTTGACTTCTGTAATCGCCTTGTTTCCACTGTTCATGCTGTTGTGGCTGTGGGTTTGGCTTCCAGATCTGTTGAGGATTGGAGGAGACCTGTGCACCCTATTGCTGCCCAGTCCTCCCATTTGCAGGTAACATGTTGGCTTATAAGTTATAACATCTTGGGATTGTGCTAAGAATGTTTGGAACATGACATTGACATGCCAACAATTGTTCCAGTTTTGGGGTTTGACCTTTAATTGTGGCGTTGACTTGCAGATGCAGAGCTTGGGGATCACAGTTGGGTATCTGATCTACGATCTGATATGCTGTCTTTTCGATAAGCGGGTGAACATAGACAATGCAGTGCACCATGTAGTAAGCATTGTAGGACTTGGAGCAGGCCTGTTTTACCAGAGGGTAAGAAAGCTGCTCACTTGTTTAGTTCTCTGGCCAAATTCATCAACAATGAGTTTCTTTGGCAGTGTGGATCGGAGATGGTTGCGGCGCAATGGATAACGGAGATTTCAAGCCCATTGCTGCACCTGAGAGAGATTCTGAAGGAGGTTGGGTACAGAGACACTGATCTCAACTTAGCAGCAGATGTAAGCAAGCAGCTTGTTGCTTATTTTTTTTCCTAACCCTGTTTGTTTGGAGCTTCTTATGATTGTGAAGCTTGTCGGGCAGGTTGCATTCTCTGTCGTGTTCTCGATGGCACGAATGGTGGGAGGGCCTTATCTCTGCTACGTTACACTCTCCGGTGATAACCCATTCCTGATCAAGGTATCTTGAACTTTAGTCGATTTTCATGGTTAGTTTTGGGTGTGAATTTCTGTGGCTTATGCGGTGGACTGGTTGTGGGTTTTAGGCCATGGCGCTGGGGCTGCAGCTGGTCAGCGTCTTCTGGTTCTACAAGATTGTGAGGATGGTTAAGTTCAAGCTCATCAAGAGGACCTCAATGCAGAAAAAGGTAGAAGCTAGCTGAGAAGCAGTTCATCAGATATGTAACAAATGTTGTAAGTTGACAAACATGTTTAAGGCTGGAGCAAGCCATATTTCTTCATTCAGGCAATTTTACACACAAATGGCAGTTAATACATGAGACAGGATAGGATCCTGTAGTCCTCGATTTTAGTTAACTCGACGGCAGTTGAGTCTGACCTGTCCATTAGTTCCCAGCACCGGGTTAACATTGCCCATTTTAACCATAGATGTGGCGAAATGGCTGAAGAAGAGGTCCTGATCTTGGGCATAGGTTTGCACCAGCTGCATTGTATTCCCTGCATTTCCAGTGTACAGAACTTCATCGGAGGACAGAAGGCCTCGGCCGTAGAGTATCAGCTTGTAGTAAGTGTTGTCAAATCTTGCAGGGGAGGCGAAATCCAGAGGCGTGATGTTGCTGTCACCGCCTTTTGGGGGGCATATTGTCTTTAGATTTTGGTAGTACGAGGATTCGAGGGTTTGGTCTGGGAGATTGTTCTTGTTCTGGTTGTAGAGACGTTGCTTGAATGTCACGCATCTGGCCATCCCTATCGTGTGCCCTCCTGCAAAAGCGTAGACATTCATTAGAACTCAATATGTGAGATGATCCAAGTAAATATGAGGTTTTACCTGAAAGCGCGACGAGGTCTTGCTCGTCGAGGCCTTGTTGGCTGAACTTTGAGATGAGGGTCTGCAAGGTGGAATTAGGGGCAGGGATTTGGGTGTTGGCTGCATTGATGTTTGCTGTCAAGGAGTCCATTCTTCCTAGTGGAAGTTCCCAAACTGGTCCGCCGCTCTGCGAATTGTAATCCATGCATATGAATGAAGTGAGTAAGATTTAGAGTAGGGTTTGAGGTTGAGTAGTGAAAAAGTTTACCAGAAAGGTGGAGCCACGAGCAGCCAAGGCAAGTATATCTGCGCAAGAGACAATGTGAGGGCATGAGTGTTCCAGCTTCGCCTTTATCTCATCGATGACTTCAAATCCTCTCAGGGAGTTTTTATTTGGCCCTGCATTCTTCTCGCTTACTATGTTATTTGCATCATCCAGCAGCACAGAGGCGTCGCAGCCCTGAGGTAGAACAGAGAGTGTCAGAATGCACGGAATTTGTCAGCATCAGAACTCCTGGAGAAAGAAGTTAAAGACAGGTAGTTACCTGGACAAAACAGTCATGGAAGTGGAGCCTGAGTAAGGAAGCTGCAACTCTAGGATCAGCAGCTATGGCCTTTTCCAGCACAGACAAGACAATATCATAAACCTGTGGACAAGTCTCTTCATAGTAATGAGGAGATAGGCTGTAAAAGCTTTGGCTACTGACTCCGCCTGTGGCTGGAGCACCACCATTGGCAGGAAGGCCATTGCCAGGCCAACCCCAGCTGCCACCCCAGCCGAAACCGAAGCCTGGGTTTGCTGCAGAGGGAGTGGAGGAAAGGAGGAGGACAGTGAAGGGAATGAGAGCTAGGAAAGGCTTGGAGGCCATTGTGGGTTGATTTCAAGGTGCCTTGTGGTATTTGCAGGGCTTGGCTAGCTGTTTTATAGTAGGGGAATATGAGGGGGTGTGAGTTCATCTTGTCCTGGAAATCAACAACTCCTGTAACAGAATACCAAATGGGTATGACTTAGTCTAGCTGTGAGATCAATTGAAGTACAAAGTGAGACAAGGAATGATGTGGATGAAGAGAATAATGTTGACTGTGTTTCTGGTATCACCTGCTCCATGAAGAGACTGGGAAGAACATGCAGATGCAGGCATTGGATATTTGTTAACATTATCCAAAGCAGCTGAAGATAACCCCAAGGAAAGTGATTAGTGAACAGCTTTGTTGCAGTCTCTGAAAAGGGGAGGAGTGAACTAGGGAGAATCACCGGCATATACCCTCAAAATCGATGGATCTTCGGAATATAAATGGAGCTCTCTAGCTGGGCATAAAACTTGGCAAGCAACAGTTTAACTGAATAACAACTTGCTCAGAGATGTAACCCTCTCTGCGAGGCATTTGTAGGAGCAATGCAGCAGGGAGGACATGAAAAGGCGATCTTTTGGAGACAAGGAACCAACCCAGAACGCCTTTCAAGGAACTGTTATTCATCAGATTTTGCTCAACTCATATCGAAAGAGGACTAACAGCTACACTTGTGGTTCAAATTGATCCAGTCATGAACTTAATTTCAGTAAGAGGAAAGGAGTGGTCTTGCACCTGTGTAGGTCTGTGCCAAGCCTTCATAGATCTGCTTCTGTCTCCCTACCCAGGAAACATGTCAACAGGTCATGCAAGAATATACACAAAAACAGATGTCATAAACTCATGTTCCATGCATGCCATACATTATTAATATACCTTGAAGAGTTAAATATGTCATTTGCCTATAAAATTTAATTATCTTCCTCAGCTTGCTTCCCAAATTTTCGTAATGCAAATGAGTAAACTGCTTTTCTTTTGGTTGAGGTTCCATCAGCCACTAATTTGACAGCCTGGGAGTGTAAAAAAAGGAAGATCAATTTCATAGCAAAAAGTAATATGGATCAATGAAAAGTTTCCTATATCAGACTTGGAGCTGTGCTCTAAAACGACTTGAAGAAAATAGAGATTGGATCAAACATTACCATCGAAAGACTATGCCCTTTAGATATCAAATCTCCCAATTGACTCTCGAGTTGTGATTCCGATGGGCCTTCTACTGTACTAAGTGCCTTCCCTTCTATCAGAGCCGTAATTTCACCCTTAGGTTGGCGAGTGGAAAACACGTCCCTTGCTTCACTCAGAGTACCCCGCCAAAACTGTAAGAGGATAAACAGAAAAGGCCTTAGTGTAGTAGATTTAATTCTGTGGGCAACTTTGCTCGAGTTTAGGACTAAACAGAATATACTCAAAAATCTCCATGACACCCAAACTGCGAAAAGGTTGGTCTAATAATATGACTAAGTATAAATTAAATGAGCCGAAACATAGACCGTGACAGTATTGTTGCAGTATAATCTTGCCCTCCCAGCTTATCAGATGAGCATCGTTGCAAGACTGAGCAATTGATCACACCCCAAAACAAGAATTTATCAACAAGAAAGCACTACACAAAACTGACTACCAACGAGCCAATTTTACCTCTTCATGCATTTTCGTCATTTCTCGAGCAATGACGCATCGTCTGGAAGACAACAAGTTACGGTTAGCTCAGAACCCAATGAGACTTTGTATTCGTATGCGTGATCCATCTCTTTGGTCAATCAGAGTTGTAGACTGAAGCAGACTCTTTTATGTAAATGTACCTTGTGGCGCTGAAAAGCTCATTAGTTTCCTCAAGAAACTGTAAAAGCTTGTGAGGTGGAACAAAGAATATCTGAGTCGCTGCTTCGTTTGCAGAAATTGTAAGCCTCTCTCTTCTTGATGGTGCATGCTTAGGAAGAAATCCAACTGCAAGGAAAACAATTAGCAATGAGCTTCATATGTAGTTCTATTGTGATAATCTTTAGATTGCAACCTTGCTCATCTTCACAAAGTATGTAGTTTGTACGGAGGATCTGATGAGCAGCTTACCAAAAGTGAACTGATCTGTGTTCAACCCTGATGCAGAAAGTGCAGCAATCACAGCAGATGGCCCAGGAATGGGAGTCACGGGAATGTTCTTATCCACACACAGTTTTGCCTGCAAAAGTATTAGATCATGCATAATCAATAGGAATAGGAATAAATGATAGATACTTGCAATCTACAGCACAAGTCACACATTAAACAAGACATGTATCATTAAAGAGAGTGAGTGGCAACTGTGAGAATGCTCCAATTTTAGTATCACCAGTTGATTAAAGGCATTAGTTATTTAGTCTGCTTAAGTGTATATGACCAGTTGTGTGGTTTTGTGAGAAGACTGCAGCCACCGATCAGTTAGGAGCCAAAAACTACGTATGATACACAAGCATTCATCTTTTTCAGCAGCAGCTCGGAGACAAGAGATTGAACAGAAAATAATGTAATTAAGAAACATTAAGGCATTCACCAATTCCATGCCTGGGTCGCTAATGCATGGAGTCCCCGCATCACTAATTAGTGCCACAATTTCACCTTCTTGAAGTCTCCTCACCACAGAGCGCTCTCTTTGAAATTCATTAAATTTGTGATAGCTTAACTGCAAATCTAGAGCCCGTCATTAAGTTGATAAATGTAATCAACTAACAAACCACTGAACAAGCTTCAAGAGCCTTACAAGGGGAGTTTTAATGTTGTAATGCTGAAGCAACTTCCCTGAATGCCTGGTGTCTTCAGATAGTATCACGTCAGCTGCCTTCAACACACGAAGCGCACTGAAAATTTGCACAACTATTTACTAAAAAGGCTAATGAATCCACACGAAGAGGCAAAGCAAACAAAACAAAAATCACTTTTATTATCAAAAGCATCAGAATAAAAACACAAATTTTCCATAATAGGCCACTATATGTGCTACACATCAAACAAAAGTAGTATGCTCTACCGTAGTGTTATATCTTCAAGGTTCCCAATTGGTGTCCCAACTAAGTATAATCCAGATTTCACCAGACCCTAAAATAACAAAAACCAACAATGTTCATAAGCACAAGCTCTGTTTACACAATCAACACTAAGCAAGGGTACAAAAACCAGAAATTGTTACTTCAATTACAATTGGCCAATTCAAACAACAGCACAAACAACTGAAGGTCTGAAGTCACTTCACTCTGAATCCAATAAATAACACTAAAAGTTCAATAATAACTTACAATCTTCCACAAATACTCAACTTTCAAACATGATGATTTCTAATACAACTTTCTAGGGTTTTGAAACTAACATCACATACGCAATAAATTAGCAAAAATCTCCAAATTCACTTGTAAATCTCTTACTCCTTTCGGTATTTCATTCGATTCAATCTCGACGTTGCTCCCTTCGCTATTCCCAGAACTGCCACAGTAAGCGACGACTCGACTCCTACAATAACTGCCGGAAGCAATGGCGAGTGTCCTCGAAGACGCCGTCATCATCACGGAGATTCGACTCAGCCGCGAATTCCACGGAAGCGAAAACGCGTAGCTTGCAGCCGTCGCAGCCATCGGAGAGACCAAACGCAGCCTCGTCTCTTTCAGTGACTACGCCGCATAGTTGAACGTAGATGCAACTAAAACGACGCCTTCTGAGAAACAGGAAATAGCGACGAAAATGACACCGTCGGTAAAAGTATCCTATATATTTTAAATTTAAATTAATCAAAAGAATATATATTTATGGGAGTCAACGATGCAGTGCAATCCATGGCTTTGAGCTCGAGCAAGATGCATATGAATGTTAGAATGGACAAGCAGTAATAAATAAAAAGTAAATATAAAAATATAAAAAAATTTATCCAGTTTATCACAGAATGTGACTATGTCTAAGAACATTACCAAGTTAGAAATGTACTTTACTATTTCCGTTACGATCATTACGTTTCAACTTTTGTAGTATGAAACTTGCATAATAGTGCAAGAAATTTTCCAAAACTTGTGTAAACAATCTCATGCATTAGATACTGAGTTGAATATGCGTTGACCAGAGGCTAGAATGTGCTTGGGATCAAACTGCAACTTGAGCTTGTTAAGTTGATCCCACTTTTGAGGTCCATAATGAGCTTTCCAGTCTTCCGCTGACGTGTAATAAGGTATGTATTCCTTGATGTTGATCTGGGAATTTCTGCAGAATTCAAGAACTTGACGATTTATGTTTTTCAGATACTCCAAGGTGTTGGTCTCCTCCGATGGGCTGGTTGAGGCTGACCAGAGTAATGACACTGCATAGAAAACATCCTCGTCCGGCGTGACGGCGGAGGTTTCAGCCTCCCACCTTTTTCCACCACAAAAAAGTTTTAAGGTTAGATAAAGTGTCAATCTCAAACCGGAGAAAGTTAATGGAAAGTTAGAGGAAGTTACTTGTTTCTATTCACAGGATAAATTATGAGTGGTCCTCCATTGGTATTATTTATCAGAATGCCCTTAAACACGCCTTGGTCAAACTCAGCTATCTTCGACTTTGGGACGAGTAAGTTGAGCCAAGGGTGTGGGACGTCCCACAGCCCCTTAGCTCGAAGGGCTAGCTCGCTGGCGTGAACACGGTCCAAGAATTCAATATAGGGCACATCTTGCCTCGACTCGGACTTAGGAATATACTCGAGTTTCGTCAACAAAGCCTCAACTTCCTATTCATGTGATTGCAGACGATGTTAAGGACAGTGACTTAGGAATCAAGTAACCAAAACCCTAAATGATTCGCCACAATGGTTTAACTAGACAACATAGTATAACAATGCAGAATTTGACCTTAAATAAACAACATAGTTCACAAGATTGGTCCAATTGAATTCTAGCACCATTCCGACTCAAATTCGAATACTAGAATTTAATATAAGCTTTCATCTTTGTTTGTTTTCATTCTCGACGACGTGGGACAATCCAAATGAATATCTCTCAACAATATTTACCTGGTTGACGGAACTGGAACTCGATTGGCCGTAGTTCTTGGCGACTTCTAAGCTGTACAAGATTCGAGAGCTTGGATCGGAGGCCGATTGGTTGTAAGAAACAAACCCTTCAACATAGTCAAATCTTTCAGAGGAGGGTTTGTCTTGTAAGGAAATTAAGTACTCTTGATCTTTAGTGAACGTGTTGAAATCTGAATAGAGTACCGTGATCCACTTCACCTGGTTACAGAAAAGTCAACCACAGCTCCAAAGTCAATATAAAAACCCTAATCAAAATATGTTAACGTGTACCCTTTCCGGAGCCGGTTCAAGAGGGATTCTTGCTCTTGTGATGATCCCAAATTGTCCAAGTCCTCCAAGAGCCCCATAAAACAGCTCAGAGTTCTTCTCTCTAGAACATGTCAAGATCTCACCCTTGCCTAAACAACATAGGATTTTTGTCTCAACTGTAAAACCTTAAAACTACACTGACGGCAAGATGACGTCATGATATCATACCTGTGACCACATCCAGTTCATAGACATTGCTGATCTGGGGGCCAAAGTTGTAAGTCTGGCCACTCATGCCAGCATTCGACAAGGTCCCGCCGACGGTCAGGTACAAGTAATCGGTCCATGTTTTCGGGGCCAGGCCGGAAGCCAACGTGGCTTTGAGCACATCAATCCACAGCTCTCCTCCCCAAACATCCACATACTTCTCCTCAACACTAACTTTAGGCCAGTACTTATCAGTGTCATTCAAAATCTTGTTAAACTGCCTACTCATGTCCACCACCGTGCCCGTGGAGGTCATCGTCTGCCCGTTGACCGAGTGCCCGTTGCCCCGGGCAGAGACAAGGAAGCCTTGACCTAAGTTGGCGGACTTGATGAGCTCAGCAATGTCCTCCACTGACGCTGGATAGAGGACAGCTCTCGGCTTGATTTGGACCTCCAACCCAAAGTCACGCGAGGCTGCTTCTAGGGCTGACGCGTCTGTGGTCAAGAGAACAGGTTCATCATCTCCATGTAGATGCTCCTTCCTCGAACCATAGGCTGATCCTAGAGAGAGAATTTGTGCAAGGATGGCGAAAACGAGTAACACTCTTGACGCCATTGTTGCCATATTGAGGGTTGTCAAAGCTCCTTCTTGAATGAAATTTATACGCATGTGTTGATTGATTTATTGGCTCAAAAATTTAGATGTCAAATTAGGAAATATATTGTAACAATATGAAAAACAATCACCTTTAAGATATATATTTTCCTTTTTAAAAAAATATATTCTTAAGAGATAAAAAGATACACAAAAAACAAGTTTCCTCTCTCCTCTTATTTTCTAAAATACTTTTTTTTTAAAAAAACTCATCCCGTTAGAGTCCCAACCATAATACACCACCACAACCACTAGGCTAGCTCTTGGTGGGCAGATAATACTTTAATTGCACACAAAAAAAAAATAAGTATTTAATGTATAGAGAGAGAAATTAAATGCGAAAATGGCATTGATGTGAACTCATTTAATTTGAAGTTTTATTGATTGTTAAATTGGTCAATGAAACTACATTATTATTCAATGATTTATTTCGGTAATGTATCAAATTTAATGACTAGTCTTGGAAATTTGAAGAGATGTAATTATCGACTTTTATATGTGTTTTTTTATTCTTATAATTTGCATGATTCGATGAAGCCGTTTTCATCACTCAAGATCTGCGTTTTTTTATTATTAAACGTAGCGTGAGTCAGAATCAAATATATTATCTTTATTTAATTTCATTCGAGATGACGTATGGAAGAAAAAAACCACTTTTATTAGCTATTTTTTTAAATATAATATAGTCATATATTTTTTAAGACATTTCACTTTTATTAACAAAAACAAATTGCTACTGCCGGTAGTGTTTTGTTGCGTTATTTTCTTTAATATGTTGAGTCAGTATTAAGATAGCGTATGATGTGGAAAATCGAAACAGGTTCATACCGCTACTGCCAGTGTAAGCACAAATTCAGTATTATTGAATTATGTGTCTAAAATAAATCCCTACTAAATTTGAGTCATACGAGTAGATGAAAACTTTAGAATTTGAAGTTATAAAACGAGAGTTTCTTAATGTTACAAGCTAATGGAACAGCACAAATTTACTGCTGGTGGCGAATTTTACTTACGAGTACTCGGTGGCATTAAGTTTGTTATTATTGTCTGTAGCGATTTGTCACATCATACATCAAGTAGAAGGATGAGAATAAATATTAATAAAATGTTATTCACAAAAGTCATGAGTGAAAGAAGAAGAAAAAGTGAAATATTTTAGAAAAGGTAAATTATAAATTTTCAAAAAATGGTAGATCTGAATTTCTTATTTATATTAAAGTTACTAATAAGCTTAAAAGACAAGTCAAAAGCACTATATGTACATTGAAAAAAATAAATATCTAATATAATATTCCAATATGAATATGCTTGTGAAGGTCAACTCACTATAAAATCCCCATAACTGGGGATGGGTATTTTTTATTTCCTATTTTACACAAACTTTCCACCATAATCCTTAATCGAATCCTAAACGCTGATGTTTGACGTTTTTTTTATTATTAGACTACACCCTGATGAGAAGCCCTCCACCATGCATTATTTAGGTAGAGGTAACTTATAAGAGATTATTAGCATGTAGCAATAATCAAACCTGGTAAATAATGAATATAGCAACAAAAAAAAAATTGTTTTCTTTTTTATGTTTAACGTCCCTTCTTGCCACTAAATCATGTTTTGACGGATAATAATTTAGTATATATTAGATATATACTCTGAAATCACATGAGTTTTGTATAAAGTTAGATCAAATGACGTCGTTTGAATATTAAATTATTTAAAAAATGATATCATATTTTGGGCAGTAATCAAAACAACAAATTTACTTTCTCTCATTTAAATAAATTAGTTGATTTCCTCGTATCATACGAAAGAGACCACATAGAAAACAACTGCATGAACACACATCATATGCCCATTTTCTAACCCAGACAAATGCATTCCCATTACATCGAATCTTACCCAAATCTCTCCTTTGGAAAAAGAACCATTCAAAATTGCACTCAAAACCTTATCAAAATGATGGAACAATTCGACCAGATTTGTTACCATATCACGCCCTATATATATGTGGGTCAATCTTGGGACCACATATTTATCCATGTGTTACATGCATGTTTTGTTGGAACTTTGAACAAGCATGAGCATGAAAAATCTTAGCCAAACATTGTACGTATCATCATGGGACTAATGAGGGAGGGTTGCTCTTCTATATATGTGTTCCCACATAATTCTTGAGGGACGCGGGATAAGACAAGATAGAATTTGAACGTTTGATTACCCTTGTTAAAATCAAGGACAGACCAAGTGATCCTCGACCTCATTTAAAGACCTAATGATGGGATCTGAACTACAAAATCTGTTGGGGATTTAAGTGATTTCACTTGTGTGGACGAGTGTGTGTTCTTTATGAATGGACAAGGCAAAGAACTGCTTGGAGCAGTTTCTGGAACGTGGCCACTATTGGTGCCCACTATGGATGTAACTACAGCCATGTTATCTTGTCCTGCGGACGGGTCCCCATACATGTCCACTGCTCAAGTAACCGTTCACGTAACTGTCCACTACGCAGACAACTACCCACGTCCCCATCTTCAGTAACCGTCCAGCGAACTTCCTGGAGGTTGTGTTCTTTATAAGAACAAAGAGAAGAACCCACATAAGATATAGAAAGAAATATACAATAAGAAAAGACAACACAAAATCTGAGTTTCTTGGATATATTTGAGTGCATTTAGACATTCTTGAGTGTGGACTCTTGTTTGGAGCCTAAACGAGGGTTGTAACGTTTGTCTTATCTCATCTCGAATTTCGTGGATTCCCCAAGGCTCATAGGGGGCGAAATATCGATTTAGGAAAGCTTCCACGCGATTCAAACGATATCTGTTGTCATCGATCACAACCCATTGAGCCCACGGGAACAACAATCTAAATCGATATTTTCGGTGATCATGACCACTGTCCGAGAGATAGCAAGCAATGTGGAGAAGCTGAGCAAGTTTGAAGGAACTGACTTCCGGCGTTGGCAAAAGAAGATGCATTTTATGCTGGCCAATTTGAAGGTGGCCTATGTGCTGTCCACACCCATTCCTGAGGCAGGGGACGATGCTCCACTGGAGGACATAAGGCGGAGGAACAAATGGGAGAATGATGACTACATCTGCAGGGGACACGTCCTCAATGGTATGTCCGATTCCTTGTTTGATATCTATCAACATTTTGAATCTGCTAAGGAACTGTGGAATTCACTTGAATCCAAGTATATCGCTGAGGATGCCTCAAGCGTGAAGTTTCTTGTAAGTAATTTCAATGATTACAAGATGGTGGACACACGTCCGGTTATGGAACAATTCCATGAGATACAACGTATCTTGGGGCAATTTGCCCAACATGACTTGAAGATGGATGAGTCCATCAAGGTGTCAAGTATCATTGACAAGTTACCTCCCTCGTGGAGAGAATTCAAGAACATGTTGAAGCACAAGAAAGAGAATATTTCTCTTGATGAGCTTGGTAGCCATTTGCGCATCGAAGAAGGCATTCGTGCGCAAGAGAAGGGCAAAAATCCAGAGGTGCCTAATTCCATCAATGTGGTGGAAGAAGGTGGGAACAAAGGGAAAGGCAAGAAAAGGCCTTCCAACAGCATGGGTACGGGTCCATACATAAAGCAGTCCAAGCAAGGGACGGGTGCTGAGAAAGCATGTTGGACTTGTGGTAAGATGGGTCACTTAAAACGTGATTGTCGTGTTGAAAAGAAGAAGAAAGCAAATGCTGCAAACTCTGTTCAGGGTTCTAAGGAACCTGTTCAGAAAACTCATCAAGGTCAGAATGGGACGGGTCCCTTCAGGGAACCTGTGCTACATATGAACACCTATCAAATGGTAGAATATGTAACTAATATTTCTGAGGCATGTTTCATGCAGACTGATGAGACTTCCTGGTGGGTAGACTCGGGTGCAACAGCACATGTGTGTAGGGACAAGAGCATGTTCCAAACGTTTACCTCATTGAGCAGTGGACGGGTCCTGCGCATGGGTAACGAGTCTGTAGTTCCTGTACTAGGTTGTGGACAAGTAGTGTTAGAATTTTCTTCTGGAAAGACATTAGATTTATGTAATGTTTTATTTGCTCCTCAAGTTCGTAAAAACTTAGTTTCTGGTGCACTTCTTTGTAAGATGGGTTTTCGGCAAGTGTTTGAAGCCGATAAATTCATTTTGTCTAAGAATGGCTTATATATAGGACGCCTAACATCGAGGTGCTCAAATACTGATGATGATTGTGCGGACAGGTTCCGGACAGAGTCCATGTCAAATGACTTGACTCTGGATCCTGACTCATGGACGGGTCCTCAAGGTTCCTCGGAGGGACGGGTACCTGTAAGGAAAAGTACCAGAGTAAGGAAAGAAAAGTCATTTGGAAATGATTTTCTGACTTACTTAGTTGAAGGGACTAGGGACGAAGTCGGATCACAGTACATGTACTGTTACATGAGTGAGTCCGATCCTAGAACCTTTGATGAGGCTTTGAAGTCTCGTGATGCATCCTTTTGGAAGGAGGCAATCAATGATGAGATGGATTCCATCTTGGGAAATGGTACTTGGATATTAACTGACCTTCCACCGGGTTGCAAACCGTTGGGAAGTAAGTGGATATTCAAAAAGAAAATGAGAACGGACGGAAGCATAGACAAGTTCAAAGCAAGACTTGTGGTTCAAGGCTTTAGACAAAAGCAAGGGACGGATTACTTTGATACATATGCACCGGTTGCTCGCATATCAACCATCAGGTTGTTGATTGCCTTGGTGGCAATTCACAAGTTAATTATCCATCAAATGGATGTCAAGACAGCGTTCTTGAATGGAAACTTGGAAGAGGAAATTTACATAAAACAACCGGACGGGTTCGCTGTTAGGGGACAGGAGCACAAAGTGTGCAAACTGGTCAAATCCCTATATGGATTGAAACAAGCCCCTAAACAGTGGCATCAAAGATTTGATGAGGTTGTATTGTCCAATGGTTTTGTGTTAAACCAAGCGGACAAGTGTGTGTATAGCAAATTTGACGATTCCGGTAATGGAGTCATAATTTGTCTATATGTAGATGATATGCTGATCTTTGGTACAGATCAGGGACGGGTACTCAGTGCTAAGGAATTTTTGTCATCGCAATTTTCCATGAAAGATATGGGGGAGGCTGATGTTATCCTTGGAATTAGGATAATTAGAAATCAGTCGGGACTGATGTTAACACAATCTCATTATATTGAGAAGGTGTTAAAGAAATTCAATTATTTTGAGTGTAAACCAGTTAGCACCCCATATGACCCTTTCCAGAGACTCGTCCCCAATACGAGAAAAACTGTTAATCAGTTGGAATACTCTAAAATCATTGGGTGTTTGATGTATGCAATGACTAGCACCAGACCTGACATTGCATTTGCAATAGGTAAGCTAAGTCAGTACACAAGCAACCCTGGTGAGCATCACTGGGACGCGGTACATAGAGTACTTAGGTACCTGAAAGGAACCTTACACTGGGGACTCCAGTACACAGGGTATCCTTCTGTTATGGACGGGTACACAGATGCAAGTTGGATTACGAATGCAAAGGACTACTCCTCAACAAGTGGATGGATATTTCTGCTTGGGGGAGGTGCCATTTCATGGGCTTCCAAGAAACAAACTTGTATCACGTCCTCAACAATGGAATCAGAATTTGTTGCCTTATTTTCTGCGGGAAAAGAAGCGGAATGGTTAAGGAACTCAATCTGTGATATTCCATTATGGGAAAAACCAGTTTCACCCATATCAATATATTGTGATAGCGCAACTACATTGCCTAAGGTTCATAGTCATGTGTACAATGGAAAGTCTTGACACTTGGGTGCGAGACATAGTGTTATAAGAGAGCTCCTTATGCACGGGGTGATAACGGTTGATTTTGTTAGATCACAACAAAATATGGCTGACCACTTGACGAAGGGGTTAGCGAAAGACTTGGTTTCAAAGTCTAATAAGGGGATGGGACTGGTACCCGAATAGTCCTCTAGGGGTGGGACACCCAACTCCTACCGGTAACTCCGGGACAGAGTTCAATGTGGCACAAGCTCATTTCTAGAGAACTGGAGAGCACAAAATAGTCCCCAAGGGTGCTCTTGTCCACTTGAAGAAGGTTAGTTTTCTTTGAAAAAATGTAAGGAGTGGTACACAACAGGGGACACGTCCCCTGATTAAGGAAACTACCTATGTATGCGTGAAGTTTGGCCGCTTCATGAAGCGATTGGGTAACGCTTCATATACGCATATGAATAGATATGGACTCAAGGCCGTTAATGAGTCAAGGAAAGACTTTTGAATTGTCATATAGCTTGTGTGTGTGTTACCTTTATGCATCCAAGAGCAATATGATGGTTCAAATCTTATAGATACCATTCATATTTAGGGTGTTTGAAATAGCACACTACGTGGAAATTCAATCCTATGGACATTTCCGCTTATGCACTAGTTATGGTAAATGCACTTAAATGGGGGAGGATTGTTGGGGATTTAAGTGATTTCACTTGTGTGGACGAGTGTGTGTTCTTTATGGATGGACAAGGCAAAGAACTGCTTGGAGCAGTTTCTGGAACGTGGCCACTATTGGTGCCCACTATGGATGTAACTACAACCATGTTATCTTGTCCTGCGGACGGGTCCCCATACATGTCCACTGCTCAAGTAACCGTTCACGTAACTGTCCACTACGCAGACAACTACCCACGTCCCCATCTTCAGTAACCGTCCAGCGAACTTCCTGGAGGTTGTGTTCTTTATAAGAACAAAGAGAAGAACCCACATAAGATATAGAAAGAAATATACAATAAGAAAAGACAACACAAAATCTGAGTTTCTTGGATATATTTGAGTGCATTTAGACATTCTTGAGTGTGGACTCTTGTTTGGAGCCTAAACGAGGGTTGTAACGTTTGTCTTATCTCATCTCGAATTTCGTGGATTCCCCAAGGCTCATAGGGGGCGAAATATCGATTTAGGAAAGCTTCCACGCGATTCAAACGATATCTGTTGTCATCGATCACAACCCATTGAGCCCAACCCATTGAGCCCACGGGAACAACAAAATCTAGTCTGACCCAACTGTTTCTTGATATCGACTTTCTTTGTTAGGGATTTTAGGATTAATTAGTTTGGGATAAAATTTTGGTATAATGTAACATTAGATATGTTATATAAGGAATACATGAATGATGTTTCTGAGCAAAATCAAGGCAACATTAAGTGCGTAATGTTTTCTTGTGACGCGGTGATAATGTGTTCTTGGTTTGCGTCACTTGCTGAAAGGGACAGATCTCTTTTGCTCAAGACACATTCTTTGCATGTTATTTCATTCCCAATAAAAGGAGGACCGGTTCCTCACTTTTGTATGACAACAAAAAAGACAAAAAAAATAACCCAATAACACTCAAAATACTTGTGTTGTTGCTCTCTTTACTTACTCTAGTTTTGCTACTTGCTTTCAAGCCAAACCAAGAGTGCATCGGTAATAATATTCCACTTCAGATTTCAGGATTCTCATATAAGTGTTGAAATACTGATTTCAGAAAGTAAATACACGATATTACTTTAATCCAAGTTCAATTACTACTTTATCAAAGTTCAAAATAAGAGAATCTCAAAGACAAATCAATATCTCTCGAACCCAAAAAATACAAACATCATTCAAACCGACATTCTCCGACATTCTTTACACCACCTCAACTTATAGTCGAATAATGGTAAGTTAGTATAGTAATTTATGAAGCTCGTCTCAGGTTCGATGGGATGAGATAAGGACGAATTTGGGATGTTATAAAATATACGACAACAAGTTAGCAATCAATGGAATACTAACCTCTTAAAACCTGTACTATGTTTTCATATGTCTTTGCGAATTTGGGTTTGCTTACTACTTGCCGGTTTCTAAAACTAAAAGAGTTTCTCTCTCGAGATTTATTGAAGCTTGTACTCGAGCATGTAAAAACAGTACAAGAAAATTCAGGTCAGTCATATGATCCGAGGACTGATAAACAGCATTACATCAACCATTTCTGGTCCCCGAGCCCCTGTCTTTCGATGAGCAATGCCGCGTTGAAAATGTGTTGACCGGATGCCAGAATGTGCTTGGGATCAAACTTCAACTTTCGCTTGTTAAGCTGGTCCCACTTTCGAGGTCCGTAATGAGCCTTCCAATCTTCTTCCGCTGTGTAGAAAGGTGCATATTCCTTCGCATCGATTCGGGCATTTTTCAAGAATTCGAGAATTTCAGCATTTTTTTTCTTCAGATATGTCGAAGACTGAGGCTCGTCCGATGTGCTGTTTGTGGCTGACCAGAGGAATGACACTGCATAGAACACATCCTCGTCCGGCGTCACCGCCGAGGTCTCCTCCTCCCACCTTTAACACCACAAAAAACAAAACAAAAAACTAAGTTCACACATTTTGTCATGTTGATTACAAGTACTTGGAAATTTGTACCACATGGACTGATAAATGGAAGAGATATTAGTATATCTTAAATTACACAATCATGACTATGAACCAGGACTTTAAGTCATATAGAAGTGTAAACCAAAATATTTAACTATTTCCACATCGTAATCTCAAACATATGGAGTATAAAAAAGTTCGGAGTCGCAAGTCCTGATACTAAAATTCAGTAAGCGAGGAACTTACTTGTTTTTGTTCACAGCATAAATCAAGATATCTCCTCCATTGGCATTATTCTTCAAAATGTCCTTAAACACAGCTTGGTCGAATTCGGCCATCTTCGACTTGGGGACGAATAAGTTCAGATGAGGGTGTGGGACGACCCACAGACCTTGAGCTCGAAGAGCCAGCTCGCCGGTATGAATCCGATCCAAGAATTTGACGTACGTCAGATCTTTTCTATCCTCCGAGTTAGGGATATACTCAAGCTTCCTCAACAAAGCCTCAACTTCCTATCCAATGCCAAAAAATATCTAAATTGGACCCAAATAAAAACCTCAAATTGAAAAGGGATGATGCCCTAGCTGAATCAAGCTATGAAATGCTCACATGATCGACGGCGCCGGCACTGCACTTGCCGTAGTTCCGGGCAACCTCTAAATTGTACACGGCTCCCGAGCTTCCATTGGCGGCCGGATTGTTGTAAGTAACAAGTCCTCCCACATAGTCAAATCTTTCAGACAAGGGCTTGTCGTGTAGGGAAATTAAGTACTCTTGATCCTTAGCAAACTTACTGAAATCTGTATATTTTACAATGATGTACTTCACCTGTGCAAAATCAAAGTCTATTTATAAATTATAAGGCCTTATCGAAATATTAACAAGATGATAAATGTGGAATGTACCCGATCAGGAGCTGGTTCAAGAGGAATTCTTGCTCTTGTGATGATCCCAAATTGTCCAAGTCCTCCAAGAGCCCCATAAAACAGCTCAGAGTTTTTCTCCCTAGAACATGTCAAGATCTCACCCTTGCCTGAACAACATAGGATTTTTGTCTCAGCTGCAAAACCTTAAAACTACACTGACAGCAAGATGACGTCATGATACCATACCTGTGACAACATCCAGTTCATAGACATTGCTGATCTGGGGACCCTGATTATAACTATGGCCACTCATACCGGCGTTGGACAGCGTCCCACCGACGGACAGGTAGAGATAATCGGTCCAGGATTTGGGGGCCAACCCAAAACGCAGGGTCGCATCCAGCACATCGATCCACAGCTCTCCTCCCCAAACATCCACAAACTTCTCCTCAACATTCACTTTAGGCCAGTACTTGTTAGTGTCATTCAAGATCTTGTTATACTGCCTGGTCATGTCCACCACCACCCCTGTGGCGGTCATCGCCTGACCGTTGACCGAGTGCCCGCGGCCGCGGGCAGAGACAAGGAAGCCATTACCTTTGTTGGCGGACTTGATGAGCTTAGCAATGTCCTCCACTGACGCCGGATAGAGGACTGCTTTCGGCTTGATTTGGATGTCCAACCCAAAGTCATGCGAGGCTGCTTCTAGGGCTGACGCGTCTGTGGTCAGGAGGACAGGGTCGTCGTCTCCGTGTAGACGCGCTCCTAGGGTTAGGATTGGGGCGAGGATGGCGAAGATGAGGAGGAGGAGGAATCTTTCCGCCATTGATGCTATTTTGATGGGTGTGAGAGCTTGGGCTTGAGTGTATTTATGAGCTTGGATTTAGGTTTAGAATTTGTCTTATTATCATTATATTTATATTACTTCATTGTACGGATTGGGTGTGGCGTGGAGGATGGACATGAACCTAGACACCAATAATTGTGTCTTCCTTCAATTTCTGCACGTGAATTATGAGCGAGTATTGATTATTGAAATGTGGTCCATTGAGTATTGGTCGGTGTGGATAACAAAAAAACACGTTGGCCAATGATATTTAGGATGTTAGATTTGTAGAGATTTCGGTAGAGAGCCCATTTCTTAATAATATATTTATTGTTATAATTCAATAGGACACAATTATAAATGAGAATTTCAAACAAAAAAAATGACTGATTAATTATAGTCGTTTCTCAGTAAAAATTCATCCGCCAAAACCTTCTGCGATACAAAAAACTATTTATACTTCAAAATAGAAAGTACTACCGGTGGCTTCATACCCTTGACCTCATTCCACCTCGCTGCCACATGGCTGATCAGCTGATCGGCTCTCACTCAAAAACTTCTAAAGATTTCATGATGAAAGGCACGAACATAAACTCATTGACTGAACTAGCTCCATACTTAGAGATCTTTCTCTCATCTGCTCTTCTGACTGCCTCCCCTGATCCCAACCATAACAAAAAAAGAGACAATCGAGACTGGAGAGTGAATTATGAAAATGCGGATTTAAATCCACTAGTTTATACTGAATTTAAAGCTTCTAGTTTAACAAAATATGATATATTGAAAAGATTAACATCTATATATCCAAATCATTAGTATTAGAATATAGTTCAAATTTACATATTCATATAAATTTTATATTCAAAACCATGTAATTTTGAACTTTCCTTCCTCTAGCTTAAATAAATCTAACCTCATATCCAATGATCACCTCCACGTGTCCATTTTCTAACCGAGCGAACACTCCCACTACTCAAAATCTTGGCCAAATCTTTACAACTTACAAGCATATAAGATGCAAGCTTATCCATCTGATTAGTTATCATCACAGCTCATGAGTCCATCAAAATCAACGCCCATCAACATCGGCATCACATACCCATGTGTTACATGTTTAGAGGTTAGTTGGACCTTAGAAGAAGACTCAAAATCTTTTGTCAATGATTCTTTATATCACTATGGGACCATTGAAGGATGCTTGTTCTTGTAGGTACTAATATCAATTACATGCATGCTATAAGGAAGGATACAAGTATTTTGAAAATATTCTTGTCGGGACATTCCTCGAGAAGAGTCAAACAAATACATATTATGAATTAATATTGAATGTATTTTTTACTAAGGAAATCAGGAAGACAATTATCTTCTCCTTTCTAGTATATAATTTCAAAGTCAAATGAGTCTCCTGACGAGCAAACATCTGCTTCAAAACATTATGTTTAAAACCCTTTTAGAACTTAAATTTTGTCGCTATACAATCTGTCTTCTGATTGTATAAATCTTCTTGAAATTTCAAAATGCATTTAACCATAGATAAAATTTCTTTTGCCACAGTAACATAATTCTTTCGGGGATCATTCTACTTACCTGAGTGGAGTATAACAAGTTATTCTTGTTTCATATCAGGATTGACCTGTTTCAAAATACCTCTGCAACCAATATGAGAAGCATCTCAATAATCTTTTCCCAATGTGGGTTCGAAAGCATCAGGCAAGGTAAAGTTTTAACTTTATTTTTAATCTTTTTTACAGTCTCAGTACGATGGTCTGTCCAAGGGCTAGGATTCTTTTTAAGTTTATCGTACAGGATTGCCGAATCTTTCGCAACATCTTTATAATAGGCCGAAATATAATTCAGACTCCCTAAAAATCTTTGTAATTGAGTCTTCTCTGCTATTACATGATGAAATTTATTTGCACATTCAATGCTTCGGTTAATTGAGATAAGTTCTCCTTTGTCAATGTTATGTCCAAGAAATCTGACAGAAGTTCGGAATAAAGATATTTTTTGGTTTGGACTAAACCATTTCTCATGATAACATCTTTAAATATCTTTCAGTGTTTGAAATGTATTTCAATATCTGTAGAAAAAATAAGGTATCGTCAATATAAACAATAATAAAGTCATTAAAAGGGGTGAAAATATCATTCATGATTTTTTGAAATTCAGAATGAGCATTTTTAAGCTCAACGGGCATAACATTCCATTCGTATTGTCCAAATGAGACATTAAAAGCAGTCTTTATAAATACCTTTCTTGTCAATTTGAATTTGCCAAAATCTTGATTTCAGGTCAAATTTTGAAAAAATAATTGCGTCATATAATCTATCAAGAAGATATTTCTTGTTAGGATATCTAATCCACTTAAGAGTCTTATTAAGAGGCTTGTAGTTAATGACCAATCTTGGTATACCTCTTTCCTGATCACTATGTTTATTAAAATAGAAGGCCGCAAGACCACAATGATTTAGAAAGACTAATGAGTTTTTTTGCTAATTAAGGCATCAATATTCTTTGACAAGATATTCTTCATTCATTTGACAAGACATTGCCTTGGTTCAGATTATATCTTCACTGAAGCTTTTTTCAAAAGGGAAAGAAGGCATTAGGGAGATCGTTGCAAACTTCTGCAACAAATTTATTAGTCAAGAGTATAATTTATCCTTTAATTTCGATTTTTGAGCCTCTCTTCTACGGTTAAAATATTTAGCTCATGTTTTAGGAAGTTAAGTTGATTTTCCTTAATAGTGATTGAGTTATAAATCTCATGCAGAGCCTTAGTAAGATATTCTGCTTTGAATTTTAGGATAGTATCTTTGTCATCAAAGGTTCCTATAATTCCTTCGGTATGCACTCTTCTGAGAGGGTAAATCTTTGTAAAGAAAGGAGTTCCCAAAATAACTTTGTTGGTAATATTTTTGGTTATAAGAAACTTGTCTGAATGCAGACTTTGTCAATAAAAATTTTTGCTCTAGGGAGTTTGTAGTTAATATCTAGTTTTTCTCCTCCTGCATGAGACAATGTATGTGTATTTTTATGAAAATATTTAGTAGGTATAAGACCTTCCTGGATAACATTTAAATTAGCTACACTATCCACTAAAGCAATAAATTCTTTTTAGTAATAATTCTTAGTGAATAAAGTAATTTTAACATGCCACTTTTGTATTATAAACATTTGTAATGTAGAAAGGAAGTGTTTATCTGACTTGATTTTATCTAATTCTTGGTCATCGACAACAATATTCGAATTTATTATTTCTTTTTCTTTCTCAATTTTGGAAATTCTTTGATCAAGCTTTTTATTCTCATGTTTTAAATTTGAAATTTTTTTTTAAGATTACTGATTTCGATGGTCAAATCATAGCTTGTCGTAGGATTCTCAATACCTTTCTTATCGTTAATTACCCTATAAACTTTCGTCATTAGATAAGGTTCTGCTGAGGAAGTAATAGTTTATCTTTGACTTCTTGACATCTAGAAGTTTCTGGAACATCTTCTAATGATCAATTATTTTTGATCTTATCATAGGCTCTCTAATGACTTTTAAAAGTTAAGGGGCACTCTTATTATCTAAGAAATAATCTTAAAGTCTTGAAATTGTGCCTAAATCTTATAAAGTTGTTCTTCCTCAATGTTACTATCTGATCTTGTTTTGGACAAGATTGCCCTATGACACAGGGTTCACAAACTGATTTTGAGTCTGAGGAGAGGTCTTCATCTCTAAGAATTTTCAGTTCCTCACTCATAGAGGATTTCTCTAAGATACCTAAATCTGATTCCGAATTGTCTGAGTTAAGAAGGATTTAGAAAAAATTTCCTTCATTTTATTATCCTCATTAAGATTGTTTACCTTCTTTTTTACCCAACATGTTCGGCAAAGTGGCATATTTTACCACATTTTCTACAAATAACAGATTTATTTTTATCCCATTTATTTTTTGCCCTTGCATAATTGTGTTGTTTCTTATCCTCCATTTTTTGTTGAATATTTCCTTTTCTTTCCCTTATAATCTGATTTATGATCAGGTTAGTACTGTTTGGGTGCTCTCCTAGTTTTACTAGATGATGGTTTATCAATAGCAAAGTGGTCACATAATTGTCTCAATTGTTATCTTTCTATTAGATTTTGCCTCTTCATCTGCTAGTTTTAACTTGATTTCATTACAAAGGGCAATTGCCTCTTGAGTACAAACTTCAATTAGTTTGCCCTAAGTATAAGTCTCATAAGCGATCTGGTCCGTATTTTGTCTAAGGATTCTCCTCATTCTCTCAACAAATAAACTGGGTAATCCGTCAATAAATTTTGACTTCCAGTGGGTGCTATTACACTACGAGAGTTCCATAACTCTACTAAGAAATGTGTCTTTGTACCATCTAAAGTCTGTTAGTGTTTTACACCTTAAGTATTGTAATAGTGTTCTAACATTTTCACTATTTTTGTTATATTTACTCGTAAACTGTTCAATGAAGTTAATGACTAAGGTGTAGACAACGTCTTCCCTGATTTCATCATTTCTCCGTTTGATATTACTAATGATGATTAATTTGTCTTCTTGAGAAAAGTAGTTATCCCACCATCTATGAATGACATGTGAATCCAATATTATCATATTAGCTATGCTCTTATGAGTATTACCATTATTTTTATAAATTGTCGAATACATTAAGATTCTATGAATAGTATTGTGAATCTGCTGATTAGCAAAACCATCTATATTCCATTCATAAATGTGACTATCATTATAACTGTTTGAAATAATATCATTAGATTCTTCTATAAGTACATCAACCGGAGTTGGTCTAGGGTAGTAATATTTACTAGTTACAGGCTTATCTGCCAGTTTATGGATCCTATTAATTTGATATGCATAAACCTGTTTATGATTAGGTTCATTTATAAGCTCTTCTCTATGCTAATTATCTAACGTACTAAGCTTAAGATTCTTAAACGGCTCTGTTAGAAAATCTTCTACCTCTCTAATGGGTCTTAGCTTGAATAATGTTATCTCAAAAGGAGGCCGGATGCTAGGAGTTGCAATAGGAGTAGCAAAAACTGTGTCTTTAAATACATGACTTTTGTCTCGTTTTTCTATAAAGGAATTATAAATTTGATCGATTCTATTCTATAATGACAAAATTTGTTCTCCAATAACATTCACATACAAGTTCCAATAACTATTTTGATGATATTTGATACTATCATGTTTTCATTATTTTAGTACATCTAGATTTAGTTAAGAACAATACAAAATGATGCAAGTATATATAAACAAACATGTAAATATATGTGGAAGAAGTTGTATTAAAGATTTGAGAATAGAAAAATAGTTAGCAATTGATAGAGATACTATTCATTTACAAGGTAGTTACTTTGTCCTATTTGTACAAAGTCAACAAGATCAAGAGCTACCAAATCAGCTAACTCAAACTAGTGAATCGTTGTATAACATCAACATGTCGTACTATGATGCAAAACCCTTGTTATGATCATCCATCTCCATGCTGAATATCCGTTGACCGGTCGCCAAAATGTGTTTAGGGTCAAACTCCAGCTTCCTTCTACTGAACTGGTCCCACCTCTGAGGTCCAAAATGAGCCCTCCAATCTTCCGATGAAGTGTAGTGAGGCAAGTATTGCTTCACATCTATGTCTGAATCCTGACAGAGCTGGAGAATTTGTCGATTCTGGTTCATCAGATGCTTCAGGGTCTGCGTCTGGTCAACGCCATCCTCTAATGCCGACCTGAGCAGGGCCACCAAGTAGAAAACATCCTCATCTGGGGTCACCACTGATGTTCCTTCCTCCCACCTTTAAAACCAAACCAAGGACACAATAAGACAAGAATCAACTGCATTGTAATTTGTAAACCCTAAACATTATCTAAAGGGATGATGGAGAGATAAAAACATGCACATGTGGATAAAGATGACTTGTCTGACCTACACCTACGCTTGCTTAAACCCCAAGTTTGACCAAAACATTTGAATTTTTGATCTTGAGGGAGGGGGGCCCTGGTGGAGGGATGGGTCGTTACAAAGCAACATGCATTAACGGCTAAGTGTTGGGAACTGGTTTGCTCAGAATCAGCAAACATTATGGACACTACCCACGACAGATAATCTTTGTCAGAAGATCTTATCTGACTACTGAATCTTCTGATGATGCGTTCTCACCCGTCAGATCAATGTTTAAGCAAGCCACTGGAAGTGGGTCCTCCTAGTCTCTGCAGAATATGAACTATGTTTTCTAACAAGACATATGCATGTGGCACACGTGTCCTACTGTCTGATTTTACATGTCACTGTTTTTTAGATGAAACGTCGTCGTCCTTGTCGTGCGCGTCACTTTTCGATTCGTGACATGGCAACCACCGGGCTTCCATGTCACCAAATTCTTATTTATTGCACACAAGCCCCTATAGTTACTAATTTATCACATATACCTCAATTTCAAACTATCATCACAAAAGCACCGCCTAAAACTAACCAATCATGCAAAAATACGTAAAACTTGGAGGGCCAAAGTGTAAATACACAATAATGAAGGGTAGAAACGTGAAAGAATGTCTTACTTGTTTTTGTTCATTGGGTAGATGAGGATCGGTCCACTGGTCTTATTACCCAAAATGCCCTTGAAAACCCCTTTGTCAAACTCGGCTATTTTGGACTTGGGGATGAATAGGTTGAGCCACGGATGAGGCACGTCCCACAGCCCCTTGGCTCGGAGCTTCAACTCAGCCTTGTGAACCCGGTCCAAGAAATCGATGTAGGGCAGGTCCGTCGTGAATTCGGTGGCCGGAATGTATTGGAGGTCACTCAACAAATCCTCTACTTCCTGAAAAAGTTGTGTAAGGGATTCAAGTTAGACTACCTAGGGTTAGGTTTTGGAAGATCTCGTGTCCCATGTTCTCTTGTTACATTATTGGTTCATACAGGTATATAATACGTCATCATAAACTACTGGTTCATATAAGTCAATCATCTTGCAGAATCATAATTATCATGATAAAAACAATAGAGCAACATGGAACAATAATACCCTAATGTTGACTTTGAAACCCTAATAAGTCAAAAAACCAGACAATACTAAACTGAGATTAAACTTCTCTAGGGTTGAAATAAAAAGTGGCAGAGTTGCTAACCTGATCAACTGAGTCGGCATCTGACTCATCATAGTTCTTGGTGATCTCCAAGCAATACAAGACGCCGCCGTTAGCACCGCCGAGGGACGATATCTTAACGGGGTTTCTAGGGCTGAAAAAGGAAGATCTCCAGTTGTTGATGAGGCCCTCGTCCACAATCACAAAACCCTCCACATAGTCAAATTTCTGAGACGAGGGTTTTCCATGCAATGAGATTAAGTACTCTTGATCCTGAGTAAATGCCGAGAAATTAGAGTACAAAACCCTAATCCACTTCACCTGCATATTTTCACAAATCACAATATTATCAGTCATATATAAATCTTGAAATTGGGTTCGATTTTTTTGTAATTTTGAGATGAAAACGACTGCTCAAGAGCATGTCAGTTACTGATACTAGGAAGAAACTTATTGTTGGTACCAAGATTTGTGCCCCACCATCAAACAACAAAGTTAATTTTCTACTAGAAACAAAAGTTTGAGTGAATGACCAACATACCCTTTTCGGAGCTTGCTCTAGAGCTATTCTTGCTCTTGTGATGATCCCAAATTGGCCGAGTCCTCCCAAAACCGCATGAAACAGGTCTCTGTTTTCCTCTCTTGAACACGTCAGCACCTCTCCTTTGCCTAAAAAAGTTCAAAACACTTGTAAAAAACAGGACACCGACTAGCATGAGAGGGGTTCAAAACGGCATGAGGTTGTACCTGAAACGACATCCATTTCATGAACATTGCTGATCTGAGGACCGTGGCTAAAGGCCTGGCCACTGATCCCACCATTGGACAAAGTCCCACCAACGGTCAAATACAAATAATCCGTCCACGATTTCGGAGCCAACCCGAATTCCAGCGTGGCATTCAATACATCGATCCAGAGCTCACCGCCCCAAACATCCACATACCTCCCCTCCACACTTATTCTAGTCTCGTACGACGCCGTTTCGGTACCGTCTCTCTTCCTGCTCATCTCCACAACGACGCCGTTTGAGGTCTGAGCCTGCCCGTTGATGGAGTGGCCATGACCGCGGGCAGAGACGCTGAACCCTGTCGAACTCCCATACCTGGCGCCGGCGGCTCTGATGAGCCGAGCCACGTCCTCAGCCGAGGACGGGCGGAGCACAGCCATCGGCAGCTTCTGGGTCATCATCCCGAAGTCGCCAGACGCGGCTGCCAGGGCGGAGGAGTCGGTGGTCAGTTGGCCATCGAAGGTGGCTGAATCCAACAAGCCGCTGGCGCCGGCGGCTCTGAAGCCGTCGAGCACCGCTAGGCTCAGGAGGAGGATGAGATTAGCTGTGGCCATTTTTGTGAGATGTTCTTCCGTTCTTTGACTCTATATATACGCGAAAAATTTCTCAATATTTTAAATTATTTTAAAAATTAATTTGTGGGGTTACGTGGTGCTAACGTAAGCCGGGATTGCACTTTAAAGATTTACTACGCAACATGCAGAGATTCGGAGAATAAGAATTTATTTTAATTTTGAAAAAGTTTAATTGGTGTGTATTTTCATGCTGTTTTGACATTACTTATGATATCCAAAAAAATGTAGCTACACATCTTCATTTTTTAGGCACTACTCTGACAAGGCTTGTACTTTGAATCATTAATTATGTTAAGTTTTTACTTTATTTTGTACCTATTTTAACTAAAGGAAAATGTGATGCAACGAAGTTTCGTTGTTTCTGAGCTGAACTTATATATTTAAATCATAACTGAACTTAGCTTACGTATATAACATCATTATATACATTTTTATCGGTAGTCTGTTATGAGATAATTTAAATTTACTTGATTTAGTTACTTGGTTTTCAGTTTAAAAACAGGGTCTTAAGATTTAAATATATTTTTTAAAATTAAATTTTACTTTGTTTACAATATTAAGGTTTTAATTCTAGCGAAAATAGAATCAGTGTAAGGCAGGAAATAATTATAATGTGACGTCATTTTTTACTTTAAATGTATAATAGATGTGTTTTTTGACTAATAATAGTCTGTTTTAAGACCCAGATCTAAATCTGAATCGAACTCGTGAAAACTAAATAAGTCAATTAGAATACGTATCTTTTTAATTCGTACAAAGTCAACCATAATTGAAATTTATAAAATATTAACAAGGTGAGTTTGAACACTTTAATAATCGACTCGACCCGGATTAAAAGAAAGAAAATCGAAATACATTTTGCTCAGAATATTCGATACCGGTTGTGAAATATGAAGACAGTAAGCGTGCATGACGATGGACGGCTGACAAACATGGCAAGGTTTCACGTGCAAGATGATGGAGCGGCACGTGCGCGGTATGTCGTTCAATCGGGTGGGTTAGGCGGGTCCACGGATATGATCCGGAAGATCTGCATCGGCACGCGAGCCGTTTGCACTAGCGACAACTCACATGGCTTCCCGACCCGACCCGTACCGCCCGCTCGCGTGCATGTCGCCCCGATCCCATACGCTGTCGTTTCGGGCCCACAACCGGTCAAGTCAAGTACATACTTCGTCAAACCGGATAACATCACGTCATGTAACTTTATTTACCATGGAAAATATGTTTTAAATAAAAAACTTATATAGAGAAAATCCCTTATGATGTTAATCCCCATGACATATATCATTTTAAATATTAAATTTTTACCAAACTATCTGACTAGTTACTTTTTGAATCTCACTTGGATATTTCGTGGGTATTAACAAAAATTATGTGATTTGCAAATTTAAAACGATACAGTTTTATTCAGATTCATTTCAGTAAAACATGTCCTAAAGTCTCATATCCGTTTTCTTATTTTATCATGATTTTTTTTTGAGAATCCAATTAAATTAAAAGCATGTTTTAAATGATAATTTTAGTAGTACAATGTTGATGTTCAAAAAATGAGGAACATTTGGAATTCCACAGCTCAATAATTTGTACCATAAAACAAGCTTAACAAAGTTGACAAGTCGTAATCATGTGCTAACAATAAATAAGATAATGTGAGTACACATGACACCAATACCCTAATAGCCAACCAAAAGACAATGTCCCATGTTGTGCCAATTGTGCCCTAATTAATTGATTAAGACTACCATATAATTATTTGGACAATTTTTCTATTAATTATATCGAAATGGTGACACCCAATGAGTCATTTATCTGTCCAATTTATTTACTTCAAACTTTCATAGTTTATATCTAATTGTATCAACTTTTGTGATTGACCGGTTTTTAAGGTCTCATTTTTCGCATTTTTCTAATAGATGGAAAATCTTAAACTACCAAACATATCATTTGATTTGGTGTTATGTTATGCTGGCAGTTCTTATTGGTCTCTAGTCAAGCTTTGAGTTGATTTTTTAATCAGTTTGGTAGTTAATTAGGTATTAATCCACACTAGTTAAGTATTTAATCACTAGGTGAGGAAAATTCAAACTGTTGACCCTTTGGAGGGATTGTTATAGAAAATTAATGAACTATTATAACACTTTATCGAATCTTACGGCGCAAGTAGTCACTGTTATGACCCAAGAATGCCTTGAAATCATCAGTAAACAGTATTTTTTTGAAGACTGTCTTATTTATTATTCTCTTGTAGATAATTATTTTTCGTGAAGCGAAGGGTCAGACGATACTTCTTAATAAGTTGCGTCCATCAATAGGTTTGGTGCTCGTGTTATCCATGTTACATAGCTTTCAAATGGCCCTAGAACATGAAAATGGCCATTGCATATTTGTCAAAATTGGATTTGATTTGAGGTGCGATTTCATGTTGTACATTGGCCACCATAAATGATATGACATTTTTGATAGCGTGACCTTGTCCACCACATGAATTATTGAGAAATTTAACTCGATAGACTTTAACATTGAGATGGACCCTCATGCATTTAAGGGTTAAGACCTCATTTTCTAGTTTTCTTGACCTATAAGCTGCCCTAGTGATCTTGCCCAAATAATTAATCCACTGGTTTGATGATATCGCTGATATATCCATTCTTATAGCTCAATGTGAGACAGTTATAAATGAGGATTTCAAACAAAAGAGGAAATGACGGACTAGCCGGAACCGTAAACAATGTTGCTTGATAAGGAATGTAAGTAAAGCTTAAGAGGTTCATTTTTGGTTCACTAGTTTCAATTATAAGCACATGCTTACAAAGCATAGTATCAAATTCTTGGAGAGGTTACAATAATGAATAGGTGTGAAGTGCAAGCCAGAGTTTGATGACATGTGGGAAGCTTTTGCAGTGCTAGCAAATCTAGGGTTTCATCTCTTTCCAAATAAGGAAACTGAATATTGTGTTGGAATACATAAAATCTTTATGATGCTTGTGTCATGTTTTTTTTTAATCTTTTGATGGAGGTCCCTATTGCATTATTGACGACATGGGACACGATAAAAGATCTTGTCATTGAATTTGATTTGTGGAGAAGATCATAACAGTACCACAGATTCTATTATGATAAGGATTGCAGCCTCTCTACTATGGACTCCTATTGCAGACCTAAAACCATTTCATACAATGTTTCGACTAGGGTTTGATATCGTGATGAGTTCGAGTAAAGAAAATACTAGTTGGATCATTTTTATGACGATTAGGATAACTTTAGTTGTCTAAGTATATGAGATGCTGCCCATCAGGGTAGTGGCAAAAGGGACGTCAAATATCTCAACGACTAGGTACGATTCTCGATGGGGTCACGCTGACATCATGGTTTTATGAAAGTTGCAATAGTTAAGTTGCCCTAAACCTAAATAATTTTCTACAACTTCATGAAACATAGAATATAGAATCTCTCTCATCAGTTGTACTACTATTTGATTTACTTCAAGTGTGACATTTTTAAGCACCTCCACAAGCTGATGATGAATAATGAGGCTACCCTAGATACACAAAATCTAGGGTGGGATCGATAGCCCTAGAAACATATAATCTCAAGTGCAACAAGTTGTTAATAGGAATCTGCAATTATTTAGGGTTCTTTGGATATGATCCAGCCTAGCGACATCTACCATATCCTCTATCGGTTGCGCAGACGTGGATTAAGATAAAAGGTCCAACAATGACGTCACTTCAATAGCTCTTTGTTCTAATGGAAGGAATATATGTGACGTTGTGGGGTTAAATTTTAGGGCATCTTGTAGCTTAGCAACCTTATGTAGCCATTATAATGACCTCAAATAGGTACACATATCTTTAACTTAAAGGAAGGCAATAAAGTAGTGCTCATAACACAATTTGAGACATAAAAATGCGCATTTAGACAGCTAATGAGATCTATAAAATCAGGATTGATACCCTAAATAAATTGTTATTTACCTTTTGGAACATGTCACTAGGGTTTAATGTGGGTCTCCTACATGGAGGTCCATTTCTCCCTTTACCCAACAAGATGGGTTTGCTTATTTATATGTCTAAATTCTATAACATGTTCTCCATCCCAACATCATCATTTGTGTTGCTTTTTCAATTTTTTACCTGAGAAAAGAAAGCAAAGGGAAATACCATTTTTGATAGGATTTTTGTCTGATATTGAGTTATAAGAATGAATATATAATCCTCAATGCGAAGGATAATGAAGGTCTTAAAGGGATCTTGTGCAATAAGAAATCAACGTGTTTCGATTCGAATCCCATTGGATGCTTAGCTCATTGCTCCAAACGCAAAGATGAAAAGTGCCATTGATATGCTGATAAACCGTTATGCTTCATATTGAACTGACATGTAAACGAAGATTTTCTCTCTTTAAATTTGTCGAATATATGATGAATAACTGCAGTATGACCTTCGTTACGAAATGGTGTGCACATAATTCCTTACTTTAGGAACGATAAGGAGATATTCTTTGTATCCTCTCCTACTGATTTTGTCTTCCCTTTTCATGAAGTACATCTCTCAAAAGCCTCATCCACACTTATGAGCATAACACTTAAAAGATGCCAATAAGAGAATCCAAATCTTGCAAAGAGTTCAACTTTTGAGTTAATTAAGCTTGCAAAATCTCAATGAGGAACATGAGAATCATAGCTACTTTACTACTACTACATTTTATAATATGCTAAACATTTATAATCTATAGATCAATGTGGTATCTCTGTTACCATTCATATGGAGCTCAAAAAGGGTTAGGTTTTATTTAACCTAAATTAAGCACAAGAATACAATGATGTTCATGTAATCCAACCTCAGCTGGTCTTAGGGTTCAATTATATTAGTGATGTTTAGGTGTTATCCAATTGAGAACCACAGCTTCAATATTAGTTTATAATGTACCTAAAAAGACAAATTAAAGTGCAATAATTGTGGGCATAATGTGGCTTATGGAGAATAAATATATATTACTTCTTATAACTCAATATGAAACAATTACAAATGAGATATATATATATATATATGATTAAACAATAACTAAGCTAAAATGAAAGAGAACACATTCTGTTTCTCATCTTTAATTGAGAAGGTTAAGGTCCTTGGATAGGAAAAGAGTCCTCTGATCGGGTACATCGGAATAAAATTCGAACGGTACAGAGAAGATTAGCATGACCCTCCGCAAGGTGAAGTCCTCTTCATGTAATTTAACTTTTCTAAATGTCTAGAAAAAGAAATACTGAATAAAAGCAGTGCTAGCTGGAGTATTTTCTTACAGTTTTAGGGTTAGTTGTTCAGACACTCTCTCTCTTACTTTTTTTTGGTGTTGTTAGGCAATAAGTTATACCATTTTGTATTGTTTGGGAGTTCATGTTCCTTTGAAACACTACATGCGCATTTCAAGTAACTGGCTGGCCGGCCTAACTACGTCAGCATCATGCATAACTGATCCAAATTATTGGTGTAATAACTAGGGTTTTATGACAATAATACAAGTGGGTTTTGGTCTGTCTGAAATGTTTGACATTGTTTATAGATGATGATCACATTTTGGGTGAGAAAATGTTGCCTGCTAGGGTTCTTGTCTAGTGAGGGACCAAGGGGAGCCCAAGTGGAAAACACTGTGTTGGCTAACTAATGTACGTGTAGGGTTTGGAGTTTATGTAAGAATATGAAGTGAGAGGTACTTGAAAGATATCTAATGGAGATTTGATTTTCTCAAGCTAGGAGAAGAAAACAATGCGAGATTGGGAAAGGACTAATGGGGCATGTCCTTAAAATGAGAAACCAACATTGAAGGGACTTTGTATAGTTAGAATCGATATCTTATGGCTCCAATAATTCAACCATGTCGATATTCGGATTTCGTACTTTTTCCAAGAAACAAATATATTTTCTCATATCGGACAAGGTGTTTTATTTTCGTTGTGAAAATCACTTAACTTGTACCAAATGGGAAAGTGTTTTTGTTTGTGTGTGGATATGATGCGGATGGGATTCTAGGGTTTGGACCATATAAAAATGTGGTAACGTTTACTTAACGAGTAACAAGGAATTCAAATTAATTTTGGAGAAAATGACATTGTCGTAATAATTGATGCATATCTTCGATTTAGGAGATTCGGGTCTTGTATTTTTCTCAAGTACACAAGATTTTCCGTGTTCGTATCTGGTTGTTCGATAGGGAATTGTAATTCGCTTTCATCATAAATTAGTTCACTATGCAAAAACGTACCCGAAAGGGCATGTGAATTTGATTGAGACACATATCACCCATTCAAACCTTGTTCATTAACTGTCTCTATGTAACACATTCCGTAAGGTAGAATGTTCCTATGCTTATTGGGTTAAATATCTGGTAAATGGGCTGGGCTACCGGGTCGGGTAAACACCGCCCGAGTGGGCTGGGGGTTTGTCCAGTCCAGAGAATTAAGGCAGATGGGCCCTTATTTATGGGCCGTGTCGCGGTCCCGATCCAGTGGCTACTTTCAGAGATCTTTACACAATGCACAACAATTGAAACAATTTTGATGCATCCAAGGCACAGCAACCTATTGGTATTGATACATATTTTCCGCACAGGAAGACATTATTGCATACAATAATCCAAGGGATTCACAAGAAAACCCATAAAATTATTCATAATATTCAAACCATGATTCATGACGAGAACTTAAAAGGTAAAACATAGTAATACGCAGGTTGACAGTCACGAATTCAAATTCAAAATAACCATACTTGAATGAGATACTAGTTAAGCACTAGCAGTGGCCCCACCAGCATGCTTGTAGATGGTTGTTACAAGAGTATCCTTCTGTGCACCAACGACCTTGTCCACTATGGTGCCTTCCTTGAGGAAAATGAATGTCGGCATGGCCTCCACAGCCCAGTCCTGAGCGACACTCTGCAGATGAAATGTAGTTTTAACATGCCAATCCTTGTAACAATTTATAAACAATAACAACAGAACTCTCTAGCCGAATTTTTCCATTATTACTATCGTGTTTCCATGACATTTATTAAACTGAAATTTCTTGTTAGTACTGAACACTGAGATGTATTGCATGCTTTTAAAGTATTTCAAAAGTAGATACAACAAATTAGTATCTACAGTAATAATTGCATCAACCAAAGTCTATTTACCTTCAGCTCATCAACATCCACCTTGAGAAAGATCACCTCAGGCAACTTCTTAGCAATATCAGCCAGAATTGGTGCAATAAAGCGGCAAGGCCCGCACCATGATGCAGTGAAATCCACCACAACCTATACATAAACACTTCCACAGTCAAAATCACTTCAGCCCATGACCTCAATTAATCACAACAAATGATCATCAAACAAAGTCTACAATCAGAAGACTAATAGAGTAACAGCTTCAATCAAAACAACAAAAGACAAAGTTGACTATATAACGCGGCACCAATCATAAATTCAGAACTACATGGTCAATGTCAATAGAAAATAAAAATACTCCAACAACTTCAGGATGAATCTGAAACTAATGATCGGATAAAGAAACCACTTTTGTTTTATCATGATGCCTCATGACACCTAAATTTACTTCAAACAAAATTTCAAATAAAAATAAAAATAACAGAAAAATTACTAGTCGTAATTCCACAACACAAATCTTTGAATCCAAATCTCCGATCAGAAAAATAATGTAAAATTCGTGAATGAAATTAAGAACTATCAAATTGAATAGCTCTAGATCCTGAACTCGTACGAATCAACAATTAGAAAATTTATCCCAGCGACGGAAACTGAATCTGGAAACCCTAGCAAAAATCGCAGAACCAAATCTGTAACCAAAGCGGCTAAAAAATTACCAGTTTCTTCGACTCTTTGGCCGACTGGAGATGCGCCTGCCACGCGTCGACGGTGTGGACGCCGATCACCTGACCTTCCTCAGCTGCCATTTCCGATGGATTGGATAAAGAAAGTTCGAATTAGGTATTTTGAAGCGGTAACAAGAACGAGAGAGCGATTGATGGATTGCACGAAGTCAATGAGGATGGATTAGGGTTTATATACAGAACCCAGTGATGTGAAATTTACATTTATAGCCCTGTAATTAGGCCTTAATTACGGGGAATTTTGATTACGTGTTTTTGGAGGTTGACGCGGGACCGAATCTGGAGACGGTGACGTTTTATCTTCCATATTTAGATAACTGTAACAGTTTTAGAATTATTTCTTACAAGTGGGTATATTTATAAAAATAACATCATATCACTCATCATCACTAATCATCTTACAAGAAATTTTACTTAGATGAGAATTATAACAGTTTTAGAAACTAATCATCTTACAAGAAATTTTACTTAGATGAGAATTATAACAGTTTTAGAAATATTTATTACGTGCCAGTATGATACATATCAACACGTAAAATTAATATGGATATCAGTCATTAATCATCTTATAAGAAATTTTGTTTAAATGAGAGTTGTAACATTTTTAGAATTTTTTTTTTTACATGTCACAACACTTAAAAATAACGTTATCTTATAAGAAATTTCGTTTAGATGAGATTTTATCCCATATTAGGGCATATGCACCAATTCATTTGGAGAGCCGCTGCTGCCCAAATGGCGCAGCTGCTTGTTAAAATCTGTGCAGCAGTTATGTTAGCAGGTGCTAAATAGGAAGCTGCTTCAACAGATGCTAAAAAAAAAGATTGGGCTTGAGTTATTTTAGGCTGAAATTCAGTCCAATTTTGATCAAATGTGAGAACTTTGACCAAAACTTAATTGAATTGTGTTCATATTTGTTTCAGTTGCCATATTTTCTAACGGTCGTATTGTATCAGACCGTAAATATGAGCCGTTCATCTTGATCTAATTAAACGGTCCAAATTAATTTATAAGGAAATATTTTTAAAAAATTGGAAAAAAAATATTTTGAATTATTTTCAAATTTGATAACATGTAGTTTATAAATACATACTTGGTTGATGACGAGAGCGAGAATCATCTCCATCATCAATTGTTGCTAATGCGGCCGCCTCAATGATGAATGAGTTAATCATTGCATCACTTACTCTTCTTTGTTATTGATATCACCTTCTATTACCATCAAAATCAAAATGATTCATATTGTGGATGATGAGTAAATCAATAAGAAGATAAAATAATATTTAGTGAGAGATAGTGTGAGAAAGTGCGGTGTATAATATATATATTTATAGAAAGTCATGAATTAGAAGAAAATTTATTCAAATACACGTGTCATTAGATTTGTCTATCATATTTTCTGAAATCTAATCCAATAATTCAATCGATAAAAGATAAAGTTCAAAAATTTTCATTATCTACATACGCATGTCACACACTTCAATATACAAAAATCTTATCCGTAATCTAAATTAATAATATATACATTTTTACTTTTTTATTATCTTAATGTATTTATATATATGTATGTGATGTCCATAAAGCAACTATTTGATTATAAATATCACATTAATTTTTTAAATTATGTTTTAAAAATAAAAATAAAAATATTATTCAATAAATAATATAATGATGTGGTAATTTCTGAACTGGTGCATAAAATAGATATGAGAAGGGGCTGATTTAAACAATTTGGGCCCATTGGTGAATTAGGCTTCTACATGTGTGTAGTCGGATTGGGCCTAAATGGGCCTCCAAACTTACCGCACAATATTGTCGACATCAACTACATCTGTCCGTAATTTGAAATTAACAAAACATTTGAGCACATTCTGGTAAATACGAAAAAGCCCCAAAATTTACATATTATCCAAAACCTCCATCTTCTTCTCCAACCACCAGATTTGCAGAGCTCCACCTCCACAGCAGCCAAAACCTCACTCACATCAATGGAGAGACAAACCTTCACACATGGCACCATATGAATCACCATCCACTCTATCCACAACCCATCTCTCTCTAACCCCAGAGAGAAAAAAACCCAACTCAATGGCGCTTCCACAACTCCTCCCACCGCCGCCGTCGTCATCATCATCCTCTGCGTTCAATCACAAACCCTCTCTAGCCCCACTCTCATCGCTCAATCGGGGTTCTGCGAAGTGCAAAGCTTTCACACCTCTGGCCTCGCGCAGACGGCAGTTCAACACCAGCTCGCTACGCTGCTCGTCCTCGTCGTATTCGGAAAAGCATCACACGGGGTCTCCGAACTCGGACGATTTTGTGGAGCTGCCGCTGTTTCCACTCCCGCTGGTGCTCTTCCCCGGCGCGATTCTGCCGCTCCAGATATTCGAGTTTCGGTACCGTATAATGATGCACACGCTGCTTCAAACCGATCTCCGATTCGGCGTCGCATACACAGACGCCGCCACCGGAACCGCCGAAATCGGCTGCGTCGGCGAGGTCGTGAAGCACGAGAAGCTCGCGGACGATCGATTCTTCCTGATCTGCAAAGGGCAGGAGCGTTTCCGGTTGGCGAACATCGTACGGACCAAACCCTATCTCGTCGCGCAGGTGACGTGGCTGGAAGACAAGCCGTCCAACGACGTTAACGCCGCGGATGATTTCGAAGCTTTGGCGAGCGAAGTGGAGAGTTACATGAAGGATGTGATTCGGTTGTCGAACAGGCTCAACGGGAAGCCGGAGAAGGAGACGACCGACCTCCGGCGGAACCTGTTTCCGACGCCGTTTTCGTTTTTTGTCGGCAGCACGTTTGAGGGGGCGCCGAGGGAGCAGCAGGCGTTACTGGAACTTGAAGACACGGCGGCAAGGTTGAAGAGGGAGAAGGAGACGTTGCGCAACACGTTAAATTACTTGACAGCAGCTTCAGCAGTGAAGGATGTGTTTCCGACATCTTCGTGAAAATTAAGGAGCAATTGCGGATTAGGGTTTTTGAATTTGCGTGTCTTGGGATGGAAACAGATGATCAAGCAAGTATTTTTATACTTCCTCTCGTGGAATCCGAATACTGTAACTTCTTACTCTCATCTTCAGTTTATACCGATATGAAGATTTTCCTGAATGTCTCAGTTTCCCATTTTCATCTCCCAATCCATTAGTTCCGAGTTCTAAATTTCCTGCTGGTGAAATGTGCGAAAAGATCAGATCTTGATATGTTTTAATTCACACAAGTTCAGCGCTGCACAAGCACTTTGTCTGAGCTTATTTATCAGTGTTGAGTTTTTTCAGTTTGGCTGAGAAAACGCCTGTAAAAATCAGGTCTTGATAGATTTGAGTTGGGATAAGTTCACTTTGGTTTCCTTCCATCAGAGGCAGCTCTTTGTCTGAAGCTTACATGATCTTGAGTTCAATTTCTGCTGCTGAAATGCCTGCAAGGATCATACCTTGATAAACTGAGGGCAGTCATCTTTCTGGGTCTGCAATTTTTTTTTTCACAGTAAAAGTGGTAGAAAATGTAGTGCCTGGAAAGTGCTAAATGATCTACTGCATACAACAGACAAGAACATGTCTTTGCAGATCATTATTTTTCATCGAATCAATCAACTATCAGGAACAGAGAACTAGCCAGGCAATTCTTCCTTGAAAAACATCCTCAAATGCCAATTCCTCACGTTTTATCTACAAACATCATTAAATGGTCTTCTGAAACTTCTTGCAGCTGAAAAATGATATCCCATTTTCGTCCCTACGTGCTTCAAAGTCTTCCCTAGCTATTTTTAAATACATTTTAATTCGATAAATATTATAAATTTGTTAATTAAAGGCTGGTAGTTGTTTAGTTTGACAGCATGAATTTTCTTTAGTTAAAAATTTTATTTTCGCATTAAAATTTCGAAAATAAATGAATAGGATTTTACTGAAAAGGGGAGCAGTCAGGTGAGAAGAACAAAAAAAAATTCGACTTTGAGCGAATCCATCAATATTTTCTCCCAGTCGACAACTTCCGAGCCAGATTGAGCAAATTTCATCCACGCGGATGCTTCAATTGCTGCGTCAAAATCTCAGTCGCTGACAATATCTGAGTAACTGATGGATGTTGATCCTCGCCAGTACGAGCAGATTGTGAGTTGCTAAACGTATAAGTTGATTGAATTTGTGTGAAAGGGGCGATCTTTTATCTGGGTATGGATTTAATTGTTGCGAAGGTTGATTTGGGAGTGTATTGCTTTTGTATGTCTGATATGCTAAGTCAATTTGAGCCCTAGAAACTGTCTAATGATGTTTCCTTTGTTCGATTGTTGATCGGGGTTTGGTTTTGTTGAATTCAAGATTGTATTTTTGGGTTGCCCATTTTGATATTAGGGTTTGAATTTGAAGTGATGGTGTTGAGTTTTGTTGAAGTAATCTGAAAATTAGATTCGAGCTCATTTTGTGTATGCAATGCAGTGAGTTTATAATGAAATTCCGTTCTTTGACTCGAAGCAGTCAGTTCGAGAAATTTGCAGAGTAAGAACTTCCAAAATGTTTGCATTGGTGGCAAATGTGCACCATTGGCATCCGAAGCCTTATTTTAGCGTGTTTTGAAGCGCTTGTCAAGGAAAAGTGATATTGATGAATATTCGTGCACATGTTTCCGCTCTTTAGCCTTGTCAAACTTTGGAGGCTTGTTAGAAGGAATTTTACAAAAAGCTGCTTTGTAAGTGAAGCTGAGGAGTGTTATTTATGATATTTGTTCCTCTCTTTCGTTTTTCGGCTTGGGAATTCAAGAATAGATACTTCGAATTTCTGGAAGTTTTCTGTGCGGCATTTTATCTCTTTTTCTTGTAGTTTTTTGGTTTGGCGGACTTTTAAAAGAATATTTTGGTAGCCGCAAGATTCAATTTATTCGTATGATTGCATTTTACCTCTTTTTACATGGACGTTGAGAACACTTAAAGTTGCTGGTGTTTAACGTTCGACATCCCTGCATATGCGTGCATCCCTTGTTGGAATCATGCGACATGAAAGTTCATAACTTGTTTTATTAACATAAAGTTTTTTATTTGCAGGCCATTAGTGACAAAGTTATCCACGACATTGTTGTATCGTATCTAGTACACAACTGCTTCAATGAGACGGCAGAGTCATTCAGCGCATCTCTGGGTATGAAGCCGCTCCCATATAATCTGGACGACATGGAAAAAAGAAAAGGTATCTTTTACGCAGTACTAATAGTTATATGTCTCTCTTATCGACATTTAATACTTCATCTCATGTGAGCGATAAATAATATCACTTTTGCAATTTACGCAGTACTAATAGTTAATTAATTTACGTGCCCATTTTGCTGGGGTTAGTAGTCGATTTAGCAAATATGACACCTATATTTTCAGTGATTGACTTTTTTTTGTTTTTTTGCTCGACCTTAGAAGTTCTACGGTTTACATTGGAGGGGAATGTGCCAAAAGCCATTGAACTGACAGAAAAGCTGGCACCAGACTGGTTGGAGAAGAACGAAGAATTGCACTTCGATCTTTTAATCCTTCACTTCGTGGAACTTGTTTGCTCAAAAAAATGGTGAGTCTGACACAGCGAGTTTCACTTCCGCGTTTCCTTCTCAAACATATTTTTGTTCCCATTCAAGAAAAAAAAAAATCTTTACCTACAACTCTAAAAGAAATTCACATGGCAGCTCAGAAGCTCTTAAATTCGCTCAGGCCAAGTTGTCCCCTTTCCGTGAAGTGCAGAAGTATATTCCAAAGCTTGCGGTAGAATTTCATTTTCCAGTACTAATCATGTTCCTTATATGAATTGCCGTTAGTTAATTTTATAGTGCGCTGTTGGCTTAGGACTCCATGGCTCTGTTAGCTTACGAAGAGCCGCAAAGTTCCCCAATGTTTCATCTGCTTACCCCGGACCATAGGCAGCAGGTTGCAGATAGTTTGAACCGAGCCCTTCTTGGTTAGTTTCTCCGTTTCCCTCCTTTGTTTTTTCTTTGACTTTACTCGGTTCTTTATTTCTCCACATAATAACATCAAACTGCAGAGCATAATAATCGGCCCGGTTATCCAGCAATGGAGAAATTGTTACAACAGGCAACTCTGGTCAGACAATGCTTGACCCAAGAGCTCGGCAGGGAGACCACTGTAAGTGACTTCTTATTTTCTTATTCGTGTAAACATGGATTCAAATCATAACTATGTTTCTCTGTCCAATACTTTAGGATTCGCATCCACCGTTTTCGTTGAAAGATTTTTTCAAGAGCTAGGCTGGAAACCACATCACACCCCAGCCATGGATCTGTGTTAAGATCAACAGTCACAGACTCACATTCCGTACCAGTTCTAGTGCCTCAAATGCCCTCTAGTTGAAGATTTGTCAAAGGAGATATCAGCCATTAACAGTTCCAAAACTGTCCAGTAAAGAGTGAAGCATCTTCCCAACATCCATGTCCTACAGTTTCCTAAAGCTCCACCACCTGCTGATTCTCGCTGAAACAATCAAGTTGTGTAAATTATCTAGACCGTGTTGGTCTTATGAAAGTGAAAATTTCTTGTAATTCAATATGAGACAATTACAAGTGAGAAATTACTAAAAAGTTGATATATATCATTTTTAAATTAAAATTCGTCCGGCAGAATCTTCTGAAAATGTTATAAACTTGCGGTAGGGATTAAGGAATGAAGTTATATTAGACACGAACCTTTTCCCATAAAGCCTAAACCCTAAACTATCTTTGGTTTCTTAAACCCAATTTGACATAGATTCTCATAGTTAAACACTGCACTTAGCTAGCCACAGTTGTGAACACAAGCACAAAGTCTGCGTTGAGTCAACACCTGGTCAAAACCACTGAACCCAACTATTTTACCAAAAGTGGGACCCACAAGGTGTCTTCTCTCCCAAGCTCATCTCACTTTCGGTTTTCTCACACACTTCAATTCTCAGCGTGTGTTTCCATCTTCCATTCTTATCCCTCTCCATCTTTCTCTCTCTTCTGTCATAAAAAGTCAGCATAATCAAAATCAAACTTCCAAAAACAGACGAGGAAGAAATAGGCAACTACAACTTGAACACTGCTTTCATACGTCAGCATTAGCAGCTTCCTCCTGGAATTCAACACCACACACACATATGACTTTTTTCTTAATATTTTACTCAAACATCAAACAACACATGCAAGCAACAACAACATGATCAAGTACTCCATCATCAAACTATCTATCTATATCCTATTGTTCAATGTTCCATAAAACCCTACATGACACGATCTGCCAAGTATCAGCCTCCTCTCTCCCAAAAACCCTCCACGTCTACACCCCTTTGCATGCATCTTATCCTCAACTCGCCTATAAAAATCTCTCTCTTCATCTTTCTCCTCGTACCCCACATGTACATACATTGAACCAGCGCAGAAACTTAGAGAGAGAAAGCTTCAGTAGCTAGCCAGCTGACAATGTCATACTCATACTCTTCCTCTTCCTCCTCCTCATCCTCCGATAAACAACCCCGTCGGAAGCCGGGCCAGGGAAGCTCCAGGAAGGGCTGCATGCGCGGAAAAGGCGGTCCGGAGAACGCGGCATGCACCTTTAAAGGCGTGCGCCAACGCACCTGGGGGAAATGGGTGGCTGAGATTCGCGAGCCCAACCGCGGCGCGCGTCTCTGGCTAGGCACATTTGACACCTCCCGTGAAGCCGCCTTGGCCTACGACGCCGCAGCGATGAAGCTCTATGGATCTGATGCCAAGCTCAATCTGCCGGACTCCATTCCTAGTCCGGCAACCTCCGATCACACAACATTAGCACCAAATGTTTTCAACCACCACAACAACAATGCTGCTGATTATTACAGTTTCCCCACTGGTAAAAACGACAGCGTTTTCGACGAGGAGAGGCGGAAATGGGACGGTTTTGACATGAATGTGGCTCCGGCCGCCGCCCCGGCTGAGGGAATTGTGGATGAGGAGCTGTGGGCGGAGGCTGCCAAGACATTGGAGTTTCCGATCATGGAAGGGCCTGGAATATTTGGTAACCAATGTGTTGATGGGAATGGACTAGAAGTGGTCATGCATTCACCTTGGTGCATTTAAATAAACCCTAAATCCTTCACATATTTAGATTCATTCAAAATGAATTGAAATTAGATTTTATATAGCTTTCTATCACTAAAAATAGGGTTTTATGTGAATTATGATGAGTATGTATATATATATATATATAGATGAAATGTGAGTGTTAAATATGTTGTTATATGTATAGTTGATGTTTGAGTGTGTATGTGTATAGTGAGAAGTGCATACATCATAAGGTTTTGTATTGTGTGAGAATGATGTAAGAAAGATAAGATAGTTGAATAAAGATAAATATTTAAGACATTTTTTATTTATCTAGTAAAATTTATTTTTAATGGCTTTAAGACAACACTCATGGAAAAGCAACTTTACAATATTAATTAATAATAAGTTTAACAATATTTAGGTTTAACAATATTTGGACAAAATAAGTCATCACCGCCATTATTAAACCCACGTGTTGTAAATGATTAGAATTGCTAGCTACCATATGATATTAAACTCACGTGTTGGCCAGGAATTAAAACATATAGATTTGGTTCTCGAAATACTTCAGATGGCAAATTGGAAAACATATAGATAAGAAGCGTAAAAGTATTGTTTCTAATAGCGTATTCAGTCATAATTTTTTACTTATGTGGCGCTGATTTATCAAAAGAACGCTGAGGTGTCATGATGAATCAGTCACTTGTTAGCAACGACTTATAAAAAAAAAGGGCATAAAGTGAAATGTTGACCAAAAAAATGAGAGTAAGAAACAACTTTCTTAAACTAGGACGGTAGTGAAAAATTTTCATTTAACTTTGAGGCCATTCTTGAAAGAGAAAAATCTTGACATTCATGTAACTTTCTTAGAATATTCCTAGGAACTCAAAAGTGAAAATAATCAAAGCACCAAAAAAAGTGTACGGAGAGTTTTATATCGAGCAATTAGGGCACAATCCAATTATTTAAATTATTGTCTTAATTTGCCAACTGGTCCTTGCAGTTATATATATTTTACAGATTACACCCCTAGAAACCCTAGTACTGCCGTCTCCTCCTATCAGTTTCCTCTACTCTGATCTACTAAATCTTAATCCAACCCTACTATGTGAACAATAACCTGTGAATCAGACAGCTTACATGGATAATTTATACGATATTTACTGACCGTTAATTCAATTCAGTCTAATTCAATTCAATTCAGTTTCATTTTTTAATATCAGTCCATTGGTTGGCCCGCAAGAACAAAATTCATGTTTCATATGACAGAAACTAGGTTAATGGGGGTCCATTTAGGTCCTTGGACCACATCAAAGAGACCTAAACAGGGTTGTGAACAAAGTATCCCATGTGAAATGAGTTGGCAACATAGACAGTAAATAATCAATGAGGAAGTGGTTGATTTTTGCTCCCATGTCCTTCAATATGCAATAAATTCACTCTTTCTAGAAACTAAAAGCTTGTCACTATCCAATAGGACCTGAGTCTGATGCAGATGCTCATCATGCATCATCCTCATAGATTCTGGCATTTAGCTACCTCCATTTTGAGTTCAAACTACAGATTTAGTGCATGGTTTTAGCAAGTTCTGCTTCTGCAAGTTATCCAAAAATATACCTTGTCACAGATGGATTATGAAGACAGCTAGGGTTTCTGTTTCTCTTAGCTCATTGACCCATTTCAATACGTTTAAGATGAGACCATTTCTTTAAGCTGCTTGAGCCTGCAGATGAGGCTTTGACTATGTTCCATCAAAGCAAGTCCTTTGTCCGAAACCCTAGAATATATTTTCGTATCTGCATATAAATATGTAGTGTGTGAGGCTTTCCTAAGAAAGAGTTCCATGACACCATCTTCCAAGTGACTTTCCATAATCCCCAAGCTATCCGACTCCTCTTCTTCTTGATCTTCTCCTCAATGGAACCCATACCATCTGCAGGCTCCGACGAGGGTCTTAGTGCCGTTTCCGGTACCCGGCTAAGGAAAAAGGTTCCGTTTCAAGTCTTGGAATACATGATCTATTCTAGTAATCTCATGGTGTCTATCTGTCTGTCTAACAATCAACAAATTTGTCGGACGCACCAACTCATGGCACTGGAGCCTATTATTTTTTTTTCCTATTTTAACCCATCAGAGTCCTGGTCTGGACTCATCAAAAATCAAATCTCAATTACTGAAATATTTGACGTCTCTTTTGTCACTAGACTATGATGTGGCAAGAGCTACCTTTGTCCTCACCATCTTTGGAGCTTTCATTATTGACGACTACTTGGGCCGCTTCAAGACCATCATCGTCTTCTCGTGCATTTATGCTGTCGTAAGGCCCAATCAAGCCCGGCCCAATCATTTGTATAAACGCTTGTTGGGGCCAATCAATTAAATGGGCCTTATGAGGCCAAATGACCTGTGAGGTAATGGGCTTTCTTCCACGCAGGGAATGATCCTGCTAACAATCTCAGCCTCGATCGACGACCACCGTCGCGCACGGCGAGGCCGACCTGCACGCCGGTGACGACGAAGCAGAACGCGTTTTCTCTGGCCTTGATCGCGCTTGGAACTGGAGGAATCAAAAGCTTCGTGTCATCCTTTGGCGCCGACCAGTTCGACGAAGCGGACGAGAAGGAGTTGGTGAAGAGGTACTCGTTCTTTAACTGGTTCTTCTTCGCGATCAACACTGGAGCCTTCATCGGAATTCGGAATCACGCTGCTGGTTTATCTGGAGGTGAAAGCGGGATGGAGTTGGGGATTTGGAGTGCCGACTGGTGCGATGATTTTGTCGGTTTTTGTGCTGCTTGGTGGGGTGAGGTTTTATCAACATCAGAAGCCGACGGGGAGCGCGTTCACGAGGTTTTTGGAGGTGTTGGTGGTTGCGGTCAAGAATCATTTTAGAGAAGTTGGGGCTGTGGGAGAGGGGGTAAGGTTGGGACCACCGAATCCGACATTGTTGGCGCCAGAAAGCTTCCTCGCACTGATCGGTATAGGTTAGGTTTTTCATTATTTTAATTTAGGAACTTTTCTTGGTGAATTTGATTTCATATTTTGAGATGAAGTCTTCGTGTAGAAATTTATGAAGATGTAGAGGTGGATTTGTCGCTTGATCATATGACATTGAAGCATTGCTTGTGCAGCTTCTTGGATAAGGCTGCAGCCTGCAATGGCGACCGATCCGGAGGCCGACACAAAAGACAGATGGAGACTCTGCACGGTGCCTCAAGTGGAGGAGTTCAAATGCTTTGTCAGAATTCTGCCTGTAAAGCGTTGTCTGTCTTTTCGGCAGCTGTCTACATTCTTTGTCAGTCGAGCAGTGGTGATGAACTGGGATATGGGTGCAAAGTTCCAGATTCCTGCTGGATCAGTGCCTGTGTTTAGTGCCATAAACGCTGTGTTTCTCGTGCCTATATATGAAGTTTTGATTGGTCCAGTTCTCCCCCGTCAACAGGCCATCGCCGTGGCTTTACGTCACTGCAGAGAATGGGTGTTGGGCTGTTTATATCCATCTTTGCCATGATTTCAGCTGCTTTGGTTGAGAAGAAGCGTCGTGATCATTATCCTCAGCCCTGTTTCATGAGTGTGTTTTGGCTATTTCCTCAGTTTTTTCTGATGGGCGCCGCAGAGGTTTTCACTTATGTGGGGCAGTTGGAGTTTTTCTATGATGAAGCAACGGATGGGACTCGGAGCATCAGTAGTGCTATGTTTCTAAGCGAACTTGGGATTGGGAGTTGGCTGCTACTGGTGGTCAGGAAAAGGGTTGGCTGAGAAATAACTTGAACAAGAGTAAGCTGGACAACCTCTACTGGATCCTCACAGCAATCAACATCGTTAACTTTCTAGCATGTAAAATTGAGAGCATTCGTGATGAGACTTTGGAGGCTGATCTGAAAGGATATAATGGAGCCAAGGCAGATGTTGATCTTGAAAGCAAGGCATTCTGAGCTGAAATCCATATTAGCATATGGTAAAGTGTTCTTTACCTACATTTAAACTCTTTATTTATGCTCGTGGTTCATTGCTCGAATCATATCATTCACGTTAAGCATCCTGAGCATATATGTTTGCCTTTGTTAGTAGTTTTTCCTTAAGAAAATGAGGACTTGCTGGTTGGATACTGTGCATGATTTGTTTTTTCATTCTTTTGTTTTGGTATTATAGTTATTCATCAGTCATCTATTTACTAAGTTATAATAGAATGATTGTGACGTATAATCTGCTGAGGGAAAAATACTGTGGAATGTGGCTTTAGTCCGCAAACTGAAATGCTGCAGTGATTCAGATTGACTTTTTGTTGCTTGGCTAATGACATGTAAAAGCATATAAATCTGGGCAACTGAATGTTTATGCTGGACAGATTTCGTATAATAGCTTTATTACTGGTATCAAGTTAATGAAAATAGTGGATTCATAGTTACTCAGGTTTTCTGGCAACTGGGACAAACAGGGCCTGATCCATACATGCCAGATTGATGTCCATGAAAATGGAGTTTATTAATGATCAAAAATTCATCTGATCCTGTTCATTGGATTCACACTAATTGTGACATGTTTCATTGTGCGGCAGAAAAAATAGAATGAAATTGTACTTTCCATTTTTAGTAAACCTGAAGAAATACACAAGAGGTTCTTTGCATGGATATATGGATTGCAGTTAATATATTTTTCCCTCTTCTGGGTTCTTCAGAACAGAACCCAAACCCTTTCTATATCCTTCTAGGAAGGATAATTCTCCTTCCGCCATCTTTCAAAACCTAACTTTTTTCTGGTGGAGATTTTGCCAGAAGGTTTGGAAAGATGGGAGGAAAGGTATGTTACACCTCTTGATTATGTTCTTTTCTGTGACGTCTCCTTGTAATAAATTGAGGCTTTTATACCTGGCATCTTCTTTTAACATTCCTGCACCTTGGCTGTAAATAATATACTGTAATGCTAACAACACAAAGGCATACCAGCCTCAGTTTCAAGGGTGTTATCGTAGAACATTTTATTTGCCAACCTAGAAGGTTTATTAGTGGAAAAACATATGATTTTTCTAAATTTAGGCTTCAACTTGGATAATAGCTTTATATAATCTCATATTTTCTTCTGAAGCCAGTATTGTGCCTGTGGTGTGTTAATTGATCCTGTAGAACTTCCTTTCTATGATATTATATCTCTTACCAAACTGCCATTTTAGCTCAGATAATAGATTTTTAGCTTCTTAAAGTCTCCTCATAAGAGTTCCCAGTTCTAACTTGCAGCTCAAAGTAAGCATAAATTCTGATTATGAGATTGTATTCATACAGCCTCTCTTCTTCCTTTTCGGGTTGTTTTTTATTTGGGCAGACACTTCTTTCTTTGTGTGGAAACTGTCTGTCACAGTTGAATTCTCTATTGCTTATCAAATGATTTTTCTATTTTATTCGGAATAGTTTTGCTAACCCAATTATTTGCTTGGCTTTATAGGATATGGAAGTTGGTTTATCAACAGTATTGGTGAGCAATGGTTCTATTGATTACAAAGGAAATGTTGCCCATAAGCATACAACTGGAGGTTGGAGGGCTGCTCCATTCATAATTGGTAAGAAATACAGCATATTTTTAAGGGACACAAAGATTGCAGAAGCAGTTTTAACCGGAATGTATTGGTGCATGTTTCTGTGATTTTAGTGAATGAGGTAGCAGAGAGGCTTGCATTCTTTGGAATAGCAGTCCACATGGCATCATATCTTTCCACAGAGATGAACCAACCTCTTCCGAATGCTGCTGCACATACTTCCACTTGGATAGGAGCTGCCCATCTCCTGACTCTCTTTGGAGCTTTTATGGCTGATGCTTACTTGGGCCGTTTCAGAACCATCACAATCTTTTCCTCCCTGTATGCAGTGGTAATCTCATTTGCTGAATAGTTACAACTTCTTCTACTTTTTATATGCTTCAAGCAGTAGCATATTTGCATCAATATGCTCCAAAGAATAAAGATGATGCCTTCATAGTTCAAATAACCTACTGGTGTTTCTGTTAGGGAATGATCCTTTTGACACTGTCAACATCAGTAGAAGGTCTGCAGCCACCAGACCGCACTCCCGCTACTACCGGTCAAAATCTATTCCTCTTTATTGCACTTGGGCTGATTGCTATAGGCACTGGAGGTATCAAACCATGTGTATCTGCCTTCGGGGCAGACCAGTTTGATGAAGGCGATGAAAAAGAAGCTGAAGGGAAATCAGCCTTCTTCAATTGGTTCTTCTTTGCTATCAGCATGGGTTCGCTCTTTGGAATAGCAGTTCTGTCTTACATTCAAGACAAGGCAGGATGGACCTGGGGCTTTGCAGTACCCACATTAGCTGTTATATCCTCAATTCTGATCTTGGTGTCTGGTTTTTCTCATTATCGGTTTCAGAAGCCAACGGGTAGTGCCTTCACACGGTTCGCTCAAGTGCTCGTGGCTGCTATAAGGAACCATTACAAAGGAGTAAAGGTTGCAATACATGGCGTTCTGTATGAGGTTGCTACACAAGAGTCGGATATTGTTGGTGCTCGGAAGATTGCTCACACCAGTCAGTATAGGTATGTCATTCTCAGAAACCTTAAACTCCTAACCTTAAATTTCAGCTGGTGTTGAAATTTGCTTGATGCATTATTTTTCAAACCAGGTGCTAATTACTGAATTGGCTCTCTGATGTGTTGCAGTTTCTTAGACAAAGCAGCCGTAGTGAGGGCAGACCCGGAGACCATCAGACCCAACAGATGGCGTCTCTGCACAGTAACTCAAGTAGAAGAGCTGAAATGCTTCATCAGAATCTTGCCGGTATGGGCTTCAACAATTGCCTTATCCACCTCTTTCATCCAGCTCTCCACATTCTTCATCAGCCAGGCCAAGATTACCAACCGCAATCTTGGCCCCAACTTCCAAATCCCAGCTGGTGCAGGCCCCGTCTTCAGCTCCCTCACCGCCCTGCTCCTCGTTCCCACATATGAAGCTCTGGTGGTCCCTGTCCTTCACAGTCTCACTAGAAACCCCAGAGGCCTCACAGCACTTCAAAGAATGGGAGTTGGGCTATTCATTTCCATCCTCGCCATGGCAGCGGCCGCCCTGGTTGAGAACATGCGTCGTACGAGCTACGCAGAACTGCACTCCATGAGCGTCTTTTGGCTCTTACCGCAGTTTGTTCTGATGGGTGCAGCTGAAGTGTTTACCTACGTCGGACAGTTGGAGTTTTTCTACAATGAATCAACTGAGGGGACTCGGAGCATAAGCAGTGCCATCTTCTTGAGCGGGATTGGGATTGGGAGCTGGCTGAGCTCTGTGCTTGTGAGGATCATTGAAGCAGCCACAGGCGGCCCGGACAAGGGCTGGCTAAGAAGTGATCTAAACAACAGCAGGCTGGATAGCTTCTACTGGATTTTGACAGGGATCAACATGGTTAACTTCTTGGTCTACTTATCCGTTTCAATGAGGTTCCATGGCAGGAAGGGTGATTCAGCAAGTGTGGCAGATGAGAGTCTGGCGTCTCATGATGTTTCCGATCCCCTCCGTCCGCTTCAAGCTTATCAGAACTAAACTAGCTGAAATGATTGCCGGTTTGGATCCGGTTCAATCAAGCCTAGTCCAGTTTTGTGAGACGCATTGCAGTGTAGAGAATAATGATACAGAGGATGAAACAGGGGGACATTTTGCAGATAAACTGGTCAACAATCCTTTAAGGAAAGTGTACAAGATACTGTAATGAGTTGAGCTTCTTGCCAAACATCATCTTCAACATTCGCATGCTCCTCTTTTTTGCCAGAATTCAATGATGGCAAAACCCAGAAAAGAGAATCAAAAGTACAGTAGATGCTTGGAACATACATACATACACACACACGCGCAGGTAACCGACAGAAACACCATAGCTGGATGTCGGGTCAACAACGGGGGGTCAAAAGTTAGGACCTGGAGACGGAGCCGGAGGAGGGGTTTCAGGTTCAGACATTTGCAGGCGAAGAAGACAGGAGAAGAGGCCGAGTGATCGAGGACTTTTGATGGCTGTTGATACCATCTGCTGGGGTGGTCATGCAGTTTTCTTTCAGTAAGAATTTCTTCTCTTCGCTCTTGCCCCAGAGGACAAGGTAGAGTCCTGTGACGATCAGCACAGCCCCAATGATCCTGTACACCGAGAACCAAGTCAGGCAACTACTGGGAGGGTTTAAGGTGGGTGAGAGTTGAGAAAAATACCCGCCCAAGTAGAATTCCTCGCCCAAGGCTGCAGAGGCCACAATGGCTACGACTAGAGTTTGTACCGGTTGGTAAACTGCGACAAAGACTGGGCCACCTCTGTCGATGCACCATATCTGCACAGCGAATGCGATCCCAGATGCCACAACTCCCTGCAGGAAATGTTTTGTTTAATGAGAACATGGCTTGCTGACAATGTATTGAATGAGACTTGTGGTGGAGAAAAGAAGAAGAAGCTTACAGCATAGAAGATGGTGAAAACTTCACCACCGGAGTGAAAAACCCAGGCGTTGTAGTCCCTCTCGATGAAGGCAGCGAGGATCAAGAACTGAATGACGCCGAAGAAGCATGTGTAGGATGTGACTGATAATCTTGCCGGGTACTTTTTCAGGACGGGGGCTTGGAGCACCAACCAGCCTGACCAGGATAAGCAGTGACCGATGAGGTAGATGCAGCCGAGAGTCCAGTTCTTCCCCTTGGCATCTCCCAGCGAGGCCAAGAGCGGGGTGGCAGCCACCGCCGTCTGCAGCGACGGGGTTGGGCTGTAGATCGTTGGGCCTTTGTAGAGTGTGATCACTGAAGCTCCAGCAACGCAGACAAGAGTTCCAGCCATCTTTGATATTCCATCTTTTCTGTCAAATCTTACTTGCTCAATTCTGCAACATCATACACAACAAAACATTCATACTTAATCCTCCAAAAACCAAAACTCATCAGATGTCTGAAAAACCCGGGTACCTGAGAATGGCTGCCAAGAGGAAGGTGATGGCAGGGACCGAGTTCTGAATGGCCGAAGCAAACGTTGGAGATGTGTTATCCAGTCCCAGCAAGTAAAAACCTTGGTTTGCTGTGATCCTGTCATCCATGGTATAAAATGTTAAGTTCACAAGTGGTTTTATCAGAGCCATGGGAGAATTCAGAGAAGTTCAGTCCCCTACCCAACTGAGGCAAGGAAGAAGAACTGAACAAGGAATGACAGCGACATAGCTGGCCGTTCTTTCCTGGGAAAAGAAGCGACATGTTAGAATACATATGAGGAAGGAAGAGGCAGCATGATGTAATAAGAATGGTGCTCACTTCTCAAGGAAATAAGCAAATGGGAGCAAAAGAAGCAAGGCAATGATGTTCCTGTAAACAGGATACACAATCTTGCTGATCCCCATGTTGAGTGCAGCTCTTGAAACCACATGGAAACCGGCATAACCAAACTGCAAGGCCAGCATGGCCATGTGCAGCTGGAGCTTCTCCGGGACTGAACACATCATTCGCAACCTTGCAGTGGCTGAACTGCCCTCCGCCATCCAAATCAAGCAACCTGAGTACACAAAAGGGGAAACTGAGACTTGAAAGAAATGAGCCTAGTTTGATGTGTGAAGAACTGAGCAGCAATGTGGCCTTATATACCCCTACTGGGTAGGGACCCAACATTAGGTGTAGGATTATAAATCAAGGTCAATTACTCAATTGGGTTAAGCTAATAACTAAGATCTCACTGCATGTTTTACTGCAACAACAAAAAATATTCTATACCAACCTGAGCACATGATGATGTTATCATCTACCTTGTAACCACTGATTATGGACAAGGGGTAAAAAAACAGAAGGGTCACCAAGTCTAATTTAAGGTACAAAGCTAGGCATGCGTTCCATATAAAGCTAAGACAAATCCCCTAGAACTCAATTATAGCCTTATTTGTCAAGATAGAGAATGAATAAGAAGCTGGAGGTACATCCATCCTTCCCTACCATGGGCCCTGTCGGGTCAAGCATTGAGGGAGGTGTTGAAGATGTTCCTGGCTGTCTCCCACAACAGGCTAAGCCTCATCTTAGCTGACAAGTCATGTCCCTATTGAGCCAATTAATCCACCACTGTTTTTAATCAGTGCATAAAAAAGGAAGTTATGAAATTATAAAGACATGTAAATCATACATAGTAGGATGACAATGCAATGATGATGATGATGAAGTTTGTTAAACAGGCTTGATTTTGGAAGCATGCTAATAATGATGGATAATTGAAGCAAGATGGGAGGTCACCATTGAGAGATGTACACAATGCACGAGTGGAAGGTGGGGGTGTGGATAGATCCATGCGCACTGATCCAGTGAGCAAATCACCCAAGACATGAAACCCCACCACAGGAGGCACACCCACACGCACTGGTGATACTTGATTATCTAGCTAGCTATAAAACCTGTGGGCTTGCATACATCTCACTTATGCATGGTCTGTATGTATATGCCTACAGCCTAGAACATGATCATAATATACCGTACAGAGAACACATACTTTTATCTTCTATACTGATTCAAATTTGAAACAAATGGAGATCATCTGGCCCTTACCCTTTCTTGAGTATTTATTGTTGATATGAACATGCCAGCTACTACCAAGGAATTCAAGATTTTTGGCTCAAGTATTGACTACAAATTAATTATGTATTGAGTTAAGATATTCACAGAATAATTTATCAACTTAAAACGGATCTGATTTATAATAACGTGGTTAATCGTGGTAGACCCTCCTGAATTATTAACGGAAACTAATAAACTAATAATGAGAAAGGCTGTCATAAAGAAAAGAGTAGGCAGTATATGTATATACCCAACTAGAAGAAGGAATGATCTCGCTTTAAAGTACACTCTCCATCAAAAAGTTAAAGGCACACTCTTTCTTCTTGTTTTTATTATGATAAGTAACTGACATGCTGATCCTCATTTTAAGGCTGGTTAATCAGCTACAGTGTCCACTAGCCAGCTTTACCTAATTTTTCAAGATTCCAAGTCCTATGCCTTATGAAACATTACTGACCCTCTCAATTCAGACCACACCACTGCCACCAATATCATCAGTCTTAAAAATAGATCTGAGCTTTCTATCGCATTGGATCTCTACTGGTTAGAAACTTTATTATATGAAAACAATACCTGAGTGAAAAAGGAAGAGTGTTGTCTGAAACGAGTCGGGGTTTCAGCAGGATGGAGTCAGGAGGGGTGGGTCTGACCTGAGCTGCATGAACCGGTCGGGTACCTGCCTGACCAACCAGGTTGTAAAAATTGAATGCCACCTGCTCAGCTTCATCATTTTTTCTCTGCTGGGTCACATAAGTACAACAGCACTGACAGCTCAAACAGATTTAGTTTGAACGGGAGAATCTTCACATGACATAAGCTTGTCGAGGCCTATAGGGGTTTCACTCATTCAACATTTCCGCTAGGCTTTTTTGTTGACCTGATCAAAAGATAAAATACCAAAACACTTGAATTCTAATAAAGTAAGAACATGAATAAACATCAATGTGGGAGGGTCACAATAGACAACGAAACATAACATTACAGATATTGGCACATGACATAACTGGGAACACCTACCCAAGCCAATAATCACGAACTATCACAATAAAAGATAAGTACACGGTTAAAATACATAATTGACATTTTGATGAGCTAATAAATTCAAACAGCAAGATGTAGAAAAGATGCAGTTTTCCCCGACAATATGTCCATATAATTGAGTTCGTATACTGTCAAGTGTGCATGCCTCTAAAGTCTAAGCACGCGTTTTTCAGATAGTTTTGAGTAGTGTCAGCTCAATTGATGAAGGAGCTGCAGTTGTAGAACATCATGGGTAAGACTTCAAATATGTCCGGTCATAGTAAACTGTTACTATTTATTACAGCATCAACAATCATTGTCGTAAGCTAACATGCTCGCTTGCCTAATTATTTTGCTTTACAGTGCCTGTTGTCACAATTATTGACTAAATTTTCCCTTTAATTAAAAGCAACACGCAAAGGTGAAACAAATGAACAATGGTTTACCTTTTTCAAATCATCCTGAATCATATGGCGTGGTTTACCGCTATACAAGCATTGCAAAGCCAAAACAACAGGCAGAGAGATTGTCCCATGACCTACGTAGGAAATAATCATATATAATTAAGTGAAAACAGATCACAATAAAAATAAACAGGCCCGAGCTGATAAAATAGCATTGATTAAACCCAGATGGCTGATAAAATCTAAATAAAAATATAGACAATGGTTATGGGGAAGCAGAATTGCCCAGTTTCAAATAAGCTTTTATTTTCCGGAGAGGATATAATGACAGACCTTTAATTCTTTTCCAGCAGAAGTGGGAAACAACAACAGGTAGCAGTTAACCATACCAAATCCTAGCTCTAATCAATGACTAAAGATGAACAGTTGTAACCATAACTTGTTCCATTGTTTTGGAAGATCTTCTCAACTCTAAGTGGGTTGGTGGGTCCTTTCTATTTTTTACAAGCTAGTACTAGAATAGAATCACTAGAAGCAGACAGCACTTTTCCAAGCATTGTTTATTGAAACGTACCTATTTCTCCCTTTACGCAGGATTTTTTAATAAATGACTATTACCAATCTTTAGACGGCGCTATCATTCGTGACACCTTTCAGTTACTCGCTTGGCCCCTTTGACACAAGTGATTCCACCCACTACTCACTCATCAAACAGTTTTTAAGGACATCAAAGATCTTTTTGCTTTGATATTAGATTGAGAGTTACACTTGACATATTCTCATAAATAAGATTAGATGTCTGATTGTTATAAACAAACAATTGACTACATAACGACAAGGATCATAATTGTAAGAGTTGAACGACCCTGTAATTTCTAGTCCACTGTGAAATCCATTGTCAAGGATACCTGATAAAGAGTTCCAACTAATTGCCAAATCTAGCTTAATACTCATCATAATTAATGAGACAGCTCCTATTATGTCTTAGCACGCCCCTACAAGCTTATGCTCTTTCTCTTCATGGTACATGCTCCGATATTTCTTAGATGGGATCACCACTCACATTTTCTCATCATTGTAAGCTCACTACATCTTTCTTCCTTCCTTCACTCATTTGATTATCCGTATTAAGGGTACTCACATTTGTGGCGTGCTATAAAATCCATTACCCCTGATTTGAAGCTTCACCCAACTAGATCCCAAGACCCATATTTACTAATACAAAACAACATTGCACAGGATATAGATCCCCAAAAAGTCGTATATAAGATGCTAAGGCCACCACTTTCGACTTACCTTGGTGTCTGAGAAGATGACCCAATGATCAACAGAGTACTAGAGTAGTAGCTCTCCTTCGCTAGATGAGTTTCGTTAGTCATATGTACTCGACCTACATTCAACAAAGCAGATGTTAGGTCCCTGATGTTTTCAATTTGCATAGATAAAAATAACTTTAACATATTTATCTTCTCAATGTTGAGCATATAGAGCGCTAGTTAAACTCAAAACGCAAACAATCCTCAATATTTACTGCTTGGGGACACAAGCAGATGTAGTTTTATTTATATCAGCTCATAAGGAATTGTTTTCATTACTCAGACATCTACAGCATAGCAGAACTCTGAGATGTAAAGTTTGGTAATCAAATTTCTATTAAATGTATAAGGGCTCGGTTGGTAAGAAAATGAAGAATGAACTACCATCTACAATCATCCTTGACATCTCCGATGTACTAAGAATATTAATGCTTCTAATGATGCTATATAGAAATGAAATTGTGTTGGGTACCAAGAGTACAGATAACATGACCAGAGACAATGGCTGTCTATTCACGCAACTATCAATAAACCACATCAATTCGTACCCTTTGGTGGGGAATGTTTTATAGAGTAGTGGCAAATCAATGAAAGGGGACAAAGGAATCTGTTCCGAGGAGTCTTCTGCATCAATAAGTATTACTGGAATGAAGTGTGAAAAGATGCATCCATGTGCAGTAACATTTCTCGGTCTCTAGGATGATTGGCAGAGAATCTTGATTAAGAGAAGCTTTAAGAGAACTCTAAAATTATCTTGTTCTCCTTTAATCTATAGAATTGGGGGTCTGTTCACAGTTAATGATCCTCTTTTCATTTCCAATCTGTAGTTGCAAAATCTTTCAACTATAGAACAAAACATTTCGTTTTGTATACATGGCAAACAAACACAGTTGGCCAAACAAAGAACTGATATTTCTTGGATATAAGTTAACTTTACAGTATCAACCCAACTTTTTTTACCACAGTTTGATCATTCAACTACTGTGGAAATCTCTTCAGAAAAAGTTTAAGAATGGTTGAAAGGAAATCATAGAATAGATAACTAATGACGAGCTTTAGGTTGTTTACATTGCAACATAGCATTAAACCCAGATTGCATATCAAGGACTCAAATCCTTGAGACGAGTGTAGAAAAAAAAAAGGTCATTGACTGAGTTGGCTCGACTCTTTGAAAGGATTGGTGATGTTAAAATGAGGAGAATGAATAAATGGAACAAGATCTGAAACTTCTTATAACTGTCTTGATGAAAACCTTGTGTATAATTATTAACTACTCAATTCCAAAACCACCAAAACCAAAATGAAGTTCCTAAACATAATGCCAAGTTCAATATTACAACCTCTATAAAAATCCTTCAAGTTGCACAAACAGCAGGTAACTCAGCATGAATCATAACATACCTAAAATTTCATCAGATTATTTAAACACAGGCACTATACTACAAGATCTAAAATCAGCATTTTAAACTTGGGCAAGACTAAACCTAATTCTCAAAGAGAGGAAAACGGCTCAATACTACAAGCGATTGAAGATCGGTTTCGTAGTGAAAGATTCTTTTTACTTTCCGTTTCTTCTTCTCTAAATCTTTTTTATACAGTTTTTAATTAATGAGTAGTCGTCTTGGATCCTATGCATCTCGTGTTGTATCAACTCTTTTATCTACATGATCTTGTTCTAGCGTCAAAATCATTGAGGTAATTACAATCTTTTCTTGATTAGAATAGCTAACAAAGGCACTATCTTGAATTTACACACGCATTTGTTCATTGGATAGACCCTTAAATTTACTGAGGTTATAAATTCTTTTCATTGCAACTTCACCCCAGAACATGACCTTTACAACAATAAAGGGTAAAAGTACGCTCTGAGTTCCCAATGCAAGGATTGCTGACTGTAGGGAACAAAATTTATAGTAAATGGCAAACCAAATTCCCAGTACTGCTTATATCCTAATAACAGCTCTGAGAGGCTCTGTTAACTAATAACATAGGATAAACATGAAGTATGAAATTCCAAATTTAGGCATACAGCTGATGGGTTAGTTCCTTAATGAGTTCTACAATCTTGATATTTTAATCCTTACGAATGACATTCAATGACTCCCTTATTGTCATCTAAAATAAGACCCAGTGACTGGGTTGTTAAACACGATTATTCAAACAGAAGTTCAAATTTCTGCAGAGCATCCACGAAGTGGAAAATAAAACAACAGTAGGCATATTTTCCAGCAGCTCAGGCAGCTGAAAACCCCAATTCAAAATCTTCACATTCTCGTGGTACACAGGGAACTACACCAAGAAAATAAACAATTATGCTGCACTACCAAGTGCTACGGACATCACAAACAATTAGATAACATTGGGATTAAACAGCAGAGTGCACAGCATGGAACAAAGACTAACAGCAGGGGCTTCGACCCCGGAACTACAATGACAGAACAACAGCTTAGGTTAAATCTACTCAATTACACCAATCACTCGAACCTGTATCACGATTGACAAAACATAAAATTTCCAGACGGTACCTAATATATATATATGCATCTGAAGCAATTGCGCATGATAAACAGATAAATCTGATCATTCCAAATCCTACCACCAATAATGTACGATCGACTGAATCAAAAGCATGAATCTTGAATGATCCTACTAGATTTCAAAAGTCAAATAAACTCTTGCTCAACCATGCTTAATTCAGCAGCAAAAGCTATCACACATAACAAAAGCAAACTAGCTTTCAAAACCCTAGAAAGCTGGAGATTTCACAATTTCCATAAAGCACACTGAACTACAGAATCTCAAACATACCATATCCATCACACAGCATATTTAATTTATCTGTTTCGTCAATTTACATCTACCAAGCTACTCGCAGCGATCGGACATTCAAAATACGGATAACTTCACAACCGCGGGAAACACATAATCGCGTCTGGAAAATTCACAATGTATAAACAGAGAAGAACCTGGACGTGTCATGACGTAGTTGTCGCCTGTCCGATAGCATACCGGTTATTCTGGCGATCTCGTCGGAGAGAAAAATCGATAAAGTTGCCGCTTTAACTTTGTAGCTCTGTATAGGTTGACTGGCGTTGACTTTCAGTTTCAGAGCGCTGATTTAGATGGTGACGTGGAACATCAGGATCGACTGTGATTGGTCAGTCATTTATTTTTATATATATTTTTGTTTTCCCTAACCCCGTAAGATTCCATGTTGATGGACGTTATTTATTTATATTATAAATTATTCAGATAAAAGGATATCGACAGTCTATGCCGACTAGACATTCAATAATAATTCAATAAATCAGTATCCAAATTTTGACCGTCTGACCAATAATTAGGCGGCCCTCCTTAAAAGAAATTATGAATATTTAAAGTTTTAAAAATTAAAATTCTTGAGTGAAATTTTAATTTATTATTATTTTATTCATCCCGTTAGAGCCCAACCCTATCATCCACCAGGAATCGAATCTGTGCCATGGGGTTTATGAGAGCTTATAATGCGATTTGGAGCGTATATGAAACACGTAATGGGGCACTTGGGACTATAAATTTTAATTGTTGTCGTGTACAACTTAATGATTTAAACCATACTAGACTCTCATTCAAGCTATTCCTACCCACATTGATCATCCACGACACATCCTAAAATTGACATTTTTGGCTTATTCATCACTTTCCACTAGAATCTTGCACTCATCCAAAATGGGACGTGGACACAATAATATCTTATTTCTTTCAATGCTGGCCAACTTATTCGCTGCAGTCAAGTCGATAATAAATAATCGAATTGTAAATCCTTAAAAAAAATTGGAGATGCAAAAATTATCTGTCAAGACCTGATCAAGCGGTTGAGATGTTGAAGAATATTATGGAATTTGGAGTAGGGGAAATAAAAAAACTGTAAATGAAAAATCGACCCAAATATCAGATGATAAATGGTTGAGAATCTGCCACGTGTACGCCTCTCATTCGTCGACATTGAACAAAATTCCTAGATGATTGCTAGATATTTATTTATACTGATTTTCACGAACAAGAAAAATCACTCAACCAGAATTTCGCATCTTCAAGCTTCCATGGCGAATCGCAACCTCTTCGTCTTCTTCCTCCTCTTCCAAACTCTAATCTTCTTAACGGCCGCTACCGATGAGGACGATCTTCTGATCAGGGAAGTCGTCCCCGATGCTGGTAAGGATAAGTTTAGCGCCGAGTACCTCTTCAAGGAGTTCAAGTTCAGATACAACAAGGTGTATCCGACGGCAGAGGAGCATGATTACAGATGGAAAGTGTTTAAGGCGAATTTAAAGCGAGCAGAAATGCTTCAGAGGTTTGATCCGACTGCTGTTCATGGAGTGACGCAGTTCGCCGATTTGACGCCGGAGGAGTTTGAGAGGAGTTACTTGGGGTTGAAGACGAAGTTGAATCTTCCGACTGATGCGAGGAAGGCGCCGATTCTGCCGACGAATGATCTGCCTGAGGATTTTGATTGGCGGGAGAAAGGTGCTGTGACTGAGGTTAAGGATCAGGTAATTGATTAAAAAAATTTTGAATTGCCCCATTTGGGGATTGAGTTTTCTTAAATGCCCTAGTTTTTAAAATCCTTTCTCAAATGCCCTATTTTTAAATGAATCCGGTCTTTGAAAGACCGGATTCTTAAAAATGATAGAATCCGGTCTTATAAAGACCGGATTGGTTAAAAAACAAACGAGTCCGGTCTTGTGAAGACCGGACTCCTTTGTGGGCAAATATTGTGAAGTTGTGTGTGGAGCTTCCATGTGGCATTATTTAACGAGTCCGGTTTTCACAAGACCGGACTCGTTTATTTTTTGACCAATCCGGTTTTAATAAGACCGGATTGTAATATTTTTTAGCAATCCGGTCTTTCCAAAACCGGATTCATTTAAAAGTAGGGCATTTGAGAAAGCTTTTTAAAAACAAGGGCATTTGAGAAAACTGATTTAGGAAGTGGGGCAATTCAAAAAAATTTTCATCTTTAGGTTGTGAGTTTTGTGTAACTTTTTATCTTGTGAATTTCTCTAAATTTTCTGTTTCTTCCGAAATTTATTTAGGGGTCTTGTGGATCATGTTGGTCGTTTAGCACAACTGGAGCCTTGGAAGGAGCTCATTTTCTGGCCACAGGGGAGTTGGCGAGCTTGAGTGAGCAGCAGCTTGTGGACTGTGATCATGAGGTTGACAGCTCTCTTCAGCTTTAATTTTCTGGTTGATGTTTGATGAGAATACCTTTAAATATATGATTTTTGGTGGTCAGTTGATTGAGTTCTTTGCTTGTGTTAGATGTTATGTTTGATTAGTTTACATAAGATTTTGAATATTGCATATATAGACATATTGCTGTAGAGCTCCGTACATGAACTGGTCGGCTTGATTGATGACCATTGATGATTGGATTGGGTGGAATCGGTGTTACTATGCTTGAATATTGAAAGGGTGTCTTTGTCGTGGCTGTTTGTGTGATTTGCGTAAGAAGCCTATCTATTATGGCTTACGTTTCAGTGTACTTGCCTTGATAGAGGCTTATCATTGCTCCATAGCCAGTGCCTGCCTATGGGGTATGAGATTTGTTATCATGTCTTCAACTTGTTGTACTCATCTGCTAATCTATTATGGGAGGTAAGATGGGCTGATGGAGATTTCATTGTGAGCATGGCTAGATACTCAGAGTTCCTGAGAAGTAGTTCATTATGAAATGCGTCAATTAGTTAGGTCCTGTGCTTCTGGAAGTGTGATTTGCAAATATGCAGATTGCTTGATTCAGTCTTATAGTCTTACTTTTTCTACCTTCATGTGTAAATTTGTAAGGATTGTGTTTAACTGCTCGACTATGTTTTTTATCAAGAGAGTTAAATATACATTTAGAGGGTATTCTCAACCAAGCTTGCAATGTTTTGCAGTGTGATCCAGAAGAACAAGGATCATGTGACTCTGGTTGCAATGGTGGGTTGATGAACAATGCCTTTGAATACACGTTGAAGACTGGGGGACTTGTCAGGGAGAAGGATTATCCCTACACAGGAAAGGATGGTACCTGCAAGTTAGACAAGAGCAAAATAGTCGCTTCTGTTGCCAACTTCAGTGTCGTTTCTCTTGATGAGGATCAGATTGCTGCAAATTTGGTTAAGAACGGCCCTCTAGCAAGTAATACCATTTTTTACTATGACTAACTATTCTTCTAATGTTCAATTTTTTTTCTTCATGAATCCTAAATCTGGAATCCATTTGGTTCTGATTATTTATGTATCCCTGCAGTTGCTATCAATGCCATGTACATGCAGACCTACATCGGAGGAGTCTCCTGCCCCTACATCTGCCCAAAGCGCCAGGACCACGGAGTCTTACTTGTTGGATATGGTGCCAGTTCCTATGCTCCCATCAGATTCAAGAATAAGTCATTCTGGATCATCAAGAATTCATGGGGCGAATCGTGGGGTGAGAATGGATATTACAGGATATGCAAATCAACCCACAACCTCTGCGGTATGGACTCCATGGTTTCCACTGTCAGTGCTGCCGTCCAAACTTCCACCAGCTAGATCCCTCAACTGCATTATACATTGCAGTGCATTGCAGTGGATGTTCATCAAGAACCAGATAATTTAAACAACCTTATCATGGTGTTATTGTCTGTACAAATTACACCATTCAGCGCCTTAAAACGCTTATGTTTGCGTTGATACTGTTATGCTTTTCTCTTTCACAATCAAATGTCTTGTGTTGTACATCAGTGTCCCTTTACTGAATTTAATGTTCTCTTTCATCCACTTTGGTTAGATTATTGGTCCGCCAATAAAAAGAACATTAAACATCTCAGTAATTAAAGTTCGATTACTGATTGAGCCCATCAGAATATTTGTTTTAGAAGCTACATTACATTATATGAGAAGCCAAGTACAAATAGTGAATTATATGACAGCTCAAAATCTCTCGGACAGTCTTGTTTGCTAGCTGTGTTTGGCTTCAAATGTTTCAGAGATTTGTCCAAAAGGGTTTGTATTGTTGTGGTGTATGTTAGCTTGTTCAGATAAATTACTAACACACACACGCCACTCATGAATAGCAGATAGCTTCTAGAATGGTGTTTTCATTTGAGTATCCAATCTCTGCAGGCAGCAGCTACTAGCATTATTCCCCATTTATTAAGATGGTCTCTTTATTTATATAAAATTAGACTGTTTGATCTTGATTGTGATAATATGGACTTACAATGTTGAGGGACAAAATTATCTATGAGCCAAAGAGATCGGTGTTAGGTCTTACTAAAATCGGTCTTTTAAAAAAATTAAAAATACAGATTTCATTAAAAAAGAGAGCATTTCAGAAAATTTTCACCGAACAAAATATTTGAGAAATTTATATTTAAATACGAGATAAATCTAAATTTTCTTGTAATCTCTCTCATTTAATACACTTGTACGTACTGGTTCTCTACCCAAGGCTTATCAGCAGTAGCAGCTAAGCAAATTAGGGTAAAGTAGTTGTTTAGTTATATAGATCTTTCAGGATGGTTCCCATCAATTGCATCAGGAATTTGGCAATCTACACAAGAAGCATCTTCAATCCACAGTATTAGGGTTTTCTGACCCTTGAACACCCTATATATAATTCATGTTCATATGACATCACTCATCTTCACAAGTAGGCATACACTATTTTTGAAAGAATTATCCTACATCACTTAAGTCAGTTGTCTTATATTCGATTATAGTAATAAGGCTCACAAATCTCGATATTTAAGTCAGAATGAGGTTATTATTTAATTGAATAAATAATTTCAACATGGTCGTGAGTGAAGCCACCTAAGTTAAAAGACAAAATGGATTGTTGTTTTAAAAAAATCTCAAAGAATGGGAGGGACTAGGAGTCCTTAGGACACAAACTTTCTTGAGTTGAGCCACAAGGCTCATCTACTATGAACTTGATGTTTAGTGTGAAGTTTAATTTACACGGAAGTGCTACTAAGATCCGACGCAGAGCAGTAAACTGATCGATTTGAGGGTGTACCGATCTTCTTCGATTGGGAGACTATAGTGGATTAAAGCCTGCAAGCGGCAAGTGAACGTACCTTTCATCTTGAGAGCGAACAACTATAATTCGTGTATTGATTTTTTTTACTCTTTTCGTCTATAATTTTGGCATTTACATTTTCTGATTCATGGTGTTAGATTCATTTCCTAACAATCGAGCAATATGAGTAGTAGTAAAGTAATGATTGAGGGGAGTCATGTACAATTTTTACAAAGGACGATTATAGAAGCATCATTCACAAATCTAAACATTCCTATCAGAATGGATATACACATACCCACACTTGCAGGCTCATTAAATCAGAAACATAGACAGACAACACATGATCTTATCCAGGTTTTAGTTTCTTGATCTCTATGCTAGCTTGATGTTATCATGTTTGTTGTTTGATTTGGCTAATGTTGAGATCAGTGTGTCGTCATGCAAATGTACTTTAATGCACACAGGAATCTAATAGTAACGCATGGATCATAAAAAGCCAGAAGTTAACATGCTTATCAAAACCTATAGTTAGGGACTCCAACGCATTATCACTCTTAGTATTTCATCAAGCATTTAAGAACAAAAGTATCTGCATCGGACTTTCAGGAGCTGCTGAATTGTTTATATTCTATGGTTAGGGATTGTAACGCATTATCACTCTTAGTATTTCATCAAGCATTTAAGAACACTAAGAGCATCTGCAACGGACTTTCAGGAGCTACTGTTTTAGTAACTGATGGATGGTTTATAACGGACTTTCAGGAGCTACTGTTTTAGTAGCTGATGAATGATTTATAAAGTCTCAGTCTTATAAATCATACAGCAATTACTGAAGACCGGTGCAGATGCTGTGAAAGCAAATTTTTCTAAGGGTTTCATTAGTACTCTAGATAAAAGATTAACAAGAACTTGTTTGATAAACTTAAAAAGCAAGTACACCATTTATAAAAACATGAGATGTGAAGGTTATCCAGATTGCATGGAGATGGATTTGTAGTACTACAGAACAGCTATGAGAGAGAGAGAGAGAGAGAGAGAGAGAGAGAGAGAGAGAGAGAGAGAGAGAGAGAGAGAGAGAGAGAGAGAGAGAGAGAGAGAGAGAGAGAGAGAGAGAGAGAGAACAGCTATGTGTGTGTGTGTGTGAGAGAGAGAGAGAGAGAGAGAGAGGAACACATGGGGTTATATGAAAGATTTTGGTTAAGGTAACAAGAAACCTCATCTCTCATCTCAATCGTACAACTAGTTGGTGATCCGGCAAGCAAACGGGTAAGCTGGGGAAAAGCTGCATTGAGCTCAAAACCCACCATCAGTCTCATCATCGCCAGCCACCAGAAAAGATTCAACCAGACCCAAGTTTTAACAAAACCAGATCTTCATTTTGTTCATAAACCACTCATCCCTAAAAGACATAGAATATCATAAACATCACTACATCGAACGTTGAGTAGAAAGGTAGAAACCGATCTTTTTGTTGGTCAGTAAAATCTCAGACTTTACAAACAAAAGTGGAAACCCTAGGTTAGGTTAACCAACTTTCTTCTGATAGATTCAAGTTACTGTAACCATGACAGTAGTTAATAACCTTGTCTGATAACTCAGACTTAACTGTGGTGGTGATGTTCTTAGAATTTGAATTTGAAAGTGACAACCCTAATTCTATATTGATTCTATCAAGAATCAAACTCTAGTCGCTGGAATGGTTGTCGTCCTTTTTATCACTAAATCACGCTCTGATGGACATATGTGTTGATAGTACATGAAAAAAAAAAACACAGAAAGATGTTGATTTTTAGGTTTGATCAAATGCCCCTACAAATTCCAACAATGTAAAATGTTGGCTGAATCAAAGAGTGAGAGAGAAATATATCAAGAACAAATTAGGGTATACAAGTTTCCTCTTGCTAGATTTTTTTAAGATCTTGAGAGAGGGAAGAATTGGGTACCAGCCATGAACTCGTTGATCGGAGCTGGATAGTTGAGTGAAGCGTCGAAAAGGGTCTGAGTTGCAACAGAGGTGGTGGCGGCAGCGGCGGCGGCGGTGGCTCCGGAGGTGATGAGATGCTGATATGCTCCACTTCCACCTGATGAGCTTTCCCCGTAGCGACTTTCCGGCCCTTGATCGTACAAGATTCCCTTGAAAACATGTCCGCCGATGCTCACCGCTGTCTGATATGCAAATTGATCTTCTTGGCGCGCATGGTCCACGTCAGCATTGTGTTCCCGGTCCATTGAGCTGACTCGCACGCAGCGAAACATGGCCTGAGAGCTCACTTCACCTGGGAATATGTTGCTCAAATCCAACCCTAGATCAGATGACATTTAAACAACGTCATCATCAAACAACACTGTTTCTAAATTAAAGAATCTTTGAGCTAAAACCCATTTGAATTTGAGCATCACAGAATGAAAAGATTCCAGATTCACCACCACAATCAGTGTCATCAAAGCCCTAGATATTCAGGACCCGAATTCCAAAGGATTATTCTGGCTTTATCAACTCCCATACACCAACTTTACTGGACAAGTTTACTCAAAAACAGTTTCATGTACTGACCTGAACAACATGATATCATGACATGAATGAACAAAAAGATGATCTTCAAAAGCCAGTTTGTGTGGAAAATGGAGGCTATGTGCACCGATGAAAACAGTTATCAGCTCGTGGATGATTTAAGGTTGAAATCCTTATAAAGGATTTGGAAGGTGTCGTTGATTGAGCCTTAAATCATCCAGCAGATGATGTGTCAACTGCTCTTATCGGTGCAGATGCTCTTAACGATCCACTGGTTACGTGTGTTTTGGATAAAACAAAGAAACAAGTTGTTTTATCCTCCATACATACCTGAAGTGTTGGTAGTGTTTAGCTCCCCTCTAGGTCTTTTAAGCGTAATGTCTTGGCTCCTCAGCTGCAGCGACTGCTGCTGCAACGCCGCCAGCTGTTGCTGCCGCTCCCGGCGCTTGGACGCCGGAACCCAAGTGCTCTTGATATGAGTGTGGCACTGATACCCTCTGCTCTTACAACAAGTCCTACACCTAAAATGTGGGCAATCTTTCTTAGCTTGGTTCCCACAGTCCTGACAATTCATGCCGCCACCCGACCCGCCACCTCTCATTACGGTGAACCCACCACCACCGGACCGGGAGGAAGACGCGTCAGATGAAACGTTGAAGCTCAGCCTCTTGCTAGAAGAAGGTGCCAAGAGATTGGGCAGGGCAGTGGGCGGTGATGCGTAGGAGATTATGTGGTGGTGGTGGTGATGCTGATCTCTAGGTTGATATTGTTGTTGTTGTTGCTGTCGGTAGAATTGTTGCTGCTGCCATATCTCCAACCCTTGTTGTTGTTGCATGTAGATCTTTTCGCTCCGGTAAGGGAAGAGACTGCTGGCAGCTGGTGGCGGCGGCTGCTGGTTTTGATCCTCATCCTGCTCGTCTCTCACTCCTCCACTGCCAACTCCGCCGAGGGACGAGAAAAAGCCAGCCATTCCTCTGCCAACCCAGCAATAAAACCATCACAGAAATGCATCAAGATTCAACCTTTACCATAAAAAACTCAAAATTCAACAAAAGGGTCAGAATAAAATCACAATTCGACAAAAGGGTATGTGAGAAAATCAAGCTAGGGTTAGGGTATGATCAAAACACAGTTTGCTCTGACCTTCTGATCTTGAAAAGCTCCCTAACCTCCCTCGCCTCTGCGATTCCCTAGCTGATCACACTTCAGAGCTCCTTTCAAAACTGAGAGGATGCAGAAGATGAAGACACGCGGAAGGAGACAGCTGGGTTATGATCTGTGAAGTTCATCGTGTTACAGAAACAGATGACACAATTAGGGTTTGCAGAGGAGAGTGATGGCCTAAAGAAGATGAGGTTTGGTTTTTGTGTGACTTTTTTGGGGATTGAAATTTTATGAGAAGAGAGAAGAACATCCATACATGATACATAGATAGATACATCCAATGATAATAATAATGGCACGGAATTAGAGCTGCTCTGCAAACGCCGCCATGGATACTGCAAGTCCTCAATTAATAGACAGCCACTCAAAACCCCACTCGCTTTCTTTCTCTCTCTAAGAATCTTCCTTCTACCTGTCTCTCCCATTCACATGTTGATGTTAGTGTTAAGATAATGCTTGCTGCATCTACGGGGGGTTTTCATTTTCTAAAATTTGTTTTTGCAGGTGAAGTTGGGTCCGCTGGAACTTCAAGTAGTCTCGTTGTTGATGCTGTCATTGCAGCAACTCGTGCTCAAGTCCCTGTTCTCTCTCTCTCTCTCTAGCCTCGGTTTCCTCAATTTGCTTACGTAGACATTTGAGTTTAGTTTAACACATATTAAAGTTTTGTTTTTTTTCATTTTAAGGTTGTCTAATTTAGTATAAATGACTCGCCAAATAAATAACGATATTATGCATCTAAATTAACGGTCCATGTCCTCAATCAATTTAATTTAACTAGGCCGAGGCTATATGATATAAATCGTGTGGTAGAAATGAGTGCCATGTATATAGAATTATAAGGTTCATAACCTTGTTAGTTGTTACATCTCTATTTTCGATAAAATAATTATTAGGTCTAGAAAACTTGCTACTATTTTTATGAATAATGGATCTTTAACTATTATGAATATATATTCATTCTTATAACTTTAACTATTATATAGAATTACAACTTGAGTATCTCAAATAAAAAAAGAAATGACGGACTAATTATAGTTGTTTCTTAATAAAAATCTGTCAGCTAAATCCTTCTGTGAGACCAAAAACAATTTCTGCATCAATTTATGAATACTGATTGTTGAATTATTGAGAGGTAGTCTGCCTAATTTGAGTAAAAATTGTGAGAATTAGGGGTATGTAAATTGCATAGGGCACAAGCCGAGTAGCAAGATGTAAGAAAGTGATAAGCGACTTATTTAATACATGAGTATGTACGGACTAAAAATGCATATATGACGCAAAACGAGGGCGCAAATAGAGGAATTAGGGTTTGATATTGAGCTGGATTCCTAAGATCAAATTTGTACTTTTAATAATTCATTTTACTATTTAATTACTAAAAATGAGGACTTGAATTCAATGCAAGTAGTTATTGAAATCAAAATTTGAGATAAAAGTAAGTTAATCTCTCTCTCTCCCTCGCTCACTCTCTCTCTTATTCAAATTTCATTATATAAAATTGGAATAATAATCTGCAAATTGAAAATATTACCTATTGAGTGTCATTAGGGTTTGTGACACAGTTATAAATATTTAGGGTTTATAGTGATAGCAATTGCTTTGACTTTACTTTACTAGGGTTTTATTTGGGGGTTCTGTGACAGATAATATGCAGGCGGGTGTGTGGGGATGTGAGTTTTGGGGATTGGAACAGTGGCAGAGAAAAATGGCAGAGCATGGAAATCTATGCGAAATTTTTATCTGCTGTCAGTTTAGTAATCATTAAGGAAGAACATAATATAATTAGTCATAAGAACATGTTGCGAGTATATATCAAGTATGAACGGTTGAGTAATGGAGTCTGATCTTAATTTCTTTGGCTCTTCTAGATTCTCTAGATTAAGAATTCGTATTACTATATATGTGATGTAAACTTAGTCCTGTTCTGCATTTCAGAACATAGAAATAATATATCTCTCTAGTTCGACCGTGGACTTAACTTGATTATGCTAATTAAGCGAGTCATGTAAATTTTTATATTCGTTATTATGCTAACATAAACTACTTCATACCATATTTTCTATTCCACAAAAAGCAAGATGTGGAAAACAACAAATGTGGGGTACTGGGGTTGATTATCCGCATGAGCTTGAGTTTATGTAATCTATCCAGTACAACCTATAGCATGTTTTGTTCCCGGAGTGCAGAAAGCAAACCCTAAAACTCCAAACAAGTCGAACATTTACAAAACCTCCCAAGTATTTAAAAGGCATAAGAAAGGTAGTAGCATGCACTCGACTCAAACTTAATTAGGGTTTAGTATTTAGGGTTTCGGATTAGGGTTTGGGGTTTAGTGGGTGGTATAGTAGCATTGAGCTAGTGACATTGGGGATGGGACTGGACTGGAAGTGTGTGATTTTTTGTGAATGAAATGTGGAGCAGAAGAGGCAATGTGATGTCCCCAATAATTGTGTCTCCTTCCTTTCTCTCTCTCTCTCGAGCCCTGTGCTCCTCTCCCTCTCTCTCTCTCCTCTCCAAGTTTGACCTTTTTTTTTCTTTCTTGTAAGACACAACAATGTAGTGTTTTGTGCATTCAAAAAAAAAAGAACAATAAACAAATTGGTGAACTTTTTGTTGTTTTTGAGATCATGGGTAAACCCTAATAGATTCCATCCTTAAGTGGTTTATTTGTCCCTTAACTTTTATGTCGACCTAAACTCGACAGTATTTATACTCCACCAATGATTGAGTATACTATACAAGTACATGAAACATGACCTTGGATTAGGAGAAAATCGATTTTGTAAATAAGAATGTTTGCGCAGTTTACGATGATCATGAACACATAACGATCAAGTCCGGCCTTGACGGGTGGCAGATAGAGGCGGTCCGAGACCATTCGTCTCAGAGGTTCCATTTTCCTCAGGGACCCTTTTTTTTTTTCCTCGAGAGGCCTAGTTATCACTTTATAAATTTATAGAATGATATTATGTTATAAGAGACCTACATGTATATTTTGTCAGTGACCCATAACCAGCCTGATAACGATCTAATAAAGGACACAGTTGTAGTTTGCCCTAAAGTATATTTACATGTTGACTAACCGCATGATGTCCAAATGGGCATGGTTACGAGTGCCCTACGAGCCAAGGCATCAACTTTATGTATAAATGATCGGCCATATCTTAATGACCCTAAGGATCTGCAATTCAAACATTTTAGAGGCTCCCCCACCCTACGATCATTTTGAGCTATGAACCTTCCTCCTGCCAAGAGATTTCAAAATCATGTTATCGGTGTGAACCACATACTCTCATCTACATAGTCATACTGCATTTATATGGTTCTTCAATCCGTTTTCTCAGAACTCTATTAAGCCCTAAAACATCGACATACGCCTAAATAGGGATACCATGAATGAGACATGTTTCCAGAGATTCTAATCTGGAGAAGAGGCTGAATGTATAAGTGTCCTAGAAACGAGAACTGAGCATCCACTGGTTTACTATAAAAGCTCAGTTAGGGTTGATTTTATGATTTATTTTAAGGTCCCTTGGAGAAACCCTCGCGTCCTCTCTCCTCTGCCTTTAGGTCTTTTCTGGATCTATTTAATGTCAATCTTAGGATGGGTCCCAATTCTTTTTGGGCCTAGTGTGGGCCCGTGCAGTTGGTCTTGCATGTGCAATCCATCATTTTTATCTCCTCGATTGAAAAAAATCAACCCTCATTTGTTAGAATTCTTTTACTATTTACCCCCTCTTTCTAATATATTTAAACTAAGCTCCGTATGAAAAATCATTTTTATCCATAACCCTGTCTTCTGTCATCGTGGTGTTGATGTGACAAGTTATATGAAAAACAACGCATTGTGTTTTAGAAAATCGATAATGTTTTATTACGTACATCGTCTTATCTTTCATGTATAATTTTTTGTTCGATTTAGCCTTATTCATAACTGTACATTGTTAAGTTGTTGACAGGATCAACAATATCAGCTACGATGGCACAAACCGTTGTTACTTGTAAAAGTTCTTTTTCAAACGATACTTTATTTTAAAAAAAAAAGTGAATAAGATACTAATTTCAAAATATGGGTAAATTAAAAACAACTTTTCAAAAAAGGGTAAATGGTAAAATATTTCTTTATGATTGAAATTAAGTGTTACTTTCATATCAATTTTAAGTGTGTTGTTAGCACCAGTTAAATTGATAGCTTTAACTTTTAAGCATCTATGTACATGTAGAGGCCAAAAGAATGCTCAAACTCTCATTGTCACATGGCTAGCCTTGCTTTTGGTGACCCTAAGATATCCTTGATTGAGAGGTGAATCCACAATTTGACTAAGATAAGACCAAGTTTTGGTTGTTGTGATTTGAGACATTTTCTAATAAGCCACCCTCAAAAGGTTCATGTGATGATTTCTTCTAAACTTTTGAAGAAATTTTTGAGCCTCCTCCGATCCGAAGCCACGCAAGAAGAAAAAATACAAGACTACTGATGATGCCAAAAATGTGCTTCATGCTACTGCTTAATCCTGTATTCAAAAGAGAGGTACTAATAATATTTGGTTTGACAACATTGTAGTTTCTCTATATTTCTTGTTTTCTTCGAATAAAATAATAATTTTCTTGAGAGTTGCTTCATTTGGGAAATTTCTCAAAACCTAAATTCTGAGAATTTACGTGAGGTTTTCACACTAAAAGGACCTCACAGCAAATTGTAGGAGTTTTGGGCCTTCAAAGACTTGACAGGGCTTGGTTAATGAATGATGGTCAGATGGCCAATGGTCAGCTCAGCCCAAACCAGCCCAAGTCTGATGAATGGGAATAATGCACCTTGCCACAGAAGCTGGAAAGAGTCCCTTACCGCATCTGAACCGGTCCTTCAACAACTGCTGATTTAATAGTTGCTGGATGATTTACAAGCTGGATGGGATCTGTGAAGGCCTGGTGCAGTGGCTCTCGATGCCACAACCACAAGTTAACCAAACATGATGCAATTGTTTCATAAAATATAAACCCTAGCTAGCAAAAAAAAAAAAAACATAGAGTTTAGCAGCATGTAAAGTTCAAACGTAAATTAAAGGTTGATGTTGCCCTTAGACGAATAATGAGTGAAAGTGATTTGCGCGCATTCTATCTGGAGTTGAAGAATGAAGGCAGCATACATCAATCTACTTGAGAACTTCATAAGAGTGACATTTCTCAATCGAATAATCATAGTGATCCTGTCTGATAAAACTAAGGCTCTAATCTTTATTACTTAAAATTTCAATAAACAAGTGAAATTTTGTTAAGTTAAATTAAAATTTAAGTTACTCTCTCATGGTGGGGTTTTGTGAAACTGAATATGATGATGTTAAATTAAATATCGTACTTAAATTAGTTATACTTAATTATGTCACCTATCTAAGCTTGTTCAAATCCAATAAATGATGTCCACCAAGGGTTAGCCTAGTGATCGTAGTGGTGTATTATAAACTTCATGTCACAGGTTCGATTCCTGATGGGTGTTAGGGCTGGGGCTCTAATGGGGTGGGTTTAAAAAAAAAAAAAAAGAGAGAGAGAGAGGACCAAAATGCAAAGTAAGCCACACATGATTAGACTTGTGACATTCATTGCAAGTCTCCAACGTGTTTAAATGAATCTACAAATTCTATCCAAAATCAGATTGAATGATCCCACACGGAAATCCACAACCTTTAGCACAAAAATGGTTCACACGCCTCGACCACAGGGCCATCCGGTGCCACCTCAGTACACTAACCGCTGGATTAAGTAAAGCACCAATGGGAGCCGTTCGATGGACAAACTTGAAATCCTGGCCCTTAATTTGCAGTATGTTGCTCCGTTTGCAGCAGAGGGGTCCTAAAACGTCGCCGTTTTTTCTTTTTGGTGACAGATTCTCTTAGGGTTTAGGTGGTGGTAGGTCTTTTGACCTTGTCCTGGCCCTATTTTGTCGAAAAAATTCCATGCCATAGGTTGACAAAATTATTCCCTTTTTGCTTCAATTTTTGAAAATATTACGGGTATGTCCCTTTTAAAAAACTATATATCTAACCAGCCTTTAGTCATGAATTTACTTATCTGGCGTTGATGTGTCAAATAAAAGCTAACGTGTCATGACAGAGCGCCGTCGAATAAAATTACTATTAGAAACAATGTCTTTCAGTAAATGCGCTGTTTCTAACGACACTTCTTAAAAAAAGACCGGAATACTTCGTCAAACTAGCGCAAATGGGAGCAAATTTCAATTTTATCATGAGAACATCTAATGATTTTTTCCATATTTGGTATGCTGAAAAATAAATTTACTTCGAAAGTGTGCAATAAAAGTTGCTTTTTACATAAGCAAAAACAATTAGCACTGATTTTAACTCTTGAATTTCATGGCACTTTTGTGAAATCTTTTCTAGATTTAATATTTTTTTGGTAATGCAATATTTTCTTTTTTGAGATCTGATGCAATTTTTCCAGACATATAATGATATAATTTCGTTCCCGCTAGTCTGTCATTTCCTTTTTGTTTGTGATCATTTACCTCTTATTGTGTTAGAGATAAAATACTTGAAGAATTGTCTCACATCGTTAATTTGAAAAATAATTTACTATGATATATTGGATTATAGAATGAACTCTCGAGCTTAAGCTTTTATGGTCCGTGTATCTAGTTCATTTATTAACAAGATCATGATGTGACTTAAGAATAAAGCAAACGGCAGACAGACGGAAAGTAGACCAAGACAAACGAAAACAAACCAACCGACGTTAACTCTCACCTCCATCGATCAGAAACCCTTTCACAAAAATAGCCAGCGCTTACCATTTATAGCAACTTCCCATCTCAGCTTTCCAATCATCATCTTCATTACCATCTCCACTTAAATAAATTCACACCACCTTCTGCCTCCTCATCCTTCATTTACCAACATCTTCATCCTCTTCTCTCCATTCATTCAAACCAAGATTCCAAACCCTAGAGAGAGAAAGCTGTTTCATCCATCCATGGCTCGTGGGAAGATTCAGATCAAGAGGATCGAGAACACCACCAACCGACAGGTGACGTACTCCAAGCGGAGGAATGGGCTGTTCAAGAAGGCCGAGGAGCTCACCGTGCTCTGTGACGCCAGAGTCTCCATCATCATGATTTCAAGCACTCAGAAGATTCATGAGTATATCAGCCCAGGAATCACGTATGTGTTTTTTCCAAAACCCTACACCACTTACTGATGTTTTTTTCTCTTCAGTATATATGTACTGGAAATAAGAGTTCTGATGAAGCCCTAAATTGTTTTAGAAGCACCTGTGTATTTATTTACTTTGTGAATAGGGAAAAAGTTGTGGATCTGTAAGCAAATTTTTTTAAAATCTAATTTTGTTGCTGAAACATGTGCAAGGGAGAAACCAGAAGAAAGCCCTAAGTTGCTTTAAAAAAAAATTCACATCTGGGTTAGATTTGCAGAACAAAACAGGTTGTGGATCTGTACCAGAAGGCATCCAACACTGATGTTTGGAGCAAACAATACGAGGTTTCTAAACGATGTTTGGAACATGATCATTCAAACACTCTGGAAACCCTAGTATTACATTTCTAAAATCTGATATGAAATTAACATTTTGTACGTGCCCAGAGGATGCAAGAAACCTTGAGGAAAGTGAAGGACGCGAACAAGAGACTTCGCACAGAAATTAGGTTTGGAAAACTCTGTAATTCCATTTGTAACTTGAAGTTTCTGTAACGATATTTGCAACATGAATTTTTTGGAATTTGCAGGCAGCGGATGGGCGAGTGCTTGAACGATCTGAGCTTTGAGGAGTTGCGCGGTCTCGAGCAAGATATGGATAATGCCGTCGCAGCTATCCGAGCACGTAAGGTATTTAGTAACTCTCTTCTGCAAATTATTTGAATCAAACCCTAAAATTTTCATCCCCAATGCTGTCTCAATGTCATTGTAACTTGTTCAAAATATCAATGGCTGAAATGATGCAGTATAAAGCAATTGGGAGCCGGACAGATACCATGAGAAAGAAGGTAAATTGATGCTTTAGGGTTTCATAAGACAACCTGGTACCAAATGCTACTTTTCCAACAAACCCTAAATAGGTTAAACATAATACATGGACAGGTCAGGAATGTGGAGGAAATTTACAGGAAGCTGAACCAGGAACTTGTAAGCCCATTGCCAAAATTTGAGTTTACTAGGGTTAATTACCAGCTCTTGATGAGTGATATGATACAATGAAACACAACTTTGGGCAGAATTTTTTGTTTGTTTTAACCAACTTTTTTGAAACATTTTTTAAGGAGGCGAGAGAGGAAGATCGACACTATGAGCTGGTTGATAACTCGGGAAACTATGAATCAGTTATAGCACTCGGGCCTCGAGTGTTTGCTCTTCGCCTGAACCCTAATCAGTCTGTGAATATGCAATCGTGCGGCGGATCAGACCTCACTTACACACTCTTTTGAGTGGCGACTGAGGAGCAGTAAATCTTCGTACCCTACGGAATAATGTGTGTGATTGTGTCAAGCGTGTCGCATAATTGTCAGAACTTGTTCGAACCCTTATCGTTAAGTTGTATGTGAGGACATAAACCCTAGCACCTTATGCTTGTAACTTATTTTTAACTTGATTCTAGGAGATAGTATTTGGTATCTCAACTACTATGTTTTATCTGAAAAATGCTTAAAGCCGATTTCTTGATTTGTACGTTTTAAAAGAATTATTGTAGCTCTGATACCATATAATTCAAATCCATATGAAACTAAAATTACCTTAGGTTCTCACAAACAAGACTCTCCTAGAATACACAAGATTGTTTAGGATGTTTGTGTAACACTCCGATACGATATGTATCTTATCCCACGTCGGTTGAGAATAAGTTTGATAAGTTAATCTATACTATCCATAATCATAATAATATAGTCATTTTTGTTAGACTCTAAATTGTGATGATCTGGAAAATGATGATGACGAAAGACAGTTATAACCGTCTAAACTACTAACGGTTACATCAATGTTGTATACCACAATTGCCCTTCTAGGATTTATAGCTACTAGGAAAAAAATCTGCCGAGTGCATAAAAGGCTCTGGCAATCTCATATTTTCATTTAAATAATTCAAAAATAAATATAAATACCCGAAGACAGAGTCGCGCCCAGTAGTCAAACCGCCGCTCAAATCGCGGCCCTTGAAAACGTTCCGCCGCTGCTTGCGTCGATTCAGTAGTTGGTTTAATCGGTTGCTGAGGGAGTTGTTGAATCGATTGTGTGCATGTGTTTTTGGTAAACCCCTGTTGGTAGGATTTTGGAGAGGTTCAAGGGATGTTTTTTTGTTGAAGAACGCTGTTGAGGTTGTTTAATTTGATTCACGAGATTTGATTTTGATTCTGATTGTAGGATTCAAGGCTCGGGCTGTTGGATTGGATGAGGATTTATGTAGATTGGTTTGATTGTGGTGTAGTGTTTAATTAGGGTTTTGGTTTGGGGTTGAGAAGGATGCTCTGGTTGGAGATTGGTTTTCGGGGATTTATCGAATATGATTAGTTGAAGAGGTGACTAAACTAGATTTTTAGTAGACTAGGGAACGTGGCTTTAAGGTTGTCGTATAGAAGTTGATGAAATCAGAAATCAGTTTTATGGATTTGATTTTACATTTACAGTTGTGAACATCTGTTTTTTATGAATATAGAAATTTCTGCTTGGTTTGTTCTAGTGTTTTATTTGTGTGAATAAGGTTCGAGTAGGAGTTCAGTTGATGCTTCTGGTATTCACCATTGGTGGGAATCAGATCACACTTGGTTTGATAGTTGCAGTTTTATGAATTACGGACTATTTTCCAATACTAACCTGTCATTATGTAGTTTTCATCCATTATAGTTTCTGCCTGCATGATATGAAAACCCTTGTAATAAGTTAGGTGGAGTATTTTTTTTTTCCATTTGTCTTCGTGTAAATATGGCTTAGATAGGAGAAACTATGCATAGCTTATCATTGCCTGTATGGAACAGGACATATTAGGAATCGATGCGTTCGCCTGTGGTATCAATGTGTCGAAGTCAAAAGATATACCAGTCTTTTTTAGTTTTTAAGTGGTTTGAATATCATTGTGGCTAATTGGAACGTGTACAGAATGAGCCGTATTTCTTAAGCATTTTAATACCTGAATTCATTACTGTGCCTCTGGCATACATGTGATATTCTGATCCGTAAAGTTGTTCTGCATTATCAAATTTTGTTATCTTTTATATATAGGGTGGTGCCTCTGGCAAACGACGACTGATTTTGTATATAGCTTCATATATACATGTGATATTCTGATCCTTAAAGTTGTTCTGTGTTATCAAATTTTGTTATCTTTTATATATAGGGTGGTGCCTCATTGGAGTTTCTTGCAAAAGGTGCAGTAAAGTTTTCTCGGCGATTCACTCTTCAGGAAATTAAGGAACGTTGGGTATCAATCCTTTATGATCCAGTTATTTCTGCTGAAGTGTCTGTTCATGTGGTGGAGGTCGAGCGTAACTCTTCAAATCTGACACAGAAATCGTTCAGATTTGGGGGATTAAAAGATAATAAGTTCAATGCTAAAAAGATTAAAACTGAGAGTATCCGTGATCATTATTATGCTGCTCGTAAAAGAATCCGCTATGAGAATCGCAGGTGTATTGAAATGGAACTTGCAGATGGACAGATTTATGCTAGTGACCATAACTATGGAATTGTGTCTCCATTGAACTGCATTGTTGGAGACCCAACTTCAAATCAATTTGAACACCAGCAATTAGATGCAGGACTCATGGATCATTTTTTATCAAACGTTAAAGTTGATGGTGTGGCAACTAGTTGTACTGGTGTCACTGTCCAACCATTTCATGCACAGCATTCACCATTTTATTCCTGAAAAATTTTCAGTTGATCAACGGATTGTACCCAAAGAAAACCCTCAAGTATTTGGAGAGGCATCTCTCCCAGTTGTTTGTTTTCAGGTTGAAAAGTTGGGCATACTGGAAGATGTCAACCTGTGTGACGCAAATGGCATAGTAGATCCGCATTCCATGTTTGATATTGATACTGGAAATCTCTTGGATGATTTTGATGGATTGCTGCCAGATTGTGGTGTTTCATTTGACAACTTGGAGTTCCCATCTCCTATCCCTGAAATTCCAACGTGGGATACTATTGATGACATTTCAGCAACTATGATGCCTGCCAATGATAAACCAGCTACCCAAAGTCATGGTACTGGAGAAACGTTGGCGCGTCCAGAAGTTGGTCAGTCATCGGATGCATCTATTTCGACTTGGATGCTGGTCCTGCAGAGTCTCACACTGCTATTCAAAGTCACGGTGGTGATTTAAGAACTTCAGGTTCAGATGAGTTCTTAGCTGAGATATACGATCTCTTAGAAGATGAGTACCCTGTATTGGATACTGATGATAAACCCCCTAACGATAGCCCTTTCTATGAAGGTTTCAGATCATTTTTGTTTAACTCTCCAATTGATGCTGATGATGACCACATGATGGCAGAATCATTAGCATTGGTGCCTTCAGATTTGTCTCAAGCAATTATGGATGGTGTCAATCCTATAATGTCTTGTGTTTCTGGTGATTATGTTGCTGATGACAATCAGCCTTTTCCCCGGCCAGGATCCCATATGCCAATTTCTCCTGTACCTTCACAACGTCATTTACTTGCCGAAAGCAATGGCTTTGTCGCTTGCGTCTTAAACACTGAGGATTCTGTTGTTCCAAACATTGATGATATCATTCTACCACATGTTTCTGTATACCGTGAAAGACTTGTTGGGACGCCGCAATCATTTTCAGACAGATCAAAAAAATCAAGGAAAACCAGTAGCTTCCTCCAAGGCTCAGATTTGTCAGCCAGTAACTGGAAACAGCTGCAACCTCACAGCTGTTGATTGTAAGGCTCCGAACAACTTGCCTAAAGTAGGACGAGCTATTTCTCTCAGAAGTTCAAGTTTATTACCTGATTTAACAAAAGAAGAGCGTCCAGAACTGGTCATCTCACAAGGTTCTGATCAGTGTGTGAATAATGGGGCAAGCCATTTGGAGACAGTAGCTCACCCTCCACACTCCGAGTCTGAGGAACACATACAGGAGAGCGACGATGAGATACCATATTATTCGGATGTTGAAGAGATGGTACAACTAATAGTTTACCTCATGTGTTGCTCAGCTGCCATGTTTCTGTGACCTTATTTCACCTAACACTTTATCGTTTTTTAGGTACTTGAAATGGACTTGGAACCAGTAGACCAGGAGGTCCAACTCAAAAAAAAAGGTAAATACTTTTTGTTTGAAACCAACATGCTGTTAGTTTTATTATAAAAAGTTATAAGTTGATTGGTTATCAAAAAGAGTGAGAATGGTTGATTGGTTTAAATGAGCACAACTATTATTCTATTGTTACAAGTTTCACTCTTGCTATTTTCATTATTTCTTAATGCTGCCTTCTGTGAGGATTATGTTGTTTCCTTTCCCTCATGTAATAACTGGTGCCGAGGCATTTGTCTCCTCAATCAATGGCTATCTGCTTTTCATTTCTAAGTTTCAGTGTCAAAATATCAAAGCAAGGATGCTGTGAGAGCAATCAGAAGGTTGGAGCAGGCTTCCCATTCATATATGCAAAGAGCAATCGCACGTCGAGGAGCATTAGCTGTCATTTATGGTCGCAACTCAAAGCATTACATAAAGAAGTCTGAGGTAACATCAAAAGTAAAAGTTGATGAATACATCTTTGGTGTAAGTGGATTACTCGTCTCTAATTTAGATCCTTGTTGCATCTAAAGATGCCTTCCACTTATATGACTTACATGGCTCGCAGCTTCAGCAGTGTTGGGTATAATGTTAGATCAAATGAGTTACTTAGACATTGCCTGATTCTTGAACTATAGGTCCCAAGAATTATATGGCGTACTAGGCTTAAATTTCATCATGTCACCTACCCCACTTCCTCCTCTCTGATCCTATGATTTAAAGTGTATCATTCAACTCGAAACATTTCACTACAACATTCAGGTGTTAATTGGTAGAGGAACAGATGACTCCCATGTAGACATTGATCTGGGAGCAGAAGGGCGTACACAGAATGTATCTCGACGGCAGGTGAGTCCCGTTTTTTAATCTTGACTGGTGAAACTGCTTGTCTTTGCTTCTAAATATCTGATACGTCATTTGAATTTTTTTGATAAAAGAAGAAGATTATTCCCATTTTGGCATCGGTATGGCCACTGTATGGCTGCAGAAATTTCATACCCCGACTCCTGACTGAATGATGGCGACACTTATCGTGCTAGCCTTACTGTGATGTGTTTAAATATAGTCACTCAAATTTTTTTTTCATTTGTATCGTTTTGTTCAGGCTGTCATCAAGTTAGAGGCTGTTGGAAAATTCTATATAAAGAATATCGGAAAACGCTCAATCTACCAGAATAACCTGGAAGTAGCTACTGGGCAAATAGTAAGACTTCAGTCGGGCAATTTGCTTGAGGTATGTCTCTGGGATCTACACATTCCGTGCCTTTTGGATACTTTTCCCCAGACATCCACATTCATATTACCAGCTCATTCAGTGTTAGTTCTACGCCTTTTAACTAAACTGTTGAGTATCTCTTATTGCGCAGGTACGAAGAATGACTTTTATTTTTGAGGACAATCCAATTTGCATAAGGCGTCATTTGAGAAACCTGCAAAAACCAGTGAAACCTATAAATTCTTCTCAGAGTTGAATCAGCATTTCTTCCCATTGTTATTCTTGATCGTGGCTAACCCGCATTTTAACAATCATTCTGAACAAAGGGAGAAGGACAACTTCAACCACATGTATGATCTTATCTCTCTTCTGGTGGCCATTATTAATAGTATAACAACTGCAACAGGTCAGCATGTTTATACATATTGTTTCATATCTTCTCAAGTTAATGTGAGTTTCGTTGGAATCAATCAAACATGTTAATGATGAAATCTAACCAGTCTGTTAAATGAGTTTTGGCCTAGCTAAATTATGGAGCTTTCTTGTCATTTGAGATAAGCTTTATTATATCATATGTGCTTTAAGTTTGTTTAATATATTTCACATGTTGATAGTGCTTTTCCTATGTTAAGCAACATAGTACTTTTTTTGACAATCCTATCTTTCCATGAGGTATTCTAGTTGTCCCAATACTATGAAACATTTACATGGATTGGAGTATAAGGTTTGCATTCTTTTTATTGGTGCACCATTTCGACGTATATATTATGGAGATTTGCGAGGCACGTGAACCGAGATAATTCATGTAAGTTGAAATTTTATAATTGTAGGTTTGAAGGAGCTAGTAATTTTATGATGGAAGAGAGCATGGTTTGTTTATACTTGTTCATCAACATTTAGGCCCTTATAATCTCACACATTTCATCTTTGGGGTTGGCTCATTTTAATCTAATCAACATACTAGAAGGAAGCTCAAAGAAGCTTGTATTGTATTTGCATAATATAAAAATATCTAAGTCTATACTTTTTGGGGTACTATGGGGCACTTAACCCCCACTAATAAAGACTCTTTGGTCTTATTATTTGATATTTGGGCTAATGGAAGTGTGACAACTACTGCTTGGCATGGATAATGTAATACTCAAGTTTGTTTTAGTAGCCTTTTTGTGAGTTGTGAATTGATTCTTCATATAACAAACAATGATTTGACACTACTTCTTGTTTCTTAATTAATTTGGACTTTCAAATTATGGGATTTTGAATCAACCATATATATATTTTGTTCAAAGATAATGTGGTTTCAAATACAAATTTGCTCCGCCCAAATCAAATAAATCAATGATTGTGAAGGTCTGTTTTTTTGAGTCAAATTTATTAATTGAAGTAATTAATTTGAATAAATAACTTAAATTACTATTCAATATATCTTTCAGTGTCACCACGCTCTCACTACACATTTCTAATCACACTACTACAACCACCCACCATCACCACACACCTCATCATCATACAACCACCAACCATCACTTTACCATTCAACACCATACTCCCACCATTCACTCCACTCCACTCGCTTTATTATTCCACCACCACTCACCATACTATTCCACCGCCACTTTACACATCCACCACCACGCTCATCCTAATATCCCATCACCACAACCACTCACCCCCCATTATAACACAACCACAACTACCCATCCTATTATCACAGCATCACAATCATCCACCTCATTATGACAGCACCATCTCAAAGCTCAACGATATCCATACACATCTCGATAAAAGTATTTAATTTAATTTTACTGAAAATTAAATATAAAAAATAGGGCATGAATGACACAAATCCGATTAAACCCCGAAGTTCAAACATGAATGAAACATCACCAAATCTCATTTTAAAAGAAATCGAACATTTGAAAAAGAAGACATTTGAGGATGGAGATGGTAATCAAGGTAGCAAGAATAGTAAATACAATTGACTGTCAATGAAAAAGGTATCCTCACCCAAAAATAGTTATAATCCCAATTTATCTCATGATAATATTCAAAACAATTAGAGTATTGTAACTGTCTTTTTTTGAGTTATAAGAATGAATATATTAGAAAAGATTCTTCATGACTCAATACACACATAAGCAGTCTATACCAACAACATACATTTTTTACTAAAGATTCATCTGTTAATTTTACACATCTTCAAATATTGATCAAAACATACACTTTTTCAAACTGAAAATCTCAATGAATCTTACATTGGTTTTGCTTTTTTTTCAATTTCAGTTTTATTTTTTTCATCTAAAAAGTCATATAATTATTACCAACATCGAATCATATCTTACTATTACAAGCACAACCACCATTGTATTGTATATATATAGAAACCCTTTCCTATTGTCGAAAGTCTTCATCTTTACATTTCCAGCAGCTTCCCCAGAGCTTCAGATTTCAGAAAAACGATCTGGGTCATCCCAGTTTCGTGCCCCTGGCTCGTAGAAAAGCTTGGTATGAAGATCCAGTGTGACGTGTGTAGCTCAAGTGAAGCTTCAGTCTTCTGCTCGGCTGATGAAGCTGCCTTGTGTGATTCTTGTGATCACAGAGTTCATCATGCTAATAAGCTCGCGTCCAAGCATCAAAGATTCTGCCTTGTCAATCCTGATAGGAAAGATACGCCTGTCTGTGACATCTGCCAGGTATTCGACGAATTGCCTGAGTGGAATTTTTCTGTGTCTTTTCTCTTTTTTTTTCATGGATTTGTATGGGATTAGTCAGTTTTCTTTCTCTGGATTGGATTCTGATGGGTTATTTGTTGATTTTTGAGAATCTGGTGTTCTTGGGTCTGAAATGATTGCACAACATTTTTTTCTCTTTGGCTGCTGTTTTTGAGTTCATGAATCCGTTTGATGAAGTTCAGATTTGTGAAGTGAGATTTATGTTGTTGCAGGAGAAGAGGGCTTTTCTGTTTTGTCAGCAAGATAGAGCAATTCTCTGCAAAGATTGCGACTTTTCGATCCACAGTGCTAATGAATACACAAAGAAGCACAATAGATTTCTTCTTACTGGAGTTAAGCTGAGGACTTATGTTTCATCAACAACTTCATCGTTGACCAGCAGTTGTGATCTGGTTCCTGACTTCAAATCTCAGCCTCTCACCAATAAGTCAGATTCGGTCTCGAATGAGTCCCTTAACCAGCAATCATTGGCTGCTGAACGGATTGCTAGTCCATCGTCTTCATCAGGTGTTGGCAAAAGTGGTGCTTTGAGAAATGATGTGGGGATATCAGAGTATTTGATTGAGATGTTGCCCGGGTGGCATGTGGAGGACTTTCTCGATCCCACTTCAGCTCCCAACAGCTTTTCTATGGTTTGCACTCACTCCAGTTGTCTGCGTCTCTTAAAGTTCATAACGTCACGATCCCTTAACTCATTCATCAGAACTCTTCGTAGACTCGTTGGACTGAATTTGTTATTAATTAACCGCTGATCGTTGTTTTTGCAGGGTATTGAGAGCATGCTGCCATTCAACAATACCGATTTCCAGACCAGCAATTTCAGCACATTCCCATTGCAAAATGCAGCCATTTGGGTCCCTCAAGCATCACAACCTCCCAAACAGGCGCCCCATTTGGGTGCAGCCCATCTCACCGCTAACATCACCTTCAAGGAACCTACCAACGGGAAAGCAAACAAACAACGGACCGACGAAGGCTTCACAGTGCCACAACTAAGCCCTCAGTTTACAACTACAAGCTGCAAAAGATCCAGACCATTGTGGTATTGGTAGTTTTTTTCAGCATCTCAGTTGATCATCAACGTGAAGAAAAAAAAAAGTCAAGTTTGGGTTTTGTGCTACCTACTTTTATCCTTGTGTTCTTTGTACCATGGAAAAATACAGACTTGTATGCTTCCCAACATTCCATGTAAATATTTCCACAGGTCGAATGAGATGCTCTTTTATTTTGTTTGGGTGAAATGAACTGAACTGAATGAAAAAGTGTCACGGACGCCGTGATGGAAGATCTGCTTGTCGGGGATTTAAGATGGATTGTGCGGACCGCGGTATGGGAGGGCGGAGGATCCAAGAGGGGTCCGGATGAGGAGTGATGGATGGATGCATTTTGTCTTTGGCTTGTGAATGAATGAGAGAGGTTTTTGTGGGGAATGAGTGCGTCCCATAATGAGGAGATTTGTTTAGGATTTGAGGTACCACTTGCTGTCTCTGTCCAGCTCAACTTGTCATGTTGATAACATGTTGTTGCCATGTTATGAGAAGCGTCGGGAGAGGTGCAGCTCAACTTTTCATGCTGGATTTTTAAGTGGGGAGGGCGTGATTGAGTGAAATTTGGCACAAATAGGTAGGTAGCTCTGTCTGAATGGAGCAAGAAACATGAGTTGAGGGAGGATAGTGTAGATAAAAGAAGCAAGCAAATTGCCACAAAATGGAAGTTCCAAACATCCTTAAACCAATGTGATAACTCAGGAATAGGCAGAGGAGTCTTTGGCGAACAGGAGAGTTAATACCTCCGTGCAGGTCCTCGATCCATGAATCTTCCCGAGGGGCACTCGTACGCCATATGACCCCTTCCGCCGCAGTTGTGGCAAATCATCATCGGACCACCCATGCAGTCACGGCTAATGTGCCCAACCTGGTTGCAAGTGCGACAAACAATGTCTCTAAACCCTCCACTGCTGCTGCGGAACCCACCACCACCGCCGCCGCCTTGAAAGCCTCCACCATGAAATCCACTGCCTCCACCATAGAATCCGCTGCCTGCACCGCTCCCGCCAGACTTGGGGCAATTCCTAGCCACATGCCCTGAAATGTTACACACGTTGCAAACGGGATCGTTTGAGCATTCCCTTGCAATGTGGCCAGTCTTCCTGCAGTTCTTGCATGCTTTTTCGTTTGTGCAGTCAGCAGCCAAGTGCCCTTGCTTGAAACAGTTATTGCACAGCCTCAAGTCTCCGGATGCTGGTTCAGGATCGGGGCACTCTCTGGCACGATGGCCAGCTTTTCCGCACGAGTGGCAAACACCCTCATTGGGGCAACTGGTTGCCATGTGCCCAGGCTCCCTACAGTTCCAACACAGTGATTGGGTTGTGCATTCAGCAGCAACATGTCTGCAAAACAAATGGGAAGTGTGAGACAGAAAAGAAGAACTACTGTGATATTGTCACCTAAAGAAATGCCCAGTAAACTGAAAATGCCAGATGGGGAGAAATTCCTTACCCTGGAAGAGAGCAATTATTACAGACTGCTTCATTAGGGCACTCCCTTGCAAAATGGCCAGGTTGCTTGCAATTGTTGCAGTTGTTGTTTTGACTGAAACACACGAAAAGTTAAACATTTGTCATTCAAAATAAATAGCACAGATGACTAGTTTATACCATTTGATAAACAGCATGTTATATCTAATCAACATCAACCAACAATTGCAGAGTTGCAATAGAAATATGAACTCTTAGGAGCTCATGATATCCTCTTTGAAGACTAACTCAGACTTCACAACTTTTGACTAAAACCCCCAACCAACTCCACATCACTTCAAATTCTAATCCGCCAACAATCTTTCCACACACACCACCAATTTCTTTTTTCTCAACTGTTCCTCTCCCATAATGCACAGTCTGAAGAAAGGCAATTGTAATTAGAAGCCACATAACCTGAACCCCCTTCGTGACTCCCTCCTACTGTAAGGGGCATCACGGTAGGATACACGTTGAGTGCGGATCCTACGATCCCTGGGACTCCTGCTTCGGCTACGGCTCCTACTCCTGCTCGGGCTCATACTCTGTGAACTCATGTTAAAATCACCACCTAATCACGCCACCAACAGCATCCACAACAACAACACCTCCACAGCTTCTCCTGTCAACATCAACCACACCCAAATTATCTCTTAATTTCCACCCTCTCAGCCCACAACAACCCATGTCGCCCTAAACTTCAAGAACACCACATTCCACATACTGCGGCCCAACACAACAACCATGTATCTACTGCAAGATGTGTCTACTTCCCAATTCCCGTTTTACTCAACATTAAAGGGAATGGGAGACAATGCCAACTTCAAAAAGCTTGATCACTTACGAAAAAAGGCGACAAGTAGAATAACTACATCAAGCAAATATAAATAACTACCGAAAAAATATACAAACCCAATTTGAGACACCAACACCATAATTCAACAGCAGCTGTTGGATTTCTCTATTAAACGTGGTGTATAATAATAGGATACAAACGAGATTTCAGAAACTATAAAGAAAACATTGTCAGCTAAAATAAAACCCGATTCATATGCCATGATGACATTCTACACAACGTCTTCTGCATACAATGATCAAATCGTCTACTTAGTTCTCCAATCTAATAAATTAGAATTATATCCAGCCAAATTATTCTTTCAATTTTTGATCCTATCAAAATCAAACTAATAAATTCTGCTCTGTTTGTTGTCTAAAAAAATTTTAAATAAAGAAATTCCTCTAATGCTACCTACTTGCAGTATCATCCATCTTAACAATTCTCTACTGTAAACAAGAAAAATTGACGTATGGACAAAAGGCCAAAAACCATATCCAAATTAGCAAGATATCAGCCTGCACCTCCTAAATACAAACAGTCATCTCAAAGAATTTAATCTAAGACCTAATTTCGGAGCCACATCAAACACAATACAGCACGCCAAATTCATATTCTAGATTCATTCCGACCAACTTCGAAATCCACTAAATTTATTCCAATAAACTGCCACTAAAAAGAAAAGCAGCTCCAAATACGAAGCAAAAAACAAACGAATACCTAATTTGACTACACGCAACAAAAAACCCCTAGAAATTCCAAATGCTGAAAATCACAATCAATTAATCCACCAACTGGTAAAGAGAATTAGGCGTTTCATAGATCTAATGGACGGAAGAACAAATGTGAGAAGGCTGACCTGAATCGGAGCGAGTTAACTGGGCGAGGCTCCGACGACGCTCGGCGCAGCTCAAACTGCGATTAGCGATGTTGAAGATGACGACGAAGACGAGGGATAAGGGTCGAATGGGGAATGTCATAATGTTTTGGGCCGAGGCCCATATTGTAATATGCCACGTGGCGTTCTCTGATTTGGTGGCTGCATAAAGCTCGGATTGAAAAATGAGTCTTGAAAATGATTTGTCTATTAATATTCGTGCTTAATGACGTCATAATGCAGATTTATATCCGCATTCTAAAATTACGACGTATTAATAATTAATTTTCAAGAACAACATTATAAATTCACTTGATCAACTGATCAAGTTTGATATAAAATCAAATTCTGTAATTAATGCTCTTCGACCAATAGATTAAAATTCGGTACAGCCAGGCTAAAATATTACAACATCAAAATAGCATAGTATGTATTTTTATTCAAATAAAAAATAAAAACTATATCGGTTTATAAACTCAGAAAACAAAATAATCCATCTGGCATAACTTCTAAGTTGCAATTGCAATTGCAATGTTAAGTTACAATATGATGCATATAAAGACACCAACTTGGAAAACATGTACTAGCATTTAGCACCATCCTTTTGCAAAGATGGTGAAAGAATGAGGAAGGAAAAATGAAGGTGTCACCATCTTTTTGCTTATAAATATATGTATGTTCTCACCTTTTCTCATCCACTATATGATTGAGAAAGCTTTGGTGAGGGATTGGTGATCTTGGAGGTCAGGGAGAGACCGGCGGCAGGCGTGCAGGATGGCTGAATGGAAACCGGTGGGATTTTCGATGAAAATAAAGTGGCCACCCTGAAGTTAGATGGTGAAAAGTTTAATGTTAGTATGGATATTGAGGAGAGAGTTGAGGGAGATGATGAGCTCAAGGATGGACATACTTGAGGGACTCTGTAGATTTCGCATTGTACAGGCATGTACTTGCGAGCTTCCACCGCTCCTTCGTAGCTCATCCAATCTTCAAAGCCGTATATGAATGTGGTTGGAACTTTCCACTCTGATGATCTGCAGGGAGAGATTTGATGCGGTCAAAAAGAGTTGATGAGAATAATAGCAGCAGAATCATAAGGGATTTGAAATTACGAAACTGTATTGTCTTCCCTAGAAGGATGTAATATGCCATAAATCGACGGAGTAGAGTAAATCGAACCTGTGAAGAAGGGGACTCTTGGCGAATGCACCAAAGGCGAATATGTACTTCAAACATAGCTCTCCACTAGCTTTCGCCGCAAGAGTGTGGTACACATAATCTTCAACAACAAAATTTTTTTTTTACTGTGCTGAACAACTAGTTTTTCTTTGGTAACGCTTGCAAAGTTCTTTACCTGTTAACAATTTGGATTCGTTTTCAGTCAAGCCGCCAGAGTCTCCTGTTTCGTTTACGCCAAACCTGGCACTTGTGTATTTTTGAACCAGACCTGGACCCCATGGGCCTAACCCTCTGCATGAAAAAAAAAAAAAAAAAAAAAAGATCCAAAGCATAAGCATTTGAAGAGACCTTATTGAAATTTCAGCCACCGACATAACCCTGATAGGATGACTCACTCCTTAAAAGAAAAGGCATATTTGAAAGCATTAAGCTAACTATCCATGAACAGACATATCTTGTGTCATTCAGTTTCCAGGATTAGTGAGCACCAGCCACCAATTAGAAAGTTGATTGTTTATAGAACTGTTTTCGTGTATCTACCAATTTTAAAGTTGATTTGTCCATGTCCCTTGATATAAATCCGAATCACTTTTAAGTATAAAGAAGAGATGTTCAAACAGAAAAAATCAAGAGTTACCTCACTAGCTTCATAGGTGTAAAATTTGACTCCCATAAATGCTTGATGACAGCTCCTTTCCAAGTTGACTGGAACTGAACCAGTCTCTCAGACTTTGTGTCTGTTTCTGATGTAAATCCGGCACTTCCCACTAATATCAGATGCTGAATGTGCTCGGGATGCTATACCGAAGAGATTTAAAATCATTGGCTGGATACTTATCATAGTTTACAGAAAAGGAGGGGTTGAGCAAATGTAGTCACCTTGAGGGCATACTTGGACGCAACATAACCGCCAAATGAATGTCCAAGCAAAATGAAGTTGGTTAAGTTTTTGGCTTTCCGCCATTCCTCAAAGGAATCGATAAACCATGCTTCAGTTTCTGCACAAATCAAGAGCACCGATAAGATGGTTGACGTGCAGTGTGTTGGTAAAAAAACTGCAATGATTATATCGGCTTTCATTGAATCAATAATCCTGAAAGCACTATCGGCAAGCAAAATAAACAAAAGAGGCATCCTACATAGACATGAGAAATATATACTCACCTTCAGTGCTTTTGCAGGTAAAATCCGGCCTGCTTGATCCTCCCCACCTGCAAATGATAATTCAGTCCAGCGGAAAATGTATGAGGCAGACTATTTGTAATTGTCCAGGAACACTTGAAATCAGAATAAAGTAATGTAACAAATCATAACAGTCCCACCCTCTTCCTGGAAATACAGGAAATTACAATTTACGTATTCTCAATCTACATTCTACACCGATAAAACTCCGCCAGACAATCAGGCATCATCATCTATAAACCCCTTCTGCAAACCTCTGGCAGTAGCAAGCAAGAAATATATCTTTACGTTCCTCTGCATGAACTTACTCTACCGCCAATATTCTAAGCATCGAACATAAATAACTACGATCATATGCTCTAAAAATCAGATGATTCACTAAAGCAACCTTAATCAAAACCAACTCTTCAGTCTAGCAATCAAAATATTCACATTGAAGATTCAATCAGGAAGGCATTCCTCGCATTTCAATCAGATAATTATATGCAAGAACTTAGTTCAGCAGTAGACCGAGGTGACTTCGCTATATAAGCCGATCTTATACCCAGCACAAGAGACCAATCAAACCATAAAAAACAGTACCAAATTTGACCCAAACAAAGAACTCACCCTAGCTGATCAATAGCAATAACTCTGAAATGCTTAGCAAGCGCATCAAAGTTGCGAAAAAAGAACCCCTGGGATGCTCCATAGCCATGAACCATCACAAGGGTTGGCGCGCCATCATTACTATGGAAAGTAACAGTGTTGATAAACCTCGTCTCTTTGCTAGCGGATCTGAACCAGCTCAGCTTCGACCCTGGCGGGCCGGACCCTATACTGACCCGCTCCTGCTTGTACGGAGTCCTGCAATGTCAAATGAAATCAAAATCCTCGAAATTTCATCCCCGAGTTTCCTCTTCCGCAAATTCAACAATCGAGAAATTCGAATTGGGGCTTACTTGACGACGGAGAGAAGGCGTTTCTCGGCGTCGATGATGTGGTCGGTGGAGGTGGGGATCCATTTGAGGAGAGTCTGCCACCTGGACCGCGGTTTTAACGATGACGTAGCTTTATCCGTCGATTCTGGTGAAGAAGAACACGAGGCGACGGTTTTTGTATCGATCTGCTCCGCCATGGATGCTGCTTGCTCGATTTCAATGGTGTTGGGTTGGGTTCGATTGTGAGGTGTCGTCGTTCAATGGAGATTGATATGCTCGCGGTGGCTTGTGGCTTACGTTAACGGATTCACGCGGAAATGAAGAGAGAGAAGATCCTGTAAATGTTGGGGTTGGACTCCTTCGAGAAGTTTTGACGGGAGGAGAAGGAAAGCGGAAAGCTTCGCGGCTTACGTCAATGGTGACGCTTTTGTAATATTGCCACGTGTCGGCTCGAGGGGAACCGAACGACTAAAGTAATAAAACGCAGTCGTTTTGCTTGCTTTACGAGGAGAAAATTTGATATATTATATCTTTTATAACCTTGAGGAAAATTAAATGATATTTAATAAAAAAATTATATCCATCAATGGAATCGGGCTAGATAATACAAGAGATACAAAAACATTAAGAATGGAGTTTGGGTGGCTGCTCTTGGCAGAAACATACATATAGGATCGGCAATAATTTGAAACCAGTTTCATTGAGGAACATACAAGCAAGAAGAGAGGAATAGGAGTCGAAGAATCGTGGTGGGAGTGCTTCACTGAGATATATGATTTTCTCAGTCGGCCCTGGACTGGCCGGCTCTGGAAGAGAGGATGATGCCGACAATGAGGCCGTACAAGGCTAGAGCTTCAGCAAAAATGAGGATGAGGATCATCCCGACAAAGAGCTTTGGCTGCTGGGCGTTGGCCCTGTATACAACATGAATGAAAGATTTAAGACGAGGGACGTGGCAATTGGCATGAAGTATGCAACTAAGCAATTGAGCCGATTGAGAACAATAGTCCTCTCTTTTGTGAGGAAATAATAATTTTTTGGAGAATACCAGAAAGTAGATGAATGGGTAGTATAAACACGAGGAAGAAGTCAATCAATAATATGACCATGCATATTACAATTACCAAGTTGAATATACAAATAGAAAGCAACAGAAAACGAGATTATCACAAGGATAGGTATCATTTATCTTGAACTTCAACAGCTACTTGAAGAATCAAGCATCAGGAAAACCGTACAAAGCCGCAGTTGACTCAAAGTAGAAAATTAGAATGTTTACCCATAGTATAAATTCAAATGGTCTGAAGTCATGCATCCCAACTATAGTCATTGCAGCTATACAGAGTGCATGATAAAGGTTTCTAACTCGCAATGATAAAATCTCATCTTAGAATTTCCTATGATCATTCACTAGTCCCGACTCTCAACAAAACCATCAATGGGTTAAAAATAATCCGTTTCACATAACTATAGCTGTCTTCTCAACCTACCCATTATCCTAAATATAGCGACAATCAAACTTCAGACTATTGTAGAAAACAAATAGCTTCAAACAAGATGCACATAAGTTAGTACTATCTAATCATTAAGTATCAATCTCAACATCATCATCCAAAATCAACAGCAGCCAAATCCTATCACAATTAGTTTTCTACACAACAAAAAAGATTGCAGCAGCTCAAAACAATAACATGAGCTATATAATTAAACAGGACCAAGATATAGAGAAAAGGCACACCTAACACCAGCATCTCCGACTATTCCAATCGCCATACCAGCGGATAGCCCGGCCAGACCACAAGCCAAGCCAGAGGAAAGATGCGCATATCCATCAAACAAATAGTACGATTTCGCCTTAGGGTTAATTCCAGTACTGATGATCACAGCAATAATCAATCCATAAATACCTAGCACACCAGCCATAACAACCGGCACGATCGACTTCATCACCAGCTCCGGCCTCATCACCCCCATCGACGCCACACCTACTCCGCTCTTCGCCGTCCCGTACGCCGCTCCCATACCTGCGTAAACCTGCCTGTCAAAACACTCCATCGAAATCAAAATCAAGATTCGAGTACATGGATTTGAAAATACATGAGAAGACGAGGGCTGCCGCAGCGCCGAGGAAGCCGAAGAAGGGAGCCGTCTCATCACCGCTGAAGGTGGACGACATATCGGAAAATTGAGTACTTGATCGGATCTGAGATCGGCGATGGTGTGATGATTTTCTCTGCGAGAGATTTGATGATGAGGAGATCGTCCAGCCATGACGACGAAGACGTAACCTGGTTGCTAAATTTACGAAATTGCCCTCCGTATATTGGGCCGAGGATTGGAGAAAGAGTTGCGTATCAGTTGGGCTTGAGGCCCATTAGGCTTTCGGAGATCGATATTCGGTTGGGTTTTACAGCTGAGAAAATTAATTTCTTTTCTCCACTAAATAATAAAAACATTGAAAACATTTCAATAAATTTATTCTATGACTTGTGAGTTAAATAATTGTAGTTGAATTCACGTTGTATGAATCTCATTAATATTTAATTAATAGTAGTTGAATTCACGTTCTATAAATCTCATTACGGTATTTGCTCAATGTTGTTGTTACACCACTTTTTGAAACCCTAATGTGTTAAACTTAAGTAATGTTGTTACACCACTTTTGAAAACATTAATGTTGTTAAATTAAATTAAATATTTAAATAAATAATTTAAGGTCAAATGAACAGACTCTTACTCAAACTTTCACATTTTTACTTTTTGTGTGATTTATTAACTTGTATCTATTTTACACTTTATATTTTTGTTGATAATCTATTTTTGCAAAAAGAAAAAATATTAATGTGTGCACACAAAAAGACTAGACTGTAAAAATATAAAAATAAATACAAAATATTTACCATACCCTCTTCATCACAAAATGATAAAAATTAAATTTAACTAACCCTCACCCACTCGATCTCAAATGTCTCAAAATTTTCAAATTTGGAAACCTAAAATGAGCGATCCCTTTCTTTATATGTATATAATCAAATCAAATCAAATCAAATCAAGTGCACACGATGATGTGTCACGTCTTTAAATTATTATAAGGTTACTTTATCAGACACTCTTTACACATCTATTAAATTTAACGGATACGTTTTAGATATACGCTTGATGAATCTATTTATATATGTTCTAGCCGTACACTTCGATTTAATAATGTCATCTAAAATACCATAAATGAAATGTGGGACACACAATGAAAAGCTGTCATCCTCTATGAGGTCCAATAAATACACGTGACGCACATGTTCAATACTCGCTCAACAATTAAACAAGCAGCAAACCAACAATGTCTCATCCATGGATGTTTTGTCTCCTCCTCCTCCTCAAGCTCCTCTCCTTCCACTCCACCGGTCAGATGACGTCAGATTCCGAGAGTGGGACGTGGAAGCTTCTTCTAAAAGACGCAGGAGTGTCAGCCATGCACATGCAGCTCCTGAACAATGACAAGGTCATAATGTTCGACAGACAAGACTTCGGCCAGTCCAAAATCATGCTTCCTACGTCCCAATGCGACCCCGCCACCGCCCCGAACACCACCGATTGCTCGGCCCATTCGGTCGAGTACACCATTTCTAGCAACACGGTCCGGCCCCTTATGATCGAGACCGATGTATTGTGCTCAGCTGGTTCGGTAAACCCTAGTGGCGTCCTTACCCAAATAGGCGGCAGCGGGGCTGGATCTCAAGTGGTTAGGACTATACCGCCTTGCGACGGAGGCTGCGATTGGGCGGAGAACGCCAACGCTTTGCTGGTCGGCCGGTGGTACGCTTCGGTCCAGAAGCTTCCTTCCGGCGAAGAGATCATAATCGGTGGCCTGAAAGAATTCAACTTCGAATTCTACCCTAAAACTACTTTCCCGGATCTCTACAAGTTACCATTTTTGTCAGACACAAACGACAAGGGAATTGAAAACAATCTCTACCCTTTCACATTCTTAAACCCTGATGGAACCCTATTCATCTTTGCCAATAATCGAGCAATCTCACTAGACTACAAGACCAACACCGTTGTGAAAACCTATCCGGCCATCCCTGGTTCGGACCCGAGATCCTACCCCAGCTCAGGATCAGCGGTTTTACTCCCATTGACAGATCTAGAGGGACCCACCGTGACGGCGGAGGTGCTGGTGTGCGGCGGAGCGCCAAACGGCTCTTTTGCCCAATCCTTCAGAGGGACGTATGTTGCAGCATTGGACACGTGCGCACGCATGATCATCACAAACCCTAACCCTACTTGGCTGGTTGAAAAAATGCCGATGCCACGTTGCATGGGGGATATGATTTTGTTGCCAAACGGCGACGTTTTGATCATAAATGGAGCTGGGAGAGGTACGGCCGGGTGGGAACAGGCCGATGCACCGGTGAAAAACCCGGTAATTTACAAACCCGGTAACCCGATCGGAGCACGATTCGAGACCCAAAACCCTGCCAACACCGCCAGAATGTACCACTCCACGGCCATTCTGCTCCGGGACGGCCGAGTTCTGGTCGGAGGAAGTAACCCTCATGCACAATATAACTTCACCAATGTACAGTTTCCGACCGAGGTCAGCTTGGACACTTTCCTACCTTCGTATCTGAACACCAACAAGACAAACCTCAGACCAAACATCGCCGTACCCGTGTCAAACTCCGCCGTAGGGTACGGCCAACGGCTTTTAATCCGGTTCTGGACCCCATCCGCGGCTGACCTTACCAAGGTGAATATAACAATGGTGGCACCATCTTTTGCGACGCACTCGTTTTCGATGAATCAGAGGATGTTGGTGTTGACAATGGGGAACATAACAGTCGTGGGAAGAAACACATACGTGGTTTCGGTCACAACTCCTAAATCTGGTGTCTTAGCTCCTCCCGGGTATTATCTGATCTTTGTGGTGCACCAAGGTGTCCCAAGTGTTGGTAACTTTCTGAAGGTAAGCTAATTTCTATTCTGGAACTATCAGGAATTGAATTCTAGTGACTGAAATATTTAACGTCTATTTTATCCCTAGACCACTATAAGATTGCAGTAGAGTAAACGATACTATTGTAAGCATTGTGCAGCTCATGTTTCGACCCAAGGCAATAATAGATTAGGTGACAATATTTAGTTAATATAATCAGACTCAATCGAGCACACCAAATGAGAGAAATATATATATATATATACTTGGAGGCATGAACATCTCAACCGACCGTTCACTAAAATAAATACCATAATGTACCATCTCAATGGATAAGGAATGCAGGTACCAAGATTATGTCTGAGGCTGCAGTCAGATATTGAAGACATGACAGCTTGGCTGCTAATCATTAGGGCTTAATAAACAATTTAACAACACACTGTTATTCCTTCTGTGTCATTAATGTTATTCTACACCTAGTTGAACCATATTCTTTGAATTATAGTGAAATTAGGTGCGTTGCTCTTGTTGTGATCTAACAGGATGGATGGTGTAGTTATTTCTTGGTCATTCTCCCGAATTAATTTTGCTTTTGTCGAACCTGAAAGATTTTAAAGCTTTAGTTATCCAGTTCGGCAGCTGCCTACATCTGGGGAGGACTATTCTCCGGTCCTCAAGATTCCTATCACAGTTAACGTACAAAGGATTCAAAAACTCAGCCTACGCTAGTTTAACCTCAACTTCTAACCTAATCGGAATCTCAGCTCAGTCTGATCACACATACTAGCATATGTCAACATACTCCACTAGTAGAACGCTACAGCTCTGATCATACAGACTTAGTCTATTCTAAAACAATGTGTTACAGTGGATGTTATAGCAACTTACTATATCAAGTTACTGTAACCTTTGTTCACGACTCTCCAAGCACTTCGTGCTAAGCAATCGGACCTCCACGAGTTCTCCTGACTCTGGTGACGCTCCTCCTTGATCAATCACCTTCCGTCAACTATCCGTATAGCTTCTCTGCTCTTTGCTTATCGCCCGTGACCGCCTCTCCCACGGCAATACTTCAAAGGCTTGTGTACTTGATTGATCCTTCAACGAGGTTTTGCTCCAGTTGAACTTTGACGATCAAGCGTTGACCAGACTCTTCCAGTTCTGATCACTCTCTGTTCATGCACTCACACTCTGTGCTCTAGCTATTTATGAGATGTGTGTATGTGCGTGTGTGCTGCATTCACATACATAGCCACAACACTGATCAAACATAGGAATCCTGATTCTCTTAGGATTCGCAAATCTTTTCAATCAACTCTACACATTAGATCTTCTCATAAATTCTTGCAAGTTTGTTGAGATTTTATTTCTTAAAACCAATTTAGAAATCTGATTTCCTCCAAGCTCTTTCAACCAACCGTTGATAATTCTGTTGCGACTAGCAACTCCTCAAGCCGGTTGATGAGACGGCAGCAGTACTTCGGGCACTCTCCGTGCGACTTCAGATCGAGACAATGTTGATCGGCCAAGTTGCTCCAGAATTGCAACTTCACAGGATACTGTAGCAACTTCTTGTGTTCGGTTGCCAGCTTCCGAAACTTTCTCCATCTTCTAACACCGTAAGATGCTGTAGCAACGTCTTGTTCAACTAGTAGGCACCTTGTAATCTTTGCAATGTTCTAACTGCTTTCTTCACAGATTACTACAGCAACTCGCTTAATCCACTTGTATGCGTTTTGTCATTGAATGCCATAACCATAACACATACTATGAAACCTACGAACGGGACTGACTCTCTTCGTCTTCTTGCGGAGAATATACACGATGCTAACAAAAAAAAAAGAAGCAAAAAACCTTCTATGAAACTATGCGGCAGCAAAGCTGCGCCAGATGGATTTATGCCAGCTTGAAGGATTAGCTAAGCCCTAGCTGTCATAGTGCCATACATGAGACTCTATATTGCATCCAGTCCTCTCAAATTTTTCAATATCAATAAACATATTCTCTCTCTACAATAAAATCAAATGAAATCGGCTTTGTCCAAACGTGAATGATTCTAAATGCAGATCCAAAATATGTAGTACGATTCTAATGGATAATATAAGAAACTTGAGTAGCAAGGTATTCTGTCTCAGGTCCATTCTTACTTGCAAAACGTCACAGCTCAGACAAATATTAACAGGTCAACATTCTTTCATGTAACAAACATGTCTTTTCGAATTCTTTAGATGTTTGAAATTTTAAAATCAATATTGATTTCTGATTCATCGAGTGTTAGAATTTTGAGTAAAATAAAATGAAATGATTATTCGATATAATAATGGTCTTATACCGTTACGTTGTTGATTATTCGATATAATAAACTCATTGTCTTCCATAAAAGTGAAGAGATAATGTCTAACTTGAGGGCTTCTCTTCATTAAAAATGATGAGATGATGTCTAACATGAGGGCTTCTCTTCATTAAAAATGATGAGATAATGTCTAGCCCTAAGGGCAAGTTTGACACTCTCAAATGGATATTTCCAGCTTAGTCATAATTCTAACATCGACCGGAACGTAGCACCTCTTGAGTAGTGTCTGATCTTGTCCACTTTGACTATTTTGACGCTACACGAAGCTGCAATGAGTTTTCGCATTACTATGAATGTGATGTAAACTCAGTACTGTTATCATATCAGAAAATAAAAATATATTACCCCTCTAGTTCGGCGGTAGACGTAGCTTGATCACACTGATCAAAAGAACCACGTAAATCTTTATGATCCTTTTTATCTTCTCATCGATCTCGCACCAATCTCCTCTCTCTCTCTTTTAAAAAACTTTCCTATCTACCTAAGAATTGGCTTGCTACATCATTTTATATATTATAGTCCAATATTAAATGTTAACTTATTTGATCGTTTCTTTATTCAATACATATTCCTTTGCAATTTGTTGATCTTTGTTTGAACAAGTTTTTTAGTTTGAATGAAGCTGTATTCGAAAGTGACTTTAAATAAGATGAATAGAATATCTTTGAACAAATTCCAAACGAATAAGCAAAACCAGTGTTCATGTCTTCTTGATCAAAATTACCTTTCTGACAATGTCACATTTTGTCGATAGAAAATTCAAACACGCCTAACATTCCCTGTTGACCAAAAAAAACCCTAATCTTACTTTACATTGTCGCCCTAACCCTAACCCTAACCCTGACCGTGACAACCTGGATAAACCAGATGACCTTTTCCAATGAAGAGGTAAATAATTATTAAGTTCAGGTGGTTAATCATATATTCCATAGTTCTATAGTCGCACTCCATGAGTTCATCCTTTGACATAGTTTGAGCTGTTGATTAGCATCAAAAACAGTTGTCCTGTCACAATCGTTTAATGTTGTGTTTGTTACGTAAGCCCTATAAATATGCTGTCACACAAGACATGTATAGCAGAACTCATCTGAGAATCAGACAAACAACAATGACGAAAGGGAATTCAGGAGTGACGTGTCCTCTGGTTCTTTCTTTTCTCTGCCTCCTCTCCACCAGCTTGAATGTTGATGCGGCCGGAGGAAGCTGGAAAACACCGTTGGCTAACGGAGGAGTGTCGGCCATGCACATGCAGCTTCTGAAGAATGATAAAGTCATCATATTCGACCGACAAGACTTCGGCCAGTCTCAAATCATGCTGCCCAAATCCAAATGTGACCCGGCGACAGCCCCCAAGACCACCGACTGCTCCGCTCACTCGGTCGAGTACGACGTGGGCGCCAATACAGTCCGGCCGCTTATGATTGTAACGGATGTTTGGTGCTCCTCCGGGTCGGTAAACCCTAATGGCCGTCTCATTCAGACCGGCGGCAATGGGGCTGGATTCAAAGTGGTCCGGACCATGGACCCTTGCACCAACGGGTGCGATTGGGCGGAAAACAATAATGCACTCTTGGCTAACCGGTGGTATGCTTCGGTTCAGATCTTGCCGTCCGGCGAGGAGATCATCATCGGTGGCCGGGGACAGTTTAACTTCGAATTTTACCCTAAAACCACCTTCCCAAACCTCTACAGCTTACCATTTTTGTCACAAACAAATGACAAAGGGATGGAAAACAATCTCTACCCCTTCACATTTTTAAACACTGATGGTTTCATCTTTGTCTTCGCCAACAACCGCGCCATCTTACTAGACTACAAAAACAACCTGGTCGTGAAAACCTACCCAGCCATCCCCGGCGGCGACCCTAGATCCTACCCCAGCACCGGCTCAGCCGCGTTCCTCCCGTTGAAGAACCTGGAGGCCGCCACCATCGTGACGGAGGTGCTAGTCTGCGGCGGCGCACCTATAGGCTCCTACGTCAAGTCCTTGAGGGGCAACTTTGTCGCAGCCCTGAACACCTGCGCGAGGATGAAGATCAACGATGCAGCTCCGGCTTGGGTCGTCGAAACAATGCCATCCGCACGTGTGATGGGTGACATGGTTATGTTGCCAAACGGCGCCGTTTTGATAGTAAACGGCGCCGGTAGAGGCGCGGCTGGCTGGGAGTCAGCAGATACTCCGGTATTCACCCCTGTGATTTACCACCCGGATAACATACTCGGGTCAAGATTCGAATCCCAAAACCCGGCCGGCACTCCTAGACTGTACCATTCCACCGCCATCCTCCTCCGTGACGGCCGCGTCCTTGTCGGTGGAAGCAACCCTCACGCCCACTACAACTTCACCAACGTGAAATTTCCGACAGAGGTCAGCCTGGACGCTTTCTCACCTGCCTACCTGGATGCCGGAGTGAAGAACCTCCGACCCGCCATTGTCCAGCCCGGGTCACAAACTCTGTTGGGCTACGCAAAACAGGTCAATGTCAGATTCACCATCCCCGGACCGGTGATCCTTAACCAGATAGCTGTGACTATGATGGCTCCGACCTTTACCACTCACTCATTTTCGATGAATCAAAGGTCGCTGGTTCTGACAATGGGGACGGTTCTTAACCTGGGTAAGAATACGTACCAGGTTCCGGTGACGACTCCCAAATCGGCCGTTTTGGCGCCTCCAGGGTTTTACTTTCTGTTCGTGGTGCATCAAGGTGTCCCAAGTGTGGCGAACTGGGTTCAGATACAGTGACTAGATCCCTTATTTGGGTCCCAAATGTAAAATATTACTCCTCACTATATTGTTGTTGGTTTAAGGAAAGTGTGAAAAATATTTATTCATGTTTCCTTCATCTAAATAATGAAATATAATTATATTGTTTGATACTATCTTTCTCCAAAAATGTTGTCTTTCTAAATTGATATTTGAACTTCATTGTCAAGATGAAATTCTGCTTTTTGAATGGTCGAGACTGAAGATACTTATGAACAAGCTCTTATGATATGAATCTAACATAACGAATTAGAAAAATGAAATCGATCAAAAATTATTGGCGATCCATGAAAAATTGACAAAGGACACTTGTCGCCTGCGTAATTTAATCCACAGATTGATCAGCTTGACTGCTCTGCGTCGGATCTCAATAACACTTCCGAGTACATTACCCTTCACACAAACACCGTCCGCTCTCCATTGCTACTTTAACCTAAGATGATATGGATGTAGCTTCGTACAATAAAAAGCTGATTAAATTATGGGGAGAAGAAAAGATCCTGTTTGTATGATTCCTCAAAGCCCAAACACGGCCCAGAAGAGCGATTGATGAGATCTGGAGGCTCGAAGTCAAGGTCAAAGCGAGCGTCGTAGCCGATGGCCGGGAAGTTGAACGCAGGCTACTTGTGGGCGGTTGCTGCAGGATTTAACGCCGCTTGCGCGGCCATAGCGGCCAAGTTCTTCGCATCGCAGGTTAGATGAGTTCCATCCCGACGATTTAGTGTTGATCTTACGAATTGGAGCGCTGATCGACGTCTGCTATGATTTGTTTGTATGAATTCTTCTACATGGATTGTTGTTGGCATGTGAAGGATTGGTTTAGTTGAATTGAGAGGTCAAATGATTCATTTGGTGTGATTTAGGGTTCAGATTTTGGCAGAAAAGTGTTCGATTGAAACTTGACTGAACCTGAAAGCTAACAATAATTTCAGAAAACTTAGATTAGGGCTCACGTTGAATAAAAAGTATAACAATGATTTTTGTTTAGAAAGGTAGTGGTAGAAAGGCTGGAGCTTACTTGAATTTCAGAGATTTCTAAGTTTGAGGAGCATTTGAAGTGAACTTAGGATTGAGCTGAATGCAGGCGAAAGCTTGTTGATTTACAGAATTATGAGCTTAGTACTTACTGAGTCAATGTGCTACAACCATCACTACATTTCCTGTGAAATGGCTGTTTCATGTTTTGACATAGAACGGATATAATCGGAGTGTATGCTTGCTCACTTAGGAAAATTCGTAGCTCCATTGCGTGAGCCGTTTGAATATGCATGTAAGATCGGGTTCATGTTACAACGCAGGTGCGGTGTTATTGCAGCATCGTTTTGTAGTATAAAAACTTCACTGGATGGACTTGCTCAGATGGAATATTTGCTGTATATTTGTTGTTAATATCAATGTGATTTTCTTTGGGCAGCTCATCAAATACGGTTTGGTTATTTTATTCAACGTGATAATGTGGGGATGCTATGTTAATAGCCTGAAAGCCTTGTCTTCTCTACAAGCTACTGTGACGAACTTCGCCACCAACTTCCTTGCTTCGGGTTTAGCTGGTTTTTTCTTGTTTGAGGAAGCGTTACCATATAAGGTAACAATTTGTCTCATCCCCAGTTTTATTTTTGAAACGGGATCCCTTTCTAGCATTCAAGTTCTAGCATTCTTATATTCTATTTCTGATTCAATTACACAAGTTCAACAAGGGCTCGTTTAGCCATAGTTCTTGAATTTGCCGCCATACTTGATATTGTGAACTATTTTTTCATGACCTCAAACTTGATCTTATAGCTAATTTTGTTCATTCATCTGCAGTGGTACGCAGGTGCATCCTTCATTGTCCTTGGTGTTCTGGCTCTCAGCAAGTCAAGCGCGGACGAAAAGTTGCGGTCAGAATGAAAAACAACTTCTGTGACGATTAGATCAACCCAATTCCCTCTGCACAGATTTCATTTCATCTCTTAGCAATTAACTTATCCATCCCACTGCAAAGATGCATGCGTGTGTATGCATAGCCTTGCTCACGTTGTCTAGCATTTGAACTGATCTGTGTCAGATTTATGAATTTCTCAGCACCCATCTACAGATGTCAGACAGGGATAACTGTAAAATTTTCATAATCTCATCATCCACATCAAATCCAAAACCTTCAACAATTCCAAAACCCCAAAACCTTAGAGTTGTCTGCCAACAACAACTCCACCAAATCTGTTAAACGTGAAATAGCCTCAGACCGTCCTAGTTCATGATCCTCAACATCGATGCTGAGCTTAACAAAGTCGCATCTCCGTCAACCATTTTCAAAACTATCATCATCAGCCACTCACAAAAATCTCTGACCAAAAAAACCTGATCGAGAATGCATCAGATCTTCCTATTCAACGAAGATTAGAGTCATGCCTCGGATTATTCAAACCCGAGTACTCATCTAGTCGATCAAATTCATCACAAGCATCTCAACAAAAACTACACACACCAATAAACAGCTCAGGACACCTCAAACGCCGAATTGAAAGACGCTCATCTGAATGCGACGCCGTGAATTGTACCTCTGGAAGAGCAGCGGCGGTAAAGCCACGAGCTTGGTTGCTCAGCATCATCTTGTTCGTTATATGCAGGTGGTTTGGAAATTAGGGTTTCGAAAGGGGAGGAGAAGCAATTGGGATTGGTAAGCGATGAAGCTCAACCAATGGCTGAGATGTTATCTCGTTTTGAGCTTTGTGAGAGTTGGGCTTTGTTATTTGGGCCGAGTTCCGGCCCAGTAATTTGAATATGGGGTTTGATTGTTTTAAATGATTTTGCTTTGAATTCAATTTCATTAAAAAAAAATTAAAAAAATATCAATGAGATAAATCTTACGCGTGGATTATCATACCAAGAAAAAATTTACAAACCACACATAAATAGTGAATCTTTTAGCTTTCCCATTTTTGAGTGGCTTATTCCGATGCAAACTTACAAACTCTAATTCTATTTTATCCGAAACTCTTAACTGTTAATTTGTAACTAGTGTTAGGATCGCGCTAACAAAGACGAATCAAGAACACGAAATAAACGATGAAAAATTACAGAAACGAAATTGACACACGAGATTTATAGTGGTTCCCTCACAGTGTAGGAGGTACGTCCACTCGCCGCTTGCAGCCTCAATCCACTATAATCAAGTCGTCGGAAGATCGTTACACACTCAGAATCGCCTCAGGCACTCGCTCTACTATTCTGATTACAAAACCCTATGACGGCCACACACCGTATAAACGAAAATTAGGTTTTTTCGGTCCGACGCAATACGACTCATACGGTCAATACAGTCCATACGACTTTATCCACTCGATACGACGCTACGACCTCCGTGGAGAAATTCCAGTTCCGTACTGGTCGTAGTGCTCGTATCAGGTCGATCAGCTTCCAACTCTGCGTAGAGTCTTAATGGTGCGTTTGTACAGATTAGACTTCACACTTAACAACTAGTTTTGGCCATAACTTAAAAATACAATGCAAATAAATAGTAACACGTATAAATTGTAATTTATTTAAGATACCAATCACAATTTCCATACATTTGATATCATTCGTGAGCTGCAAATATACCAATATAATAAACCATGTTTAGGACTTACGGTACTGCAATGAGGAGTCCATTCATCTGTCTTTCAGAGACAGACACGCTACGAACCAGAGAATCGCATTTTATAATATATTTTTTTGAACGTTCCAACAAACTATTTACATCTCTGAAATTAATATGTTGAACATCTCTTTTCACCTCTGCCAAGTTGTCTCTGATATTCTCTACGAAGGTATTACAAATTTGAAAAGCATGTCTTGCATCAATATTCAAGCTATATTTCTCTGCAAGTGATGTGGTTAAATCGAATCCCTTGATTAAGATGTGTTCATCTGTTGAGGTCAGGAAACGTAACATTAAAGTTTTGTAGTCAGGTGATAAAAACAACTCGGGGTATGTGTTTAAATATTCGGTGCAAAAGTCGGTCTGCCCATTCGCACATTCACAAATAGCTTGAATTTGTTGATCAGGGATCGCAAAGGGAGTATCAAAGATCAAGAAAGCAAGGATCAAGGCTAGGTAAATATTGGAGCGACTCATGTTGGAAGAGAAAATAGAAAAAATATGATTGTGGAGAATAATGCTATTGAAATAACCTTGCTTAGATATGAAACATTATGTTCAATTATCTATTTATATTTTGTGGTCATTGAAAACATTCTATTTATGCCTTTTTTTTTCATAAAATATAATTTTTCAAAAAAGAAAAAAGTTATTACAAAAATACAGTATTCCTATATACACACTTGAATTTTATTTTAAGCGTTAATTATGTTTAGATTTATAAATAAGAGTAAGAGTTTGATTAATATATTTATTAGAAATATTTGTATAATGTATTAATTACGTTTATATTTTTTAGGCATACAATATTAGATTTCTTACAATTAGATTGAATATATTAATTACGTTTAGATTTATTAAAAATAATAACTGCGATTATATTAATTAACCTTATGTTGATTGGATGCATTAACTACGTTTAAACTTATGTGCGGATTATATATATATATATTAAGATTAGGTTGTCTTAATTACCTATAAATTTATTAGGTAATTAAGACAACCAAATTCAGGTTATCTTAATGCCAAATATATTTATTGGCATTAGTAGGATTGAATGAATTATGTTTATATTTAGCACAATTTTGAATTTATTTAGAAAATATTGATTAACGATTCAAAATTATCATATTGTTTTCTTTATAAATAGGTATTGACAAGTGTGTAGAAGATAAGAAGGAAATGATGCTAGGGTTTGAACAGATGCAAAGAGAATGTTCTACATAATACAGAAATCAAGAATATATAAAAAATAATGACAATGCAAAATTAGGAAACTATCCCTATTACTATTACTATCTCTAATATCCCATCTCAAACTCACGATGCACTGACTTGAAGCAGCGAGAGTTTGCCAATCAAGAACCAAGAACGTGGAGCGGAAAAGGTCTTAGTAAGCAAGTCTGCAATCTGCATAGCGGAAGTAACAAACAGCAACTTAATAGTCCCAGTCTGATAGTGATGACGAGTAAAGTGACAATCAATCTCTATATGCTTCGTACGGTCATGATACACAGAGTTTAGAGTAATCTGAATGGCACTAGCGTTCTCACAATACATAAGAATAGGTCCTGAAAGAGCAACACCCATATCAACCAATAACCAACGCACTATCTCAGCAGTAGTAGAGGTTATAGCACGATATTCAGCTTCTGTAGACGAACGAGAGATAACTGTTTGCTTTTTGCTCCTCCAAGAAATAAGAGAGTCAATAAAAAATATACAGAATCCAGTGACTGATTTGCGTTCTGAAGGATCACTAGCCCAATCAGCGTTAGAATAAGCCCGCAATTCCAAAGACTTTGAAACAGATACCGAAGAATGCGAAGTACAACTGCCTAATGTACTATTGTAGGGGAAAAAATAAACTGACTAACAGTATGCACCCCATATGCAATATCTGGTCTGGTGATAGTCAGATACACTAAGCAGCCATCTATAGTGCGATAAAGAGTAGGGTCTGACAAGACAATACCAGCAGTGGAAGAATACCGCGCATTAGCCTCAATAGGTGTATCAGCAGTGCGAGTGTTAGAAAGACGAGCCTGATCAAGAATATCAGTAATCTCCTTGAGAGTATGCAACTTCTATGCCCAGAAAGTATCGTAAAGGTCCCAAATCTTTCATTTCGAATTCCCGAGCCAAATGTTGTTTTAGCTCCGAAATTCCGTCAACAATCATCTTATGTGATACTCATATCATCAACATACAAAAAAATAATGTACGACCAGAAGGAGTACATCTGAAAAAGAGTGTTGAATCATGAGGACTGGGGTGGAAGCCTAGAGAGGAAATCACAATCGAAAACTTTTCAAACCAGACTCGTGGTGCTTGTTTCAATCCATGGAGAGCTTTCTTCAGTCTGCAAACTTCACCAGAACTATGAGGAACACCAAGCGGAGCAGTCATGTAAACCTCCTCTTGAAGATATCCATTCAAAAATACATTCTTCACATCCAAATGATCTCATAAACCAGACATAGCCGAATAGAACTCATGAATAATCATACTATTTTGCTGGAGAACGCGAATCATTCTCTAACTAATATTGTTTGGCAAAGTTAGATTGCACAAACAATCGTTCCAAGTGATCCCAACTTTTCTTAGTTGTATCATACTTTGCCAATTGAACACCAATCGACTGTTGAACGGAATTTTTAAGCCAAGTGATAATCTTTGAATTGGTTATTGCCCACACGGCTAATTGGATAGCCTCAGTCGACTTGGCCTTACTCCCGAGACAACATCCCGCATTGATCTGCTTTTCAAATTTTTTTTCATAACATAACTCCAATACGAATAATTCTTATCATCCAATTGGACACCGATAGCCTGAAGCGAGTCATCCTTCGGGGCAGCCATGCGAACAGACTAGACAGAGACCAAGGCAGAAGCGATTCTGAAGAGCCGAGCTTGACCACCGTGCTATCTAATTATCCTAGCGCCCTAATTAGGCTCTTGATACCATGTAGAAGATAAAGAAGAGAAGAAGGAAACGATGCTAGGGTTTCAAATGATTCAAAGAAAGTGTTCTACATAATACAAAAAGCAAGAATATATATGAAACAATGACGATGCAAAATTACGAAACTATCCCTATTACTATTATTATCTCTAATAAAGAGTAACCTTCATTGACCGTTCGCTTGTAATCTTCTATATGAGGATCTCAATCCGATTAGTTGTGTCTTGTGATTCGTCCACTTTAGAATAAACAAATTACATCAATGGCATCCATCTATATTCTTCCTAGAGTCCATTTTATAATAATATACTCTTAATTTTGTTGCTTAGCGATACTTAGACAAAAATAGATGGTAACTACTAAAGCCTGTTTCTCATAAAAAATGTGGTAGTTGAGCCACATGCGTTTAAAACCTAGACAAAAATAGAGTAAAACAGCCATTCGTTTGTTAAAGAACCGTAATGGAACTGGGTTTTGATTCCAACAAAAGATTGATTTTTGGTAAAGCTGAACTTTTAACTTTCAGATGTTTAATGTTCATTTTGTCACTAGATAACGATCTGATGGGCCAACCTTCGGATAACTCTAGGGTTCTCTTTGGCCTTTTTGAGTGGCTTATTCCGATGCAAACTTACAAACCCTAACTCTATTTTATCCGACTGTTAATTTGTAACTAAATAGTAACACATATAAAATTGAATTGTAATTTATTGAAGATACATTTGAGATCATTCGCTAGCTGCAAATTCACTAATACAATAAACCATGTTTAAAATTTCCGGTACTAAACTGAGGAATCCATCCATCTGTCTATCGTGGACAGACAAATTGCGAACTAGAGAAATACAGTCTTTTAGATTCTCTTTTGTACGTTCCATCAAGCCACTTATATCGTTGAAAAAATTGCGTTCAACATCATCTTTCACCTCCGCCAAGTTGTTTCTGGCATTTGCAACGAAGTTATTACAAAATTCAAAAGCGTTTCTTGCATCCACTCGCGACCTGTATCTCTCTGCAAGTGATGCGCTTAAATGGAATGCCTTGATAAAGATGTGTTCATTTGTTGAGGCCAGGAAACGAAGCAGTAAAGTTTTGTGGTCATGACATGAAATCAACTCCCAATGTGTGCTTAAATATTTTTGACAAAAGTCGGTCGGCCCATTCGCACATTCACAAATATAATAAATTTGTGTATCAGTGATTGCAAAGGGAGAATCAAAGATCAAGAAAGCAAGGATCACGACTAGGTAACTACTCCACTGACTCATGTCGGAGGAGAAAAAATAATGCTATTGAAATAAACTTGCTTAGATATGAAACATATAGTCTCTTTATATTTTTTGTCATTCATTTTGAAAACATTCATACCATTTTTCATAAAATATATTTTTTTGAAAAAAAAAGATTCTGTAGAATTTAATTTTTGATTTAAGGGTTAATTATGTTTAGAGAATTTTTTTTTTTAAAAAAAAAAAACCCACCCCGTTAGAGCCCCAACCCTAACACCCACCAGGAATCGAACCTGTGACATGGAGTTTATAATACACCACCACAACCTGTGACATGGAGTTTATAATACACCACCAGGAATCGAACCTGTGATTTAAGGGTTAATTATGTTTAGAGAATTTGATTAGTTATATTTATTAGAAATATTTAATATAATGTATTAATTACGTTTATATTTTTTAGGCATACTAATTAATATTAGATTGATATATTAATTACGCTGAGATTTATTAAAAATAATAACTGCGGTTATATTAATTAACCTTATGTTAATTGATTGCATTAACTATGTTTAAACTTATGTGCGGATTGCATGATAGTTTAAGTTATATATATTAAGATTAGGTTGTCTTAATTACGTATAAATTTATTAGGATATTAAGACAACCAACATCAGGTTATCTTAATGTCAATTATATTTATTGGCATTAGTTTGATTGAATGAATTATGTTTAGATTTAGACAACCAAATATTGACTAACGATTCAAAATTATCATATCATTTCTTTTTATAAACTGCTACTGACAATAATAACTTTCTTTGATCGTCCACCTCTAAGGGCATATGCACGAGGAGCACCTGCTAACAGCAGGTGCTCGGGTGATTAAGGCTTTTCAGCCTTAATCAGCCCAGCACCTGCCAGAGCAGGTGCTGGACGGTGCATATGCCCTAATCTTCTTTGTGAGTTTAACTCTAGTAAAAATTTGATAAAACAACTGTTACCTTCTCTCTACCCTGCCTTTGCTACATTTGGAGAGGTCCAAACTTCAACTAGCCAAGTCTCTTGTGTGTACAAAACCTTATTATTGATACGGGTCAATAATTAAATGAAAAAAAAGTCGACAGTAACATATTAAAGCAATTAACACTGTCGTAGATGAACACTCTACTTCAGAATACTTTCACCAAAACCTAAACGTAGTAATAAGACTAAAATCCTAATTAAATGGAATAGTAAAACGGATTCAAAATATGTAATCCTACTTTTAAGTTATCTTAATAAATTTCCAAATTAACTTGAATGTCCCACAGATAATTATATCAGATGCATCAACTGTTAAGCTTTAATCTAGGTTTGTTTTTTTATCTTGGTCTGAGAATAAAACAAAGCTAGGACAGATTTATTAGGATTTGTTTTTGAATCTGTTAGACTTGTTTTTGGCTTGTGTTTGAGATGCTATGAAGGCTAATGCATCGTCTGGTTTTTTGGGTATTTGCCCTTAGTCTTTTTATTTTGTTTTTGTGCTAAGTTTAAAGTGCAGGATTGGGCTTTAAACGAGCTATATACTTGGGCTGAAGTATCCAGGTCAAAGCGCTGCGTTTTGACAAGAGAAAACGAAAGAAGGAGGGAGACACTTGACTAAAACTGAGTAATCTTGATTGCATTGCAGTAATCTTGAATATCAAATTGGTATCAGAGCTCGTTTAGGATCGTACGGGACTCTTTCGTTGCTGTAATAGCACCAGCAGCCTTGCGGATCCTCCTCTCTAGGAGTCTTGAACCGTTGCAGGCTACTGGTCACATTCTTGAGTGCCTTTTATTTTTTCCAGATTCTTGTGTTTTAATTAAATTGGCTCTGTAGAGATTTTTTCCCTATATTCACTGACTTGTGAAATATGGGTGATGCCAGGTTAAAAATCTTCGATGGCAACACGGACTTTGCCATGTGGAAAATGAAGATGAGAGCAATTTTGATTAAGGAAAAATGTTGGAGGGCAGTTGAAGAAGATTGGGTAGAGCCTACCTCAGAATCTGCCAATAAAGAGTTAAGAGATCTCGCACACTCAGAAATTTTCATCAGGCTTTCGGATGATGTGGCTAGACAAATAGCAAACACCAAGACCCCTAAGAAACTTGGAAATCCTTGGAAGACATTTATCAAGCCAAGTCACTGCCAAATAGGATTTCATTGTTGACGAGGCTATTCACCTTTAAGATGGATACCTCACGGACCCTGCAAGAAAATCTAGATGGATTTCTTAGGCTCACTCAAGACTTAAAAAGGTGTGGGGATGACATCAAGACAGAATACCTTGCTGTGATTTTATTGAGCTCATTGTCCAGTCAGTTCGATACACTGAAGGACGTGATCCAATTCGGGGCAGAGGAACTGACTTTGCAGAAGGTGACTGCGGCAATCATTCAGAAGAATGAGGCTCTGAAAGTATTCAAAGACAAGAATGCTTTCAGGTCAGAGCCTAGAGAGGAGGTAATGTTCACCAAGGACAGAAATAGAGGCTCCTCTCATGGAAGAAAACCAGCAAGACCCCCTGGCGATCCAGAAGATCCAGAAAATCCAGCAAGGCAGTCGGGAAAATCCAGGAGCGACATTAAGTGTTTTTACTGCGATAAAATGGGGCATTTCGCAAAAGAGTGCAATAAGAAAAAGCGGAATGAAAAGCTCAAAGAGAAAAATGACAAGGAGAAGACAGATTACTCAAATGTGTGTGAGGGTAGTTGTCACGAGCTGCTCATGGCAGCTGCATCAAATAGAAGTGATGCTTGGATTCTGGACTCAGGGTGCACAATGCACGCCACTCCAGATAAGGGACTTTTCAGAACTCTCCAAGGCTGCAATGGAGGAGAAGTCAAGCTGGGAGATCACACCTTCCTGCAAATTAGAGGGATAGGAGCAGTAGCTCTTCGGATGTTTGATGGAAAAATCAGAACAATTCAGCAAGTGAGATGGGTCCCCAATCTCAGGAGAAACCTGCTGTCTGAATCAGCCCTAGAGGACTTGGGCTGCAAGATCACCTCCAACAATGGCAGAAGAGAAGTGACCAGAGGAGGGAGAGTGTTAATCAGAAGCGAGAAAAGAGGGGGCCTCTATCATATGCTGACACAACCTGAGGTGGATAATCAGGAAGTTGGCAGCCATGATCTCAGCAAGCTATGGCATTCCAGACTGGGACACACTGGTAACAAGGGCCTTCATCAGCTTGATGATGATCAGATAAGTTCTCCATTTAACAGTAATCATTCTACTGATATTATTTCTCATAATGATAATGTTGTACCGGGGATTGATGTTTCCCCGAGTATAGATGTTATGAATGATGCTGAAAATGTTGATGAATTGTCTGCAAATTGTGATTTGGAAAATTACCAGTTATCTAGGGATATGTCTCCTAGAGTAGAATTTTCTAATAGGAGATATGCAAATGCTGCTGAATGTTTGAATGCTTCTGAGTTTGCATTGGTTGTTTTTAATGCTAGCATGCTTTCACTTGTTTTGCATAGAAGTAAGTTTGACACTTGCTTATATATGAAAAGACCTAAATCTGCCACTTGTGTGTTCTTACTGTTATTTGTTGATGATATCTTGGTCATTAGTAACTCTAATGCTGTGATTACTAAAGTTAAAATGGAACTGAACACACATTTTGACATGAAAGGTTTAGGTATTGCTAGAAAAATTCTGGGTGATGAGAACCTTGCTGATTTTGGCACAAAGGCTGTGCCAGTTTCTAAGTTTGTGTTTTGCAGGAACTTTGTCCACATTCAGGAGCCTGACTGAGCTGCCAGGTGAACCTGTGAAGGTGCTGGGGAGTTTTGGCTCAATCCTCTATGCAATTTCTAGGTTTTAGGTTAACAGGTCCTATCTTGTGTCTTTAGTAATGCTACTATGCCTTGTTTTACCTCTTGCAACCTAGATTAGGGGGGTAAATTGTTAAGCTTTAATCTAGGTTTGTTTTTTATCTTGATCTGAGAATAAAACAAAGCTAGGACAGGTTTATTAGGATTTGTTTTTGAATCTGTTAGACTTGTTTTTGGCTTGTGTTTGAGATGCTATGAAGGCTAATGCATCGTCTGGTTTTTTGGGTATTTGCCCTTAGTCTTTTTATTTTGTTTTTGTGCTAAGTTTAAAGTGCAGGACTGGGCTTTAAACGGGCTATATACTTGGCTGAAGTATCCAGGTCAAAGCGCTGCGTTTTGACAAGAGAAAACGAAAGAAGAAGGGAGACACTTGACTAAAACTGAGTAATCTTGATTGCATTGCAGTAATCTTGAATATCATCAACGAACTACCATAAAAGGATGTACTCAGAACAAATGTGTCTTGTCATATGATGACCCTAAAGGTCATTAACAACTTCTTTGTAGGTCTTCAGAAACATATAGTGCATAGCCTACCTATCCTGAAAATCATACATCGTTGGACGTCCTACATAATAATTTTCATATTTGTGTTGTGATCCACTTTCATCTAAAGTGATCTACAACTCCACCTCTTTAGCAATATTCTTATATTTTTGTGTAGCAATGGAAAAGCCGATCACTTTAACCCTTGCATACATTATATGGTACCACACTTCATACCTTTTATACCACCTTAGATTCCTTGCCGACATGCAGTATTCTATCCACGCTTCTGAAAATTAGATCATTGCTGTCTAATCGACTTAACGACGTCTGATTCTTTGTTATTTGTAGAATATGTCTCACTTCGCTCAATGTATAAAATGACTCATCATGCGTCTGTGTCTTGATTGAGTATGTTCTAATTATTTACAGATATCATAGTTGGCCATAGAAACATTTCTTCTATTTGTCTGTTTGTGTGTTGAAAATCACTCCCTGTTCGAACAAATATGGTAAGACGCCCGAGAATCAAAACCCGCACATCTTCGTAATATGACTGTTCATTGACAACTAATGTCAATCTTCTACATAATTAGCATCATGTTCCGCCACAGCATCAGAACCTTCATGTGGCTTCTGCCTCATAAAAGATTCTTCTTCCAATTTGCTTTCTTCTTACAATAACTGCAGACGTCGTTAGCTTTTAAAAAACTTGGAATAAAACTTTTTACAAAACTTTCTATGTCGCTTGCTTCTAGTAACAATTAACCCGACCGCCTGATTTTCTGTACTAGAACCAGATGCTTTGTGGCGTACTTCTCTAATATGAAGAGTTTGTCTGACTTCCTTTAGAGACAAATTATTTTTCCCAACAATAAAGAATCCACAAAATTCTCATATGATAGAGGTAAAGATACCAAGAGAATGAAGACAATATCTTCATCATCAACCTTAACATCAATATTATGCAGGTCCAATACTATTATATTTAACTCGTAAAGATAATCGTTAAGAGGCGTAGCTTCCTGCATACATGTCGGTCGATTTATTGGCTAAATATTCACTCGTTTATAATTAATTTATGTTTGTTTCCCGAACTCTTTATTGCCATTTTACCACGCCACTCTTATTCTAGGCCAAAGTTTACTAAATTAAAATTTGTGGCCCATTTGAAGCAAAATAAGAAAAAACACAAAGATTTAGAAGAATATAAACCAAAATTTGGGTAGATTGACATATTCATCTTCAAAGGCTTTCTGTGTGCATGATCGTTGCCTGATTGAGGCATGTCATATATTGTTGAAAGGCGTGTCATAACTTTCTAGTTTACATAAGACAAAATTCAAAATTTTAAAGGGTCAAAAACGCGAACAAAGACATAATCATTGTGTAGAAAGAATAGTAGCCAGGTTTGAAAACAACCGTCGGTTCAATCCTGTTAAAAACATAATTTTTCGAGACCCTCTAAGATGAGCCGATTCAGAACGATTTGAAAACAATCGTCGGTTCAGGTCAACCCGGCCAAAAACATGATTTTTCGAAACCCTCTGAGATGGCTGAGTTCAAAATCGAATCGCCAGTTAGCGTTGAATCGACACGAAATTTGATTTCTTAAATCAGCCAGTATAGTATAAATAAAAATCTAAAACCTTGAATTTTAGGGGAGAGTTGGATTTTCAAAACCTAAATCTTGAGAAGAGGAGTGACAAAAGAGAGTCGAAGATCAAAGATTAAAAACAAAAGATATAACTCGGGCTGAAATAATTAACTTGATTAAATAGAATTAATAGGTGTTCTGGCTCTCAGGAAGTCGAGCGCGGAGGAAAAGGAAAAGACATGGGCAGAATGAAAAACAACTTGTGCGACTGATTATCCCAATTCCATCGGTTATTATCCCAATTCCCTCTGCACAGATTTCATTTCATCTTTTAGCAATTAACTTATCCATCCCACTGCAAAGATGCATGCGTGTATATGCATAGCCTTGCTCACGTTGTCTAGCATTTGAACTGAGCTGTGTCAGATTTATGAATTCCTCAGCACCCATCTACAGATGTCAGACAGGGATAACTGTAAAATTTTCATAATCTCATCATCCACATCAAATCCAAAACCTTCAACAATTCCAAAACCCCAAAACCTTAGAGTTGTCTGCCAACAACAACTCCACTAAATCTGTTAAACGTGAAATAGCCTCAGACCGTCCTAGTTCATGATCCTCAACATCGATGCTGAGCTTAACAAAGTCGCATCTCCGTCAACCATTATCAAAACTATCATCATCAGCCACTCACAAAAATCTCTGACCAAAAAAACCTGATCGAGAAAGCATCAGATCTTCCTATTCAACGAGGATTAGAGTCATGCCTCGGATCATTCAAACCCGAGTACTCATCTAGTCGATCAAATTCATCATAAGCATTTCAACAAAACCTACACACTCCAGTAAACAGCTCAGGACACATCAAACGCCAGAAGCTCATCTGAATGCGACGCCGTGAATTGCATCTCTGGAAGAGAAGCGGTGGTAAAGCCACGAGCTTGGTTGCTCAGCATCATCTTGTTTGTTATATACAGGTGGTTGGAAATTAGGGTTTCGAAAGGGTAGGAGAAGCAATTGGGATTGGTAAGCGAGGAAGCTCAACCAATGGCTGAGATGTTATCTCGTTTTGAGTTGTAAGAGTTGGGCTTTGTTACTTGAGCCGAGTTCTGGCCCAGTAATTTGACAAGGCCTGGGCGGAGGCCGAGCTTGAGAGAGAGTACTGGCCCGAACCGCAAAAATAGATTATACAAACATAAAATGTGGTTTTAGGGTTTACGGTTTGCATATCAAGTGGATAATAGTTTTTTACTTTAAAATTTTTCTTATAATAAAGCTCTATCGTTTTAACATTAAAACTACATAATTTTTATATTATTATATGTAGTTCGATTGTACCGGATCTGAATTCGATTAGTAATGTCTTGATTATTCCAGTTTAGAATAAACAAATTTACATCAATACATCCATTTATATTCTTCCTAGAGTCCATTTTACAATAATATACTCTTAATTTTTTTACTTAGCGGTACTTATACAAAAATAGATGGCAACTAACTAAAGTCGACAATATGGTTCTCATAAAAAATGTGGTAGTCCCATGATGAGCCACATGCGTTTAAAACCTAGCTTCCTTTCAACAGTTCAAAGTTCACCTAGATGTTTGATGTCCCTTTTATCACTAGTTCATGTCCTGATGGGCCAACCTTGAAATAATTCTAAAGTTCTCTTACTTGCTTTCACCTTTTTGAGTGGCTTGTTCCGATGCAAACTAACAAACCCTAACTCTATTTTATTGAAACTTAACTTGTTATAATTTAAAAATAGAATGCACATAAATAGTACACACATATAAAATTTATATGTAATTTATTAAAAATACCAATCACAATTTCCATACATTTGAGATTATTAGTAAGCTGCAAATATACCAATACAATAAACCATTTTTAGGACTTCCGGTACTATATCGAGGAATCCATCCATCTCTCTTTCGCGGACTGGCAAGTTGCGAACCGCAGAATCACAGTCTTTTACATGCGCTTGTGAACTTTTCATCAAGCTACTTATATCCTCGAAATAATTATGTGTAACATCATTTTTCACATTCTCCAAGTTGTCTCTGACATTTTGTATAATGGCAGTACAAAACTGAAAAACGTTTCTTGTATCAGTACTTGAACTATATTTCTCTGCAAGTGTTTTTGTTAAATTGAATGCGTTGATAAAGATTTGTTCTTCTATTGAGGGCAGGAAACGATGCATTAAAGTTTTGTAGTCAGGAGATGAAGTCAACTCGGGGTATCTGTTTAAATATCTGGTGCAAAAGTCCGTCGCCTCATCCGCACATTCACAAATATAATGAATATCTAGATCACTAAGTGCAAAGGGGGTATCAAAGATCAAGAAAGCGAGGATCAAGGCTAGGTAAATACTGGAGCGACTCATGTTGGGGGAGAAAATAGAAAAAATATGATTGTAGAGAATAATGCTATTGAAAACATTCTATTATACCATTTTTCATAAAGTATAATTTTTTGAAAAAGTAAAAAGTTATTAAAAACATTGTGTATTCCTATGTATGCACTTGAATTTAATTTTTTGTTTTATGCGTTAATTATGTTTAGAGTTATTAAGCGTACGAATTTGATTAGTTATATTTATTAGAAATATTTGATATAATGGATTAATCACGTTTATATTTTTTAGGCATACTAATTAATATTAGACTTCTTACAATTAGATTGAATGCATTAATTAGGTTTAGATTTGTTAAAAATAACATCTGCGATTATATTAATTAACCTTATGTTGATTGCATTAACTACGTCTAAACTTATGTGCGGATTATATTTATTAAGATTAGGTTGTCTTAATTACCTATAAACTTATTAGGTAATTATGACAACCAAATTCAGGTTATCTTAATGCCAAATATATTTATTTGCATTAGTTTGATTGAATGAGTTATGTTTATATTTAGTACAACTTTGAATTTATTTTGAAAATATTGACTAACAATTCAAAAATATCATATTGTTTTCTTCATAAACCTGTACTGACAAGAGTGTAGAAGACCAAGAAGAGAAGAAGGAAACGATACGGTTTCAATAGATACAAAGAGAATGTTCTACATAATACAGAAAGTAAGAATATATAAGAAACAATGACAATGCAAAATTATGAAACTATCCCTACATCCCCTCTCAAACTCACGATGCGCTGACATGAAGCAGCGAGAGTTTACCAATCAAGAACCGAGAACGTGGCGGAAAGGGCCTTACTAAACAAGTCTGCAATCTGCATAGCGGAAGTAACAAACGGCAACGTGATAGTCCCACAGTCTGATAGTGATGACGAGATGACGAGTAGAGTAACAATCAATCTCTATATGCTTCGTACGCTCATGATACACAGAGTTTCGAGTAATCTGAATAACACTAGCGTTGTCATAATACATAGAAGTAGGTTCTGAAAGTGCAACACCCATATCAGTTAATAACCAACGTATCCACACTAGCACAGCAGTAGTAGAGGCCATAGCACAGTATTCAGCTTCTGTAGACGAATAAGGGAGACAACTGTTTGCTTTTTGCTCCTCCAAGAAATAAGAGAGTCACCAAGAAATATACAAAATCCAGTGACTGATTTATGATTTGAAGGATCACTAGCCCAATCTGCGTCAGAATAAGCCTGCAATTCTAAGGAAGAAGTAGAAAGAAATAAAAGACTCTGAAACTGTGTCCCACGTAGATACCGAAGAATGCGACGTACAACTGCCCAATGTATTGTAGTAGAAGAAGAAACAAACTTAACAGTATGCACCGCATATGCAATATATATCTGGTCTGGTGATAGTCAAATACACTAAGCAACCAACTATAATGCGATAAAGAGTAGGGTCTGACAAGACAATACCATCACTGGAAGAATACCGCGCATTAGCCTCAATAGGTGTATCAGCAGTGCGAGTGTTAGAAAGACGAGCCTAATCAAGAATATCAGCAATATACTTAGTCTGAGCTAAAAGATAGCCTCGTGGAGAGTATGCAACTTCTATGCCCAGAAAGTATCGTAAAGGTCTCAAATCTTTCATTTTGAATTCCCAAGCCAAATGTTGTTTTAGCTCCGAAATTCCGTCAACATCATCTTCTGTGATAATCGTATTATCATACAAAGAGGAGCACACCTGAAAAAAAGTGCTGAATCATGGACATAATAAAATTTTGCAAATTTGAATATAATTTGAATTTAATCGTAATCTAGGATAGATTTATCATTATAATATTTGTGATTATAACGTGTGCTATAAAATTAAACCATAATCAATGTTGTGTTGCGTTTGGAAATTTGAATATTTACTTATGGTCATAAAAATGATGACAAAAAAAATATTGTTTTCAACTTCTAAAATTTATATTTTGAATATTTGATTTAATAGTCACTATATGTTGGACTTAAATTAGAGTACAAAAGAACATTATAAAATTTTGGAAATTTGTGAATCAGTTTTAAATATTTAATTTATTTTAAGAAATTGCGTGCCACCATTTGAAAACCTACTTCTAGAAATGTCACAACTTGAAGTTATGTTTAGGATATGTCATGTTTTTTGAAAGTCACTTCAAATATAGCTAACTTTTACGTGACATTTAACAAAAAGCCACTTTGGACAAAAATTACTTTAAGTAAAATCAAACAAGGGGCAGTGCACATTTGGCCAATAATCACTTTTACCAAAAGACAGTTATTATTGAAAACCGTCTTTCCCAAGATTAATTTTTAAATAAACATAGCCTCCAATAAGAATAAGAAATCAAAAGTTATATAAAATCATTCAACTATATTTATACAAATGAGCATAGATATAGGCTATTCTAATGTTAATTTATCCGACCTCTGCATGTGCTCTTTATGGGCGCACATCCACATTGAATCTAAACTCGAGTAATTTAAGAACGCTGATGTGAATCATCATCAATATCGACATTTGCTTTTATTTTTTACGTGGACCGCTTTCCATTTAAACTAAAGTCCAAATGTGGAGGAGAGCCCATTTATAAGGGGCTTATTCGAAAAGATGTTTTCATTAAAAATCGCCTTTCAGATAAATAACTTTCAATCGAACACTATATACACACAATTAAACACGAGCTAGCTAGAAAATAATCGGACACAAAAATTAAATTATTTTTGGAAATCACATTTCCAAAATGGCTGAACAAAACTTCAGCATTTTTAAAAATATTTAAATAAGAAAATGATGCTAAACTTATGCATGTATATATTGGAGGCGGGGTTTCCAAGATTAGGGTTTTGCGTAGTCATTTTCAGCATCAAAATTCCTTTGATTTGATTTGGTCCCAAGTAGATGATGAGCCACCCAACCCCCACGACAACATTTGCTCTGGTCTTATTAGGGATCGAACCCTAGTCGCTGAGATGTTTGTGTTAGAATATTCTGATTAATCTAATTGGGACCGAACATGTAATTAGATAATCATATGTGCTATCATTATGATAAGCTTAAATAAAGTGATCAAATCTTTTGGGAAGCTTATCAGGTATAATTTTAGTCGTGGAATATACTGTGTAGATACCGAGAGATAATTATGGAAATATTTGAGAGACGGAATCCATGATTATCTCAATTATATCTTTTCGTGTAAGAAGATATAAATATGGGTTATGGTCCCCGGTCTATCGTATCGTTCTCCAGTTTCTTACTCTCAAAGAACTGATCTCAGAGACATACGATTAGACTGGAAACACCAACCTAGGATTTTGTGCTGCAGGTATTTTCAGTCAATAGATTCAGGTACGTTTTATTTTACAGTAATCAAATATGCAAATTATTCTGGTATGGGTTTGATCCTGTTAAATTCGTTTCCGCTATATGATTATAATCCAACAGTTTGATGTTCCTTTTGCCGCTAGATCACGTCCTGATGGGCCAACCTTAAGATAATTCTAAGGTTCTCTTACTTGCTTTCGCCTTTTTGAATGGCTTATTCCGATGCAAACTAACAAACCCTGAGTTTTTTTTTTTTATCAAAACTCTAACTTGTTAATTTGTAACTAAGTTGTGGCCATAATTTAAAATACAATGCAAATAAATAGTAACACATACAAAATTTATATGTAATTTATTAAAAATACCAATCACAATTTTCATACATTTGAGATCATTTTGAAGCTGCAAATAAACCAATACAATAAACCATGTTTAGGACTTCCGGTACTATCTTGAGGAATTCATTCATCTCTCTTTCTTGGACAGACGAGCTACGAACCAAAGAACCACACTCTTTTGCATACTCTTCTGCACCTTCCGTCAAGCTAGTTAAATCCTTGAAATAATTGCGCGTAACATCATTTTTTACCTCCGCCAAGTTGTCTCTGATATATTCTACGATGGTACCACAAAATTGAAAAGCGTTTCTTGCATCAGTATTTGAGCTATATTTCTCTGCAAGTGATGTTGTTAAATCGAATGCCTTGATAAAGATTTTTTGATCTATCAAGAGCAGGAAACGAAGCATTAAAGTTTTGGAGTCAGGAGATGAAACCAACTCGTGGTGTGTGTTTAAATATTCGATGCAAAAGTCCATCGCCTCATTCGCACATTGACAAATATATTGAATTTGTCGGTCAGTGATCGCAAACGGAGTATCAAAGATCAAGAAAGCAAGGATCAAGGCTAGGTAAATACTGGAGCAACGCATGTTGGAGGAGAAAATAAAAAAATATGATTATAGAGAATAATGCTATTGAAAACATTCTATTTATACCATTTTTTTCATAAAATATATTTTTTTGAAAAAAGAAAAAAGTTATTACGTTTAGATTATTAAAAATAATAAATGCGTTATATTAATTAACCTTATGTGCGGATTATATGTATTAAGATTAGGTTGTCTTAATTACCTATAAACTTACTAGGTAATTATGACAACCAAATTCAGGTTATCTTAATAACAAATATATTTATTGGCATTAGTCGGATTGAATGAATTATGTTTATATTTAGCACAATTTTGAATTTATTTAGAAAATATTGATTAAGGATTCAAAATTATCATATTGTTTTCTTTATAAATAGGTATTGACAAGAGTGTAGAAGACAAAAAAGAGAAGAAAGAAAGCGATGCTAGGGTTTCAATAGATGCAAAAAGAATGTTCTACATAATACAGAAAGTAGAATATATAGGAAACAATGACAATGCAAAATTATGAAACTATCCCTATTACTATCTCTAATATCCCCTCTCAAACTCACGATGCACTCACATGAAGCAGCGATAGTTTGTCAATCAAGAACCGAGAACGTGGAGCGGAAAAGGCCTTAGTAAACAAGTCTGCAATCTGCATAGCGGAAGTAACAAACAACAACGTGATAGTCCCAGTCTGATAGTGATGATGAGTAAAGTGACAATCAATCTCTATATGCTTCGTACGATCATGATACACAGAGTTTCGAGTAATCTGAATGGCACTAGCGTTGTCACAATACATAGGAGTAGGTCCTGAAAGAGCAACACCCATATCAGCCAATAACCAACGTATCCACACTATCTCAGCAGTAGTAGAGGTCATAACACGATATTCAGCTTTTGTACATGAACGAGAGACAACTGTTTACTTTTTGCTCCTCCAAGAAATAAGAGAGTCACCAAGAAATATACAGAATCCGGTGTCTGATTTGCGATCTAAAGAATCACTAGCCCAATCTGCGCCAGAATAAACCCGTAATTCCAAGGAAGAAGTAGAAGGAAATAAAAGACTCTGAAACTGTGTCCTACGTAGATACCGAAGAATGCGAAGTACAACTGCCCAATGTACTGTAGTAGAGGAAGGAACAAACTGATTAACAGTATGCACTGCATATGCCATATCATGTCTGGTGATAGTTAGATACACTAAGCAGCCAACTATAGTGTGATAAAGAGTAGGGTTTGACAAGAGAATACCATCAGTGGAAGAATACCGTGCATTAGCCTCGATAGGTGTATCGGCAGTGCGAGTGTCAGAAAGACGAGCCTGTTCAAGAATATCAGCAATATACTTAGACTGAGCTAAAAGATAGCCTCGTGGAGAGTATGCAACTTTTATGCCCAGAAAGTATCGTAGAGATCCCAAATCTTTCATTTCGAATTCCCGATCCAAATGTTGTTTTAGCTCCAAAATTCCGCCAACATCATCTCATGTGATAATCATATCATCAAAATACAAAGAAAGTAATGTACGACCAGAAGGAGTACACCTGAAAAAGTGCTCAATCATGAGGACTGGGCGGAAGCCTAGAGAGAAAATACAAAACTTTTCAAACCAGGCTCGTGGTGCTTGTTTCAATCCATAAAGAGCTTTCTTCAGTCTGCAAATTTCAATAGAACTATGAGGAACACCTAGCAGAGGAGTCATATAAACCTCCTCATGAAGATCTCCATTCAAAAATGTATTCTTCACATCTAACTGAGAAATAGACCATTGTTTCACAGAGGCAACAACAATAAGAGTGCGAATCGTGACATGCTTAGAGACGGGCGAGAAGGTTTCCTCGTAACCCATACCATACTGCTGAGCAAAACCCTTAGCAACCAAACGAGCTTTGAATCGCTTAATAGTCCCATCTGACTTAGTTTTAATATTATAAACCCAATGCGCACCAAAACCACGCTTTTCCTTTGGAAGAGGAATGAGATCTCAAGTATCTATTTTGGACAATGCGGAGAGTTCATCATCCATTGCCTGCTGCCAACGTGGATCGAGAGCTGCCTCTTTATAAGAAGAAGGCTCGGATATCTGGTGAGTAGAAGCCAAAAAATAAGTAAAAGAAATAGCATATGTGGAATATACAAAATCAGGTAACTTAGTGGACATACGAGGTCTCACTGAATGCCGAGGGGGACCAGCAGGATTAGAATCCTCAGTCGCAGAAGCGTCATACTGGGAGGCAATAGCAGCAGGGGGAGCTTGTGGAGCATCAATATGCTGAAGATGAGCATCTATAAGATCAGGAGCATCACCAACAGAAGACTCAAAAGGATCAATATGAATGAGATCAGACTCAGTTATACTAGGAGTGTCAGCTGAAATAGAAAAATATGGAATGTGCTCAAGAAAAAAGACATGACAAGACACGTAAAATTTTTGACTGACTGGATCATAACAACGATAATCTTTCTGACCTTTACCATAATCAAGAAAGACACAAAGAGCAAAACGGGAGGTGAGTTTACTACGCTCAACATGAGGCCGAAGCACATAGCAAGCACAACCAAATACTCTCAATGAAGAATAATCAGAAGAAGGACCATAAAGTTTTTCAAAGGGAGACAGACCTGAAGTGACAGACGAAGGGATTCTATTTTTAGCATGAACAAAAGTAAGGACTGTTTCGCCCCAGAACTGATCTGGAACAGATGCAGACAACAAAAATGAGCGTGTCGTTTCCGTAATATGTTTGTGTTTTCTTTCAGCAACACCATTTTGTTCAGGAGTGTCAGTACAAGAAGTTTGAAAAAGAGTACCATCAGAAGCAAGAAGGTTAGAAAAACCTTTAGACATGTATTCACCTTCCAAATCACAACGAAAACATTTAATAACAACATTATGCTGAGTTTTGACAAGAGCAAAAAACATCTTATAAATCTCAAAAAATTCAGAGCAGTGTTTCATGAAATATACCCAACAGTAGCAAGTACAGTCATCAATGAAAGAGACATAGTATCGAGATCCACCTTTTGTAGGAATAGGTCAAGGTCCCCAGACATCTGAATGTATCAAGTCAAATGGTGATAGAGAAATGAAAGAACTTTTATGAAAAGGTAATGCTGAGAATTTAGCTAATTTACACCCGCGACAATCGGTAATATCATGACTCTGTAATTGTCTTAATTTTCCTGTGGAAGCTACATATTTCAAACGAGAGCTAGAAACATGACCAAGACGTGAATGCCACAAATAAAAGCTAGAAGAAGGACTCAAACGAAAAGAAGACAAGTCAACACCAGATGCTGCAACCTCAGGTACTTTCAACTCATCCAAGACGTAACCCCTTGCCTATGGTCTGTCCCAATCAGCTTCTTCGAATGTGGATCTTGCACATAACAAGAAGAGCGAGAGAAGAAAACTAGTAAGCCAGCATCACATAACTGACCAATAGAAGCAACATTTAAAGTAAGGCTCAACATGATAGACATTAGAAAAGGACATATTATGATTGTAAATAGATCCAATTCCTGCTACTGACATGGAAGTACCATTAGCAGTCATGATTGGTTTGGAAGATGAAGACTGAATGGAAAAAAAAAAAAAGTTAGAATCATGAGTCATATGTAGTGAAGCACCAGAGTCAAGAATCCATGTAGGAGAAGAGTTACCTGACATGTTACCAGAATGCAAACCTGAAGAAGAAGTAGCAGACATAACACGTGATTGCGAGGCAATGAACTTCTAAAACTGTTCCGTCAGTGTAGCCAAATCAGTATTGGTTCCAGAATTAATTGGGAGGACAACAGCTGCTATGGATGGCGGCTTCGGACGCGGGGGATTGTTGCCTGATTGACCTCCTTTTATGCTTAATAGCTCAGGACATCGAGCCTTCCAGTGCCCTTTCTTCTTACAATAACTGCACTCGTCAATATTAGGCCTTGACGTGGACTTTCTAGAATCAGGCATTCGAAGAGATCCTGCTAATACAGAGATGTCGGGAAGTGGCCGAATGCCCCTTTTGTCAACACGAGATTTCAAGCGCGACTCTTTTGCCATCAGCTCGTGATAAACCGAATCAACAGATGGAAGAGGACTCTGATGCATAATATAACTACGAAGACCTTCAAAGTCATCCCGAAGGGTCATCAAAAATTGAACCAAGCGTTGCCCCTCTCTCCGAGCAATATATGGGCGCATGTCTCTTAGTTCTGCAGACTCTGTCAATGCAAGCAGATCCCATAAATCAGACATAGTCGAATAGAACTCATGAATAGTCATACTATTTTGCTGAAGAACGCGAATATCATTCTCTAACTGATATTGCTTGGCAAAGTTAGATTGCACAAACAATCCTTCCAAGTGATCCCAAATTTCCTTAGTTGTATCATACTTTGCCAATTCAACACCATTCGGCTGTTGAATGGAATTGTTAATCCAAGTGATGATCTTTGAATTAGTTACTTCCCCTGCGGCCAATTGGATAGCCTCAGTCGACTTCGCCTTACTCCCGGAGACAACTTCCCACATTGATTTGCTTTTCAAAAAAAATTTCATAACATAACTCCAATACGAATAATTCTTACCATCCAATTGGACACCGATAGCCTGAAGCAGGTCATCCTTCGCGACAGCCATGCGAACAAACAAGACAGAAACCAAGGCAGAAGCGATTCCGAAGGGCCGAGCTTGACCACCGTGCTATCTAATCCTAGCGCCCTGATTAGGCTCTTAATACTATGTAGAAGACAGAAAAAGGAAGAAGGAAACGATGCTAGGGTTTCAATAGATGCAAAGAGAATGTTCTACATAATACAGAAAATAAGAATATATAGAAAATAATGACAATACAAAATTACGAAACTATCCCTTTTACTATTATTATCTCTAATAAAGAGCAACCTTCATTGACCGTTTGCTTGTAATCTCCTATGTGAGTTTCACTTTAGTATAAATTTGATACACAATTTATTTTTGATTTAAGTGCCCTCTAAGTTGTTCAATCCAAAGCCTTATTTGTCAACTTCTAGAGAAGAAATATTAAGTTTTTTTTTTTTTTTTGTTGAGAAACCGCCCTTGATTAAGGCAACTTTTGAGAATGATTGTTGGAATTTTCTAAAAGTGAAATTTTTATTCGTCGCACTTTGACAAAAAATTGGATGGTTAAAGATTTATAGTCAGAAAGGAAAACATTAAAGATTTGTAGTCAGGAGATAAACCAACTAGGTTTCGAATTTAAATATCTGGTGCAAAAGCTTCCAGCATTCGAGCATTTACAAATATTGTGAATTTGTGATCAATGAGTTCAAATGGATTACCAAATATCAAGAAAATAAGGATCAAGGTTAGGTAAATCTATTTTATCCGAAACTCTAAATGTTTTTAACTTAGTTCTTGCCTTGACTTAAAAGTACAATACGAGTAATAGTAACACATATAAGATTTTATTGAATCATGTCAGTAACATGATACATTTGAAAGATCATTTCGGATCTATAAATTTAGCAATACAAGAAACCATGTTCAGAACTTCTGGTATTATTTTGTTGAATGTATTCATAACTTTTTCGGAGACTGACGAGGCCCGGACCAGAGAGTTGCACTGCTGTGCATCCACATTTGAAATATACATCAAGAAATCTACATCCTTGAAATAATCAACTTTAGCATCATCCTCCGCCTCGTCGAAGTTGTCTTTCGTATCCATTAAGCCATGGGTACAATATTCAAAAGCTCCACTTGCTTCAATATTGCTCGGGTCGTATTTCTTTGCAAGTTTGGTAGCTAAATCTAAGGCCTTGGCAAGTATTTTTTCATTTGCTGATTTCAGAAATCGAATCAGTAAAGATTTGTAGTCAGGAGATGAAATCAACTCAGGGTTTGACTTTAAATATTTGGTGCAAAAGTTCGTCCCATTCGAGCATTTACAGATATCTTGAATTTGTTGATCAGTGATTGCAAAGGAAGTATCAAAGATCAAGAAAGCAAGGATCAAGGGTAGGTAAATACTCGAAGGACTCATGTTGGAGGAGAAAATAAAAAAGATATGATTGTAGAGAATAAGGCAATTGAAAAATGAAACATAAAACTCAAGTATATATAGGAATGTAATACATCTCTTTTCGTTTTTTGTCGTTTTTAAGACTTCATATTTTTTATAAACTACAGTTTGCCAATTTGTGGTTTCCGAAGTTCATGTGGAATGTTTTCAAAACGAACTGCAGAAAAAGAAAAAAGTTGTAAAAAAAAATACATTACATTACTTTATATACTTGAATTTTATGTTTCATTTCTAAGCAATTTATTTCAAATTAGCAAGGAGAAATAAATAATATATTTGAATTTAATCGTAATCTAGGAAAGATTTATCATTGTAATAATTGTGATTATAACGTTTGCTATAAAATTAAACCATAATCAATGTGTTGCGTTTGGAAATTGGAATATTTACTTATGGTCATAAAAATGATGAAAAATAAATATTGCTTTCAACTTCTAAAATTAAACTAGCTTTTACGTGATATTTAACAAAAGCCCACTTTGAACAAAAGTTACTTTAAGTAAAATCGAACAAGGGGCACTGCACATTTGACCAATAATCACTTTTACCAAAAGACAGTTATTATTAAAAACCATCTTTCACAAGATTAATTTTTAAGTAAACATAGCCTCCAATAAGAATAAGAAATCAAAAGTTATATAAAATCATTTATTAGTCAAGTTCAATTGTATTTATACAAATGAGCATAGATATAGGCTATTTTAATTTTAATTTATCCGACCTCTGCATGTGCTCTTTATGGGCGCACATCCACATTGAGTATAAACTCGAGTAATCTAAGAACGCTGATGTGAATCATCATCAATATCGACATTTGCTTTTATTTTTTACGTCGACCGCTTTCCGTTTAAACTAAAGTCCAAATGTGGAGGACAGCCCATTTTTAAGGGGCTTATTCGATTAGGGTTTTGCATAGTCATTTTCACCATCAAAATTCCTTTGATTTGATTTGGTCCCCAAGTGAGATCATTGGAGGTGTTCTTGATCCCAATCATAACGTCCATGAAATCTTCCACATCAGGTTTTGGTATCTCTAGGTCCAAATGCTCATCAATAATTTGCTGATAGAACTCATCCATGGACAATAGTTTTTTATCTTGAATTTTCTTATAATAAAACTATAAAGTTTTATCATTAAAACTACACAGTTTTCATATTATTATATATAGTTCGGTTATACCGGATCTGAATCCGATTGGTGGTGCCTTGTGATTCGTCCACTTTAGAATAAACAAATTATCAATATCATCCATCTATATTCTTCCTAGAGTCCATTTTACAATAATATACTCTTAATTTTGCTGCTTAGCGGTACTTATACAAAAATAGATGGCAACTAACTAAAGGCGACAATATGGTCCTAATCAAAAATGTGGTAGTCCCATGTTGAGCCATCCAAATCCCCACCAGAACATCTGCTCTAGTCCCATCAGGAATCGAATTCTTGCTGAGATGTTTGATGTCACTTTTACCACTAATCACGCCCTGATGGGCCAACCTTGAGATAATTCTAAGGTTCTCTTACTTGCTTTCGCCTTTTTGAGTGGCTTATTCCGATGCAAACTAACAAACCCTAACTCTATTTTATCAAAACTCTAACTTGTTAATTTGTAACTAAGTTCTGGCCAGAATTTAAAAATACAATGCAAATATATAGTAACACATATAAAATTTAAATGTAATTTATTAAAAATACCTATCACCATTTGCATACATTTGAGATCATTTTGAAGCTGCAAATAAACCAATACAATAAACCATGTTTAGGACTTCCGGTACTATTTTGAGGAATTCATTCACCTCTCTCTCATGGACAGACGAGCTGCGAATTAAAGAATCACATTCTTTTGCATACTCTTCTGCATCTTTCGTCAATCTAGTTAAATCCTTGAAATAATTATGTGTAACATCATTTTTCAACTCCGCCAAGTTGTCTCTGATATATTCTACGATGGTACCACAAAATTGAAAAGCGTTTCTAGCATCAGTACTTGAGCTATATTTCTCTGCAAGTGATGTTGTTAAATCGAATGCCTTGATAAAGATTTGTTGATCTATCGAGGGCAGGAAACGAAGCATTAAAGTTTTGAAGTCAGGAGATGAAACCAACTCGTGGTGTGTGTTTAAATATCTGGTGCAAAAGTCCGTCGCCTCATCCGCACATTCACAAATATGTTGAATTTGTCGATAAGTGATCGCAAAGGGAGTGTCAAAGATCAAGAAAGCAAGGATCAAGACTAGGTAAATACAGGACGGACGCATGTGGGAGGAGAAAATAGAAAAAATGTGATCGTAGAGAATAATGCTATTGAAAACATTCTATATATACCATTTTTTCATAAAATATAATTTTTCGTAAAAGAAAAAATTATTAAAAACATTCTGTATTCCTATGTATGCACTTGAGTTTAATTTTTTGTTTTATGAGTTAATTATGTTTAGATTTATTAAGCGTACGAATTTGATTGGTTATATTTATTAGAAATATTTGTTATAATGTATTAATTACGTTTACAATTTTTAGGCATACTAATTTATATTAGATTTCTTACAATTAGATTGAATATATTAATTAAGTTTAGATTTATTAAAAATAATAACTGCGATTATATTAATTAACCTTATGTTGATTGCATTCGCAGAGGTCCAAACTTCAACTAGCCAAGTCTTTTCTGTGTACAAAACCTTGCTTATTGATACGGCTCTACAATTGCGTCTGTCCAACTAAAACAATATATTATGGCCTCCAAAAAGTAATGGTAATACTCGCCACATCATTAACTTGAGAATACTTTCACCAAAACTAAACGTTGTAATAAGACTAAAAGCCTAATTAAAATGGGACAGTGAAACGGATTCAAAATATGTAACCCTACTTCAAGTCAACTTAATAAATTTTCACCTTGACTTGAATGTACCATGGATAATTATACCAGATGCATTAACAAATTGTCACAAACGGATAAACTCAGATTAGATGTGCCTTCTTCCCATATGATGACCCTAAGGGTCATCAACAACTTCTTTGTAAGTTTTCAGAAACATACAGTGCATAGCCTGCCTTATCCTGAAAATCATACGTTCTTGGAAGTCCGACGTAATGATCATTTACATATTTGTATTGTGATCCACTTTTACCTAAAGTGATCTGCAGCTCTACCTCTTTAGCAATATTCCTAGATTTTTGTGCAGCAGTGGTAAAGTCGATCACTTTAGCCCATTGCAGACATTACATGGTACCACACTTCACACCTTTTAGTACAACCTTAGAATCCTTGCAGATATTCAGTATTCTACCCTCACCTCTGAAACTTAGATTACTCCTGTCTAACCGACTTAACGGCGTCAAATTCTTTGTCATCTGTAGAATATGTCTGACTTCTTTCTTTCAAAAGGTATAAAATGACTCATCATGCGTCCGTACCTTGATTGAGTATGTTCTAATTATTTTACAGATATCATCGTTGGCCATAGAAACATTTCTTCTATTTGTCTGTTTGTATGTTGAAAATCACTTCCTGTTCGGACAAATATGGTAAGACGCCCCAGACTCAAAAGTCCGCACATTTTCATGATATGACTGTTCATTGACAACTAATGTCAAATTTTCTTCATAATTAACATAATGTTCTACCACAGCAACAAAACCTTCATGTGGTACCGTTTAACTTCTAACTTCATGTGTTAAACTTCATTGTGCTCGTATTTTCTAAGAACTGCATTTATTAGTCAAGTTCAATTGTATTTATACAAATGAGCATAGACGTAGAGGCTATTCTAATTTTAATTTATCCGGCCTCTGCATGTGCTCTTTATGGGCGCACATTCACATTGAATCTAAATTCGAATAATCTAAAAATGCTGATGTGAATCTCATCAATATCGAATAAACTAAAGTACAAATGTGGAGTAGAGCCCATTTATAAGGCGCTTATTCGAAAAGATGTTTTCATTAAAAATCGCCTTTCAATCGAACACTATATACACACAATTAAACACGAGCTAGCTAAAAAAAATAATCGGACACAAAAATGAAATTGTTTTTGGAAATCACATTTCCAAAAATGGCTGAACAAAACTTCAGCATTTTTAAAAATATTTAAATAAGAACTTTGAAAACTTTTTAAGCTAATTTTATAATTAAAATAAAATTTTAGTCGGATTCCAAATGAGGAAATGAGCTGAATTTGAAAAGCGGAGTTGAATCCGTAAAAGGAAAAAAAAAGGAATCTCGAGACAGCTTGGCCCGATCCATGCGCTTAGAGGGAAGCTGCAGAGCTCAGTGGCTGGAGAAGACCATGGAGAGATCGGTGTCTTGTCTGAGGATCATTTCATGCGCCGGCGGCTCCACTGATCCGGAGGAAGCTGGCGCAGTTGATCAGGTAGACTTTAGTATTGGTTTATCGAGTTGTTATTGGGGATTTAGGGTTTTAAGGAGTAAATGTAGCCTGTGAATTTAGTGTGGTTTATTGTTGTTTGACCTTTTGATGATGGAAGAGTGTGGGAGTCAACCATTTAATTGATTCATGTGGCACAAAGAATTGAATCAGCGAGATCGACGCCAATCAATGTAGCTTTCTGTATTATTGTGTTGAAACTCAATGTTGCGTTACTGGTAAGGCCACCTATGTTTGACTGAAACATATCATTATAATTGTACACATGAGGGTGCAAAAGTACTTCTCCGAGTATTTATGCGTTGGTTAGTGTTTAACTTTGTATCATTCTAATTCCGAAAATGGGATTTGTCAGCCAATGGAACTTAGATGTGTGGATAGATTCTTTGTGCAGTTCAGATTTGCGATTAGTATTAGTTAACGAATACAATCTTGATACTTCATTTTTTTTTTTGGACCAAGGGTTTAAAAGTGAGAAAAGGGTGGGGTTTCAAAAAGAGATCTTCCTCCGGCCGAGCTGTAAGTAAATCTGTGATTGTGGAGACTTCGTCTCCAAGGCACAAGGAGAATCTTAAATCAGCTGCTATTACATTCGAGACTGCAAGTGAGTCCGTTGTTTCGGAGAAGGACTCTGCGCTTCAATGGGATGAGAAGAAACCACAGCCGGTCGCAGCAGATTTGTATGTAACTGAAAATGTGACCGTCTCCGCGCCCGAGAAGCAGCCAGCAACAGTAACTTCTTATGTAACTGATAATGCGACAGTCTCCAAACATGAGAAACAGTCTGTCACAGCAGATTCAGATGTAACTGACGCTGCGACTATTTCCAAGACTGAGGAGGATAAAGCTGTCTTTGTAGCAGATGAATCAGTTGTCATCGTTATCCAGTCAGCTATCAGAGGATTTTTGGTATTTTTTCTTCTAGACTGTTTATACTTTCACTATCATAAATTATATACTTAGCCTGGGTTACTTTTCCTTACCAGGCTCGGAAAAAGCAAATCAAGCATGAAAGTGTAGTCAAGCTACAAGCTGCCGTCCGAGGGCATCTGGTTAGATGTCATGCTATTGGAGCTCTGAGATGTGTACAAGCCATTGCAAAGATGCAAGTGCTAATTCGTGCTCGGTATGTTCGCTTGTCTTCGGAAGAGCAGGCCGTTGAATCAAATGAAAAAGGGACTTGTACGAGAAAGGTACCGATCGTACCTTCTTTCTATCAGCTTCCTACAACACATAACAAAATTATACCTCTGCATTTGACCAATTAAAGCCAAGACTTTAAGAGTAATCACTGGTTTGTTAGTTGTAACTTTAGTTATGAAGAGAGTTCATTCTGGATGGAAGGTGTTTGCAACTGTTGAGAAACTGCGAAGTAATTGATCTGCTTCAACTGTAATCCGGTTCATCTTTTCTTGCGGTTGTGGCAGGACTGGAAGCTTCCAAAAAAGAAAGCTGAGATAACTTACACCTCCATGAACGAGCTTCTCAAAAGTAGCTTTGCCCGACAGGTAAGGAACTTTATTTTACAGTCATTAGGATTCTAAATATGAATTTGCACTGACATTTTTTGTATAGATTATGACTAACATTTAATCTTGAATTCAAGCTCCTTGAGTCTTCCCCGAAGTCCAAGCGGATCAAAATCAAGTGTGATCCCTTGAGTCGGGATTCATCATGGGTCTGGTTAGAGAGGTGGATGTCTCTTGCATCACCTCGTGCTGTAGATGAACATGTCGGAGGCATCGAAACGGGGCACGAGGAAAAAATTATTGAAAAGGAGCAGGAGGAGAATATCAGCGTAGAGGATTACCTATTTCATGAGGAAAACGAGATATTTTCTGAAACGGACAATGTGAATTACGGTACTAGTGTCGGGGACTCAAAATTGACTGCTTTAGAGAAGGTCAATCTGATAAACAGTGACATAACCGACTCCGATAAGGATTTTCTTCCTGTGTCTTCAGTGGAGAGACAAACACTGGATACAATTGGCGACTTAGATATGGTTGAACCTGCTTCAAAGATGGATTCAGTAAACCGTCCGGTCAATGCCAGTGTAGATGCTCGTGTGATCGATTCTGTGATTGAAAAATCTGAATTTGAAATTGACCAGGCCGTTGAACTTAAGACTGAACTCGGATCCGAGCAACAGCAAGCCATAAAGCTCGAGACAGAAGAAGATGACATTGTCTCGGGTTGTGGGATGGAAAGGAGTCTGCCTTTTATTCCCGTTGTGCCTAAAATAGAGGAACTGGTTTCCATTCCAAAATCGGCCAATTTGGCAAGTTCAGAACCTCAGCTGGTTTCAGTTCCCAACGTGGCAATTTCATCCGTTTCAGCACCACAGATTGCAGGAGAGGAAGAGCTTATTTCAGTTCCTAACTCGGCCATTTTATATGACGACGCAGTACCTCTAACATCTGAAGTTAAAGAACTGGTTTCAGTTTCAGTTCCCAACTCGGTCAATATAGATGTTTCAGTGCCAGATAATGCCGAAGCAGAGGAGCTAGTACCTCACATTGCCGAAATCAATTTGAATATTGAAACAGCTACATCCAGTGGAGACGATATTATATTCAACCACACAGAGCTGAGCCAACAAGACCATTCAAGTATTCCAGTTGGTGGATCAGAGTGTGGTACTGAACTCTCTGTCAACTCTACTCTTGATTCTCCCGACAGATCAGAGATTAGATCGGTGCAAATCAAGTCAGAAAAAATAGATTCGAGGGACGCCGAATCTCACATACCCGAGGATTCAAATATTTTGAAGGTGGAAATCAAAACTGAGTCAGGCTCGGAGGAACAAGAGAAAACTGACGATGTCAATGGTAAATCTGCTGAGTATGTCACTGCTGTCGACACAGGAAAGGAGAAGAAGGAGCTTGAGACAAATGCATCTAGTCTGCAGTTACAGCCCGAGGCAGGGGAGGAGAAGACACATGAGGCGAATAAATCCAATTTGACATCAACATGCGAGGACTCCGAGAAAAACCATCAGACATCCCCCGGAGCTTCCCCAAGAAGCCAAGTGACCGTCACTGAGTCCCAGGGAACACCTTCCAGTCAGGTTTCAGTCTCCACGAAACCTAAAAGCGCAAAAACTAAGTCCATCAAGAAGGGCACCATTCTATCCGCTGCCAAAAGGTCTCCAATGAACTCAACTAACGATTCTGGTGGAAAAAGTAGCGTAGAGGCACTACCTAAGGATGAGAAATCTGTCAAGAGAAGAACGTCCTTCAGCTCACCCAAACCTGACATCGCAGACCAGGAACATCGAAGAGACAGCAGTTCAAGTTCGTCTCTCCCTAGTTACATGCAAGCAACAGAATCTGCCAGAGCCAAGGCGAATGCTGGTCATTCTCCTCGCTCAAGCCCCGATGTAGCTGACAAAGATGTGTTCCTCAGGAAACCACATTCCCTATCCGGAGCCAAAGATAGGCAGGAGTCTCCAAAGCTACAGCGGACATCTTCCCGAGCACAATCCGGATCAAAATCCAACAGCACCTCCCCTCTCGGTATGCTCTCAACCTCGTATCTCATTTCCAATCACCTTAGCTAGATTACAGAAAATCACGTATAATCGACTAAAAAAAATTGGAATTTCCTAGTATAATCAACTAAAAGACAATTGGGAATTTCCGAGTATGCCTAACCGGATATAAGTTCCAGTTTTATATATTTCTGTTGATATTACTTCTTATATCTCAATATGGGACAATTACAAATTGGATATCGCCAAAAAGCTGGTACATATTTCTGGATTTACCATCACCTATATTTCTGTTCGACTCTTGTTGTGCAACTATGGTGCTTATGAACTCAGAATTAACTCAAATCTTCTCCTGCATGATTTCTTCAGAAAGAAAATGGCAGAGGTGAGTGAAGCAGACGAGAAAGACAGATTCCAACCTGGTACTCCATTACAGCCCTGCCTTGTGAGCTGGTACAGCATATAACAATTATCATCATTTTATTCACTTTTCAAGTTGCTCCAGTTTCAGCTTCCATCTTCACCATTTTAGGCCATGCTTTTTCTGAGCTTGTTTTTGAATCTCCGAGTGTTGTAAGTTGTAACATCTTAACAAATCCGGGCTATGCCGAGGTATTGTATTTATTTTGTAGTTCAAAACTTGTGTGTGTGCATAAATGTATGAAAGCTTAAAAGACACAAAATAATGAAACCAAAGCGGCCATTTGGACTTTTTAGGAGCATCCCATGTACTCAGGAATAGGTCAATTTCATCATCTTCTGAGCTTTTGAATTGAGGTATAAAGTGATGAGAAGTTTGATACAATGATAGTCTTCAGTTGCATTGATAATGATGTACAGATCCTTATATTAGGATCACATATCAGCTAGGTATTGTTGTGGTTCATGCTAGCTATACTATAACTAGACTATGAAACCCTAGTTTCTCACCATGTCTAGACCTAGACTCATCTGTTTGATAGATGCAGAGCTCTGCTCTATCACTCATCTCTAAATGCGTTGTACCAACTTACTGTATGTTGGTTGTCAAAGCAAATACAGCTCGCCTAGATCACCAGGGCCGAAGGCATGTGGATCAAAGGACAAGTAAAGGTCTAAAGTTGAGGAATTAGATTTGTTAACTGTTGTCATATAATGTTATACTTTATCAACATGGAATGTCACAAATAAAATGCTGTCCAAAAGTAGGTAGAAGCTGTGTGCACGCGCGCGTGTATTGGACTACTCGTAATACTTTATGTACCTTGTTTTCTCCTTTCGGCTCCTTGAGAATATCAATTTTTTGAGAAACACATAATTTTTATATAAAAAATACTTCAACTGAATGTATGGCCTCTTCTTTCACTATAATTTTAAGTATTAAAGTTAAATTAAAGTCTTAAGTTAAATTAAGATCTTAATACATTCATGAATGTGTTTATAACGTCTTTCATCACCACCACCACTATTCATCACCGCCATTATTCATCACAACCATCACTATTCATCACCGTCACCACTATTCATCACCACCATCACTATTCACTAAGAGGTTGTGGTGGTGGTGGTGATGAGTTACGTGGTGGTGGGTTGTGGTGGTGATGGCGGTGGGTTATTGTTGTGATGGTGGTGGTGGTGGTGGGTTATTGTGATGGTGGTGGTGTGTTGTGATGGTAGTGGTGGGTGTGGTGGTGGTGAGTTGTGATGATAGTGGTGGGGATGGTGGGTTATTGTTGTGATGGTGGTGGTGTTGGATTGTGGTGGTGGTGGGTTGTTGTGATGGTGGTGGTGTTGGATTGTAGTGGTGGTGGATTGTTGTGATGGTGTTGGTGGTGGGTTGTGATGGTGGTGGTGGGTGGTGTTGGGTTGTGGTGGTGGTGGTTGGTTGTTGGTGGTGGTGATGGTTGTTGTGTTGGTGGTGGTAGTGGTGGGTTGTTGTGATGGTGGTGGGTTGTGGTGGTGATGTGATGGTGATGGTGGTGGGTTGTGATGGTGGTGGTGGCGGTGGTTGGTTGTTTTGATGGTGGTGGTGGGTTGTGGCGATGAATAGTAATTTAAGTACTTAAGTTAAATTAAGTTAAGTACTTAAGTAACTGACTTAATGTCAAAAGAACAGACCCCTAGTACATTGTTGTTTAGAAGTGATTCATTTCAAAATTAAGGTTCATAAATTTGTTCCACATCAACAGATAAATGGAGGAAATGATAGCATATCTTGGGTTACACTACTATGACTCATGAGCCAAGGCTTTTGAGTGATATATGGATGTAAATTAGAATATCTAGCAATTTCCACATGGTATCAGAGCCACGGCATGCGGTCCGGGCCAGTATGCGATTGTGGGCCGCGCTTCTGAGCGCCGAGTGCATGACGAGACGTACATTTGACGGCAGCGTGAGTTTACCCATAGGTGGGAGTCGCGTGTTGCGCACCTACGCTGACCGTTTGTGTAGGTAAAGACCTGTGTGAAGGGCAGTCGCGTTGAACGCACCTACTAATTGCCGCTACGATAAATTAGCGAGCTTTCGGAAAACACATCCAACTTCTCAAGTGAGGGAAAATGTTGATAAGCACTTGATAATTTATCCCACATCGAGTGATAAATGAAAAATATGCTAACATATCTTGAATTACAAATGAAGCAAACTTAGATATAAATTAATGAACCATGCTGTGAAACACCAACCAATGATCAGATCCTGATAAGTTGCAATCTTAAAAAACTAGTAATTCACACAGGATGAGATCATACCTTTCATCAGCATCAGATTTTTTTAAAAACATATACTGCTAACCCTCCATGACTGGTTCTCAATTATTTGCATCAAGCCACTCATTACTCAAACCGAAAATGTAAATCCACAACTGGTGCTAACCTGTACCTGATTAGGGTTTTCATTTGTTGTTTTTCTGATTAGATGCAAGATTGATGACACGTGCCCTCCAAAACGTTTATTGATTGGGTGCTTATTTTAGATTAGATACTAACATGTTACAAATAAATTGACCTAATAGGCGTGCTTTGCATTTGTTAATTATAAAGTCCTTGATTCATGTATGTGGAGTTGTTAGAGATATACATTTGAAGAATTATTCCACATCGCTAATTTGAAGGATAGTTTATTTGGATTACAAAACTGTGACTCTTGAATTTAAGCTTTTGAGTCACATGAGGATGTGGTCCGATATATCTAGCAACTTCACATGATATTAGAGACGCAGGCTCACGACATGGGCCGAGTACGTGATGCGTGGCTCGCGCACTTGAGCACCAAGTGTATGACGAGTTATCTGTTTGACGGCGTGGATTGCCACATGTTATCCGATATGGTCCGGTATATCTAACAAATTCAGAGGAATGGATGAGATGGATTGACTGAGTCATGGCAGCGTCGAGCAAATCAGCTATTACACCATCATGTTAACCTCAAATTCACTTTTGTCGGATTGTTGTAAGTAGCTAGCCTGAGGTTGGCTTTAAGGATGTTGGGGTCAGATTAGCAACAACTTGCCATAGCATAGTCAATTCTGCTTGGAAGCATTTACATGTTGAGTAATCTGGCCATCCAGAGCACTGATACGATATATTGCTAATGAAGATATGAAGAGCTGCTTATTTAGGTGATACTAGGGTTTTTGTATCTTTCAAGTTTAGGGTTTCTCACAACATGATGGTCTAAATACGATTTGAATCGGTGAAGTCATAATCTTGTAACTCGCAGAATAAAGCTTTTTCGAGTGTCTTGATGGCGTATAGTTTTGTTAAGTCAATTAGTATTTTTATAATGAATCTAGGGTTTCGGTGATCGGTGGATCTAGGGATGCATTATCTCTCTTGACATTGCATGTATACTCTTGTTATTGTGACCAATGATTCTTCTCGAAGGATCATTTTAACTAACAATGGCATCAAAATTTATCAGAGTTTCTTGAAGCAAAAGTTGTCATTTCTCTCACGAATTCATATTAAAGAATGATTACATTTGACTCCTGCGGCAGAGTAGATATGTACCAGTTTTTTGGCGATGTCTCATGTTGAGTTATGAGAAGTAATATCAATATTTATATGTATCGAGTTCTATATTTTCTATATCATACTTAATTTTTTTTATTTTGCATGATTATCATTGTGAGAGATCATCCGAATAATACTTTCATAACATTATTTGAGAATGTTCATATAAATAACTTTATCATGTGATATGTTGGAGAATTAGCTCAAGTAAATTAATATTGTCAATATGAACATTATGTTACCTAAGCCTTTCGGCCGTCTTGACAATGCAAACAAAGAGAGAATAAATGTTTATATGGGGCATCTTTGCACATGGTTGTGTGTATGTTCCATCAATTATATAATGTGTAGAAGCATATTTCAGTTTAATCAAAAATGTGTACATTTATTTCTATTTGAAATGTTGCACTAATGTATTTTGTTGCCCTAAATTTGGATTGAAATGTCGATACTAACATGCCAACTTGTTTTATGAAAATTTCAATATGATTCTTAATGAGAAATAACCTAATTTCTCAAACTATCAAAACATTTTACAATTCAGAAATTTCAATAGAATATTACATGATTGACGCCATTTGGTTCAATATAACTTTTATTATTCTAAGGTACCAAGCAAATTAGGGTATTGGATAGTAACATCTATTTATGGAAGAAGTTACCATTCATCTTCAGAGCGATGTTATTGGTACATATGACACATTTCAGGCACATGACACATATGACTTCTTATCAATTCGTACAGAAGTAAGAATCAACACGTCCATACAGAGACGTGCCTTTATTAGCTCACGTAAGAGCGACATTGGACTGAAACAACTAAGAATAGTTTAATGACCTAAACTCTAAATGTAAATATGTAAACTTTGAGGGTCTTTTCAGAAAACCGCCATTCTATAAATACAAACTCAATTAAACCATTCCAACATCTCTCTTTCATTTGATCAAACCAAACAAAACGGCCTCTGCAGTTTGTGTCACTTTCTCGCAAAAATGGCTGTTGGAGGACTTGGAAAAGGCAACAAAATCCGCCATATTGTCCATCTCCGCCAACTCCTCCGCCGCTGGCGCAACAAAGCCGCTGCATCGTCTAGTCGAATCCCTTCTGACATCCCACCTGGACATGTTGCGGTCAGCGTTGGCGCCAACTTCCGACGGTTCATCATCCCTGCATCCTATTTGAACCACCCAGTTTTCAGGCAGCTCCTGAACCGAGCCGAGGAGGAGTACGGGTTCAGTTGCTCCACTGGACCGCTCGCTATACCATGTAACGAGTCGGTTTTTGAGGAAATTCTTCAATTCATGGACCGGTTCGGTTCAGATGGACCCAGCAGGTTTGTCAAGTTTGAAGATTTTCAGAGAGGTTGTAATTTAAGTTCCAGGGATTTTCGGACCGAGATTAGACCGTTGGTTTCCGAAAACGACGTATGGTGAGCCGAACCAAGAAATTAGTTCGAGTTGATTCGATTTTCGTTTTGGTTCGGATGGAGAGGAGATGGCTGTGGTGAGTTTTTTACAGTCCACCTAGTCGTCCTTGGTTGAGTTGATGGGAGCTGATTGTAATTAAATTGATTCAATTGGGGTTCAAATTGAACAGTGGAAATGCTTGGGGGACCAAAATGTAATTTCCCCCTGAAAGCAAATTGTAGAGAGCTATGCCCTAATTTTATTATTTAGGGCCTCCGAAAAATTCAGGGGTTCATACCCTAATATTTATTATTTGATAGAATTTAGTCAGTTTTCTTTAAACCTATTCTATTCATGACAATCTTTTAGAACGCTCGTGTTAGGATCGCGCTAACAATTACGAATCATGAAAATGAAATAATCAACGATAAAAAATTCAGAAACGAAGAAATTGACACACGAGATTTATAGTGGTTCCCTCCCAATGTAGGAGGTACGTCTACTCGCCGCTTGCAGGCTCAATCCACTATAATTACGTCGTCGGAAGATCGTTACACACTCAGAATCGCCTCACGCACTCACTCTGATCTAATTGCTAAACCCCTATGACGGCCACACACCGTATAAACGAGAACTAGGTTTTTCGGGCCGACGCAATACGTTCAATACGACCCATACGACTTTATCCAATCGCTACGACCTTCGTGGAGAGATTCCAGTTCCGTACTGATCGTAGTGCCTGTATCAGTACGGGCAGTACGACCAGTACGACTGTCGCTGTCACCTCTGAAAATGTGCAAATTTTCCACAGGGGACGCTGCCCCCTCCGACCCCCGGAGGGGGGTTTACCACCCCTACACCCCTCATCGACCTGTGCACAGGTCGATCAGCTTCCAACTCTGCGTAGGGTCTCAGAAGTGCGTCTGTGCAGATTAGACTTCACACTCAACTCGTCCCATCAAAAATCAAATTCTAATTACTAAGATGTCTGATATTTTTTTGTCATTATATCACGTCTGATGACCCGCTGTAGACTTTTTCTAATAGTTATAACATTCATTTTAATAGTTATACATTCTTTTAAAGAATGAATTTATGAAATAAATCAGCAAATTAATGGGATTTTCGCCTTAACTTCTAGGAAACCCTAGGAGGGCAAGTAACAGAATTATTATAAGAATGACATGAATAATTACAAATATAGTATAGCACTTGGACCTTTCGTAATCCAATATTATTTTAAGAGTTTAAAATTAGATGGAGTGTTTCCAGTTGTTAAATTAATTACATAATATATCCAAGTCAAATGGGGTCACTAAATTAGATTTATATTAGATTAATGAGATAATGATGTTTAGTGGTCCTAGATACTGGATGGCTGTGAGTAGGGGTAAGATGGCTGAACTAAGATTATAATTTATTGTATTCAGGTAAGTCGATATGTCCTATATTTTTAAAAATAATAAATAAATTACATAGATAAACTAGTTTATGTAAAATTTCATACTTCTTCAAACACGATTACATAGACTTGTTGTGTGATAAGAGGTTGACTTTTTTGTCGTTAAATAAGTCAATTCTTAATCATTGTTTACTTGCAAGTTCATAAGATAAAGATTATCTTCATTCAAAGTATGAAATATATAATAGATATCTATTAGTGGCTACCAACGCCTTATGAATGATGTAAAGCTCAATCCAATGAAATGATGAAATGGCCCTTGTTGTTTGTTGCAGTGCTTATGGCTTTTGCTTGAGAGCATCTGTACCGGCTTCAACAGCTGCTGGATGATTTAACATTGAAAACTTTATAAAGAAGCTGGAAGGTGCTGAAGGAACTGTTGATTGAATTTTAAATCATCTAACAGCTACGGAGTCGGTGCAGATGCTCTAATAACAACATCATTCATATAAACATGTTTGTACTTAGATGTCTGTCCACGTAAAATCATTAAAATGTCTTGTCTTGCATGTTTGTGGATACTTGAAGAGAGCTCCTTTGGTGGCAACATCAAAAGGTTTTGGGGTTAGGAGGAGTGGATCTGTCGGCCCACATTTAGATAGAGCTTTTCTTCAGCCTGCCCTAGGAAATTTTTAGGTCTATTATGTTTGGGCTGATTTCTGAATCTGAGACTCATTAATTAGATTTTAAGGAACTATAGGGGGTTGGGATTAGGGATTTCAAATTTGATCATTCGCACTACTAGTGAGAGAATATGGAGCCTTAAGCACACTATTTCAATGCGAATATGATGCGTGGTGGAACTATTTATACTAAAATATTGCGGTTTTGATTATTTTTGAGGGATGTCATCAAGGTATTTTCATGTGGGTTGTCCCTCGTCATGCACTTGGCGCTCATATTATGTGCGAGCCACAGCCAAGTCATGTAGCTGCATCCTCTGATACCATGTGAATTTGCTAGATATATAAGACCACATCCCATGTGACTCAAAAGGTTAAGCTCAAGAGTCACATCTGTAGTCAAATATATAATAGCAAACTATCTTTCAAATTAGCGACGTGAAACAATTCTTCAAGTGCTTATCTCTAACACGTTTGAATGTGAATTTTCAATTGTTAATTACACTTAGAATGTGCCACCACAAAGCATATGTGCTTCAACAAATACCACAATATGCAATACATGTATATCTTTGGACACACAAGTTGGATCAGACCCACATGACATAAGACAAGGAAAACATAAATGAAAGAAGTTAAAAAAGTGAGGAACGCATATAGGACAAGCTCATACAGTACACGACCGTATTGGGCATTCAATTTTTCATGAGTTCCACAAAATCAAGGCAATGATTTGGGCCTCAGAACATGGGAGCACATTCTAGCCATCATGATCCAGAGCTGTTTGAGATGGTTGTGTCTAGTTATTTTCCTAGCTAGCTTCCGTAGCTCCATGCATCTGTTTTATGAACACGTTCTTCAATAGTTTCATGTATAGTTATTGTTGCTAGGTTTTATTTGAGGTTAATATAAAGATAGGGTTAGGGCTAGGGTTATAAATGGATTAACAATCCTAGGGTTTGAGAAATGACCTAAGATGAAGTTATGATCGAGCACATGACGTTGGGGATATATATAAAGTAAATACGGGTCAATAACGTCTTTGGAGTAGTAAATGATCGATCTGAAAGTGACCTAACTTTGTAGGACTTACAATCTTGATTTTGGACTCATTGGTATACTAAATATATATCCTTGTGTCGGAGTTTGCACAAAACTAGAGGGTGTTATAGGACCTCGTGTCCTTGCCATTTAATGTTCTGGGTCAAGGATTTGTATCAAAAACAGGAAAAAACAACACTTGTTGCTTCCTCAAGTTAGGGTTTGGATAGAAATGGTGTCTTGAAAAATATAGGGTTTGTACATGTTTGTGTATGGAGTGAAACTAAACTCATAAAATGCTCAAAGTCAAGGAAGATAGTGTTGGAATTATGAGGATAAATGTGTGAAGAAAATGAGGTGCGTCTCATTTTGTGATCAGAATTTGAGTGTGGAGGACATTTCGGATTGAGTTGATGAAGTCTAATGAAAAATTTCTTATAACGAAGAGTATGAAATCGACTCTTGAAATATCAAAATCGGAAAGTTATCGTATGAGAAATCGATGCCCAAAGTTGGACTAAAATTATTGTAATTTTAGACTTTGGAAGGAATTGATGGGTGGAATGAATTAATTCAAATGTCATTCTCACACATTAGTGAAAATAGAGAGATCAGCGTGAGTTTATATATAACTCAATTCCTATCATTGTTAAAAAATTAACGAAAGCCCTTCCATGAGCTCTAGCTGATGTTAGAGTGGTGATATCTCTCCACGTGCTAACCAGTCCTATATGAGACTGCTCATGTCAAATCATGAGTGAGAAGTCAGAAAACATACCAGATAGAATTCTACGATCAGAATTCATAAATCCGGATTTTTAAATTAAAAATGTTGCTAGTCAAAAATATATTGGACATGTGGAATAATGTAAAACGAAGGGAAATCGTGTCATTGAATTCACAACATATATAGTTCATGTTGTTCGCTAATCATTAGTTGTACCTTCCTTACGTGGCTCCTTTGGTTATGTTAGATCTCGATTTAGACAGACCGTACTGTTTTTAGGACATGAACCACATGTAGACATACATATTGTTATGCACATGTAACATTACAATAAATGCTTGCGTAATCATCGGTGTTAGCATCGATTTGGACGGATCATGACGAAATCTCATTACATTATGTAGAAGGTAGGTAGCTTCAAATCGAATCATTCAATATTCAGATCTTAATGAGCCGATTGATTACAAGTATGCATTTGAATATTTACCCTTCTGCAGCGCTCATCTTGTGATAAGAAACGCTACACCATCTAAAGATGACTTGAGCAAAGATAAACCCTAGTTGAATGATCTTAGGTTTGCCAGCTTGTGCAGCGAATAAAGGATGAGTCATCCGAAAAGGGATGTTATTGTGTTCGAGGTGACTCAAAATCAGATAAAATGGTGATTACTCTCGAAGCAGAGTAATCTTCTGGACCGGAGGCCCGGCTGGGCAAGGGCGACTATAGGATTTTAACTGCGACGCTTGGGGATGTGGGGGCTCAGTCCCCGCGATTCGATTGTTTTAAAATTGTATATATAGTAGTAAAGAGTTTTACAATTTTTGTACCACACATATATTGAATAAGAAAACCGTAAAAAAATTCTACTCTAATTGTTCGTCTTCATCCGGTGCATATCAAAAAACAAGTTTACCCAAAATGTACAAATTTAGATTTAATTTAAGTTGATTCAATCAACTATAGGAGGGACCATCTTGCAAACCCAATGGGCCAACCCTAAAACACGCCCCCAACTGTCCTTAAAAACCACCACACACTCCCCCAAAACTCTAAGCCCATAGGTCTCCCCCACCATAAATATATCATCAATCTCCAACCCCTCAAAAACCCCATCTCTCACTTTCTCTTTCTTACTCATCTTGCTTTCTCTCCATCCAACTTTGTAACCTATTATGGCCTTGAGGAAGCAAAACAAGAAGCTGACCCAAGCAGAAGGGTTCAAGCAGCTAGTGAGGAAATGCTCAAGATTGACCAAGCACCACAAGGTTCATGGTGGCTACATTCAACATGGAGGAGATGATGGGGACCATGATGCAGGGCTGCCCTTAGATGTCCCAAAGGGTCACTTCCCGGTCTATGTCGGACCTAACCGGGTCAGACACATTGTGCCCATTTCATTCCTGACCCGACCCGAGTTCCAAATGCTACTCCAGAGAGCTGAGGAGGAGTTCGGGTTTGATCATGAAATGGGTCTCACTCTGCCGTGTGACGAGGATGTTTTTCAGTCCTTAACTTCCATGCTTAGATGACGTAATCACAACCTCGTCAATCGTCATCATCAGCAACAACAACAACAACAACATCCTAAAGCTGCTTTCTGACATGGCTTGTTTCGATGAAGGTGAAGAAGCTGCACATCTCTGCTTCTCTTTGCCTCCTGAATCTGATGATGTCATTCTTCTAGCAAGCTCTTGTGCAGTTCTGGGTTTAGATTTTTTAGCTATATTTTTCTAACACAAGAAATTAAAGCCCATATCAGAATTGAAGGGGCTAATTGAATTCTTTGGAGCAGGAGGTTGTAATCAGTATATGTAATTATCTGACCATTTTAAATAAATCAAAGTTGTCTTGTTTTCTATGTTGTTTTCTTTTGCTGTATTCTTTTTTTGGGCAGTGGTTTATGTAGCATATTGTATTATGGATTCCCTTAATTTATAGAAGCTAACTCATGAGCCTTAAAGATATGGGGCATCTCAAATTTTATTATTTCATTTATATTTATGATTATATCAAAATATTTATTTGGATAAAAAATTAAACAAATATAAAAAATTTCTATCTCTTTTTGTGTTCATTTCCTAAGAGCATCTGCACCGTCTGTTGAACAGTTGCTGGATGATTTAAGACTGTAAACCTTATAAAGGAACTGCTGATTGAGCCTTAAATCATCCAGCAGCTGCTGAAGCCGGTGCAGATGCTGTAAGTTGATATTAGCAGGCGTATCGTTTTCAAAAAGTTTAACAAATCATGATTATGTAACCTTCTATGAGAGGTTAGATATTTTCTTTTTCATATTCACCGCAAGACAATTAGTGTATTTTAAACTTGTTTTAGCACATTTTATTTGATGGTTGATTTGTTCGGTTTGCATTATTTGATTCACATCTAATAATGTCAAGAGAGACATAATGACGATGTATCTTGCTTGAACTTTGCTTCTTGGGATTCAACTGAATGATTTTAGTTCAATGGATCTCATAACAGTGTCCTAAACAAGACATGACAGTGTGTTTCATAAGTTTAACTTTCAAGTAACCTCAATCGGTTGTCTTTGATTATCATCATTAAATCTCTGTTTCAGTCACTTAGGCTATGATTAATTATTGAATATGTTCACCTTACTTTATATTGATGAAGATAAATATCATACCAAACAATTGTACATTTGCGGAATCTCAGACGGAGAGGTTCGACCCAATCCAGTAAAGCAACCTGATTCAACATACACGCACAACACAATACAGAACAATCAAGATCCATAAATATTTCATGACTTTTAAATATGATGATGATAAATTGAGTATTAACAGTTGATGAGTGTTGTTGAACACTGGACTGTTGTCAAGGAACAAAGACCCACAATCCTAGGAGCTAGGGAAGTGTTCAAGGGAGACATCATGTTGGGGTCCCAACCCTACAACATTTGTATCGCTTCTTGTGCCATGCCTTTGTAGTAGTGCTTCGAACGTTCTTTTCTCCGAACATAAACTTCACATGACTTCAACAACGGAAACACAATATGATCATGAGTTTTATAGTTATTGATTTAGTTGGAACGATAATGTAAGATATCGATCTAATCTAACTGATTCTCACAAAAATTTCCTATGAACATTATGGGTAAAGCATGTTGAAAGACATTAGCTGTCCTGAAATAAAAGTTTATATTGAATCCTAATATCGACTTATCAGTCCGAACTTCCAAGTCTTGAAATTAAGTGAAGGGAACAAGATGGGGAAAGTTAGCAATTCCCCAAGGCATGTGCTTCCTTGTAAACGATCAAACACACAAGAAATGAGAGAGTATGGGCTTGTTTATGTTGTTAGGGTTTACTTAAGTATCAAACCCTACAAGTAGGGCAACTTGTTGGCCTTGGACAACTCAAAAGTCCAGTAACACAAATGGGTAGTTAAGGAAGCTCCAAAACCTCAACTCTCTTATCCACCATCACTTCATCTTGTTATGGATCATGTTTCCATGATCTGCAGGTCATACCTAATAAATGTTAAAAGAGTTGCAGAAGGGTAAGGAAATGAAACTAAATGGATCATTCAAATATTATATAGCAACTTGTGTTTACAAAGATCAACCACAGAGATCTATTCACCAAAGAAGTCCCACAATTTAAGACCACATAGTCTAAAATTGAACCGATGCAGGCAACAGAAGTTGTGGCCGGAGTTCCACCTGATGCGATACGTAGAGGCTTGTCGTATGTAATCTTAAGAGGCCACTAGCTAGAGAAGAAAATCAATGTATAACTCCGCTCTCTCCCTACAAGTTCGGTCCACGGAATATAAAGTGAAATGTAAATATTATGCCTATAAATATTTTAAAAACTTCTAAATTTTGTATCAAACTATATTCGCACATGTCATGATGTGGAATGATTTTTGGATTTTATTTTATTTCTTTGAAAATTGGGATTCTCGTTTTTGGACAAAACCAGCAAAACTATACCTTTATGAAATGAAAACCGAAAAGTTTGTAGACAAATTTTTATTTAGATTGCTTACGCACAATATTTAAGGAAAAAACCTAGTTAATATTTATATGGGTATCAAATAATGTTAGAATGATGCATAGGCTAAGAAATATTTTTTTATTTCTCTAGAAAATCCGTTAAGATAAATTTGAATTTCAGTACACGTGAAATGTAAAAATACACATAAGTTATCTTGGAAACCCATTAGCTTTATGCCAAATTCACTTTCATACAACTCATTATGTTGGGCCATCGTTTGTTTCTATTTTAAATGCTTGCCAAATTTAGCAAAAATTGTGTATATTTCCATATGAAAACCGAATAGTTTTGTATAATTTTTTTATTTAAGTGTTTACGCTCCTTATTTTTCAAAACAAACCTCGTTAATAATTATTTAGATATAAACTAATATTTAGAGTGATGATTAAGGTAAGAAATATTTTGTATTACTTTGGAAAATGAATCAAAAGAAGTATGAAGTTCGGTACACGATTTATGAAGTTAAATGTAAAAAATACACCTATAAATAATTTGGAAACCAATAAACATTGTAGAAAACGCACATGGCATGATGTTGTGGGGTGATATGTTTGCATTTAAAATTTTGGTCAAAATGAGCAATATCCATATGAGAATTGAACCGTTTTGAACCATTTTTATTTAGGCTACTCACTAGCATTAAAATATTAGAATGATGATTAGGTTAAGAAATTTATTTTTATTTCTTTAGAGAATAAATCAAAGAAACATGAATTTCGAAATTCTGTGTATGAAGTGAAATATAAAAAATACACTTAAAATTATCTTAAAAATCTACAAACTTTGTATCAAATTGATGTGGGATTCTTTATTTAAATTTTGGTCAGAACAACACACAAAATGTGTATATACACAATACACCCCGAGTGAAAATGGAATAGTTTGGATTACATAAATATACATGGGCGAGTGTGAGGAGTCCTAAAACTTGCCTTTTGTGGAAAAGAATCTGCTGATGCCTCTGGAGTGTTTCTCTGATGTCTGAGCAGGATGAGGGAGTTTGTGTTTTTGATGTTTTGCACTGATAGGTGATCTTAAGTAACTGCTTGCCTCCGAATCAGATGGGATTGGGATGTATAGTGCGTTGTACATATCTGTCATCGGAGACTCGCTGCCTGTTCTGTACATACTGCCAGAAGATGCAGCAGCTTCCATCTTGCCTCGGTCGAGATCCAACATGTTTTCAAAGGTTATGTTGGGGGATTCATATTTAGCAAACCTCCGACCAATGTCTTGCTGTGGAGTAGTCACAGGTTCTGGCTGAGGTTGCAATGATTTTAACTGCCTGCCAAGAAGGAATATTGTTTCTTGGCACTCAGCTAGCTTTTCTGCAGCAGCTGCCACCTCTTTTTCCTGAGAATAAGAACAATCATGAGATAATATTATGAAGACTTGACACAAATTCATATCCTGATGATTTAAGAGTATGGCATCCACTTACTTGGTTTGTTTTGCGATCAGCGTCAGGCGTTGCAGATTCTGAGTTGACGCTGTTCCTGAAACCGATCAGACGTCAGTGCAAGGAACATATATCAGCATGGAAAAAGAGTATTAAATCTAACCTCTGCAATAGTTCTTGAAGGTCATTACATTTCTCCATTGTATCCTGATGCTGAGTCTTTTCTTCTTGAAGTTCATGCTCTAAAGTCTCCGCTTTCTCACGAAAAAGACTTAACTCTGTATCTAGCTCTTCAGCACGTCGTTCAAGTGACCTGTAAGATTCTACCATGCACTTCAACTGAGTCTCGGCTAAGCTATTGGATTTCTGAGCCAAATCTAATTGTGAACTCAGCTCTGAAAGCTTTCCCTCGGTCTCAGTTAGCTTTGACTGTACATTTTCCAAATCCTTAGAACATCTGACCAAATCTATTTCCAAGTTTTCCTTCTCCATTTTGATTTTTTCAAAATCTTCCATTGAACACATGCATGTTGTAGACTTTAGTTCCATTCCGGGTGGTGGATTGCCACTACAGGGTACCTCCGGATCAGAGCCACTACCAGAACAACCATCTCCGTAAGTGTCGCCCATTATGTCCTCTGTAACCACCTTATGCTCAGGGAGAGCAACCTTGTCTATGCAGTCAGAACCACTGGTTTCTGCGCCATTTTCCTTCAAACCAAGGAAATTGAACTGGAGTTCATCGGCTCTATGTAAAATATGAGACAAGTCGGCAACAAAATCCACCACACTTGTCTTCTCGTATAAAGCTCTGCTGAATTTGGCTGAGAAATCCTTGACCTGTTCAACCAATCCATCACCGTCCGGTGATCGGTCTTGAACTACTTCAGCTGCTTTTCCCAGGGACACCACAAAATGATGGATCTGATGAATATCCGCCGCTATTTCTTGACTAATGGTCTGAGTATTCTCCGAAACCGGTTTACTGTCCTGTGACGACGATATTTCCTTTGATGTAGTCATGCAAGCATCCTCTGGGCAAATTTGCCTATCACACGAGGCATCTGAACAATGTATTTTCTTTAATTCACAGTAAGAGGATTGGCAACATGCTAGCTTTTCCATCTCAAGGAAGTCATCCATAAGTTCCAAATGGTTTTGGGACTTGCCCTGCTTGCATTGAGAGAGGTCAGAGTTGAGTCCTGTGGACCAGGATTCAGCAGAACTGGGGGCATATTCATTGCCATCTTCAGACATGGAAGTTAGACTATGTGCATTTGCCAACTTGGGCGTACTCTTACTGTCAGTCTGGGCCTCTGCTTCTAGACTTTGAAGTTTGTAAGATATGCTAGCACACAAATCTCTAGAATCCTGCAACTCAATGCTACGCTTAGCCAAGGCTTCTTTCAACATTTTTGTATCTTCTTCCATTGTCAATACACGTTCTGTGAGAAACTCATTGCCCTTCTGGATTTTATGCAGTTCTTCCAACTGACAATCCCGTCCGAAGCTCTCAACTTCTAGCTTCATCTGTGCAAGGGCAGCAGGACCAGGCAGTTTTTTCCGCACTAGACCGCGCAATCTTTGGCATTCAGCCTCTAGTTTTGTTATCTTCTTGGCAGCTTCAACATGCTGCTTGTTGGCAACATCTGCAGATCGCACACTCATGTTTTTTTCTTCAGTGCGAATCTCAAGCTCCTTTGCTGCTATGTGAAGTTCATATTTGAGTGAACTTAATTCCCTTTCACAGGATTCAATGTTGCCCTTCAAATCTTCAATCTCAGCCTCAGCTTGTGACTTTTGTTCACTTATCTTGATTAGCATGTTACAACGCTCTTGCAATGATCTGGCAAGTGCCGCATTTTCAGCTTCAGATTTGATGAGTTCCTGGCCTAGTTTCGCCATCTTAGATTCAAGCTCGAGCTTAAGTTTCTCAAACTGCTTGGTTTTGGAGAAAATTACATCATGCAACTCTTTGTCATGTTCTTCCTTCAAATTTCTTATCTGTCTCATACATTCCTTAAGAGCACTATCCAGATGCGCTGCCCGGTCTTCTGCTGTAAGCTTCTCAAGAGCGACAGCTTCCAAATGAGTTTTTAGTGTCAAGGCTTCTGTCTCTGCCTTTTCCCAGCCTGCAAAAAGAGAATGATTTCACATCAGTAATTTCTACCACACATACCAGCTAATGATTTAGATGCACCAAAAAACATTTAGTATTTGCCAAGCCAGAACAAAAAAGCTACCTGAAATGGCTTCTTCAGCAACTTTGGCATGCTGTTTTGCAACACCCTCCTTGGTGACAATCTCATTCTGTGCAGCTGAAAGCTTTTCATTGAGCTCTATTATTTGGCTGTTCATTGTTCGGACCTGCTTTTCGTTTGACTTCACTTGATCCTCTAACCCAGTCAGATGTGTGTATGACTCCATTGAGATCTGAACATAGCTTGGTTTTTTGTACTTTTCCTGCTAGCAAAAATAACTAGGAAAAGATTCAGGTCCATAAAAACTCGACTTTGAATGAATGGACTATGAAAGATACTTCTGAATGCTATCGACAGCAAGCAAACCTGTGTTGCTGGAACCTCGGCTAAAACCACAGCTTTATCAGAGATTATTTTATCAGAAGACTTTTTCTTCCAAGGCCAACTCCGACCATCCATCTTAACCTGCACAGTTACACCGATGCAAGTGAATTATCAGTGGAGATCAGGAATGTAAGCTCACATATAAAAACAAAGAAACACAACCAATAATTATACACATAAAGTCAGAACATAAAACAGCTAAATCCATCTGTACTGCTTCAAATCTTCAAAGTCGATACATTAGTTAAATCAAATTTCTATAACAAAATCGCCAACTCCAGTTCCATCAAACCTCACAATGGCATCATCAACATGCATAATACATATGACAGTTAATGCCGGTTGACCTCAGATACAAAGTTCAGAAAAACCTTAAGAAAATCAGAAATAGAATTCAGCATCCATTTCCAGATTTGACCCAGTTTCAAGCTCCTAATCTTCAACAATCAAGCAGTCCTTACATCAACAGAAAAAGATAGGAAACAAGCTCCACCGACAACAAGCAGAGAGCAAATTTACACCAAAAGAAGCATGGAGCAGGACAACAGCGTCTAGGTTAAACTTTAAAACCATGAACAGTTCAAAACGTCTCAAGGTCAGCCTCATCAACATCACTCACGAGTAAAAGTAAAATAAAAATGTGCGAAATGTGCCCTCGCACAAGCCGATGATTATCATCACTCATACACACATCTCAATCAAAATCCAAACCAAATTAGGTATCAAATTCCGCAGCCATCGTCAGAAACTGAAACAAAAAACTCGCAGCTGCCGCCGGAGTCTCGCCTGAAATGCTACATCAATATCTTGCTTCCCGTTCACGAAACCTCCATTGTGAAAACTTACAATACCTAAATCGCATGCGCAACTCACCGAGAGCGGTGGAGAGAGAATGAGCGGGAGGCCGAGACGACGGCGGTTGTACGAGTGTGCGTGTTATGAATTTCGATTTCGCTTTGTCATTTAAATGCCAAAAAATACGTTGCAGAGGGTTACGCAATTTATTTATGTTATTAAATTAAATGAATTAAATATTAAAGGGTAATTATGGAAAGAGAAAATATATCTTCTAGAGCTCAATTTTTCTTACAAAATTTAAAATCAATAATAATAGGGTATTATAAATCTAGTACATCCACTTTATATTATAATTGATTGTATTTTATTATGTTATATATATTTATATTTAAAATTCAATAAGAGTCGACTACAAATGAGGATCTACAATAAAAAAAGAAATAATCGATTAGTCGGACCATCTTTATTTACGGCATGGGTTAATTATATTATTTCTTAATAAAAATTTGTCCGCCATAACCTTTTGTGAGAAATGATAATTTCTGTATCAAAATATAGAATGCTGCCGATGGCTCCATCCCTTTGGTCTTAGCCACCTTGCCGTCACAGTCTGATCAGCTGATTCGTAAATGATAAGTAGAATCTTCATTAGTAATTTAATTATATAAGAAAAATGCTTTGCCTTTTATTATTTTATAGGAATGACGAAAATGACCCTGGTGAGCTGTGTAGGGATTTGCAGAAAGGAGTGATGGTCGCGGCTTGAGTGAGTGGACCACTTCAAAGGTGTAACTACAGCTCATTCCGCGTCATGGTTGCGCTCTCATCGGCTCCTGGTTTGTGTTATTTCTGTCCACTTGTTATGGGGAAAATCAACTATTTAATAAGATTTACTTGCGAGATATTCAAGGATTTTTCGGTCTATCATTTTAACCCTTTCATAATTTCCATGCAACAACTTTAAAATTTCAAAGTCAAGGTCAAACCAACCAAGAAACAAGAGACATTTTTCCAAACTAGAAAATACATAGTTACTATGATTTCATCCTTAATACTAATAATGTACCACTCTACAACAAATTTGAGGGTCATGAGAATCTTTAGTCATTAGATTTAGAGCCACACCTGAAATCTCCCTGTCTTGTCCTTGCAAGTATATCGTTAAAATTTAATAGTTGGCGCTTTATATCTCTCATATTAATATTTTGTATTCTTTCATAAATGTGTCTCAATGGCTTATATTCAAAAAACCACTATCTTTTATCTTTAAAGAGAAAATATGCTATATATTTAAATATTTAATTTAAAATAGGTTGTAAGTTTTAGGTTTAGGGTTTTAGAGGTCTATAAGTACTCACCCCTAACCCTAGCAACCATTATCCTACCCTTTCCTCAAGTTAGTATCTAGCCACAGCATCGTTGGCGAAATTTAATGAACGTCGAATCATAATCTGCCACGTAGCTAACCCGAACGACCTCACCTCGAATTAATCCCGCGGCGTCCCACACTAATAAAACCGGGTCCCACACGCCAGTGACCGACCAGGTGACAAGGCTGTGACATTAGCAGAACTTAAGTGCGAAGCGTCCTAGGGCATCATCTAGGGCTGACAATTGCGACACGTGCGGGGACCACGTAACTGGCATCTGTTTCGTTTCTTACGGTAATAATTGTTGCATGCTTCTGTCGGGCCGGGTCGGGTCCGGTTTGGCAACTCTTTCATCAAAATAGAGTTAACTTCGCAAAAGTTGCAAACATGTAGTTAATTAGCTACACGTGTCGACCGTACAATAAACGACGAAGACATCGTCGGCAAAATGTCACGTCGCGCGACCACACATGTAAATTTTTGTGTGACGAAAACGCCCTTGGTTACATTTTGTGTTAGCATTTAGGTCCTTGTAGTTTTTTTAATTAAATAATTTACTTTAGAGATTTAATTTTTTTGTAATTTCAATTCAAATATCAAACCCTTATTTTATGGTAAGCTTTTGAATTAAGTATTTAAATGAAAACTGAAAATTTAACTTGTTTAGAAGATATTCTTAAATAGCTTGTAACCCTAATTATTTGACTAATATATTGAGAATTGAAAAATAATAATATCTATATGCATGGATGTGTGACACCTCCATTACCCAAATAGTAGATTGCAATTATTGATTATAATTATTCTAAACCATTTTGTCAACCTAATTGGCGGCCGCTTTTAGGACCATCTCCTCCTCAAAACGCGGTTTATTTTTTTAGTTATCTTAACATGAAAATAATTAATTATCCACTTAGGTGGGTAATGCATTTTTGTATATAAAAAAAGCTAGTATATGTTAAAATTAAATAGTAGCTTAGGCTCATTCAATAAATACACACTGCAGTTTCATTTAATATTGGGTAAATTTATTCAAAAAATTTCTAGGCGGAATTGAAGGAACTCAACTACTTTGCTTTCTTTAGAGGGTATGAGTAAATATTTAATTAGGTTTTAACATTGATGATAATATTTGTTGAGAAAGAAAGTTGAGTTCCTCAGGATCCTATGTTGCTTTGCAACACTTTTATTCTCAAGTATTTTATTTGAGCCTTAAGGTATTCCTTCTCTATCAGATATATTCATTCTTATAACTCAATATGACACAATTTCAAATGAGGATCTCAAACAAAAGAGAAAATAATTGACTAGCCGGACCATCTCATTTGCGGCAGGAACTAATTGCAGTCGTTTCATAATAAAAATATATCTGCTAAAACCTTTTACGAGACAAAAGATAATTTATGCGTCAAAAATTATTCCATCTCTATCTCATTGAATGATCTTTCACCTAGATAAGACATGACCCTAAAGTGATACATAGATAAAATAGATATAAGCCAAAGTGACTTGCATGTTGCTTGAATGCGACATGAATGTGAATATAAACTTTACCAAAGAAGAGAGGCGTGGAATAATCCAACATATTACTCCTTGTAAAAAGGGACCAAAGAATTTGGACTCTTGTTGAATGCATTGTTTTTTAGGGTTTGAGTGCATTCAAAACAAGCCCTCAAAACCCTATTCCAATGTGTCTCTCACTATACATATACCAATGTGCATTGAAGGAACAAAAGATAAGATACATATGCTGTATAAATTGATAGTATCACTTCTCAAGAAGACATTGTTTAAGGATAATTTAAAAGAGCTCAATTATGACCCAAAACACAATTTGGATTGGAGTCAAGAATCCAAACTGGTATTTGTCCAACATACAACAACTGTATTATCTGATTTGATTAAACACAACAAATTGTTTGAACCACACAATCTAAATATCTGTGAGTGATAGGAACTTCATCAAGTTGCTTGAACTAAAATTATACTCATAATTAAGCAACCTGCTGGTAACAAGATATGGGAGATTTCAAGATAGATGCAAAAAGGCAGTGGCAGTTAGAAACAGCCCGCAGCTCGAACTATATGCCTCATCGATAAATTTCCAGGTTGTGAAGCTTTTTGAACGATGAAGATGGAGGATACTTCAAGTCTTCTGGCTTTACATAATGCTTAGAGTTTGTAGAAGTCTAGCATTTCGTCTTCTATGGGATGTGTTGAACCTGTGATGACCAGGCAGTGAAGAGGTTCTCCGAAGTCTACTTTGAGTAATTGACTCATTGGACCTGCCACTACCTTCTGGTCCTCACTCCCCAGTCGAGCAAGGCCAACACAAATTGTATCTTCATTATACGCTGTAGAAATAAAAACAAATTGTCATATACGCTATGAAGAAGCGACTTGTTACAAGCATATAATAAGTGACTTAAATATTTGAGAGGAAATCATATTAAAAGTTTCCTCTCAATATTTAAAGTCACTTGTTATATGCTCGTAACATTACTACCCTGATAAAAAGGGGAAAAAGTGCCGGGAGCGTAACAATGATTTGTTATATGTTACGAATCGAGGAACTGTAGTACTTGCCTGAAGACGCTTGTTTTTGCTCAACCTCCAAAAGCTGCTCAATGGCTGTATTTATGGACATGTACCTCGGAGGTTCATACTTCTTCTTTCCTCTGCATAAGGATTCCAACGTAGGTTCCTTGACGCGTATGTCTGCAGTACTTGAAACAAATCACCAATTAAAGTCTGATACCAAATTCAGAAGAGTAATATATATATATATATAGCAAATTATCAATAGGTCGAATGGTTTTACTATACACCAATTGAGAACAATTTTAGATATATCACGCTTGGAACTGAGTTAAATGAGTCGAATATAAAAACAAGCACATGTGTCTGAATTTAAAAACCAGAAAATTATAGATTCTTACCAAGCAAGCAAAGCGTATGCAGACCCAATTTGCGATTGCGTAGTATCTTCTCATAAAAACTGTCAGGCCTCCATGTATCTGTAAAGAAGGGTATCGAAATTGTTTCCCCATAACGGTAAAGTTGCAAGCCACAAACTCCAACTGCATTCATTACTGACGCATTGTGTACCACCTTGACTTCAATCCCCATTTTTTTCGCTCGAACGACCAGATCAGTGTGTGTCGTAGCTCTTTAACAGATACTCAGATGTTAAATTAGCCTTATGAAAACTCACATAACCTCCGACAACAATTCCATAAAGGCAATAATTTTATACAAAGCACTCAATATTGTGATCCACAGATATAAGCTAAGTTGAATTCCCATCCAAACACATCAAATATAAATCCTCGAGAATTATTGAATTTGATTCCATCCAACACAAAAATTGTGACCTGACTTATCAATTACTAAAATCAATTAGACACTTCACACTTCAAAACAAGGATTGAAATGCACTATAAGCTTTCAAACCCACAGTTATTTGCTGTCTCCTTGAGCCGGGGTACTTAGATGTTTTGTCTGTTTCTCATCGGCCATAAATAAAACTACCTAGATACAATCACACTGCAGTTCCTGGAAAAACTCTTGCTTAATTGCGTAAGGCTTTCCCTCGGCGGCTGAAGACCGGTAGGCAACCCTATTTACTATCCCTAAACTTGCTGGATTGCAGAGTAAAAAAATACAATTAACTGTCAAAACATAATATCAGAATCAATACCCGAAAGGATCCCCAACAACAAGAAACGCCACATCAGAGCTGGAAGCTTCGAGAAGCATCTCATCCGCCTTCTCCTCAACCATCTCTCTATCAGCTACAGTAATCGACTTCCCATACATCGCTTCCTACACAAAAATCAAATCAAAACTTTTCATCCACAAATCCAAAAATCCCAGACAAATCGAAATTGAACGAAGAAGCTTCACCGGTATGTGAATTACCAGAGTGGAGAGGCCGTTGGAGGATAGACCGAATGACAGGAGCGAAGTGTAAGCCTCCATGTACACCTTCTCGCATCTCTTCACAGCTTCCAAACCTCTGACTGTGATGTCCTTCTCATCGCCCAACCCCAAACCGATCACGTACAGCATCTCGCAGTCGGTAAAGTCGAAATTTTCGTTGTTTGGAACACTGTAACGTCTCCGCCACCGCAGCAGCGTTGCTTAAACCCTAGTGAAGTCAACGCTAGTCAAACCCTCCGCTTGGAAGAAAACGTTCGGGTTCCCATGGTAATTAAATGGGCTTGGGCCTGGATCAGGTCCAAGAGTCCATTTGTTCTTTTGGCCCAATCAAATTCTTATGTAGTGTGTGACGTTGGTTCATCGAATAAGGGTCACATTTATTCGAATAAATTTAGATCGGATTGTGATAACTTCGTTAGCAAAAAAAATTAACTAGTAACAACAAACGACACGACACACAAATTTTTTATCAATCGAAGGATTACACATTTAAATTGACAAAGAATTTTTCATTTGAGCCTCGGCGTCTACAAATGAATTTTATTATGAAGTTTTTATTAGGTTTATTTGTGAGAGCGAATCAGTTGATCAGAACGGTGCGGCGAGGCGGGCTGAGGCCAGGAGTATGGAACCACCGGCAGCACTTTCTATTTGATGCAAAAATTATCTTTTCTCTCGCAGAATGTCTTGATGGACAAATTTTTATTAAGAAACTACTACAATTAGCTCATGTGCAAATCGAGATGGTCGGACTAATCCGTCATTTTTTTTAAATTTGATATCTTCATTTGTACTTGTTTCATATTGAATTATAAAAATGAATATATTGAATAGTACAATCCTTTTAGTACACATTTTGGATAAGTTCAAGAAAACCCTAAATCCCAACATCTCTCCAGGTGCATATGCATGCCTCATCATGACATGTTATGATGATGATGATGATGATGCACCCGGTAATGATACATCATTTCAGCCTCTCTACTTTTTGCTTCTTTTCATGAATCTTCTATAATACATAAACGCATGCTTGCCTGAGCACTCTGCAGGTACTACTAGGGTTTTATGTTAATAATGTGTGAAGGAGTTCCAATGTGACAATCTCACTGGAGTCTGCAGTGAGCTTTGTCCCCCGCACGTGTACATATTCAGTGGTTCTGAGTGTCCTTCTCTCTGCACTTAGTATTACATCATCTGATACAAACCCTAGATTAAATTAAGGTACCTGGGAAACTCCAACCCTAATATTTAATTAACTGCTTCACGCATGAAGCTTCTCCCCCACTCCTACGCCAAAACCCTAGAATAGATCACCGACACTGGTTGAGGCTCTCTCTCTTAAGATTGATTACAGCAGTCAGTCATAATTTAGCTGTAAAAATTATTAAATATTTCAGCGATTAGAATTCGATTTCTGATGAATTCAGAAATCGAATCTCATTGTCATCTTAAGATTTCGATAAAGGAAATGAATTGAAATAATTGATAATTTTAAATAACTGAAGTGATATGAATTGAAAGCGACTGAAATTTTAGATAGATAAGAACAAACTTGCTTTGAGGTGGTAAACAAGGAATTATTATATAGTTGAAGGACTAAAGTGAAAATGTTACATTATTTACAAGGGCAAAGTGTTGAAGGGTTTTTTTAAATTCTACAAGATGAAATCTCAGCCGCGAGATCAGTCAGCAGATGTATAGATGACAACGAAGCAAGGAAGAATAGCCCTCGGATTAAAAACCGTGAGCTCTTCAAGATCCGAATACATCCCTGCCCGACCCGCAACCGAGTCAAAACCCGACCCGACACCTCCCTCTTCAAGCTCGGCAACTCCCTCCCGTCTCACTCTTCCGGCCACCACCCTACACACAATCATCGCCCGCCGCTTCTCCTTCCCCTCAACTCCGTCGTGCGCCCTTCCGCTCCCGGCGGCGGTGAAAACGCCTCCTCCGGCGCCGCCGGGGGCCTGGAACCCGTGGCGTATGAGGGTGCAAATGTTGCACCCTGGGATCGCGCCGCAGAGGCTGGAGGAGCTGCGGGAGCCGAGGGTGCATGAGAGTGTGGTGCAGTGGAAACGCAGCAGCTCGTTCCCGTCCGCCGCGCAGCGAGGATTCTTCTTACCGGACGTGGACGCTCGCAGCTTGATCGCGTCACGGCAATCCTCGAAGCGTTGGATGGTTCTGTTGGTGTTGTGGACTTTGAGTATTCTTTCGATCTTGCAGATCGGAGTGTCTTTTTTCAGCCAGCTTGATTTGAAGATGATCTCCACTATGTTCCGACCCGAATCTTCCGGCCCCAGCTCCGACACTGTCAATTTGCAACACCTGTCATATTTTTTTTCTCCCCTTTTTGCCCTTTTGGATTGGTTACATAGAAGTTGAATTTGGAAACCCTAATCTCCACATTATCAAAAATGAGTTCATATATATATATATATATGAGGCTAAACCCTATCCAAACTGAATCACTTAAAATCCTATCAGGACGTAGTCTAATGGCAAAAAAGACAGTCAAATATTTCTCTGATGGGACTAAGGATAGAATAGAAAAAAAAACTGAAACCGTTAAATCAAAAACTACATCATTTTAAAAATTAAACACTATAAAATAGTTTCTTCAAAACACGGATCAATTATCACAAAGTGATCTACAACAATTTAATATTTGGTTTGCCATTGTGAATTTGAGTTATGAGTTACAAAATGTGAGTATAATATTTTTGTGACACAAAAGACAAAGAAAGGAAAATCAAACAACATGGGATAGAATAGTATCACCCAGCTAAGGTTGTCAAAATTGACAGAGGTTGGAGGCGTCGGTGGGAGATAATTTATAGAAGGTTGTCAAAACAAAATTAATGTTTGTGGTAGATGACAACAATAATGAATAGATCAAAATGTGTCATGCTAGTACTTGTTGGCATTTAATGGAGTCCAGGACTTGTACTAGGGGTTAGATTTGTGTGATTAATGTGACATGTATGTGGTACCAAATTTATTTCTCTTTCTAACCCAAGATACAAAGTTTAGGTTTTAGGTTTCCTATTAAGAAAAAAAAATTTATATTAAGAAACGACTACAACTAGTCCTCTGCCGTATCAAAATTGTGAAACTACGACTTCCCACTAATCAAACATTAAAATATTAGGAAAAATTGTACTTGGAATTGTACTCCAAATTCGGTCACAAATAATTGGAAGCAACTATTGACATTCAAGATCGGTTAGTTAGGGAGCTATAAATTCATGTTTGGACTCATTTTGCCACGTTAGAAAATTAGGGTTTTAGAAGTTTGATTGTTAGACAAAAATGGATAAATTGGGAAATGGAGGAAATGTAGATACCTGCATGACGAACTGCCTGGTGATGCTCCAAGCTCTCAATCTTTGGGAAAACCTCTCCGCATTGGGAGCAAGCGGAGACGGTTCGCCGTGGAAGCGGATATCTGCGTAAACAAACGATCGGATGTTGATTGCGGTGATGATCGATAAGGATCTGAAATTTAAGTGATCAAACCAGTGTAGTACCTGCTAGGATCAACAATGGTGTGACATTCATAACAACCAGACAGCTTCCTAAACTGCAACCCGGATGGGCCACAGGACCCGCCACCCACGGATCTAACTGACCCGTTTCCAACGACCCGCCCGGTTGACCCGTGGATCTTTTTCCGGCCAGATTCTCTCCCTACTGAGCTGCCGTCCGGTGAGTTATCAGCCCTGTGAACAACTCTAGTAGTCCCATGAACAACATCTCCAAACCTACATATGGACTTGCAAGAGTAGGTGGACGACCCGCTTTGCTTCTCCACCGGAGCTTTGGCCGGGCCGGAGCCCGGAAGGACTACTTGGGTTTGCTTGCAGTGTAGGAGGTTCATGATTTGGTCCCATGAGGATGAAGATGAGGACAATGGTGGCCTCTTGGCTTCTTTCTCCTTTTCCTTCTTCTTTTTCTTAGTGTCGGGTTTCGAGTCGGGTTGAAAGGTGAACAGTGCCATGAAGAAGAAGAGAAGAGCTAGAAGATGGAGGGAGCTCAGAGAATATGAAGAAGATGAAGCCGCAAGCTTCATTTGAAGAGAGAGAGAGAGAGAGATGCAATAATGAGTAAATAAGGAGTCAAATGGGCGGATGCTTGGCGGTGAAGGCGTTACTCTCCTCATAAATTTGTCACATTGTGATGAACATATTAGTGGATTTGATACTTCTCAGATCTAGGGATTTCAATAAATTTCATGCACATTAATTTCATCATGGTTTTTTTATACACCCTAAGTAGTAGTAGCACCATTTTAGTAAAGTAGGTGACTTTTGAGTAGCTTAGCATGACCTATTTGTTTTTGTGTTCTTGACACTTAATGGGTATGTGAATCTAAAGCATGTGTGTGATGTCTTGTGGCTAGTAGGGTTGGATGGTTGACTTTGAGTCAACGAGGCTTGTAGAGATCCATGGATGAGGTTTTTTTGGTTTGGTTGAAGTTGGGATTATTGGGTGGACGTAGGAGTTTAACATGTGAGTTTGTAGTGTGGTTGGACGACTCCATCTAGGGGGTCGGGTAATTATATAACCAGAGAACTGATTAGGGTTTCAATGGAAAGGCCATGAATATGAATTAGAGCACAACATCTTGTGACCTTCATTTCGATCCCACAGTTAAACTTTGGGAATTGGGTTTAGAGTTTAAAGTTTAGGGAGTCAAATAGTGAACTTTGGGGAATGCAGCCATGGATATTATTTAGAAGGAAGCATGTTGTAACCTAATGGAATATTGAACCTTTATAGTCTTGCGCACTTTGCTCCTCAACTAGTGATTCAATGTTGGGAATTTGTAGGGTAAAGGATGCATGAAAACCCTTTTTTAGGGTTGCATCTTTGAACCCAAAAAAAAGTTGGCTTTGCATCATTATAATGAGATTAGTGTGAGTAGCTAGGAGTTAGTGGCATACAAAATGGCAAAAGGGCACATCAAACATGGATTGGATTAAAGCCACCTCTCCCTATATTCCTGCATTATTTCTCCACACAAGTACCTACAAAGTGATGGAGATGTTATGGTTGTAAAGTACAGAGATTTCATTTCATAAGCAAAATCTTCATACTAGCATCATTAAACCTAATTTTGTAAGTTAGTGGTAGATGCCAACCCAAATATTAATTAGACTCATAAAAAACATATCTGCAAAACTATGTGTAGTGGAAGAATAGGACAATGGGGAGGAGTTGGGAATGGAGAAAATGGGAGTGTTGGTTATCTCCTTAGGAAGAACCAAAAGGACATCACATAAGACATACACAAAGAATTTAGCTAGACTAACAAGTGTGTTCTTATATGCAGTTTCCCAGAGCAATACCCAGTTAGTGCCCATCACTATCCACTTGTGTGATACACCAAAATATTCATCATATGCACAACATCAAGTGTTCAGCTCTGTAATATTCACATGCTAGGGTATAGTGGGTAGTCCCCCAAATTTGGATCAAGGCACATGTTTCCATTTTAAAACCATGTTGAATGGAGGGTGAGAGTTTGGCCAACCAGCCAGCCAGTATCTCAGTTGTCTACTTCCAAACAAGAATGATGATGTCAGTTTATTGCAACACCTTCCCATCTACTCTAGAAGAATATAACTAAACAAAGCTTATAGTGATCTGTTGAAGTATGTATAAGTATTCCTCTTGTTGTAGTCAGTTACACCTAATCAAGAAGTGATGCATATTTGATACTCAAAATATAAGATGCAAGTTAAGCTAAGACTAGAGGTTGTTCATTGTTCTAACCTTGACGGGGATCCGAGCAGACAGATATATGGCCTGGATCTGGATAAGAAACACAAAACAACAAACAAGTCTCCAATTCCAAAGGCATTAGTACAATCTACATATATCATCAGCCACCTAAATTCCAGACAGAAAAAATAAGGTAATGAATCCAATGAAAGAATGCGGGGTAGAAGACCATGTGAAATATTCAGTTTATGTCCGGAGATGCTCTGTAGATACTCACAGTTGTAATGTCTTTATTTTCTTATGTTCCAGTTCCTGCACTTGACCTGTTTTTCCTCAACGTGGCACGAGTGACTTGAACTGTATTTTCCATTACCGTATCTTTTGGGGGTGGATTGGGCTGTGTCATCATGGCGTCTGATCCAGATACTTCTGCGTTGGCACTAGTTTCCGCAATGGGTGGAGTGACCGTGACGGCTGATTTTGGTTTAACTGTTGGTGCAGACAGGGCTGTTTTAGGTACTACAGCTATGACCTCTTCTTCATCTACTTGACTTGACGATGTACTGGAAGCAGGAGATGCTGGTTCAACCATCTCTGGTTGTGCATTTCCTGGTGGGCTGCGAGTTCCTGTTGTAGTCCTACGCACCTTACCAGGGCCTTCTTCCTGCTGCAATTTCAATTTAAAATTATAATTAAGTATACACAATAAAAAAACGAGAAGTCCTGAAACAAAAGAAATCATTCAGTATATGGTTTCACAAGATACCTTGGCAGGACGAGGTCTAAGCGTTGACTGGGTAGCTACAAATTGCAGAATGTCAAAAGTCCTGGTTTGGACATAGCTCGCACTCCTTTGCCAATAGATAAGCGCTATGTCCCCAGCCCTGGTTCGCAGTTCCACCAAACTACGGTCGATCTCTGTTTCGTGCTTTTCCATATAAGGCTTGAAGAAGGAATCATAAACGTAGGTTGTTCCCTGATAGACAACATATAACCATGAGACTCAGTTATGGCAAACAAACAAAATATAAGTCAGTATAAAATTGGACAGACATACCCTGGTCTTGGGATACCACAAATATATGTACAATGCCAACTTGGCTTCACAGTACATAGGGACCCTGCAGAAATCACAACAAAAAGATTAAGTGAAAACAGTATGTATAGCATAAGTAGGACATATTATAAGCATATGAAGCATCCTTACCATGAAATGAGCACATCCCCAATCCTCTCAGTGACTGTCAATATCGCCACTAAAATCCTGCACATTTTGAAAGAAGAATTACAATACATAACCGATCCATTTTTCTGATTATTCAATTTATCATGTGAAACAATATCCTTTACCAATACTGGCACCAAAATCTAAGGTCCTCAATTTGTGGCTTGTTCTTTTCTACAGTTTTATAGCATTCAAATGCTGGATATGCATAGCCCAGCACCATCCTGCAAATAAACAACCACAAAGGTTCATATCAAGAAGCATTTGAACAATAAGAGGAACCATGAATATATAGAAGACAACTTACACAAGTCCTCTAGTCAGAAATGATCCAATCATTTTGGCAGCCTGCGAATTTAGTACAAAATATATGTGATGTCCAGTGCTGAAATTCCAACAGATAAAACATAATCAGAGACATCGCCATTTGATGTGTATGCCCGACATTCAAAGGGGTTTGTAAATAAAGTTTTCAAGCATAGTGTACATACTATTATTTTCAAGTATAGGAAGTGTACATTTCACAGTACATATAAACCCTAACCAGATCAACCTGATTAGGAAAACGGAAGGCCATCATATTCTGAGTACTAATTAATATAATGGTGAATCAACGAAAAGCCAAGCCAAGCTTCTCATTATCATTTCTGTTCTGAAACTTTACAGATAATTAAACAGAGTGCTCTAAAGAACACTACACGACACAATGTGACTTATCCAGATTATCATTCAATTCAAAATTAAATCTGTCAAAGCGAACAAACAACTCTATCATTGTTATGTTATGAAACTTTTCTGATAAATATAAAAAAAATGTTTTTCAAAAAATATCATTGTTACCTATCCAATTCCATTCAATGAAAAAATGTTTAAATCAAGCAAAACAACTCACCAGAAAACTCTGATTTTGATCCTGTTCTTACTTCCTGCACTTTTCTGATTAATATCGAAAATCCTTTCCAGAACAATATCAATGTTACAAATCCATTACCTATCCAGCATTCAATTCACATACAAAATTGTTCGAAAACAAGAACAGCAGCTCTTCAAACCGCTGACACCTAAATAACTCAAGTACACAGCAATAAACCATAAACCACAGCGACCAAGCAACAGTGAGGTCACGCAACATGGGCACTGCCAAATGCAGCAAACCATACGCGGACTGCAAATATTCACAGAATCAAACGATTCAGAAACGAAAACCAACACCAGCAATGCGATGAACCGATCCATACCTACCAGCAATCGCGCTCCTCAAAATGAAACCAACAATTCAAAAATTCAAAATCCGAGGCGGAAAATGACGACGGTTGGAGCGATGGTGATGAATACCGATGTGGATCAGCGCCTTTAGATTCCTCCAACGGACCGTCGCAATGCCGGCGGTCCGAGGACGAAGAGCGCGAATCGCGGTTGAGCGAAGAGGATTTCAGAGAGAGGAGCGAGGGGAGGAGAGTCTTCTCTGGAATGAAAATAGGTATTTTTATTTTTATTTATTTATTTATTTTATCTAATCCGCTCAATTAGCCCACATTAAATAGTTTAACTCTGTGATTAGTTATTTAGAAGTTCATAAAACTAAAATTATATTTTACAATCGTTATATATATATATATATATATATATATTTTTTTTTTTTTTCATCCACCCCGTTAGAGTCCAATCCTAACACCCAACAGAAATCGAATCTGTGGCATGGGGTTTATAATACACCACAATAATCACTAGGCTAGTCTTTGATGGATATCGTTGTATATATTTGATTTTATCATTTTCTATGGTAATTTCATTTTTATTTTATCTCAAACTCTCATCAGAGTTTCTTCTAGCCTCATCATAAATGAATCTAGTGTGATAATTTCTTTTCTTAAGTAAAATTGCCTTCTTTTAATTTTAAAATTATACTGTTTTCATATTGTTATACTTGATTTAACTACAACGAATTTAAACCGAATCTATTTGATTTGATTTGACTTTATGAATTATGTTTTTCTATCCTATGTTTATTTTATTTAAAGGTTTTGAAACCAATTCATCTTTAAATGATTTCAATGAACTATTATTTAACTTTTAATTAAATAAATTGTTAAATACGAGCTGGTTTTAGACGTGGCATCATTATTTATTAAAACGTGGCGGTTCAATAAATTACATGGACCAGAAATTCAATATGTATACAAACTGAGAATAATGGTAGATGTGATCATGCGAGGTTATAATTATTGTCATCGCTTTGTGGCTAACATGTTTCAAGTATGCTAGGGTTTTGATTGTGGAGTATGCGGAGTGCGAGTTGATTAGGGTTTTCAAACTGATTAGGGTTTATGTTATGATTCTGAGTGATTAGGGTTTTGAAATTGATTGGGGTTTACCTTAGAACCCTATTTGATTAGAGTTTTGAAAGTGAATAAGGTTTAAAAATTATATTGTGTTAGCACAGGTATACGCATTCGAAAAAATAATGAATCGAAATGAATAAGATACGAGACGTTATTTACGCAATTCGATAACGGTGTGTCACCTACTATGCGGCTATAGAGCAACTATAGCTTCATTTTGGGTACGCTACATCATACCACGGTGGACTTCTCCCCGCACGCCCCAGCCGAGTTTTTTGACGCGCTCCGGCACCTGGCCTCTTTTCATTCCATTTGTAAAATCCTACTAATTTTTCAAACGATATAAGCTTCTTCTTTTTTTACTAAACAACTATAGTTACATATATGCGAAATGACGATTCTACCCTTGTTCTGCTTCATCTTTCTTCTACGCAATACATCTCATAGAATAACTCGACACCGACGAGTCGACCGCCGGCGCTCCGTACACTCTTGGATGATCACTTTCCAGCCCATAATCCATCATCGGCCGGTAATCGAGCTCCTCATCGTGCTCCATCACGAACTCCGGCACCTCAGTCTCACTCCTCCTCACCTGCTCCCAGAGAAACTCCAGCCTGCTCACGTAATTCAGCTTCCCATACAACCTGGAAAACCCTAACTATTGTTGTGAAAAGGAAACAGAGCATCGGAGAAGGAAACAGAGAGGGGGGTTTTAGTACCCGCCGGAGAAGATGAAGCGGCCGAATGTGGCGAGGAAGAGCCGGGACTGTAATCCGGGGTGGACGAAGTGGACAGCTTGGATATTCTCCTTCACGTTGGCCGGAATGGCGTCGTAGATTTGTCGCAGAGTTGAGATTCCTGGGAAGTTGTCGGATCTTTGTACGCCGGAGTGGAGATAAACGACGGTGAACGGCCGCGATTCAAGCTTGGGAAAGATCTTCTCTTCCAAATACCTCCTCAACACGTCGACGCTCAACAACCTCGCTGCAAACCCAGAAACACAAACCCATCAAAACACAAGAATCCAACGCCGATTTTCAGATAACTCGCCGCTTGTCCGCAAGGCTCTGTTATCCTTACCGGGAAAGAATTTTCCGACAACGCGGAGGATCTTGCGGCCGTGCTTGTCGCGACCCTGGATTTTGAACACCTGAAGCTTTTCCAGGAGCTGGGCTTGATCGGGATGGGTCTGAACAGTGACGGAGCTGTTGCTCATCGCCATTGATGAATTTTTCGAACCTCTGCAAAGCTTTGATTTTTTTAACAGAGAGGAAAACCGAGGGTCGGGGATTGAGGATTGCGGGTATATAAGTAGTTGAATCAGATCGCGCAGTCGTCTTCGCCTTATCTAGTTTTGTCGATAAAACTGAATATTAATTTGCGACAAGGCCTGAAAATCTGCAGAGGGAGTCGAGATGAATTGATTGGTGTGGGGACGGATGCAATGGAATATTCTATGGAAGATTCTGTTTAGGGTGTGGACGGGTTTGTGACTCGACTTGGTCTAATATCATGACACGTGGAGGTATTTGGATGGTAGTTAGGAAGGTGATGGATTTTCAGCCGTTGGATTCGGATCGGGTTGAAGCGAGTTGACCAGTCAACTAGATTTGGAATTACTTTACTATTTTGTCTTTTAGAATTGATTTTATGATTTTTATATATTCTTGTTTCGAGTTGCCGATTTGGAACAAAATCCAGCTCGTAAAAAACCTATGTAACTTATTTTGAACCATTTTAAAATCCGATCCAAGGATTATTAATATTTAAATTATGATATGAATTTTATTTGAATGGGCCCCATCCTGAAAAGACAAATAGTATATGATCTATTTATGGTTAATTCTATATTTAGCAGACAGCTTCTGAATTTAATGGCAATGTTAGATTTCTGAAAACAACCCAATCGAGCCTCCACGGATTCCTGGCACGCAGAAAACAATATAAACCAGGAGAGAGAATAAAACCCAGAAAGCTGCAATGGCGCGAGCTTCTTCACTTGTTGCGGTCTCAGCTCGCTTGATCCGATCCATGCATGCGTGTCGACCTGTTCTTCGTGGAACAGGTGTTGTTCTAGATAGGTAATTAAACCTGAACTCAATATGGTGAAATGTCGTGTTGAATTAATATGATGATTGTGGTTAGGGTTTCCTGATGTTGTTGCAGATATGGCGGCGGTACTTGTTCATGGCGTTCAGGTATGATGGAGGCAGGCTTTAGGGTTTTTGGGACGATGAGCAGTCCTCCAAGGTTCATGTACGTGTGTAGGGTTTGACATTTAGGGTTTTATAGGGTTAAGAGATCATTTTGGTTTAATGGGGTGTGCATGTGTGATTACATGGTCAGTGAGAACGAGGGAGATGATCCTCCGGTGTCTGTTCCGGTTGAGGAAGCTTATAACCTGCATAAAGCCGGTCACCGGTATCTGGACGTCAGGTGAGTATACGGTAGATTATGTGCCCATTTCAAGCTTGAATCGAAAAAGGGTCCAAGTGAGGCCGATCTGTGCCTGATGTGGTTTTGTGTTCAGGACCATGCAAGAGTTTGATGAAGGGCACGTTTCAGGGGCTGTGAACATTGCTTACTTGATTTCAGCAGAAGGTGGCATGGCCAAGAACCCTAGGTTCCTGGAGGAGGTGGGAACAGGGTTTGGGAGAGATGAGAAGATCATTGTTGTTAGTACACAGCTCTAAACATCTTCATGGTTGAGGATTTTCTGTGTTCTGAAGTTGTGTGTTGTTCATGTCTTTGATCAGGGCTGCAGAAGTGGGAAGAGGTCACTGATGGCTGTAGAGGATCTGAGATCAGCTGTAAGACCCTCCTCCTCATCCTCCTCCTTGCAAACTTCACATCACAGATGTGTAAAATGTTTATCTGGCAGGGTTACTCAAAAGCCATGAACATGGAGGGCGGTTACATGGCATGGCCGGACAAGAACTGAAACTTTATTCCAGCAACATTCGACGTAGCTGTGATGTTTATTTCAATTTGGTTATCTTTCGGGCATTTAGCTGCTTTGGCTGGAGGCTAGTGCTTGTTCCTTTTCTTAGAAACCTGCTCCACAGGAAATAATGCATCAAATTCAAGTTGCAGAGGTAAACAAGTAGTGGATATTTTTAGATAAGAGAATGTACCGTTTCGTGTATTTGTTGCAGTGAGACTATAACTTGAGAGAATTTGGGTCGCAGAGATGGATCTTGGTGCCAGCAAATCTTAATTAGTTCGACCAGCTTTGGATGAGTATTTGCTGGTATTGTAGGACGTAAACCCTGAGAAAAAATAAGGGGCGATTAGTATGTTTTGGAGTTCTAACATTAGCGTAGGGACAGTGCAATGAGATAATTAAATTTAAAAGTATACCTTTTGGACTACACCAACAGCCGCTTGTAGAGGAGTCAAGTTCTCATAAGGGAGCTGATAAAAAGTGAACACGATAAGTATAGACAACCTACTGCGCTGATATGTTTTAGAAGTGAAAAAAAAATTGTCTGAATCGAAAGGAAATGCAATTAAATAAAGCCAACACCGGAAAGAATTAGGCAGTCATACCTGTCCGGTAACAATCTCCCAAAGTACGATACCAAAGCTGAATACATCAGCCTTTTCATTATATGGCTTGTGTTCAATGACCTATCATTCATCAATTGCAAAGTAAATTATTATCTCGAGCAGCTACTTGAGCTGAAGTCGGATATGATGTATGCAATTTTCACAACTTCACATATATAGCTCTGGGAAGAAAATTAAACAAAAACTGTAAAATACAACAACTTACTTCAGGAGCCATCCACCGGTATGTTCCTGTTTCTGCCGTCATGATTCCTGATGTGTTTAGTAACCTTGCCACGCCAAAATCAGCCACCTTGACAACCTGTGATTCACCTAGATGGTGTCAACTTTAATTGGTGAAACCAAGTCTTGACTATATGATGATATAAATACAGCATCAAAATAGTGGGGAAGTAAATGGTGGAGCTGAAAAGAATAATTCAAAATCTTTTTGAAGTAGACGGCATTGAAAGAAACTGGGTAAGCTTTAATTCAAGAATCATTCAACTTCAACCATTAAATTTACATGGAAGAGATACTAGCAGGTTCCACTTTTACACTTGGGTGCTGCTACAGTTATTAATGAAGGCTTCCACCTTGTACAGATTACAGAAGCAAGGTTTACTCTCAAGACAATCCAAAACATACCAGACTTATATCCAAAATCATGTATGAAACTGATACTTCATAACGCACGTTAAAAGATGCTTACATTGTATTCATCCATTAGAAGATTCGCAGACTTGAGGTCCCGATGGATTATATTATTTTCATGCAAGTAGCTCATTCCCTTAGCAACGTCCATTCCAACCTTAAGCAAGGAAGTGAGGATGAACCGCCCTTTTTCTTTATGTAGAAATTCATATATACTCCCGCCAGACATGTATTCTGACAAGATAACAACTAGGATGTTATAAAAATCAAGCGAGGTGAGGCTGGTCAGAAAATTTTACATTCACGAGCTAGGAAGTTAAACAAAACAAGGAGAGAATAGAGGCCGACATATATATGCGGAACTAATGGATCATTACATCTGCATTTACCAGTCAGAATACAGATATTTGGAGGTCTGGTGCAAGTACCGATGAATTGAACAACATTTTTGTGCCGAATTCTCCTGCGAGTAACAAAATAAAGAAGTGCCTTAAGCACCCAACAACATAACAGCGAAGCAGTTCTAATTATCACGTTGAGCCTACATTGGATTGTATTGGAAAACCATTTCAATCAATTCAGTGTGTTTTTCAGAGCTTTTCGTTCAGCATTACTTACAGCATCAATGAGCCACAAGTACTGTACAAAATACTTTGTTCTCTTTCACGTTTTAGGGATAAGCTTTTAGTCCCAGCACAAATTTCAATACAATATCTTAAGAGTCTACCGATAGTGAAGTACCATATTCAAAAAGTGTGATGTTGCACTGTAACTTACTTCATTACATAAACCTCTTGATCAAACTCCCTTCGCAGCTCATCAGTTAGATTTTCACTTTTAAGAACCTTTATAGCTACATCCTGACCGCAGTAATTGCCCTTGAATCTGCAGCAATACATGGATGCAATTTAAATTTTAAAAAAATTCATACTGAACTTTTGCTCCATCGAGTTATAGTACTCACAAATTTGCATGGGTTCTATTGGAGATTTTAGTTTCCAATGTTAACAACCGAGCATCAATTTCCCAAACATCAATCCCATCACATGGTATTCTCACTTGCTTCTGCACAGGAATAAAATCCCGATGGTGGTGGTCGGTCAATGGCTTCACTTTACTTTTCGACCAATGAGCCTTCTGCAGTACGCGTGGAAAGGGATCAGACACACAGATGTAGTGTATATAACTGGTGATATTTGCAGAAACATTTCTCATCACACTTATTTCTTCTAAGATAAATAGAGTTGCAATTTTCCGGTTTAACAAATTGAGAAGTGATTACAGGATAATACCTCTATTTTAAGAATTTCTGTTAACAATATATTTCGAAGCTTCTCTGTATTCTGAAAAGTTGATGAAACTGAAATGAGAAGAGAAAGATAAGGGAAAAATAGAAACAGGGGGAGGCATTGCGGTCGAATACAAAAACCGGATTTTAGATTACCTTGGATCCCCAATTATGAACAAGAAATACATCCAAGGAGTAGCCGTCTATTGTAGAAAAAGCATGGGCTTCTTGAATGTTCAATCCAATATCAGACAATATGGATGTCAACTGAAAGGGTTAGCAAAACAGTTGGAAGGCTCCCTATCGGAGTAATCATTAACATTGTTACACAAACTTTTAAATAAGAAAACAGGAAATAATTTCCCTAGTGCCGCGTCTGATTCAGACTATGATTTTCAAGTAAGAAAGCAACCCTCAACTAGTGGTAATTCAGTGAATGATAGTAGCAAAGACATCTCAAGATTACAGTAAGAGGAGGACTTCAGTTAAGTCAACTATGATTAAGTTATAATCAACGCCCAACGGTTGAAATGACTTACCTGGGCAAGAAACTTTGGCATGTCATAAGTTGAAATTGTAATTTCATGCATAGGCCTACAGATCAATTAAAGACTAGTGAGATCAACTAGTAACAAGAAAAGTATATTGGATTACTTCTTCTTTTTTCATTCAATGGAACGGCTATCAGTGAATATGTTATGACTGTTTGCTACACATTTCATGAATGACAGAAAAATGTAGTCACGATCAGGAGCAAACCTTCAAAACTATTACCCGGAGAAGTTAGGATAAGAACTTCCAGGAATTTCCATGTGAGCAAGTGGGTTATTAACTGTGAGGGAAAGTTCAGTCCTCGGCAATACACCAGGTGCAGGAGATGAATAAAGACTGAAATTCAGAACTAGTACTTAACTATATGAAAATGAAATAAACATATCTAATACTAGAAAGAGAACTTCAAAATATCATACCTCTGTCTACTGGAAAAATCAGAACTTAGACGTTCAATTTGGATAGAAGAACTCGACTGTCCAGGGTCTCCCAAGTCTCCAATGGCAGGAGAGTGAACCTATAAAAACATCCCCCAGCTTCAAATAACCAGTCTATGTCTTAAGTGATCATCAACTAGCAAACACAATCGACTTGCCTGTGCCAGGCGGATATCAATGGCAGGCCTTGTGTCCGGGTGACTTGCCATCTGCAACAGCCTCCTATGCACAAGAACATCGAGCGGCCTCTCCAAGTTCAAATCCAACGCATAGCTACAATAAATATGTACACAGAAACCAGATGATCCCACTACCCAATCAAAATCCACCTCCCAATCCAGGCCGATCACAACAATCCAAACAAAAGGACTGTCAGCAGCACAACTCAGAGCACATACACATGGAGCTGAAACCAAAAAACCATCTGATACTGTAATACATTCAATCCAATAATTGAGTAAGGAAAACAACAAAATGCAGCACAAATCAACCAGATCCAAATAGTACCCCTTATTTCAACTATGGTGTGGTGACCCCATTAGAAGAGGAATCACATAATTGAACAGCATGTCCAAGCCTACAAAGTACACACCTACATTCAGAAAATGAGACCTACAAACTCCATCCACGTCTCCATCCAACCGGACGCACACAATCAGAATCCACACACCAATAGAAAAAATAAATAAATTTCTACACACATAAAAACTCAAAAATAATTCCAATTCAAACAATAATCAAAATTTACACAAAATCAAAGCTGGCGAAAAATGAGACCTAGGAGTGAAGCGATGGAAGTGAGCCATGAGCTGATCTTCAAAATCAGGAAAGCTTGCCTCCTCAACATCCAGGTCACGAAGGCGGCGAAGAATCTCATTACACACCTCGGCCTTCTGCGCCTGCTTGCGGCTGAAATACGACGCTACGGAGTTGGAATCCACCGCTCTGCTGCCGCAGCTCGAGTTGTCTCCCATGTCCGATTACCACACACAACCACTGCCACAACGGTTGAATAAGAATACGCTACGTGTCGAAAGTTTAGAAATTCAAAGCAAAAAGTGTGGCCGGAGAAGGAGGGGGAGATTCAAGTAGAGATTCTGTTCATACGATGATGGTAAAGAAGGTGGTGATGGAGCGGATGAGGACGAAACGGTGACGTATTGAAGAAAGCGAAAGGCGGCCATTGCCGAAGAAAATGGTTCCTCTTCTGTTTTGGATGATGTTGATGATAACCAAGATGAATATTCTGGTTTTTATTTTATTTTTTTATAATTAAATAAATTCAGAAAACCATGGGCAACAAACTCATAATTTTTTTACTAATTGATTTATTTTATTTTATTAAATTTAGGTGTTTAAGTAAGAAATGTGGTGAAAAAATAATTATAAATAAAAATATAATAAAATTGATTTATAATATGTCATTATTGGCATGAATCAATGTCAATTTGCTTTGCTTATATCAGCATTAATACGTTAATTAAAAATCTAATAGTATGACGTATTTGGAAGATTAAACAAGTGAAAGTGGATATAATTTCCTATTGACCCCTGTAGTTTAGAAATGTTACACTCCGTTGGCCAATGTATTTTCCAGTGACGATATTAGAATATGAGAATTTTCATTTATTGATAATATTGAGTGCAGTCCATAATTCGAATTATTTTGGTTTATCAAAATAATCGAAATAATCAAACAAAGAAAAGAGAATGTCAGATATTCACTTAAATTGTATCAGAATTCAAAAATTAAATAATGATTTCGAATATTTTTCAGTATACATCGTCTACTTGTAGGCATGTCTTATGATACTACTATACGTCTATATAGTACAAAATATGTTTTGTCGAATTGACTTTATAACATTTTAACCTATAAAATTTTATATTTTAAATGGTCTATGACGTGGCTGTTCGATACGATCTATTATCCTTCTAGAAAGAAGGGGATCCATATGAGTATAATTCGATACGAATCTTTATTAATTTTGATAAACTATAGGATTCGAAAGAATATTATAAAGAGTCGTTAAGATTCATGTACCAAATTAATGCATCACAAATAAAGTAGGGTTTTAGCCAATGGGTGAATCTTGATTAGGGTTAGTGGGTGAGGCAGCAAAATCAGTTTGTTAACCAATTGGAGATTGAGTGAGCTCATTTGGGTGTTTTTCTAGTTAAACTTGGATTAGTTTAATTGGGTGGATGATTAAGAGCTAAGCAATGTCGTCACATTGACTTTAGGTAGTTGCAAAATATAACATGTTTTTTTTTAGTTTGGTTTCTTTGTCATGGGTCGTTTTTATTGTACCAAAATATTTGGACCGATTGAGACAAATTGATTGGAGCGAGAATTAGAAAATACATTAGCTACGAAAGTCGACGCTATTTGTTTTGTGAAAAGTCTGAGGACGCAAGAAAAATTGGTGCGACCGCAATATTTACGACAGTAGCGACGAAAATAGCGACGAAGGTCTCCAAAATACTAAGGTATGAACCATGAGGAAAATGGAAACCACCATTGGAGCTGTTGGCTGCTCCGACAATTTCACCTTCTTTCTGCAAAAATGGCATTGCCTATTTCATCATCATCATTGCAGAGAACTTGAATCCATAATTCAATATCAGATTTACAAACAACAGTTGAATTTTTTGAATGAAGAAATGCAGATGTTCTAGAATACCTTACAAGCCGTGATAACTAAAATCACACGATTGGCATGATACCCTCCTTGAACTCCTCCCTGAATCGAAAAACTTGTGACCTAACTCAACACTGCATATTAAAAGCAATGTCACGACAAGTCGACTACTGGACAGTTAAATGCAGAAGCAACGAGTAATGTCCAACATATATGAATCGAGTCACAAGACACATGCAGCCACATACCGCTGGCACTGTCAGGCAGGCAGGGAAAGAGGGCATGAAGAACAAGAGCATTAATTCAAGATGATAGCTCAGCCAGCTTCTTCTAGCCAGCCAAAACGGTAGTGTGTAAATGTAAACCATCATCAGACACATCTGTCGTGCTCCTCTGCTTGCTGGCGGGCTGCAGCTGCGGTGCTCTGCGCAAAAATTCCACAATGAGAGAGCAATCAATATAGTGAGAAATTAATGCAAAACTCAGTGAACAATAAAGTAAAACGAGAGAGGAGAGGACCAGAGTGATGGCATCTCATGGGCATCATCTTCATCCTCTTTACACCAATTTTCCTTATTAATGTCTAGGCCTCCCTCCCTCTACCCCTCTCTCCCCATCTCTTCTTGTTTTCCTCTTTTCACTGATTTAGCTCACTATTAATGCACTGGTCCTTGTTTTGTGAGTTAGGTGGTATTGGTGTTAAATGCTCCCTTGAGCTTATTTTTCTTCTTCCATAAATTAGATCATCACTCTCGGCATTTCTCAGTCCTAAACCTATCCAGCTCTCAATCACCAGCTCTTCATCCTCAACCCAACTATCATTTTCCAGCAGTTGTTTACTGAAATGTGAGTTTCAGAGAGCGGTGGCGATGGGGGTGCGTGAAACCGTTACTATGATGTTGGCCCGGTTCACTCAGAAAAGAGATAGTTTAAATCTCATCTCTGATTGAGCCGCGCCAATATCTCAGTGCTGTTTCATGTTTTCTAGATCCTTATATTTCAGAGAATGATTTCAAACTCCAGGTAGATTGTGATCTATGTCATACTATGTTCCTGTTCCTTATTTCTATCATCTAATGACTTCACTTACTTATTTTAGTTGCATTTCTAATTCATCATACAGTTTTTATTCCTATCAGTTTAGTATCCGATATGTAATCCTATCGCTTAGACCTGGTGCACCCCAAAAAACTCAAGCTAACTCGCCAGAGGGTCAGACATCATGCTATCTCACATCAAGATGTCTATGTAAAGCTCCAAGGTTGCAACAAGCATACCAACATCCTCAATAATCAGCAGCAAAGACTGCACCAAAAACTCATAATCATCATCAGCATCATCATAAATCAGATTCCTAAGATCCTGCTAAATTAAGAATAGCTTTACGATACGATAACCTGACTAGGCAATAACATCCGCCACCATCCCAAACAGCAAATCACAAGCTATCACGGATCTTAGTGACTTGATGATCCAGCAATTTTGCTAGATCAGCAAATCTGTGATTCACAAAAGTGTGATATGGGAGTAAATATTCTGGCAAAAGTTGGGTGGGAAAGTTGGCAAAAATCTTAAATAAAAGTAGATGTGATAAAAGAAGATAAACACTGCACTTAAAAGATTCATGGGTACATTGTTTAGTTTCTTTTGAATTTTTTTTTAATGTCTATAGGAGTATTTATTGCAGCACCAGACAGAGATTCCTCCATTTAATTCTCTTTGCAGAACTGTGTTCATCTTCTGCAATTTAAAAAGAACCCAACAGTGGCCTCTAATGTCATTGTCAATTTCCCAGGCTGACCATCAATATAGATCAGATTCTTCTACTTGCCTATACATACTTGAATCTCAAAACAAAGTCGCTAACGATTAACTTTAACTATAATAAGCATGGTTAATAATTGAAACCCAGATTATAAGATTCACATCCTAGAAACATGCTTTTTATATATTGTAGGAAGAACTTGCATTTAATGTGATCTTAGTTGCATCTCTTGAAAGCTTACGTACTAGTCCTAGTTATATACAAACGGCTTTCTGCTGAGATGCAACATGGGGCTTTCTCCTACTGTTTCTAATATTCAAGCAGAAGCAACAAAAAAAAAAAAAAAGAAGCAAAAGCTGAAACTTATCACTATTTAGTAGCAGGGATCAAATATGCCTAGTATTGATATGATAATGGGGGTGTGCTACTACTTCTGTAACATCTGCTTGAGGAAAGGAGTTACTGTGCCCAAAGATGAAGCGCTACATACTGTTCTGAGCTTCTGTAATATTGAAGACCATGGTTCCCTGTAAATGGATGTCAAACTATTTGGCTTGAGATTGGAGGGGGTGGCCTGATCATCAAGCTTTGAGTTAAGGCTATCATCTGCATGAGTGAAAGCTATATTAGCCGTCTAATTTTAAGTTTGAAACTGATAGTACTCTTTTTACAGTCAAATTAGGGTAATTTTCTTCATGATCTGTTGATTTGAAGGCTTTGATAATACCAAGGTATTTAAAATTTGGGGTTAGATTTTTGGGGACGAATCTCTGCACATATCTTGAAAAATATAATTCATGATAAAAAGATACTCACGGTGGCAAATCCGGTGCAAATAATGCTGAATCCAGGAAAATGAAATGGTGCTTTGTCGGAAAGGAAAAGGGCTGCCAAAACGCATTGCAGAATTAGATTTAGTGCTTTAAAAATGTGATCACCCCAGCAGATATTTGTCGTTAGAGTTACCTGTCAATGGAGAGAAAATCAAGGGCGAAACAACATTGGCCAAGGAGCATATCCCTGAAATGCAGCCCTGAGCCTTCCCCTATTCAAGGATAAAATTCAATCATAGGCCAAAGATTGCATGGTGAACAAGAAACTGGCAAGTGGTTCAGAATTAGCTACTCAATTAGCGAGACATTATACATTTAAATACATTCGACAGGGAGAACCACCGTCTATGTTGAACTAAACAGATTAAAAGCTACCAGTTGGTGTGTCTTGTATAATCATACACTATACAGCATCAGAGTTTCCAAATATGGATGATGATCCGTTGGCTTTTTGTGTAAAACTAATGTCTTGATTTAACTTATGCAGGTAACAAACAACCTACCTGCTCAGAGGGCCCTACTTGCTTAGATACAATGCTCCTCAGCTGAAAACATTAGAACATGCATGGTCATAAATAACTGGGAAAACAAGTAGGAATAAACTTCCATCCGAAAATTTGAGACCGCAACTCACACATGGCTGGGAAAAGACCGTCAGCACTGAGAGCATTGCACAAACATAGGGAACCTACAGAAAAGCAATGTTTTAACCTTGTTCAGTCACAAGATATAGGGTTTATAATTGCAGTGATATCTACTTCATATCACATTAACAATATACATATTGGATAACCAGATGATAAAAATTCTGTCATAGTGAAGAAAAATTACCCAGGAAGCCCAAGCGATGCCATACAGGACGATCTGTAATTAACTAAATGCATCAGAGATGTTTGAATTATAATGGTACTATTTTCTAATTGAGTTTTTGTCATTCCCATCAACTTTCGATGATTCTTAACAGGAATCCTGCAGCCATTTAACATGGTCATGCATTAGAGAGCATAGGGAGTGTGACTCTTACATGGACACAACTAATGAAAAGTCCCAGTGATAACAGTTTCACTTCTCCAACAGCAGTGGTCAACACTGGCATTATAAGTAGCTGAAAAGTAGCTCCATGTTTGTCAGAAAGCGTTTCAAAGACAGTTCAGTTGCGCTGAGAAATAAGATGAAAAGGATCCAGCAACAAGGCAAGCATAAAAGTCACCTGTGAAACAGTCATGGCTATCCCAGCTATAATCATCAGATCCGCAAATTCATCTTTGTTGAAGTGAAATTGTGCCTTCAAATAGTACTGCACAGATACACGAGATCATGCTCTTAATGACAATTTCACTATCCCTGAAAATTGATAAGGACTACCCCATGACAGTCATAGACAAGTAGATATAAAATTGTCCGAATTGTAACAATAATGGGCATAAATTCTTCAAGTTAATCAAAACCGAACTACAGAGGTCTGTTTTCAAATAGATGTAAAAAGAAACAACCAGTTAATCAAATGCAGCTACATTACTCCACGAACACTTCAATCATTCAAATGTATTCCATAAACGTAGAGCATACCATCAAAGAAGCATGAAGGCCCACTTCCCCAAGATTGCTAAAGAATCCAACAACAACTGCTTGCGAGAACGTAGTGCTGCAATATCAACATGATACACAATCAAACAAATCAAGAAACCAACCACCAGAACCAGATAATCACAAATTGCACAATTTAGAGTTAGAGCTCAACTGATGATGAATTGATGATACCACAAAACAAAAAGCTGTTCGAATATGATAGCTGATTCCCACTGACCTAGTCTTAAACAAGGACATCATATCCTCAAAAGAAGGCATTGACTTAAACAAGTTCCTTTCCAGCTGCTCATCCTCGTCCACAACCTTCGCTTCAACACCGACCTTCGCACTCGGCGGAATCAAACACTCGTACGCGTTTACCACCGATTCCGGAAGCATCGCTCGCATGTACACCACTGCGAACATCGCGGCTCCGGCCGAAACCTAACCGTGTAATTAACAAATCGGTTGACGCGAATTGTATGATCGAACGGCTTGAACTGCGGAGAGTGGAAATCGAACCTGAAAGGTCGCCGAGGTGGAGAGGAACCGAGTCGAAAGCGTTCCGCAGACGAAGGCGGCGGATGCGATCCCGGAGAGGACTCCGAACGCCGTCGCACGTCGGTGGTCCGGCACATTGTCCGCCTGTTCGAATCAAATTCGAAATTATTAATTAATCAATAAAAATTGATTTTATTAAATACTTTTATCAGATATATCAAAAGACCATTTTACCCTCTTTCCAGATGACTAAAGTTACTAAATTTGGAAAATAAAAATTTGAACAATGCCTTTACGAGATGACACACTTTTAAACATTATTTATGATTTTTTATTTTATTTTATTTGACCGATGATGGAACGGTTGAGGTGGTGATAGATATATTCCTCTATCCTAGTTTTCGATAGAATATATAAAAAAAATACCGATAGAAAAACATCTTTATTTGTCAAAAAAATTATAAATTATAAATAAAGTAAATGTTAGCATTAATCGACTTTTTTCTTAAATTCATGTTTATATTCGATCCGTTGAGGGTAATATTGTCATTTATATATTCTCTAACTAGTAAATACTAATTATAACTCTATGAGTACATTTCCTGAATTGAACTGAATTGAATGGAATAGCCTACCACATAAGCTAGGGCTAGACACATTACGCTTCCTTCGCAAATCATTCCGGTTACGACACGGAGGCCGTAGTAAAGGTAGAAAAAATTCCTCTCCCTACTGTAAGCAAGGACCACTGTAATAAAAAAATTACCATAAAATATTCATCTAAATATGTCATTTTCGCTTCGATATGGGTGTGTTTTTACCTAAGGGCAATATGCCGAGGGTCATAGGAATAGTAAGCAAAGCCTTTCTTCCATATTTATCCGACAAGTTCCCAATCAATGGCATCATCATGATTGTTCCAAGTCCCACAATCTGCATATTCGTAAGGTGAGAAATGCTATATGCTTATTTAGCAGCTTAGGTGCGGAAAATGACGTATGTTGCGGCTTGGGTGACGCGAGTTGGCCCGATAAATCCGCACCGATGGGCCTATTTTTAGCTCAAGGTGACCAAGAATTGATCATCCAATATGTCGGCTTTTTCTTGACAGTATTTTGACTATCGAATGATTCAGATCTCATGCAATCAAGATAAGATACAGTCGGTGTAAAATAATTTAATTTTGTGAAAAGAAGACTTACGGCTTGTTGGAAGCCGGTGAGATAGATAGCGATGGAGCACTCGTCCCGGCCGGGGCACAGGGCGGCCATAGTCACATCGGTGATGACCGGAACCACCATGAACGTCCCAAAAGTATATAAAAACACGGTCGTAAACAGGTGGCTCAGCCCCGAAATTCGCTCCATGTGGCTCTCCTCCTCTTCGGTCTCTCAAGCACCAAGGAAAGCCTGCATGAAGAAATGATGCACCCAAACTTCATAAAGCTTCCATTAACTCCAGTACAAGCAAGGTTTTATTGCAGGAAAAAGCAAAAGTTACCTTGGAACCTTTTTTTTTTATTAAAGATTTGTGCTCTGTTTTTATCACTCTATTAAGGTACCGTGATGATGGGTTGTGACTGGTTTTTTATAGATGAGGATTAGGGTTTGTTTGTGGCTTATGTCATCCAGCACTCGAGGTCCATCAATATGGTGCTATAAGTGGGTTAAGTTGCATTCGATTTGGCCTTTTTTTTTAAAGCTATACATTTTTGTTGGGTGGATTGTTATTCGAGGTTTAAAAGTACGGACTTGTAAATTAAGATTGGGCTGATCAAACGGTTGGATTCGGCTCCGATAGTTTTATAGGTATGCTTTTGGTATATCTTATTTTTAAGTCAAGTATCGTTACTATTAGTGAAAACGTTAGACTTTTCACGGACTTCAGTCAGGTATTGGGTAATCAGTTTAATATTTGATATATGACTCTGATTATTTAGTTGGAACCAGGCGCAACCCAACCGAAAAAGGAAAAAAGTAGCGAAGCCAACGAGAGTCGTTAGGGCAGCTCCATATTTTCGGGCGATCCCCAATTTTTCAGGTCCCTTGCTACTAGGAGACCGGACTTTGTAACCATGGTAGGTCGAATTCGATAATATTATCGGATTTTCATATCATTTATCGAGTTAATTTCGTAATAAGTACGACGAAACTACCTAAAAGAAGACAAAATGGTGGCCATACTTTCATGCTTTGGAGGAATGAGAATGAGGGAGATATTTTTGTTTGTGTATGATGAAGTTTGGAGGAGTGAGTGAAGGACTAGCCGTGGCTTCTAAGTGACGCAATGACTTGGTGCACATAATTTCAAGGCGTGCAAGTTTGGGGCAGCCCCACTTTTGATGGGTACATTTTTTGTCATCGAAAGAGTTTGATGTGACTTAGGAATCTTCTCGTGTTTGTTTTCATATATATCATGATTTGATTAATCGTAACTCGTAACTTCCTCTCGCTAGGGTTTTTGGTTCGATGCGAATGGCCGAATTTATTCGATCATTGCCGTGATACGATTTATGATCCTGCAAAGGGTTAGGGTTTGCGAGAACAAGTAGCAACGAGATTTGTTATTCCACAATTACAACCAAAACTACATCGTTTTGAAAGTGGGCCTTAACCACTTTTCCGGCCCATTTAACAAAGAGCAATTTGGGCCTGCTCCAATACCAACTTATTTAAATAAAAATGAAAAATAGATGATAATTTAGAGACTTATTGAGTCACGTGACATGCAAATAGGTTTATAATTTTGTGGTAGGTGGTGGTGATAAAGGTGCATGCTAAACGCTATTGAATGCTTCAAATGGAAACTACCAAGTTCCACATGGGATTTTGATATCTTCTAATTATAAGTATATATTTATTTTCATAAATCAATATAATAAAAGATCGTTAAAAAACTATTACATATTTTTTGTGGCGTAAAAGCTAAAAATAATTCTCTATTAATAGATGTAATCATTATAAATTGATTTTTATTTACATAAGAATAATTAAAATTGAATATTTTATTATTAGATTTATTTAAATGTATTCAATTTGAGCGGCTGAGGCGGCGCCATGTTCCTCTTTTTCCATAAACATATCTCCTTCCTTGGCTGCAGCTGCGTGACGTCACCACCAATCATCATCGGCGCCGAGAACGGAATCATGACGTCACTCCTTCCTCCTTCGTCCTCATCATCGTCGTCCCAATCTCGCCTCCGCTCATCATCATCTGAGTAACACTCCCTGTCCACCGGCGCCACCTGCTTCGTCCAATCGAAGTTCGCAAACGCATCCCTCCCGCTCGAAAATCTCTTCATCTGACTCAACCCCGGCGCCGGCGCATTACCCGACTTGCCCGACTTAGTTTTGCGCCTGAAAAATCTCGCCAAGCTCGAATTTTGAGTCTTCTTCGAGCCCTGATCGATGGGTTTGGTCTCGAATCGCTTGGCTTCCTCCAGCTTCTTCGATTTCTCTCTCTTCAACTTATGCAGCTTCTTCTTCTCCTTAATCTGCCCTATGCAGCTCACCTTGGGCGACCTCGGCTCATCCGCATCCGAATCAAACCCTTCATCTCTTCTCCCCCTCTCCCCTTCCTTCCCTCTCCCGTTCTTATTCCCCCTGGCTTCAATCGGAACCAGAGACATCAGCGGGCCGGAGAATCCTCTGCTCTGCGCCGCCGTCTGCGCGTGTGTTCTGTTTCGAAACGCGTCGGAGGGACGCGGCCGCGCTTCTCTTCCGGGACTGAAATGAGGGTTTTTGAAACTCAGAGCTGATGCAGCTCTAGTAATATTCTTCATCAGCTTCTTCTTCGATTTCACCTCTCTTGCTTCCTTCTCCATTTTCGCTGCGGTTTCTCTGTTTTTCTTACAGCCCTCTGTTTTCCTTATATATAGGTGGACAAAAATATTAACTAAAATAATTCTACAAATTAAATTAATTTTTTTCTTTAAAATTAAAATTACGTCATTTTGATATGATCGTTATCGATCAGCTCACATCTTGATGAAGAGTTAAATAGCGTGAAAAACTAAGGTTTTGAATTTTAATGAAAGTTGACAATTTTGGGGAGGGTCAGGCGGCAGCCGGTGGGATTAATATGGTGATAATTAGACATTGAAATAGTCGGTTTAGACTAATTCTACATATTATTCAATATTGGTAACCAATATAAACGAGGCTAATTTAATCGCTATTCAATTCAATTCGATCATTTCAGATACACCGTGGTGTTCGATATTGATATTTATAATCAGTCAGACGAGTAATGTATGAACAGATTCTTCTTCTCGATAGATTAATTGATGGGATTTTTGAAAATGTGGAACATTTAGTAGGAAATATGATATGGGTGCTTGAAATTTAGATGGGAAAATTAAATTTTGGGTGAAGAAAGTTTGGGTTAGGAAATTGAAGGTGACTTTAGCCGTCAAGATGAGCAAAGTTGGGACTGGATCAAAATGTTTTGATGAGGTTGGATTTGGATTTAATAAGGTGGTTGAGAATTGAAGGAGATGGCTCAATTTGACAGGGCAGGCTGACCAGACACAACAACGAAAGGATTTATACAGATCTAATTTGACTTCATCGGATCTGAATTCGAATTAAATGACTGTCTTCTTAAAAAAGTATATGACAATATGACATTTCGAGAGCCACACAAGTCGGCAACTTGTCTATTCCAGCCGTGTGTTAAAAGTGTACTAATCCAAATGTCTTAGGGACTCATCACAGATAAATAAATTTGGTACAGACAAGTCAAATAGAACGAACCATATAATTTTATTTAAAGATGAAATCCAAAAATTTAAAAACTATGTTGCCAACACAAACATAAAACTACATACTATTTATCATCTTGGACAAATTTTTAGCTTGGTTGTACCGAATCATTACTAACTCTGGAGGTAATGTTCTTGGAGCAGTTGAACAAAACTGGACAAGAAAAGGCTTCAAACACTCAAAATCGGGCTAATTGTTAGCAATGTGTAAACTATAGAGTAATACCATGAAACACCTGTTGAATTTAAATCAGTTCATGAGAAAGTACCTCAAGTCATCACAACCGGATTTTTCAGGATTTGGGACTGTCCATACAGTCGTTGCCTGATTTTATATCGGACGGGTAGCAAAACCTCTATCAACCATCTTCTCGACCAATTCCTCATGTTTTTTTAATTGCCCGGCTTTTCTAAGTTGCTGCAGAACCATCTGATAAACAGGTAAACTAGGCCTCAGCCGCTTCTCCTCCATCATCTCCTTGAAGACCTTGTATGCATTATTCCAGTGCCCCATAGAACAATACAATGAGATCAAAGTACGGTAAGTATTAATATTAGGCTCGACAGCGTTTTCATCCATTTCTGTTTTCAGCTTCAGAACCATGTCCGTTGACTTTGAGTCAACAAACATCTGCATTAGTATGTTATATGTAACCGTGTTGAGCTCACATTTCAGCGCTTGCATCTTTGCATAGATCCGATGAGCTGCATTCACATCTCCTTGCTTCGCAATGCTCCTCAGAATAGGATTGAAGGTAGACGAATTCGGGCTACACCCTTTCTTAGTCATCGAGTTGAGCACCTTCATAGCTTCCTCCAGATTCTCATCGCGACAATGACAATCAATAAGGAAATTGTATGTAATAGTGTCGGGAGCACAACCGAGCCTCTTCATCTGATTAAACACCTGCAGCGCCTTCTCCGTCCGCCCGGCCTTCACATGAACCCGCATCAAATTGTTAAAAGTAACTGCATTTGGCTCACATCCCTCTTCCAGCATCTCGGCAAAAACATCATAGGCACGAGTGATCTGACCACACCTACACAACCCATCGATCACAATGCTATAAGTGTACACATTAGGCTTAACACCCACTTTCTTCATTTCACTAAAGACCCTCTCAGCTTCCGCTATCTTCCCAGCACGACACCATCCGTTAACCAAGCTAGTATACAATAAAACATCTGGTTCAAACTTATCCTTCAAACTATCAAAAAACGCCTGCGCCTCAGCCGCCCTTCTCTTCTTACACAACATACAAATCACAACCGAAAACGCTGCTCTATCCGGCTTACATCCATAATCCTCCATTCGATTAAATGCATGAACCGCCTCAGCAACCAACCCAGCTCTAATATATCTCCGCACCAGTATCGAAAACGTCTCGACTGGTATCTCCAAGTTCCTGCCTTTCATCAAATCCACAACATGCCAAGCTAAATCAAACTGCCTAACTTTACCAGCCAAATCAATCATCTCATTGTACGACTCCGGCGAGTGCTCAAACCCTTCTCTACCAACAACCCAATTGAAAAAAGCCAAGGCTTGAACAAAAGGTATTCCATGGCGCACACCGCCACATTTCTCAATCACCAGCTGAACCACACTCGGCGTAAGCGAATCAGCAAAGTATAGATTGCATAAATCACTAGACAGCTTAGAATCTGTAAAATTGAAACTCGGAGGAACTGTGGCTAAACTAGGGTTTTTGCGGTAATGGTCTTTGATTATGGAGTGGAGTCTCTCAGCGATTTGGGCCTCCTGCGGTGTAAATTCCTTAGCACAAATACTAACTTTATCCTCTAAAACCGACGCATCTTCTTCATCATCGGTTTCTAAAGCTGCAGATGAGTAAGGGTTCGAGAAATGGCGTGAAACTGGAGCAAGAAACTGCAGCGTGTGAGACAGTCGTACCTTCGATTTAAGCAACGCCATGAGATTAATCCGCTTTTGGACTCAATTTGTGATTCCTGCAACCACCAGATGGTCAAAATCTGAACTTGAGCGATGAATTCGCAGTCGCGCCACTTTATCAAAGCTCTCCAGTCGCTGCTAGGTTAAAAAGCTTCAACAACGAAGAAGCTAGGGATCCAGTTCATCGAAACGACACCGTTGCATCCCCATTTTTGCACTAGTAGTTGAAAAATAAGTGAATTTAGTATTTGAATATATAAACCGACATTTTTATGGAAAATAACATTTTACAATAAATAGAAAATTAATTATTTAATAAAAAAGGTGTTATTTTGACTGACTGCGAATCAGGCTGACTGGTGCTGTCGCGATTACGAGGAAGACGAGGAAGAAGAAAGCGAGAGAGCGAGCGAAGCAGAGATCTCGAAATTTCCAGAATCTCTCGTTTTAGGGTTTTGTAGGATTGAATTTTGAAATGGTGAAATTGAGAGCAGCGAGGGCGCATCAGACGAATCGATGGACGACGACGCTGGGGCTCGTCCTCTTCATGCTTCTAATGCTTACTATCGTCATCCTCATGCTCCTCGTCCTCGGCATCATTTATCTCCCCGTCTCCACCGACATCGACGCCCCCATCAGATTCAGGCGCAAGAGCTTCGAAATGTAACGCCGTTTGTTTGTTTTTTTTTTCAAAATTTCCGGAATTTTTACAATATTTTGTTTGAATTTTTAATTGATTTATGGCGGTGGTGATTCTGCAGAGATGATGGATTTGGGGAGAAGGGAGGAGAGAGAGGTGAGCAGTGGACTGAGGTTTTGTCCTGGGAGCCTCGTGCTTTTCTGTATCATAATTTCTTGGTTAGTCTCTCTCATTTAGAGCCAAATTTGATCATGAGCTTTAGAAATGATCTGGTCGCGATATGTTTGCAACGGATAAAATGCGCTTGCGGTGTGTCAAGATTTCAGCTCAGTAGGGAAGATCATGTAATGCAATGAGGATTGAAATCGTAGTTATGGATATGATTGATTACTTCATTGCTAATAGTCTGGTGCGAGGCGTGCTTTAGAAATCAGATTTGCGTAGATGAATTTTAGAGTAGTGCAGGGTTGTCGTTGCATATTGAGCTCGGATACGGCATATGTATGTAAGATTTGTTTTAAAATAATTTGGTGACTTTTGACAGTCCAAGGAAGAATGTGAGCATCTGATCAACCTTGCGAAGCCTCACATGGAAAAATCAACAGTTGTTGATAGTACAACGGGGAAGAGTACGGATAGCAGGTATGTGGTGTAATGCATCTTAATCGCTTGATTAGAGTATTTGCTTACTGCCAGAGAAATTTGCCTAATTTTCAAAATATTTGTGTGGTAGAGTGCGGACTAGCTCTGGGATGTTTCTGAAAAGGGGAGGAGATGAAATTATTAGGAGAATTGAACAGCGGATAGCAGATTTTACTTTCATTCCTGTAGGTATGTGATACAACTCGTCCATCTAGTCATATGATGTTTTTTCACTTTTTTCTTTTCGTTGCGTCTTCGTACCGATTTTTATTTTCTGAGTTCAATCGGTTAAATTGGGCTTTATAATTATGACAGAGCACGGAGAAGGGCTTCAAGTTCTCCATTACGAAGTTGGGCAAAAGTATGAGCCTCATTACGACTACTTCCTTGATGAGTTCAACACCAAGAAAGGTGGTCAGAGGATAGCTACTGTACTTATGTACTTGTAAGATACTGATTCATCGCTTGGTTCGCGTTAGTTCAACACTGATTTAGAACTCAGTCATATTTATTACATGTTTGCAGGTCGGATGTTGAAGAAGGTGGAGAGACTGTGTTCCCTGAAGCAAAAGGAAACATAAGTTCCGTACCATGGAGGGATGAGTTATCCACGTGTGGTAAAACGGGACTCTCCGTTAAACCAAAAATGGGTGATGGACTTCTTTTCTGGAGTATGAGACCGGATGCAACCCTAGATCCTTCAAGTTTGCACGGTCAGTTATTATTCTATTGGCATGCGCTCTTAAGTCCGGCTCACTCACGACTTACCATCCTCTACTTTGGCCTTCAATTTAACTTCTGTCATTCAAGTCATTGCACTACTCACTCGGCTTTTTTGCTCTTTGCTCGTCGTCTGTGATTTATCCAGGTGGCTGTCCTGTGATCAGAGGAAATAAGTGGTCATCTACCAAATGGATGCATGTGGGAGAGTACAAAGTTTAAGAAAATTTTCAAGGTACTTGTCTTGGCTAGATTATGGCTGATAACATATAGTGAGTCGGGTAATGTTTGTCAAATGTTAACTATTTTCATCCAGCACAAGTATATATTTTAGCGTATTGCATTTAACGAATTCCACCTATTTGATGCATGCCGTGCACCGCATTTTATTGGCTCCGTGAGGCACCAGGCCTATGTAATAGTCTTTTAGAATGATCATATCCACATTTTCTAGTCAAATTATTGCCTTGCAAATTTTAAGCTTCTCTGCAGAATTTCTTTGCAAGAATCAGACCATGCGCCTTTTCTCAAACAAAGTAGTGTTGTAATGCTCGCCTATTTGTTACCTCAACCATTTGACTTCTCTTTTTTTTTGCTAGGAAACAACCGAATCATTGTCTCACTTGCTACAAAAAGTGACCAGACACTGTGATTAAGAGCTGCATTAGCAAACAGTCATACAAATTTTGAGAGGCCTCCATTGTTACTTAACCGCAAAAACATGCGTCTGTCAAATGACCAATACATGTGTACTGCCTAATTTGTTATACTAAGAATATTACATTCACTTGTGTGATGCATCTCTTTCAGGCCTGAAGTATCTCAAATTCTGCCACTCTCATTTTATGTATGTCTCCTCCCTTTTGTACTGTTTCTAGCTTACTTCTCCACTTGCTCTTGCTGCAGAAAGGTTTTAGTTGATGGAGAGGACATATATGCAGCCTCAATAAAAATACTCGCATTCTCAGAATGATGGCCCTTGAGTGTTGATTTCTATCGATGATAGCTGCAAAGATACAAACTCAGGGTGCCTAAGATATCTTCTGTACACCAGTTTTTCGAAGAGCCCCTAATATCTTTGTGAAATCCTCCGGTGGTGGGCGGGAAAGCTTCAATATCTCCCCAGTGTCTGGGTGCTGGAAACTAAAAGTAAGGGAGGGAAAAGAAGTCGATTAAAACCCAATTTACTGCTCAGTGACAGATTATGAAAGATTTATAGAATGTGGAACAAACTCCTACCCGAGAGCCAAAGCATGGAGGCAGGGCCGCTCCAGTTTAGAAACTAACTGCAAAAGCTGCGCGTGGCAACTTGGTGGAGTTTTGGAACGGAGCATTGACAACGCCTTGTTCTGAGTTCCTCCATAAACCTCATCTCCCAGCAAAGGAATCCCCAAGAACTTGGCATGAGCTCGGATCTAGTGAAATGAAGTAGGAAGTGGGAAACAAATCCAGCAAAGTAAACATTATGTTGCAGAAGTAGGAATATGCTAATATTAGAGCCTACCTGATGAGTGCGGCCAGTTTCCAGCCTCCACTCGACCAAAGCAGCACCACCGTTACCAAGTACTTCAATCACCTTGTATCTGTAAAAAAAAAATTTCAGATGTTTATTCATGGGAAGTTTCAGATAAGATGTGTTAATTTCTAAGGATACTCTTCATAAGTATTTCTAAAGGAAGTGAAGAATCTAATCTACAATTTTGGCCATTCACAGAAATTTTTTAGTTGCCTTAAATAAACTGAATCACCTACTAGCAGCGTGACGAGTGTGACCAGCATTGCCTTGGCCAGCTGCAGCAGCTATCATACGAATCCTATTATTAGGATCACGCCCGATTGGAACATCAACGCGGCCAGCAACTGGATGAGGAACTCCACAAGCGAGGCTGATGTAAATCCTATGTATTGTGTGCAGCTTAAATTGCTCGGATAGATGGGCATGAGCGCGTTCATTCTGCCAAAATAGGAACGAATCAATAAAAGTAAAAGCTGGACTTCAAGATATTCCAATGTTCAAAAAGTCTCACCTTTGCAACTACAAGTAACCCACTGGTACCTTTATCCAATCTATGCACTATCCCCGGACGAACAGAAGCTGCGACTGCGCTTGAAAGACCCTTTGAATATTCACCGAACTCGTCATCAAGCGCATCCTCCCCATCGCAAAGTTCTTTCTCATCCTTATACGAAGACGCAACAGTAGGAAGACTGCAATGGTGCAGAATGCCATTCACAAGAGTCCCTGTCGGATTTCCTGGCGCCGGATGAACCACCTGCAGTGACATAACAATCCTCAATAAGCATATTGCATAATCGCATGTATATCAAACCAATTCAAGCCCTGAGACATGAATTCAACGAGCTAGGACTTTTATCAAACACCATGTGTGCAGCTTTGTTGACCACCAATACATGGTCATCTTCGTAAACTATATCCAACGTTATATCCTCCGGTTCAGCGCTCAACGGCTGCAGCTCTGAGATTGTGCAGTCGACCCTGTCACCATCTTTCACATTGTACGAAACCTGCACTCAGAACAAAACCCTAAATCCCCAATCTTGCAAATGTCAAAATCATCCGAATCAGCCTATCATCTAAGAAAATGAGTCATATATTCTCTACCTTGCTGACAACACATCCATTGACACTGACCAACCCAGATTTGATACTGGATTCCACACGAGCTCTGCTGACTCCATCAATGCGAGAAGTTATCCACGCGTCAAGCCTAACCTTTCCCGACTTTACATCCGCCGTCTCGTTGAATTTCAAGCCGGAAAAATTGCTTCTTGAACCGGCGAGCGGTTCATCATTAGATATTAACTGTGTGTCGGTGGCACAACAAGCTCTGAAAATTCTGACAGCCCCAGAACGCGGAGAAGCATTTGAGGGAATTTGAGACAGAAAGGATGAGGCTTGGAACGCTGTGCGCGGAGAAAATGACGAAGAAGAGAGAGAAAGGAAAGAGAACATCGTCGTTCGTTAATGGCGGTTTTTTTTCTTTCTCTCGGATTTTGATTTTGGTTTAAATTAGGGTTGAAGATCAGTGGCACGTTCCGCAAATTTTAGATAAAAATAAGGGTACTTTCGTCATCTACCGGATAGAAAACGACGACGTTTCAAATTGAGACATGGAAGGGGTGACGGATTGACGGTTGGTCGTTGGATTGGTTTATTACAGGACACTTGATTGATAAAGCCCAATAGGCCCACAAAACAAGGCCCATTTCTTAGATGGAATTGGGCTTTTGGGCCTTGTCATGTTTTTAGCTTTATTGATTTTCAATTGGCAATTTCATTTCAATTATAATATTCATATTTTCTAGAATTATATCCGATTCATCCAAGTCAAAAATTGAAAATTTTACTTGTAAGAAAAAATAATGCAGATTTGTATGTAAAATCAATTACAAATTTTGATCATGAACGTACCAAAAATGAAAAGTATGTCATTTTTTAGCCCAACTACACAGTTCAATAATAACTGTATTTTGCTAGATTATTATGATTAATCTGGAATCGAATGTATAATTTAGATAATTGTATGTATTATTATTGTAATAAGTGTGAATAACATGATCTCGATTATATTGCGTATATACTTAGAGATAATTATGATATTATTTGAGAGACGGAATTCATGATTATCTCGATAATATCTTCTCGAGTAAAAGATGTATATGAATTATGGTCCCGGTCTATCATATCGTTCTCCAGTTTTTTACTCTCAAAGAAACTCACCCAATAGAAATACGGTTAGACTCTAAGCACCAACCCATTTTTTATACTGCATGTAACTTTCGGTAAATGAAATCAGGTACTTTTATTTTGCAACAATCAGATATGTTTAATTATTCTAGTATGAGTTTGATTTTGCTGATTCTTTTCCAGTGTATTGATTTTGATCCAACATATTTACCTCAACTTTACACGATATCTAAAAAATATATAAAGCAAGTTCAACTTAATCCATCAAGCATCACATCACAAAGACAACATACCATTTATTTTCAAAGTATGAGAATACTAAGCTTTATGATGAATAGATACGCCAAACCAAATTTATAATTTTTATTTGGAAATGTTTGACTCATTGGTTCCAAGTGTGTGACACAATGATTAATTTTTTCATCAATTGATTGGATTTGAACTTATCATTCCAGGGTCAATTTCATCAAAATAATTAGGAACTTGTCTTGTGAGTTGGACTTTGAATTTGAATGATTGTGGACTGATAGAGCAAAGTTCCATAAATTCTGATGAATAATTTAAATAAACTTAAAAAAAGTTTAATTAAAACGATTCGAATTAATCGAAAAGGAGTAACATTTATGCAATCTAATGAGGATCACAATCTCAAAGCCTCATCTCCACCTTGAATTTTAAGATGACTCATCTTCACTTAAAACGACGCATTTGAAACACGTTAAACTTTCGATCATATGCTCCACGCTTTTATTTCTTCTACCTAAACTAAAATATGTCTTCATGTACCGTTACATCGAAATTTAATAGGTCGGTGGACCAGACGGAGACCTTGATATTAAAATGGCTCGTCATATGAACAAATGTGATGCACATTTGCTAAACAAACTTCCAAATTGCACCATACCACACAAAATCCGAGCTCTGAAATACCCTTCATTTCAACTGAATAGTTTTTCATAAATATATCGTAAAATAAAGTTTATTTTAAAATTATTAAGTAAAAATGCAGTACAGTTAAATTAATTTCAGTTCGATTGTGACAAGTGTAAAAGGGGTATAGGGAAGAGGTTGAGCTTTGGGATGAATTATTGCTTTTACGACGTTGAGTGCACTTTGCCCTAGACCATTGGTCACTCCATGAATATCAATATTTATCAAGGACATTATTACCAACACCCACTTCATATTTATGAGGTTTTTGAGACATGCCATCATCATATATAGTGTCCCCTACCTTATCCATACATTGTCATTTTTGTTCTCCTAGACCCATCTTAATCCTAAATGATTAATGTTACAGTGGTCTGATGTTAAATGAAATGGTAAATATTTTATTCATTAGAGTTCGATTTCTGATGGTTCCAAATATTCGCTTTGATCGGTTGAACTATTACCTTACTAATAAGTGAGATAAATTTAACGTCTCATTTGACACAACACCCGTCTCCAATCCTAATCGGCTCTGTTTGTGCAAAACTCTGTTCTTCGATTTCAAAAAAAAAAAAAACTACACGAAGAAATTTGCAGCTGAAAAATCCACCAACAGAATCAACCTGGAATCAAACAAGCAATTATGTTCCGAATCTGAATTTTTATTATTGAAATTCAAGTAAATATTTTCACAATTCCTACAAAATCCGAAACCAAAAAACTGCAAAAATCTCAGCACGGATTCTCATTTTCCGGGGAGGTAGAGGTGAACTCCGGCTCGATTTTGGACCTGCAGAGGGGACAAACTGAGTGCTTCGAAAGCCATGAGTCAGCACATTGCAGATGAAACCCGTGGTTGCATCCGGGAAGCAACCGGGCCGGGTCGGTGGGCTCGATTTCATCCAAGCAGACCGCACACTCTGACCCGAGGACCAACCCGTGGCCGTTGGTTTTCGGAAGCTTCTCTAAGTCCGACGGAGAGAGACCCGTTTGAGGTGGTGGTTTAGAGGGTGAGTTGAAGTCATCCGCTTGGCTGGCGGCGTACCAGAGGAGGCATAGGTAGACGATGAAGACGGCGCTCATGCCGGCGCACGGGAGAAACAGAGCGAGAAAAACAGAGACCATCATCTTCCCTACCGGAAAATGTTCTGACGGGTTTTTGATGCCAAATTGGGCGCTGAGGTGGAGCCCGAAGCGGCGGCGCGCAGAGACCACCGGCTGGCGCACGGTGGATGCGAGATTGGACATGGAAGTAGCTTCGAGAGGTCGGGTTTTATACGGTCATGATCCTCGGATCGGGTCGGATCGGGTCGATGTTTAGAAGGCGGGTTTGGGTCAAATAGTTAGTTGGTTGGGAAGAGAGCGAAAGTGGTTACGTGTGTTTTTGTTTTCTTCTGATGTCTATTTATGGAAATGAGTAAATATAAATTATAAAGTAAGTTGGTGTGTCATAATATGCGCACCGCTTCAAAACTACGTCGTTTATGAATTTAATACTTAAAAGTTATATAATTTTTTATCTATACAACTTAACAAGTTAATGTAGATTATTGGATGTAAATTAATGACTAAAAAAACTGGTTGAAGAATGGGACAAAATGGTTTGTTTGAGGCTGACGTCATGGAGCAATGTAGCTGAAAACAAAGGTGGCAAAAGCTAGAGGTTTGCTGAAGTAAGCAAGCAAAAGATGACATCATCATGAAGTGCCCAGCCCTTTGGTTTGGTCTCATTCAAAAAGCAGTGGGCGACAACACCGGCTTCTTGTTGGGTGTGGGTCACTTGGTTCAACTGGTTCTATGTGGAGCTGGCATTTGGAATATGTACACTCACGCAAACTTTCATTTATGTATATGTTGCTCCTTTCATATGTACCTTTTGTACACCTAGACTTCATCCAAAATGTTGACTCTTCCGATACGTTGATTTGATTTATTATAAATATAGCTTGTTCTAACTATACCTGAATCATCGTCGTTATCTGATCATCTCTCTAGACCTCATCCTTAATATTAACTCTTGCGACGTGTCGATCGATCTGATCTGATTTATAAATCTAGTTCGTTCTAACTATATCTTATCATCATCACCTCGTGATTCTCCCTCTAGACTTCATCCCTAACGTTGACTCGTGTCGATAGGATCTAATCTGTTATAAATCTAGCTTGTTCTAACTACTTATAAAAATGTTATGCAATGATATTGAAGTGTTTCGTAATGGAGGTGTATACGATACAATCATGCGAATTAGGGTAATGATTGATGGATAATGTACATCAAGATGATGATGGATACTATGAATAGTTTGTTCCATTGAGTGCAAGAAATGAATTTGTGTGATGGAAAATGATAAGCAAGATGGTACTAGGAAAATGAGGTTTTGGGATTCATTGCTTGCCCCAAATTATAAGCAATGTCAAATTTGAGGGTTTGTTTTGCCTCTAGGTAAACGTGTTTATTATGAGTCAACACAATCACTTACTAGAATTGCCTCATTTAATTTCAAGTTACCTTTCATTGTTATCATGTGTATGTGTCTATAAAAAGGTCATATTGCCAAGTATATAATTAAGTTGTTTCAATCTCAAATCATTTTACGATTTGAAATTTGATATAAACCGATAAAATCATCAGTATCAAAACCCTAGATGATAAAATGCGAATAAAAATCTTTAAGGTCATTTCATAAGAATGTTTTCATTACATAAAAGATGTATCACTTTTTATAACTTAATATGAGATAATTATAAATGGAAGATCGTCAAAAAGCTGGTACATATATATTTTGCCGCAAAAATAAATATAATCATCCCTTAATAGGAATCTGTCCGCCAGAGTCTTAAGAGAGACAAAAAATAACTTATGCCTCAAGATAGAGAGCGAGACAAATGACATAAAATGTAATCTTTAACGTCGGTTCTTGAAGTGCGTATGACTTTATGTATACTTCTTTTTTTGGGTGCCTGTCTCATTTTTTTGGGTTAAATATAATATCCCAAAAGAGGAAATTGGAGGATCGAGAAGGAATGGTTATATTTTTTTTTGCAACCCAAAAAAAAATATATTTTGAACTCGGTTCTTTATGGCTCCGAATTTCAATATATAAGTTAAATTAAATTAAGTTAAATTTTATAGGACAGTATTGGTGAAAGTGAATATGAAACTTTTAAATTAAATACTTTATATAAAAATTCAGTTCAAAAAACAGACCGTTAACACTTTTGCGAGAACTTCTTATCGTTGACAATCTAACTGCACTTTAAGGTGCACATGATAGGAGCATTAGTGAGAGAGAAAACAGTGACTCAAAAACATAATTCACGAGACTTTGTCTTTGGTTGATGTCGAACTCCAAAAGAGAAGCTATGAATAATGTGAGAGATAATTATAATTGTAATGGTTTAATTTATTTTTGTGTCATTTAATTAAATTAATGGGCTGTGTTAATTCAGATTGTTTGATGGGCCATAAGATAGGCCCAGTTATATAACAAGGCACAAGGAACTCGATGGGCCGGAAATGTAGGCCCATTTATAAAACCACTCGTCTTGTATTTTAAAAATATTTTTGGGCTATTATATTATAATGGGCCGTAAATTGGGCTATCAATGGGCCCACAAATTGGGCCCTCCATGTTCAACAGTTACAAACTGCTTAGCACGACATGAGAAAAACCAGAGACAAAAAACACTCGCAACGTCAGAGATTTAGCGGGCGCAGACAACCTCGAATTCGAATCAAACAGCGAAAAGGAATCGAACCCACTTCAGTTCAATGGAAGCTAATCATCTCCAGTCCACCCTCGAATCGAAACCGATCGATAACAGCCTGGAAAGAATCGAATTGGCGGTGGAAGGTGACAAGGAGGAGACTGAGGAAGAAGAGTTGCAGAGACTGCTAAAACCTAATTTGGATGATCTTCCAGTGGAGCCTCCGTCTTCTGTCGAATTCAATTTCGTCAGATACTACGCCTTAGGTCTGTTGTTCCTGAGAAAGTTGTCATTTTTAATTCAACTTTTTTCCTTCTGAAATTGGATTGGGCTTTTGTAGATTTTATCAAGGAGGGTCATGATCAGTATGTTTATCGACATCCCAATGGGTAAAGTTTTAATCTTTTTGTAAATTCCCTGCTGAGTTCTGATTTCTGAATTGATGTTTTTACTTTTTTTGTGTAACTGTATCTGAGTTGTGATATGAGAGATTGGGTTTTTGGATTTGTTGATTCAGCTTGTGTGTGATTGGATTGGCTCCAACACATGTGGCTTTTAAAGATGATGGAGGAGTTACAGAAGTTGATTTCAATGTAGGGAAGTCTGATCGTGGTAGTGTGATGGTTACAGGGAAGCGCAAGCGAGTAAGTGTTTGTTTGCATACTATGCGCTATTGGCCTATTGCTACCTGTTGGTACTTTGTTGCTTGGAGTTAGTTCTACCGAAGACTTTTTTACATAGCTTGTTTTAGCGTTAGCATGTGCGTTGAGATCCGGAAGTGTTGCACTTTAGTGACGACGACTCAGCGTTATGACTAGGTTGTGTAGTAAAGCCTTCTAAGGCGATGTCTGATGTGAATAAAAATTAGGTTCTTTAAATTAGTGTGTTTTAGGGTGTGATTTCTTTGAAAATGTGTTTATATCATCTCGGCAATGGGCAGTGTTACTGCACATCTGTCTACTGTAATGAAATGTTTCGTGCAGAATGCACAACACTTTGAGTCGAATACAGCCCTGTGTAAGGTGAACACCAAGGAGGCGTCTTACATTGTCAGGTAGTCGCCATCTTCTCGTTCTCGGATGTTTTACACTTTGACCTACTGGGCTTTTTTATAATTATTACTCTTGTTATTACCATAAATAACTCTTCAGAACTACATTGGTTGATAGGTGCTGTGTCAAAGGCTCTTTGCTGGAAGTCAATAATAGGCTGCCGAAGCAACCGGAACTACTGAACTCGTCGGTGAGAATCTCCTTAAATTTAATGTGGTCTGACATCCAAAGCAGTTTGCATATGTATCGTTATCATGAACTGTCTAATTACTGGTTCAACTAGGACCATCGGCTTTAATGAGATCTTTAATATCATTCTTCTAGTTATTTCGAGTGCGCTGCCAAAGCCTTCTTTATCGATACAGAAGCATCACATGTCTTAAGTTTGCTTATCATGGTTTTCTTGTCATGATACGCATCACGGCATAAGTATATTCTTGTCAATGTTCCGTTGCATAAAATCGGCATGTATTGTTCGATTCGAGTTATTTACTTTGGCTTTGTCAATTGCAGGCCGATAGAGAAGGATACATCGCCATTATCATGCCAAAACCTGCAGATTGGCTCAAGATCAAGAGTTCGTTAATCAGTCACGACGATTACATCAAATTAAGGAAAACTTAATCAATTGCTAAAAACATGCCGGATGATTATCATCTTCAAGCAGATACCGCCTTCTCCTACTGCCCAAACCAACTTACGGTGCTTATATTTCCAAGTCCGGATTTCCAAAGTGAAGAGTGCTTATAAGGTACAACAAGACTATGACACTTGGAGAATGAATTCCATCCAGTGCCGGTATTTTTACCCGCCCGAAACTTATTTTCCCTACGTTATTTATTTCGTGTTGTACCATTCATTAATATGAGAAGGAATTTCTTTTTTATCCGTTTCTTACATATGATCGAGCTTTGACCTATCCTTTATTTTTATTTAGAAATCCTTGATACGGTATTTCAATAGGATGAACTAGACGCAAAGTTTCTTCCAGCAACTTTGGAAAATGGATGGAGTAAGTGGAACCCATCTTAGCGACATGTTTTGTGGTTGTATTGCTAGTTTTAGATTTAGACAGGTCCTAGAATCTTTAAGTGTACTATGAACGAAATACCTACGGTTCAAATCATCTTCAACTTGCCGCATCGGTGAGATCATTTGCCTAGTTCTGATCTTCAACTTGACCCAAGTTGTTGGGGCAATGTTCCCCGATTTTTAATATAGCTTTCACTATGACATCCTTTGCTGTTTTTCTTGGCTATGTAGAGATGCATAAGAGTATAAGACGATACAATCTTATGGGACTAGATGCTTTCATTTCAGTCGTTTTCTTATCTCCTTATCGTCGATTCTTTAGTCTGTACTCTCTTTTCTTTTCCTTCTTTTACTCGAACTTTTATTTTTCTTGACCTTCGTTATCTTGCTAAAATATCTTCTTTGCTGATATTTTCCTTTTTTGGGCCCCTCATTATACTAAGCTTGAGCATCTTTCAAGCTCGGTTTAAGGTAGGAATCATTTGCATCCCTACACTAACTTCATTCTACTTGAACATGTCCATTTCATTTATGTCGCTTCATATTATAACACAGCCAATGTTGTGTCATGACTAATCCGAATCTCAACTTGCAGGAGCGCAGCTGAGCTCACAAACGGATGAATCTGGCATCAGTATCTGCAGAATGGCTGAAGTCATCTTGCAATAATAATTCGTATATTTAACAAAGTTCTCTCGTTTTTAGTGTTACATATCTACTCTTGGGTACTACTTTCATGCCTTTTTTTTTTTCTCTAGTGGCTCGTCGAATATGACCTTGACCTGATTTACTTATGCCTGAGTTTATGTATTCACTGATGCATTCATAAAGATTGCTTTTTTTTTGTGGTTCTCTTTGTCAGTACTTTGCAGGTCACTGATGGTAAAAAGAGATGAAATCAGTTGGGTAGAGTTTACTGGTGGAATCTGAGTGAAACCGAAACCGGGTAAATACTTGTTTGCTGAGTAAATACTTGTTTACAGATCAACCATGGAAGATGATTTTTTACCGGATTTTAAGCGGTTGAGTTTGATCCACAGGTTGAGGCTGTGACCATTTAGGAGCTGTAATTAATTGGTTACCTGATGGAGTTTGGAGTCTGGACCATGGTGTCATTTAAAAGCTGCTAGGTACAATACAAAAATGACAGCAGTGGGAATCTATCAGCATGCTCTCAAAATCCCTTTCTTTATTGTCCATCACGAAGCTCCCTCATCACACTGGAATCCTCCATGGAAGAGGTATGGAAGGATATCACAACTCTCTCCTCCTCCCACCGCAGCTATCTGCCAGCCGCTGTTGTCGCGCATCATCAGTCGTCTCTCCATGAGTTTCTAGCCTCACCCATGTATCCATCGACAGAAAGCTGTGATCTTAGAATACCCAGTTGGGCAGGCTCTCAGAAGAAGAAGATCAACAACAAGGCCTGCTCGAAAAAGTTGACTGATCAGAGCAGCAGACCAAGCCAGCAAATTTATGGAAGCTTTCTGTGTGGCCACAGCTCTCTTATGCTGTCTTCTGTTTTGGAGACCTCTCCTTTCCCACCCCAGAAAAAAGACTCAGAGGATGATAATGGCTGTTGTGACAGAAGATATAAGCGCAAGATGAAGAACAGAGAATCAGCCACTCGGTCCAGAGCTCGCAAACAGGTATATAACTCTCAACTGTGAGTACATCCGTCTGAAGTTTTGTAACAGTTTGATCTGAAAACCTGCAGGCTTACACGAATGAGCTGGAGCTTGAACTTGCCCACTTGAGGGAGGAAAACGCTATGCTGCGAAGACGGCAAGAAGAAGTGAGAGATTTATTCTTGAATACATGTCCATCTTCAGTTTTACAACTTTGCTTATCTGATCAATTATGTTCTCTTGCAGATCTGCTCAACGGCTGGAACTGTGGCTCCGGTTGCCAAAAAGAGCACACTGCTTAGAAGCCTCACTGCTCCATTTTGAGGAAGAATCCTATTTTGAGGAGCCATCCCTTTTATGGTTCTTCCCTGTGTCATATGTCTGTCAGGATGCTGATATCCTATTTTGGTCGGCAGTTAATATTCCAGAAAAGGGTAAGCAAGGAGATAAAAGTGAGTAGGTTTCATGTACAGAGAGTAAGATTTCAGCATCAGATTTTCAGAGTGTTGTTCTGTATAGTGAGGAATTGCAGTTATGCAGGAGGAGTTCTTGAGCTAGTTTTGATTCTGCGTTTCAACAACTGTGGATGGTATGGAAATAAATGATGAGTTTGGGGCTGCCTGCCACTAGCAGAAATGGCTAATTCTTCCAAAGAAACATGGGCCTTTCATTAAAGTAAAGGTGAAGCTTCTTGGTTTTTTACCCAGTTGATGTGGTCAGTGTTTTTCTGCAGATAAAAATATTGTTGGGGGACAGTGGCATAACATAGACAGAATACTAGGTGTTTAAATGGTCAGCAATCTGGACAGATAAATTAGAAGCTAAATGTTTAGTTAACTAGCATAGACGAGGACATTGGTGGCTTCATGCTTCTACTCAAAAGCCCACTGGTTCTCCCTGCGAACTTCCTCTTCTTCCTCCGGAGTGAAGTCGTTCTTGATGTTGAAGGTCTTGCGTATTTCTTCTGGGGTTTTTCCCTTGATCATGTCTGCAACGGTTTCGCATGTCAGATCCAGCAATCCCTTGATGTTCAGATAGTTAGCAGCCTGGGGATGGTTAATGAAAACCATCAAATTTAGGTTCCGGTGTCAAAAGAGCACAGACAACTCAACACCTTTATTAATGTAGTTTTGACCCCGACCTAGGAGAACCACGAGTTCAACATAATTTGCAAAGTAGATTATGGACCTAAGAATCAAGCTGACCACATATAAATATATAATTGTAGACATGTCACTATGGTACTACCACATTAAAAGGGCTATCAAATCAGAAAGCCTATAAAACGAAGATAAGCCTAGCTATAGTGATAAGAAGAAACGAACATAGGAGTTAAGATGTTTGACGAAAAAACATCACCTATTGCGATAACCAAACAAAGGACTATAATTTTTTTTTCAAAGTGCCGCCATTTGAACTTTTAGTTTAAGAAAAGTCATGGGTTGAAGTTTTATTTAAAATATGCCATCTATTTTGAAAGATGCTTTAGGGCTTTTCAAAAAAATAGATTTTCTAGATCCCGTCAGCCACACATTGGCTCTTATGTGGCATTTAAACTGAAAGACACTTTTGAGAAAAGCAATTTTCAGTATAAAATAAATTTTGTTAGTAATGTTCCTGGTATGAGCGACTTTCTTTTTAAATAGATATTTGTATTAATTGGATTTTGGGTTAAACTCCACGTGCTGACTGGATCCAAGAGATCAAAATTTTTGATAAGACGGCTTTGGCAAGAGTGCTTTAAAAAAATGACATATAATAAATGAAACTTTGACCCATGACTTTTCCTAAACTAAAAGTTCAAATGGTGGCTCTGTGAACATTTTCTCCAATCTCTAAAAAAAGCACAAAAATATGTTGATGCATTCATCAAAAGAGGGGAAGTAAACAACTCACTGCACACAAATGGGACTTGGAATATGAACAAAAAAGTCACTACAGAATACTACAGAAAAAATCACATGCGTGATCAACAAAAGAATAAATCAAGAGACCCACAAAACTACAAAGCATACCTACAGCTTCATTACAAACACAAACCAACAAAAAGACAGAAATCTCAGCACACCACATTACAGTGAAATTGACCCTAAGATGTGGGCTTGAATTAATTTTCAGCAAAAGATTAATTCAAGCCCAGATATACGTCCAGAGGAAGCTAGCAACTAGTAGTATGCAACACAGATAATTCAACCAATCCATGAGCCCAACTAATGTCCATATGATCCTAGCTCAACCATTTCCACAACGATTAACACACATCCACATCAAACAGTAAAACCCACAACCTGGACCATAAATCAGCAACACCCACGAAACCCCAAAACCATAACAACAGAAAGCAATCAACAAGTCCAAATGCAGCACAAACCAAAACCATAATTCCACAAATCAAGCCCCAGCGTAAGGAAGTAATAGAACGAAAATTTCAATACCAGAATGAGATCAAAAAGCGTAGCTTGATCAACTTTAACAAACTCCGCATCAAAAGCCTTCAACTCATCATCAGCTCCACTTCCAGCCTGGACCGCCTCGACATGCTTCTTACAGTACTCAACCACCTTAGCCAATATCTTACTGTTGACGTTCGGCAACGGAATCCCGTTGTCGGCACAGTCGTCTTCGACCATGTGCTTAATCGTCTGCGACTCGAGAGCCACGATCTCGTCCACGATGAAAGACTCGCCGTCGGAGCTGAGGAGAGTGAGCTTCTTATCCGACATGGTTGATGAATCTACCGGTCCTTGGATGGTTGGTGTTGACAGATTGCTGCAGATTGGCAATCTAGAGAAGAACACAAAACCCTAATTTGAGAAGAAAAAATAGAGGATAATGATGAGACGAACTGGAGAGGAGATATCGATTGGCGAAGGTATTTTTGTTATATTTCTAATTCAGCCCCTCAAGTTTCTTTATTTGAAACGACGCCCCCTTTCTCGAAAGCGTTACATGGACTGATGAAACGACACCTCGTCGTCCGAAAGGCTTCGACTGTTACTGGGCCGAAGCGGGAAAAGCCCAATAGAAATCTAAGTCGGTAAGAAGTCCATAACGGAGACGCAAACCGCGTCATTAGGAACGACACCGTTTTATTATCAATCTCACTATATATAAACCTCTCGTGTGGTAGAAATCGCTAACTGGTTTGAGAAACTTAATTCTCCCTTCTCCCTATCCGACGCTTCGATCAGCCTGGAAATTTCCCGCTAGGTTTCTCCCATCTCGACCGCTGTTCCGCGTTTTCGATACGGCGATCGTCTTCTCCATCGATTCCTGTTTCCAGTTTTATCCTTTTTGTCTGTATTTCGGATTCACGTGAAACCCTAAATCGTTCGATTTAGCGAACCGAGCCCTAATTATTTTAGCGAGGATGTCTCGATGCTTTACTTATCCGCCGCCCGGCTATGTCAAGGCCAGTGCCTGTGAGGATGCCTTGATCGAACCGATTAAGGTTGGTTGAGCTTTTCGCAGATTTGATGCTCAACATTGACTGATCTGTATTGTGTATACGGCTGTGAAATCGTGGCGTTCAATTGGTTGCTGAATCCAATTTGTGTAGGATGTGGTGTTCTTTGGATTTGATTTTTGATTTGGGTGGAGATCTGGTGACTTAGTCTAAATCTGAAATTGAATTTTAGTGACGGACATGTGGTTCCTGGATTTGATTTGAACTAGAGATTGGCGTACTGACTTGTGCTAAGCATAAGTAATTCCAATCAAGAAACCGAAGACTTGCGGTAGTTGATTGTTGATATTGGTCAGAAGTAAGATAATGATATTTCCTGTTTTTTTTGGGTTCTAGTTTTTTATAACTTGGTAAGCATGTGTTTTTTAGTGGTTCAGTCGGACATTATTAAATTTTCTTTTGAAAATTGTGACATTTCAACAAAAAACACAAAATATTTAACTTCAGAGTATGCTTAAATAGATGGTTCTGTTTTTAGAAGTCTTCCAGAGCTGTAACTGAAAACTTTGCTGAATGGGCAATCTGTTAATTTGTCATTGTTTAACATCATTGGAAGGGTATTATTGTATGTGTGATTTGGATGCAAACAAGTTTTTGAAGTCACCTCGTATGAGCCTTGGACTTTTAGCCTGTTTGAGGGTTGTGTAAATTTATGGTGCCTGTTCTGTATCTTGTTGAAGGGTTGTTATCTGAGCATGTGTTTAGTAAGAAATTTCATCCTGGCAGAGTTTCCTATATGTTTTTTGTTTTCATTGGGACTGCGAATGTTAGAGTGAAGTCAGCATGTTGCAGCGTGCTACAGTTTTCATGTCAGTTTTCTTGCTTTCGAGAGCTCAAGTCCTATGTGTGCGTGGAAGGGTTCAATCTGGGTGAAATGTGTGGGCCTACTCATGTCATTGTGGTTAAGACGAGATTTGTTCGCTAGTGTTTCCTGTTTCCCTTTGTCTGTCTCTAAAACTCTTCCTATGGTAAAGCCAAAGACTGAAAAGCAAAAGGAGAAAATTAAACGGGAAAGCAAGGAACAAAAAAGAAGAGAGAAAGAGGAGAGAAAGAAAGATAAGAAGAGGGAAAAGGAGAAGTTCAAATCTATTCAGGGCATTTATGGTGCTAATAAGAGAAAGAGAGATGCTGGTGGATCGTGTAAATCATTGGATGAGAGCTCGGCCGAAGTCCACCTACAAAAGAAAAATGAACATGAAGCTGAACAGCTGGAGAGAAGTAGCCTCACAGAAGAATATGGACAGCCAATAATATCTAAGAGTCCGTGTTACGCATCTGACGGCACTCAGAGCAAAACCAAGAAGAGTAGAATAGAGCAGGTCCCTTCTAACAGGAGCTCCGCCACTCAAGGTTGTTGTTTTGCTCTTGGATTCTTATCAATCGCCTTTATTAAAAAAATCTAGATTTATTGTTTTATTAACATTTGTGTCTTTTATTCCAGGTAAAGTCATACGTTTTAAGCTTAAACGTAGAGAGCCTGAGCATGCTTCGCCCACTGATGACATACCATCAACCTCTGGTAGGACCAATACCCCCGTCACCAAAATGTTCGAATCCCCTCCGTTTACGAATCCGTCCTGTGGAGTTGCATCAGTTCCCATACCAGTTAATACAAAAGAGTCATTTTTAACACCAGTGGAACAGTTGTCCCTCAATGCAATCCCAGCTGCCAAAGGAAGTGATGCATTACCTTTATGCATTTCATCTGTAAAGAAAACTCAAAAGCCCAAGTCAGAATATGAATCCCTCTTTATCGAGTGGGTTCCTCCTCCACTTCATTTTGATGCAGTGGAAGCCAATGCTGATGAACAATGGCTGCTCCCACGCACGAAACAAGTGGCTCAAAATAAGGGAAGTGTGAAAGCCTACGACGGCCTGTCAGGTCAGCATATGACCTTGCTATGTCCTCGTGCTCACCTGCTGCAAGAGTTGGATCTCTATGCATTGCCTTACACAGTTCCATTTTAACTGCTTGGTTGAATCAAGCTCTCCTATTGTAGTTGTACATGAACAATACCAACCTGATGTATTTCCTCTTTATCTACAGTAGCCAATAGCAAAGTTTTGTCTCATTTAACAGAGGAAAATCATGTGGCCTAAATCGAAGTGTTTCATTAGACATCAATTGTTCATAGGACAGCAAACATTACATATCATATTTGTCATGCATCATCTCAACTCACAGGAGAAAAAAACTAGACAGCAAGTCTTAGTCACTGATTACACAGAAAACACCACAATAAAGAAAGCCAAATCAATGCTAACATGTCAGCTTTAGTCTATACATCAAGCTTTGAAGCTTGTTAGGAAGTGAAACGGCACAAACTAGAGGTGTCAATCTCGATACTTGCAGGTACAATTGTCATTCCACCCTATCTAGAATTCTCGTGTTGATCACAGTATTGAGCAAGCTCCCTTATGTGACTTTCGCTTCTTCTTCTTTTGCTTTGGGGGTTGAAGCACTACCTTGATTGCTGCGTCGAAAACAGCCTTCACATTCTACACTCAGAAAATAAATGTTGAGTTTTCAGTTCCACCATCACAAATGATGGTGTAATGAAGAGATACGGGGATTTGAAATTATATTCTTACCTGCTGAGTTTTCGAACTGCATTCAATGTAATAGGGTGCTCCAATGAGCTTCTTGAGTTCCTCGCCCTTCATTTGGATCAAATAAACATTAAGACATCCCCACAACCATGGACACAACAAAATCTGTCCCAGTTTTCTGTTGCATCTTATTTTACAAGTAGCACTGTTTATAGATAAGTGAAAGTTTCACCCACAATTTCATCGTTCAATGATGACGTGGTGCAGTTTGCTGTGTTTTATATAGCACAAATACCAAAGATAAGAATAGGATGTTTGGAGTTTTTTTTACCTGAGCAGAAGTTATAGGTACCGCGCCTGGCCGGTCTAAGAACTGCTTATCTTCACGAAGATCTGCACATTGGAATATGAAAGTTGATTGAGTGGTTCGATAGGGAGGGACGAGTGTAGTTGCTTGATTAACGAAAATTGCAACGAGACAGACAGCCATATCACCTAGTTTTGTCCCAACAAGAATAATTGGAACACCTGGCGCATAATGCCTGAGTTCAGGGATCCACTGCAAGTAACGCATTGCAAAAACACATATTATTGAATCAGTTTCAGAAGAGAAGAATCAGTAGCATGAGGTTGTGCTGTGATGGTAGTTAAAGGAAGTACCTTTTTCGCAACATTTTCGTAACTCGCCTTGCTAATCAGAGAGAATGCAAGAATAAAGACATCAGCCCCTCGATAACTCAAAGGCCTAAGTCGATTGTAATCTTCTTGACCTGTTCAAAGATGTGTGAAATGTGAATACAGTTTTCTTAGAAATAAATAGTAGACCCGAATCGAAGCATCTGTTCAAAAGTTCCTGAAGCATTACCAGCAGTATCCCATAAACCTAAGTTAACGGTGCTTCCATCCACCACGACATTTGCACTGAAGTTGTCAAAGACAGTGGGAACGTAGTCCTGACCCAAAGTAACAATTAGCAATTCTCAAGTAAGATAAAAATATTGAACTTATGTTCAACATCGCCGCATAAGTTGGATATGCGTTAAATACAGAACACATTTATTCAAATTAAAGTGACACCATACGTAATAATTTTCTGCAAAACAAGAAAAAATATGTTATAGAGACGAAAGCTGTTTCTCAGTAATGTTCATGACAATGGAAAGTTGGTAAGCATAAAACATCAATTGAAAGCAAAGATGGCGGCCACCAGTAGTGAATTAAGAACCGTATTTTGCTGGGGCAAAATGTTTCGTGGTGCAGTTTGGTACTTCAAACCTTATAAAGACGAATAATATAGCGCATTATGTATTTAAGGTATCCGGGTCTCTCAGGTATAAATTTTTTGTTACTACGAGTAACAATTTTTTAGGCATAATCCTTTTTTATAAACCATTGGGGGAAAGACATTTTTTATGGAGCTCGAGTAGATTAGCCCCGGGCAGCCACTGTTACCATAAAGTATTTTATCAAAAACGACAAAAGATGTGAGTCACTTCAGAGTATCAATTATCATTGCTTTCTTGTTCAAACATTGTACCAAATACCATCGGATCGGTCATGGAAATTACATGCAGATATCATAACGACATGATCTCATTACCAACTGTGAAATGCGTAAATCATGCATAACTATACTTAACCTTCATTTATAAAGTCTTAAAGAAGCTCTCTTGTAACAAACACCCAAATTAATGCGAGATTTCAACATAGTTATACAACACTACATAAAAAAAAAGGTCTAAATACGGATCACATCAAACAAATTTGCAATCCACTGCAAGGACATGAATCAAACATGAAAAACACCCCAGCTGAACACCTCGACAACCTCCACTACCCACAAAAATTCCTTTCTCATCATTTACCGGACAGAACATCATTAACTAAATTTATGTCTTCCAAAAATACTTCAACTATAAACACTCAAATGCCCTCAAAAGTCAATCACTGTAACATTCCCATTCTTTTTTCCCAATCCTCACTACCACTAGTTTAATTCAAATCACTAAACATAGGACTCCAATCTGCAACACCAGTGAAAATAACCAGCTTGAAATCAGATAAAGACATTGACCAACACGTAAGCAAATTTACAAATACACAAGGAAACCCCAATCAAGAAAAAGAGGTGAAATTTGAAACCAGGAAGACTCACAGTAGGAAAAGTGTTACTGGTGTAAGAAATCAGCATACAAGTCTTCCCAACAGCACCATCCCCAACAGTCACACATTTTATAAACCTAGAAGCACTCATCTCCTTCAGATCTGTTGATACTCACTCCTCAGCCTCCAACTCCAAAACCTGCTCAACAATGCACCACTTCTCAACTCAGCATAACCCAAAACCCTAACAACAAATGCGAACCTACCCACTTCGCCAAAACGCGTGAAGAGCGCAAAGTGAGCAGATTCAGACGAAAAGGATTGAACTTGAAAACCAAAACCTATAAAAAAATGTGGAGAGGATGAGAAAGATGAGACCTTTACGCAGCCGGAGATGGATTTGAACGGAGTGACGGATAGAAACGGACAAAGTGACAACGCTATCCAGCTACTCCCTCTCTCTCAAACTCTCCCTCTTCTCTACTCTCCATTATTGACTGTCTTTACTTAAATGCCATTACTCAACCTTCGCCATTTCACTTTCAGACATTTCTTCAATTTCAAGTTATTTATTGAATATTTCTTTCACTTTTTTAAAATTATTTCTCCATTTTTTAATTTATTTAAATGATAAAACATAAATTTTATTTAATATCGTGCTACTCATCGATCAAATCACATGTCAGGTACCAACACCCATTGTTTTGATCTGAATTTAAACATATAAATAAATATTCAAAATTGAATGTCTGAAATTTTAAGTTCAAAGAACGGATAAACTATATAGTTTAATCTCGTGTCGAGTTTCTTAAATTACAATTAGCAAGTTAAAATTTGAATGGATTGAAAGTGTGGCAATAAACTAAATGTGATTGGAATGTCGTGACCCGCAAATCACGGTGCCTTTATATTGAATTTCATTGTGGTACAAGGTTGTCACATTTAAGTAATTTTGAAATAAAACAATGAATTGTGTAGGGCACAATTAAATAAAAGTAGATTGGTTGCTTTGCCATGTGGTGCATTGGTTGAACCATATATCACCCAATATTCCAACCACTTCTTTCCCACCATGTATCATCATCTTCTTCTTCATTTTTGTTGAATTCAAATTTAAGTCTCAATTTCACAAGAGATTCCATATCTAAGCATGTGAATTTATTACATATACCGAATCACATTCTCATATGACTCAAAAGTTTAAGTTCAAGAGTCACGGTTTTGTAATCCAATACACCATAGCAAACTATCATTCAAATTATCGATAGATAATTTTTTCAAGTGTTTACCTCTAACAATGCATGATGAGTTACAACTTGAACCCTAGCTAAATTCTACATGTAAGCTTCTGAGATTATATTGTTGGAAAGGGATTTGTGAAATATTTTGTCAAAAAAGAGAAATGGGTAACACTTTAACGGACCGATTTGGATAAATTAGCTCTATTTATGATTATAAACGGTGTCGTTTAGTGATTTTGTAACAAGCTAATATCAAAAGAGGATGTCATTGTTTTGTTTGAGGGTGAGTTTAGTTAATTTTTGTTGGAGAATTGGATTGGAAGTTAATTAGACAACTTGGTTGATGGGTGTTGCTTAACAATCTTGAAATGGTAGATGGAAGGTTGAGAAGCCCCACTTTTTGTCTCCCATGGACTCATTTGCTTAACTACTAAAGATGGTCACTAGGGCCACTACTACCTTCATTTACCTTGTCATATGTCCGACCTCTTTCCTCAAAACGATGAAAGCTACAATTGCAAATTGGCAAGGTAATGGTCTCGAATTGGACACATCTCAATTGGTCCCAACTCTCAACATGATGGGTCACTTTCTTGATGATGTTTTGCAGACATATTAGCTAGAATAGGGCTTTCACATGATTTCGCATAAGGCTTAAGAAAGAAGGGATCATTAGTCACTGTCGCAAGTCGAGATGATTCGAATTGTTCGTAAATTTTTTTTTTGACATTTCATTTATAATTAGTTTCACGTTCAGTTATAAGAATGTATATACTTTATAAGATGGTGTCACTAGTTTTGACTTAGCCTCATTTAAGAAAAATCGGCCCAGTTTAAATGGGCCCGCTTTATTCCACCATCAGGCCCAATAGGCCCAATTGCAGAAGCTTCCACTTTAAACGCATCAAACGAAGCATAATAATCTAAGGAAAAGTACAAACGAAAGGAACCAAAGACGCGCTCTTCAATCATCACTTGATAAAAAACACAAGCGGTTGAAGCTTCATGGAAGTCGAAAAACACGGCTAAGATCGTCCGATGAGCCACCGGCCTTGGCCTCGGCTTTGCAGCTGAGCTTAGCCGCCCTTTGCCTCATAAAAAACTTGGGCAAGGGCAAGCTGCTCGGATGCGGAGAAAGAGTGAAGACCAACTCTGAAACCACCCTCTCATCCTCCCGGCTCCGACTAGATTGTATCATTTTATTCGATGTACCTTCCTTTGGCTTAGTTTTGGGATTGTTACCCGAGTCATGGCTCTTGGGCTTCCGAGCCACGGCGTTCATCCTCCCGCTGCTGGTCCGCAGCGGGAGCGATGAGTGCTGTGGCCTGGTCGGAGGAAGCGGCAGCAATGGCGGCCGGAGCTGAACTTGCATCAGCCTCTGACTCGGCTGATAATGGCTAGGAACCAAGCTTGTATACGCATAGGGATGTGGTGACGATAGCAGCCCGTTATCGATACTATTGTATCGCATAATCGGCCCTCGCTGCTGCTGCGCCATCTTCTGCTTCTCCATTGATTCGAGCTTGCATACAATCGATAAATCCCAAATCTAAACCCCTCTGCTTTTCATAATAAGCGAACCCAAAACCTTAATCGATAAAGGCTGAGATCGTGCGATCTTGAGGGAGAAGAAGAGACCATGAATCTGATTCTGGAGGTCGACCCAGATCGGTGATATTTATATACACAACATTGCAGTACAGTGAGGCAAAATATAATCAAGATTGAGTTCTGAATATGTCGATATATTTATAGTAACTGGACAGGAAATAACGGGTTTATAAACGTGGTTGACATAATAAAAGGGTTGTGGTTCTGGGGACAGCCGATGTGGTCGGCTACCATCTCCAGACCAGGACCGGAAGATCCTGTTGGGGCGGCAGCCGCCAATTTAATCTCAACCGTCCGATTAAATTTCCAATGATGTTGATTTGTCGTGTTTCGTTCCATGAGGCTCGGTAACAGCGAGTGATAAGGATTTTGATGAAGGCTCCATCGTAGTCGTACACGTGGAGATTCGGTGCGGTTGTGACGTCGGGTTGCAGGGATTTAAAGTTTAGGACAGGTGTCATCAGATGAGTGGTGCGGGTTAGGGGTTCGAATTAATCGAATTGTAGAGGGGTTATGCACATGGTTTAGTGCAAATCCATTTACATGTGTGACTTTTTACCTACATTCCAACTATTACCATTTTCTAGCTCGTGAAAACTATTTAAGAGGCTTGCACGGTAAATCTAACTAGTCGATGTGAGATCGTAATATTATTTATTTTTTAAAAAAATCAACGTCTTCGTTGGCCCACTCTGAACGGCTTTCACTCTGACCTTTTCGACAATCAGATAGCCCTTTTCCAGGTCGTCCCTTCCGAGAAGACCCACGACGGCCCACTCTAAGTGGCTTCACTTTCGCCACGTTGGGCAATCATGTAGCCCTCTCCTAGATCGCTCCCTTCGTGTTGGCTCTCAATGAAAGTATCAAATGTTTGCTCATCACAAAAGACTAGTCTAATGTGGGAGAGAACTCCTTAATATTATATCTCACCAGATGGTTTCCATCTAACCGATGTAGGATCGTAACCGTTGTCGTCCTAAATCCTAAATCTTAAATCCTAAACTCCGAATCACTCTTAAGTTATGCCCGTGAAAACTCTATGAGAAGCTATCAACATCACACACGATATCACCATGACCTAAAATACATGGTGGTCTTGATTGATTGGTTTAAGTACAATGGAACTTTATTTAGGCACGCATACCCTAAACTTATTCTTCAGCCACTTCCTTAGAATGGGAATATATATGCACTAATGCGCAATGCATGTACATCTTCCTCATCTCGCCCTCCGGGGGTTGATAGATACTCACTAGGGCTTGCACGATTGAGTGGAGCTAAACCCTACATGTTTTTGCGGAGTGAGCTTTCTTTTGGATAATAAATTATTCGGATGAGAGATGTAGTGCATGAAATCGTAAGGCCGGAAGATAGAGTAAGAAAAAGGTCGTAGCATCAATTTTGGTGCCCATCGGTCATATTTATTCCTTGGAATAATCAATATGTTCCTTCCTTTATAAAGCTACTTTTATGCCACTTTCTTGTGAAGTTGGAGTCAACTATGCAACTAAACATACATATAGTCAACTCCCTTATAGCTAATCATACTTCTATAGTTTATCAGGACGTGATCTAGTAGAAAAAGAACGTCAAAATATTTTAACCATTAAGATTCGATTTCTGATGAAGTCAGAGCAAAATATGTATGAAAGCGTAACGTTTTCATATGCAACAAAAACCCACAAATCTAAGATAAAATTGTCCCACAATTTGGACATTTTCAATTAAATGCGACAATTGCGTAAAAACAAAAAGAGTGGACTTTTTTTCACTCAACATTGTTATCTCACTAACTGCCAAAAAAACACTGATGCAAAAAGCGTCTTCTTGCATAAAGACATGGACAGGCTTTCCCCTATTGGGCCCAGCACTGCAGGTCAAGGCCCAACTTCGTAGCTGAGACTTCGGTCAACTGCAGTAGATGACAGAAACGCAGACGAGGCAGATTGGAGTTGGATTAAACGATGCCGTTTAAGTACTTAATTGAAGGGTAGTATTGTCTTTGAAGAACTGTGACTGAAATGAGTAGCTATCAATCAATCTGTCAATGGCGCCTGACATTCAATCTAGCTAGGTCACGCCGTTAAGTTAACGTCTCTAGGCTAAGAAAATCGTGAATGAAATTGAACCGTTTGGTCTTGTACAACATTTGTTCTTAATCAAGTCTGGTCCAATTTTTGTTACCAAATATTATTATCTATAAATTAAAATGTTATCCATATTGCCCCATTTTCTTAAAAATATATTGCATTTTCTTTCTCTTGAAAACCAAATATTCCATTTGATACAAATCTCGGTTCAAACCGTCATTGGCCTTTTAAAACGAATCAATCAAACCGGAAAACAAAAACGGTTCAATTTCGTGCTGGACCAAACCGTCAACTCCGTCATGTAAATATAACGGCGTGAGAAATGACCATTAAACCCTTCCTGCAAAATGACTGTCTGCATTTGCCAACTTCTAAACTTTCTGCAAACTTTTTATCTATTTTCAAGCTTTCAATCATCTTCTTCTTCTTCCACTCGAATCCTCTCTCCTTCCACATATTCGATTCTCTATCGAGCATAAATCCAACCCCATCTGTCCATTCTCATCTCATCAACAATGGCGGCCGCAAGACTCCTTCGTTTCGCTCTGCTTTCCCTCCTCATGTTTGTGTCCGAGGGTCAGGATTTCCAAGCTCTGATGAAGCTCAAGTCCGCCATGGTCGGAGCATCCGACCTCGCGCTCCAAGACTGGCAATACCCATCTCCCGCTTCTTCCCCGGAAGCTGCACATTGCTCATTCTCAGGCGTCGTTTGCGACGAGGAGTTCAGAGTCACGTCTCTCAACGTCTCCTTCCTTCCCCTACTCGGTGCCTCACTCCCGCCTGAAATCGGCCTGCTGACCAAGCTCGTGAACTTGACGATCGCAGCCGATAACCTCACCGGCAAGATTCCTGTTGAAATCGGGAACTTAAAGTTTCTCAAGGTGCTTAACGTTTCCAATAACAAGTTTGTCGGGAGCTTTCCCGGCAGCGTGACGGCGAGCATGGCGGATTTGGAGGTTCTTGATGTGTACAACAACAACTTTAGCGGATCGCTGCCGTTGGAGGTTGTGGGGTTGAGAAAGCTGCTTCATTTACAGCTCGGCGGCAACTACTTCGCCGGCGACATTCCGGCGAGCTACGGCGACATTCTCAGCTTAAAATACCTAGGATTGAACGGAAATGCTCTCTCCGGCACCGTACCCGCTCGCTTGTCAAACCTTCCCTTTATTGAAGAATTGTATCTCGGTTACTTCAACGTGTACTCCGGCGGGATTCCTCCGGAGTTCGGCTCGATTGCTTCGCTCCGGATTCTCGACATGGCGAGCTGCAATCTCTCCGGGGAGATTCCCTCCACGCTAAGCAAGTTAAAGAGTTTAGAGTCTCTGTTTCTCCAAGTGAATCATCTATCTGGCGCTCTACCTCCGGAGCTCTCTGGTTTAACGAGCTTGAGGTCGCTTGACCTCTCCAACAACGAGCTCACCGGAGAGATACCGGAATCTTTCTCAAACCTCAAGAACATCAAGCTTCTCAACCTCTTCAGAAACCATCTGCATGGCAGGATTCCATTAATCATCGGAGACTTGCCGGAGCTGGAGGTTTTACAGGTATGGGAAAACAACTTCACCTTCGAGCTGCCGGAGAATCTAGGCCGTAACGGCAAGCTGAAGCTTCTGGATGTGACGACGAACCACTTGACGGGATTGATTCCCAAGGATCTCTGCAAGGGCGGGAAGCTCGAGATTTTGATTCTGATGGACAACTACTTCTTCGGCCCGATCCCGGCGGAGCTCGGTGAGTGCAAATCACTTACGCGGGTGCGGATTCTGAGAAACTTTCTGAACGGTACTATTCCGGCTGGACTGTTTAATTTGCCGGTGGTTGACATTCTTGATTTGAACGATAATTATTTCTCCGGCGAGTTACCGGAGAAGATGTCCGGACCTGAGCTTGGCCAGCTCCGGGTATCGAATAATTGGATCAGTGGAGAGATTCCTCACGCAATTGGGAATCTTGGGAAGTTGCAGATTCTCTCTTTAGAAATGAATCGATTCTCCGGTAGGGTTCCGGAGGAAATCTTCAGCCTCAAGGCATTGTCGAAAGTCAATGCGAGTGCCAATAATTTGTCGGGAAAGATTCCGATATCGATCTCCGAATGTAGCTCTTTGACATCTGTTGATTTTAGTGGGAACAATTTGGTGGGCGAGATTCCGAAAGGCATTTCGAAGATGAGGATATTGAGTACTCTGAACTTATCAAGGAATGATCTCACCGGTGAAATCCCCGGTGAAATCAGATCGATGATCAGCTTGACGACTCTCGATTTGTCCAACAATAATTTTGTTGGACGGTTGCCGGTAGGAGGACAGTTTCTCGTGTTCAACGAAAGCTCGTTCGCCCGGAATCCCAAACTATGCTCACCACGCAGATCATTCTGCCCTGACTTGCGTTCCAAGGCTCCCACATCCAGCAAGCTCTCGCAAACTAAGATCATCATTCTCGCATTTGTGGTCGGTACAGCGCTGCTCTTGGCATTAATCGTGTATGTGAAACTGAGGCGTAAGCGCCTCGAGAAATCGTTAATGTGGCGGTTGACAGCTTTCCAGAGGCTGGAGTTCAAAGCGGAGGATGTCCTCGAATGCATCAAGGAAGAGAACATTATCGGCAAAGGTGGCGCAGGGATTGTGTACCGCGGCACAATGCCCGATGGATTCGAGCTAGCTATCAAAAAGCTCTTAGGGCGAGGCAGCGGGCATAACGATCACGGATTTTCAGCGGAGATCAGGACTTTGGGGCATATAAGGCATCGATACATCGTAAAGCTGCTCGGGTATGTTTCCAACAAGGACACGAATTTCCTGCTCTACGAGTATATGCACAATGGGAGCTTAGGCGAGTTGCTGCACGGTCCGAAAGGTGGGCATTTGAAGTGGGAGGCGAGGTATAGAATTGCCGTCGAGGCGGCGAAAGGGCTGAGCTATTTACACCACGATTGCTCCCCCTTGATTCTGCACCGGGACGTGAAATCCAACAACATACTGCTCGACTCGGATTACGAGGCTCATGTTGCCGATTTCGGGCTGGCTAAGTTTATGCAGGACACCGGCGCGTCTCAATGTATGTCCTCCATCGCAGGTTCATACGGCTACATTGCTCCAGGTAACTTAATTCCCAAGCAATTCAGGCTCGATAACTTGATCAGCCGTGGCTGATTCGTTACTGTTTTTCATCGCAGAATATGCGTACACGTTGAAAGTGGATGAGAAGAGCGACGTGTACAGCTTCGGCGTGGTGTTGCTGGAGCTGATAACGGGGAGGAAGCCGGTAGGAGAATTCGGCGACGGGGTGGACATAGTCAGATGGGTGCTAAAAACATCCTCGGAGATCTCCCAACCGTCGGACGCTGCCACAGTCCTAGGAATCTTAGACGCTAGGCTTGGCGAGTATGAGCTGGGTGGCGTGCTGCACCTCTTCAAGATCGCTATGCTCTGCGTGGAGGACGAGAGCTCGCGCAGGCCTACGATGAAGAAGGTTGTGAAAATGCTCAGTAACCCGCCTCTAGCCGTGCCGGATCTGCTCGGGCTGTGATGAGATGATCGCTCAAGAGTCGGACCTGGTTTTAGACTCTTGGGCGAGCATGAATAAGAAAGAGTTGGCCTGGTTTGAATAATTTGGTTTTTTAAGGTCTACGCATCCACCTCGGAGGTTGTCATTGTCTGTGATATTATGTTTCAATGTCTGGGTTTATTTTTCAAAAAAAAATCGTATTTACTCTGAATTGTCATACTATAATCTTATTTCATTAATCTCGTCTTAAAATTCAGTTAATCTAAATTAGTATACACCAATTAGGCCTGATCAAACCATCATCCAAATCATTAACATCCACGAACATATATATTGACCGTACACGTGGCACCTAAATCCACTGTTCGTCGCAGTCCCCAATCCATCGTACACCATCTTTCCATTCCAATCATATCCACCGTCCATTCCCGAGCTCGTCCCATTCCTAGAGTTTTTTGCTCTGCACAATCCCAACGTAAACCCAACCGTTATATTTTGACTAAAACGACAGCGTTCCGGTGAAACAACCGACGTCGTCGGAAGAAGGAGAATTCTAGAAGATTAGAAGACGGCTAGATTTTTCTAGAGGAAATTTCCAGTTTAACCAGATACAGACAGAACGAACGACTGTGTTTTGAAACACTTATCTTTAAAACGACGTCGTTTTGACTGTAGATGGAATAAATGTGCAATAACTCACCTTTGAGAGGCGGCCGGAGAAGATGCAGTAGAAGAGGAAGATGGACAGAAAGTGATGACGTAATCTGGCGACGAACCACAAACAAACGTGCTGGTTTCATCATCATACGCATAGCTATACGCCCTCGGACAAACCGACTTGAACATCTCCGAGTAGTTCGAAGGTTTACACGTGTCAGGCGACCCATACGCCCCCTGACAGCAAAACTCCGGCTTGTCAAACGCGCCACAAGCGCTCTTACAAGCAACAGCGACGCGGCCGGCTGATAAAACCCGGAGATCAACCGGGCAGGGCTCGTTCAAGTCGGATGTGCAGCCGGTGTTGGTACAGTTAGGGCCAGAGCCGCCGACGGGGGAGATGAGCATTGGTAAATTGTATCCATCGACGAGGCTGACGTCGTAGAAATCCTGACCGGTGGACCCTCCGAGAGTAAACTCGGCTAAGGTGGCGGGTGTGGCGGCGTTTCCGCCTGAACATTCAAGCTTTCCGGAGTTGCAGTCGCCGGTGGCGCATGTAAAGATTGCTGTTTGAGGGTCCTGTGCGCACAACGTCCTGCCCCAGATCTTGCCGGACCAGGTGGAGGGCATGGCGATGGATTTTGATTCGGATTGTTGGAGAGCGAAGCCAGTAGTTGGAAGAGGAGCGGTGCCGGCGCTGGACATGAAGCCGGGCCACACCGTGTAACTGCAGTTGTTTGTGAGTGTAAATGTTGTAGAGAAAGTGGGAATGAAGAAAATCGCTGCGTGAATAAGAAATTGCAGTAAGGAAACAACGAACAGAGTCGACTTCGCCATTGTTGAGATCTTGAAAAGCTGAGCTAGGGTTTTTATAAAGAGGAGGAAGACGGTGGTGTAAGTGGGCGGGCTTTCACTTGTTGGGCCTAAAGTCATTAATGGGCTTTTCCTTTTGAGTCTAGTTGACCCAATTTGGATTGTGGGGCCCACTTGGTGATAATGAAAGAATATCTACTAGGAGTGATGTCATTTTCATGCATAAATTTGATTCTTCTTTATGATAAAATAAATTAAGATAAAAAGATTCCTCAATATAATAATGATTTGTAAAATTTTAATAATGATTAATGGATTTTTTTTTTATTTCATGTTTGATTATGAATTTAGATTTATATTCATGGATTTGATAAGAAAATAATCGACCCTAATCATGATTGCTTTTAGTCATATTGGTGGAGAATACAAGAGTTAGGTTTGCATCAATTTTGTACGTGTGAGGTTTAGAAAGGAAAGAAATCATGTTGGATTCGATTGTCGTCTTATCCATTTACCCAAATTCCAAAGTGTTTGGACTCTTTTCCATCATCCATCATCATGAAACCCTAAATTGTATCCAACACCATTGTCATGTATATAGTGGAGAGATTGTCCTAGGTAGGAAAGAAAGAAGAAAAGCAAAAGATCATATTCAGTGTACATAAAAGTGAAATTATTTAATAGAAATACAAAAGGAACTATTATATTGCTGATATCATGTCACATATATCACATAAGAATATAGCAAATCAAGCTATCATCTCGCAAACCGACCAAAGTTATATTCGTGTCAGCACGCAAGATTTAGGTTTCTGAACGAATCGGCTCGTGATCCGCGTAGTTGTTTGAGAATAGCTTTTGATAACAACGTATAAATGCGCAAATGGGTTTATATAAATAGTCGCACATTTTGCCTCATCCCACCGATGTAGGTTTTAAGAAATTAATCAAGTCTTGTCGTCCATTCTCAATGGGCTCAAACTTCGCATGTTTTCTATTTAATTTCGAGTACCATATCTCATTCTAGACTTAGATCAATTCTGGCATTCAAATAGTCAATATTATAGTGCATCTTGCAGGGATTCTTATCAAGACTTTAACTATTCAAATCAATATATATACGACACCGAAATTGACTTTTGAAAACTAAACAAACTCATTTTCTTCACACATTGAAATTCAAATTTCCAACATTGAGTTCCACTAAATAAAATTATGTATTCAGAATCGAGCAGGGTTATAATCCAATTTGGAATGAATAAATTTAAAGGAGATTCGTGTAACATGATGTTGTGTTCCTTTCGAGACGTAAAGGTGTTTCTACGTGTGACAAAAAAGGAACCAATTCATACAAGTGAAATTGGTATGCAAGAAGGAAAAAACAAACCCATCTGCTTCTGAAATAATAATGTAACATGATTTATCAGAGTCCCCAAAATCTCCAAGAGCGCTGCTTGCGATTGAGTACAGTCTTAGCTTGTTGGCGCCTATAGATTGACTGACCCTCTCTGTACGGAACTTGTCCTGCACAGGCATGGCAACCCTGGTATCGACATCACCTTCTCAGGAAACACAGCAGCCTTGCGTTGGTCCTCAAGATTGAAGATTGGTAGAGAAACTGCAGCATTGACATGGTTGCTCAAAGATTAGAAAATGGAGAGGAGGCTTATTCACCAGATATTTGTAACATAGGACACTTTCCTTCCTCGTGTCATATTGTTAGATGTTTGTTTTTTTGAATGCAGAGAATAAATATCCCACATCAGAATATGGAGTGAAATTGAGTGTCTGAGATTGGGTATACATTTTGATTTGATTGGATTGATCAAATATGATCCTTCAGGCAGTCCATGGGATGTGATGAGTGGTCAGTTCTCGCATATCGGTTGCGAAAGGGTGCTCGCCCCAAGCCTGTTACGACAGATTGGGCACCCCCTCATACCTTTCTGATCCCTACAACAACGCCCCAAACCAAAACCAATCTTTTCAGCTCCTACAAATTCCCCAACAGTGTCTTTGGGAAAATGATGACCCTTGCCTAAATCAAAACTGGCGAATCGAACCTGTGATAGGGGGAAGTATCATCGCCTAAGGTAATGCATTCATTCAAATCAGGAAACAAAATCTGGGTTACATAATCCACCAAAAAAGATGTACAAGCCGAGATTGGGAGATGGATGCTTATAACTTATACATGATGAAATATATATATATATATATATATGTGATGCTGATGATGATGATTTAAGGGTCTTAGGATGTTGGTTCTAGGCCGTCCATTACATCCAAAGCGTCTGCCAACTCGATTGTCTTTCCAAAACTTCTTCCGGGAGAGCTTCCTGTGCTTTTACTCAATGACCAGACTGAGTTGCCTTTCTTTTTTATGATGGAGAATTCCTGACTCTTGCTTATGGTTGGAACTGGTTTTCTGCGACAGACATCTGCTAGTAAAGTTTTTTCTTCCTGGGAGAGATGAGCTTCGTGGCTTTCTGTTGGTGATGCTGCCTGGGAAAATTTTGGGTTGGGGATTGAGCTTTTGAAATTTATGTTGCGGATTTGATCCGGTTTCATGCTGTAATCTCTGTACCGTACGAGGGTTATGAGATGGTGAAGCAAAGTGACCAGTTTGAGGATGCAGAGGTCTGTTTTCTGTTGATCAGCGTGGTAAAGGGTCTGAAGACGGAGCAGGCAGCGGTTTGATGCTGTCTTTTTGTCGAACTCGTTACTGCATACCATTGAAGGAGGAATTATAAATTCGAGTTTAGGCATGTCATAAAAATACTAATGCAGGACACCAAGATAAACGCTGTCTAATTTCGACAAAGACAACAGATGCCCAGTGTGATGGACATCTATATTAGCATTTATAGAGCATGTGAGAGACGGAAGTGCTTATAAATGAACTTACCCAGTGTTGGCCCACTCACCAACCCACCCAAAACCTTGATGCGTTCTGTTCGCAAAAGAAAAAGGTAAATGTTACGAAACTGATATTTTTATGTAAAACTCGGACAAGTCCTGACTGCCGGTGGAAAAAAATCTTAAATAAAAATGGAGGCGAGGCTTGATTAATACATACTTGGTAGTGTTTGTAGCAATTGGTACAAGCCATTCAAGAGTCTTTTCCATTTCAGCTTTCACTTCAGCTATTGTGAGCTGAATAAAGCCAAATGTGTATGCCATTAATCATTTGATGAAAAAAATCAGAATACTGAAACTCAAAACATGAAAAAGCAATGCATTCAAATGTTCGTAGTTATATTTTTGACCCCCTAAGAGAAAGAAAAATTATCCAGAAGTATTCCATACCTCTTTTTTAGGATCAACTGCTTGCAAATGGGATCGTAGAGCTGCTTTGACAGTTACTGGAAGTCCTTGATATAATGTATCCCTTACATTGACAGGAAGAGATGCTGGTCGAGATGCCTAGTTAAAAAAGGATTACCAATAAATGAAAAGACATTTTTAAGAGAGTATAAAGATGAATGAGTGATGCCTTACAATATTATCTATTTGATTGACCACGTTAGCATAGTGCAACGCCAAACCAGCTGCACCGAGACTCCGAGTACTTTTTGCTGACACCTTCTTGTCTAGTTTCCCATCTGCCATGTTGTGCGTCTGCGCACCATTGCTTCCAAATGCTTCCAAGATTTCTTGTTGTATGAAGGAGACTACATCAACTAGCTTCTCAACGATCTACAATGAATAACAATGTTAAAACAGAGAGAGAGCCTGGAAGATTAACAATGGAGGAGAAATTAAATGCGAGATATTAATCTTAGACTGAATAAATGTCTCATTGCGATGTACCTCCTCAAGCGTTTTGGACCAAAGAGATTTCTTTTTCAGAATCCTTACTACCTTCTTCTGCTGTTTCAATTCACTTTCCAACAAAGCAATGCTCTCACCTGCAGTGAAATGATATGATATAAGATGTTTGGCTTTAATATAGGTGTTTCCCCTAGACTATGTCAATAGCAAGTAAGCTACATTCGCTTCATGAGATTAACACATTTTAATAAATAAATAAAATTCCAAGATACATATTTATGTAATTACTTTTTACTAATAGAGTGATTTATGAACCTGAGTATTGACCAAGAAATCGGACTTTAAATTGATATGCATAAAACGGAATTCTTTTACAAACCTTTACGAGGAAGATGTAAAGCTTCCATTTCCTCAAGCTTCCGGCGATAATCTTGATCAATTCGGTCTAGAGCGTTGAACTCATGATATAATTCCTGCATTGTCAAACAAAAGTTCGATTATCCCAATTTCTGAGGTAATTGTCTCTTCTTTTGCAACGAACTCCATTGCAAAATAAGGGTTCCGGAACAACAGAACATAACAATAAGAGAACAAATCTAAATGACTAGAATAATGCACTCACAGAAGTATACTCAGCAAGATTGGTCAAGTTTTGCAACGTAGCTTCAGCTTCCTCCCTCTGCAACTTGTGAGTATGATCTGAATCTAATCTGAATGTCAAAACTAATAAGAATAAGCAACAGACAATTCACCATAACATAACTTTATCCAACAAATAGCTACCTTACTTTGAAAAAAATCGGTCAAGGTGATGCCACTGTGGGTCTTTGCATAGATCTCCAAACCTGATAACTTCCCTGGAGAACACTTCAAGCTCCTCCCTGTAAAGTTCGACAACTCACAAATTAATTACAAGAAGAACCTCAGGGTCCGCATCAAAGAGAGACAAACAGAAGAGGTTTAATTTGCTATGTTTCTATAATCGCAAGCAACCTTTTATCTTCTGCGGCAAGGCTCAGTAAGTAGCTCATATCTGTAGAAACTAATAGCTGCACTCCATCAGAATGCAGAATTTCCTCTTTCATGAACTGAATATTCTCTTCAGAAAGAGATTGCATCAAGTTACCACCCTTAGCTATTGTATTAGCTACTTCAAATGCTAAAACCGAAACTTTATTCCCTCTGGACGCAGCCCCAGACACAAACCCACTGCCACCATTCAAATTCGGCATGCTACTCCCAAGTGCGTCTAAAACTTCTAAGCTCGCAGTGCCCGCCCTTCCAAGAAAATTGGTCACTTGAACCTAACAGAAGTAGAAGTTACAAATCAAATACAAGACATCACATAACACTAAAAATGACCATTTAATCAATTTAACTCTTAGAAGTGGCAACTGGACGCAACCCCAAGTGCCAGTGCACTCCAGTAACTCCATTAGAAAGAATTAGATTTTCAATCATCATATCAATAACATCAACACCAATGCAAGTTAAAGGTCATCCGCTGTTAACTTCAACCGTTTAATCCGCTTTCCAACATTGCATTTCTACACTCCTAAAATCAACTACATCCAAATCCCATCTCAGAAAAACAAAAGCAAAAACCATCCAATTGCATCCTGTTCTATCTATCTTACACAGGCATGAGATCATCTGATCCATATTCAGAAGTATCTTTCTGGATTCACTAGCCACCGCAAAAATAAATAATAATAAAAAAAAATCCAATCCAAATATTTTGAACCAGTCTTCTTCTTCTTCCACCAAATGGATAAAGTCACATCCAAAAGGAAGCAACTCCGAAACCACACACAAACACCACCAAATCTCAAGACAAAAAAGTCAAGGAAAACGAAACGATACCTTGCTTGTCCCTGTCCGCATCGGCGTTGACGGTTTCAACTCCCTTGAAATCGAAAAATTCAGCTCGCCCGAATCAAATCTATGCTGGATCCTCCTGTTCATTTCATAGCTCTGATACTCATGAATCACCTCCTTCTCCTCCTCCTCATCCTCCTCCACCGGCACCGCCACCACAACCTTCTCCACCACTCCCGCCTTCCTCCCCCCTATCTTCCCCGATAACCCAAATTCCCTATCCCTAAACTCCGATTTCCTCATCCCTCCTGGGCACGCGCCTCCCATTTTACACACTTCACCTGCCAACCACCACCCCCTATCAAAACCCCCAATTCCCAAATTCAACCCCACTAAACCCTAGCACTCAGATCATCAACAGTACCACAACAATTCCATTCAAAAAACTCCAACTTACCAGCTCAGATCAGCTGCGCTAACACTGGAATAAAAAATCAATCAACTCAACAACTCGATGAAATCAAATAATATGAGTAATGTGAGATAAAGCACTAGAGAGAGAGTATTCGAGCGTGATGAAGATGCGGTTGAAGAAATGCAGCTAGTTTGACAAATGGTGCAAGGGACTGTTTGGTGAGATTTAAATAATGCAGTTGGAAATTCTAAATAAATGTGAAATCATTTTTTTATTACAAACGTAAGAATTAATACATTCTCGGAAAGGACGAAGAAAGAAATAATTTCACATCTAACCATAAAAATAGATGTTTTGGAGAGGAATCGAGACATTTTACTTAGTTGATCGGCAAAAGGTGATTTTATTTGGTAACGTAAAAATCAGCAGAATAAATGGTTTTTAGCTATGAAATAGAATGCGAGAATAGGGCTCCACGTGAACAACTCAGTAAACAAACTCGATCAAAGTTTCGCTCGATTTTAAACGAGCCAAGTACGACCGTGATTCTTATGCTCGTTTATTAAACGAGTCAAGCTTGAACAAAGTGATACTCGGCTCGTATAAATTCGAGAACATTCGTTTATTTGTTCGATTAAAGACCATTTATAAACTCGATTAAAGTTTGTATGTATACGGTTATTTATTTATTTAAACTCGATTAGTCACTCAATTGAGTTCTAAATTGAAGAATGCCTACTTTTTTAGTCATCCAAACGATTCGTCTCCTAATCATTTTTGTTGATATGATACGAAGGCTGAAGTGATATCAAAGACGAGTCATCCAAACGATTTGTTTCCTAATCATTGTCCCGTTTTAAAGTTCGTTGCTAGAAAAATACACTTAAACTATAATGAAGTAAACTACTCGTTTAAACATATATTTTTTAAGCTCGTGAATATTCGGCTCGAGCTCGAACACTATGATACTCAGCTCGACTCGTTTGCACTTTGCAGCCCTATGCGAGATGCACCGTATCGAAACATAGTCAATTATAAATATTATGTTAGGTTTAAAATTTACAATACGAATTAATTTATTATTTTAACATCAAAACTATAATGTTTTGACATCATTATATTTCACTTAAACTACATTATAACTGAGTCTAGATAGAAGAATATAATTTTACAACACATACAAAAATAAAAGAATTATGTGAAGTAATTAAACACGCACAAAAAACATGTCATATTATTATCGGTTGAAATTGGCATAATTCTCCCAAAATTGTTGTTCGTATTTAGTTGTGAAATTAATTTATTGAAATTAAATCAAGACACAAAAATAATGCACGTTTATCTTTCAAGGTCATGCGACAAGAACCATCACCTACTCTGTCGGACTTTAATGTATGGAAAACGAACCCTAAATACTCCGGTTTTGTGCGTATCATGTCAACTTATTTTTCATTTTTCGTAACTATCTCTTTTTGAATTATAAGAATGAATATATATTATTACAAATTAAAAAGTGCGAGTATTATAATATTTTACGCGTTAATTGGCAATCGTGGAGTCTAGCTTTAGTAAAAATCTATGTATATTTGGTGCATGAATCCGAATTCAATAATTCAGGCTTCAAAAGGAAGTAGGACATTTCTACAATGTCATGGACCTGTAAAATGGTTGTACGAGGAATAATCTAAAGTTAAAAAAAAAAAAAGAATTGCCATATTCTTAACGTTTAGTATCTCAAAAACGTTTTTTATATATCCCATTTCTTTTTAACACCGGACTTAACAGAGCGAACTTTTGAAAATTATATGAGTATGGTCTCAGCACAACAGAATTCGTCAAAAATCGAACAACGTCTATCTCAATTAAACTGCAACAATGGACACCAGGTGCTAAATAGTCAGGATAAATAATGAATTCAGTCTTAACAAAACTAAATTCAATGGGTTCTAATGAATTCGTTCTTAGTAAGATTACATTTAAACAAATTTTGAAAATTCGATTTTATTAAGACTAAGAACTTATTTTTTTAACGTTAAATCAATTATTTTTATTAAGAAAGGACTTCGATTAGTTCCGTCTTTTCATTTTGACTTTAAACTCTCATTTATAACCGTTTCTTTTTAAATTATAAGAATAAATATATATTATTTAAATCCACACCAATCCACCACCGCCCTCCCAAAAAACCACAACCGACTATTTACATTTACAATGATTATTTTAACATTTACAATGATTTTTTTAATTAAAAACAAATCATAAATAACGATTCCTCATAGTGCTCAGAATAAGAATCAATATTAGAAGCCAAGAGATTCTCAAAGACTAAACTCAGTTACAGCGCTCAGAATGAAAAGGACTTTGATTGCTAGAAAAGCTTCATCGATCCGTAAGAACCTCACCGCAATCGATTCCTCATAGCGCCGGCGCTAATTATATAACCCCAGATTCAAAGATCTAACCTTTACTCAAATTCAATACTTCGAAGATGCAAAAGTGAAACGAAGAAGGCAGACTGAGAATCGACAAACCATCAGATACAGTGGATGTATGCATCAATATCGGCAAAACGAATTTGCCTCACTCAGACGACCGTCGTGAGAATGAAAGATAATCCAATATCATCACCTGGATTTCGATTCTGCCACAAACAACGATCTATCAAAACTTCAAATTACAAACAAAGATACGAAACCCTTGCTGGAGGCTGGTAAAGGCCGGAGCTTTCTGATAGAAAAATATCAGCAGAGGCGGTTTATATAGCTGAGAAGATTGGGGTTTAGGTCTCAATTAGGGTTTCGGTGTTGACGATGATTCCCATGTCCGGCATACGGCGTCGTATTGGTATTGGGTTTTCGGGTTGGCCCAAACCCGTGAAATTGTTGCATTTTCAGTTTGTTTCTGTGAAATTAGCAGTTGAGCAGAGTTTGATCGATCGCCGGAGACAGCTCCGAACCGATCTCGGCGTATCTGAAAATCTCGCTGTGAAGAAGGCTGACTTTGGCGTCGACGGAAGTCTTGGCGCCGCTGATTGCTGCGTAGGTCAATCATCTACTTGTTCAATCTCCCTTCCCCGTCAAGGTGAACAATTTGCAAACCCTATTGTTGATTGCGGACAACCTCTGTGTTGAGTTTTATTTTTCATTGCCTGGTTCTTACTAGACGACGCTGATTATAATTTGACATTTTAAGGATTATTTTGCTCATTTTTAGATTTATTTTCTAACTTTATGCAGGTTGAAACTATGGCCTGGCAGTAAGAAGAGGAATTTGCTTAAGACCTTTCTGCTCGGATCATATAAGATGCTGGTGGAGATTTTGAATTCACTAATTTGGTGCTTTTGAATTGAATCATAGCTTTAGGGGACGTCATATACAACGTGAATGCTCCTATGTCTGCGCCAGATGTGATTTTAGGACCTGATGAGGATACTTATAGTTATTTTCTAATGAGGCTTGATTCTAGGGGAGTAATAGGGAGTAGTTTTGTCTGCTGCACCTCGTTCTAGAATTGAGGTCAGATCATTAATTTCAGTTCTTTGCTTCGGCTGTATAAATTTGGAGAGGTGATAAGGAATTTGACCGGTAAATAGGGAACAGTACGCAGCATACCAGAGAGAGTGTTGGAGATTAGAGAATAATATTTGAGATTGGCACTAATTCACTCATGGAGGTCATGAAATTTCTCCCACTGAATGCGCTTGTGTTGGAGATAAATATATAAGCTTTCACACTTTAGAATGGAGAAATTATATTCTGGTCAATAGGATTTCGGTGTTTCAAATACATCGCTATACATGATATATGACACATCTCAGCTATTACTACAAAGTTTCAGTTCAATTTGTAAACCATTCTACATGTGTAAGAAGCACATGGAAAACTTGAAAATGACTGAACTTTCACGTGCTTGAGGTCATTGTCAGTTCGGGCTTGAACTTTTGCTCATTGCCGATTTGATCACTCAAGTGCCTATTTGTATTGTTGTTTTTTAAAAACTGCTTCAGTTTCTTGGAGATTGCAACAGAAGAAACAATTGCAGGAGTGTAGGATATACTGGTGTGGATGACCTTGCATTAACAGATCTTGAAATCGGGCTCAATATACACTTGTACATTTTTCTGCATCTTTGTTGTCTTTTTATAATCTCTAAATTCTGTTATTTGTTTAGGTTACCTTCCCAGTTACAAAAAATTACATGTACTCACATAACCCAGAAGCTCCGCTCTTAATATTGGTTTCATCTGCTGATTTTTGGGCTCTGTTGTCTGTTTGAAGATGTCAAGCTTCCTCCATGCTCTTGCGGAATGTAAGTTATTAGCAATATTAACCCCTTGGTAAATACATACAACATTGTTATATTCAACGTTCAGTTCTTCAGGTTTATTTTTTAAAAGGGTGCACGGAAGAATACCTTCCCACTCTAGAAGATAGATACTCTTGAGAAGCAGGTCAGTTGCAGTTTATTGCCACTTGCTAAAAGCCTGTAAATGTATTTTCACTTAAAATTATTTGTTTCATGCTTCCACGACAGTGCCCTCACTCAATTTTGTTTTTTGGTGTCACAAATTGTAGAGTCCATCTCAGCCATAGATGTCCATAGGCGTTTCATCGAGGCTTAGCTCGTTGTCTTTGGAAAACCCCTTTAACCCGGTGTAGTAAATAATTTACTTTACTGCACCGGCCGGTTTAGACAGTCCAATTAGACTGATCCACTCTAGTTACATCTTTTGTCAAAGATCCTCCTTTCTTGCTTTCTCGAGGTGTTTACATTTATGGTAATGCATTTTTCTTTCAAGTTATAGAAGCTATTATGCGTGCTTGTGCACGTTGATTTTGGGTTTTAGGCAGCATATTTCTGATAGACCACTCTTCACTGATGGCATTTTTACAGGTTCCTATTTCCCTGTCGATGCAATTCCCTAAAGCAAAATTATGCTTCAAATCGCTCAGGTACTTAAAGTTTTTATCCTTATAATTTTTTTTGTAGTTTGCTTGTGTACTTCCCAATCGTTAGACCACTTTTGAATCACTTCATGGAACTGCTGTGTCTGTTAGAATTCAGCTTGTTATCAGCTTAGCTTATATCTTCTAGTGGTTCAAGATTCTGATTCCACGGTAGCTGGCATGATTAGATTGCTTAACAAGCCTTGCAAAATCAAGTACCTGGCCTAACCATACTCAACAACTTATGAAATTATAATTGAATATCCTGCAGCATTTCAACCAACCCTCAAGGGTGTCAACCCCATTGCCAGCCTACCCATGGAATCCTCTATGGGATCCTTCCCAGATGTCTAACAAGATACTGTAAGAAATCCATCTTCAGCTCCCAAATATCTTGTCTCTGTCATTTTCTCCATGTCGCTGACATTAGCTTCTGTAATTGGCCTCCGCAGATGATTCCTAAATCCACACATATTGATGCTTTCAGATATACAGCCACTACTCGCACTGAACCTATCAGATTTCTTGCAGACTGGGACGGCTCCTGGTCTCATTCGCCACTGAGGATAGGTTGTTTAGCAACTGGGCGACACCCAACATGGACAGGTCAGTATAACCAGGCCTCAAGTTGTTCCATCTTCAATTATATTGCACCTTATTGATGTTGATTCCCAATCTTACAGATCCAACACACACTGACCCACTGCCAATTAGTTTAGAAAAATGCCAGTTTGCTAAACACCAGCACCCACCACCACCTTCTTCCTGTTTTGTATTCAATACTCTCTCCATGTTAGCTAGCTAGCTGTTCCCATGTGAATGTCTCCATCGTAATCCCAATCCCAATTTCAGATTCAATCCTTGATCACCATTTTCAGATCTCTCAATCCAAGAATCCTATGCTCCCCAACTCTGTCCTTTTATTCGGGCTAGTTTCAACTACTCACAAATTGAGTGAAAAGTAGAAAAACATAATCATATACATTAGTTTTTATAATTCAATATGAGAAAATTACAAATAAAAAAAATTGACAAATTAGCTGGAATATCCTAATTCTACAACAGGGGCTAATTGTAGTCGTTTCTTAATAAGAATCTGTCCGTCAAAGTCTTCTACATACACATAATCTTAGCCCACATCAGAGCCACGGACATGATGAGTTGGTTGCTCTCTCTAAAACATAATATGAATTACTAATTTGTTTCAAATTAAGTATCCAAGTATCAAATTCATACGAACTATTTAAATAAACAAGGGAAAAAGTATAAAAATATTTGCTAGACTATCGTCTCATTTCAAACCAAATACCAAATTATTTAATTATTTTGTATTAAAAATACTGAAATTGATTTTCTAAATATTTGAATTTAAATTTTTTTATATTGTTCGGTATAGATTGAAAATTTTGAATATAATTTTATATTTTCCGCATAAATTAACATTTATTTCAGTGGTAGTTTGAGTTTGAAAAAACCAGGCTTGATCATTAGTCTTCAGCCAAGAACTGTCGGTACCCGAACAAATTTATTTGTATTTTAGATTAAAAAATAAGAAAAAGACAATCAATTTCGCTCTCATCTATTATTATGCCATCCATGTCCGACACTCTCTCTCCTCCACTCCCTTGATAAAACCTCTCTCCCATTTCCTCTGCCAAAACCGCCTCATCTTCCTCAAAGATCCAATCTTTCTCTAACCCAATCCACTGCAAAAAACCATGAGAGAAATCCTCCACATCCAAGGTGGGCAGTGCGGCAACCAGATTGGATCCAAGTTCTGGGAGGTCATCTGCGAGGAGCACGGCGTAGACGCCACAGGCAGGTACAAGGGCGACGAGGGCTCAGATCTCCAGCTTGAGCGCATCAATGTGTATTACAATGAGGCTTCTGGAGGTAGGTATGTCCCCAGAGCTGTGTTGATGGACTTGGAGCCTGGAACGATGGATAGTATCAGGTCTGGTCCTTATGGACAGATTTTCAGGCCGGATAATTTCGTGTTTGGACAATCTGGGGCTGGGAATAACTGGGCTAAGGGGCATTATACCGAGGGTGCTGAGTTGATTGATGCTGTGCTTGATGTGGTCAGGAAGGAGGCTGAGAATTGTGATTGCTTGCAAGGTCTGAATTTTTCTTAAAACAAGTTTTTATATTTTTTGGTTCTTGTAGTTTTTTTTTATGCAAGTGTATGATCTGCGCGTTTGTGGTTTGTAAGACTGTTTCATTTCTGATGTTTTCTTATTCAGATTTGTCTGTGAAATGAGCTCTAACATGCTTTCCTGAGGTCTGAAGTTGTGTGTATTTTTGTACTAAGATGCCTTTTGAATGTGTTGTGGTTTCCTTGGATTTATGTGTGATATCAGAACACTATGGTTGTTGCATTTGATCTGATTTACTGCCTTGATTATTTGTGCCGGTTGTTTGATCTCATAGTTTTTTGATAAGTGAGAAGGGATGTAAACTGTAATGGGACTTTTAATGAGGCCGAGGTTGTTGTATAAGGCTTGCTAGATCTGGAATGAACTTAGATAAATTGAAGAATAAAAGTTGTCAAGGGACAAAGAAGCTTGAGATTTACTGCAGCTTGATTGTTACTTGTTCTGTGGATCGTGAGAAAAGTGTGCTGAGTCTGTGTATGTGTAATTTTTCATTATGTTTTATGGATAAGATATCTCCATCGTTTCAGTTGGACATGTCCGTGCCAACTGTGCGTCAATAATTGATCCTGGTTGGTCTAAAGTAATGATCAGAAAATCACTAAATGCAATTGGTACACATTAGAGACAATAGTTTATGTACCATGGATTTGAAGATCTGATGTCTCAATCAAAACTAAATGTGATTAATAAGGAACTGTAATTTTTTCAAAGTGATCTATTACGTAGCATAGTCTTTGTCTCGAATGAAAGGGCTGTGCGCTTGTGGTCCTTTTCACCTTATGTCTTATGAGCCTTGCAACTCTGTGAAGCTAGAGAATGGTCCTCATTCAGATCGTAGCACTAAAGCTGTTCATGTATAGGGATTCGGTCATTGATGATGCATAAGGTCTGAGTCTGAGATCTTTTTGTCGTCTTACTTTGTTTGTGTTTTGTCCAGGTTTCCAGGTATGTCACTCACTTGGAGGTGGCACAGGTTCTGGTATGGGGACCCTCTTGATCTCAAAGATCCGCGAGGAGTACCCAGACAGGATGATGCTCACATTCTCTGTTTTCCCATCTCCAAAGGTGTCCGACACCGTTGTTGAGCCCTACAATGCCACCCTCTCAGTTCACCAGCTTGTTGAGAATGCCGATGAGTGCATGGTTCTCGACAATGAAGCACTCTATGACATTTGCTTCAGGACTTTGAAGCTCAGCACTCCCAGCTGTGAGTGACCAAACTTCCTTTAAAAAAATTTCAGTCACCTGATTTCGGCAATAGAGAACTGATACTTGAAATGTTTTACAGTTGGCGATTTGAACCACTTGATTTCGGCAACCATGAGTGGAGTGACATGCTGCCTGAGGTTCCCCGGTCAGTTGAACTCTGATCTCAGGAAGCTGGCTGTGAACCTTATCCCCTTCCCACGGCTCCACTTCTTCATGGTTGGGTTCGCACCCCTCACATCCCGCGGCTCCCAGCAGTACATCTCCCTCACCGTCCCGGAGCTGACTCAGCAAATGTGGGACGCCAAGAACATGATGTGCGCAGCTGATCCCCGCCACGGCCGCTACCTCACCGCCTCAGCCATGTTCAGGGGTAAAATGAGCACCAAAGAAGTAGACGAGCAGATGATCAACGTCCAGAACAAAAACTCTTCCTACTTCGTTGAATGGATCCCCAACAACGTCAAGTCCAGCGTCTGCGACATCCCTCCTCGTGGTCTCAAAATGGCGTCAACCTTCATAGGAAATTCCACCTCGATCCAAGAAATGTTCAGGAGGGTCAGCGAGCAGTTCACTGCCATGTTCCGTCGCAAGGCCTTTCTGCACTGGTACACCGGCGAGGGCATGGACGAGATGGAGTTCACCGAAGCTGAAAGCAACATGAATGATCTCGTCTCCGAGTACCAGCAATACCAGGACGCAACAGCTGATGACGAGCCTGAGTACGAGGAAGGCGAAGAGGCCTACGAGAACTGAGCCATATCCCAATGCTTTATGATGTTGTCGCATCATTTCAAGTAAGTCTCCTTTCTCTGCTCCTCCGTTATAAATACCATCTTCCCCGTTTCCCATTCCCGTTTTCATCTATCATTATTCCGGCCTGCCTGTAACATCATATAAACTATTTCAATAAGAATATATGTCTGGTTTTTTCCCATGTCTCAAGTTTCCGCAGAATCAGAATCTCCTGATTGCAAGTTTCCTAATCTGTTACAAGATCCATATTCCCTGAAATCTCCATGTTGCCAAAATTTGCTGCTTTGAATGATGACGTCAGTATATTATTAGAACTTCTGTAAAACCCTTGGACAAAACATTGAACATCAAGAAACCAGCAATGGCCGGCTCCGCATCGCAGCAGGTGCATCTGGCTGTCATACTCGCCATTGTGATCGTGCTGTTGATTTTTCAGCTGATCGAGTGCCGGTGGCAGGCGCGGAAGAATGGGCGGCTGTTCAGGAACTTAGTGTTACTGTTCTTGTCATCGGGAGTGGTCCTGGTGTTGTGTTTGATGAACTATGTGGCCGGCCTCGTCCAACGCAACGGTAGAATCTGCCGTACTTGTCTGGTGGAGTGGTCCATGTGGGTGGTGGCCGGAATGGTAGTTGTCGCGGCCTTGACGGCCGTGTTTCACCCCTAGAGCCTCCTAGTTCTCGACCACCACGCTTGTAAGAATCCAGTAGAGGGTTTTCATGCACACTGACAAATGGAAGCATTTTTATATGACGAAATTCTCAACCATTTGGCTTTTTACTGATCTCCATACGATATGATCACCGCCATAGGGCATACATCAGGCTTACGCACGAAACACGAGGCTCCGATGAAGTTCAAGAAACAGAAACCTAAGCTCAAGAAACAGCCTGAGTTTCCAGTTCATACAGGTACTGATATTCACTTGTAGCAACTTGAACAGACATTCTCAACAAATAGGACGTGTACAAAACTCCAGTTTTGTTCCTCAAAAGTATATTCTCTACCAACGTTGGAAAAGTCGAGGCCGGGGAGGAAGTGGAATTTGTCGAGGGTTTTAGGGGTGAGTATGGACAGGAACAGGGGTAATTACGTCATTTGGACAGCTACTCAAAGAACCCTAAAAATTGACAACATTTTGAGATAAAATCTGTGGCTGAAATGTACCAACACATATGTTTGAATTGACAATGCAACTGATAGAGATTACATGGGACCTGAATAAGCTTTAGTGTAGACCCAAACCTGACGTCATGAAGCCTCCTTAAAGGCCGATGGCAGCTAGTTCGTCAATGTCGATGGCCCTTCCCTGAGTTTGAGATCCGGGTGGTTGATCTCAAAGTGAAGGCCTTTCACAGCTCATGTTTTGCTGCTATAAAGTATCTTCGGGGTTTATGACCTCAGGTTAACGTCATAGTACCAACGCCCTCTGCTTTAGAGTGCAAATCCGAAGCCATGCCTGACATTGAAACATTGAGATCAGAGAAAATAATGGCAGATAATGTATATGAAATGTCAAATAGAAAATGATACTTGCTACCAGCGCGGCGGCTAAATTATCTATTACTAGACTGCAAGTGAAACAGAATCTTTAAAGAGTCTCAACCTACAAAACTGAAATAAAATGGCGACCTAAATTTTTGTAACCAATTGGCCGCTTCTTGCCATTACAAAAATCTCATTTTTTAAAAATAGTGTCAGGAAATATGGACAGATACGAAGTTTGACTTTCAAGTTTAGTGTAACGCAATCTGCAGACAAGAACAGCTGATAAATGGCTTCAGTAAAAGAACAGTCAAAAGAACAATATATAAAATTCAGGAGTATACGTTATGTATAGAAGTATAAGCGAACTAGAGCATACGCAAAAACATCTACCTGCGTTCCAAAATAATTTATGCATTGATTTTCTCTATTTCAGGGTTCGTATTACCACTGATTTCAGCACCGGCATCTCCATCTTTTGCATCAGCAAGTTTTCTGATGTTTGTGGGATCTGAAATTAAATCAGCAGCAACTCCAACATTCTTGGGCTCAGAAATTGTATCAGCAATGGTTTCAATGTTCTTGGTTTCAGCAGCTGAATCAAGAACAGTTTCAATGTTCTTAGCTTCAGCTGGTGAATGAGAGGCAGCTTTATTATTGACACCACGAAGATCAGGGTAATTGCGGTAGTTTAGTGAATGCAACCAGAGGCCCACAGTTCCTTCTTTTTGTTCCGTAGATGCTATGTGAGAGTATATGTGATTCATTTTGAATTCCTCGGCCTCTTCGGAATAATCTTTCATAGAAACTTCTTCATGAGTATCTTTCCACTTATTATTGTATGACGTGAAATAACACTCATCCAGGTACAGACCAACTTCAGGAGCCGTAGGAACAGTAATGCTGACACCCCTAAATAATCAGAAATTACAATATTACATCAAATGCAAGATACTTCTTAAGAAGCAAAAATAAGCACACAAGGTTGAAAAACCAACTTACTTCTGAAAAGCATACTCTAGCAACGATTCAGGCGCAGCGTTCCTCATCACTGCCACGGCAAGCCCCATCATTTTCCTTATCTGATGAAGCATGAAACTCTGCCCCACAACCTCACACTTAACGAAGTCCATACCTTCTACATTCACCACCGTATTAGCCTCAAATGAAACAATGAATCGATGCGCAGACGGATCTTCTGCCTTAATCCTTGTAGTAAAATTATAAAAGTTGTGCGTACCAACATATGAACTCAAAATTTTATTAAATCTCTCTTTCTCCTTCTCGCCGTAACAAAACATACTCCTCTCTTTCACATCCTTCTCCTCGCCATCTTCATTCTCAGGATTAACATTCGCCACATTCTCCATCGCAACATCAGAAACCTCAACCTGTTGTCCAAGTCCCACACCATTTTCAACCTGCTCGGATACAACATTTTCATTAACCAGTGCTCCTACATGATCATTGCTAGTCTCGCGAACCGATTTCACAGCATTATCGCCCTTCGATTCAGAAACTAAATGACTACCATTATCTCCACTATCCTGATACACAATTCCAGCATTAGTATTATTCCCCCAAACATCAATGCCATTGTTGGCATCCGAATTTCGCTTATTTCCCATCACACCCTCAACTTTCCGGCCTCTCTCGGAACATTCCAAGCACTTCACAAGCTCATTTCCAGACCCTAAACTAGCCAACACACTCTCCCTATCACGATGAGCAAACGGATCAAGAGCGAAAACCGGCAAGAGATACACATACCTCCTCCGATCACAGAACTTCTTCGCACTAAAAGAAGGCGTCACTCTCTTAAACCCAAACACCCGAAACTGCTCCGGAAGTATCGAATTCAACCTCGCCACCAACCCAGGGGGGTCGACGTAGAATCTTCCAGAAACCACTTGCCCAACTGCGCTCACTCCCTTATCAGTCCTTGCTGACCTCGCCCAGTCGTACCTCTTCGGATGCCCTCGGTCCGCCTCCGGCACCGCGCCGGCGTGGAACAAGGCCTCTTCGAGATCTCCTTCGATCGTCTTAGCGCCTGGATTTTTTTGCATTCCTTGATATCCTACGCCGCAGTAGGCGAAAAAGATCGCGACTTTTCGGCGCTTGTATCTGGGCTTGCGGTCCGCGGTGTCGGCTGTGTCGTCGTCGGAAGTTGTGGTGGACATTTTGAGCTTCTTGGGCCTAGGTTGATGCGGATGCGAGGATGGCTGAGGTTCCATTATCAGATTTGGAACGGGAGGGTGAGGATGGTGACAGTGGAGATTGTCATTTTACAGTGAAAGATGGTGATTTGAAAAACCCTAATTATGCCCTAGAAATTGGGGCTGGTGGAGGAAGCGATGATCCTCTGCTTCGAGCGTATTAGATACACTTGGTGCACCTGAATATGATTGGGCCCGATGTGTGAGGATTTGGTGGTTGGCCCAAAACTCTTATGGGCTAAGCCCAGCCCATAACTTAAACCTTATGTATTTAATTAATTACTTAACTAGTCTTTAGTATTAAAAGACAATATTACCCCTGTGATCTCAATCCTTGAACTTGAATCTAGTATGATCGCCCTCATGGCGTGATCTAGTAGTAAAAGAGACATCAAATATCTCAGCGACTAGAATTTCATTTTCGATAAGACCAGAACAGGGTTCGATTCTTAATGAGATCATAATAGAAACTTTAGTGAAGAATTTTGGATACAATAGGAAAAATCTACATGGTGATGATTATGGATGCCTCATATCCATCAGTGGTGTGCCAACGCCTATGCCTGCCACTAAAGCATCAGTTTCGTCCTCCATCTTTAATGGGTTCGACTCATTTTTGCTTGTTATGAATTTGATCGTCTTTCTTGCCTGCCACTGTGAGATGAGTAGTAAATAACTTGTGTATGAATCCTGTAAGTAAATATGCGGCATGGGCTCGCTTTTTTTCACGCATTTTGCTGGTTGTAGAGTAACATGTCACCCTACTCAGTATGAATCTGAAATACGACATCATTAAATTAATTTGAACCATTCTACTTTTAGGATATGGATCTAACATCACGAATCAGAAGAATCAATTGGTCAAAAATTATAGACGAAAACAGTAAAAAATTAATACATAAATTATAGTAATTCATTCATAATGTAAGAGGTACGTCTATTTGCCGCTTGCAGACTTTAATCCACTGTAACCTCTCAATCGAAGAAGATCGTTACCTCCTAAAAACTTACTAATGCACTCTGTATTTTATTTGGACATATATCGATCAACTTGACTGCTCTATATCAGACCTTATTAATGACTTACCTTGTACTATAGATAGACATCTGCCCCGGGAGCCCACAGAGAGGAAAAATAGTTTGAGCTCCCTTTGCAAGTCTATGGACTAATCAAAATTTGAGCTCAAGGATTGAATACAAAGCTCATCCAACATCATAACCTCTGGCTGTTCGTCCGTTCCTTGTACTCTCGCAATAGAAATTAATGTTGTAGCTGGAGGTAGATATACATGCTGAACTGTAACAGCATTAAGTGTGCTGTGGTCCTTAAGGTGGGCTAGCTGTTGCTGGGTTGTAGCAGGTACGTAGATGTAATATGAGAGTGACTTATCATCAGACAAAAGGGATATGATTTCAAATCAATCTTCATCTTGGCCTCTAACATTTTTCGGGACATCCACAGTTTTTTTTTATTTTGAATCAGAAATTATCATGTCTCGTATGTGATTCTGACGGACGAATTTTTATTAAAAATAATTACATTTAACTTATACATAGAAACGTGTCTACACTCTCGTGTCGGAATGGTGAATGGTGCGCGAGACAAGGATTCTTGGAACGTAAAATTCAACACGGACAAGCATGTCGAAAGGGTTGACATTAGTCAATGATTTGACTTTAGTTTAGATATACTCGATGTATCTTTCAGACCTAACAAGTAACATAGGTCAAAAGTGGTAAAGAAATCATCCATAAAGTAGTGTGTGTATTTTCTCACTGAAAAACGCTTTAGGGTTACCTTGGATTCCACATTTAGTGGCGTCCTAGGAGTAGAGGGCCATGATAGAAACGGCCTCTAGTTGGCCTTGCTCAATCATCCATTGTTAGAGCATCCGCAGCAACTAAGCAATAAGCAATAATAGAGAGCCATTATTGCTCATTGAAGAAGAATAGTAATTGAGCAATAAAAAGAGCAAAAGCCAAATCTTGAAAGCCTTGCTATTTTTGAGAGATTTGTTGAAAGGGTAGCAAAGTGGGAGGGGAGTGTGGGGTCATCAAGGAAATCTGTTTTTTAGTGAATTTGAAGTGAAGATAGATTTAATTTATTATGTATTTTCAAAAAGAAATGATAAAGTTATAAAATATTATACTAATATAAAAACTAAGGAAGGAAATAAAAGTCTTGTCAAATTACCAATAAAAAATTCGTATTAAAAAATCACATGAAAAAAGAAACGAATTTATTTTACAATTATGGAAACAAATCTGAAAAAGTGAAAAATAAAATCTAATCAAGATAAAAAATTGTCAGAAAAAACAGTATAGTGGGAAAAATTATGACAACTCTGAAAAAATAAAACTTTGTCAGACAAAAGTTAAAAACATGTGAGGAAAAAAATCAAAAAAGAATAAGAATCATGAAATAAAACAAAGGAATGGAAACAAAACGTAAGAACTTTAGCATTTCGTCCGTTCTATATAATAGCATTCATTTGTGTAGTTTTCATAACTCATTCTTCTCAACTCAACTCAAACTTTCATTTTTTCTTATACTCTGTGCATCTTTTTTCATATTTGATTATCATCAAATGAGTAACAGGAGAGGAGAATCATGGAAGTGTGATGAAGATGTCGCATTATGCAAAGCAGTAGTTAGTATAGGTGAAGATGGTGATACGGCTACGGGTCAAGCAAAGAGCAAACTATGGGATCGTATAGCTACTATGTATATGACTTTGAAACCCAATAATGGTCTTGAAAGGTTAGGAGGGGCTTGTGAAGCACGTTGGAGACGAATTCGCCCGGCATGCACGAAATGGCGTGAATCGCTAACCAAGGCACAAGCTGCATTTTCAAGCGGTCAAAATGCTACTGATTTGGTAAAACAAAACCATTATGACGTTAAAAAATTTGTTTTCATTTAGACGTATATTTATTGATTCTCTTAATATGTGTTTTGTAGGAATTACAAGCCAAATCCATTTATTGTTCTTTAAACAAGGGAGTTGAATTCAAGTTTGCTCATTGTTGGCCTATTTTGAAAGATACATTGAAGTTTTGTGCTCCAATAAATTTGGAAGAAAACTATAGTGGTCCGTCCGCAATTGCCCTCGATGAAGATGATACAAATGAAAGTCCATCTCAAAGCTCTTCACGTGCACGCCCAGCTGGTCAAAAAGCTCAGAAGTTAACAAAAAAGACTAAATCATTTGAAAGCACGGAGATGCTTATAAGTGAAATGCGCACCATGAATGAGACTTACCAGCAAGAGCTCGAACAATCAAAACATCTCGCTGAAATTAATAGACTTCGTGCTGAAAGATTGGAGGAGGATAATGTTATGTCAAAAAATCCAAATGATTATCCCGAGCCTATCAAGTCTTATTGGCAATCAAGACAAATGGCTATAATCGAGAAAATGCGAAGTCATGGATCAAGTAGTAGATCCAAAGATGATGAAGAGGGATACACCCCTACAAGTGACTGGATGTTGTAGACATGTCTTTATGCAGTTCTAAATTTATGTTTTTTTTAATGTTTTATGTTGATGTATGTTCAATTTACTAATGTGGGTTGATTTAATTATTGTACTTTTTATTGTACCAATGTTGATGTTTTATAGGCATTTTTAATTTTAATTTATTCATGATGATCAAATAAAGTACGGAAAGAAACCACAACAAAGTAAAATACAAGAAAGGGCGTGGTAGTAGAAAGCAATACATGAAAGGAATGCAACTTCAAATAAGTATCAAGTAGAAGAAAGTCACTGACGTCTTGCGTTCCAAACGTGGTTCACCAAATCCTCCTTCAATTGGTTATGAATTATTGGACATGTAACACTTCTGTAGCGAGCCATAAATTCACCAATGGCATTTGGGTTACGTTCAACTTCAATGTCATCATCTTCGAGTGGCCTATCGTAAACCTCAGCTCCTCTAGGCCTGATCGGCACCTCATCAGGATTAATATCAAATCCATTTTCATACTCGTCACGTTCATTTTCAACGATCATATTATGCAAGATAATGCACGTCATCATGATATATTGCAGATCTTTCCTATTCCATCCACGAGCAGGTCCTTTAACGATCGCAAAACGAGCTTGAAGAATGCCAAAAGCTCTTTCTACATCTTTTCTGTATGACTCTTGTTTAGCAGAAAAATATGCTTGGGGATGTGTCACTGGATTTTTAATATTTTTGACAAAACTTGCATACTTTGGATAGATGCCATCAACAAGATAATATGTTTGTCCATATTGGCGCTCATTCACAAAATAAACGCATGAGGGAGATTCACCTTGACAAACCTCATTAAATAGCGGGGATTGACCAAGAACGTTGATATCATTCAAGGACCCTGGCAATCCAAAAAAGGAGTGCCATATCCAAGTATCGTAGGATGCAACTGCCTCTAAGACTATAGTTGGTTTTCCCTTGTGTCCAGTGAAGTGTCCTTGCCAAGATGTTGGACAGTTTTTCCACTGCCAATGCATACAATCAAGGGATCCAACCATTCCTGGAAATCCTCGAATGTCAGCAACACTGAGTAAACGGTGAAGATCAACGGGAGATGGACGTCGTAAATATTCTTTGTGATACACTTCCCAAATTGCTCTAGTAAAGTGTCTCAATATTTGAAGAGCTGTGCTTTCTGCAATGTCAAGAAACTCATCACACAAGTCAGCGGGAATACCATAAGCAAGCATTCTCATGGCACATGTAAGCTTCTGCTCAGTTGAGAATCCAAGAACTTCCCCAGCATTTGCTCGTTGGACAAAATATCGATCATGGTTAGTAACATCATGCATTATACAATCAAATAGTTCAGGTCGCATTCGATACCTCCTACGAAATATGTCTCCTTGAAATCGACAAGGAGAGGTGAAATATAGTGCTTTCAATCTCTGATCCATCGCTTGACGATTCCTTCGAATCACTTGTCTACGACCTCTAGACCCACTGCTTTCAACTTCATCTTCTTGAATCTCCAAAACATGTGCAGTTGCTGCTTGAATTACCAGACTTCTTCGACGGTTTCTCTTGATTTGTTGTTGGTCTTGCTCAATTAAGAATTCATCCCATGGATCCATTACAAGTGAAAACAACAAGAAATGATCTAGAATTTTTAGATAGTAGAGAGTTGCAGGAGAGGAAAGTTGAATGGGATGACTTGAAAAAAAGTTGTAGAGTGTGTATTTATTAACTTAAAAAAATAGATTTTATCATAATAATCGAAACGTAATATGTTGAACAAATTAAAAACAGCCACGTGACATATAGTTATCTAAAATGAGATAATTGTATTGATAATGTTGAAATAATAAATAAGTATTAGTATTGCTTTTTGCTTTTTGCTCATTTGTTGTGGGTATTGGAAACAGAGCAAAATCTATTTTCGCTCTTTGCTTTTTGCTCTTTTTGCTAAACCATTTTATTGCATCAATGCTATTTTTGCATATTGCTCTTTGCTCTTTGCTTGGTTGGTGCGGATGCTCTTATACGACAATGGATGGTCACTGAATTCACCACTATTTTTTGGAATGATGATGGTCGAGCTCCATGCCTGCATCGCCTCTGTCAAAACCCTAAACTTAATAATGCACTTAACTGAAACCCTAGCTTGTAATCAATCGACTACACTGTATCAAATCGTGCTATGAAATGACATATGAGAAGCAGTTGGGTCTGGCATCATTGGGAAGGATTCATGTTCTGGAAACTGCAGCCTGCAAATGTGAAAATGAGGTCAACTGATAAGATCCAAGCTTAGCTTTTCAAGCTGTTGCACATATACAGAAACCCTTTTCTCAGGATGGACCTACACAGAGATAGATTGATGTTGAAGGGCTGGCTGATGTGAGTGTGTGATCATTAAGTGGGTCAGAACTCAGAAAAGACTTGATGCAGAGCAACAGCAATGCAGAAATATTTTTTCCCAGAAGTCATGATGGGTTATGATGTCTTTTCCAATATTATTCATGAAGCATCACATCTTCATTTTATTTAGGCTCTGTTTCTGCTCCTCTCATTTTCTGGTTATAAATAGGAAACCAGAGTCTCTCCTCCAGCAGATGAAAACCAGCTCCATTAATGGAGGTCTGTGATTTGGGGAGGGAGCTTATCAAGTGGTGTTTATCAAGGGGTTTCTTTGCATATGTTTTTGGCATTCTGTCCACCTCCAGATTTGATCTGTAGAATAATCTGCTAGTGTTTCTGTCCATTGATGGTGCATCATGTGGCTTTTGGGACACAACATTTTGAATCTCTTACGTTGGTGTGCAATTTGGAGGTGGGTGTAGTGCCAACAGATATGTGTTCAGAGCATCTCTTTGTGAAACACCCTCTTGACATGTTTTTTAGTCGCAGAACTCTCTGCCCTTCTCTTCACCTTCATCATGATACCAAGTCCAACCTGATCTGGCTTCCCATCTCTTCATCTTTCTTGTTCTTCAGACCTCGTATCATCAAGCCAGTCAGATCTGAACTCAGGTAAATCTATTTCAGAGCTTTGACTGGGAACTGTTTGTTCCTGCGACTTCATAATCTTGGATTTTCTTGAAAGAATATGTAGAGGAAGAATGTGAAGGTACAAATAGCAACTTGTACTCATTTTGAAACTAAGAATCTGCAGCAGACAGCTTCTTTAATTAGCTCAAAATGGCAACTCAAGAACACCATCTTAATACGGCAGATTCCAACGTTGTCTGCAACTATAAACATGTTTCTGATTTCTTGGTCTAGAAAGAAGTGTGAAGGATGCAGCCATCTTCACATCCCCTCCAACCTCTCTCACTTTGATCACCCCATTTCCACGTAATAAATTCGAGTCTTTGTTTAAAATTTCTCCCTCTGCAGGTTGATGATGAACCAAGAGATTCCATGGGCTCCTTCCAACAAGTTTGAAAAGATTACGATGAAACTTAGAAACTACCGGAGGTCTTGGATGCAATATAATTCCTTCGTGTCTTCTTCGTCTCAACTAATGTCTTTCACTTTGTTCGCATAACTTTCTTAAAAATTCCTTTAAAATTTCTTGATTGTCGTCACTTGAGAGTGTGACTTATTGATTGCAAAAATACGTTCTTCCAAAATATGATGAACAAAGTTATGGAAGATTAAAGAGTATAAAAGGATATATAAAATATAAATATAAATATTTACAAGAATAGTCAAAATTTTAACGTCAAACATGCTAATGTGTAATTCTTCGGCAACGACGTCATTTTGATTTTGTTTTTTTTTTAGACTTTCGATGTATCAAACTAAAAGCATCGTTATAAGTGTCAAACAAAATTTATAAATGGGTAAGATTAGCTCGAACCCAAAAGAGTAAGATAAACACATGTACTATGTAAGACAATGTGTTAGTTTGGCTATTCAAACACGAATATTGATGGATTGTCATATAGAAGATGAAAATAGACAGCGTAAGTATTCTAATAAAAATCAAATGTTGTTGCGTCTCTGCTCTTCAAACATATAGCTTAAGTTCGAGTGCCCTCCGTTAAGTGTTAACTTGGTTGTCTTTTATCTTCTTTAATCACCCTTTGTTGTTGAGTGGTAAACCTAGATAGAAACCTTCAAGTTTTACTTTTTCAAGCTTGAAATGTTAATTTTTTTAATAAGATTATAGGCTACCGTCGTGGTTACTGTGTACGTAAGGTCAATTCAATAGTTAGAAGAATTTTCTACCTCATTCTGTTAGTTTATTGGTAAAATTCATGTGCTCATGAATTGAGATATTTCGTCAAACACTTTATATGTATAAACTGAGACATGTTATATGGAATCAAATCTTTAAATTGACATCACAAATATATATATTCATATCATAACATTGAGTATATTACAATAGAGAATTCGTTGGACCTTAGGTCATGTTCTTTTGTACTTATAAAGTACTTATTTCAGTAAAGTTAAATATATATAAATAAATATAAGTAAAATAATAAATTTAAGTACAAAAGAATACATCCTAGAACATGGTCTCCACTCACATATTATTGTGAGGATTTTCAGAAATCAAAATAAATACACATCTGAAAAATATGAAGTAAAGGAAGAGAGATGATTATTCTCTAATAGTCGATTTTCATCCTTTGATATTGATTCTCCATATATTTCTCTTTCAAAATGATCTCTTTCATCTCAACAATCTGCTTTAAAACACTCATACTCTCCTCCCATGCTTCTCCTTTTATACTTAGCGCTATGACCATTCTTCTTCTTCAGAAAGTACGTGTGCCAGGTAAATTTTTGCTCCATTGATTTTCTTAATTTCGAATTTAGTAAATCTTGAAACTTTGATTTAACTTTCCATATGACTAGTCTCAAATGAAAAATGAATAAGCTTCCAAATATAGAAAGGTGTGTTATTGAATTAGTATACTTTTATCTCGAATCAACCATCTCCAACCACCCATTTATATAAAATTCAAGACTAGAACGACGTCGGATGGTAGTTAAAAATCGAGAAATGAACCAAATCCTATTAAGACATGTCAAGATTTTGACGGATGAATAACAAAGAATCAGACCTCAAGGGCGATAGAGAGCGAAAGGCTCTCTAATTATGCAGATGGCCTAGTATGATGATAAATATAGCAAGCATGAAACTCAGACCAGGGAGAATCCATCAGGACGATGGATTGCCACTATAACTGCAAGGTTACAGAGGCCTCGTGCGCCGGCCTGCTGCCCTGCCGCAGAGCAGAGCATTTTTGGGGATGGGGTACTCGTCCCTAATGGATCCTACGGGCGAGTAGACGCGCAGGTAGAATTGTTGTCCCAGATATTGCCTTGCCCAGAACTCCGACCTGACGTTCCACATTCCTACGTTGTCAAGCGGGACATAAATAGCTGTCCATGAGTTTGGGTACACCTGCAATCATCAAACAAATTGCACCCACCAAGGTTCAGTTTCAAGTCTGGAGGAATTGAGCTCGGGTGGCTTGGTTACCTGAGTTGTGCTTCGCGCCACTGCGTCGCGGAGATTGTACAGGCCGCGGCTGGCCTGCGTCCACTTCCCACCGTCCATACTGCATTTTAAAGTTTGACAAGAGATTATGAGGTGATGTTTGCAGAAAAGGGACTTTGAGGGCTGGAGTGAGTTCATGAGAGAGAGCTTACCCGACCACCCAGAACTGGTATCCGTCAATATGGTAGCTCTGAATGATGTTCTCAGGGTTCTCGAATATGATCTCAACAAAAGCTCTAAAATCAGCTCCCATAACAGAGGTGTCAGTGTACAGTCCTCCGCCGGTGGGGTAGTCAGAGATGCTTCCAACGCGGAAAACTCCGCTGATATTGAAGTAATCCGCTATTTTGAGAGGCGTGTCTGCAGGGACAAATGAGACACTGTTGATCCCATATCTCTGCTTCCCGTTGATCTGGCCGTGAGAGCTCGAGAGCCTGATTGTTCTGGAAGTGTTGATCATGCCATAATGGTATGAGCCTTGAGGGTTCGGCCTCGGTCCGCTAGCTGCAAGATCAGACCTGCAAGAAGACGATGTCAAGGATTAAATTTCAACTCTCACGACAGCACAGATGTTATAAAAATGGTTGATGAATTTGCATACTTGATGGCACGAGCCTGGTTGAGAGACCATTCGACCTGGATGGTCGGTCCACCGGGTATCGGGCCAGAAACAGGACCGGCGGAGTTGCTGTAGTGAAGAGTGCCGTTAGTGGAAAGGACTGGGGTAGTGAAACGAGTGGAGGCCACGATGTAGAAGTCCTTGGCTGGTTGATCAGCCGTGACCAGGACCGAGTAGGACTGGCCAACGTGCACGTCTATGGAAGAGAACGTGGTTTGCTGAGTATGTGTTCCCTCAACCTCGACTAACTTCATCTTGTGATCTTGAATTCTGAAGTTGAGCGAATTTTGGAGGCCAACGTTGGAAATCCTTAATCTGTATGTCTTTCCTGCAACACAGTGTGGTACCAAGCTCTTTAAACTCATACATAGGCAGGCTGAAAGAACTGCACTGCACTAGATCAGAATTCAGAAGCAAAGCAACAAACCTTGTTCGACCGTGAAAGAGGCGCCGGAGGAACGTCCGTTGATGAGGACAGCATCTGGGAATGGGAGCTTGTGGCCATTGTCTAGAGTCTTCTTCAATGCCTACATTCAACAAAAACCAGTTGCTCTTTACATGCACAAAATGCTGATCAAAGCCCTGTAAATGGGAGGCTCGCATCCCAAAGCAAATCCAAGCTATGGGGATGGAAAAATCCATGTTAAAAGGGTAAAGGACTGAGCTCATAGTATGGAACAGCCCAGAGACAGCTGCCATTGACTTAAGAAAATATTATGTTAAACTAGTTGTAGTTAGTTTAGTCATGAATGGAAAAATCTACAACATGTCACACCGACAGAAACTAAGGAAACATTCATTACTAACTCATTGGTTTCGCTCAACTGCCCAGCACTGTCTTGCGCAAAAGGGTCTTAAAGATCAACAGTAAGCATATTCAAATCAAGTTGAGAAAAGGAAAGGCATGGGAAAGAGCATGTGAGTTGTGAAGACTTACAGTGTGGTTGGCCTTGTACCAATCTCCAATGAGAATGGTGTAATCGTTGGCCGGTTCGTCAAAGGGGACTGGGATCCTGGGCCTGCTGAGGATCCTGATCCCACCAAAGCCTCCAGCTGCCTTGTGGAATGCAAGTGAAGGGAAGTAGTAGAAGCTACCGATCTGATCCTTCACTTGGAGAATGTAGGTGAAGTTTCTGCCAGGTGGGATTGGGCAGGTTGTGCCGTAAACACCGTCTTGGAATGAGTTCCTTCTCTGCTGGATTCCGTTCCTGTTAGCAATGCCATGATGTTTAAACATGGTTAATACATCAAGAATCACTGAATTGTACAGTTATTAGGCCTCAGTGGTGGGTTAAGAAAATTGTGTCTGTACTGCAACATTTCATTACGGTGAAAGAATCAATGAAGCTTGGATGAGTTTCAGCAGTTAGATCATCTCATAGACACCCATGTCAATAGACAAGACAGTAGCGTTCTTTCTTGTGCCATGTTCAGAAACATTTAAGTCTTTGCTTGATTATTTATCAGACACAACTCCTAAACATCACTAGATGTGGATCAGTTACTATTTAACTGGCAAGAAAATTCATCAAAACTGAGACACAGCTAAATTTCAAGGTAAGGACAAGCAAAAAGAGTGTAGTTTCAGATTCCAGAAATGGTAACTGAAGATTTCAGAAGCAGGAAGTTGGGGCAAAAAGTTACCAGGAGATCAGGAAAGGCTCAGGGAGGCTGTTGAAGACATTGATGATGAGATTGTCATTGGTCACTGAGTAAATGTCAGGGCCTGGGAATTGTCCATTGATGAGAATACCCTGCATCCCAAGATCAAGAAAAAGATCAACATTCAGCAGATAAAACATTGGATCACACAACCTGGTACCCTCATCACAATCATCATCTTAGCCTCAATCCCAATTGTTACAGAGAACTGAACAATGAACTGAAGAGATCTAGAAGAGTATAGATACCTGCTGCCGAACACCTAGAGGATAAATGTCGCCATAGGTGACATTCCAGGTGAAGAACCTATAGGGATCCTCAGCCCCGCCAATGGTGAAAACAGCCAAGAAGCAAACCAGTGCCGCCAAATAGAGCGGCATACTTAAAAACTTGTAAACAAACTTGGACTGAAGGAAAGAAGAAAAGGACAGAGAGAAGGAGCAAGAGAATGAGAGAGAGGGTATGGAAGAGAATTTAAAAGCAAAGGTGGTGGTGGTGGGGAAGCCTAGAAGCTGGATACCCTATTTAAATGCACCTCTCCAGTCTCCACGCCATTCTACTACACAACGCTACACACTTCAAAGTCTACTATACACAACTTGCCATTCAAAAATCCAAGATACAGTAATCTATTGTTAATGAAAATCCAGCAATGATTCAGGAAACATTTACTTAAATTCTAATTATGCACAATTTTAACACCAAACAGATTCAAATTTCATGGTGTCGGTGGTGGGGTGCTGAGGTTTTTGTCCACTAGAAGAGTTTACAAGACACTTACTCATTTATATACCATCAGCCAGCTTCCAGCGTGCTTCCTCGTGCCTGATTTCCTACTCAAGCTTTAAAGGGGTTGACTAAATGTTAAATTAGGTGCCTGATCTTGCAGCATGTGCTGACTGATTTTTTCATTTGTTTATCTTCTCCATCTTTCTTCCTTTGATCCCTGCATGATAGCCGCACACATGAAATGGTTAAGATGAATTAACAAGTCTATTCCGCGTTCAAAATTTTCTTTATATCTCTGTCAATCTTAGACATCACTCTCTCGCTTTCTATCATGGTATGGTCCCAGAAGCCAGCCTGGCTGCCGCTGCCCCTAGCCGTAAGCTCTAATCCACCATTGAAAACAGTGGCCTTTTACATACAGGTTACATGACAAAATTAGTGACTTATCATAAAACACAGAATGAAATTAACTGCTTCCTTATAGTCTTATAGATAGCTACTTGTACTTGGAAAAAATTGATACTTAGGGATTAACGCGTTGACATTGAAGATGGCAACACCAGGGTTTGAGTTAAAATTCTGTGATATTATGTCTGAGTTTTCATTCGAGTCATGTTAGAGGCAAGAACTGTATGGGGTCTAAAGTGTGATTAATTAGTGGACAGCAGTGCATGTGATCATGTTCGAAATTTGTACTGAATATGACTGATCTCAGTTTACAAAAATAACAAAGAACTTACGAGGCAAGAACAGGGATGAACCAAATGCTGCGAAGGGAGGCTCTGCGCCGCTGCGAGAGCCATGCATCCCACATGAAGTCAGTGCAGCTGTTCTACGTTCAAAGATTCTGAAACCAATAATCACATTAATAATGCACCAAAGAAGATGATGAATTACAACATATAATGCTATGGTCACGAGAATCATGTTAGTTTTTTTGCAGTTCTGATACTAAGCAAACAGTAAGAAATAAACACTGTCGGCAAGGGAGATTAGATTCAGACAAGAATGAATGGCAGACAAGTACAGCAGAATGGACTAACATGGTTTGGTTTGGCATCACAAACTAGTCAATCAGTTCAGAGATAGCCAAGATACAAGGTAAAAACAAAGGCAACTGTCGCATTCAGGTAAGCTACTCTACTAGTTTGATGAGTTTGTTAGAAAATTACATATCAAGGGGTAAGTTAAGTTCACAGCAACAACTGGTCTTTGACTATACTAGTCAAATTTGCATCCCCTCGCTGCAAGGGTACTATTTCCCTATAGAACACCTACACTTGGTATTAAAGTATGATATAAGATCTAAGCTCAACTACTAAGTACATCAGCAAAAGTAAACAAATCCATTCTAGGCTTCTTCTGGTGGCGGAGATGGTGAGCAAAACAAGTAGCCTAGATTTACCAGAACAGTTGCCTTCTTAAGCAAACACATCTTCCTGCAGCATGTGGCATTATTACAAATGCCCTGATCTTGGCAATTTGGTCCACAATTTGAGATTTGAGATTATTAAGTTATTAATATCACATGGCTATCAATTATAAGCAAGCAGAGAGGAATATCAACCAGAAGAACTCAAATTTACAGGGTATGCATAAAATGGTTTCTTCTCCACAGCATGACTTGAGGAGAGTCATCAACAGCCCAGCAAGACCATTTAGGCGGTTCCAAGTTTAAATTACTCAAATACCTCAATTGAAGACAAACAAGTTTTACATAATCAACGGAGATATAATTAAAGGGTATGGAGTGTTGCAGGAAACAAAAGCAATATGAATCTCTTGAAAATTAAAAACAGGAGACCTGTAGGGCACACCTTTGCCAATTAGTTGAGCTGATTTGCGTGATCAGAGGGCAAGTCATACCTGGAAGTGGCAAACCAAGAAGGATCAGCTAATATTCAAATTTAAGAAAAGCCAATGAAAAATGAGGTTCCCACCGAATTCGGTAGAGGCATCAAGTAAGAGTATAGAAGCAGTTACAATCATTAACCAAGGGTATGGAGGCAATTAGAACAAAAGCATTCAGTTGGCCAGTAGAATGTATGCGTGAAAACCAAAAGGGAAAATAACTACCAGTTACTAAAAGCATGCTGTTTCTGTAAAAAAAAAGAACTCATGCTTCTCAAATAGCAAATCTAATACTAAATTTTTTTGGCCAATCAAAAGATCATGGGGATGTAAATGAGGTTAGGGATGAGTTAGTGTCGTGATGTCCAACCAGTTGTGTAATTATAAATGTTCTCACATGGCTGGTTCCTTAGTAAAGGACCTTCGAGGCTCATAACAAAGAAACTCACTCAGAATAAACATAAAACTGTAAACTGGAATAGAAAGTACCAAATGTAGAAGTTGCCTAATCAAAGCTCTGAAGCAGTAGAAGTAGCGAATCAAGAAGTGAGGAGCTCCACTCCACTCATAAATCAAGCTCCGCTCCCCGGTTCATCAAATAAACGTGCAAGTGATGGACAAAGGCCACACCTAATGTAAATGAAGGTTGTGGGGCAACACAGAGTATCAGCCATGCGATATGATGCAGAACATTGATATGGAGTAATAAATTGCAAGCGCATAATAAAGCTTAATGTGAAATAGTACATTGGAATGTCATAATGCCGAACTAATTTAGTCAGATGCCGACATCTTCATGAATATATCAACCATGAGACATCACATGCGCTAAGGACCCAGATGATTGGAAACAACACAAGTATGGCACAGACACAGTAGCATACATGTAATCATGTAGCTCATGCATGTATTCTGCAAGCTACAGTTTACTTAGCCTACTAATCAGGGTACATATGGCTACATAGTTATTAGTGTCACAGATAATGCAGCCAATTCAGACAACATATAGTTGAAACATGACAAGCTCAAGGATCAAATGTACCTGCAGATTCGATGGAAGCAGTGGAATCAGGCTCCAGGCATATGGTATCATGAAATCTATTGGCTTTTCTCAGATAGTTTAGACATCTTCAGAGACATCAACAAGGGTATCATAAGCATTTGCCGGCAGGACCTGGAGCTTGGTTGAAATATTTGACAAGGAGATGTCATCTTCAAAAACTTGCATTACCAATTGATTAAACTAACAATCCAGACTAACGACTTACAAGTGATACTTCAATAATGTGAAAGACAAAAACAGAGAAATGAAAATCATCATATACTTGAAAATAAAGATAAATTATTGCTACATTTAACAACCCCTACAACATGAAGCTGTGTTTGCACAGCAACAGATTGTACAACCTTGATCTTCCTAACCAAAGTGTAACGTGTTTGATTTATAATAATCATTCAGGGAGTCCTGCAGTATCAGAAATCCAGAAACCCACACATTTTGATCTCAATGCTATTTGTCCTGCTTTCACGATTTGAGTCTTTCTCATGTCCATGAGTCTTTTGCTCTCTCGATTCTTATTTTTGGCAAGCCATGATTTAATCATTCTAGAAGAACACATGCCTTGCACCATTTATGTACAAGACGATTCAACAGAATATATTCAGTAGTTGTAAACACTCGTCCTCTTATGTTATTAGTCAATAAATGTTCTTGGCTGAGACAGAAGCAGTTGTGACTCTGAAAACTGAAAAGTAAATCGGAGGGAATATACATGAACATTGAGGTACCGACAATCTTGCCTGGCTAGAAATATAACCACAAGGCTCGCAAGTAACCAGTTCTGGCATTTTCGTGGAATTAGATATCCCGAAATCTTACCCAGACTTGATGATGTCAAATATCGCTCGTGTTCTGAATTATAGAAAGCTAAATGTATCAACATAGAAACTAAATATGGTAGTAAATGGAGACAAAAGATGAGCAAAAACCTTATTCGTTCGAGACCCTCGATGAACTCACAGGCAAAGCCTCTATATGTATTAGGGGAGTACAAACCTGAGGGCAAGAACCAAATATAGCCTTAAATAAGCATTTCAAAAGAACCAACAGCCTTAAATAACAAGCTTCTATCAGAATTCAGTACAGAAAGGAACCCCTCATCAATTGACAATGGGAACAAATCTAAACCATTATTGTAGCGATGATTCAGAGTGGACATCACATAAGCAAGCACAGTGGAATCTGAAAATAACGAAACATTAAGATACAGGCTTTCACAAGAGAAGGACAATGTAGCTTCAAACAGTAAAAAAACCCAAGAAGCACAATATTTTATATAGTTCTAACGAACAACAACAAGAAGCTGAATATCCCAACAATTCTCAATTCATGATACTGGAAACAATGCCAGTTGATACTGGAAACAATGCCAGTTGATACTGGAATCAGAAAACACTATGGAGTATCTACGCTCAAGTTCCAAACAGGAAACACTAAGAATTTTAACAACACTCCCGGCATATCTTCAAGCGACAACAACACAATTCTAAACAAGTCAGCGTCATCATTCTGATCATATCTTCGATCAAACATACCACAAATATGCAGCAGCTAAAACCTAATCGATCAGATGTAATCAACAGCAAAGAGAAAACGCTTCTGAACAGCTCCTATTTGAGCGACAAATCGGAACTCACAACGTAGAGAATTTTTCTAGGGTTTTAGCCCCTGTGTTGCCGTTTTCCGCGAACGTCGCACTCACTCAAACGGCTTCTTATGCGTCGAGATTGAGCCGAGGTGAATCGGACCGGTTTAGAAAAGTGGTTTGATCGGTTCAATTATGAAATCCACAACTTCAACTAGTGAGAAAGGCTTCATATACCAGCAGCACAAACACAGACAACACAAGCAAAAAACATGAACAGAAAAAGTTGAAATGCAACAAATTCAAACGACACATAATAACACATCAAATCCAAGCAGACCCAGCAAAGACATGAACATGATGATGATGATGCTCTGCTTTACGACTTCTTTAGTCCTTTTCCTTTTCCTTCTCATCATCTGTCTTGGAATGAAACCCAGGTATCTTGTCCTTGATCTTCTCCAGCAACCCCTTCTTCTCCTTTTCCTCTTCCACCACCGGCGCCGGAGTTTCAACCGGCGGAGGAGCCACTGCAGCCTCCTCTGGTTTCTTGCTCTGGCCTGGAAGCTTCTCCTTGATCTTCTCTAGAAACCCTTTCTTCTCCTCCGGGAGCGGCGGCTCAGAGACTATGACAGGTGCCGCTTCCTCTACTTTCTCGACAGGTACGGCGGTGTCATCTTCCTTATTTTCAAATTTCTCCTTAAGCGTCTCCTTCAACCCCTTCTTCTTCTTTTTCTTCTCTCCGTCCTCCCCCACCTCCTCGTCACTCGACTGTAAGATTTTGAAAAACAGAGCAACGTCAGAAATCAGCAAATATCACCAAATCAACGAATTTAAAATCTGGGTTTCGCAAATCGGTTGACGTGGACACGACCAGGATCGTAATTCATACCGAGCTGGAGCTGCTGCTATCCGATCGCTTCAATTTCTCGAGCAAGCTCGGCTTCTTCTCCACCTCTTCTTCTTCCTCCTTAACCTGAACCTTCTCCTCGAACTCAGCAGCTATCACTTCATCCTCTTTCTTCTTCCCAAAGTTGAATAGGCCGCGGTCCTGGGTCTCCAATTGCTCCCCGCCGTGGCTGGCGCTCTCCTCGTGCTTGTACTCGTCCGCCATCAACACCGATCAGAAACTCAAACAGCTGAAACTTTGCAAAAGATCGAAGCTTTCGGAAATTGCGAGTGATGAATCGTGAAGATTTGCAGTGTAGATGATGAAGAGATGCCGAGCACTGAGCTCGATTTTATATCCGATATTTCATACGCGGACGTAAGAAAGATGAAGCTTAATATTAAAAAATTACAACATTAATTTTGAGGTGGCCAATCGAGACACGCTGTTTCGTGACCGACCTGTGAATTTAGTATCATTTACCAAAGCATCCATCCAATACAAACCCGCCACGTGGTATTTAACTGGTTTGAACTCACGCGAATATGTTTTGAAAAGTAGTGGAAAAGATGAGGAGGAGGAGGAGCGGGTGACACAAGCTTCATGAATGAAAAACTGACACGTGGAATAGTGACGTCAGGATTTGTCCTTATGTGGGACCGGGTGAGTGTCGGCCTAGGATAAGAAAGAGTACCCTTGTTTGGAAAGTCTCAAAAACTCAAGTTGCATCATCGTCAAATTATTTTATATATATTAATTTTTATAACTGTGATCATTACAGATTATTCGTGTCCTTCTTAATATTTTTAATTTTGTAATTATTATGAAAACATATTTATTAAAAACTTTTATTTCACTCATTCCGCGCTAACGTGACCGACCGTTGTACTAAATTATATAAGAAAATCACTATTGCAAAACCTTTGTACATAATGTTTTTAAAAGAGGGGCATTTTCGAAATTAATTTCAAAAATGAGTCGGAATAGTAACATTTGGGATAAACACACGCGATGACAGTTGGAAAACGGTAACTAAATTAACTACCGGTCTACAGCTCTAGTTATGTAGTTAATTAAATTCAGGTAATGCATATTTCACATATTGAGCTTTTAATGTTGTGTTGACAAACATTTTTTGGCCATGATTGTTGTTTTATTTTTCATGGCTGGAATTATGTGGCCATGATTTTCAGACATGTCGGCAATTGAATTGAACCGGATCTCAATCGTGAATAGGTCGATTCGATCAACAAGATATTCATTAAGATTGCAAGGCAGGAAGTTATTTGGCAAAATATTTCATTTCGGCTAGTGAATTTATGTTGAACTAATTTAAAATTTATTAAATTAATTTAATTTTAGCGGTATCAGATGTTTACTATTTATTTTATCACTGTAGTAAATTTCGATACCCACTTTAAAATTAAGTTAAATTAAATTATTTAATTCAGTTTTGTAAAAACACGTCCTAAATAATTTCTGGTGTCGATGTCTAGAGATGCGTTGCTTTAGTACAAGGGCCAGATCCAAATAAAGATGAGCAAATGGTCGGTTTGGTGCTTCCAACAAGTCGTATCAGATTTTCTTTTTTCCTTATTTTATCGTTACATTATGACGCTAAAGTATTCACTATGCTACTCGGTGGCACATTACTTTACTTTATCATCAATATTTATCTTCATTCGCCACAAACACATGAAAATATCTCGTATCGAGTCAGTGTCGATACAACTACTCGATCTTAATTGAAGCACGCTAATTGCTGATCGTAAATTATCGCTTGAATCAAAACTCGTATATGATCATTCATTTATTTATTTACAAATTTTGTTGGCTATCTTCTTCAAAAATGAACAAATTAAAAGTTAAATTATTAAAGAATTGAAAAAGAAATCCTTCAAATGTTTTATTGAACTATCATTTATTCAACAGTTGGAAACTCAGTTATTGTTCAAGAGCACCAGCACGTGCCCCGCACGTGACCAATCTCGAGGCTCAATGATTGTGGCCAGCCTTTACACAAAGATGGGCCGAAGTGCGGAGACGGCCCAACAAGAAGTTGACCAAAAGTCAAACTGTAACGAAAAACAAAACTATATTTCAAGAGAGCCAATTATAGTTTGGAGGGTGTGGAGGTTGCGAGCTTGATCAGATCCTTCCTTAGGATTTTCCCGGACGGGTTCTTCGGAACGGCCGATATAAACGCCACACGACGAACTCTCTTATACGGGGCAACCTGTAACAAAACAGAACATCATCGATCTCTGCTGCTGTATTGCTGAAAATCTTGAGACCGGCTTTTATAGAAATCTGATGTTAAAATGGAAATGTACCTGTTTGGTTACAAACTCCATCACAGCGGTCTCCGACAAGCTGCTACCGGGTTTCCTTACGATGTACGCCATGGGAAACTGCCCTACCTCCTCGTCCGGATACCTGCGATATCAGGTTTAGGATTCAGCACAGCTTGCTTGTATTATGTGTAGTCTGTTGGTCCTAGAAAAGGTGTTTTCTAGACTTGGTAGGTTTGTGGATTCGACGGAGAACTTACGGGATAACGGCCGCATCATCGATTTCCGGGTGAGTTAGCAGCAGAGACTCTAACTCAGCCGGAGGAACCTGAAAAAGATGGATCAAGATTCAATATATAGAACAAGTCAACAGCTTGGACCCAAAAGGTCCAAAGAGGAAACATTAAAACATGAACTACCCAAAATCATAAGATTACACTTGCACCGGCCGACATGAAGACCAAATAAAACAAGCATATCAACTTCTGGGTCAAGTCAACGACAGTCAAACATGGTCAAACTGCTAAGTCACCGACCATGAACGAACTCAACTGACCTGATATCCTTTGTACTTGATCAGCTCCTTCAATCTATCCACCACAAACAGAAACCCATCTTCATCGAAATAACACAAATCTCCAGTTCTCAGCCACCCTTCTTTATCCAAGGTCCAGCTCGTCGCTTCCACATTGCTGAAGTAACCTTAAAAAACCCAAAAAGAAAAACATCAAACCGCAGATGAAACATGCTGATCGAGAATAATATGATGCTCTGCAAATGGGGTGGGGTTTTCATGATTAAAGTTTGTACCTTTCATAATGTAGGACCCTCTGAGCCAAAGCTCCCCAGTTTTATTCACGCCGAGAAACTCGCCGGACTCCGGATCGACAATCCTCGCCGCAGTAGAAGGCGAGAGAAGCCCAGCTGTACCGTACCTCAAGCTCTCCTCCAGCGTGTCCGTCGAAGCTCCGATGCCTGTGCTCTCTGTCAATCCATACCCCTGCAAAATCTTCACGTTAGGAAACTTCCTTAAGAACCCCTCGATCAGATCTTTCCCCAGCGGCGCGCCGCCGGACAAGACGGAGGTGAGGGAGCTGAGATCGAAGCTGGAGTTTATCTTATCAGCCGAGTTGATCATCCCGACCAGGATCGGCGGCACGAGTGGGAGATAGGTGGCTTTGTATCTCTGTATCGCGGCAAACATCTCGTTCATGTCGAACTTGGGGAGGACGACGACGGTGGAACCGGAGGCGAGTAAGCCGGTGGCGAACGCGGCCAACCCGTAGATGTGAAACATGGGGACAGTGCAGATGAAAATCTGCTCCTTTTTCTCGTCGACGTCGGCGTTGAAGCGGTTTAGAAGGATCTGAACCATCGCAATTAGGTTCCTATGAGATGAAACCACGCCTTTGCTCGCTCCCGTCGTTCCCGAGGAGTACAGCAGAGTGGCCGTATCGTCCTGGTTGATCACCGGTCTCACTCTGATCAACCCCGGATCAGAAACAAGCAGCCGATCCAGCTCCGACACAATCTCAACCCCCGTCGCCGGAATTCCGCCATTTTTTCCGATGAGGATAACTCCAACGCCCAAATCCGCCAACTTGGGGACCAGTTCAGGAATCACGAAAGCCAGAACCGGGCTCGAATCCGCTATCTGTTTCTTAATCTCTATTCGCGTGTTCAAGGGATTACTTGTAGTGATGACGGCGCCCAGAGACATAACAGATAAGCAAATGACAGGGAAGAAGATCGAGTTCGGTGACAGGAGCAGCAAAACGTCACCTTTCTTAACACCCATTTCAGATAAAGAACTGGAGAGCGCATCAACCATTCTCCAAAGCTCGGAGAAGGTGATTTGCCGGCCAGTAGCTGCGTCGATGAAGGCGATCCTCCCATGGTGCGCATGGGAGGAGATGAATGTGGTGGCGTCGAGGTTGCATTTGGGTGGGTGAGGACTCGGCTTTCGCTTGCTGTAGAAGGTTGAGGTGGATTTACTGAATCCGGCTCTGGGGTCGGTGATCGGAGGAGCTGCGTCGGTTTCCGCCATTGGAGAGCTTTGTTGAGCGTTAAAAATTTAGAGGATAGGATGATGTGGTTTTAAGCCTGTAATTTATTTATTTTTATTTAAAATATATTAAATTTCGTTCTTTAATCATTTAATATATATTTATTGTCTCACATTAATCTATAACAAATATTATATATTTAATATAGTAATAAAAATGTGGAAAACGTGATGAATCTCTTCCCTCAGTTGGGTCTAGTTTCAAGCCAAGTTGGCCCATGGAAGGAATTACTTGGGCCGAGCTGCAGGCCCAATAGAATTGCGATGGAGAGTTGGAGTGTTACCGATATTGGGATTTTAGAGAGAGAATAAGCGTACCAGGACGAAGGGAAAGATTTAAGTGAAGAGATCGGAGATGGGCGGGGGACACGGAGGAGGGACGACTTACAAGGGCGTGACTTTGCACCAGCCGAAGCGATGGCATACTATCACCGGGAAAGGGATGTGCGCCATGATGTGGTAAAGCGTCATCCGTATTCGATTTTGAAATTAGCAAGCCCTAGTTTTTGTTTGTATGTTGGAGTTGATGGTTGGGTTGTGACGTGGGATTGATCTGTTAACGGAGAGGAGTTGTGGATTGGGTGGGTGATTAGGAATTTGGAAAGGTTTCATTTGATTGATCTTGGGAAATTGGGTATGAAATGTGCGAAACTCTTAGTGTGTTGGATTGGTGTGTATATTTCAATTTGAGGATGAATGTGTTGCATTTTCTGTATAATTTGAGAGATTAGTGGGTTGAGAAGAATGAGTTTAAGTCAGCTGGAGTGAAGGATTTTCGGTTGGAGTTGATCGTTCATTTGAATTTGATCGTTTACTTCCATTTGTTTGGGTTTAGGAATTAGTACTGCTTGATAGATTGTTTGTTTCTGCTGGAAGATGCATAAGAAGCTTAGTATCGGAATCACAGTTGGTTTAATATATAACCTTCATTGAACTGGACTATTCACATCCTCATTGAATCTTAAACTTTTTTTGGAACATTGTATGGAGCGGGAGATCTGTTTAGTGTTCACTCCATTTACTTATGTATGGTTGTTCATCTGAAATAGAGGATAAAGTGCCAAAGCACATTGCTACGTATTTCCTAAAATTTTATTTAAAACTCTCCTTCCTTCAAGTTTACGGTGTAAACCAAATGTATAGCTCATTTTCTTCCCTGAAATCTCACTATGTCGCAAATTTTTCAATATTGAAACGGAGGTGCTGCTGCTGCTTTGGGTTAAATGGAGGGAGAACACCTGAAAATTTATGGTTTCGCTGACACATTTAGGGCTATATGGGATTCTGTATGCGAGAGATAATTTTCCATCTCTGATACACTCAATATGTAGTTTTAGATAGACATTTAATCTTTTTTGAGTACCAAGTTGTTTAAAGTTTTCTAAAATGAAATAACCTACTTAGAACTGCAGAAGGCAGTGCATAAGCTGCAATAAACCATCTGCTAGTTTTCGAAAGACTTGAGATGGGCCATGTGTTACTCTAATTGCTGTAATGGATATATAATGAGTGTACACAGTTATTAGGTGTATTAATATCGATGACATGTGGTTTCAGGTTTTGGATATTCTACCGGGCTAAAAAAGATGGTCCGGTAGTATTGGTGAGCTATATATCATTAGCATTTTCCTCGTCCATCTTGCATTAGATACTCATCTGACTTTGTGGATATGCATGTTATAGGGTTGGAGACACCCTTGGGAAGGCCATGGACATGGTCATGGCCATGGAGATGAACATGAGGTGATTTCTTATCTGCCGTCCTATTTAATTGGTCCATTTTGCTCAGCTGACTGCTCCATGAACCCAGTTAATCACCAACTACCAGCGCAGCTCACACAAGCAAATTAAATCCAGACTTTACTCCTAACTATTCATGTTTTCTGACCATTCCTTCTTGTTTTCAGACATCTCATTGAGTAGCCGAGGGGAATGAAGTGGAGACTACTCAACTGTATCAAGCTTCTGCAGAACCCTTTTTAAAGTTCTTTTAAATAATGGGACCAGGTATGAACTATGATGATGATGAACAGGAAACATGCAACTCCATTTGTGGTTTTAAATATACAGCTCAGTGAGTCAGTTTCAGTCTCATGCCGTCCATATCTACTTATTTACCTTGGTGTGCAAGTTAAATAAGATGCTTTCTTTAACTTCCCATGTGGATGTTGCTTGATGAATGCTATCCTCTAATATAAGAGGACAAGTCAAACCATTGCTCAAGTGGTATGACATCACATCAAACCTCTCATTTTCAACAAGTGTTAACTTTATGAAGCAACAGCTACTTCATTTGGTCAAACATTGTCTTTGACCACCAAATATGACATTTAACCCAAAAGCATGGGCTACTAGGTTATCCATTGGATTAATACTTAGATTAAGACTTGTCATGTTTGAATTTTCCAGGCTTGCATCAACCCCACATTGTCCAACTTTTCACCTTCATTTATCAATGTGCTCTTGGCTGTGATCTTTTGTGATTTTAAGGAAGCTTTTAAGGTGTTGAAACCTAGTCAACCAAGTCATATTATTGGATATGAGATAAGCCATCATCGACCCACATTTCCTTGGACCTCTATTTGCTTGATTGATGCATGATAATTTACCCATCGACAATGAAGTTGCTTTAAAGAATCCTCACTCTGTCTTACCATTCAGTTCATGCAAGCTCAAAGCGCTTTCAACGTATCAAAATTAGATTTGTGCTGTAGTCAGATTTAGACCTAAATGCGGAACTAATGATGTTATTGGGTCCATGATTAGCAACCTAAAACTCCATCAAACAATTTTATTCCCACCTGGCAAACTCTGAATCCACTTGGAAATACACAACAAGGAAACCCCAAATGGGGCCTTATAAACAGATGAGTACCAATGATTCCATTTCATAGGAAAAGTTCAATAAATGCTTGTGAAGTTTTGAGACCAGACATTAGAGATTTATGGAGAAGCAGGAAGCATCAGAACTATCTCCATCACCACCCTCACCCTCATCAAAGTTCAAAACTGTTTGCGTGTTTTGTGGCAGCAGCTCAGGAAACAGGACTTGCTACACAGATGCTGCTGTAGAGCTGGCTCAAGAACTGGTACTGCTGCAGACTTGACTTGATTCATCCTAATAATTTCTCTGGATTTGATGTGTGGGGAACATTTTTATTGAAGGTGAGAAGGAAGCTGGATCTAGTCTACGGCGGAAGAAGCGTTGGACTGATGGGGCTGATTTCTCAGGCGGTGCATAATGGCGGTGGCCGTGTTCTGGGGTATGTATGAGTATGACAGTTGAGCTTCAAGATTGTACCTTTTTTGATGTTTGATCAAATGGGTATTCATAAATATGATTCTTACTTACAGGGTCATCCCAAAATTACTAATTGGCAGAGATGTATTTGGAGATCCAATCGGAGAAGTTAGGGTTGTAGTAGACATGCATGAAAGAAAAGCTGAAATGGCTCGAAACGCTGACTGCTTCATCGCCCTACCTGGTCTGTTCATCTCATTTCCCTCATTTCCCATTACAGCAACTTCTTTTAAATCTTATCATCTCAACAGGCGGGTATGGGACCTTGGAGGAGCTGCTGGAGGTCATAACATGGGCTCAGCTAGGGATTCATGATAAGCCGGTATGGACAAATTTGCTTGCATATTTTCTAAAAGACCTGAGTTGAACTGAGGAGACATTTTTTCTCAAAGTCTCAAAAATGAAGCAAAGTAATCACAGGTAGGTTTGCTAAATGTGGATGGCTACTATGACTCTCTTCTCACATTCATCGACAAGGCGGTGGATGATGGCTTTGTCCAGCCCTCTCAGCGTCACATCCTCGTCTCCGCCCCCAATGCCAAAGACCTTGTTCAGAAACTAGAGGTTCTCCATTCTAGCATTTCACCACCCAAATCTAACCAAACAGGATTTCATCATATCCTTTTCTTCTGCACAGGAGTATGAGCTGAAGCAAGATGGGGTTGCATCCAAATTGAAGTGGGAGTGGCAGATGACACGCCGCGAGCTCAACACTGCCATGAAAGCTGAGCTTGCCCGCTAGCTAGCTAGCTAGCTAAATACATACACTAGACACCATGGACACCAGAGTTACGATCTTCACAAGAGCTGTTTCAGAAACAACATATGCAATGTTATAAATATCATTCCCAGTCTTCAGGACTAGAATCACCTAATTTTGCAAATTGGGTATCGAAAAGTTTGAAGCTTTGAGCACTATTCAGAAGCTTAGCTGTGTTCAGATCAGATGATAACTCCTCAATTCCTGCCTCCAAATTATTGATGGGCTACTCTTTTTGGGAGACTGAACCACTTGATTTTGGGACTATAGGACCTCATGAGCCGGCACAGTACACAATGTGGCCCTGAGATTTGTCTACATTGTCTGTGTAGGCCCTGAGTTTGTTGCAAGGTGGTGGCCTGTCGCTGTTGCCATCTTTTTCTGATACAAACTTCTCCACAAGCATCTCTTCCTCTATCTTGGGTCCTAAGTTTCAGTCGCTCTCACCATGTTCATGAGCTCAATGTCCGCAGAATAGTTCTCAAAAACTCCTGCTGCAGAAATATTCACCTCATAATTCTCCAAAACTCATAAAAAGTTATGCACTGGCAAAAGAAAATGAATGAATTTTTCCAACATGAAACATTCAACAATCTGAAACTGCAACCAGCCTGAGTTCCTTAAAGCTCAAGGCATCACAAGCTTCCGTCCGGGCTAACCGGAGTCTGATTATCAGCAGTGAGCACCAAATCCCTGTAGACTTGAACAAAGCTGCCCGCCAGAGCCTCCAGGGACTCCAGTATCCGCTTCAGCCCCGGCTGCAGATTGCTAGAATCATCCACCGAACCCTCACTACCCAAAATGACACCATTCCCCACCGGTGCCAGATTCTTCTTCCACCCTTCCAAAGCTCTAACCATCTCTTTTTCCTTAGCTTCCATGGCCTTAACTCTCCTCTCCAAGTCCCCATCTATAATAACCCGCTGCTGGATGTTTGCATTCACTCGATCCAACAGCTTGTCCACGGTGGCGACGCAGGCCTGAGCGGCCTCAATGACTTCATCCTCCTCGATTTTCTTCAGCCCTTCAGACCATTTGTGACAGACCACAAATATAAGAGGTGCACCAAGTCTGCTAGGCCAGTAAGGCTCCTGTGATTCGCTTACTTCCTTGGGTTCTTGCAGAAGACATCTCTGAAGCCATTTGTTTAGGGACTTGGCATAGCCTCTCTGAGTGCCAATCCAGTTACAGAAGCTCATGATCCAGCCCTGAAACTCGAGCTTTAGCTGGATAGCTCCCTCCAGCTGCGCGGCGGTCAGGTCACCATAGGAGGGAAAGCTGTGCAACTCCGAGACTTCATTGATTTGCTTGACCTGTTGCTTATGACAATCTAGCAATGCCATCCACATACACTGGAGCCTGACAAGATCAAAACCAGAAATTCTTACAGAGTTACAGGCCATTGCAGATTTGCAGGTGTCAAGGAATTTATGGGAAAGTGGAGGAACATACTCATGGAGCAAGTCCTTGAGACAAGGCCAGAGCTCCTCATCCCTCAGCTTGCTGCTGACATTTGAAATCCTGTCAACCATCTCAAATGCAATTTTCATCTTGGGGGTCAAGCTCATCAGAGACTTCTGCGTCGATTCGATCTTCTGCGAATCGGTGCCTTTCTCATCCTGCTTCTTCAGCCTCCTCTGCAAGTCCTCATGCCTCACCCTCATCTCCTCCTCCACCTGCAAAAAATCCACACTCCCATTAACCTGAAAAATCCAAAGTCCATTGAACCATACAAAATGTACCTTAACTTCGGTGTAAAGCTTGTGCTCCCAAATCCTCAGCTTCCTCAGAATCGATGGAAGGTTGGCCTTTTCGGTCGAATCTGAACATCAGACAGGCTTGCAATGTGACAACGTAGTATAACTCAAAATGAGGAAATTCGACGAAAAGGCACAAGCTTGAATCAAGTGAAGGATTTGAAGAGACTAAAACGAGGATGTACCGAGCTGAAACACGTAGTTTTCATCAGCCTCAGCTTTGAGCAACTTGAGAACTCCATTGCCAGCCTCTGAAGCTTTTTCAAACTGCAGTTTGACTTCCTGCAACACATCAACAGAAGCCCTGAATTTCTTCTGACTCTCCGCCTCATTAAATGACTCAACTTTCTGACCCGTCTCCGCCTTGTTCTCGCCGCCAGCCTCCGCCGGAGATTTCTCCCGATCAACGTCAGGCGATTCAGATTGTACAGCCTGGACTTCAACAACTTCCTTGATCTCAGGCTTCTCAGAATCAATCCCTGCTAGTTCACGTAAAAGATTGTAGCTTTCTGGGTAATGCAACGACGCATCGTACGGCGCGAAGAAGTTCATCAAGTCCCAAGTCAAACTACTCTCCGGCGGCGGTGGAGGCGGCGGTGGAGGCCCATGAACCACCACCCCACCCAATCCATCACCGTCCCCATTAACACACCCATGAGAGCTAGCAAACCTCCCGTTCTCAGAACTCAAACCCCCAGCTCGCTGATCCTCATTCTCGTCGTCGGAGCTCGGCGTAAACTGGATATGCCCAGAATCAGAATTCCGATCGGAGTCACGCTTACTCTCAGAACCAAACCCAACCTTCGTTTCGCAAGCTGCTGGCGGATGCGGAGGGAATTGGGTTAGAGTCTGTACGAGGGATTGGCCGATGGATGTCAGCGACTGCATGTAAACCGAGTGCGATTCAGCGAAGGATGTGAAGTGGTTGTGGGCTGCGTCCATCGACTTGCGTCGGCGGCGGCAGTGGGCTACGGCGGGGAGGTCGTCTAGGCGGGAGCTTGAGCAGCCCATGACGTAGAAAATGTCAAAACCGTTCTTGGGAATTGGAGAAGAAGAAGATGTCGAAGGAGACTGAATTTTGAAAAATGAGATTAATAATTAGGGTTTAAACAGATTACTAAGGAGAGTAATCAACGTCTGATTGGGGCGGAAGATGAAAGGCCTGCTGACGTGGCAAGTTGTGATTGGATGGCTAACTAATTTAAATATTAAAATACATTCGGAATTAGCTGGTAGAAAATCTTTTTCCAACGTTCGAAAATATAATATAGATAAAATGTAATTTGATGACAAAATTTTTTACCAAGATTTTTAATGTTTGATTAACCTACAAAAATTAAAAACCATTTTGATTACGATTGATTTCAAAAATTAGATATATATAGCGTAATATAATAACAGTGATAAACGGTAAATAAAAATTTTACATTATAATAATAGATCGATCAGTTTGACTGTTCTGCGTCACAGTCCGTGAATAGAATTTGAGGTCCGCCACACAAAATTCACTCAATTTTAACTAATCCTAACCTACATATCTCCTCACCAAGAGGGGCATCCAACTTCCCCATCACCTTCCTACTCACCTCCTCCCAATCCTCCACACACCCCTTCATCTCCATTTTCTTCACCTCCGCTCTAAACCGGCCAAGCTTCGGACCGGCCACCCGATCAAACTCCACCTCCCACCGCACTCCCCACTCCCCATGCGCGTCACAAAGCTCCAACGTCCCGTTGCGCCACTCGGTCCAGCTCCAATCTCTCATCATTCCCTCCATAACTCCCGCCACACACTCACCTCCACACGCTCCCATGCACGGCCTGCACTTTGCTCCGCTCAAAGGCCCTTTGCTCGACATGGCCGCCACCGGCACACCGGCGCGCAGCGGCGGGTATGAATACTGCCTGTCCGACACAATGCAGAATGGGAGGCGCTTCTCCACGTAGGAAATGTTGTGTGTGGTGAGCTGAGCTTTGAAGGACCGTTCAGAGTTTAGTTCCTTAAACCCCGCCGCGTCCAGCTGAGGAAGTAATGCAAGGCGAGAGAGAGCAATGGTGGAGGTTTTGAGGTCACCTACACCAAACCTGTCGTTGAGTCCTCCGTAGGATGATCCTTGTGGGACAATGTACTTGCCCGGTTCAAAAAAATCCGGTCCTAGAGGAGCGTTCCAGTATCCGTCGACACGGGTTCGGACGATCCAATCGTATGTGAAATTGTTCTCGGATTGAAACTCTTCAATCAGTCTCAGACACCCTTCAACCAGATTGAAGTATTGCAGCAAGCCCTGCTCAGAAAATCTCCAAGAGTTTCATTCAATCTTTGAAACAATAGTATGAAATAGTTTTCGATTTATCGTAGCTAAAAGTTAAAGAACTTATAGCGACGATTTTTAAAAGTTTCAGTGGTGACATTTCCGTTGCTAAAGGGTTTACAGTTAAGGCTCACCTGAATGCCATTTGGCGAACCGTCAGCGGTGAGGACTCGGACCTCCGGCGGAGTCTCCGGAATAGTCTGCGGCTGAAAAATTCTGAAGGAAGCGATCCGGGGCGTGATTTTCAAGAGCGAGAACTTGAACGAGTTTTCATCCAACGGGCTGTTGAGAAACAGATCCGAGTTGGGATACGGCTTCATAATATTCTCAACTATCGACGGCCCAGTTAGCTCGAACCTCCTCGCTCCACCCACCAAGCACACAGCAATCCTCGACCGGCCCATCTCTTCGGCGCCTGGTCCGACAGGTCGCGGAAGAGTTTTCGACGGGGAGGTGTTGATGGGTTGGATTTTGGGAGGGAATTGAGTGAATGAAAGTAAGGCGGGGGAGAACAGAGCGAGGAAGATAAAGATGATGGAGATTGGTGGGAGTGCGAGGAGTAGCAGTCGGGATTTGAGATCCGAAACCCGTTTCGGAAAAGCTTCGAGGATGGCGTTGAGCGACGACATCATTTGACAATCGGGTTCATGAATGTTTGCTGGAGGTGATGAAAACAGAGGATTTGGTTCATGCTCTGTTGCATGGGTTTCTCCTAAGAGGCATAATTATTAGGAGATTGAAATATTGAAGGAAAAAAAACGTTTGATTGAATGTTTTTAATAGATTAATGGAATCTGTTACAAACCTATTTTATAGTTATACTAAAACCTAACCGAATAAGAACATAATAAGTTCCAGACGTGGTCTGGTAACAAAAAAAAAACCTTAAAGACGTCAAACATCTCATTAATTAGAATTCGAAGGTAGAATAAGAATAAAAAAGTGCAGTAAACCCAACCACAGAATGTGTTTGGATCAGTGATCAGTAAACCCAACACATTCCAAAATCCCAGTTCTCATAACTGATCCACGCATTCTCAAGAATGGCAAATTGAACCAGGGTAAGGTTACAACAAGCACCAATCAGCGATGACATTCCTGATGTGCCGACTACACACTACAGTAATGGGTAGTTACAAGAAGTTAGGGGTAGATAAAAAGCTTGGTCAGCTAGTCTGAAAGCATATCTTCTATTTCGGGCTCGTCTGTTGCTGTTCCATCATAATCCACATCAGTTCCATTGAAGATACCTGAATCTTGAAGAGCATTCTGGTCTTCTTCATCCTCCGAATCAACTAAATCGGGCTCATCAAAGCCAACATCTGCTTCCGCAACTTTGGTTGTTGTATCATTGTTCTTATCAGGAAGTTTAGGTGATGACACCATCTTTGCCTTGGCGTTTGAGTCTCCACATATGCAGGGTGATGGGTTCTCATGAAATTCACCCCTTCCAGGTCTCACCTCATTTGGCTCACCCATAAATCCTCTTTGGTATCTACGTACAGTTGAGGCAAATGCGTCCCATGTCAAGTTCCCTAGAGTTGAGTACAGCCTGTAAAGCTTTTTTGCATTTGGTCGAATGGTTGGTTTGTGCCCAAAATACCTCCTGCATGGTAATAAAAATTCAATTAGTTCGAATAAAAGCAGTTCAGATTGAGAAACAAGTTCTTTAAAGAAAGAGATGAGCTCAACAAACCTTCGTCCAGCCAACATCTTTGCCATGTTGCCATTGTTGTTTGTAACAAATACATCACTCTCGTCACAAACGATGAAATCAAGTGCAGCCATGCGAGAGGAAAATGACATAAATGGTTCCAGTTCTTTCTTTTTAGCAATGGTCTCTTTGGTATGAAAATTTGGAAAGAGTTCTCTTAGAGGCGCTAATGCGTCATCTCCTCCATATACTTCACCTGATGCCACATAAATAGGAACATCACTTCCATATCCAAGTGCTCTCATCATCAAACCAACTTCTTTGGGAGTAAGAGGGCATTTTCCATGCCTTCTTTCTTTATCTGGATTTGAAATCTATAAATCAGTTTGAAAAGTGCAATGTCAGTCAAGACTGGACAAAGTTACGGCCATGGAAAACAAAATGTATAAAGTTTTACATGTAAAGTTTTCCACCGCTTCCTTATCACACCCAACTCTCTTATCTCCTTTTCTCCCCCACCATAGTAGCATCCCGAGAACGCAAGCATATCAGGTTCAAACCTGAAAAGTGAACCGTTGATTAGAGTATAGTTGCATATCTCATCTTTTCCGTATGCTAGGGCTAAAATGACAATGGAAACTATGAATGAGTTAATGATGTGACCATCTTGTTTCTCCATAAGTCCCATACCGGCTGTGTGCTGGTTAGTATTTAAGGGTCAATTGGGATTCGAGTTGATATGAAAGAAGTTTGACCAGAGTAATATAATGAAACAAATGTACCTCAGATGTAGAGCAATATAATGATTGTTCTTCACCCTCATTCTATGGGCTAACTGTTTGCCCATCTTTAGTATTGGATTTGTGAATTTCAAGGCATGGTAATTAACTCTGCATCGTAGTTTTTGTAACTCCGTCTCCAATCGGTTGGCGAGCCTATAATCGAACTTGGTAATCTGAACTGCCTGTCAATGGGAAAATCAAAAAATACATTTAACCCTTGCAATGGAATAAAAAATAGACCACAATCTAATAAAAGGCTGAGTAGTTACATCATTCAACAATCCCTGCTCCAATTGGGTTTTTGTAAATGCATACACGAGTCAGAAATTAAATGCTCCACATAAATGAAGACGATCATCCACCATGAAAAATAAAAATGACACCAAGCCATATTTCATTTTCAAAATGTCTATAATAATACATGAACATTATACAGTTATGACACTGATGCAAAATCTTTAATTAGCTTGGGAGCCTGGATGTGCTAGCTCCAGTACTAGTCTTTTTGAAGACACTATTTTATCATCCCGATGATTTAAATAATCCATCAAAGTGCCGCGATTCTAATGTGAGAATTATTGTTTTAAATGACAGACAATAACTTGCTAAAATATTAAAATAATCAAATCAATAATGCGATATTGAAAAGAGGGAGCAAACTTACATGCCTTTTCAAAAGTACAGGTAACACCCTGTTCTGATAGCACTTCGCATTGCATTTTCTAGGAACACGCATGCGATGCGGAATCCAAGTCTTTCCTCCCCTTTTAGGAAGTTGCTTTACGATCCTGACATCCTTTGATATATATGATATAAACTGCTCCACATTAAATATCTCTGAAAAATCACTGCATGTCCAAATCAAAAACTCTGTTAAAGTCATTACCCATGTGATATAAAATGAACTGTAACCAGTTCTCAAGAACTATGGAATGCCAGATTTTTATGTAAACAGACTTTCTTCATATAGAACAAACCTAACATCTTTCCAGAAAGACTTCTGGTCCAGTTTTGGAACAACAAGAGTAGCATTCAGTATGCGTGCAGCAACAACGGCATCTGTAATCTGTCACATGGTTGGTAAAGTTCCAGCAGTTACTAGTTTAATATGATCCCAAGAAAATTTCTAATGAACAAATCCAAATTAGAAATTGTACATGCCAATAAAAATTGGGTTTCGATAAATACGGGAATGCTTAACTAATAACTAGGCGGTACTTTCCTTAAAAGTGTTAATGGAGATTTTCGTAGCTCAAAACAAGACAGTCCTGTTAATATTGAAAGATAATAACAATCCCTAACCAAGATATGAAAAGATTATTAATAAATTTTCGAGCATCTGTTTACGATGTCGTAAATTGGTCGGGGAAATACGAAGGAACAACCCTAAGAAAAACTTCCAGGTTAATGGCTGAATGAACAAATGCCACTTTGAAATGATCAGTGACCAATTTATATGGTAAAAAGTGAGAGTAGACATCATTATACAAGGAGCAAAAAACAGCATCCCAAGATTAAGTGTTGGAATGGCTCTAGAACCGATTAAATATATTGCAAGCAAGCTGTGCCTTCTAAGGACATCCAATACAAGTATACTGGTTTCCAACAGCATAAAAGTTGATAGTTCTCTTAATCAATGCATGTTTAAAGCAGTAAGCAAATATGCCAAAAAAAAACAAAGAAGACAACAAAGTGTAGCAGAAACAAATGTCCTCCTTCAGCCAAGCAATGTGGGTACTATTATCTAACACAAACAAACACAAAATAATATCCTATGGGAAAAACGCCAAGCAAAAATTAGCAGTTTGAAGCCGCAACAGCCATTTTAACCAGCTGCTTAAACTCAATTAACAAATTTTAACAACGTGAGTTACTAGAAGGAAAAAAAACCAAAGGCATACCCCAGTCCTTTGTTGATTTAGTCCTCCACTAGTCACTATCATCAAATAACGATTAGGTTGAGTGATTTCATCAGCGTCTGTAACATTCAAAATGCCCAAGTCATTATGCACAGCTTGTACATTATAAGTTCATTTGATTGCGATCATGTTATTATGCTAATCACAGGAATCACTGTATCCAAATGATTCTAGAGCAGCAAAATGCAGGAAAGTAAACAAAAAAACAGCACAAAGATTAAAGCATTTACTACGAACTCCTCATTCACCAATCTAAATTTGCACTGTAAAGGCTAATCAATAATGCATAATACAACACGTCACCGAATGAGATAAACTTTGAATTTGAGCAGGTAACTGCCACATAAACATTTTCACCTATCCTCATATCCCAATGATGCAATTCAAGAACCTCGCCTTAGAATCATGAACTACTGGCTTAGAAAGATAAAAATACAACAAATGTAAAAATAATAACTAAAATTAAAGATGCGATAAAGAATGTGAAGATGAGTTGAAGTACGAACTTGGAAACTTATTGCTAGCGTTACTGCACCCATGATAGAACTCAGCATTCCTCGACTTCCACAAATCCCGATCTGATCTAATTCCTTCGCTCTGCACTTCGTCACAAACCAAATCCAATAAATATTTATATATATACATGAAACCTAAATCTACCACAACCACAACACACCAAATCAAGCTACATAATTAAACCTCACCGGAACATGGAACACCACTCCCTTATCCGCATCCCGCGCCCCAGCCTCATCCTATAATCAACAATCCAAATCAGAAATCGTAAAATCAAACAACAATTCCACACAATGATTTCCAGTAACTGATATATGAAATCTACCGATGTATGCCGCAAATGGCGCAGTAGATTCTCGTCGTCGTCTTTCGGATAAGGAGAGAGTAGAGTGAGGAGCAGGAAAAGTACGATGACGGCGGACACGGAGGCGGCGAGATAGCGGACGCGGCAGTGATGTTGCTGTCGCCGGCGATGCATCGCCATCGATGTACTGATGACTGATGAGGTCTGAAAAAATGGATCCGATTGAGCAATTCGGTTTATATAGCGGGTGTGGTATTCGGGTCGAATCACGGCCGGGCGGGTCACGTGATCCGTTGGCCGAGTCAACAGATAGTCAACAATTTAATTAGGTGAAGTTTGGTCAATGTTAAATAAGTTATAACTTAGAAAATTTTCGAAATATTTCACCAAACGTGACTCATCACATATTCAATAAATTTTTCATAAATTAAATAAAAGTTTAATCGAATATATTTCAGTTATTTACTTTAAGTAACTTTTAAGTAATTTTAAGCAACTTATTACATGGTCTGAAAACACTCTCTCTCTAGCTCTATCACTTATAGCTTAGCAAATCTTGGTGCAGAAACAGCGGCGGCGTAACCCTCCGCAGTCGCCACCGGTGAAGAGCTCGTTTTTGCACACAAGCGCACAGTTACTGTCACTCACACACGGTCCGCGGAAGCCATGGCTCTGCGACTGGCAAACTCTAGGTCTCGCTTCAGCCACCAAAAGAGTCTTCTCCTCTGCAAATCAACAACATGCAAGCAACTGAGTTATAATAGTCAGCCACTGCATGAAAAAGATACTGAAAATGTAGAGAGAGATTACGAGCAGCAAAGAAGATGAACAGCAGGAAGAGGAGCCAGCAAAATCCAAAACCCTTCTTTTCCCCCATTGTTTTCTTGAAATGTCCTCCTTTAGAGAGAGAAAGTCAGAAAGAGATAGTGTCTTGTGTATTGTGATGATGAAGAATCTGGGCTCTGGGGTGTGGTGGATTTATAGAGCTGGAGTCTGCGGAGAGGTCCAATTGTGGTCGACAGTGGAGCTAGGGTTTTGAAAATTTGATGACAGGGTTAACGTGGCGGCAGACCAAGCACAGCCAGCATGACAAGCTGCACAGAGCAATGCTTATCTGATCCGGATTCTAACATACGGTATCTTAAGAGCATCTGTACCAGAGACAATCTCAGCAACCGTCGCTGTTGTTGCGCAGTTATTGAATATTGTACAATCGAAGGTGCTTCGTCAGCAGTTGTTGGATGATTCATAAGGTTAGAAAGTCATGAGCTGAAGAAACTACTGTTAGTTAAGAAGGTACCGATTAAACATTTTCTCGATTCTAGGAGCAGCTCCGGTCCTAGTGATTTGTAGGATCTGGGCGAATTTTTTTTTTTGTCCTCTTTATAATTAAAATTAAAATTTTATTAATATTAATCAAAGTGAAAATTCCGATTCGCCCTAATAAGCATTACGAAACTCAGATGGAAAAGAAGACGATTGGACGAGGGAGGTGGTGAAGAGAGAGCCGGCAATGCCGATAGTGTTAATAAAAATAAAAATAAAATTGCTCTAAGGGCGCTCCTAGAGGGCTTAGACGAATGGACCCCTCTAGAAGTGGGTTCTGATTGGTGTACTGGTTGTCCACTTCGAGGACTGAGCATGTGTAGAAGATGTTGAGGTGAAGGTGGTTTAAGATGATTTCGATTGAAGATATTATTTGTGTGCTTAGGTCCGACAAATCATTTTATCATGGTATCAAAGGTGCGACCCATATCCTATTAGTCAACCTTGTTGAATTTTCTTGACTACTGATTGTGTTAGTCATATCTTGATCATGTGATGGTTGCAGGCCGGTAGAGATAGAACGATGTAGCTGTGTCATGGTTGATCCGTCCTATTTATAAAAAAGGTTGGATAGCAATTAAAAACAAGAAATATTCACACATGTTTTCGTATTTTTTCGTCGAAACGAATTGAATTAAACTGAACTTAAATAAATATACATTTTCACGACGAAATATTATTATAGTATAAGAAGTTTGAACTCAATTATCACTACTGATATTTATTTATCCCACCAAATTAACATGTGAAACACACATTGAATCATTTACTAAAATAAACAAATCCATTAAAGGGTGTATGATTGGACATTATGGTAAAAAAATTCATGTTGAATTTAAAATTTTATTTTTTTAAAGTTAAAGATTGATAAAGTTATGGAGTGGTTGATATAAGTTGTTATAGTGGTTGATTCGCTTTCATTAAAAATAAAATAAAATTTCATTATAAAATAGATATTTTTTATGTAAAATATCCCAAGAACACATGCGTGTATTAGAAATAAAAAGGAAAAATTTTAGAAATTGAGATCGATCCGAAGATAAAAAAAAACACAAGAGTATATGTGGTTCACTTGATCAGTGTGATCAAGCTACGTTCACGGTCGATTTTATTTCTATTTGTGGAGATTATCTATAGTGTTGACATCACATTTTGGGCTATGTCCAAAATTCCGGCCCAAACTGCATGTTGTTCGGAACGCGAGACACTGCCAAAAAATTTCTTCTATGGTTGAAAGAGCAGTACCTCATTGCAGCTCTCTGTAGCGCTAGAAGGTTGAAACGGGACAAGATCAAACTTCACTATTCAACAAAAAAATACTATATGAGTTTGCAAATTATTGTCGTTTTTTCCAAATTACTATGAACTATTAAAATTGTTACCTAGTGATAAAATAAAAATAATAATGAACAAGTTAAGTTCAAAAATACGATCAAATTGAAATTCATTTAACTGAAAATGAGTTAAAATAGTTAAAATAAATCACTCACCGTCCAAAATTCATCATATTTTTTTGCTTGCCTCCGGATTAGAATACTTGATAGGTTGAAACTGAATTGGTCCCTACAAAATATAATAGGCTTGTTTCCAAGAAACATGGTGGCAATATATAAAAGCCCCATTTTTAACACATGTTAAAAACCCCATTTCACCAATGGCACTATATATATTTGAGATACTTGAAAGTGGTCCAACATCTCAGTTTCTATCAACCATAATCTCCTGTGGATAAGTTTACACTGAAACAAGCCTAAGCTTGAGCTTAAATGCATACATTGCAAGCTGAGAAGAAGATGGCATCAAGCACAGCCATGGAAGTCATTCAGGTCATTTCCACAGAGCTCATCAAGCCTACTGCAACAACCCCATCAACCCAAACCCTCAAAAGTTTCAAACTTGGTGCTTCACTTGATGAAAATCATCCCTTGACTTGTGCTTCATTATCATCCTTGTATGTTCCCTTGGCTTTGTTCTACCCTGCAAAACCTAGAGCTTTGTTTAGTGTAGGGTTGGAGAGAGTTGAGGCTCTTAAGCAGTCTTTGGGCCAGTGTTTGACTAGGTTTTACCCTCTTGCTGGAAAGGTCAGATTAGGGTTTAGGGATGAAGATGATGGTGTGGTTTTTGTTGATTGTGATGATTCTGGTGTATTGTGGGTGGAAGCTAGGGTTAAGTGCCCCATGTCTAGGTTTCTGAAGAGGCCTGATTTCTCAGTGATGGAAGGGTTTCTTCCTGTTGAGGGTTTCCATGTGGCCAAGATCCAAGTGAACATATTTGAGTGTGGTGGGATTGCTGTGAGTGTTTTGATTTCCCAGTTTGTGGTTGGATTGGTGTCATTGAGTGGCTTCCTGAAGGATTGGGCTGGTGCTACTAGAGGTTTCTGTTGCAGAAATGGTCAGGCTTTGCGGACAGATTTCAGTTCTGATGAGCTTAACTTGATGCAGCAGAAATTGTTCAAGAAGGGCAAGGCTGTGACCAGGAGATTGATATTTGATTCTGAGGCCATAGCTTCATTGAAAGCTATAACAATGAGCTCAATGGTGCAGAACCCGACTGCTATTGAAGCCGTCTCATCGCTCATATGGAAATGCACCATGGATTCACTCAGAACCAAATTAGCCGCTGAGCCCAAGTCCTGTGCCTTGCTGCTTTCGACTAGAACACAGAGAATGGTCACAGCATTGTGCGGCAGCCAGTCCAGGACTGACTTGGATGGCTTGGTGCTCCGGCTGAGGGGAGCAATTACAAAAGGGGCAAACAGATTTTTGGAATCTGAGAGTGATGATTTGGAGTATCTTGTATGCTATGGTTGGTGCACTAGTGGTTTATATGGAGTCGATTTTGGCTGGGGAAGGCCTGCTTGGGTGACCAGCATTGGCAACATTTCTGATCAACATCAGTCTGTGTTTTTGAATTCGGTTGTAATGGTGGAGACTCGATGGGGAGATGGAATGGAAGCTTGGGTCACCTTGGATGAGAAGATCATGGCTGATGTGGTTCACAACCAAGAATTGCTTACATTTGCTTCGACAATTTCTTAAGGTAAATTAAGACTGCCTGGAAGAAAGAAAAAAAAAGGCCTGTTTTCGTGTTATTGGCTTTTTAGCTGAATCCAGAATGTTTGACAGGAAATGATAAGAACAAGAATTTTCTTTCAACCTCAGAAATCTGTCCTGAGCAGGAACTCAGATGTTTGCGTAATCTGAGGGTGTATATGGAGCGAAAAGTTCAGGCAGGAACCAGCTTTTTCTCCGGGGACTAACCCCGATGTCCTTGCAGATTTGATCATTGTTGTGGATCTGGAGCAATGCAGTAACACAGGCTCGTTTATACCCTTCCTTGGCGAACCTGTAGGTGCTTTTCTTCCACTCCTTCATGTCAGCCTGCATCGATTTTATGGAGGGCAGGTTGAATCTCCCAGCGAGGAAATGAGAGAGCCAACGAGCGTTCATTTCGCAGGAGTACAATGTTGCAGGAGTCGCGGAATATCCAAGGATTGCCAACTGTGGAATCCGGGGATGGATGCATTCCCTGGTTAAAGGCTCAATGAGTAGTAAGTAACCAAGTAGCTAAAAATTTTATTAGCGGTATGGACTGGAAATGGCAAACTTACCGGTAAAATGGAGCTGAGGAATCAACAAACCGCTTCTGAAAATAGGTGGACTTGAATATGCTCTTCAGCTTATCGTCAGTTCTGTACCCGGTTGCAAAGATGACAATATCCGTGTCGATGACTTCTTTCTCACCCTCCACCTTCAACCCGTTTTTGCAGAAGTGGAAGTTCTCAGCTTTCTTGAAAATCAGACTTCCTTCGTCTGCATTCTTGTAAAAATTGGCAGGCATGGCCTTGGCCTTGCAGGAAGATACTTGTTTCAGAAAGCCCTGATCCGGGACTGTCTTGTATTTCCTTAAAGGGTATAAAAACTTCACTACAGTCTCGAACAACGCTCCGTACAGCCATATCTGAAATGAATCCCCAAAGAAATTGTGAGATAGATTTCAGAAACTGAAGTCACCGGTTTTTCAAAAAGAGGGTCACCACTTACCATAGGCGAAAGCAGAAAGGCTAAGAGCCAGAGGAAGAAGCCTTCGTGCGGTTTGTGAACCATAAACTCGGTGAACCGGTTTTGGTTCTGGAAGGAGAGCTTCAGGAGGAGCTCAGGTACCACCCAGTGAGCTTTCCTGTACAGCAATGTGCATGGATGCTTTGCCCCTACATTATTCTTTTTCTGTCAGGTAATTTCAAACTGGTTTCCTGATAAGGTTTTGGTCGAATACTGTCAAGTGGGATGAACTGTAAAAAGATTAGTACCGTTTTGGGTAGACACCTCGGCGGCTATATCAACAGCTGACTTCTGAAAACCAACTACTGTAACTCGTTTGCTGTTTATGAATTCAGCGGCTTGATCATTCTCCATTGCGGCATAGTCCATTGAGTGCAGGACCTTACCCTGGAAAACTTCAGGCCCTTTGTTCTTAGGAAAGTCTGGAATGTGAGGAAGATCGCTGAAGTTCCCGAGGCAGAGGACTACAAAATCCACTTGGTAAATCTGCCAGAGTTGGGTTTTTTGTACCAAATTTAATCCCAGGGGACTTATGCAGTGGAGAAAAAATATTGCAAGTGCAGGTTTTGTTCAAGTACCTCAGTTTTGGGCAGGGGGGAGGAATGATTCTCAACGGTGACATTCCATTTGGCGTAGGGCGAGAAGGCCTGGCCGCAGCCTCCCCAGGATGTCCAGGAATGGAGGTGATCTTCGAAAGGAGTGATGTAATCAATGTCAACGACACGGGAGCTGAATTTGATATGTGGAATGATATTGAAGTGAAATGCATAAGACTGCAGATAGTCCATGACTTGGTTAGAGTGTGGGAAGTCTCCGGTGACTGACGCTGGCCACGGAAAGTCAGAAAACTGGTAATAGTCTCTGGGAGTTTGGAGCTTGGTTGATTTCAGGGTCTGTGACCAAACTCCTCCAAGTCCATTTTTGGCCTCGAACACGATGGGATTGAAGCCTTTCTCCATGGCGTATTTACATGCCAGCAAGCCGCCAAGTCCTGCGCCTATGATGGCAATCTGTTTACTCATTTTCGGCCACTCGAGTGAATGCTGACAGAGTTGATGTCCACGGATGAATGTAACATGCTACATTTATAGGGTCAAGCTCAAGTAGGCGAACCTCGGATAAGGATGCAGCCTTCATGCTTACTCAAACCAGTGTTGACCTTGGCCTAAAACTCATGTCCTGGGCATTTAAGGATGTCGGAGGGAAACGTGGGTAGTTGCAGACACAAGGAAGTCATAATTCGCCGGTTCGCTTTCCTGGCACTTTATTACATTCTCACAAGTCAAGCTGACACTGACCCCCTCCGGTAAGTCGCCAGATTCTCATTTTCAGTCTTGCACTGAAGCTCCTCTGCTCAAGTGATTTGCGAGATGAGATTGAGATAATGCAGGTGGGTGGCTAAGTAAGTCAGCGGGGTGATTAATATGGTGATCAGCAAGTTGCTGGCTGGGTGCACTCTTAGCCGCTGACTTTAAAAGTGTTGATGTAATCCCACTAGAACATTACGATATAGATAAAAAAATAATAAAATATTGATGTGTTGGCCTGTAAGGAAGGAGTTATCTCCGCTTGCAGACTTTAATTTACTGTAGCGTTTCAATCGGGAGGATCGTTACACCTTCAGAACTTCTTCACGCACCGCTCTTTCTTTTCGATACACATGGTGATGGCAGACAGACCGTATATATAAGAGAAACTAGTGTTTAAGTCCCACTCATTACAACCATTACGATCCCATACTACCAGTACGTCCGCAGCAAGTTCAAGAATCTTGTACTAGTCGTATCGTCCGTATTGATACGATTCATATGGGCATTACGACCTCAGATCGATCAATTGGACTGTTTTGCATCGGGTCTCAATAACGCTTCTGTGTAAATTAAGCTTGATGCTCAACAAAAAGAACTTGATTACCGATGGCCGCACGACGTTGACTTAGGTCTTTCGATCATGTGGATCTCGGAGAAATTGAAGCTATCTTTTCATGGAACATGTAATATTCAAGTGTATAGTATTTACAAATTAGGTTTTAAATTGAGTATCAGAATTTGTTTGTAATTCTCAACAGCCAGAAGATTTATTTTCAACAGGGTATACCTTATGCTTTGGTTAATCAAATTGAGTGTTTATTTATTATGGATTGTTGTAATCAACGGGAGCTTTCCAACTGTATATAAATTGTCTTTTAATTAATCCGGGCAATTCGGTCGAATGAGTTCAAACGGAAATAAATTCTGTTTTTCTTATACAAAGCCAGTGTTTTAAACTAGGTGATCATTGATTTGTGAAAAAAATTTAAAAATGCCTCAGTTTTGAAAACAAATTTCTCAAATGCCCTACTTTTCAAAAATATTTCTCAAATGTCCTATTTTTAATGAATCCGGATTGGTGAAAAATGCCTAAATTTAGCTTTACGAAATTTGTCAAAATCAGACTGCTTCGAAAGCAAACGAGTTCGAACCAACCTCCTACGTGGCGGTCCAGTCACACGTCGAATCAGCTTTTTTTAAATTCGGCTCCCGTACAAACGAAAATTTTGGGAATATAAGATAATCACCTAAGACCGAACTCATAAATTTTTGAAATTGGAACAACACGTTAAAGTTTGGTCTTGCAATCATAAGTTTATCACCATGATTTGTCTTTCAAGAAAACATAACTTAGTCTTGTGAACAAACTATGATTATCATATGACTCTATGGGGGCGATGTGGGATGATTCCACATGTGAGTTTCTCTTATTTCTTCTCTTCTACATTGTGTTATAGTCTCACATCGACTAAATAGAAAAAGTCGATAAAATTACTTTGATATAAAATGTAAGTTTACCTCCCTAACTCATGTGTTATAAAGTCACTCTTGTTGGCTTGGGTGCTTGTTCATTATTTGGGGCTTGTTGACTCTTGTGAACGAGTGATTATTTTCACACATTGTCCATTATGACAAACTTAAAAAATTAGTGTATATTAAAATTAAAATTTAAGTAATAAATCCGCATTATTCGACTTTTTCTATTTAGTCGATGTGAGACTATAACACAATGTAGAAGAGAAATTCACATATGGAATTATCCCACACTGCCCTCAAAGAATCATGTGATAACCATAGATTGTTTATAAGGCTAAGGGTGTGTTCTTTTGGACTTATATTTTGTACTTAAACTTATTGCTTTACTTATATTTATTTATATGTACTTATATTTACTGATATTTATTTATATATACTCTTATATATACTTATATTTACTTATACGTACTTATATGTACTATTAATCACCATCATCACAAAAACACACACCACCAATAAAAAAAATCTAACTCAACTTATATAAGTATTTTTTAATTAGTTTTAAATAAATATTAATAAATCCATACAATCTTATTTTGTAACTCCCCTCTCTCGACTCTCTCGATCCGCCACTGACTACTACCACCATTACCATGACACTTTCAAAATCACAACAATTCATCAACACAAAAATAACACACCACTAATAAAAAATAAAAATTTAACTTAATTTAATTTAAGTTACTTAACTTAAAATAATGAAAGAGATGATAAATAGTGTTTGTGGTGGTGTGTTGATGAAAAAGTTGATGAATAGTGGTGATGTGTGTTGATGAAAGAGATGATGAATAGTGGTGGTGGTGCTGTTATGGTGGTGGTGGTGATGAATAGTGGTGGTGGATTGTTGATGAAAGAGATGATGAATAGTGGTGGTGGTGCTGTTATGGTGGTGGTGGTGGTGGTGATGAATAGTGGTGGTGGATTGTTGATGAAAAAGATGAATAGTAGTGGTTGTGGTGGTGGTGATGAATAGTGGTGATGAGTTGTTGATGAAAGAGATGATGAATAGTAGTGGTTGTGGTGGTGGTGTTGTTGTTATGGTGGTGGTGATGAATAGTGGTGGTGGGTTGTTGATGAAAGAGATGATGAATAGTAGTGGTTGTGGTGGTGGTGTTGTTGTTATGGTGGTGGTGATGAATAGTGGTGGTGGGTTGTTGATGAATAATTATATTTACTTATATGTACTTATATATATTTATATTTACTTATATGTACTTATATTTTCTGATATGTATTTATATTTACTTATATGTACTTAAATAAGTCCAAAAGAACATAGCCTAAGTTATGTTTTTTTGAAAGATAAAGTCATGGTGATAATCTTATGATTGCAAGACTGAACTTTAACGAGTTGTTTCAATTTTAATAGTTTATGAGTTCGGTCTCAGGTTATAAACTTATATTCTCACAATTTCCGATTTCGCAGAAGCCAGATTATATAATGAATCCATTTTTGTAAAACTTGGACTCATTAACAATGCTGATTGGACCGCCACGTAGGAGGTCGGTTCGAACTCGTTTGGTTCCGAACCATTCCGATTTTGACAAAACCGGACTGCATGATTTTATTATCATTCCGATTTTCATAAAGTCGGATTTAGGCATTTTTCAGCAATCCGGATTTGGCAAGCCCGGATTCATTAAAAAGTAGGGCATTTGATAAACGTTTTTGAAAACTAGGGCATTTGAGAAATTCGTTTTCAAAAGTGAGGCATTTCTAAATTTGTTCGCAACTTGTTAGAATTATGTAACAGTTCATTTGATATGTGTTTGAGGTAAGCGATATGAATCCGTTCTAGTTACTTTCTAAACTTATTTTGGCATGTTGTTATTCTCGAAGGTTTCTTTTCTAAGTACTTTGATCATGAGTGTGACTCCTTTTGAAACTGTTTTAGTCATGGTAAACAAAATTCTCCGTGTCTTGTCATTTATAAAATTTAACATGTCTCGTTTCATCTGATTGTTCGCATTTCTTGTACCCTTCTTGTTTGACTATGAAGGCTCACAATTTGATCATGATTTTTATTGGCTGATCATTGGGCAAAATAGGGCAATTCTCTTGTTCAACCCACAAGGTAAAATGTGCAAAATTTTGCAATTTTATTGACCAACCACAAAGCAAAATGTGATGCTAATGTTGTCTAATCACATGATAAAATATGGTATTTTTGTTGTCTAATCATACGGCTAAATATGACGACAATGCTCCTGGGCTCCTGCCTGCGTGATTGGATTGTGTAGAAGTTCTGTTTGTTTTGAAAATATCTTATTTTGCTATATCCTCTTAATATAAGTTCTGTTATAAGCTCATCTTGTGAATTTCTCGGCTTAAAATATCAAAAATTACTTTTGCTCGTCTCTATATGATGCGTCTCTTCATATTTAATTTCTTAAAATATATATATGACACTCATGATTCAGCTAGTTGAAGTTCTACTACTTACACAAGACGAGGACTCATATTTTCCATCTGTATATTTTTTTAGATTCAAAGGAATAATAGGTATTTTGAGGTGGGTTGAGAGACATGTTAGTACAAAATATACTTTGAGACTTAATATTTAGAATGATTATTTGAACTTCAAGTACTATGCTACAATCGAATTCATTGTTAACTTTATGAAAAATTTATTTGTATGTCATGATTTATATTAATTTTTTAAAATTAATTGAAAGCATATTCGAGGCTTTGTAATCGGTGGTTTAAGGAGCATGGGACCGATGTATATAGCTTTCGTTACATCCAATTAGGTCTCGAACAACAAGTTCATAATTAGGCACTGAAAGACAATGATAGAATTATGGAGTAAGCATGTAAGGGTCAAATGACAAGGGCTAGCCTAGTGGTCGTGGTGGTGTATCATAAATTTCATGTCACAGATTCGATTTCTGGTGGGTGTTAGAGCTGGGGCTCTAACGGGGTGGGTTTAAAAAAAAAAAAAAGACTATTTGACATACGGGCTTTAGCGACGATTTTTGAAACAAATTTGGATTCGTCGCTAAAATCAGATTTCTCAAAACGAAACGGCACCCGGATAGGATGGTACTTTGCTGCCATTGGGAGTTATTTGAGGGATCCAATCACATTTTTCCTATTCTCAAAAGATTTATGGCAACAATTATCTTTTATTTTGTTTTTTCTTTTTAGTAGTTTTCATTTTTTTTAGCATTACCTGAGATGCCCAAATTTAACTTTTGTTTCCTTACAAATAAATTTCAATTGTTCATTATGTGAATTTGTCACAGTTTAGGCACTTCTGCTTCATCATTATTTATGCAGGACTTGGGGGTCAAGCAAGGTACATGAGTGATCAATTATTGCAAGATTGTTGAGGATTAGGTTGATGACTCGGAGATCGGAGCCGGAGGCATTCATGAAGATGTAGGATATGCCATGCTTTTGGAAACGTGCCTTTCAACTTCAATTTAGGTGGTGGCTGCTCGATGGCGTCGGTGACCAAAAATCTCCGAATTGATATTAAATTAAAAATCGTTTGAAACATGAAATTAGTTGACCACGTGGTGCACATGTTCAAGATTCCGGTGGACAAGAAGCGGAGCCTGAACAAAGCTTGCAAGAATCTTCACCGAAAACAATCAGACAGGAAAATTTTGAGAACCCAAATCCAGAAAGAAAAAATGCATATGATTCTCCAGTTTTTCTTCAGCAATTCTTGCAGTCCTCATAACAAAATTCCTACACAAGTTCATCTGGGTACCCAGAATGCTCCGGCTCCATTTCCAAAAGCAACCCCATCATCGGCATCACGTCAGAAATCTCTCAAAACCCATTCCTTTAAACCATGACATCCTCCACCGAGCTGTCCCATTTTATCATCTGCGGTCAGCCATGTATGGCAAGACTTTTGTTTTCTGGTTCGGATCCACGCCCAGGCTGGCTGTTTCTGACCCGGCTCTGATCAAGGAAGTGCTGGCCAACAGCTCAGGTGCTCGGAGAAGTTTGGTTTCAATCCCTCCGCTCAGCTGCTGGTGGGCGGTGGATTGTTGGCCATTCCGGAGAAAAGTGGACTTTGCTTACTCAGATCGCCGCTTAAAAACAGCGGAAAGAGACTAGCGGTAATCTCCTGTCGTGGTTATTCTCTACTTAGCCATGAGCCAAGACTGGCAGACATTGGCGCGAGAGGAGGTTACGCGCGTTTTTAAAGACAGGAAAGTCCCAACAGCTGAGGACTTGAAAGAACTCATACTCGTAAGTTCCTAGGTAACATCTATGACCGAAACGGAAACACAGATTGGAAGAAATCGGAAAGTTGCAAATCAAATTCATCCAAACAGCAACCAACTGTTAAATTAAATATTTTTTCAATTTATGATTTTTTAAATATATATTATATATTAATCTATTCAAATTTATGAAAGCACATCATTGTTTATTTAAAACAAATGAAGCAAATATATAGTTTAACGTTATACATAACAACACAAAAATAAATGATTCAAAAATTCATAATTCAAACATAATTAAATTACAAATTCAACTTATGCTTTCATGATCATCCTCAAATAACATACTTTCTATCTCCGACTCATCAATAGAGATATCAGCAAATTCAATAATTATTTAAATTTAAATTTTGAGGTTTCCGGAAGTTTCTCAAGATTTCCATGAGACTTCTGATTCGTTGACCGTTTTAGAAACCTCAGTTGACTATTTCTTGAGGTTTCCGAAAGTTTCCGAATTTCTGAAACAGAAACGCTTATCAAATAAAGACTTCCGTGGTACATACGGTACCATAACTCTTATTTGGCATGAGTTACAAAAACTGCTAAATGCTGGATTGACTTAGTAGTAACATTGTTTGTGTACTGAGACCAATTTTATGTGATGTTTTGCTGAGAGATGACACGGATGATAAACGAAAAGTTATCGTCACGTTGCAATTTATCACTTTATAACTGCAGCCGAATGGAGATTATTTTAGAAGGATTGCATATTGATGAAATTCTACCTGGTTCCAAACTTTTAAGCCTCATATGGGCGTGCGTGAATTTGGGTCATGGATATGTTTACAGGTCATGAAACTGTGAATGCATTTTATTGCTGCGTTTCTCTCCACAAACTGAATTAACAAGATAATCAATACAAATACAAGAGTTTGAATTGAACCGTAGTTGATTTTGTCCGGTTGATTCACGTTCGATGCTTTCCTTGAAGCGAAATTGCCGTCCAATTCGTCGGACTTCACGGGCAGCTTTGCTTCCCAGGATAAAACAACCCTTTTCAGCTTGTTGGTTGCACAGGACCTAGCTGAAGCGAGCTTCGTTGAACTTCCACTACCACCAGAACTCACACCACTATGAAGCTCAGGAAGCAGGGGACTTTGTATTCGGTGTTTTTTGATGCTATTCCTTCTCTGTTTCTCGTCTTTCTTTATATGATGAAGAACAGAGACGTTCCAGAGCTGTTACCTCCTTTCCCGTAGCCACCCACACGAAATCAGGTAACCGTCAATTGCAAGTTTATTCTTGTAACTTTGAGTGATTGTATCTCATTCAAAACACAACCGAATTTGACGTTTCTTATATCAATTTTATACTACTTTCAACAAGGAGTATTTCATTAGTTTACATCAACTTGATCCGAGGTGTTCTCCACCCTCAAAACTTGGTCACAAAATGAGGCACACTCCATTTTCTTCACACCTTATATCCAACACAATTTCCACTTTATGATCATTCGTCTGAACTGAATTCTAAATTTTGTTCACCGTTAACTTATACAATACGACACAATTCCATCTTATTATCACGGATGGTACATTCCTCCAAATTTGCCATTAGCGTTGAAACCATTCGTCTGAACTGAATTCTAAATTTTGCTCACCCTTAAATTGTACAATACGACATATTTCATCTTATTATCACGGATGGTACATTCCTCCAAATATGCCATTAGCGTTGAAACCAAGTGAACTGTCCATCCTCAATCCTGTCCAATGAATCTCGAGTTTGCAATAATTGATCAATAAATCTCATCACAAAAATACAAAAATCCCTCACTGGCCGACACAGACCGATGCTTATTGAAACCATAAGGTAAAATCCAACGATGTTTCCTTATGCCCATTTCGGATTTCCAGTGCTACCGGTTCAATATTTCAGATCACCGTACATAGATCACCTCAATCTAGAGTCTATATACAAAAATTTAATATATTGATAACAAAATATCTAGTCTGGTTTATCAAATTTGGACAGAACTAATTTCAAATTGATATGGACAAGACATGCACAAATTCAAAGTGTTACAATAAATAGCTCACAGAAACACTAATTTTATCTAATGAATTATTGTACACGCAAAAAATGATATTTTGATGACAAGATACCTAGTAGCTAATTTATCAAGTTTGTACAAAGCTAATTTGCAACCGAACTCACGAATTCTAAGTTTTATGATACGTAACCCAGAGAAACACCAATTTTATCAAATGAATGATTCCCTACAAAAAAAAAACATGATAAATTTGTGGCAAGATATATCATAATCTCATGAATTTGCTAGGATTGTAATATCTTGCATAAACCGTGAGGGTCAGGGACTCTTTTGATGGTGGTTTATTATAGAAGCGATTGGAATGCATTTGGGGTTAAGATGTTACAAAAAGATTTCGACTTGATCATATTATTCGTGCATTTAACTTTGGTATTTAGAAATATTTCTTTTTCTGAAAACTTTCACGATATAAGAACTCGTCCGTCGCATTCCCTATGAATTTAAATGACTTGATACATTATATATCATCTAAATTTTATTGACATGATCTTAATATTCGTTCTGACGAACGAACTCTAACGCTATAATATTTTACTTCATAAAATGATTTTAACGTTGTAAACAAAACATAATTATAAGTCGAGTGGTGGTAGGATCCAGAGAACCTTAGGACAGGACAAGATAGGAAGAGTAGAGAAAATTCAATGAGGTGCATTATTGATCAATAGAGTAGCAAGTAGCATCGTATGGTGTCATTAATCAAGAAATGGACCCTCGCACTAAAGTGGACATGACTTAGATATTTACTCAGGATTTCAATCCCTGTAAAGTCAAGTTTTCGATACAGAGGAGCCAATGGAAATCAGGATTGCTGGAGGAAATCTTATCTCCGCAACCACTTTAAGATAAAGCACTCCAATCAACCCTAATGCTCTCCTTATCTAATCTGAATTATAAGCGACAGGGACCACATGGCGCATATGGCTCGGTCGTCAAGTGACCCGCACGCCACCGAGTCAGCAAAATCAGTCCAACCTCGTGCCCATCTGAACCGGACTGTGCTTGGATCGTAGTGTATGCCACTTGAGGATGATTCACAAAAAATTTGGACATGCCACAAATGTTGAAATTTGTCTGGGATTTATAAGATGGTGTCTATACCATAGGCGGCCGATCAAGGCGGCTGAGAATCAAATTCAGTACAATGCCTGTCAAAATATGATTTGTGAGATATTTTTTAATTTTTAAACTTTTATACCACCCAATGTAAAACATGATAAATTCGAATTAAATTATAAATATTATGCCAATTCTTATAATTTAATATAACAATTATAATGAGGATCATAATGTAAGTAAAAAAAAACGAAATGATGGACTAGTCGAACTATTTCGATTTGCAACATAGACTAATTGTAGTCGTTTTTTATTAAAATTCGTTTGTTGAAATTTTTTATAAGACAAAACACAATTTCTGTCTCAAAATTGAGAGCGTCGTAGGTAACTTCATATTCATAGCCACAGCCCACCTCACCACCATAGTCTTGAATAGAGAGTGTTGTCGATAACTTCATACTCTTGAACTCAGTCCACCTTACCCCCACAATCCTCATCAATTAATTCGCATAACAAAAAACCTTAAACTCTAATTATTTTTAAATGATGACATTTTTGAAACTAGATTGGATAAGCATGAGAGGCTAGTGAGGTGATGGAGTGACCAAAGTGGCAGAGCTTCAATAGTGCTATAAGTAGAGCATTGTGCATCCATGCTTTTCCAACGGTCCAACCTCATCATACACTCTCTCGCCTCATCTTTTCCTCTTCCTCCTCAGATCAATGGATCCTTACAAGGTATACCCTTCTCTAGCCCTCTTCACCTTGTTTATGTCCATCTAATCTATGCAACATCCTAACTAAGAAAATACCTCGGATTTGAGGTTGTTGTTTGAGTGCTGAATCCGGGCGTGTGTCCGATGCAAGTCCGCCCAAGTTGGGACAGTCACATTAATCTATCCGAAACTATGAATATATACTCTGCTTTTTTTGCTAGCTTGAAGCTGATGATGAGATCTAATAGATAGAAGAAAATCTAGACTCATAATAGCTCATCTGCTCTCTAGTCTTAAAACGTCTTCCTTTGAAATGATCTGTATCGTTTTTAACCGGTGCAGTACCGGCCGTCGAGCGCCTACAACTCCCCATTCCTGACCACCAACGCCGGAGGGCCGGTCTGGAACGACAACCACTCCCTCACTGTCGGATCAAGAGGTACTTAACTGGGCTCTACAAACGTTTTTGAGATCATTGTGATGGTTGGAGTTAAATTTAGAAATTGTTGGTTGCAGGTCCGATCCTCCTGGAGGACTACCATTTGGTCGAAAAGGTAGCCAACTTCGACCGGGAGCGGATTCCGGAGCGAGTGGTCCATGCTAGGGGAGCTAGTGCTAAGGGCTTCTTTGAGGTCACCCATGACATCACTCACCTCACCTGTGCTGACTTCCTTCGTGCCCCCGGCGTCCAGACGCCGGTCATTGTCCGATTCTCCACGGTCGTTCATGAGCGCGGGAGCCCCGAAACCATTAGAGATCCTCGCGGCTTCGCTATCAAGTTTTACACAAGAGAGGTAGAAATTCATAAAAACATATGAGTATTTATAAGTTCAGTTTAAAAGAACAGACCTTGTTAATATGTTGTTTGCGCGGATTCAGGGAAACTTTGACATGGTGGGGAACAATTTCCCCATCTTTTTCATCCGGGACGCGATCAAGTTCCCCGACCTGATCCACGCATTCAAGCCGAATCCGAAGAGCAATGTGCAGGAGTACTGGAGAGTGATGGACTTCTTCTCGCACATTCCGGAGAGTTTGAACACATTCACCTTACTTTTCGACGACATCGGAGTTCCTCTGAACTACCGGCACATGGAAGGGTCCAGCGTGAACACCTTAACGCTGGTGAACAAAGTTGGTAAGGTGCACTACGTGAAGTTCACATGGAAACCCACTTGCGGAGTGAAAAATTTGCTCGAGGAAGACGCGGCCAAGATCGTGGGGAAGAACCACAGCCACGCGACGCAGGACTTATACGACTCGATCTCAGCCGGGAACTATCCGGAATGGAAGCTTTTTATGCAGATCATAGACCCTGCTGAGGAGGACAAGCTTGATTTTGATCCATTGGATGTCACCAAGATATGGCCTGAGGATATCATCCCTTTACAGCCCGTCGGCCGGTTGGTCCTTAACCGGAACATTGATAACTTCTTTGCTGAAAATGAAATGCTGGCATTCAATCCGGCCATTGTTGTCCCTGGGATATATTACTCCAATGACAAGATGCTCCAGTGTCGCCTTTTCGCCTATGGCGACACCCAGAGGCACAGATTGGGGCCAAACTACCTCCAACTTCCGGCCAATGCTCCCAAGTGTGCTCACCACAATAACCACCATGATGGCTTCATGAACTTCATGCACAGAGATGAGGAGGTCAGACTGCATAAAACCCGAAACTCTGTACACCCTTTTCGCCCAATTTCAACCATAACTAACCCTATTGCTGTAAAATATCCCTGCAGGTGAACTATTTCCCCTCCAGGCATGACTCGGTCCGCCACGCTGAGAAGTACCCTACGAACGACGCTTTGATCACCGGAAGGCGAGAAAAGGTATAACAAGTCTTTCATATTTGTAACTGTCTCATATTGATTATAAGAATTAATATATATTTTAAAACTGGTTTGCGTGGTTTTGTTGATTTGTACGACGCAGGTGACGATTGACAAGCTGAATGACTACAAGCAGCCCGGGGAGCGATACCGATCATGGGCACCGGACAGGTACGTATCGGGTTTGAGGATCGGATTGGATGAAGCACTTGGAATTTACTGATGAATTTTGAACCTGTTTGAAATGCAGGCAAGAACGGTTCTTGAACAGACTGGCTGAGTCCTTGTCTGATCCGCGAACCACGTACGAGGTTCGCAGCATTTGGGTCTCCATGTGGTCTAAGGTGAGACAGAGCTGAACTTACATGTTACAAAAACTTAGCATTGTGCCACTTTGAGTTGCTAAATGGAACTTTTGGATCGTGCAGGCGGACAAGTCTCTCGGACAGAAGCTGGCAATGCGGCTCAATGTCAGGCCAAGCATGTAAAGTTGACGATCCTGGTCCGGTGCATATCTCAGTATCGGAGTTCTTGAGCTCGGATCATGCGTCTGATTCCTTGGATCTGCGCTCAGTTCATCTATATATGTTTTACCTATCTATGTGAAAGACATACGTATCTTTGGTATTTCACTACTTGGAACTTTCTGGAATTTCGATATTGAAATCTGAGTTGATGTTCTGAATTTTGAGTCCTTAGCACCAAATCCGCAGGTTAAGAACCTGAGCTTCTCGCACGAGTGTTCATCAAATCGTCCAAAAACATAATCTGTTTTGGAGCATGAAAATCTTAATTGTTCAGTTTTATGAGTCGATGAGTAGAGTATGAATTTGCCTCTGTTCAATTTTACGAGAGTTCAATTTATGAGACGATGAATAGAGTGTGAATTTGCTAGATATATCGGTTCACATTCTCATTTGAGTAGGAAATTGGACAATTTTTCCTTAAACTCGCTAACATGTAGCAGTACACACTATACGCGTTCACTGCGTCTCCCCTTCACGGGTCAAATCTACAAGCACAACATTTCATGTGGGCACACTCCACACGTCTCCCCTTTATGGGTCCAACCCACGCCGTCAAACGGGTGATTCGTCATACACTTGGCGCTCACATGCGCATCCCACACATCACGTACTCGGGTCAGGTCGTGTGCCTGCGGCTCTGATACCATATGAATTTGCTAGAAATACCGGACCACATCTTCATGTGATTCAAAAACTTAAGCTCAAGAGTTATAGTTTTGTAATCCAATATATCATAGCAAATTATCCTTCAAACTAGCGATCTGGGATAATTCTTCAAGTGCATTTCTTTAATATAGAGAACATCATAACTTTTTACGTGGTTCAGCTTTAAAAAGCCAACATCACGAAACCTCGGGATCGAGGAGACTTGCTCAAACTTCGACACTCAACCAATGTTCAAAGATTACAGCACGGACGAGCCGAAGAGATTAAGCCCTCTTCAAGAGTCCCTAGCGACCATGACGAGTCTAACAGCTCCGGCTAATCCTATTCAGCTCAAATCCTGACCCAAGTAACCATACAGTAAACACAGTACCAGAATATCAACTAAACTCAACTCAATATAGCATTTGCAATCCTTGTTAACTTACGTAGGGATGAGGATGAGTATTTTAATAACTTATTTTGGATTTTTATTTATAGTTAAATTGCCCCTGATAAAATTAGGATTACTCCCGTCTGAGCAGGTGTTGCATAAGAAAAGTGTCCGTTGGCACATTAAGAAATGTCTATTTTTGGAACAATTTGATATTTTACCACCACATGAAGTTTGGGTTGGCAAAATGTCAAAACTCCATATTTTTTTGTCATATGTTACATTTTCTAAAATCGCTCTTGCCAAGAGCGGCTTTAGGAAAAATTTGATTTTCTCGACCAGCCAGCGCTGAGCTGGCTCTTATGTGGATGTTAATCAAAAAGCCGCTCATGCCAAAGGCGATTTTTGTTGAAAATCGCTTTAGCATGAGCGGCTTTCAGTTGTTCGAAACTCAGTGGCCTCAAAGTTGAGTTTTTATGAAAGTCACTCATGCCAAAGACCGCTTCCAAATACTCAACTCATTAATTGATTTTGTGGCATTTGTATTTTGGAATCGAAAGTTACGAAGATAAATTACTAATTTTGATTCGTAAGTGTCAACTTTATCAAATGAAGACATACAATTTTAAGCATTAAATAATTCATTCGAGAAAACACCATATTAAACATGTGATAATCATACATATAAGCATGTTATATAACATATCATCCTAACGATAATCTATTCGACATCTTTCTTTGACGCCTCCTCTTTCTCGACGCAGCCTCATGTTGAGTCTCAGCCTAAGTAATCTGAGAAGGCTGGTGTGAATTGTCATAAACGTTTGCATCCATTTGTACGTTTTGGGGCTCTGCATTGTAACAAAAATGTGATGGTTATATAATGGAAAAATTGAAAGGATTTAGGCTTGAGGTTTAGGAACGTATCTGTAGAAATCGAATAAGTGATGAATCAATATTTAATGCACTCTCCTCCCCTAACTCTTCCAATTCATGTAGAGAAGCATGAAATAAATCGTGAGCTAATTGTTCCGGGGAAGAAATCGGGTCTTTCAAGAATATTTTTGCCATTATACGAGCTAAACGCAATAAAGAGTGTACCTGCGAAGTGTGTGGATTTAACATATTAATAATAATATAAAAATTATATAATTATGAACAATTTAATTAGTAAGTACTTACATAAGCGGTTCATTCAGGTGCATTAAGACGGTATAGCCTAGAGTGATAAACACGAGGAATTATGTACAACCAAGTGATAGTATCGAACCACATAGTACTCCGTGAGATATCCATCGTCATCATCTGAATGTTCCCCGACAATGTTCTGCTCAGCTCTTGAATCTCGCATTGTTACATAAGTTAGTAGCTCGGCCGTCCAATTTTTTCTCATTTTCCTTGTAACACCATGCAACTCATTATGGTTTGGTCTCGAAGGTGCTGACACTGGTTTCTTGTGACCAAACTGTCGAAGTACCCTTGAAGGATAATGTCAGTCAATGATATTGAAACATATGAGTAACACTTCCGATGTACAAATGCCCAGACCCATAAGGTGTCCAAATCAGATCATCGTGTGTCTGTCAATCTAACTGATCGCAGTAGAAACACAGAGCTTGATGCGGTGTCTCTGTGTAAGTCTTCGGGCCATCCCACCTCCTAATAGAACCATTCCAAAGTAGAGCGATATTATGTGAACATGAATCTTGAAATTAACACAATATTAATTAGAATACTCAAATTAAAATTTGTTCAATTTACTTATATTTCCAGTCTACGTAATGGATCCTCATCCGACCCCGATGGTGGTGGAGGTGTGGTCAATGATATGGGGCGACCAGTGTACATCCTCTCTTATTGCCCAAATCTGTAGCAAGATAGTCGATCCAGCCAGTTGTTTGTGTCCAACTTCGCAAGAGTTGGCTCTTATGTGGATGTTAATCTAAAAAGCTGCTCATGTCAAAGGTGTTTTGTTGAAAACTGCCACAACTTTCATAAAAACTCAACTCAGAGACCACTGAGTTCTGAACAACTGAAAGTCGCTCATACCAAAGCGGCTTTCGCTGAAAAGCCTTTGACATGAGCGGCTTTCAGATTAACATCTACATAAGAGCCAGCTCAGCATTGATTGGTCGAGAAAATCGAATTTTTCTAAAAACCGCTCTTGCCAAAAAAATAATTTGGGAAAATATGGTATATGACAAAGAAAATTTAAAGTTGTGACATTTTGCCTCCCAAACTTCATTTGCCAACGCAAACTTGGCTGCACAAATCTCATTAAAAAATGACATCTATTTGATTAAGACATTCTAATATCAACCACAAATCTCCATTTTCCAAGTGTATAAGACAACATGAAATGGATCCATCAAGTGGGACTTCTAATAGCCACTTGCCCAGTGTTTAATGACTACTAAAACTCAAAACCATACCTAGCTGGATCCGCAATCCAAGTTTTTAACATCTTTACGCCATGTGACCCTGCAGCCTGGTTCTATCAAAACTCCCCACAACAACAATTGATTACATATCTAACCAACAACAAGAGTTTATTGCAAGAGAGCCGTGTGGGTGAGCATCTCAATGGATCAAAATTACAACAACCCCAGTTGAAGTTACTCAAACCCATCTCCTAAAATCCGATTCAGTCAAGAAAGTTTCAATCTTTGGTCCCGAATTTGATGTTACCATTACATAAATCTGATCCACGTCACTGTCGGTTGATGGGTGTGTATGCTTGTTATTTATATAGCTGTGAGTTGACTTCAGAGTGAGAATCTCAACCAAGAGTTGGAGCTTGGTAACTTGTAGCCTTGTAGGCGAGTTGAGCTTGAGAGCTTCATCTGTGGTGGGTTCCACTTTTTTGATGGAGTGGAATCTCTTCAAGCCTAACATTTAAGAATCCTTTGAAAAGGGTTTTGTTTTCTTTGTTTGGAGAAGCTGAGGAGGAGATAGATAACCATGAGGCAGCAGCTTGGTAAAGTTTTGGGTTGGGTTGGGTCTTATCTTGAGGTGGATTTGATCTACTGAACATACCCAGATAAAATGGATAAAGAGACAATTTGGGGTTTTGAAAGCTAGTGTTGGGGATCAGCTAAATTGGTGTCCTTTGTGCCCCTTGTCCTTCGAATATTCAGGAATCTAAAATCTAATGGTGGTCTGTGTTTGGTCTTTTGATTTTGTTTGTTTTTAGCTGCTCAGGTGTGAAAACCGAGTTCTATCAACTTGTTGCAGTGGATTGACTCAGCTGAAAGAATCTGCAGAAAGTGAGCCTCTTTGTCGCGTGTTCTTTGCACCCTTTTTGGTGGATTTGAAATGCATCTCAAGTTGGAGGATTTGTTTTCTCACCAGTTATTACGACTTGATCATTCTATGGAGGACACTGAAATCTGAGAGTTGTGAAAGGTTTGCGATAAAGCTTCGGAGCGCTGCAAAATCATGGATGATGGCGTTTTCTCGCCTCCTGCTGCCATTCATGGATCCTCTGAAATGGATTTCGATTATATGAACGAGCTTTTGGGAGATGAGTGTTGGGTGGAGACAGTTCATGGATCAGATTTCTTGCACCAAACTTCCTCGGACTCGCCGTTTTCATGGTCTCCGTCAGATGCATTTCTTGGCGAAAACATCTTTGGCCAGCTTCAGGAGAGTAATCAAGAACAGTGCTTAAGGTCAAGTTGTTCATCTCTCGATGAACCATCCCAAATGGAAAAAACTTGTGCCAAAATTCAAAAACCTGAACATGAACTTGTGAGTTCAGCTGGGAGTTCTGAATCATCTGTAACGGAGAGGTTGATTCGAGCAATCGGGTACATGAAAGACTCGGCAAAAGATAGAGATGTGTTGATTCAGATTTGGGGGCCTAGAGATTTAAACGGAAAGCGAGTTCTGACGACTAAGAATCAGCCATTTATAGTCAACTCCAGTTCAACAAGTCTAGCAACTTACAGAAGCATTTCGATGAACTTTCAGTTCTCAGCTGAGAAAAACTCGAACATGTTTGAAGGAATGCCTGGTCGAGTTTTCCTGGCCAAGGTACCAGAATGGACTCCTGATGTTCGGTTTTTCACAAGTGATGAGTATGCTAGAGTTGGCTATGCTCAAACCCTCAACGTCCGCGGCACCATTGCTCTTCCAGTTTTTGCCCGGGGCTGCCAGACTTGCTTGGGTGTCATCGAGGTTGTCACCACTGCACAAACTGTCAGACCTGAACTGGATAGTGTCTGCCAAGCCCTGCAGGTTTGAACATTCTCTTTAAAATTTCTTCATTGTTAGATCTTCCCTTCCCCTCAGCGACCTAAAATTTGCAGGCTGTTGATCTCTGCAGCACTGGAAACCAAAGCACTGAAAAATCCAAGGTAAGCGGGTTTTTCCCAGATCAGTTGTCAGGTTGTAACTGAGTCTGAGTCCTGTTTTTTTCTTCCCCTTCAGATATGTAACCAGTCTTACCACGAGGCGTTGCCGGATATTCTAGAAGTGATGAAATCCGCTTGCTTGACTCACAAGCTACCGTTAGGTCAAACATGGATGCAATGTGCTCAACAAGGCAAAGAAGGCTGCAGACACTCGACTGAGAATTACCTTCACTGTGTTTCCACGGTGGACGCTGCTTGCTATGTTTCTGATCCTCAAGTCCAAGGTTTCCACCACGCGTGTTCTGAGCATCACCTGTTGCGAGGGCAGGGAGTGGCCGGTAAAGCTTTCACCACAAACCAGCCGTGCTTCCACGACGACATAACTTCATTTTGCAAGACAGACTACCCTCTCTCGCACCACGCAAGAATGTTTGGGTTGCGAGCTTCTGTAGCTATACGCCTGAGGAGCGTTCATACAGGCGCGACGGACTTTGTGTTGGAATTCTTTCTACCTGCAGATTGCCGACAACCTGAGGAACAAAAAAAGATGCTAAGTTCACTGTCCTTGATAATTCAAAAGACCTGCACAAGCTTAAGAGTGGTAGCTGAAGATACCTTCTCGTCAGCTGGTGCATCTGCATCTGGTTCAGTCGGTTCGAGCTTGGAAGATAATAATACCTCTGTAGAGGAAAGCTTCACAAACGATGGCAGGCAAGGAGATAATAAACGTGCCAAAGCGGAAAAGGTTATTACCTTGCAAGCTCTTCAGCGACATTTTTCTGGAAGCCTTAAAGACGCTGCAAAAAGTCTGGGAGGTAAGTTCTGAAATTTTCTGGCCTCAAGAAATGTGTCATATCTTTTTTGAAGCAGCTGGAGCTATAACAGGTGTTTTCTGCATCTGTTGTTTCTGTGCAGTGTGCCCGACAACCTTAAAAAGAATTTGTCGAAGCCAAGGAATAACGCGGTGGCCTTCCCGCAAGATGAAGAAGGTTGGGAAGTCTTTAGAGAAGCTCCAGCGCGTTATTGACTCGGTGCAGGGCAACTGGAGCAGTTTTCAAATGGGAACATTTTACTCGAATTTCCCAGAACTGGCCTCTCCTCGGAGCAAATCAGGAATGACCCAACAATTTTCAGGCTCGATATCGCCAGCTTCCTCGTTCAGCCAGAGCTCAAGTCAGTCTTGTTCCGGCCCAGGTCATCATCCTAGGACTTGGTCGTGGAACTCTGCCACTGCTGCTGCGATCGTTAAGGAGAATGATGATGCGGTGCTGAAGCAGCCGCCAAGGTCTCAAAGCCATGTCACTCTCGCCGGAGCTTTAAACAGCGAGAGTCTTCAGAAAACCTCGAGGAAGGAACTGGCCGGTCCGAGAGTTAAAGTCACGTATGGAGATGATAAGATCAGAATCCGTATGCAGAGCCACTGGCATTTTAAAAACCTGCAACAAGAAATTGTGAGAAGATTCAATGTAGATGGCTCAGGTGAACTTCAGCTCAAATACCTCGACGACGACTCTGAATGGATTTTATTAACCTGCGACGATGATTGGGAAGAGTGCACTCATGTGTGTCTCTCCTCCCCACGCAACACCATTAAGCTGTCCCTCCACACCGGGACAACGACAACTTCTGAGCAGAGCTTGTACAAGGTTCATGAGTAACTTTTTCGCAGGAATGCAGCTTGAACAAACAAGGAACAAAATTGCTGGTAAAATTTCCCAAATTTAGAAAAAGACAGGACACCAGGGAGTAATGTTCTGAGAGTTACATGGAGCACCATGTGCTTAGTTGACCTCTGCGGCCGAGGCTGTGCTTGATCCGGTAGAGGCTCGACTCTGGCTGCAGGGCTGTCAGCCCTCCGGTGGGACAGTGGATCGAATGGCTGAGCAGCTATGAATTCAAGAGCTAAAACGATGTCATGTATTTTTGGACGGTATTGTGGATCCTCCTGAATGCACAATGCGGCAATGGCTATCATGTGGTGCATGCAGCGGATAGAGAATTTTCCTTGAAGACGAGAATCGACGAATTTGACAAACTTTTTTGGCGGCTTTAAGTGGGGGAGAGCCTGCAATGGTTACACAAGATGCTGAGACATTAGAATCTTGAGCAGCTGAAAAAAGAGAGAACTGCAAATGATTTAAGTGCGACTAAGGGCAGTTTGATCTTACCCAAGGAACTATATTTTGCTCGGCATGGTTTCTGCTGTTGTCATATGCCTTCCAGCCAGTTATCAGTTCGAGTAACACAACTCCGAAGCTGAATATGTCTGACTTGAGCGTAAGATGTCCACTCATGGCATATTCGGGGGCACAGTATCCATAAGTTCCCATTACTCGAGTCGAGACATGAGTATTTTCACCAACAGGTCCTAACTTAGCGAGTCCAAAATCTGAAAGCTTGGCGTTGAAATCTGAATCCAACAGAATGTTAGCAGATTTCAAATCACGGTAAATGACTGGTGGATTTGCTTCAGAATGAAGGTATTCGAGGCCACGAGCAGCACCCACAGCGATCTTGATCCTGTTTTCCCAACTTAATGGCTCCTTGTCTGGCCCTTTATCTGAAGACAAAATAAAAACATACATGTTTTTGTTTCAGATCACTGTACAATCTGAAAATTGAGATCAGAACTTCGGCTGCACTGGTCTACCTACCTAAAAGATGATCTTCTAGGCTGCCCTGCGTCATGAATTCGTAAACCAGGAGCCTTTGATCCCCATCGGTGCAGTAGCCCGTCAGAGTGACCAGGTTGGGATGATGTAGAAGACTGAGCATGAGAACCTCCGTAATGAATTCCTTAAATCCCTGACATCCATTGGCATTGAGCTGCTTAACTGCTACAAGCTGCTAGAACAGCAACAAATTATCAGCACCCTTCAAGAAGACTGGCATTCATACTTTCAAATATCCAACAACTTCAGCTCATATGATATATGCTGAAAACACAGATTTGTATGTCATGATTTTATTATCCAATATAAGTCGCAACTATTGATACTTTCCCAAGTGACTTTCATACTATACAATATTTTTACAGCAAAAGTCATAAACCAGTGATAAAATCGACAGTGGCAGAGTACTAAACAGTAGAAATTTTCAGTGACTACTTGCCTCGCGGGATTCTAGCTGACCTCTAAAAACCTTTCCGAATCCTCCTTCTCCGAGGAAATTAGTGTCATTGAAATTCTGTGTGGCTGCAGCCAGTTGCTGAAATGTGAAGTTAAATACGGGCCTATCCTTGTACATGCCAGCCAGATCCTCGGATCCTGTAATGAATAAAATGCTCGGGATTCAACAGCCTCAATAACTTCCTAAATCTCAAACATCAATCAAAAGTTAGAGCAGGAAAAAGACCTGCAGAAACCAGAGCTCTGCGAGTAGGCGATTGAACATCTACATCGGCTTTCTGCTTCTTCGCATTTCTGATGCAAGAAAAGCAAACCATCTGAACAACACAGGTAGCACCGGTAACTAAACAATCCACAGCCAAAAACAACAACAGCAGATGAAATTTAAACACCGTCACCTGCACAGGATCAGATTCCACTGCGAACCTTCTAGAACAACAACACTGAAATCTACAGACAGTAAACACTCACAACTCCGCAATCGCCAACCAGAGAGAGAACCATAAGCCAAAGCCCCTAAATCAACGCAATAATGATCCAAAAAGTTAATGTTTATGGAAAAAGCGCGACCCCCATTCCATTAATTTAATTGAAGTGCGTAAAGTAAACCCTAGAAATCAGATATTTGGGGCGTTTTTCCTACTTCTACAGCAAGGATATTGAGAATAAGGGATGAACTGGCCTGTGCGTCGATTTTTGTGAACTGGGCGACGGATTTCCAGATTGGGGAGGATCTCCTCACACAGTGGGATTTGTTCTATTCTCGGAAACATATCAACAGCGTATCCGAAATGGTTCTTGTTGATTTCGGTTTCCGATTCTGGAGATCTTCAGACTAATCGATTGACTGATGACAAAATAAAGATTCGAGATTTTGCGATTTCTTTCCTTTTTTGAGCTACTGCGGATTATCGTGATTTTTGTATCGAGTTTGTGTTTAGGGTTTATAAAGGTTTTGGTAGATTTAAGCTGTGCACGTTCCGTGCACGGGTAATCAATCTTTCAGTTTTTGCAATTTTGGCCATTGAAGTTTTCTTATTTTATACTTCGTTGACCTATCTATTTAATTACTCCCCCTATTTTCCAATAAATGTCTTTTTTATTTTTTATTTATGTTTCAAAATAAAATCCTCAAAGAAAACTTATGCTTTTTATTGAAAAAAGCGCTTATTTAAAAAAATCAGTTTTATACGTCCAACTTTTGTAGGAAATGAAATACACACTTTCTTTTTAAATAAAAATCGGTAAATAAGTCCAATTTTTGCTAAAATCCGCATTCAAAATGAATTACGTTTTTATCGAAAATCGCATTAAAGATGAGCGGTTGAAATATAGACGCCAATACACATATGATCGTGCAATAAAATCGAAAAAAATTAAAAAACCGTTTTTTCTAAACACTACTTTTCAAAAAATTGCATACTATAAAGGTCTGGTTTTTATTATAAATTTAATTGATACGATAATTAAACGGAGTATGATTTAAATTGGATTAAATTAGAAAGAATGTAAAAACTATAATATACTTTAATGTAGAAAGACATTGGAATACCTTTAAATGACCTTGAAAAAAATATATAATTATATTTAAATTAAGCACTTAATTTTTTAAATAATTATAATTACTTAAGCACTTAATTAAGCACTTAATCAAGTTCTTAATTCTACTCTATAAAACATGCCCTTATTCCCTCAAAATCAAGTCTTTTTTTTAATTTTTAATTTTTTATTATAACCCAACCCCCACCAGAGCCCCTACTCAGGGGAAGAACCCTAGTCGCTTAAATTTTTGACGTCTCTTTTACCACTAGACCACGCCCTAATGGACAATCAAAATCAAAAGTCATATGGTCATATATAACCAAATTCACCAATAATGCAAACCCTAATCGATACTAATTGTATATATGACCCTAATTATAAGCAATAATGCAACCCATGATCATTTCCATGTGTGATTATAATGAGTTTTTGTCCAAACTTAATATATAACCAATCCTCAAGATTAATAATATAGCCCTAAACCCTAATTGGATGGAATAGTCAATTCATGTATGATATACACATTAGTTTATATCCAACATTCTCTCGCCAGCTGCCCCGAAATGGGTGGCCGAGTTGGTGGGCAGACGGATTATAATGACGTAATTGCATCTGGATTGGCGTGGTTTGTAGACTATTACGCTCTGTCGTGAATATTTCGAGTGAAGTACTTAATTAAAATTAAATATTTAACTTTTAATGGAAAAATTAACTATTATAATTAAGCACTTAAATTACATTTATAAGTTAAGTATTTCAATTAAGCCGGAAGTTAAATTCTTCTATTCGTTTCTCATATTCATATTCAATCAAGTTAAACCCTATCCTCCATCATGAAGTTGGAACAAAAAAATTGATTTTTTTTACTATTTGCCCATTTTCCCAAACTTGTTTTTCAATATACCCTCTTTTAAAGTTAGTTTCCGATTTTCCTTTTTTCGATAAAGCGTCGTTCTAAAAGACGATTTTACAAGAAAGTATTGAGCCGAAAGCACTATGTCACAGTGCTGATGTGGCAAATTAGTGACATCCGGTCATTATGATTATAGCCTTGTCTTTAATATAGGAATATCACCTTATCATCAATTTAAGACAAGGTGTCATTATGAATATCGCTTTGTCTTTAACATACGTTAAATCATACATGAGAGATAATACGCTGCTTGTAACACGCATTGTTAGTTATATAATGTAATGTAACAACGACTTATTGTGAATTGATGACTAGATATTAATAATTTATCACATCAGCGCCACAATGTCAAAAGACACTATTACGAACAACAACTTATTGTAAAAATCATTTTTTGAATGATTATTCGTTCAAAAAGAAAAATCTGATAACTTGAAAAGAAGGATATATTGGAAAATAAGCTTGAGAAAAGAGATAAATGGTAAAAAAAAATTAAAAATATATTTGGCTTAGCACCGGATCTAAATTCGAGAAAAGAAGGTGAAAATCGATTAATTTGGACTGAAATTATGCATTAAAATTTCCTAATCATCAATTAGAAATCCTAGAATACGAAAAGTCGCGAGTATAAAACGCTACCGTTTCAGTGATATTATTCTTTCCCAACCTTCCCTCTCAAAAACAATTAAATTACAATTAAAATAATAAAATCCCTCTGCAGCAAATCCGTCATGGCCGCAGCCGTCGTCTCCATATTCTTCCTCGTCACGCTCCTCCTCGGCGGCCTCTCTCTCTTCATCTCCCGCGAAGCTCTCTCAGTTAATGACCTCCGCCAGCCTCGCCTCAACCCCGCCTCCACCACCTACGTCCGCCGCAACATTGTCGAGTCCCAATCTGCCCTCTTCCCCGACTGGATCGTTTTCAGTATCGTCTTCTCCGGCGATGGGATGAGGTCTGCGTACAAGTGTGTGTTCCAAAACAACAAGACCTCGCCGGCGATCTACGCAGGAACTTTATCGGCATCTGGAAAGAGATCGTATAAATGCACGGTGCCGAGGAGCATCCGCCGCTTGAGCCAATTGTTAACACCAGCGTTGACCAAATCAGAAGTCAACGCGACCGGGCTATCCATCGATTGGACCTCCAGGCCGCACCTCGCGAGGTGGAATTGGCTCGTGTATGACTCACTCTCGACCGCCGCTGACGTCATCGTCTTCGCCAAAAACGTCAACCGTCCAGGCCGAGTCCGCACCCCCTCCACCCTCAGCTGCGTTTTCACCGACGAGTCGTCGTCGAGCAAGCAGGTCAGAACCCCAGTCACGAGCTCGGACCAGGAAGTCTTCCGATGCGGCCACCCTCATCTTCTTCCAGAAGGTTCTAGAATCTCTCTCACGCTTGAAGTCCTCGACGCAGGTCGCCAGCGCTTGATTCCTTCTGTTGCTTCCTACGTCCACAAACCCAAAACGGCACCGTTGAAGTCGTCTTCAACCTCTTCGGCTTCAACCCCTTCTGCAACTCTCTGTGCTTGCACGATGGTGCGCAATGTGGGGAAGTTCCTGAAGGAGTGGGTGATGTACCATTCCAGCATCGGTGTTGAAAAGTTCGTGCTATACGACAATGACAGCGATGAAAGCTTCAAGGGTGTCGTAATGGAGCTTCTTGATTCTGGGTACAATCTCGAGACAGTGTTCTGGCCATGGCCTAAAGCTCAGGAAGCTGGATTTTCCCACAGCGTAGTATCATCAAATCCCACCTGTAAATGGATGATGTTTATGGACGTGGATGAGTTTATGTTCTCACCCCACTGGGCCAACGCATCCAACCCATCACCAGACATGTTACAGACATTGCTACCAAGGTTTCACAATCCTGGGTCGAAGCAAGTCGGCCAGGTGATGATCCAGTGTCATGATTTCGGGCCATCGAACCAGACCAAACATCCTAAGAATGGAGTGACTCAAGGGTACACATGTAGGAGGAGGATGGAGGAGAGGCACAAGTCCATTGTACTGCTGGAAGCAGTGGATGAGTCGTTGCAGAACTCAGTGCATCATTTCAAGATCCGGGCGGGAGATTTTAAGACCAAGAAATTGAGTGTGGAGCAGGGTGTGGTGAACCATTACAAGTATCAAGCTTGGGAAGAGTTCAAGACTAAGTTTAAGAGAAGGGTTTCGACTTATGTGGTGGATTGGACTGAGAAGGTGAACTTGAGCTCTAAGGACCGGACGCCGGGGCTGGGGGTGGAGGCCGTCGAGCCGGAAGGCTGGGCTATGAAGTTCTGTGAAGTTGTGGATACAAGATTGCAGTTGCTGACACAAAAATGGTTTGGCAGATCAATGCATAATGAGTCTAGTGTCAAAATGGCTTGGGAAAGATGACAATAGGCTGCTCCTGGCCTGGTGGCTGTCTGACATTATTTCATTATTTTTGGTGTACATACATTTACACAGATGGATTATTCATATCTGTTTTCTTTTAGAATTTCTGGGTTGGATAAAATTTGGAGGAAGCAGTTGTCTTCCTTGATGATTATGACTGTATGATTGAAGAGGGCAATTTTTATACCGTGTCTACCTGGAATTTGGCTCTCATACTACTGATTAGAGTTTCTTAACTCAACTGAATTATAATCGAATCATCTTCTATACTAGAATAAAAATTAGTCTTCATGAATTGGTCAACTCAACATTTAAAAGAATGAATTGCTTATTCCTAAAACATTTGTTGGTAGGACAATATAGACAGCAAGATATGATCCTGCATTTGAGAACTGAAGTCTGCTGACGCAAGCATGATTTGCAGAAGGATACCTGTTTTTAGTATATCTGTAAATAACACGAGTAAAGCAACAGCAGAAGAATGGAGAATTTGGTATTCCTGTACCACATCAATGACAAGAAAAAAATCCTGTTCTATCTATATGCAAGACTGAGTTCAAAGCCCGGAATAATTGGGAATTTGAACTTGTCCTCCTTACAATGTATTATTATATATGGACAAACAAGGCTGCCTATCTATGTAGAGAATAGGGATTTGGGCATGTAATCCTAGAGTTTACTCTCTTCTACTCTGCAAATTCTGAAAAATCAATTAGGAACTGAAAGACTGACTGTTGCATACTTGATTGCTACAATGATCGGGTTTTGGAGTACCAGATTTATCCGAATCGCAGTCTATTGCTGTACATACTGACATGCCATTTGTCTGAGTTGAGTTGTTTTGGGATGTTGGCACGCAATTAGGGTCCATAGCTTCCTCATGGTTAATAATGGGAGATGTATGTGTCCGAGTGGAGTTTGGATTTCCAGTGGTCGGAATGATAAGCCCCAAATTAGCATCCACTTCATATTTTGAGAATTTTGGGCTTTTGTATGCGAATTGTAAGGGGTCAAACTCCATGCCAGGGGGAAGAGATTGTTTAATTTTCTTCAATGCTATCTTCCATGCCACGGGACCTAAACCAGCAGCAAAGCGAGCTAAGCTAGATGGATATCCATAATTTTCAGTCACTCCCAATCCTACCTGTTTTCAAAAGAATTGACATAACAAAGGAAATGAATCAGTGAAGAGGTGCACTAACATGAATCATAATGTAACAATTATTTGTAAAAGAAACATACTGGCAGAAGTCTCTTTGGTTCTGCCATCAGCATATTTGTTGCTGACAGCTCCTGACTTGCCACTGCCTGCCTGAAAGTCTCTCGGCGAGTCTCATCGACAACAACTGGTTTCTTTCCATACGGAGCCTTAAGAATAGATGCTGTAAAAATGTGGTTTCATGTACTTAACCACAGACACGAAAGATAATAAACAATTTATAACATATAAAAACACCCAGAGCAAAAGCAGACACGAGTATAAGTTTGGTAATTAAAAAAACTTGTCTCAAACCTGGAAATTCAGTATTCCACTCTTGCAAGACTGCACTGGTACCATTGATGTTGGGTTCATCAGTTCCCATAAGCAGTGCATCATCAGTTATAAACTTGCTTGAACTCTGTCCTTTCCGGAGACTGTAGGTCTTAGAACTATCAGAAATGGAACCAAGAGTGGCAATTGGAGACTCAGAACTAGGAATTTGCGAGACAGCTTGTCCAGGAGACTTCTCAATACTCTTTGGAGGCCTGCCCCTTCGAATGACTCGAGGCTGAGGTTCACCGTCTTCACCTTTTTGTCTTAAATTATCAAAGTCTCTTTTGGCCAGCTCTTGTATGGCTCTCGCCTGCATTAAAAGATGATTTGAAGATATATTCAAGAATAAAGAACTAAATAAAATTAACCTATCTGCCTACTACATTATTGCAGATATACCTTGCGAAAAAATACAGTGCTAGGTGAATTGTACTGCATAGCATTACTGCATATCAAGAAAATGTCCTCCTGCATAAGTGGAGAGGCAATTTTAGTGATGTTGCACTTGCACACACAAAATGAGCCGGCTAGAATTTTCTAGAAATAAATATAAGTATAAGAAAGTTATTTCAAATTCTGTCAGCCGGTCAGTTTGAGGTATCCTTTTCATGATTCGCAGCTGAGAGTGACTGATACTAAAACCAACCAAGTTACCATATAAGGATCAAACAAGTACAAAAATTATCCCACACGTCAAAACTAGTCCAGCAACCAGTAAATTTTATGAACAAGAAACACGTCTGATTTATGTTCCATACGACATACAATAAGAATCATTGTATTCATTTCTCGGAACAAGCAAGCTTCCCCATTTAACGTGCAACCAAGGAGGGTGTCAGCTGCTTGTCCACGTGGAAAAGACAGCAAAGATTCTACAGGGCTTGAAATGTCATCCATTAGAAATTATAAACGGTAATGCCAATTTAGGGGAATACTCATGCTCAATCCAGCGACAAATCTGTTGCATGCAAAGCTCTTTATTTCAGCAACTTAAAGAGAAGAACCGAACCTTATCAACCAGTTTCGTTATTCTTTTCAGACAAGATAAAAGGAAAAAAATATTGCAGACACCATCTAAAGATTTATAAAGCTAATAATATATCCTCCAGCACACTCCACCATAAACGAGAAAACTACCTCGAATTGTTCCAAAGTCTGATAAAGTCCATCGTGAAGCTTTTTTCTTACAGTGGAAAAATCCATAGGGGTTTGAATAATATCATAATAATCTGGGAGCTGCGTCAATAGAATGGATCAGCCACTATATTCACGAATATAAGCAGCATTTTAAGCACGGATGCAAAAAATAAATGCTGGGTTTCTCAAAGATCACCTCTTCGGGATCCACAGGCTCGGAGAAGACCCCATGAGTATCTTTCCTGCAAAAAGAAATCAACACGTACCTATTGTTCAAAACATCCTAGCTCCATATAAAGTTAAACCTAACAAGTGAAAAATACCCACTTCTGGAGCCTGTCAAGAATGAACAATATGGTCTTCTTATCTGGCAAGGGTGTTGTAAGTCCCCATCCTTCTTCCAACACTGTCCACACAAGCATCTATAACTAAGTAAACAACATATTATTTCATACAAATTACACTGATGGTAACCATTAGCATGTCACTGTTTTAAACTTGGAATCGAACCTCTGCAAGCAGCATCTGTTACTCTCGAAACATTTATGCCCCCATCCTGCAATAGAGGCATTCACAATAACACCAAACCCAAAACCAAACACCATTAAGCAACCTACCTCAACCTAGGTACGCTATCTCTACAGAATGAAAAGAAAAGCGACAACATTAGACCCCTCTGCCTTTATTAAAACTTTTGTCCACTTGAGGGTCTATTATGGTCAGATTCCATAACTCAATAATATGAATGACAGTCGAATCTAATGGATGATGCTATTCTTTATCAAATCAAAAACCAGTGTAAAATGCACAACACGGCACGAACTCCCCTTGCCAAAATCTACAACAGTGACATCCTTTAACCCATTTACATATATACAAAAAAGATATATGGTGTATGCATCTACAAAAAGTGGCCCAGGTCAACCCATATCCAACTTTTTCTCTTCAATCCTAATCTCCCTCAAATGGGGAAATTCTGCGCCACTCAGATGACAACAAACCAAACGGTATGTATATATAAACTTCCTAGTTCAAATAAATGCGCCATTTCTCTCCACCAGATCTATAAATAAAAATAAATAAACAAATTCAAGCAATTAAATGCTCCAAAACTCACCTTCGCTTCCGATCCAGCTCCATCGCCAATTCTCTCCATCAAAACCTCAACCTTCTCGCAGTTCGATCGAGACTGCAAAACCTCCGACGATCGCGAATTCTGAACACTAACCGGCTGCGACTTCAGCCGCTGGACGAGTTTCTGCTTCTTCATCTCCCGCTCGTCTTCCTCCTCGTCTCTGTCTCCATCATTTTTCTCCGAATCAATCCATACTCCATCTATAATCGGATTCCGGCGCGTTGATCGGCGAATGCTGGAATCGGTGAGGGATGAATTAGGGATTTTGGAATTAGAATTAAGCATCGGCAGAGAATTTTGATTTTGGTTTTTCATCGTCGGAGCTGGAGAATGAAGTGGCCGCAACGGCTTCTTCTTCTTCGTCGCCGCCATCGTTGTTGGCGGTGTCTCCGCTGCCTTCACCATTTTCTCTGCTGAACAGTGAAAATGCGTTTTCTGCTTTTTCTCTCTCCAAACAGGGTGCTGCGAAATTGAGCCTGGGTTCTTACTGTGCGATATGTTTTGGGCCAATTGGGCTTGCTTTACGGCCCAATAAGATTGGGCTCGTCTGGCCCGATAATCAGAGATGAGACAATTGTGTTGACTAAAGTCAACACGCAGTCAAGTGAAAACGTCGTCGTACCGTCACTAATTAACATGTAATTAACTAACAATGAATTTCATGATTAAATAAATCTAATCAGATTCAAAATCAGTCATCGATCAACTCATCCGCGCCTCTTCGTCTCGCCACGTTGAAACTTCACTCCGTCACGCCCCGAACCCTAATTCGATCACCGGGCGCACCAATCTCACCGCCTCGTTGCTCGATTGCATCGTGATCGACCATGAAAGGAGCAAAATCCATGTCCAAGTCTGATAACAAGTCAGTTGTATTACATTTTTCATAGAAATTCTCCATCTTTTTTTCTCTGGATTGTGCGATTCGTTGTGTGAAATTTGTGAAAAATTGATGTTACAGATATATGAATTGGATAAATTTTTATATATAAGTTAAATTTGTTTTGTAATTTTGTGAAAAATAGGCTATCTGTGAAGAAGGGAGGAGCCGCAAAAGGTGGGAGGAGGACGAAGAAGGAGAAGCCAGCAAAGGATCCTAAAAAGCCGAAGAGGCCGGCCAGTGCTTTCTTTGTCTTTATATTAATATATACTTTTTATTAATATATTTTTTTAGTTGAGGGTGAATTATGAAATTGGTGTTGGTTTAAATTTGTCCATGGATGTTGATTTTGGATGTACGGGGAGGAATTCAGGAAAGAGTTTAAAGAGAAGTATCCGGACAACAAATCAGTATCTGTTGTAAGCTATTACTGACTTAAAGCTTCGATTTTGTACTGAAGTTTGACTTTGTGGTAGTGGGCATAGTTTCGTATCTTGTATGGTTGTGGACGTGGATTTTGTTTAGGTTGGCAAAGCTGGAGGAGAGAAATGGAAGTCGATGACAGCAGAAGTAAGTCGATGACAGCAGAAGTAAGTCATCAGTTCTTAAGACCACCCGGGTTGGAATGTTATTATGCAGTTGTCATTTGTTAGAGTTACTGTGTATATATGTTGTAGGAGAAAGCTCCATATGAGGTGCAGGCAGAGACTAGGAAGATTGAGGGCGATGAAGGCTTATAACAATGGAGAGGTTTGTACTGGTTGATTAACTGTTTAACGGGCAAACCTCTATGTTACAATTGAATTTATTTCGATTATTTGCGCAGGTGATTTTAAATCAGGCTGAGAGAGCTACTAAGGCAGCTGCAGAAGAAGAACAGTCGGACAAGTATTCATCAGAAGTTGAAGATGACGGAGGTGATGAGGGCACTGACGAGGTATGTTTTTCTAATCCTTTTGTTTTACAAGGTCTCCAAATGGGGTTGAAGCACTGTGTATGAGTAAATTTTATGATTAATTGTTTCCAGGAGGATGATGATCAGGAAACAGCTTCATCTGGCCATCAGGGTCAAGAGAGTGGCTGACATTTTCCGGCAATAACTGGTTTATACTGGAATTTATCTAACACCTGGACTATCATCTTAGCTTTCTTAGACTTTGAATTGTTACCTAAAGAGGCTCTATCAGATGCATTTAGTTTTCAGTATATGCAGTCTTCATTTTTCTCCCTATGTTATTGAACAATATTTCTAAGAAACCAATTTTTTGTGTGTGTTTTTGAACAAGTTGGGGATTCTGAACTAGATGCACTAAAAAGCCACCTTTAACTCATCTCCTCCATTCCTAACTTTACCATCTTCCCCATATTTTTTTTTATGTTGCAAATTTGGCAGTGGGGACAACCTAGTATGCGTCTCCTACTCGGGTTTGATAAAAGCTACAAGATGATTTCTTGATCGAATTGGGTTTAATAAAAGCTACTGGATGAGCAGACAGAAACCTGGGAAGTCGCGATGAAGGATCCGCTTCAGAAAGATGAAATGGACGAGCAAAGCACGTTCTTTTCATGGCTGATGAAGTACGGTAGGGAAGCTGGATGACCCATTTTCTCAAATCGATTCCTCTGGGTGTGTTTTGCTGACCCACGTGGAGCATTTATATTCCAGGTCGTGTTTTTTTGCAGTGGTTCGTCATTTGCATCACCAGCCAAAGCTGGGGTTTTTATTTCTTTCTCCGCCATTGCCAGGATTCTTAACTTATGGACAAAGCTTCTCATGTTTTTATCTTATTGTGGAAGTTTGAGGATGTTTGCTGTCAGTCCTGGATGTTGGGGTTTGGATCTTTTGAGAAAATGCACGGTGTCTTCTGTAATGGGGATTTAAAGTAATGTCTGGGTTCCTTTGATTTGTGTGGATCGAATCTGATTCTTGCTTCTGCTTGCTGCATAATATTTATTACTGTTTTTATATTCTTGAATTTGTGTATTGCTTTCAGTGCCAGAATGGGAACAACATCTTCTGAGTAATAGTTAAAGCCTACAATTCGGGTATGGGGTTGGACTGTCGGTGAATTTTTTGTTCTTATGACGATAATGGCTGGATGCAGCTCCCCAAGTGAGTTCCGTGGATGCACAATCACATTGTTTTGATTCCGCCGCGATTGAGCTTTGGAGGGAGCAGGTCTGATTGTTTGATTATAGGTCAGAAACTTTGTTTTACTGCCCCCAAATGAAAGCTGGAGGGCTGATTTTGTGTCTGTTTATCTGGGTTTGGCCGCTGGCGAGGGGTTCTAGCACTTCCAATATCTCGAGACCTTCTCGTGTGCAAATTGGTGCTATATTTACATTTGATTCCACGATTGGAAGAGTTGCTAAGATTGCGATTGAGGAAGCGGTGAAAGATGTGAACTCTGATCGTAATATCCTTGCTGGAACAGTACTCAATTTGACTTCCAAAAATTCGAACTGCAGTGGCTTCATTGGCATGGCTGAAGGTATTCTTCAATTCGTTTTACGTTATCATATATCTTTTATCCGATTCAGACTGCTAATTCTTTGAAGTTATACAGCTTTGCAATTCATGGAGACTGATGTCATAGCGATCATTGGCCCACAATCTTCAGTTGTCGCTCATATGCTGTCATTTGTGGCCAATGAAATGCAAGTTCCCCTTTTGTCATTTGCAGCTACGGATCCTACTCTGTCATCCTTCGAGTTCCCATTCTTTTTGAGGACCACTCAGAGTGATCTTTACCAAATGCAAGCAATAGCGGAGCTCGTTGTCCATTATGATTGGCGGGAGGTCGTTGCTATTTACATCGATGATGATTATGGCCGTAATGGTGTCTCAGCGTTGGATGATGCTCTTGCACAGATGCGTTGCAAAATTTCATACAAGGTGGAGATATCTCCTAGATCTCAAGCCACCAGGGATGAAGTTATGGATCTGCTGGTTAAGATTGCACTGATAGAGTCTCGAGTTCTCGTTCTGCATGTAAATCCTGATGTGGGCTCTGTTGTTTTCCAAGTTGCTCAATATCTTGGAATGATGAGCAGCGGGTATGTTTGGATTGCAACTGATTGGCTCACATCAGTTTTGGATTCTTCTTCTCCCCTTCCCAATGAAGTTATGAACTCAATGCAAGGAGTTCTTACTTTGCGGCACCACATACCAAATTCAGACGTAAAAAAGGCTTTCATCTCAAGATGGAATAAGTTGTCTAATGGCGTGGGGCTAAATGCTTATGGACTATATGCCTATGATAGTGTTTGGCTGCTGGCACATGCTATTGACGCATTTTTCAACCAGGGAGGGGTTATCTCATTTTCCAACGACTCTATGTTGCATTCTGCTCGAGGAAGCGGGCTTCACCTTGAAGCAATGAGCATTTTTGATGGCGGAGAATTTCTCCTGAACAGCATATTGAATACAAACTTTACTGGTCTGACGGGGCCAATGAAGTTCAACCCCGACAGGTCCCTAATTTTTCCTTCATATGATATTATTAATGTGATTGGAACTGGGTATCGTCGAGTTGGCTACTGGTCGAATTATTCTGGTCTGTCCATTGTTCCTCCTGAAACATTATACACAATGAAGCCTAATCGTTCTAGTGACAATCAACATCTGCGCAGTGTTATCTGGCCTGGAGAAACAGTAACACAGCCTCGTGGCTGGGTTTTTCCAAATAATGGGAAGCAGTTAAGGATCGGGGTACCTAGACGGGTCAGCTATCTTGATTTTGTGTCACAAGTACCGGGAACTGATACTTTCAAAGGATTTTGTATTGACGTTTTCACGGCAGCTGTTAACTTATTACCTTATGCTTTACCATATGAGTTTATTCCATACGGAGACGGACTTAAAAATCCCAGCTACACAGACCTGGTGACCCTAATCACAACAGGGGTGGGTATTGAGCTTGAAACTTCATCTTTTTTATGTCTTTTTATTGTTTTCTTCAAGCTCTTGAATATTCATTATTCGTTCTTTGTAGGATATTGATGGTGCTGTTGGTGACATTGCTATTGTCACCAACAGGACGAGAATTGTAGATTTTACACAGCCTTACGCAGCATCCGGCCTTGTTGTTGTCGCTCCATTCAAGAAGTCGAACACCGGTGCTTGGGCTTTCCTGAGGCCTTTTTCTCTTACCATGTGGGGCGTTACTGCTTGTTTCTTTTTTGTTATCGGGATGGTTATTTGGATCTTGGAGCACAGAACAAATGATGAGTTCAGAGGGCCTCCTAAGAAACAAATTATTACCATCATATGGTAAGTTGCCTATACTGTAACTATAACTATCTGATGCGTAAGTGTAGCTTCTGACCCTTATGTTTTCAGTGTTGAATTTATTACATGCCTGAAATGTATTTCATCTTGAAACTTGCAGGTTTAGCTTGTCAACTCTATTTTTCGCTCACAGTAAGTACTTGATTTCTCGCTCATAAGTTAATAACATCATCTTCTAATATTTGAATATTGATGAACTCGTATGTTTAAGCTGACTTCTATCATCTTTTACAGAAGAAAACACTGTCAGCACACTTGGTCGCGTTGTGCTGATTATATGGCTCTTTGTGGTTCTGATTATTAACTCAAGTTATACTGCGAGTCTGACCTCAATCCTCACAGTACAACAGCTAACTTCTCCGTTTAAAGGAATCGAAGGCTTGAGAGAAAGTAATGCACCTATTGGATACCAAGTCGGTTCTTTTGCTGAACATTATCTCTCAGTGGAACTGAATATATCACAATCCAGGCTTCAGGCTCTCGGGTCACCTGAAGCATATGCTGATGCACTCAAAAAGGGTCCTGAAAAAGGCGGTGTGGCTGCTATAGTTGATGAGCGTCCATATATTGAGCTCTTCCTCTCAACCCAATGCACATTCAGGATTGTGGGACAAGAGTTTACGAAGAGCGGCTGGGGATTCGTAAGTACTTATCATACTGGTTGCTATATTTCATTATACAGTGGTCTCTTAAAAAGACGAGGCTATACATAATATCTTTTGGTTTAATCGTGTGATGATACTTCTTACGATTTTTAAGTTAATATAATCTTTATAATATGCAAAGTTGACGTATATCTCATGATTAACTTGTTAGGCATTTCCACGAGATTCACCCTTAGCTGTTGACTTGTCTACTTCGCTTCTGAAACTGTCAGAAAATGGCGAACTTCAAAGAATCCATGACAAGTGGCTCACAAAAAATACTTGCAGCTTAGACAATGCAGAGATTGAATCCGACAGACTCCACTTGAAAAGCTTTTGGGGCCTCTTTCTTGTATGTGGACTAGCATGTTTTATTGCGCTCATAGCATATTTTTCCAAGATTATTCAACAGTTCCGCAGGGCTTCCCCGGTTGAATCTGATCAGAATGAGGATGGTCACTCTATTCCTCGTCCCCGACGTCTCCAAAAATTGATATCAATTATTGATGAAAAGAAAGAACCAAAAGTAGGTGGAAGCAAGAGAAGGAGAACGGACAATCAACCATTAAGCGATACTTCTGAGGATGGATTAAAAAATTCCAAGAAGCAAACACAAGTAGTCATTGATGCCTAAAACTCTTGCTTACACACTTGATATAAGTGATAGTTTTGGTACTCATCCGTGTACTTGAGCCAACTCAAGCAGCGAAGAACAGCCTTTTTTTTATGCCAGCAAGCCTATCCCAAGCTCCCGAGATATCATTTGGGCGCGATCATATTTCTCAAATAGAGGGATAATCGTCGAGCATCATCTAACGGTGTGTACCATAATGTTACATTTTTTATACATGTACATTTTTCTCAAACTGATTATATGCACGGTTTTACATTAGAAAGTAATTTACCAGTTGCTCCAAGTGCATTTTCATCATCTAAAGTGATGGTTTATTGGTAGTATTCTCAACATGAGTTTGATAGTATGCTGGCCTGGTGTATGTTCTGGAAACTGTGAAAATTAAGGCCTATTCATATTCCCTCCGGAACTCTAATAATTTGCTAGCATGGTATGTGTTTTTGTGATTTTTCTCGTGTCATACTATCTCGTCATATATCTTGTTTCTATGGTAACTGTTCTGCAAAGCAAAGACATATTTATCTGTCACTACATTCCCTGCAATGGCGAATCTTTTTTGACTGTGGGGAGTGCAACACAGTTTAGCCATCACAGATGTCCTTGCCATGCATAGGTAGGCAAGCCATCAATTGTGCCGACATGAACTTTTTTATTCAAGCACTGGATCACCACTGATTTCGTGTTATTTTCAGGTTCACTGTGATGGAATAATATGGTGCCATTTTACCACCTTGCACAAGGTGAGCGGTTTCCAAATCTTTAATTTTTTTTTTAATATCATTACTACTACTATATCTTTACATGCTTTCTTCAGCCTCTGCGCTTTAGTTGCCTATAATACAACTTTTGACCTTCTTTTCCTGATTGCCGATATGTCTGATTATTTGGTGTGAAACCAATTATTTCAGTTTTTGGGTATTTAGAATCAGTAAGTGTCGTTCGTCAGGCTAGCACAGCTGGTTAATCTAGATGAACTAGTGGTTCTAACTTCTAACTCAGACTTCATGGTGCACTAAATTCATGATGAAGTAGAGAGAGCAAATATGTAAATATTGTATAGTCCGGAACTTTTCCTTAACCAGTTACATACCACAGACACGTCTCTCGCTTGGTTGTCAGTTAAAACAAACATAGTTTAAGAGGGTAATCAAATGGAAAGAATAAAAGGTCTTAGTAATATTCGATGTAGAGCCCTGATGGTTGCGTAGTGAAAATTGTAAAGCAGTGCAACCTGTCTAGGCTTCATAAACTTTGCACTCCTCATCAGCTGGATTTGTCTTGCAAAAATCCTCCAAGGGGTCTCCACTTCCAACAACAGGCGATCCAGGCCATTTGGCTGCGACCAAGTGTGCCAAATCCACCACCCGTTGGCTATGAAGTTCAGGTACAGAATCGTTAGCGGATAAGAAAGATATTACATTTGCATACAATGTACAACAGTAAAAGAAAACTATGTTCTGTGAATTCATATGTTTGAAAATCTTTTCTCACCTGTATCCCCATTCATTGTCGTACCAGGCCACCACCTTGACCATGTCATCACCCATGACCATGGTTAAGGATGAGTCAATAGTAGTTGAGACATCGGTGCAGCGGAAGTCAACTGAGACTAGAGGGAGATCACAGACTGCCAGAATTCCCTTCAATGGACCATCTGCAGCCTTTCTGAAAGCGGCATTGACATCCTCAGCTGTTAGACCTTTCTTTTCTACGTTGATAACAAGGTCAACAACCGATACATTGGGAGTGGGCACTCGAAGGGCAATGCCGTTAAGCTTTCCCTTGAGCTGTGGTAGCACCAAGGACACCGCCTTGGCTGCTCCAGTGCTTGTTGGCACTATGTTCAAGGCTGCTGCTCTGGCTCTCCTCAAGTCCCTGTGTGAAGCATCCAAGAGCCTCTGCAACATGTAAGTAATTACTGATTATTCCGTCATATTAACTAAAAATTCTTTTCATTTAAACCTACGATGCATACCTGGTCGCCAGTGTAGGAATGGGTTGTTGTCATTGTTCCCTTGACAATCCCTATGAATTTCACATCATAATCAAACTTGGTATGTTAAGAAAATCTCCATAAGCACCCAGTGACAGTAAAAATCTGTTGCTTACCAAACTCTTCGTCTAAGACCTTAGCGAATGGAGCTAGACAATTTGTGGTGCAAGAGGCATTGCTGTTGAATAACAAAAGAAAACTTTCTTAGATATGTTCGTGAAAATTTCATAGTCTAATTGCATAATCTAAATGCTAGTCTATTGTAAGTGTTTGCTGTAACTAATACTTGCCTGACAATGTCAGCAACTTCATGGGAGTAATCCTGTTCATTGACTCCAATAACATAGGTGGGGATGTCAGCACCTTTCGCTGGAGCAGTGATGATGACCTTCTTCGCCCCTGCTTGAAGGTGCTTTCCAGCACCAGGGCCGTCAACAAAGACTCCAGTGCCCTGCAAGAGGCAGAAAACTCTTAGGTACAGTTTTTTTCTCGAACTGCTTAACTTCTTCCAAGTAAAATTACCTCAATAACAATGTCAATTCCAAGTTCAGCCCATGGAAGCTTGAGTGGGTCTCTGCAGGAGACAACCTGGATGACCTTTCCATCAACGCTTATATGCTCCTTGTCCACTATTTTAACATCGGCTTTGAATGTACCCAGCATCGAGTCATATTTCAGCAAGTGTGAAGCCTAAAATTCATATACATACATTGATGAACTTGTATCAATCATCAACATCCTATCGTTGAATGTTTTTTATTTTGCAGATAACGAGTTACTTACATTTTTGACACCTCCACTGTCATTGACGACCACAACCTCAAGAGGCGAGTCAATGCGCCCGTGCCAACATCTAAGGAAGTTTCTCCCAATTCTTCCAAATCCATTGATGGCCACCTTGAGTTTCGCTACTGTTTCTCCCTTTGCTGGAGCTCCTGCTACAGCCTGGTGCCCCCTTATGCAGGTTAGAAGTTTTCTTATTCTGAGTTTGTTTTTATTTTGGAGCTCAGTATGCTAATGACAAAGCATGATTACATCAATAGCTTTAACTTTCAGCGTCTGCATAGTTTAAAATTTTCATGTGTTGTAGATGATCTGCTAACCTATTCAGGGGGCTTTCCAAAAAAAATCCTTAATTGAATTTCCTAGACTACTTTGCTACGGCAGTAAACTTATGTTAATGCTTTGAATTTCATATTCTACCTTGGGAGTGAGTTGGGCAGCAACGACATCAAAGAGGGATGACTCTCCGGCATTCTTGGCATATGTGACGCACCGGCTGGATCTCAGTCCAGAGAACTCAGAAACCTCGAGCTTCTTGGAGAAGCATTGGGCAGGAAAGGAGCCAGAGGTCCTGGAGGAGGTGGCAAGCCTTGTGTTAGTGTAAATTCTGGAAGAAGCCAGAGCTGCATGGCTGGCCATGACTGCAGCTTTTTCACAGAAATGATGGTACCACTTGGACACAGAGAGCTGTGGGCTGTTCTCTATGTATGAAAATTGCAGATGATATAACATTGGCTCCAACTGGAGTCAAGGATGTGTGGTGAAGATCCATAAGGGAGATTGATGAGATAAGAGGATATCTGTGGACTGTGGCTGTGCCTCGTTTATCTAATAAGGCTAAATGTTCTCATTTTCCCAGATTGCCCTTTTATGCCAGAGAACCACATATCTCCCATGGGGTGGCTTTTTGAAACTTGACCTTTCAGCCAATGTCTGGTCTCAGCTTGCTCGGCCAATGCTTGATATGTGGGCCCTCCTCCGCCTTGTTTTTGGGCAAAAATGATGATATTAAGATCCCACTGATAAAATTTCTAATTCGACAAGTCTGAAGATTGTCTTGCTAGACTCTGGAGCGAAATTATGAGAACTGGCTGTGGTAAATATGAACGAAATCAGATGCAAGGAAAGGTTGCTTTCTGTTATTCCTGTCTTTCAGGTAAAAACCGCCATATATCTGCTGCCTTGAACTTTACAATTGGATGCTGAGTTTTCCTGATGGTTGTAGAATAAGGAATTAACTCAAGGAACACTGATGCGATACACAGTCTTACATCGGAGAAACTATTCATCAATCAGGTGCTGTCAGGTAATCATGTTTTATGCTCATTTTTCCCCCAAGGATGCAAATAAATATCGTCGTTAAAAGAAAAAATAAACCAGATGGTTGCCTAGTCTTTTCCCTGACAATGCACTGTGATTTACTCATCTCTGACCTTTTCTAGTATTTTTCGCAGCATCCCTCTATGGCAAATATTTACAGTAAGAATCTCTCTTGTCTGCATTTTCTGGAAAATATTATGAACACAATCGTTACTTTCTGTGTTACAATAACGATGCACGATTTTACATGTATTCGTCAGTCAGTCGTTGCCCCGCTTGTTGTCAGATCTGCTCCTGTTTAAAATGTGCTTCTATTTTCTGTAACTTCACTAAAGTTGTTTGCACGCAACTTCTTCAGGTACTACTCTTTCCGGCCACAAAGCTTGAATTACTCAGACGCCTCAAGGAATCAGAACTTACACTATCACTCACAAACAAACGAATATTGGAACCTTTCGTGTTTTTCGTTTACGTAGTTTTTTATTTTGTTCGAATAAAAATATATTATTTTATTTTAAATATCACGTGTTAAAATTTTGTAGGAATTTAGATGACTTCATCTAAAATGATGTAAATTATACATCATGAATTGTGACTCCAGCCCGCACCTAAATGCAAAATTAACAAAACGTAAATTACAAATCGAGCCCTAGAGTTAAGAATTTCGACCAATTTAACCCTCTCCAAGTTTTCAACTCCACTTCTCCTCGTACATAGTTAAGATTGCGATCGATCCGAACCCTAAGAAGATTGTCGATCGAAACCCAGATGAGAATGAAGACGTTTGGGCTCCATCTGATGCTCTTCACGATTGCGCTGGTCTCATGTCCCGTGTTTTCCGATCTGGTCATCTCCAAGGTCGATCGACGCGTAAGTTTTCGCATCTCACTCGATCTCTATGCCTACTATACACGCATCGGCGATTCATTTAATTCCGGTTATTGACTCGGGGTGCTAGAGGAGGGTAAGAAAAGATGGGGTTTTAGGGTTTTTTAGGATATGGTTTAATAAAAAAATTTGTGTTAGTTTGTGTGGATCTGTGGTGTTTGGTGACTGTAAATTTGTTCATTGAAGGTCCGATTTTGACATTGATAAGTATGACATTGTTTTTGAGATTGGAAAAACTCATTTGCAGTGACTACTACTTGAGATTTGCTTATGTAAAATATCACTGTGTAATTTATGTAATTTTTGTAATCCGGTTTTCCGTTCTTAGGTTTGTTATATGCTCCTAATTGTGTCTTTTATTGTGTGTTGCAGATCAATTTGTCGTCTCAAATCGTCCGCATCACGTCATCCATTAAAGTATGGTTTTTTTTCTACCTCAGATAGTTTGGAATGTATTTCAATGATGTTTGAAGTGGCTACGATTACAAAAGTGTGCCTTAATTCGCGTTCACCGTCATTTTTATTATTCCTGTATGATTCATGTCTTGTATTTTTGTAGGTCGTTAATGAAGGAGATACAGCAGAGTCAGAAGTATTGTTTGCTTTTGTTGAGCGTCATTCTGAAAATTTGGCATTTTTGTCGGTATGGACTAGTGAAGGAAAGGGTAATGGCAAAGGACCAGTTACTAGCTTACCTCTTGAGATTGTACGTCGCGAAGGAACACCAGAAGGGTTGATTCTCTATTCAGCATCATTACCCAAGGAGGTCAGCAAGGGTGAAAGCTTAATTTTGGTCTGTTTAGCTGTGTACACCCATGTACTGAAACCGTTCCCTGAGAAAATTACACAGTCAGATAGTCAGCTTGTCGTTTTCCAAGATAACGCACACTTCCTCTCTCCTTATCCCGTCAAGACTCAGTCAGTGACGGTTACTCTTCCAGCTTCACGAATTGAATCCTACAGTAAACTTGAAAATACCAAGATTCAAGGTTCAGAAATTAAATATGGTCCATATGAAAATATTTCTTCATTTTCGTATTTGCCTGTCGCTGTTCACTTTGAAAGCAACCAACCTTTTGCTGTTGCTCGGGAGCTCGAGCGGGAGATTGAAATATCCCATTGGGGAAATGTACAAATCACAGAGCATTACAAGCTTGTGCATGATGGTGCTCAGAGCAAGGGTGAATTTTCCAGGTCTGTCATTCTCCTCTTTCCTTCACTTCATTAGTTTTATTTTTTTTCAGTTTTAAAGCTTAAAGCCGTGTCATGAAAATGCTACAGGCTTGATTATCAAATGAGGCCACACTTGAAAGGCGCGTCGGCATTCAGGCATCTTGTGGCGAAGCTGCCCCCAAGAGCTCATTCTGTTTACTACAGGGATGAGATCGGCAACATTTCCACTTCGCACTTATGGGGTGATTTGAAAAAGGTTATAACCTACCTAGTTGTTGTTCTGATTTTTTTTTTTTCCTAAATTGAGCTACGCCTGAGTTTAGCCATATTTGCAGACTGAACTGGTGATTGAGCCTAGGTATCCAATGTTCGGTGGTTGGAGAACTTCTTTCACCATTGGATATGGTTTGCCACTTGAGGACTTTTTATTTGTTTCCGAAGGAAAACGTTTCCTCAACATCACTTTTGGATGCCCTATGAATGAAGTGATCATCGACAAACTGGTCGTAAAGGTCAGTTACTTTAATTAGTTCAGGGCATCTACATATGCAATAAGCTAATGGCCATAAGTTTGGGTTGCATAAAGGTAATGGATGAATGGTTTGTTACAGGTTGTCTTGCCCGAGGGATCAGATGACATATCCATTTCCGTTCCTTTCCCTGTCAAACAAGGGCAAGAGGTAGTTCATACACTCATCGCGTTTCTGGTTGTCGTGGAACATTGATTTCAGACTTTATCGTGTGTGCCATTTCCTTGTGTGGATCCATCACTGTGCCTCACTAATAATTTTTTGTGTGCCTGGATTGCTGTGGTTTTATTTGCAGACAAAATTTTCTCATCTGGATGTTGCTGGTAGACCAGTGGTTGTCCTAGAGAAGACCAATGCGGTACCGGAGCACAATCAACATTTCCAGGTTACATTTCTACTAGCTTAGGTGCTGAAATTGACTAGACCTTTTGAATTGGAACATGCTGTGATTTAGAACCTTACCAGCTACTTATGCCATTAGCTATAATGTCTGCACGCGTGAATAATCTGGTCTTAATCCCTTTTTTCCCAGGTGTACTACAAGTTTAACAACCTCTCTTTACTGAGGGAGCCGTTGATGTTGATAGTTGGAATTTTCATCTTGTTCATTACTTGCATAGTCTATGTGCACGCTGACTTGTCAATCTCTAAAAACTCAGCTTCTTACCTCGCAAAGCTGCACTGGGAGGAGGTGACTAAAATTTACCATCAGTTAGACAGCAGTACGATATCAAGTGTTCCACGCCGTGCTTACTTAATTTGGTTGTCGCATTTTCAGGTGCAAGCAACAGTTCAGCAAGTGCACAGTATCTTCAGCAAATGTCTATCAGTCCATGATAAGTTAGATGCGTCGTTACAGGAACTTTCTAGAACCGGTAATGTTCAGGCTTGTAAAGCCGCCAGAAAAGCAGCTGACATTACCCTAAAAGAACTTTCAATGGAAGTGAAGCTCTTGATCACTTCTCTGCATTCCTCACCGCAGGCTGCACATGTGCTGGCTAAGGTAACATTCACAAAGCCGTGTCCACTCTACTTTACAGTGACAACTCAGATACTGTGACTAAGATTAACAAAACATTTCTATAGGTGGAGGAGTTGGCAATTAAGGAAAGAGAACTTCAGGAGAAGCTAATGGCGAAACACTCCACAGTGGTTGATTCGGTAGAGAAGAAATCGGGTGGGGGAAGGGAGATTGAGAACAAAATTGCAACTCTACATCAGAAAATCGCTGCACTCAGAAATGAAGTTGATGAACTTATGGATGTGATCGACGAAATATAACAGTGAGTCAGATTTATTTCGCCAAGACATTTTCTTCCCCTGGTAGATCAAAATTCCCCAGCTATATTTTCGGACGAAAATTTTTGTTGGAAATGGAACTTCTATTATTTCCCATGAGCTCAGCCAGAACTGAATCCTCAAGTCCCTTGGAAGCAACCTCCCGTCTGACGTTGAAGTTGCTCATATATATATATATGCACGTCAACTTCTTGTCGCAGAGAGGCTTTCGTTTGAATCAGGATTTGTGTAGAGGAGAGTATATTTATATGACATGAGCCACCGTGATGCGGAGACGTCATGTGTTGCATATGGGGAGTCACATGTTTAGGTCACCTAGAAAACAGTAGGTAAGGGCGGCACAAGTTGACAGAGTATCCGAATTCGAATCATTCCGATTCCCTAACATGGCCGATACAGATTGGCAAAATATCTTTGAAGAAATATCACTGAATCAGTGAAATTCAGCTTCCTCTTTTTCCTTTTCAAGCAATTCAGGGATAGTGTCCTGTTTCATCAAGAGTATCTTTAGACCAAACATGTTTGAAAATTTGTGTCTTTTATTGAATATCAGCTCCCATAGGGTAGGGTAAGGTAAGGCTCCTCCTTGTACACTCGAATCTCTCCCAACTTTCCCATCAAAAACTTCTCTCTATTCACACCTTGGAGGAAGCTTCCTCACCTCCACCAAAAATCTTCCTCCCAACTTTGGAGCTCTTTGAAGATCTCCTCCATTCCTAGAGGATGAAGATTTTGAGGACCTCACCCTGAAATCTATTTATAAATGTCACACATACACTGCAACACCCACTCTCTCTCTCTCTACTCTGTACATCAACCTAAGACAAACCATAAAAACCTCCAACCACCTTCGAACACATGACTCGCCAGCTGAGGCTGCTCCTGACCACCTCGTCCCCACCGCCAGCCCTGGACCAAGTCAACTCAGATTTTGTCGTCATCCTCGCAGCCTTGCTATGCGCGTTGATCTGCTTTCTGGGTCTGGTCGCAGTGGCCCGCTGCGCCTGCCTAAGGCGCATATCCACCTCAGCTCCTCAAACCTCCAACCAGCCACGTCCTCCTCCGGCGGCCAACAAGGGGCTGAAGAAGAAGGTCCTCAGGTCCCTCCCCACCCAGCCTTATTCATCCGAGTTTGCCGAAGCGGATTGCGCGATTTGCTTGGCGGAGTTTGCGGACGGGGATCAGCTGAGGGTGCTTCCTCAATGCGGCCATGGATTTCATGTCTCTTGTATTGATACCTGGCTGGGATCTCACTCCTCTTGTCCCTCCTGTCGCCAGATTTTGGTTGTCGGGAGGTGCAGGAAATGCGGCGGGGTGCCTCCGGAGACCTGTTCCGGATCTTCCGAGGCCAGGAGGAAGGAGATGGAAGATCATACCGAAGCCGCGGCCCAGTACTTGCCCTAGCCTCAATTACAACCTTAACGACAGAGCAGAGCAGAGCAGGAACAGAACAAGGGTTTGATCAGTCAGAGGTTGTTGTTTTTACTGTCTAAATTCATGTCGGGTGATTGGTAAACTTGGTAAATACATACCCCATAGGATTTGATGATGCTACCTGGTATTATAAGATTGGCAGATCTGAGTACATGTAAGTAGTTGTTGTAATTTGCAGCAAGAGAACTTCAGAAGCAAGAATAACACCAAGAAGATGCGTGTTCATGTTTGGTTCATGTTCTTGTTCCTCAAATCCCTAGTTGGATCTAGGTTTAGGGTGGGTGGGTATGTTGAGTTTTATTCGGTTCAGTTCAATTCAGTTCAGTTCAATTGCAGTTAAAAAAACGGCCAGATGCAATGAGATAACTTAGAGTTACATCTATTGAAATATCAACTTCGTATTTAGTGTTCTTGTTCTAGCTAGTAAAACAAGAAGGCTTTTGGAGAAAGGATGGAATCAGATTCTTCTCTTTTCATGGTGTCCTTACCTACCTACCTAGGGTTTGAGCTTCATTTTCAAGTCTTGAGAGAAAAAGAAAAGAGCATTTGATGCACTTGGTTGGTAAAAAAAATCTTTATCTTTTCCTTGATTAGAATCATCATCCGACGTGTTAAACAGTATCCAGTTATTATACGTTCAGCGTGTCTTTCGTCATCACCATCGTTTAGGTCGCATTGATTTTGAAGTTTGACATAAACATGTAGGATTGGTTGTTAGAGAAGCCAAATGACACTTAGCTTTCCCTCAAATTAAATACCATGAAACTATGGCCACAAGACAAGAAGATAGACAAGGACACTTAACTCCATACTTGATTACAATAATCATACACCCACACAATCCAACCCATCCAAAACAACCATCAACTTTTTCTTAAATGTTTTTAGTTAAGATATGATTGATTGAATCTAACCTTTTTTTTTATTACTTTACTTAGGATCTGATCTTTTGAACTCGATAGTCAGTCGAGCGTAACACTTTACCCTCCGTTATAATTTTAAAAAACTTCTAAATCAAACAATAACGTCTTCATAATTTATAGTCAGTGCCTGAATATCGTACTACAAGAATTTATTTAATTTCAGTTCTATTCAATTTGAATGGAAAAACCCGGCTTTTGTGTCTAAAAATGTACACTAATGGAAGAGTCTTCATACTAAAAATGAAAAAGTCCCACAAGAGTATTTAGTGTTGTCTTATTAGTTGTTCTCTTTGTATAGAGGCCGTTCAAAGAGGGATGGAGGTCCTACCGCCATTGTTGCAATTAGCATTTCTTAAAGTTGATTCTGCTTTTAACCGGTGTTTAACTACCAAAAATTCGGTATCAAGGACACCTGACATAGTCATCGTGGCGCGTGCTATGTGCCAATATATCAGACGTGGCTGCGGACAAGGTGGTGTTGGCTCATCTGATAAAAGCTAGTGTTATCATCCATCCAGGAGGTAAATTCAACAGTCAAAAATCAGTAAGAAACTTCCAAAACCAAAAACAAGAACCTGAAATTTTTCAGAAGATGCAAAAAAAATGGTAGGATCAGTTTGTAATAAGCGAAAACAGGCAATGTTTCATGACAATACAGATCTAATCGCTACATAGAGTACATCTCATCCCATCGACAGGTGGGGTTACACGCATAAGTTGCGACAACAAGCTGATCACAAATCAGCATCCTACAGAGTTCAGTTCTCGAGTTCTAGGCTCTACTAGTCATCATATTACATTACATACATAACATGTTACAGACGAGATAATTTTAACTTCTGAATCTTATAACTTTGACGCCAAGTTAATGCCCAAATTATTTCCACGGCATGCCTTGTGGGATGTTGTTGTTATTTGGGATTCCCATGCCGTGCTGGTTGAGAGGGCTACCGGAACCACCACCAGATGAGGATTCGCTTAAGGATCCGCCTGACGGGGAGCTGCTAGCTACTGTAGTCCCACCAACTAGGGATTCGTTATGAAGGGTTGGGGTGGGTTCTTTTTGGCGTGGGGTCTTTTTTTCCTTGCTACCATCCACATTAAAAGTTCCTATAATTACCTACAACAAATTTATGGAAAACTGATGATTGTAAGCAGTTTGAATGATCCCGCCTAACTACACAAGATAACATAAATGGTAACAGACCGAAGACACATGCAAGAAGTACAAGATAGAACTATTCCACATCCGCAGTTAATTTCGGGTTTGTGTGAGAAAAAGTGAGCATGTCATCCGAACATGCAAACATGGAGATATTTAATAACCTAGAACTGGAACTTTTACAACACCAATGGGAAAAGCTTTACGTGACACCAAGCAATTTGCATTACCAACCACAAAATAACATCCGAGCACCACACGCAAGTCACATGAGAAGTACAAAGATAGGAAAAATATGAAACATCAAGATGCAGATACTAAATAATTCTTAAAAGAGATGCAACGTCGTAAGGTTTCTGTGTACATGACTCGTTTTTTGAACGTGTATCTTAGAAATGGAGTTGGATACAAGGCTGCAAAAATCTAACCTGAACAGGAGATGCAGCTATCAATAGACCAGCCACCCCACCACCCATGACTCGACCATCTGGTCCAGATAATGAAACACTCAGCCCTCCGCTTCTCATTCGCTGACCATCAATCTCAGTCAAGAAAAATGAACCAGATAGGGATAATATCTCGAATCGACCCTGCACAGGATGAAGGAACATACAGATAAATGAAACAAACAGCTGAGTAAAAAGTAAGTTCATGTTACTCGAAAGAACAAGAATGTGCAAAAAGAGAAGATGAAACTGATAAAATGAGAATAAAAAATAAAGAACAAACACTATTCAACAGAAGAAAAACAATGAAGGACGACTGTCTCATAATTATTTGTCCTGTTGCAATCACAAAAGGGCTTGCAAGTAGATGATTCTAGTTCGTAATTGAAGCATGAAAGAAATGCAGATGATCTGACATTCAGATGTCTTGGTTGGCAAAGGGTGGTTCTCTGGCCTATAAATGAACTTAATTGACTAATATTCTTCAACGAGAGTTTCCGTGTAGTTATAAGGGGCTGCTTTGGATGCAGTTTCTGAAACTAGGCAGCGGATTTTCCACTTCTTATCCGTGTTCAATCCTTGGTAGTTAACTATTTCATTACAGTCACATTTCCTGCAGAAAAGGACACCTGAGAGTGTCAAAGTGAATGTCAATCAAATCTCAGTAGCCATACCTCACAAGTTACTGTCCCGCCAGATGTTGCTGGTTGACGAAGGGTAACATTTGATATTGCCCCACTTGCAGACAGAATGCACACTGCTTTAGAGCTGTTCTGAGAAAATGATAAAATTTTTGCAGATACATCCTGTAAATCACGACAAAAATATAAGATTCAAGGTTAAAAGTAAACCATTTTGAGTAATGTTGTGAGGCAGATTTCAAAAATAGAGCCTTGAACGTATGTAAAGAGGGATGAAAACATATTATGAGGCACATGGATCATAACAATAGGAAGGCTACAATAAAGAAAAAAATAGAGATAAACAATTAGTACCTCTCCAATCTTGACAGTCATGATATGTGGAATAAATCCAATCCCGGTTGCTCCTGTAAGATAAGACAAAATTCGCAGACGAAGTTTATCAAAATAAGTTGTACCAGATAAGTCACCATGCCAAAAAGAAATGAAAGCCGACGACTCTTTTACAGTTTAAAGAATATAGTAATCAGAAATCCAATTCTACTTCTTTTTTTTTGGAAAATTGTTAACTAATAGAGCCATCAACGACCAAATATCTCAACTCTTTTACCTCGGGATCCAAAAAGACAGGCATTTCCACGGTGATCCAAAAAGATGAACAAGGTGGCCATTTTTATTTTGGCCATAATGTTGATGTCTTATTAAAAAAATGAAAAGCCGTTGCTCATAAACCATATTCATCTTGCTTCATTTGATATCATAAAGCTATGTGTCTCGACTTCATTAACTTTATAAAGTATAAACGAATGACATATCCGTTCACACTTTTTCGGCAGTGTCTAAAATTGTAAATACCACTATTGTACGCCATATTTGACAAAACACTAGAATCTTTGAAGTCTGAAGTAACAATCACAAGATGCTGAACTCATATTATTTCTTGAACTAAATATAAAAAACAGAATACATACCGCGACTTTCCCTTTTCTTCTTGTTAACAGAACCAAGAGGCCGGCCCCTCTTTTTCACAGAAGTCGGTGAGAGTGGACCAATTTGAGGAGGAGGTGCAGGAGCCGACTGAGGTGGTGAAAATATATTAAGAGACTGGGTGGCTACTGGAACAGCTTGAATTGGAGGAACTACAGCAAACGGCATAGCCCCATCAGGCCCGTATTTCCTCGGCCTACCCCTCTTTCTCTTCATCATTTCTCCCGATCCCATATCCATATTCATATTAATCCCGTTATGAAGCCCAACAGCGGAATCCACCGTTCCCTCATTTCCAGTCGATTCTTGATATGAAGGGGACATTGACATCAAAGGCTTGTACACAGTTCCTCCATCGGAACCATATGCCACTCTCATGTTCTGTATCACCGGCTGCGGCTGACCAGAATGATGAAGGCCTGCACTGCTACCATAAGCTTCCCTACTGGCCATAACTCCCGACTCACCTCCTGCCATTTTCCCCAATACCTACAATTGCATAACCCACCTAAAATTGGACCAGGACATGACAATCAAACTCTAAGCAGATCAACCCTAAGAACTGATGAAATCACACACACCCAGATGCACAATCACAAAATGGCAAGACTCGGCGACTTCAAAATCAGTAAAATTGCAAGCCCTAGTTCAAAAAATCCAACCTTTCACCCTATCCATCCTTAATCCCCAGTCAAACTCAGAACTGCAAAATTCACAAATTTACCAACTTTTTCACATTAATTCTTCATGCATGAGCAGATCGAGCTGCGATCTCTTAAAACTGCTACTGAAACAGTTACAAAACTCAGCAAACAACCCCTTGACACAAATCGGGAACTAGTCGCAGAGAAGATCAAAAATATAATTTTTTTCAGAGGGACAGAGAAATGAGAAATTGTAGTGAAAAATCGAAAAAATACTTACTGAAAAGTGGCCGAAAATATCTGGGGCGAGATGTGATGAAAATAAATAAACGGAGGCAGTGAGGGAAAGAGAGATAAATAAACTCGTTAGGGTTTCATAAAGAAGGAACCACAAGGAAAGGAAGCAATAAATCCTTTTCTTTTTTTTATATTAAATTTTATGAAGATAAAGGAATTATTTGTTATTAATTTTTCTGACCCGACAAGTGTTCTTAAATAAATTGAAAATGACGACTTCGCCACGTCATCATGGACACACCTCTGCCTCTGTCTAACTCGGCTGCCTGGAAACAGGAACCAATAGCTTCTTCGGCTGATCATTGATTAATACACTAGGAATGACATTCAGGCCATCAGTGCTGGTGAAAATTAAGCCACCAGGCAACACTGTTTAATCCAAATTGACGACCATTTTTTCAACAGCAGGTTTGTGAAATCTGAGGCTGAGTTGATCCGCCAACAGCAAGTCCTTCATTTGCTGTAATCGTTTCTGTTCCTTTTCCACGTGCAAGTCCCACTCCTCGAATTCTTCTAGCTTCTCCTGAATTTGTTCCATCTGCTCGGTGCAGTATGAGAATTTGTTGGAATGAGTCAGAAGGGTGAGTGAAAATTGATGAAATGCGACCCGAGGGTGAGACTTTGAATAAGAGTGACACCAACCTGCACATCAGTAATGGACGAGATTGCATTCTCCAAATCCTTTTGTTCTTTCTCGAGCATGAGATTTGCATTTCCATGAACTCCCTCTGCAGTACCTGAACCTGAAGTCTTGTCACCATTTGATGTCATTTCGGAAACTGAAGAAACAGCAAAGCCATTACACTGGATATTTGGGAATTTCCAGATGTTTTAACGTTTTTGAAAGCCTTGTAACAAACCATTTCACAAGGAAATTGTACCTTTATTTGTAGAATTGTTGCTGGGAAAACCCACCCCCCGCTTAGCCGGTATATGATTTCCTTCGGACAGAGCAGTCACAGCTGCTCGAGCAGCAGACTCTGCAACCTTTGTTCCCACAAGAGCTGATAGGAAAGCAGCCTGTGAAAAAAAAAACATAAAAAATGCATGTATACGAAACAAAACATCATGCGACTATGGGTATAAGATAATTGCTTTCACAAAGAACACATTTTAAACTGTAAAAAACAAGCCAGCAAAAACGTCTCATGGCACTTGAATCAGAGTACACAAGGTTGTAACACTTGCAAGAGGCCATTTCTCTAACTCAAGATAATCACTGACACATTTGAAAATAATTAAAAGACAATCTTTGCATTTTAAAGTTTGAATACCAAAAGGCCACTTTAAATCACTGTATGGAACCATTCATACCTGCGCCATCACGGGATTACTAGCATCAGCAAGGGGCATTAGATGCATTCTCTTTGGTGGGGTTGATGTCTCATCAAACTCGAGGCCAAAATCCTGGTCTGCTACATTATCAAATTCTTCAGGACCAGGTTGTCTTACTAACTCCTGCCCAATAGGAAGTTTAATAAAGCGAGCAACACAGTCTTTCTCAGTCCTGCCACCCCCAACATGTTCTGCCACTCTCTTCCAGTCATCCCCATAGTGGAAAATAGCCTCTAGGAGGTGCAGGGTTTCGTTGTCAGACCAGTTAGACTTCGTCTCTTCATTGATCTCAACCCTTCTGAAATCAGAAGATATGATTCCAGTCCGATAATTTCCACGGACATAGCATCTCGCACAAAGTGTCAAATTATACTGTTGGTACAAGAAAAAAAACAAAATCAATAAACCATGATTTGCCAAAAAATAACTAAAAGCAGATGATCCCAGTGTTTGAAAGTCTGTATCAACGAGCACAAGCTTATTTATAGTCATGTACAAAATATAAATAAACGAGACTACAATTATAAACTCGAAAATAGTACTTTACATTACTCTGCCAAAATATTTCAACGACATACTTATTATCAGAAGCTTCAGAAAGAAGAAGAAGAAGAAGAAAAAAACCAACCAGAATCCGAATGAAAACCATTCAGTTTCAAAAATATAAGATCAATATCAACAAATGGACATCATATCGTCATTCACATATACAAGAAACAAAATACTACCTTCTTCCATAAAAGACTTGGAATACACAATACAATGATGAAGAAGGTAACTATACCTTATCGGAAGCGAAGCAAGCAATGCTGCAAAGCCCCTTACATCCGCTACACCATTTCTTACTTGAAAACGCATCGCCAGTCCCCGCAACACTCTCACCACTCTGCGTCGCCTGCCCAGCTCCACCAGCAGCCTTACTCTCCTTATCCTCCCACTTCAGATGCTGCTTAACTGTCCCACCACTGTAATTCACCAAACCCCAAGTCTCCAAAAAATCAAAAACCCTCCTAATCGCCCCCACATCTCCAATTATCGTCTTGCGCGCCTCGGTAAACGTCAGCTTCCTCGACGGATGCTCTCTATACTTACTAATTATCGAATTTCTGTAGTACAAATAAACCCTAGGGTTTTTCAACGGCGATGGCGCGTCGCTGAAGAACTCCGGAAGGTATCGGACCTCGGATTCGTGGATGTCGTCCCACGAAAACCACTCTGAAACGAAAGCGGAGATCAAATCTCAATCCCGAAACCTCAGTTCGAAATCGAAATGTAGATTTGCGTGTAGGAGAGTTCGGACTTACTCGAATAGCTGGGGATGTAGACGATCTCCGGCTCGGGAGTTGGTGCGATATTCGGAGCCTGGGAATTGGAATTGGCTGCTGGAGGTGGCGGTGGAGGAAGATTGGGCGCCGAACCGGCGCCGGGAACGGCAGAGGGAGAAGCAGCCATGGATCGCGGCGAGGGTAATGACGCCAGACTCGATTGCAGATTCGATCTAATAGCCGGTTCAATTGGTAGATCCGTTTCGGTTCAACTACCGAACCGTCAAACAGCATTTAAACCTATAATACAATTCGATCGAATAAAAGTGAATCGAATTGTGAACTGTGGAGAAACTCGGTCGATTGTCAACGAAGAAGACATCGAATAATAATAATATTATGAGAAAATTATAATAAATAATACTCTGATGGTGCTGACATGCTAAATAATAAAGTCCGTTCTTTCGAATTTAAAATTGATTATCAACGCAATTAGTTTCAATTACTTAAACATCTAAATACTTAATTTGGTTACTTTCAAGTTCAGTTCAAATAAGTTCAATTTCAATCCCGCACCCGGACATTGGTTCTTTTAAGTTTATGTTTTTTATCACTCTTACAAAGTCGACCAGCAAGTTAGTTATTTTAAATATAAAATTTTAATTGTTCAGATTAGTTCAATTCAGATCGGTTCATTTTAAAAGAACGCATCGCTAATTACAAATTGACAAGTTTATAGTTACAAATTGACAAGTTTATAGTTAGAAGCGAGTTAGACCTTGTTCTTTTAAGCTTAAATTTTAAATACTTAAGTTAAATTAAATTTAGTACATTCATGTTTGTGTACATAACGTCTTTCATTACCACCACCATTATTCATCACCATCATCACCACCACTACCACTATTCATCACAACCACCATTGTTCATCATCACCACTATTCATCACCGCCACTATTCATCACAATCACTATTCACCATCAGCACCACTATTCATCACCATCGTCATCACTATTCATCACCACCATCACTATTCACTACGAGGTTGTGGTGAGTTGTGGTGGTGAGTTGTTGTGATGGGGGTGGTGGGTTGTTATGGTGGTGGTGATGAGTTGTGGTGGTGGTGGTGAGTTGTGATGGTGGTGGTGGTGATGGGTTATGGTGGGTGATGGTGGTGGGTTATGTGGTGGTGGCGGTGGTGTGTTGTGGCGATGATGGTGGTGGTCGGTTAATGTGGTGGTGGTGGTGGGTTATTGTGGTGATGAATAATAATTTAAGTATTTAAATTAAATTAAGATAATTTAGAATAAATTAATTTAATTATTTAAATAACTGATTTAAAATCTAATGAACATACTCTTAATTACTGAATATAAATAATAGTAAAATTCTCCAATAAATATGGAATCAACCTTAACGGGCGGGAAGGAACAAGTGAGGCTCCAATTTGAATTATATTTTTATTTTTCGAAAAAAAATAAAGTTTTAGTTTTTCAGAATAAAAAAGTTGAATGAGAAGCAGCAAAAGCTGAAAAGTCCCAAAGACCACATTGATTGATTGTGGTGGCAACTGCCACTGCATTTAAAAAACTCACACGCTCCAACCCCATCTGCAGAAACTAAACACTGTAATCCATAAAAACTCCATTAAAATGCCACCTTGCTAGTTGTTACTTTGCTTACAAAGCATCTACTTGCTACCAGATTTTAAGTAGCAAAACCCCATTCTAAGCTTCCTCACCACTGACCTTTTGCACATGTTCTGAACCCATCTTCTCTTTTGCCCCATTAAATGGAGTAGCATTGTCTGTTGTGTCCGTTGCTTTTGAGGTTGGACTCAAGTCGGTCAAAGGTATCATTTTTATGCTCAATGGAACGTGTTATGTGTCGTGTATTGTGATTCAGTTAGTTGGGTGTCTGGAGATGCTGAGCTTTTGGCTTGGTTGTGTGGTTTTTAGGTCTTCAATCTCTGTAAGTTTTACTGGCTTTATGGATTTTGGGGGTTTTTGATTGGAGTTGAGAAGATGGGTTGTTCTCAATTTTGAATTCAAGAAATGGGTTGTGGTTGAATCTCAGTATTAGGGCTTTGTCATTCATTTTGAGGCACTGATTTGGGATTATGGTATAAAGAGTAGGTTTTTCTTATGTATGTGATTTGGGATTACTCTAAATCTGTTGCTGGGATTGGCAGCTTACTGGGTTGAGTTTGAAGCAAAGGTGTATGAATAAATGCCAAGCAAAGTCATATACCTGTCGAGTTTTTTAAGGATCACATAAACTGAGTTTAAAATGGCATTGAAGTTTCCAGTAAACAGATATTGAGTGAGTTTGTTATTAAGGATGCTGGCATTGTTGGTGTCTTTTACGCAGTTGCTCGCTTGCTGATGCGCCGTTGAACTGCTTTTAGATGTCCGTAATGGACACACAAACCAGTGGGTTGCGCAAAAGGAAGTCCTTGGAGGAGGAAAGCTCTTGTAAAACATATTAAAATTGGTGCCATGGGTGAAATTCAAGATGTTGCCATGAGTTTTCTGACTAAGAAATTATCAGCTGGTGTTGTTAGCGTTGATTCTCAGGATGATTTGGTTAGTCAACACGCCAAGGTTGCAGAAGAAGCCATTGCAGGTGCTCATCGCTGATTTACTGATATAAATTTTGTTTTTATACGTTGTTGTGAGGCTTTGGCTTATCATTCAGTGGCACCATAATGTAGGATGGGAAAAGGCTGAAATTGAAGCAATGGTTATGAAGCAACGACTCGAGGCCTTAGCTGAGCAGAATTTGACGCTTGAGGATCGTGCCAACCATCTGGAGGGTGCGCTGAAGGAGGTAGTCAACAAGCTAAGACTGGCAAACGAAGAGCAGGAGCTGAAAATTCAGGAAGCCGTGTTGAAGGAAAAGGAAGACTGGGAATCTAGAAAAATTGAGTTTGTGAACCAAATTTTGCAGCTGCAGTCTCGGATAGAATCTTATGGAGCTGAAGCTTGTGATATGAGCCGTAAGCTTGAATTTCTGGAGGAAGAAAAATCGACCCTCAGGTTGGAATTAAGGTCTCAATCGGAGGAGTTGGAGGTCAGGACTATTGAGAGGGACTTGAGCGCAGAAGCTGCTGAAAAGGCCAGCAAGCAGAATCTGGAGAGCATAAAAAAGGTTGCTAGGCTTGAAGCCGAGTGTCGGAGGCTAAGATCTAATACATCATTATCAGCTAGTGACCAGAAATCTGGCGTCGCCTCTTCTTTCTATGCTGATTCATTAACAGACAGTCAATCAGACAACGGAGAGCGACTTCAGGCAGCAGACATTGACATTCAAAATAGTAGGATGCTGAATTCTACAGAGTGTCAGACAAGTTGCTCATATTCAAATCCATCCGCTCTTTTTCCCGCCGTTAACCAGTCAAAGAGGGCTAATATGTTGAACAAAGCTCGAGCAGGGTCTGGGATTGAAAAGGGTCTCATGGATGATTTTCTGGAGATTGAGCGGCTGGCTGCATTACCTGAGATTGTCAACAAACATTGCAATGAGCCTGGGGCAAATTACAGCAACCGGTCTAGTAGTGATGAAAGCTCCCCAGAGGAGAAGATTTACACGATTGAAGCAGAGAATGCTGATCTAGAAAAGGAGCTGGAGAAAATAAAACAGCAGAAAACAAAAACCGAAGACAATTTGAAGGATCTTCTGCAGGCGAATAATGTGCTTGAAGAAAAGGTAAAGAGGATTGAAACGGAAAAATCAGAACTTGCAACTGCCTTGACCGAAACCCAACGCAGTACCGCCTTACTAAATGTTCAGCTCCAGGAAACTCAGATGAAGGTCAAAGAGCTGCAGCAGGAGTTAACTGCAGCATATGAAGCACAAGAAAGCTACAAGTCTCAAGTAATGGGCTATGAACTCGAAGCCAAGATTATGTCGTCTAGAGTTGAATCTCTAGAATCCAAGCTAAAGGCTGAGAAAGCTCTATCAACAGAATTGACAGTCAAATGTGACGATTTAGAGGATGAGTTGTACAGAACAAAGCAAGAACTTGAACTTCTTCAAAGTACTATTTCGAGTAGCCAATCCAAGATCAAACAGGTCAGTATAATTTACTCTCTTTTTTCGATCCAACGAGTGAAAAATGCTAAGCTACATTCGGTTTATGGCAGGATGACTTGGCTGCAGCAGCTGGAAAACTCGCTGAATGCCAACAGACGATAGCATCTCTAGGCATTCAACTGAAATCGTTAGCGTCAGTAGATGACTTCCTAATCACTCCCAACTCGCAAGAATTGGGTGAAGTATTTGGTTCTGATAATGCTCAGTTACTCGAGAGGGAGCAGCATGATAGTTCAAGTAAAGCTCAAAAGAGTCCTGATGGTTCTCTGACGAATGACGACTCGCCTGCATCCTCATCGTCGTCATCTTCCGCTTCATCTGTCAGTCAGGTTAGCAGCGAGAAGAGTAGGAATGGGTTTATTAAGATGTTTTCAAGAAGCCATAGAGGAAAGGTGGTGCATTCATAGAGATTTTAATGGCTGTTGAGACAACACCTCAAAATGGTGTCTTGTGTTTTATTTATAGGGCTGACATTATCTGGGATGATAAGTAAGTTTACTAGCGATGTTTATGATAAACTTTAGGTTGTGGTGATTTAGAGAACGACGATGATAAAAAACAAGACAGGAGTATGATTATTGTTGTCTTGTTTTTCATCCACAAAACTTGGATTTCCCATTTCTCTAATTTTGTAGGAATATATTACTTCTTATAATTCAATAAAAGATAATTATAAATAGAAAATAACCAAAAAAACTGTTATATAACTATTGTGCTGCAGAAATTAAATATAATCATCTCTAATTAGGAATCCGTCTGTCAGAATCTTCTACGATACAAATGATAATTTTATTTGATAATAAAGAGAGTTGTCGATCACTCCATCACGATGGTCTGACCGACCTGAAAGAAGATGAATAAAACCAGAAGGAAGAGATTGACTTGGATATCTTGAGCAATCCAACCTGGCAAAAATCACACAACTCAACCAATCACCACACACTTCTCCAAGCACCAACACAAGCATCCTCCAATCAGACAAACACCAACATGTGGAAGAACAACAACCCACGTAAGCAATCCACGTGCCAACACTTCTCCACGTGGCTTACAGTGGGAGGCTACTCGAGATCGCCCGTAAGCTCAACCTCTTATCTACATTAAAATCTCTGTCACTAGAAAGCCTCAAATTTTCTCTTCTTTTTTCAGATTTTTGTAAATTCTGCATCCACATTTTCTTCTGTTCTTTCTTTCTTTGGTCCTCTTCTCTCTCTCTCTCTCTCTCCGCCAAGGATTGGTCAGCTTTGAAACGCCATGAATACAATCGCAACAGCTGCCGTGTTATCACTTCTCCCCATCTCTCTTTACAGACCCTCTAAGCTCAATTGCAGAAAGGTATGAACTTTCTGGATTTCTGATCTGGGTATTTGTTGATATGAACTGGGTATGTCTTAAAATTGGAAAATGAATGATGTCATGGTGATGTGATAGTGTTGAATGTTGATGACATCATGGCTGTGTATGAATGAATATAGGCATGAGAAACTTAGGATTAGGGTTCATAATGGATTGTAGGATTGCTTGTTAAATTGTATGCAAGCTGCAGATGATGCCAAATAGTTCAGAATGGATGGTTTGAGATTCCTGAAAGAAATTCTTCAGCATCAGACTGTAAGCAGTTGAAACTAGTAAAGAAATCCTAAGGTTACAGCTTGCAACTTCTATGCAGCATTTATCCCTAGGAGAAGTTTAAGGCCATTAATAAACCAAGTTGTGCAGCACACCATTCCTAAATGTGGCTTTTGAGGAGCCTTGGTGAAAATCATCAAATGGTAAATGTTTCAGGGCATAAAAGGAGGAGGAGGCTTCAGAGTATTTGCAGTTTTTGGAGAGGAAGGTGGGCTGATAGACAGTAAGAAGAATCCATGGAGCTCCATATTCGAAGTAGAGGATCCGCGTTCTAAATTTCCTCAGGGTAAAGGGAAGTTCCTCGATGCAAATCAGGCGCTGGAAGTGGTCAGATTCGATATTCAGTACTGTGATTGGCGCGCACGGCAAGACCTGCTGTCAATCATGCTCCTTCACGAAAAGGTACAACTGTAATTCAGATTGCAGACAAAAAAGTGCTGTTGGATTTGCAGAGATTACAACATATGACTGAGTTAGATTTTTATAACTCTCAGGTGGTTGATGTTCTGAATCCTCTAGCCAGGGAGTACAAGTCCATTGGCACTGTAAAAAAAGAGCTTGCAGGGCTGCAAACTGAACTCACACAAGCTCACAAACAGGTTTGTGATTTGAACTCACGCCAAAAAAAAAAGAGGAAAATTTTCGACAACTTTCATTTATTCATGACTTTTACTGTAATAACCTGACAGGTACATATATCCGAAGCAAGAGTATCGGCTGCTCTAGATAAGCTAGCTTACATGGAAGAACTAGTTAGCGACAGGCTACTTGAGGACAGAGCTGTCGTAGAGTCTGACAGAGCCTCGGGACCTTCGACAAGCACTAGCACAGAATCCTCAGACATGGGAAAAATCAAAACATCAAGGAAAGGATTGAATGTGTCCGGTCCAGTAAAATCTTATAATCCTCGCCTGAAGAATTTCTGGTACCCGGTTGCCTTCTCTGGCGACCTGAAAGAGGACACCATGGTAATATTCAAGATGACTCATTCTGAGCACCTCTTGATTATATTCCAGTAGTTTTGGTTGATAAGATGAGCTCCTGTCATATTCAGGTTCCGATTGATTGCTTTGAGAAACCATGGGTGATATTCCGTGGCAAAGATGGTAAACCAGGATGTGTTAGGAACACCTGCGCGCATAGAGCATGCCCACTCGATCTTGGCACGGTAAACGAAGGGCGTATCCAGTGTCCCTACCATGGTTAGTAGCAGAAAATATTTTAATGTCTCGGGTAAAACCAAAAGCAGTACCATGAAGGTCAAAATTTCAAAGACTTAAACCTGCTTATTTGAACTTTCTCAGGATGGGAGTACTCCACGGATGGAACTTGTGAGAAAATGCCGTCGACTAAATTACTCAATGTCAAGATAAAATCTCTTCCTTGTTTTGAGCACGACGGTATGATCTGGATATGGCCTGGAAGTGATCCTCCGACAGCAACCATTCCATCATTACAACCTCCTCCTGGATTCACAATTCATGCAGAAGTAGGTTCAAATTTAAATTAGCCCGACTTCAACTAGCCTATGAGTTCTCAGACTTATATAGGTATTTGTTTTGGTTTGGACTTGGCAGATTGTGATGGAACTTCCGGTGGAACACGGGCTACTTTTAGATAACCTCTTGGATCTTGCGCATGCTCCCTTCACCCACACTTCGACTTTTGCCAAAGGGTGGAAAGTCCCAGAGTAAGTTGGAGTCAATAGTAGACTAGTAAATTTTTGTCCTGTTGCAATCCTCCGTTAATAGTCTGGACTCCGGATGGATCCTACAAAAGAATTAATTTCTACCCTTAATTTACAACTGCAGGTTTGTGAAATTCTTGACGCCATCAGCCGGCCTCCAAGGTTACTGGGACCCGTATCCAATAGACATGGAATTTAAACCACCTTGTATGGTTCTATCAACCATTGGAATCTCGAAGCCTGGAAAACTAGAAGGGCAAAGCACAAGCCAATGTGCAACACACCTGCATCAACTTCATGTGTGTTTGCCATCATCGAGAAACAAAACGAGGCTGTTGTATAGAATGTCACTGGACTTTGCCCCGATACTCAAACACGTCCCTTTCATGGAACATCTATGGAAACATTTCGCTGAACAGGTAACTTTCTCCGCTGACTTTATCTATCAAACTAATTCTCAACAATTTAAATATTTTCTTTCTGGCCGCATCATTACTCAACACATTTTTTGAACCCCTGCAGGTGTTAAATGAAGATCTACGGTTAGTGCTGGGACAGCAAGAGCGCATGAACAACGGCGCAAACATATGGAACTTGCCAGTGGGATACGATAAGCTCGGTGTAAGATACAGAACATGGAGAGATGCCGTAGACAAAGGAGTCAAGCAATTACCATACAGCAGCAGCACAAATAATGATGATTCCGACGAGTAATCTCACTCTCACATCGGAAACTCAAACCCCTCTCCCTCTGCTCCAGACCAAAAACCAGTATAATCCCCATCTCGCTTACTGAGAACTTTCTTGTGCATAGCAACCTCAGACAATTTTGTGAGAAATCAGTTGCTGATAGTTCCCAGAAGCTTGACTCCCAAAGAGCTGATTGATATCATGATTCGGGCGAAACAGGAATCTTTAGTAGAATGAGAGAAACTGTACATTTTGTATCTTCCTCAGTTGTTAGTAGCCTTTCTGAATCTGCAGATTTCCAAGTGAATCACTGCAAATTTTGCAGATGAATTCTTTTCTAACGAGTCAAAAACTTAACTGGAGAAATGGAGAATCCAGAAAGCATCAACCTTTATTCAAGCAGTATAAACACACAGTTCAGAAACCCTAAAGTCCTAATCTTCATTGATGCCAAAATCCATACACCCTAATTTCCCCAGATCAGTCTCTTCCCACTTCAGCGCCGCAGTAAGGGCAGAAACTGAACTCCCGATCGACTCCACGATCGCAAAACCGGCACTTGACAACATCCAGAATCGCTCCGGCGCCGGAAGCCTGCGGCGGCGGAGACAACGACGGCGGGAAGAACAATGAACAATCCCTGCAGTGCATCAGCGGTTCCTTCCCAGGCCACCTCCAGACGGGAACGAAGAACATCTTCAGCACCTTCTCGTAGTCGACTAAATCAGCTGTCGACCCGCAATTGATGCATCTGGCTGCGTTGGATTTGAGCACCTGTCGGGCTTGCTGCTCCAACCCGCCGACGAAGAAGAAGAACATCTTTCTTCGAATTGACTAAAGATTTGATCTTGGTTAGAGGGTCGAGGATTTCAGCTTCTGGGGGTTTGAATTTATTTGGTTTTTAGGGTTTTACTTGAAGTTTCTGGAGCAGCCTGGTTCAAGTCTTCTCCAACCTTCCAAAATAGAAAAATTATGAAACTCTCATCAAAAGACTAGAGAACTTAATAATGAGAGCAAATGCATCTATAAATACAAAAAGGTTTCGTTCCCAGATTTTTTAAGATTTTGTTGTTGCGCGAAAATGTAATCATTTGTGTGCCATTAATAATTGAAATAAATGTTGAAATTAAATATATAGACAAAATTAGAGTAAGGAGGAGTCGATGCTTGTTAGACGATCTCTTCAAGCGTTATTGGCCTTCCTTCGGCGCTGGGATCCTTTGTCAATCGCTTCCCAAGATACGACAACTCTGAACAAGTCTTCTTGCACCAAAAAACTTACTAGAGCGAACTAACTTTGCCTGTTAATATCACTATGACTAGAGAAACTCACAGATGTAGTAAAAAACTTGAAAAACGTCGGCTGAGGAATTTCAAGGAGGACTGCTAGAGTTGTAGTTGTGTTTGTTGTTTTTCGATTGATATGCAAATGAAGAGAATAGCTTCTCTTTTATAGGCTTTGGTTAGTAACGCCCTAAGCATCGCCTCATTCATAAGCCAGGCGACGCGTGACGCCTCACTCAGGCATCGCCTCATTTTGTGTTAGGTGTTGTCTGAGTGCTCGTTAATAGCGCTTAAAAGCTATTTAATACACACAGGTGACGCCTAAGGCTTTCATTTCCATTAAATGTAATTAATTGTCACTCAAGTGTCGCCTCAATCTGTATGTTCAAAATTAAAAGGTTGATTAAAGAAATTACAAAAACAGTCTGTCAACATGAGACTAAATTGGTTCCCCATTCGCATTTTGCACCCATTAGACATAGAGAGAGTCTCCTTAGTTAGCATCTTACCGAGGAGGCAGAATGCATTTATATATAAACTTATATTCTATCCACTTTCTAAATAATGTAAGATATTTTCACATAGCTTTTATTTCTGCTCCACAAAGTTGAGTGTTATATTCTTAATGGACTCACTCAGAATTCTAATATTTTAGACCGCTCTTTAAGCAGAAATATATCATTCATTTTAACTTGGATTTCGGCGTATGAATAATTAATTTCATACATATCATCTTATGGTATTTAACTACGATTAGTTCAATTAAATCCTTAATTAGTATATTCCACTCTCAATTTTGGCTCCCAAAATAAAATGGCGCCACCATTTTCTTTACATTCAACGCACATTTTTTTCAACATGTGTGAGACTTACCTCCCACAATCCATTTCCACCTCAGCAATTCTTTAAGTCAATTGTTTCATCTCTCTCTCTTATCCTTTCCACATTTGGACCATAAACATTCACCAGAATTCACACTACAATTTCGTTTTCTCAAGCAGCACTCTTCATCTCTAACACTTCTCGATCTCAAATTCAAACCAGGCCACTACTGATCACTAGCTATACCATCAACAAAACTCCATTAGCAAGTTTCATTAGGGTTTACTGGTTTTGCTAGGCCTAGCTCTACTCGACTTGCTTCTCAAATATACTCAAATCCTCTTATTTTTTCAGTGCAAGTATCTGAGCTAGAACCTGTTAGATTGTTATGATTAATCTAATTAGGACCGAACGTGTAATCAAATAATTGTATGTGCTATCATTATGATAAGCTTAAATAAAGTGATCAAATCTTTTGGAAAGCTTATCAGGTATAATTTTAATCGTGGAATATGTTGTGCAAATACCGGGAGATAATTATGGAAATCTTTAAGAGATGAAATCCATGATTATCTCAATTATATCTTCTCGTGTAGAAGGTATAAATATGGGTTGTGGTCTCCGGTCTATCATATCGTTCTCCAGCTTGTTACTCTCAAAGAACTGATCCCAGAGACATTCGATTAGACTGGAAGCACCAACCCAGGCTTTTGTGTTGCAGGTATTTTCAATCAATGGATTCAGGTACGTTTTATTTTACAGTAATCAAGTATGCTAATTATTCTGGCATGGATTTGATCCTGTTAAATTCATTTCCGCTGTATGATTATGTTCCAACAGAACCAATTTGCTAAATCGATATGATCCGGCTAGTCCGTCATTTCCTCTTTTTGTTTGGGATGTTCATGTAATTATTTCATATTGAATTATAAGAATGTATATATATACTTGCTACTCGTTACAAATTTCATTGGCAAGAGAGGATCTTATTCTCTCTCTAGAATAAAATGTTTCTGTCCCTATGAAACTAGATTTTTTATTCAACAAGTCAGATAGAAACGATAACGATTACGATGTCCGTTTTACACTCTAGCTTTTTATTAAACTCGTACATTTGGACGATCTTACAAATGATGCAGTCCGATCAGGTATGTGAAAAAGATGAAAAGAAGAAAAAGAGGAAAGTGATTCACGTGTGATTCTTTTGCTCATGCGCGCAAGATACTATTGAGACAAGATCTATGCTTTTTGTTAATATCAACATGAAATGATCTTCGATTAGGTCAAAAAAGTTGGGCTATGGAAATCCATGTTCCGTTTTACCCTAACCCTAATCAACATGACCTACCATCGAACCACTCTAACTAAACTCTTGATCCATAAATTCAAGAAGTGAATTAATTCTTACAACTCAATGAGACAATTATAAATGAATTATCACCAAATAATCAGTACATCTCAATTCTATCGCACATGCTAAATGTAACGGTACTTTAAAATGAGAGATCACAAAATAGCCGATAAATTTAAAACAATTTTGGTCTAAATGGTACTTTTATAGTTCGTATGAACCGTCAAATTTATGTACTTTTGTCAACCGATCGCAGTAAAAAAAAATACATCGTGTTATAAATCTTAATTACCTTAACAAACAAAAAACAATAGTTTTGAGAGGTAGTTTTAAGTCTACCACATGAAATAATAAAAGAACAACGTAGAAAAACAAACATAGAGAAATAGGATAAAAGCCAAAATATCGGACTATATAATTTTGGTGTTGTGTCCTCAAAATATCAGAATCCCATATTAAAATATAATCTAGTATTAAGAATTATATAAATTTTTACTTCATTTTATTTAACTTAAGGAGTCTTGATTTACGAAAACGGATATGTCAGATGATTTGGAAACTCATTTTTTTTTGTGACATTATTTTTTAAAAATGGAAAATTTTCATTTTTTTGTACAAATTAGCACTATGCGTGGCTATTTGGGATTTTCCGCTATATAAGTGCTTGCATGGTGTTTATGTGTCAAATTAAAAGTATTGCGACTCGGATCCACGACACCAAGATCAAATCGCCATTTTTTTTTACTTTATGTTTAAAACTAAGATCCGATGAATGCAGTGGCAGAGGCATGGCAATGGGAAGGGGGCGGCCGCCCCCGGTCATTTTCAAATTTTACTATATATTACGTATGATTAGTTTGATTTTTTTTTACGTATATACCAAATTGTCCCGGTAATTTTAAATATATAAAGCCATGATTTCTTTTGACCCCAGTCAAAAAAAAATCCTAGCTATGCCACTGAATGAATGTAAACAGATAAACTGACATTGTCAGTGATAATTTGACATAACATATCGTAGCAAAAAAACTCCACAAACTACCACTGGATGTGGTGAATTATGGAAAAAAAATGTTAAATCTAAAATATTTTAAAAAATAATGGCACAAAATCAAGTAAGTTTCCTATTATGGGATATTTAATTTTTGTTTTTCAAAAAATGAAATGAGTGGAGAATAAAAGACCTAATGTAGACAAAGTACAAATGTAGACCTCAAAATGGGTCCATAAAGATTACAAGATATTGAGTGGGGCCATGTTTTTGTTCATGATAAGTCGTTTCTCTCTCATTTGATGTGTGATGAATCCTAAGATTTATGATGTCGCCTTCAGTTTTATATTTCTCAAGATTTTGGCACGATGACCAATTATTTTCTTTCTTTCCTTTTCGAGACAACATATATTTTTTTAATAATTATGTCGGATCCACCAAGCTTGCTTCAACCAAATGCAACTTTTTACCTCATTTCATTTATTTGTGTTAAATGATTCCTTCTGAATATTAGTTTTTGCACTGTTTCTCGATAAACCGTAAACTCTAAAATATATAAACTTCTTACCGCACAGTAATATATATCAATTCTTATAACTTAATATGAATCAATTACAAATGAGGATTCTAAACAAAAGACAAAATGACAGACTAACTGCATCAGCTCGATTTGCGACGCGGGGTAATTGTAGTCATTTTTTAATAAAAATCAGTCCGTAAAAGCCTTCTGCGAGATGATAATGAAGGCACATTTGATTATGGTGCAAATTAGGGTTTGTTAGATGGAAGTGAGGAATGAGTTGTCAAAATTGAAATTTATCTTTTGGTTAAACCAAAGTATCAACGAAGAAAACAAACATGGGATTTGGGTCAGAGATATGTTGGGTGTTACTTTAGGTTGCATTGTATGATCATCACTTATTGTCTTTTAACTTCTTACCCTTAATTCAACCCCATCATGTTGCCTGGAAGCCATGCTTCCATATGTATGCCCTTTCTTTCGCCATGGCCATTAATGAAGTTCCTCATATCTATGCACTTCATTCAGATTACATTTACAGATGGAACCCTAAAAAATCTGCACCTTCTTTCATTTTTGACACTGAATTGCTAGTAGTAGTCTCATTAATATTGATCCAAACCCTAAAATGCACAATCTACTTGCCATGGATGATGGATCTTCTTTGAAATGCATTTCAGGAAAGAAATCTCATCCGATTCTACATGGTGTGGTCAAGAATGGCTATGATCTCACAAGAAGTATTTAGAAAGAAAAAAAAAAAAAAAAAAGCTTGACATTAAACAGTGGACTTTTGTTCGTGCCTTTTATCATGGAATTATTAGGAGGTTTTAGAGGATGAGCAGATCAACTGATCAAGACCGTGACAGCGAGATGGGCTGAGGCCAGGGGTATGGAGCCACCGGCAGCTCTTTCTATCTTGAGACAGAAGTTGTTCTTTCTCTCACAGAAGGCTCTAGCTGACGGATTTCTTTTAAGAGATGATTATATTTAACGTCCGCGGAAAAGTAGATATGTACCAGCTTTATAACGATATCTCATTTGTAATTATCTCTCTTTTAGTTATAAGAAGTAATATATATTAAGCAAATATCTTATCTAACAAAGAATTGACTATCAGGGGCGATTGAACATATTAGGTCACGCATTAATATGCACATCAAAATGATATGAATAGTGAGATGGATATATATACAAAAAAGTCTCACGCTACGTTTAGAATTTAGAGTTTAGGGTTTATATGATGCTAGCAATCATCTATATAGATTATGCAATCTACACATAAAAAAGTAGTTTAGATTCAAGTCTGTTTTTTGTTTAGATTGGTTAGACTCAATGATGCACCATTTACATTGTAGTATATTTTTGTACTTAACCTGCATGTTTTAACCCTAAAAACAACCTTTGTTTAGTCCTAATCAACCTTAAATCAAGTCTCAATCACACGCTTCATCATCTAGGTAGGAGAGGGAGGATCTAGGTTGCAGATTTTCTTGGCAATGAATGATGATCGAAACAGATCCAAGAGAAAACAAGGAAATAAATGAGACCATATGCACACTTGATGGGGCCCGCAAGAGAGAATCAGTAAAGTGTAAAAGCAGCTCCTCCATCATTTACACAAAATCGACATTATGTCACGTTACAAGACATCATGGCTACACATTTCATGGTACAATGAAAAGAAGAAGAAGAAAGAGAAAACCTAACTCATCACCTTTCTTTGCTTCTCACCCACTTCTTCAATCCCTTCCTTCCATGTATCAGAACACTAGATTTTCATCTATTTGGTCCCCTTTAGGTCAAATTCGAGTCAGAAATGCTAACTAATTTGGGTCCCTTTTGGTAGATTTTGATTGATGAATTTGTTTGCAAAATTCAGCTCTCTCTCTCTCTCTCTCTCTCTCTCTCTCTCTCTCTCTCTCTCTCTCTCTCTCTCTCTCTCTCTCTCTCTCTCTCTCTCTCTCTCTCTCTCTCTCTCTCTCTCTCTTATAAAATGGGATAAGAGACAGAGCATAAACAGAGGCAGTAATAGTATCTCAAGTTTATATAGATATATTTTCATCAAGCAAGAATGGCAGGGGAAGAAGATGAAGAGCTGCAAACCCTAGAAACTCAAAGACGGCAGCTAGAAATGAAGCTGCAAGCGGACCCAGAAAACCACTTTCATGTGCTGGCAGTTGATGACAGTCTCATTGATCGAAAACTCCTGGAGAAGCTCCTCAAGATCTCTTCCTTCCAAGGTAACTATACGTCACAATTCAAAACCAGGATTGCCTCGCTCCATACTCATCCATAAATTACAGTGACTTGTGTAGATTCCGGCGACAAGGCTTTAGAATATCTGGGCTTGCTTGATAGCTTCGGTCCGCCATCAAAACAAGTTGTGAAGGTAACATTAAGCTTCTGTGGAAATAGTTAGATATTTCGATTTACACTTCTATAGACTTTTGAGTCACAGTGGTATAATCCAATATATATTAACATCTATTTCATTTATCAGTCGATGTGAAACAAATTTCCAAGTTTGATGTCTCTCAGATTTATGTTTGCAAATTTGATGAGACAGGTAGAAAAAGTGTCCAAGGTAAACATGATCATGACCGACTTTTGTATGCCGGGCATGACCGGTTACGATCTACTTAAGCGAGTCAAGGTACACATGCTGTGAAACCAAATCGGTTTCGGTTATTTTAAGGTTACATGTTTGATTGATGTATGTAAAAATGGGACAGGGATCATCATGGAAAGACGTGCCGGTCGTTGTCATGTCGTCAGAAAATGTTCCTTCACGAATCAAAATGTGCTTGAAAGAAGGAGCTGAGGATTTCATATTGAAGCCTCTGCAATTATCACACATGGAGAAGCTTCAGCCTCTCATTCTCAGGTCACTCACACATTCTAAGTCCACAACCGGCATGTCGCCGGACGGCGATGTCAATGGTGATGGGAAATTTGGCAGCAGCACCGGGAAGAGGAAGATGTCAGCGGCCGCGGCCGTGAAGCTGCCTCAGTTGATGGAGAAGAGACTCAGAACCGAAGATGAATAACTTTTTTTTGACATTGAATCTTCTGAGTTTAGATGCAGCATGTGTTCATGATGTCATCTAACTTGTCATGAATTTGATTCTAACTAAATTCAATTATAATTCATTGAATTTTAAGAAAAAAAACAACAAAATTTAACCTTTTTTTACCCAAAAAACCTTATATTGTATTAAAAATGTGCTTCTAGAAGGTTTTAACATTAGCAACGAAAGTTTTGGTCGGTAAATACATCCTGATCAAAATTCAAGCCCTAGAGAAATCGGAGTCTCGATCTCCTGATCCGTCGGCGATTCACCTCTGCAGGCTACATTTTTTCTTCTCGGGAGTCCGATTCGACATCAGGAGACGGCTGCAGCACAGATCTGGTGCGTTTCCGATCTCGATTTCACCGTAGCCGACGAGTGTATTGGATGTTGGAACAATTGGTTTGAATCATCACTAGAGTTTCCTTTGTTGATTTTTTTCATGCTGTGATTGATCAGAGTTTTCGTTTCGCAGCAGAGAGATTGGAGAAGATTGAAATGGGGAGTGAGGAGAAAGTGAAGCATATAGAGGAGTGCTCTGTTGCCAAGTAAGTTGTGATTGTTGTGTTTGTTGATTGTTAATTGGTTGTGAGATTTGATGAGAAATTTGAGGCCTTTTGAACTGAAAGAGGTTATTGAGTAGCTGGAATTTGTAGATGGATATTTAGATAATGGAAGCGTTTTCCATGTTATATGCGATGATTTGGCTGTAGCCATGTAGATGACTTGGAGACGATTTCCTTCGAAGTATCTGAAGCATTGAGCAAAGAATTACTTGTTTCAATTTGTTTCCGAGCTTCTAATGTCATAAACAACAAAGATTATTTAGCTGGGGGAATGCAAAGCGAAAATGCTTTATGCAGAAAAAGGAAGAATTAAAGTAATTTCTTAAGTCATGAATCGCTACATTGCTCCTGGTGTCCTTCTAAGTATATGAGTGATGTGTATTGCAGCTTGATACTTGCGAAAAAATTGTTATGTTGAAATGGCTTCATGCTAGCCCTTAAGCTTCCTATGAACATGAATCACATTTATAAATCGGGAATTATTACTGTTTCACTTAACAGAGAGTAGTTAACCGAAGTAGTAAATGATTAGATGCTTGGCTGTAAATGATGAACTGTTTTAACCGCTACGTGGGTAAGTCTCTCATAATAGCTCCTAGCTTTGCTCCATCGCTCGTGCTAAATTTGAGAATAGACCTTAATTAAAATGGATAGCAGAGGAGTCAAAAACAGTGTTCAGATGTTAGCTACAAGAAATTCGCTTCACTAATCAACGGTTTTTCCAAAAGTTGTAACTTGGATAGTATTTAGTAATCTGTAACTTCTTATCAGCAAATTGTTTACCCTCGTGCGTCGCAGGCCATAACATTAAAAGCATCACATTCATTTCCTCATCTTTTATCATATCTTACCGAATTATATGATTTTTGTTTCACTTATTGATAATAGCCATCACCTTCCATAGGCGCCTCAGTCCACTACATGTGATTAACTTCCCTATTGTCATATGTGCCTGCAGCGCTCTAGGAACTTGGGTATTCTCCATAGCCGGAGCTTTGATAGCCATTCCGGTGGGCATCAAGCGCAAGTCTCTTGCACCCCTTGTCTTCTACGGTACAACAGGCACCATGCTCGATATCATACTGGGAATCACCGCCTGTGAAAGAGAACACGCCGAGCGCCAAATGCAGCTTCTTGAATCCAAGGTTGATGTTACCTCCTTGGATGCCACTGAGAATGAGCCTTCTTGATCCTTAGGCTCCTCAGTTGTGTATACACTATGTTTCAAACCTAGTTTGAGTACTTGTAATTTTGAACCCTTTTATACAATCATGAATCATACCCTATTTTTGTCATTCTCTTCCCAAAAATGTAATTTGTACAAAGCTAGTTTTCTGGGTATGTCAAGCTAGTAATCAAAACTTCCCATCAATGATTTTAATATTATATTTATAAAATCACAAATATTTTTGTTGATTTTTCAACTCACATTGACATGAAAATCAAAATAGTTACACCAAACACGCCCTTATGACAAAGCGTGAGCCTCATCTTAGGAATTAGGAATTGCAGGCTCACCAGTAACACGTCACATGACACCTAGTCCATGCGCCGCTCACCCCCCACCTCTACCTCGAAATAAGCGTCAATTTTTCCTATAAAATTAAATCAAAAAACTTGTTGAACGAACAAAATACAATCAATCATAATCAAATTAAAATTATATTCTGTTCTGTCTCCATCATAAATCGTTCTCAAAATATTTTTTTCTCCCAAATTTAAATAATGGCGTATGGAATTAGACCACAATACTCCCTCTAGTAAAATAATAGTAATATGACAAGATCCATCGACCTATAATATCTCTAAGAAAAATCTGACCCAGACAGCCAGTCCCGATTTGAAAATAATTTAAAAAATAATATATTTTTCCAAAATATCTCTTATTGATTGGGGCGTATGCGTCCACGTAGAAATAAATCTTTATTAACTTAAAAAAATAAATAATTTTACACATTCAATTTAAAAATTCTAATGATATTCGTGACGTTTTGATTTGATTTGTAGAGTAATTTAAAATTTGATAGTTTGGGATTGAATAAAGAAATAAAAAAATTGTAGTACAGATAATTAATTTATAATAAATATTATTTTTTTTTCTGGATATTTGGGTACAAAAGATTCGCAGAACGAGCAAGCTCTGAAAATTGTTCCATTGACGTCTTGACATCGTCTTCTGCAAACTCAACTCCTCACATTACGTCTCCATTTTTCGAGTCGTACGCTATCTCTATAACTTCCCGATCATCGCGGTTTGTGGTTGTTGTAACCGATAATCGCGAATTTGAGATGGCGACTGAGGATCAGCGGAAGACGGTGTTCGACGCGGAGGCGGCGGGGGCGCTGGTGAAGGAGATGAGAGCTACTTTTAACACCGGGAAGACTCGGAGCTATTTGTGGAGAGTGGAGCAGCTGCAGAGTATCATCAGGCTGGCGGAGGAGCACGAGGCGGAAATTGTTGATGCGCTTCGTCAGGATCTCAACAAGCCGGAGTTCGAATCTTACATCTCTGAAGTATGAATGAATTACGTCATCTGCTTTACTTTTCTTATTTTTTGAATTTATTGTTGCGATTGAATCGAGTTTCTGCGTCGTGGGAGTGTTTTTGTGTTTGATTTGATCGTTGGCAGTTTCAGTTGAATTTGGTGAATTGTTATGATTTTTGTTGTTGTGGAGTCAGTTGATGATGATGATGTCTGATTAAACTATTTATGGGCAGCTTCAAATACTTGTGTAATTAACGGTTGAAGAAACTGGTGTCAGTAAGGGGCCTATCTGAAGTGAATATGTGGAGAGATGGAGCAATCAGAACGATTGTAGGGCAGTTTGTTAAATTCCCATGAACTTTTGGGTTTGATTGTGGGAGTAGTTGGGGCATTTATGAGATTGTCGGGAATGTGATTTTCTTGCTTTTTATATTTTAGCTCTTTCTGAATCAAATTCCAGTTATAGAGATCTGGTTTGTGTAGAGAAGGAGATCCATTGGCTTAGTAATAATTTTATTGATTGGGTAAAGGTTTTCGGATTTTATGTAAGCTGTTTGCTGCCAAAACTTATGACTACAGTGTAATTCCTAGTGCTATGTAAGAGGGTGATATTTTATATGGTAGATGTCGATTTATTGACCAATGGTTCAAGCAGAAAGTAAATACAATAATGTTGATCCATATTCAAGGGTTTGACTTTTAATACTAAATGTTTCCATTGCAGATTTCTCTACTGAAGTCCGCATGTACAAAAACTATAAAAGAATTACATCACTGGATGAAGCCAGAGAAGGTGAAGTTTTATCTTAATGTTTCTTTGTACCAAACTGTAGATTGAAGTTTCATATAGAATCAGCAGGGCTTATCTGCAACTAAATTCAGCGATCTGCTGCAGGTTAAAACTTCAGTGACTGTTTTTCCTGCATCAGCAGAAATTGTACCTGAACCCCTGGGAGTGATACTGATCATTTCAGCTTGGAACTATCCCTTCCGTATGTTGCTAAATTATGAAATCTTTATGACCAATGGATCATTGCTCTTTATTTCATACATATTTTTTAATTATTTCTTCTGAAATCTGTCGACGGGCAGGAGTAATTATATTCTACTGGGTTTCAATAAATGGTTACTGATTCTAGAAAGCACGCCACTTTCTTACATCACTCTGCTACAGCTGCAAACTGAAATTCACAGTACTTCTAATTTTTATTTTTGTCAGTTTCTGGTACAATACTGGATATATATACTTAGAGGAATAAAAAGTGTCTTTTCTTGTTTCCAGTGTTATCTCTTGAGCCAGTAGTTGGGGCTATAGCAGCTGGGAATGCTGCGGTTCTGAAGCCATCTGAACTCTCTCCGGTCACATCGTCTTTATTGTTGAAACTAGTAGAAAAATATATGGACAATTCTGCTGTCAAGGTAGTTGAAGGTGCAGTTGATGAAACAACCGCTCTGCTGGAGCAGAAATGGGACAAGATAATGTATACAGGTTATTAATCATTCCTCTCTAGTAATAGTGTTTCATATCAAATGGTAGTTTGGCCTTACTATCTTAGTACCATACGCTGAAGTTATGTTATAGGAAATTGCTCTACAGCAGAGCACAGTTTATGCTTGAACCTGAAAGTTCGATATAACCATATAACTAAACATGTTAGATTACCTTGTGCTTCATGTCATTGATTCCTTAAGTATTACCTCCCCAATGGTTAGATTATTTAGTTGCAGAGCTATAATACCTTTTATTCACAGGTAATGGAAGAGTGGGGCGTATTGTAATGAGCGCTGCTGCTAAGCATCTGACCCCTGTATTGTTAGAGCTTGGAGGGAAATGCCCTGTCATCGTTGACTCCCACATCAACCTAAAAGTACTGGTCTTTTTGGGCATACACCTTACAAATTTGAGCGTCCTGTTTTATACTGAAGACTCCAATGTTATTTGTCCTGACTGCATATTGACACTTTGCTTTGCATATATATATATATATATATATATATATATATATATTTGTACACTAATCCGTTTTGATTGTAAACCAGGTTGCAGCCCGACGCATAATTGTTGGAAAATGGGGCTGCAATAACGGGCAAGCTTGCATTGCCCCTGATCATATCATCACAACAAAAGATTATGCCGCAACCTTGGTAAGTGCGACATCCAATTTTGTTTGCTCACATTATCATCTAAAGCAAGGGTCTTTCAACCGTTCTGATGGTTGTCATTTGATGTCAATCATGATTCAGGTTGATGCCTTAAAGACAGAATTGGAGAATTGCTATGGCAAGGATCCTTTGGAGTCAAAGGACTTATCTCGCATCGTCAATTCCAATCACTTTTCTCGGCTTTCAAAGCTTTTGGACGACGAAAAGGTTTCTAGTAAGATAATACATGGAGGTCGCAAGGACAAATCCAAGCTGTAAGCTTTATTTCATCTGATTTAGCATCAAAATTAGACAGCTACAAATCAGGCATCCTCATTTTTCCGTCAATTTCTGCAATATCTACAGACAGATATCTCCAACCATTCTACTGGATGTCCCAAAAGATTCGTTGATCATGAATGAGGAGATATTTGGCCCACTTCTTCCCATTGTCACGGTATGGACCAAAAGAATTTACAACTTTTTCACAGCAAGGCAACCAGCACAGTCGTAGCAAAACCCAATCATATGCATTTTTAGCTTGTTATATAAAATTTAATCATGCAAGGGCTTCATGGATTTTCATTTGTTTCTTGTAACGTCAGGTTGACAAAGTGGAAGATAGTTTTGACATCATAAACTCAGGATCCAAGCCTCTTGCTGCATACTTATTCACCAATGACAAGAAGCTCAAAGAGAAGTTCGTCAAGTCTGTGTCTGCTGGGGGACTACTTATTAATGATGTAGCTTTACATGTAAGCCTCCATCCCAAAGTTTCAAATTATTAGCTAGCTAGCTAGCTTCTGCATACAGGAAATCACACTTTACTACCACTATAATCAAATTCCCAAGGTTCATCTTCTGCTTATTTCTGCACTACACTTGCCATAAATATTCTTGAATCTCTATGCTACATTTGATTAGTGTACAAGCTTGATCACTGATCTAACGGCATTGTCTGTGCTCTTAACTTGCAGCTTGCAGTTGAAACATTACCATTTGGAGGCGTGGGAGAAAGTGGCATGGGCGCATATCACGGCAAGCATTCCTTCGACGCTTTCAGCCATAGGAAGGGAGTTCTTTACAGAAATTTCTTTGGCGATGCACCTGCCAGATATCCTCCATACTCACCAGGAAAGCTCAACTTGCTCAAGGCCCTCCTCAGCGGCAGCATAGTCCGCATAGTACGCACTTTGCTCGGCTGGGCTTAATAGTAAACATTCTCGTAAAGTCTGTCCCTCTGTTCCTTCATAGTTCCTCATGTATGATTGTAAAATACTCATTCACATTAACACACAATCCTCAGCAATACATAAATATTTTCACTTATTTCAAGCATCCATCTTTATCACTGTTTCAGCTAGTTGACCCAAAAAACAGGACAAGCAAGAAATGTACAACATTGAACAGACATTTTTATGGCTATTCAGGGAATGGAACATCTGCCAAATCTCGCCTATACGGCACACCATCCACTAGCTCAGCTCCAGTGCCACCATTTTCCGCATCCTTGACCGGGTCAATATAAGTTTCCACCGTGTCTTTCCGGAACGTCAGATATATAACAGACAAAAGATACACTCCCATCATCGGAAAAACAATCAGCCCGACCAGGACATTTCCTACTTTGGGTAAAGAATTGTGAATAATCCAATCTACAAAAGCCGTGCTCAGGTAGTAAATATTTATGCCGATTATTCCAAGCCCCAACAACCATGACGTCACTATTATCTGCACCAACACCAGATGATGAATTTCCCCAACCCAAAATCAGTGTAACTAAATTTAAACCGAAGGGAACGGAACCCGAGAGCTCACATATATCGAGTTTTTGTGAGGCCCCATTTTTGTAGCACTGCTGCTGAACTTGAGCAGTGGGATCAGAGCAAAGGGAAGCTCAAATGAAAGTATCATCTGCAGTGATCATCACAACTGTAAATCCCAAAGACAAAATGAAAAAAAATTACTTTTTTAGTTACTTACCGATGCGATGATGATGAGCCTTCCGGCGCCTGAAGGTCCACCAATGATGGAAACTACTAAGCTTGGTGTGATGGCAATGCACCTTGTCAGTAAATTTCTTAGCCATTTCTTCATCTTCAGGTCCAGAAAACCCTGCATTTTTTTTTACCACAGTCAGACTTCAGCTTTCTTATCATATTAGCTGATAGTAAATAATTGGCATAAGAAAAAAAAAATTACCTGCATTATATACTGTCCGGCATAAGTTCCTGTAATAGTGGAACTTTGTCCGGATGCCAGCAACGCGATGGCATAAAGAGTTGAGCTAGATTTTCCCAGCACATTCTGCGTAAGGTAATTATTTTAGCCAGTCTGAAAATTTCATACACAAGTTAGTTTTTTTTTACTAGGAGAGTAAAAACTGACCCGGAGAAGAAATGAGGCATTGTTGAGTGTGAGATCACTGCAAGTATCGCTGTCGCCGCTGGACAGTCTATCTTTTGCGCAGACTGTACCAGATACAGAAATGACAGCAACATTAATCAAGAATGCTACGAACAGCGCAAATCCACTCTCTATCAGAAAAAAACGGCACGCATCCTGTAAAAAAGAAGAGAAGTTTCAGTAAATTCCAAGCTCAAGTATACAAATAATTGACTGCAAAAAATTATATCCAAGGGGAGAGTTACATTGATGCCGCGGACAGAATTTGGTATCTTTCTGGACAGAACAAGAGCTGAGTGCAGGAATAGGTTGTGTCTGACAAATAAAGTTTTCAGTCAAATAAGGAAATTCTTTGAGCTGCACAAGGGATTATTTCCCTATAAGGAACTTACGGCATGACAAGTGCACCCAACAAGGCTATAGCATCTCCTGTCGCTCCTTGCCCGTTGAGCTTTGGAATAAACATGCCCTTTAGCACCCCCGACGCAGGAGGCCTCACATAACTCAGTTCTCCGAAAAAGCAACCAGCCATTACAAATACCAAACTTGTTATCAGTAGTTCCAACTTCCTCACCTTCACAATTTAAACCAAACTACAGTAAATTTTATTTTAACCAATACTGAAGTAAATTTTCTTAGAAGCATACATACATACCCCATATCTCTGCAGGCCGAGCAGAAGCAAAGTGCTGAAACCAGTCAGTAAGACACCAATCCATACCGGAATATTGAACAGTATGTTCAGCGCGAAAGCTGTCCCTATAACTGTTACAGAAAAATAAAAATAACAAAAGAAAAAAATTTAAGCAGTCGATAAGATTTTCATTTCAAGACAATAATTAAATTTACTAGCTACAGCAGGTAAGGTAAATTTTGGCCGGACCTTCTGGAATATCAGCTGCAATGACAGCAAGCTCGGCCAGCAACCATAAACAGTATTTAACGAATATAGGATACTCAGCCTTACATAACTCAGCTAAATGCTTGCCTGGTAAGGAAAACACAAGTTGTTAGAATTTGGAAAACCTTATCATTCAGTTTATGTAACTAAGTAACTTTACTTGACCGGTTGAGAAATTACCGGTGCTGACGCCAAGGTTCGCTGCAAGTGACTGAATTATCAGAGCGAAGATTAATCCGATAAGGACCACCCAGAGAAGCTGTCCAGAAAAAAAGGGACAAAAATAATATGATGTTCCTTTCTATTGCACATAAAATTTTGTCTGTTTAATTTCTTGTGGGCATTTTTGCATCATAGCAAGATCCAACCGGCATTTTTGACAATCGGATATCTGTTCAATCTTGTCTGGCATAACATAATTACCTCGTATCGGTGATTAGCTCCAGCTTGAAGGTCAGTTTCCACTGCAGTAGATCAATTCGATTAAAACCTGAACTTAACAGTAATAATAATAATACTAGGAAGCAAATGTCTCACAGTTTCCAGGATCAAGATATGCCAAGGAAACAAGGAATCCCGGACCGACAAAGCTTAAAAACTTCCTCCATCCAGGCTGCAATTTTCACAAAAAGTCCATCAACGCCCTCGGACGAAAAATCAATATGAGATGTGATTATAGCCCATTTGCATCAGATCACCAACATACATTGTGAACACCTCAAGTTTCAAGCTCACCTGCTGTTTTGGGTCATCTGGATGGCAATCCTCATACTCTTTCTCGATGCTCGGTCGTGACACTTCCCCGGCAGAGGTCATTTGCTGGCTAGACATTGAAAAAAAAAGCTCGGCGATAAGAGTCAACCGATGAAACTCAATCTTGCGCTCATCTATACATTTATAGACTCCTTAAAACTAACACTTGTTTTTGTTGTTGGTTTTACTAATGCTGCTGCATCTGAGTTTTGCAGCACCTGATTGTACAGAAGCAGTTTTTAATGTTTTCTTTTTATAACATTTCGAGCTTATCAATGGACAAAGTCTGGATCAGGCGACTTAAGATTAATTATGATTTGTATATCCAAATGTCAACTCTTGGTTGGTATTTTGATTCCAGGAGGGATCTGTTTAGATCTGGATGCTACTTGGATGAACTGGCTTCAAGCATTTCTATCTCTTTTACCAAGTCTTGGATAGATATTCAGCTTCCCTATTTATAGCTAACAGCTTCCTCAAGCACTTATCCTAAACCACTCTCCATGCAACTCTCTACTCTTGAAGATATTGAGTTCAGAAATTCTCTACAGATCCCAGCATGGCTGAAACAAAGAACCCAGACCAGCATATTTTTGGAGTGGACCATGACGGCAGCTCCCCGGTTTTGGACGATGATGGCCGGCCTAAACGGACAGGTGATGAAATCAGTAAAAAACAGGTTTGGGACAGCCTGAGTTTAAGGATGTTTGTGTTTGATGTTTTTTTGTGAAATGTTGGATTTGGTCAGGGACAATTATGACTGCAAGTGCACACATTATAACAGCAGTGATCGGATCAGGAGTGCTGTCACTGTCCTGGGCAACAGCTCAGCTTGGCTGGGCTGGTGGCCCTGGTGCGATGCTTCTGTTCTCACTTGTCACATTTTTCACCTCATCTCTACTCTCCTCCTGTTACCGCACCGGAGATGTTGCCACTGGCAAGAGGAACTACACCTACATGGACGCCGTCCGCTCCTATCTCGGTAAGACTGTAACATGTTCCCAACCAGGACAGTTAGGAAAAAAAAAGTGAACTTTTTGTCACCTTTGGTTGGATGAAAAATTTTCAGGTGGATGGAAGGTGAAATTCTGTGGAATAATTCAGTATGCGAATCTTTTCGGGGTGGCCATTGGTTACACTATTGGATCAGCTCTGAGCATGATGTATGTTTAGTTACTGAGAAGAAGAAAAAAAGGACTAAAATTTGAGTTTTAGGGACTGATTGATGGTTCTTGGATTTTACAGGGCTATGGAGAGATCAAGCTGCTTGCATAGACATAAAGGGACTCAAGGAGAGAATTCCTGTAAAGTTAACAGCAATCCTTACATGATAGCATTCGGGGTTTCGCAGATCATTCTGTCTCAGATTCCGGATTTTGATCAGTTATGGTGGCTCTCATATGTTGCAGCAGTAATGTCCTTCACTTATTCCACTATTGGTCTAGTTCTCGGTGTCTCGAAAGTTGCAGGTCTGCAAGAATTTAGCTCAAGTGACTTGGCATGATTTGATGTTGAGCAAAATGTGACGGTTGGTTTCGCTCTTGTCTGCAGCTAATGGGTGGAAAATCCATGGTAGCTTGAGGGGAGTACCCATTGGAACAATCACCCAAACTCAGAAAATATGGAGGACATTTCAGTCTCTGGGAAATATTGCTTTTGCCTACTCCTTCTCAATGATCCTCATTGAAATTCAGGTATGTCTTTTTAGTCCTGAATTCGTCGAAAACAACCTTTTTTTTCCTGCAGTTCTTGTTATATTTTTGGTAATGTTTTTAACAGGATACCATCAAGTCTCCACCATCAGAATCCAAGACCATGAAAAAAGCTGCTCTGCTGAGTATCATAGTCACAACTGTGTTTTACATGCTCTGCGGTTGCTTTGGGTATGCAGCATTTGGAGACATGGCTCCAGGGAATTTACTCACAGGTTTCGGATACTTCAACCCATATTGGCTTCTAGACATAGCGAATCTGGCTATCATCATCCACTTAGTAGGTGCATACCAGGTTTTTGTCCAGCCCCTATACGCCTTTTTAGAGAAGTGTGCGATGCAGACCTTCCCCGGTTGCACATTTTTAACAAAGGAGATTCTGATCCCCATCGTGCCCGGATCAAAGGCATACAAGTTCAGTCCTTTTAGATTAGTGTGGAGGACATGTTTTGTGATCAGTACAACTCTTATATCCATGATTCTACCCTTCTTCAGCGACGTGGTTGGGCTACTGGGCGCGCTTGGGTTCTGGCCTCTCACCGTCTTCTTCCCAATCGAGATGTTCATAGTCCAAATGAAGATCAGAAGATGGAGCATCAGATGGGTGTCACTTCAGGTGCTGAGCATGTCTTGTCTTGCTGTCAGCCTCATGGCTGCTTCAGGCTCCATTTACAGCATCTCCAATGCTCTCAAACTTTTCAAGCCCTTCAAGACCAGCTTCTGAAATTGTTCTCCTGTCTCACATTCTCTAGTTACTATTTTTTTTGCTTGGTAACATTTTCATTCTCACTTCTCATTTTCATTCTCTAGTTATAATTTGTCCGATGAGCTGCCATTGGTAAGTGTTTTTAGGAGCCATATGAACAATAAAGAGTGATACATGTAATTGTGCGAACCAAATTTGATGGTGAAGTACATCTCGAATTGAACGGAATTATTAAATATTTTGAGATGAAAGATATAAAATCGATTATTTATAAGTCGACATGCAAGTTAAATAGAATGAGATTTGGATGCTCAGAGAATAATCTAAAATATTAAAAATATGAATTTATTAAGAATATAACAGTCAACCTTGTGAAGTAGAAAGGTAAGCAATGTGCAAGTTTTCCATATTGCTTAGAAAGTGGATGAAATGTAAGTTTACATATAAATTCATTCTGCATTCTTGGTAAAATGTTAACTAAATAGGCTCTCTCTATGCAATGGTGCAAATCACAGGTCAATTTGGATTTCAGCGCTTACGACGAAATCTTACGCTTCTAATGGAGGCCAATAACATTTTAAAGAGATCGTCGTCGAACGGGTCTCAACTTACTCTTTAATCTAATTTTGTCCATTGTCGATAAAATCATTATTTCTTTATTTATCGTTATTATTTAAAAAAATATATTTCGATACTCACACACAACCCAACCAACGGCTTATTCAATCCGAATTTTTTTCTTTGATATTTTTTAGTAGAAAGGTTTTCCAAACATTCAAGAATCCACCCTGAATTTGCATTGAAGAGGCAAAGTTGGTTTGTATGAATCATAAAGTTATGGGTGACCTTTGAGCAAAAGAAAACGCGTTAGGTTATCTTTCAACTCTGTAAAAATAGTAAAATATAAGGACAGCCTCTTTATTTGAAAGACTTCAGCCCAAAGCATCATAATGAAGTTCCCATTTGTGTCCTACAATTTCCCATGACCTCCTTGTAAGAGACTATGAGTGAGGAGTTGTAAAAGGCCATGCCCTAATCATTAAAAAATAGTGCCTTTTAAAAGTAAAATGATAAAATTTTGACTTACGATTGAAAGTATTCATGTGGATCATTTCTTGCTCTCACTGGAAGTATCCCCAAAATTAAGATGAGCTGATGCATTGGTTATTCGTGAATACAGTTAATTATAATTGACGTATTTTGTGTTTGATAATACGATGTAGTGTTTGACTTGCATTGTTAAAACATGTCGTTTTGTTGAGATGATAGCGTGATGTATTTGTTGCACATTGACAAGGATAAAAAAGTGACGAAAATGTATACTGAAATCTAATACCAGATTGTAATAACTAGAATTTTATTGGACCGAATCCCAACGTATTTTAATTTGAAAACCAAATCATTTTAAATATCGTTTACAAAATAAAATTAACCTTTTTAGATCCCACAAGACAAAACATGAGAGTAAATTTCAAACCTTAGTGCTGCGCTCCATCCAATCCAACATTCGAATAAAAATTACACCACTCGTGCTCCCACAGCTCCGCCAGATCAAACGGTCAAAAATCAAACACTCCAACATGTGAATCGATTTATGCAAATCTCACAGTGCTTTTCATAACCTTATCAGCCTTCCTATATATTGACACCATTTTGATTGTAAAAGATTCAACTCGATTCATTTTTCCAGTTTCCGTCTTTGTTATATTTCTCAGTGTCCGATCCAAAAAAGTTCAAAGTTGGTACCTTTTCCAACAATGTCTGCAAACCCAGTTCAAGGAATCAACAATCCGAGGTGGGTTTTGAGTTGTTTTGTCATCTGTGCAGTTTTCAAGCTGACCGGAGCTCAGGCGAGCTCAGGGCTGCCACTGTGCTATCAGGCTGATAGGGCTGCACTGCTCAGCTTCAAAGGCGGAATTGCAGAGGACACAACTGGTATCTTGGGGTCTTGGGTTGGGAGGGATTGTTGTGGAGGTGATTGGGAAGGTGTGCAATGTGATCCTTCAACTGGGAGAGTCACTGGGCTGCAGCTCCAAAGGCCTGCAGATGCAAATTCCCAATATATGAAGGGTGTGGTGTCCTCTTCTTTGGGTAGTTTGCAGTTTTTGGAGGTGTTGGTGATCAGTGGGATGAAGTTGATCAAAGGAACTGTTCCTGATAGCCTCTCCAATTTGAGTCATCTTACACAGCTGGTGTTGGAAGACAATGCTCTTGCAGGGTATGTCCCTACCAGTCTAGGACGCTTGCCGTCCCTCAAAATCTTGTCCCTGAGCGGGAACCGGTTCATAGGCCGCATTCCTGAGAGTTTTGGGAGCTTGAAAGGCCTTGTGGAGTTACATTTAGCAAGAAATGGACTCACTGGTCCCATCCCACTGGCTTTGAAAAATTTGATCTTTTTGAGCTCTCTTGATTTCAGCTACAATTCCTTATCTGGGTCAATCCCAGATTTCATAGGCCAGTTTGGCAACCTTACTTACATTGATCTGTCCAGGAACAGATTCTCAGGGCAGATACCCAATTCATTTTGCTACCTGGGGAATGTGGTTGACATGTCATTGAATGACAATCAGCTGTCTGGCCATGTTCCTGCTCAGTTTGGTAACATGAAGTCCTTGACCAGACTTTCTCTTGCTAGCAACATTCTGACAGGCCAGATTCCTGATTCCATATCGAAACTGGAAAGGCTTTGGTACCTGAACTTGTCGCGCAACGGGTTTTCTAACCCTCTGCCTGCAACCCTAGCTAAGGGCATTCCTTCCATGTTGACATTGGACTTGTCCTACAACAAGCTGCACTTGGGGACAGTTCCCAGCTGGATCAGACTCAGGGAGCTTTCAGATATTCATTTAGCAAGATGTGGAATCACTGGTCCTCTGCCTATTTTTGCCAAAAGAGACTCATTGAACTCCATTGACCTCTCGGATAATCGCCTCACCGGAGACCTTGCCTCGTTCCTCGCAACATTGTCCAACATACAGAGTGTAAAGCTATCCAATAACCTCTTGAAAGCTGACCTCTCTCGACTCAAACTGCCCAACACCTTATCATCCCTTGACCTGCATTCGAATCAGCTATCAGGGTCACTTTCATCAATCCTCAATCCCAAAACCAGCAGCTTCCTAGAATCTCTGGACTTGTCAAACAACAAAATAATTGGAGCCATACCAGAGTTCAAACAAGGCTTGAGGTTGAAGCTACTGGCCATATCAAGCAATCACATTACAGGCCGCATTCCTGCGTCATTCTCAAACCTGGTTGATCTTCAAAAGCTGGATATTTCAAGGAACCAAATCAGCGGCCCCATACCTGCAAGTTTAGGTCAGATCAAAACCCTGCAATATCTGGATGTTTCCATCAATCAGCTTACAGAGAAAATCCCAAGTACCTTTTTAGGACTCACTGCTATAGGGCATGCAAACTTCAGAGCTAATAAACTCTGCGGCGAGATCCCACAGGGAAGGCCATTCAATATATTCCCTGCAGTGGCTTACGCACATAATCTCTGCTTGTGTGGTAAGCCCTTGGCGCCTTGTAAGCCTGTTGCAGACTAAAAAAGTCAAAAGCTCCTGAGAGCTTAGTCAGTATAAGCTGGCATTACTTCTTTTTTCGGAAGACTGATTTGCTCATTCTCAGTGAGAAAATCAAACAAGATTAGACATTACAAAATCTCTAATGTAACCTTGACATAATTTTCTTATTTCTAACGGAACTTTTTTTTAGCACATCGTGTATCTTAAATGGAGAAAAATGAAGGACCACCATTCCTCAATTTACAACAATGCCATTTAGAGTACACAGTAAGAGGAAACCTCAATCGCTCACAAAATTACAAGATGTTTTCTGTGATGAACTGTCGTAAGAAAGGTGTAAATAGATGCCAGATATGATAATGTTCCCCTATCAGACTTACTCCTTGTCATGATGCCATAAGGCTCCTCCATAAGAAGCCGGATATCATGCTGGCCACTGTTATGTTAAACTGCTTCGTGCCAGTATTCTATCAATTATCATTTGCCTGCCTGATAGATCTTCTTCATAACCAACAACCTGCATTTTCAAGCTGTTAAGTACAGTAATGAAGAGGATAAATTGGCTGCACCGATACATGTGTATTATACAAATTGAACAAATGAAAAAAGTGATCTTAAATGCAAGGAACCCAGCTCATAGTACATTTTACCAAAAAATTATGTACTAATGAAAGTTCAAATTTATGAAGGCTCACAATCAAAAAAGACAAATTGTATTGCTTAACGGATTATTGCACCTGAGATTCTGTTTGAGTTTCACTGAAGCCATCGTAAATATTAGCATTTACGTTCCTCGAGATATTGCTTAACGGATCATCTTTAGCTGGACTGCTTCTAGAATCATCTTTAGCAAGGACACTTGAATCACCATTAGCTGAATTCCCAAGATCATCTTTTCTTTCGTTACTGAAAACATTAGAATAAAATTTATAGTGAGTCACAAACTTGCAAATGATTTCTTTGGTTCTTGCATGTTGTGACGTAGTTCATGTTATACTGCCTTTACTCTTTTTGCATGAATAGATTATATGTATCTAAAATTACACAGTGCATGCTAGTGTAGATAGATTCCTTCATTTTCAGTTCATGGAGGATAAAGAAACGCTCCCATGTATTTTTTATAGACTCAAACTACCTAGCTTTTAGACTTATCAGGATCACAGTTATAATGATAAAGCGTATACAAGGGATTAGGTTATTTAAAAGAAGTATCTAAACATAAAAAGAATAAGCGAAATAAGGATTACCTGTTTTGTAGTTGGTTTGATAACCCAAAGGCAGAATTAAGTTTCGCCTGTTGTTGCTGCTGATCAATGCCTTGACACTCGGATGCAAATTGCTGTGCTGGCTGTCAAGGAAAACTGAGGAAATATCTAAACTGTTTTTAACATACTGGGATAAGATAACGCTAAAATAGTGGGTAAATCAAGGATACATTCTCGTCAAACTTCCTTTCGGGCGACTGTACCTCATGTATTTGCTGTTGAGCCAGAACAACAAGATCAGAAAATTAGGATGTAAAACTAAGGATCATGGCAATGAAGTCTGAAATTATTCTTCTGATTTTCGCACCTTACTCGTTTCCTCTAAGAAAACCTCAATTGCATCAGCAATCTCAGGAGTTCCATGAGAACCATCACAAGTGCTTTGTAATTTTTCAATCTCAGTAACATGCTCCTTGTCAGTTGAGCTTTTACGCTGCACCTGACAAGAAACTGACCTATTTTGGCCACATTCTTCCGATAGCCTAGGTCTTTTACAGATAGGATGTAATTGTTCTTCCCTGGATCGATCACTTGAAAAAGTTGTAACATGAGAAGGTGCTTTTGCCTTATCGACAGGCTGACTAGTGCACTGAGATGGACTTTCTCCTGATAGCATCTGGAAAGCTGGGGTATGATACTGGCTCACCGAACATTTAGCTGCTTCTAGATCTTGAGTGCTAGCTTCTTTTGGGCAAAATGAGTCCGCTGGGACTACTCGGTTCTATCAAATTTGTACGTAAACCAAATAAGATGAGTTTACACTTGCAACAAAAAAAGAAGGAGAAAGACCATTGTGTTAGACCATTTGGGTTGAATAGAAACAAATCATTGAGGGCAAACCTTTTGCACACACTCGTGGATCCATTCTAAAGTGACTGTTTGGATTCCCCACCAACAAGCAGCCTCGTACTTGGCACCGTCGGTAAACTTGCAAACTAGGTGTGTGACCTTCTTTGTTAGTTTCTCTGAATACTTGGCTCCAAGCGTAAAAAAAAGATTCTTAAGCAGAAGCCGGTCTTTTTCATCATATTGTGAAGTGCAGAACCTAATGCTTCCGAACTCTGGTAAAGGAACATCACAGGGAAGTGGAGAATAGAGAATGTGACTTCCTACATCTAACAGCTGATCATCCTATGAAGCCAAAATCAGACGACATCTACGAGTTAGGTGCAGAGAGCTGAAAATTTGCGATAGATTCATAATTCATAAGCTGCAAAATCTTCAGTTGTTTGGAGAAGCTGGACATGGCAACCACAAGTTTTAGGGTTTAAATCACTATAAAAATTCATGTTAAGACGGGAGCAAGATTGACCTCACCATAAAAGAAACTGCTAAGTTAGATGTCTACACTAATGCATCGCAAGTGACAGTAATCCTTAAAGCAGATGGTGAGAACCTAGTAACACACAATGCCATGAAGCACACATAAGATTTGTGAAGAGATATGAACTCTGAAGCTACTTTTAGGCTTCCAGCAGATGACTGGGAAACATAGAATATCTTTATCATATAATTATATGTTTTCTCGATTTTACTCTGAAAATAGCAGTAAAGAATAGAAGCAAAAGGATGTACAGACATTTAAATGAAGCAATGCTAAAATTTATAAAAGCAGGGGGGCAGCTACTCAGCGTCTCATTCAAAAACACTAGTATTGACACAGCTACACTAGACATGCTTTCGTACAAGGTTTAATTAATACTCAAACAGCCAGCAAAATGTTTAAGTTCATGGTAAAAAAATATAGGAAATTAACGTGACAACCTTCTTACCTGCAAGCAACATCGTACCCAGTGACTAGACACCACAGAAGTTCCGGTAAGAGTGCCAGATTTTGGTATGATGCCGTGGCACTCGACAGTAAAATCTGCAGTCTTTGTAGTCTTATCATCCATCATCACCCCACTCCCTTGACTAATCCATTGAACAATTTCAGCTCTCTGCCAAGATAATGTAGCTCGTAATGAAGATGCGTGGACAAGTTATGGCATTATACAATGAATATGAATTTTTTTTTGAACCATCAATGACCAAAACTATCTTAATCTGATAAATGGAAACGTCCCTAAAAAATTAATTTTGACATAACAATCTTGTTAACAGATTTGGTTCTCAAAATCTTCGCACTGCAACAGTTTCTAAAAAGTCCCACAAGAGCTATTTGGAAGTTCAAGAAATGTAATAATTCAAAAGTATTTCGAGAGATATAATGACTTTAGACCCTTGGTGGCATCTTATAATCAATTCGCGACAGAATATCACTCTTTTTTCTGAAGTTTCGAAATGTGGGTACAAAGAAACTCCTCAGTACAACCAACGGGCTCACTATGTATATATTATGGAGAGAAGAGGATAAAACATACCCGTTCCTCGGGGAAAGAACATGCGAATCGAAATCTTTTTCCCTTGAACACAGATGAAATACTTGTGGCCAGCTGACTTTGATTGCTAGCATCCGGAAATACTTTCTGAAGGCCTTTATCCTCATTTGCAGAAGACACATGGATGTGCTTTTCGACAGTGATTGTGCGTTCAATGGGATTGTGAACGCTCCTAATCGTCTCAAAGCTCCCTCTTTTCCTAGTCTCAAAAGATGTTGCAGAACTAGACCATGTGTTATCTTGTGTTTGGTTCGCAGGTATGATGGGTGTCTTGGAACTAGTCAGCTGTCTAAATACAGCATTTCCTGCGAGAATTCCTGCTTGAAACACACAACCCAACTTTAAAGATATTTGTATCAGCTAAAATACTTGTTCTTTTCCAGCCAACAAACATAGTAAACATATAGATATCATATAGATATGGACCCCATGTATTAATTTTACAATCAACAGCAGCAAACCTCTAGGTAAAAGCAAATCATGACCATTGTGCTTCTGAAGCACTGGAATTTCTTTCTTTAATCGATCACAATCTTCAAGCCAACTAACTCTCACGACTTTTATAACCCCAGAAGCAGTAAGACTTCGTATCTCCTTCTTTTCACTGGAAACATTTGTGGTGAGGATGAACAACATGTTGATCAGAAGAACTAGGAGAAAGAAAGAACAAAACTACTTGACAAAAAAAGTGTTAGCCAGCAGAACGCAGTAAGTGAAATCTAAAATTTATCAAAATTAAAGAGAAAAATAATAGGAAAGAAAACCAGAAACTGTAATATCAAAGGATTGACAATGTAAATAGTTAGCTTTCTTCGCTAAGCAATCATGTTCACAGTTTTCTTTAGCAGTGAATGGAAAAATTAACCAAATTATTGCAGGATAAGTCTACCCCAGGTGAGATGCAGCTAAGGATAAATACTGAATGAAAATAGAAGAAAATGGCAAACAAATGAAAAACGAAAAAATCTAGTTAGATATGGCATTCCCACACCAAAGATAACATAAAAAATAGTGCAGTTCAGGCTTATATTCAAAATCCATCTTACGTATAATATAGGATCTATCAGAATCATATGTGCTTTCTTTGTCGCGCTGTTACGAGGCGTATAATTATCCAATTATCAACAAGGAGAAATACGAAAAAATAAAATTAAAACGTGACTTACATATCTGAGGGGTCCCCAATAACTATGTGGGTCAACCTGTCGTTGATTGACATATACCGAGAGCCGCCTCCTTTACGCACTGTATTGACCAATTTTCGCAACTCAGGTGCTCCAAAACCGACAAAAAGAATCCTACACTCTGACAAGTATAGATCATTGTCTTCAGATTGAGAGTCATCAGCTACACAACCATCAGCTTGTAATTCACTGATGGGCTGCTCTGAAGGCTTCCCATTATCTTCCTTCAAAAAATCAGAATAATCTGGGACCTTCAAAGATACATTTTGTGAGAGAGTGGCTTCTAGGTCTTGATCTTGAAGATTTGAATATGGAAAAGCTTGTTGCTTTGAGTCTGCTACTGCTGAAGAAAATGCAGATTGTGAAGTCTTCTTTGTAGTGTCTTGGCTACGTTGAGATGACAGTGATGGCCTCACTGCATTAATGGAAGACATGGGAGCACCCTGAACAGGATAGGACTCCTCATTAAGACAAGCTAACCATCAAAAGATAACTTCAGTTAGTTACAAAATTGAAACTCTCATAAGGTGTGATCAGCATGCACATGTATATAAACACAACCATCAGAGCCAAATAGGTTACCTCGCCGAGCAATGGACTGATCAAACCATTTTCGAGTCACAATGTAAATGTGACCCCATCTTCGGGCAACCTTGTACTTATCCCCGTCTGGAGCGTGTTGTAAGTCAAGGATAGCAGTTCTAATAAATGAATCAAAAGGTAATAGTTTCTTTTATACAGGTACACTATTATAAGAAAAGACCCAAGGTCGAGAACAGCATGATCATGCATTGAAAGTTATTCATTACGGTCATCATCTTAACGTTGAACCCCAATTACCTACAGAACATTGTAAGATACTATCTTGTAAAGGATATTTCAGATATTAAATGAGTGCACTTCTTAGTTAGTTCGGCTGAGTACTTTCCACCATTCTGTAGGATAAGCTGCTCCATAGACTTTCTTTCCCCTGACAACCACAATAATTAACTTTCAGACTACGATGCTATTGGGGATAAGTTCTATTGTTTCCGAGTAAACGAAGTTTTCCAACCTGATGGGATTCCAGTGACACAAATCATTAGGCCAGAAAAAGGTGGAATTTTGTATTGTTCTTGAGGAACAACACGATGCTCTTTCCAGCACTGATCAATCCAATCGATGGAAACAACTGGTTTCTTTGAAATGTTCAGAGCCCACTGTAGATAAAAATCTTGTAAATGCTAGCTCGTTCATCTGATGGATTTTACTAAAGAAATTTTTAATAGCAGAAACAGCTATGATGTCTCATTTTTAGTATAAACCAAATACAAGTAATTAAGTAAGGTTGTGTAGATCATTCAATAAACGGTTGAGATTTAAATTTACTTTACTGTGACAAATGTGATGAGATCATACGAACCCCCAGATGGTTCCTACATTCTTCTTCACCGCACATAAACAGTATAAATTAATTCTTAGTAATAATATTATCATGATCACTTCTGAAACTATCCCAATGATTATCGAGGCAGGTGAAATTAGAGTCCTGGTACGAAAATATGAACAATAAGGAACACATTTGAAAAGAACTACTGGACCTTATACTTTGTCGCCAAGACGTTCTTTGCAACAACAAAGTTAACATCTGAAGATGCTTTCATAAGTGTAGTCCCTCTCATAGCTGTCACCAACTTCGTAATCTTTTCCTGTATGCCATTTCATTAAACAATTCCCTTCAACATAAAGATTGTACCCAGTTTGACAATACAGTTGGATACAAAAAGCAATCCACAAAAAACATATGCAAATTACATGATCCTGAAGGCCAAAAATCAACATAAATCTAACACATCTGAGGTCAAACAACAAAAGAGATCAGTCATTTCCCAGTCACTTAAACCTCCATCTCAAATAAAGCTTTTCATCTACCAGATAGAATCAAATACATCCAAGACGGGTTAGAGTATGAAGAACAGAAGTGAAAAAACATATATGCTGATGAAAAAACCCCGTTAGAGAATCTTGTTCTTTTATTTATCATACTAGCTGAGAATATTATGTGATCAGAGAAAATTAAACAGGATTGCACTATATTGCACACACAAATATTTTCAACTTAAAACAATGAAACAGGTGGAACATAATTTAATTCAATATATTTTTAGAAACAATGATGAAAGAGCAAACCATCACAAATACCTTCTCATTTGCATCAAAACCTGATGCAAGAATTTTGACCCCGTCCATCGCGAGACAACAAGTGAAGCCCTGTCTTGGCAAATCTCTGCGCTCTTTTGCACATGAAAGCACACATTGGGGGCCTAACAATGAGAATCACCATTTCATCATCAAATTCATAGAGAGGAGACCTCATTGGTAAACGGAATTAAACTCCGTTAGTTAAAATGAAAACTGAAAATACCTCACTTGATTGTAGGAGCAATCACTTCATGAAAAAAGAAGAAGCTAAAATTCATAATAGATAGCCTTGCATTTCATGTAGAGAAATGAAAAGCCTACTAAGCAAACAGGTGCCTACTTCCTAATTCTGTACCCAACAGAAGCAAGACGCATGAGTGTCGACACAGTAGACAGATAAAACCTGTGGTGAATGTTGTTTACTTCCAAGTGTCATAACTAAATAGTCTTGTGGTGATTAAGAGGAAAAGCTGTGATAAAGCACCTTCCATTCGAGCTTGTCGATAGCTTTGATTTTATAATAATTTGAATCAACACAATCAATCTCAAATTCCAAAACTTCAATGACATCCTGTAAAGGGAGAACAATTTAAAGGCAAAAAAAGCCACACAAAATGCTTGAAGAACACTACATTTCCCACATTCACATTCTAAGCAGCTAACCTTACCAATCATTTGACACCCCTTCCCTCTAAGATCTTCAAACTTCTCCTGCAAGCCAAGAAAACACCCATCATAACAAAGTCAAACACCCACCAAATAAACAACCAACATCAACTCCTACATGCTCAGCCGAAGAGATGACGTGGTAATCACTAGGCCCACTGCGTGAAGGATCACAGCAGAGAAAAACCTCAGCCCCATTTTGCTTCAACGCGTCCTGAAGAGTATCAAACAGTTCCGGCGGGACGAGTTTCCTCGACATGAACACATTCTTCCCACTAAACGGCTTCGAATTCATCATCAGCGCCACCGTCGTCGTTGCTCCTCAGTCCCCCAATCATGCAACCCGGCGATTTCAATTGGGAGCTCCGGGAAGGAGTTCGCTCCGACTTCGATCTGATCGTTGCAAGTAGTGAATGGTGAAAATTGAAATTAGGGCTTGTTAGGGTTTCGAAATAGTAGCGTCCGTCCCCAATTTTGGGCGGGTTTAGGGGTTCATCAAGCATCAAAAGAAGCGCTGAAATGGTTCAACGTCTTTAATTCTGGTTCAACCGAAATTGGACCGGACTTCGGTTAAACCTATATTAAATGCGTTGAACCATTTGTTCTAAAGTTGCTGATTAATACGACGTGTTTATCGGATTTTCAAATTTATCTTTGATTAAAGTTGTGTTATCTTATAATAAATTAAAAATCAATAATTTAAATTTAATTAATTGAGAAAACAGCATTCTATTGTAATTAGGACTGTAATAATAAATTACCTTAGCTTGGTAATACTTTTACAAGTTCAAATTCTAGTTGAATTTGAAATATAAATGTTTGAGCTCGGCCCGTTTAATTTCCCGCCTGCTCAAACCCAGTTGTTGAAAATTAAACAAGCCAAGAAATTTATCAAGACCTCCCAAAAACATCCCTAACCTATGGAAAGGTAAGCAAGCTTAGCTAGCATGCCTTCTTCTTCTCCCTTTCTTCTTCACTGAATTTATCCTCATAAAAAACATCTCTCTAGAGATTACTCCATCTTAAGTTGCATCTCTCTAGCTGCTGCTTGGACTTGCTGGCACAGTGGTGTTTGGTTTGAGATGGCTTGGTCATTAGAGACAAAATATAAAAGAGGGCTGATAAATCTTCGAATTTCCACAACCGATAAGGGCTCAGGTCGGGGTTTGAAGAGGATGTTTCTGGTTTCCGAATCGATTGGGAAGCTGGACTGGATGTACTAAATTTGAACCTCCATGACAATTTCTTGCTTTCCTTGGACATCAAAGGTACAGGGTAAAGGTACATTGCATTTGCCATAATCTTCACCTGCATAACAAGAATGAAAAGCATGAGATCATTTACTGACTAAAACAAAAATGGAATATGAAGTTCAACGTAACTGAGCAAATGTGAACAGTGTGCAAAGGGATCCGTGCTAAACTATAGGTATGTGCGATGATATAGATTACTCTTCAACTCATATGATACAAAATAAAGACAGGTATCAATGCATCTCCATCTCTATCGCAAGGATATGAAATATTTTCTGAATAAACCTATTTTGCAAGTCATATGTTTGCCGCATTGAGTGAAGATATTGTTAGGAGGCCTTGCCAATTTTTGTTTGCGACAGACTACCATTCATGTATTCCAGCTAGAAGAAAAGTCTGGCATGGATGTGAACGGGAATGCTATTCTTGGCTTCTCTCATACTTTAATTACATTGGCTTCACCTGCAGTAAAATACAACTTTAAACACAGAAAGAGCGACTAACACTGCGGTACTAGAAATTACCAGAAGATTCAAATATTATTCGAATATCGCCATTTGCATTAAGGCTTTGGAGTAACATAAAGAGGCCAAGGAGATGATATACTAGGTATGCAGACCATTTATTTTGCAACTTAGTTTGCAATAAATAGCAATAAACTGGGTCATCCATAATGCTAGACGTACCTCCTTCAAGACATCAGCATGATCTCTCTCTGATTTAGAAATCCATGTGTCGCCAAAATGTGATTTATTATCCTTGGGTCTTGTGATACAATAAATATGGCATCTAACCTTCTGGTAACATAATTATATTAACGGGCTGACCAAACATTTCAAATGTCTCACTGAAAAATGAACAATAAGAATGAAGGTTAGCTGAATTTGAATTTTCCTGCTGCATAGACCCCTTTTTTCATCACTCCATCGTTTGCTTTATTTGAAGTGAACTTCTTCTCTTCCCCTGAAAAAGGAGAAGGTTCCAAGTCTGGCTTTTTTGTGCTGTCCTCTTTGGGTGTCCTGTTTAAAGAGATGATAAATTCTGTGAAAAATAAAATTTAGTCAACACTGAAAAGAGGTTTCCATATTGAAAGGAGAGCAAACCTAGTGTTCAGGAAGAAAGCTAGCATGCCCAGCAGTGCTGCGCCTCCCATGATTGACTTCAGTATGGAAGACTTGCGTTTTTTAGATTGATCTAACTTTGCAGTCTCATGATCTTTCAGTACCAAAACTTCAGCCTCTATTGATTTAGCTTCTAAACATTCTTCCTCGTCCTGCACAACCATGAACACAAAATCATTCACAGTTTGCTTCAGAGCAAAATCCTTGCTAACAACCTGACTCTAGAAACTGCCCCAAGGAGACCAACATGAAAATCTGCATCAGTGGTAAAAGGCCATCATATTTACCTGATTAGCATCAAAATTTTCCACTGGAGTATGACTAAGAATAGACTTAGAAGCGTCAAACTCTCTGTCATTTGTACAACAATGTAATAGCACCTCATCACAGGCTTCCTGCTCGCAAGGTGAATCAGTTCCATGTGCAGTTTCCCTTGTACCCTCGACGATGTTTGCCTGATGTGCATCATTAGGAAATCCAATTACTCTTTTCTCTTCAACTGCACCCATAAACCTCAAGTCTTCAAAAAGCTTGTCTTCACAAGAGGATTCATCAAAAAAATGTTGGAACTGCTCACACGAGCCGATAGGTAAGACAGGTTTCAAGTCAACATCATTACCGTCAATGTCCAAATTCCAGTAATCTGATTCATCCCATTTCTCACTGTAGATACTTGGTTCAGATTTGGAGCATGAAGTTGTCGATAAGAACCTCTCAATTATGTTCAAGTGCACATTTTCCAAATCTTCATAGTCAACTGACCAGTCTTTTATTTTGTATAACAATTCTGGTTCACCTTCTCCATAATCAGATGCGACTTGTGACGAAAGATAAACATCACTGGAGTAAGACTGGAAATCCAGACATGAAACAGATATGTCATTCTCCTCATTTTTCATATCGGGTTCCAACCTATGTGAATAAACAACCATTTCATCACAAGAATCATTATGAGCCTTCCCACATTTATTAACTAGGTTCGTCGTTTGGTCAACTACATTGCCGAGCTGTGACTCAAAAGGATCCTGATCATCTTCAATGTGGATATCATCAAAATCAAAATTCAGCACATTTGTATGCTGATTGCATGAGGTACCCTGAGTAGCCAAATTATAAATGAAATCCCCTTGATCACACATCTGAGATGATATCGGTCCCTCAGATAGCATATCCATACATTTACTCTCCTCTTCACTGCAGTAAAAAGGATACCCATGGCCTTCCAAATCTGACGCTGGTTTTGTGCTTGTTTTTCGTATTCTTCTTTTATCCAAAAATATTTCTGAGGAACAGACACATGGGTCATGAAGTCCATCAGAAGGGGCTGTTGAAGCACCACTATGGGGGTTTTGTGTTGTACTGCTCCTATGAGAATCACTGTCAGTCGGCTTCACATTGAAGCACGACAATGTTGAAATATCAACTACACACTCACTCGAATTTACTGAAGGTGATGATAAAAAATCATGTTTATCCATGTCATGGTTGCATGCTCCTAAGTGCGCCAAAGCTTCTTCCAGATTGTTGCTTTTAGACAGTGAAAACGACTCTATTGAACTCAAAGAATCTGATTTCCTGAGTAAAGCAGTATCAAAATGCATTTTGGAAGACGGCCTATAATAACCAACTGAGACACTGCTGTCGGCATCGTCAGATTCCTCAGAATACAAATCGTAACTACTTGCAAGAGAGGCAACAGATTTGGCCTGCAATGGTAACGTAAGACTGAGAATACAATCAATGACCCCTAAGACATTAACATCACATTCAGTCTTTTCATCAAGAGTAATTGGACAAAAAAACACAGAATAAATCAACTATATATCAGCGGACACTATTTTTGATGGGTCAAATTATTGACCGATTATTCACATAATTCATACTAGAATTTCGTCCGTTTTCCGAACTTTTAGCTGTCATTTTATCTCTCAACTAGCATTTTAGGTTGTTATCATTAAAGAGAGGCTTTGTGGTTTGTTCGAAGCAAAAGGATGCCTTGCGCGAAGATTTAAACAAAAACATGCCAAAATCTGACAGGCTGACATTCTCGCATTCGGAGACATGCTGAGCGCACATGAAATGTCCGATTGAAACAAGCTATAGATCATTGCAAAGCTAACTCAAAAGGCTACAACAATTCAGTTCATATCGAGGTAAAATTTGGAGGCTAAGATGTTCAAATCAATAACTAAAAACTGTTGTGTGAACATTACCGCGTACTAGTACGACCGTATCGAGGACCGGTACGAGCTGAAAATAAGCAGCGAGTTCGTAGCCCGTACTCAATAAGCAATACAACCGTATCAATAGTCGGTACGTCTGTGTCACTAAAAATCAGTACGGGTTGAAGGCCACTGAGTTGAATGAAGTTTGTATCGTCCGTACCACTTCGAAGAGCAGTACAACTGCAACAGCATGTGGTATGACCGTACCGAGCTAGTAAGGGCACGAAAGTTAAGTATAGATTTGCAACCTATAAATGGAGAGTGGGTTCTTCTGAATTGGGTCCAAAATTGGTTTTCCTATCCTAATTTGAGAGAAAAGAGGGTCCTCACACAGATCTTAAGTAAAAGAAAGGAAGGCAACATCAAGGGAAGTGAAGATTCAACACACATAAAGAAGTTTCATCATTCTCCTATTGTTTTGAATTTTTCAGATTTATCTTCTATGTTATATGTTATGTCCAATCGCTTGATGTGTGAGTACTGATCTTTGTTCTAGGGTCATATGGATCCTATTTGTACTCAACTCATTATTATACTATGAATATACATGTTTGGTATAAATACGAGGATTTGATTCAATATGATCACGTCTTAGTTTATGCATACAAGGTGTTTGATGAAATGTGTCAAAAATATGAATACATAAGTTTAGTACCAATAAACCGACATGATGAGGTAGAAAATTTGATTAACTATTGAATCAATCTTGGTGGCCTACAATCTTATTAGGGAAGTTAGCAATTTAGCTTGAAAGACTAAGACTTTAAGATTGTTATCTCGGTTAATCGCGCAACGACAGTTGATGAATAAACAAGCTAGAAATAATCGAGTATACCCTTGACAGAAGGGATTTGTATGTAAGGTATACATTTGAAGGATAGAGACGCAACGACAGTTGGTATTTACCCGAATTTGTACACGGTCTATTCACTACATTGATCCTCAATATTGACATAAGAAAAGGCTAAATTTAGGTTGTCTTTTGTTTTCTTTTTTCTTTTATAGATTCAAGTTAAGATCATAATGCATATGAAGTGACAATCAAGAAATTTTGAAAGCAAGATTGGTATAGTTACATAAATGCTTTGCCATGAAGAAAAATAAAGATTTATTAAATACCTTCATGCTCAGAGGATCAGAGTAATTACAGGAGTGAGAACTCTCTGAGCTCACAGCACCACATTGTGACAACTCTAAGCTTCTTCTGATGCAGCCAATCAAATTTGTCGGCATGGTAATTGTACAAGTCACCATGTCAAAATCCGGAACCTGCCACAGGCCCATACAGAGCACTTATTTAGAGGCATATATAGAAGGAACAAAAGAAACTATGTACAATATATTTCTAATGTACATTCTAGGATGCTATTTTGTCATAATCATTGGGAGGAACTTATACAGTGCTACCATCAACGAGAAGAATTCGGTTTATACCATTAAGATTGTTAAGAATAGGTTTTTCCAGCGAAGGAATGGATTTACAAGTTCTAAACAGGCATGCCCGAGAAGCATTCTCTAAGAAAAAGTTGAATTTCATTAATGAGTCTGCACATTTATGAAATGCTACACTACTAGGCAAGAGTTCTTCGGACTTTCGGACAGGTGATCTAAACAGTTAGGGCCAGTTTACAAATATAGTCAAGATATGAACAGATCAATCTATTTTAAGATTACCAATTTCAATTCCATACCATAAAAAATCGCTCTAGGTTTTGTTTTTGTAACTTTGCATTTTCAACCTAAAACCAGTCATGTAACTTAACAGTGGGAATCAACTATTGTGAGATCATGAAGACTGATATCAATTTCATTTGCATATTTTAAAGTCATTTTAACATTTAATAAAAAGTAATTAGAGTCCACACTATTTTCTTACATTTATGTCCATAGACCTTGCCTTCTTCTAGAGGGATCGTATACACATACAAACTTTTCGGGTATCTCTTCTTTCGACAACATCAGATGGTGAGAACAAATCAACACCAGTCAGACCCATAAGTTTACATATCTGCAGTCATTGATATGAGGGAATATATTGGTTTAAGTTCAGTATTTGACTGATAAGAGTTCACACGGAAAATGTTATAAATGCACACATGTGTAAATGATAAGGATCATAAATGTGTTGTACTACAGCATTTACCAATTTGATAAGCTCGAATTTAATCATATTTGGGTCATTCAATAATATAAACAAGTCATTTATGATAATTTGGGTCATTCAATAATATAAACAAGTCATTTATGATAATTTGGGTCATCACATATTTAGTTAATCATGCAGATAATGTGTTTTACATGAAAACAATCTTGTCGGACTGGTATAGATTCAGAATTTACGAACTAATTTGATGATAATGACGAAATGAAAATGGAGCAGCACTATATTGCATCTGCCTAAGTAAACATTATAACGACTTCATCAACATGAATTCCTAGCCCGTCAGCCATTAACAGTCAAATAAAATACATTATTGATACCAAGTATGGTACAGGGGAAACTACTTTACTTCAAAAGTAAGTTGAATATTAACAATTTACCTTCAGAAACGCATCAACATTCGAGTAAGGCATATATTTGCTACTATGCTTCTTACACTTTGTTGTTCTGCCAAATATTCTTAAATCTTTCACTTCCACACCTTTCTCGATCAACATTTTCCACAAGACATTAGACGCGTCAAATCTGTAAAATCAAACAATATGATGCTCATAATGAATCTGTTGTTGCTCAAAGATTAATGCGTCAGGATCTATGAATACTTCTCTACGGCGACAAAAAATATCACGCAAATAGAAATGATTCTTAGCGAGAAACATATACTTGTGCACCTATTCACAACACTTTTAACACTTCAAACCTATGCTTCATGCCCAGATTGACCAGTAAACATATACAACATATCCTTTACAGTAAAAGAGGCCTTGTTATTTGCATACATTCAAATTTAAACCATATTTTCACTTTGAATGATATTTTGTTAAGGTTGCTGCAGACATATTACTCATCCTGTTTTTTTCATGTGACTGATGCAAAATGATACCACCCGAACGGATGAGGCTAACTCATTCAATAAACATGCAATACTATGCAGAAGTTCAAGTCAGTGACACGTTGGCTTCAGCGTCTAATACATGAAACTAAAAGTAACAATACATACAGCAGGTCCCCATCTGCAAGCATATCAGATATATTCTGATCCTCATCCCATCTCCTCTTCAGGACTTCACTTAGCCATATCCTTGCCTGTTTCTGCATGGTAGCAGAGATACCATAACACAAGAAATGAATCAACTCACTGACATAATCAACCACACCCAAGTCAACCTCAGTTTTCCTCAGAAATCCAAAACCCAACCCACATTTCCTAACTCCAAAGTCCAAACCATCTTAGATCAGAGCCTACATGGCTCAATAATTAGCCATCAAATTTATTACCCTTAGCCTTCCACACTTTCTTAACAACAGAAATCCAATATCCACCCAATGTAAGATTCAAATTACATCTAACGGATCATAATCAACACTACTCACCTGCAAAAACTCATCCTCCAGCTCCCTGAACTTCGATTCCCCACAAATCCGAATGTCGGCCGCCCGATCCATCACTTCGGCTCCTCCTCCCACCTCCTATCCAACATGCAAAGTCCACCATCAAACAAATCCAATTTTTTAAAAAAACTAGACAAACAAGCTTCAGCAATGATGAAGAATGACTCGGAAATTGAAATCAACAGCAAGCTAGAACACCTCAGTTTCCGACGGTTTCTGCAGCTTCTTCATGCGTTGGGAATCTGAGCAGCTTTCAATCTCCGAACGATGCGGCGCTGCTTGTGTACATACATCGAATCTCGCGGCGGAGATCGAAAATTGAAAACTTGAGAAGAAATTCAAATGCAATAACTGACGAGTAGATGGGCCCATCACACGATAACCCTACCTCGGGGATCGGGAACAATTCGATGCCGACACGTGTCGTTGAAAAAATAATTGGTTTTTCATTTTATAAAAACTAATATTCAATTTGTTATTGAAAATAAACATGCAATGAATTTAAGTTCATTTAAAAAGAAATTTATATATGTTTCAGAAATAAATTAAATCCTATGTAAATGTTTTAAATAAAAAATCAATAATGACCATCCTTATTTAATCCGACTGAAATTCATTAAATAAAGAATGAAACATTCTTAATGTCTATATATTATTTTTATTTTTTTAATGTACGATATTACATTTAGAAATTATGATTCAAAGTACATATTAACACATTCGTTCGATCATGATATGACATCATATCAAAGTGGCTTGTAGCTTGCTTCAGCTCATTAGCAGTAAATATTCTTGCAGTTTCATTATACCCTTGTTTCGTCCAGAGCTCCTTTCACAGCCTCAAGCCGCCATTTTGCTCAAAAAAACTTCTGCTTGAGCTGCAAGTGCAGTAAAGCCATGAACAGCCATTAAAAATGCTGCCACACCCACAACAACTCCTGATGAAATCGCGTCATTGTCTGAATTTTTTTAGAATTGCCTCTGGGCGCAACTGAGGGAAAATGCAGCAGTTTGCAGATTAAAAAGGGTTACTTACCTACAGTGATCTGAATCACAGGCAATGTAGCTGTCAATGGTATCTGAGTGCACCCTCCACGCCTTTTTCAGCAGATCCTTCAAACCCAGCTTTGCAAGAACATGTATAGCCCCCATCGATAATCGTGCAGATATTGTCTGATCCGCAAGGTTCCAGCCGTGCACACTCGTTTATATCTAAGCGAACAAGGGAACAGTAAAAGATGATTTTAGCTCTTTTAAGGACTCAACTGAGTGATGAGAAGGAAAAAAAAATGCAGGATCTAGAAATACCTGTGCAGCCTTCAGGCATATAAGGATTTCCCTGGTAACCTTCAGAGCAATTGCAGCGGTATCCACGACCATTGGTAGAATCAACGCATTCAGTATTTTGGCGACAAGGGCATATTTTGTAATATTTTCACAGGTGCTATCTCCTATAGCCCAGTCAAGGACAGTTGGAACCCTGGATCAATTTTTCAGGTTGTGCAAATCACCTTCAGAAAATTTGAAATAATCATTTGCAGCCAGGAAAGTGTAGCTGCAAGGAAAGTGTAGCCCGGTGTAGCATCCACTGTTTTTATACGGGCTATTTTGTCGCAGCCGATGGCAATTGACTCGTTTTGTGTGTTGGAAAAAGGAAAGTTATGGCCTAGATCTATGAATTTCACAACTTCTGCATTTCTATTTTCCAGAAGAACTCAGGCTTTTGGTCATCAGATCCTTGAGCACTGGGCGGTGCCCATGATTAGTATTATTGTAAAACAAAAATAGGGTTTCAGTATGTAACTGGAGTGAAATTCCATTTAAATTGACCCAACATTATTCTGAACCCTGTGTTCAGGACTCCTTAAAAAAGAAGGGGGAATGTGTGTCAATTCATATAGATTAGAAACCAATCGAAAATAAAATGTACAGAAAAATAAACAAGACTCGGACAATATAATGTTTGAAAATCTCCATATTTAACAAGCTATATAATAAGTAAACTGGTGTACAAAGCTATTCAGCTTGCGACCGTAAAAAAAGGAACAATTCATTGTGAGAACTTCATAGAACAAGTTACAACCGGAGAGCCTTAGCTAATCAGCTTGAGAAATAGTTTAGACTTCAGCATGACCGAGTTGAGCTTGTATGAATTCACAAGCTTTGAATTATTTATAGCTGGAGAGACTCAGTAGCGATACTTGGTGGAGTAGTCTTTGGGTGCAATGACCAGACCACGGCCTTTCCTTGCTCCACGATAAACTGTTTCTACAATGTCAATAAACTCTTGCTTGTCTTTGAGTGCCCAGTTGATCTTGTTGTTGTTTCCAGTCCCGAGATCAATCATCATGTGCTTGTTGCGGAAGAAGAACATGACTGTGGAAGGGTCATACAGCTCGTACATTGTGTTGAAATCAGGAACCTCAGTGATGTCCACCAAGTATATCACAGCAAAGTTCTTTATGGTTTCAGCAACAGATGCCAGCACTTCATCCATCTACACACAAGAATTTAATCAACGGATACAATTTTAGAACCAAGAGGATGAAAAGTATTACATAAAAAATGATCATTTGAGACACATATTAAGATGGAACCCGAAAGTTAGTACGGATGTTGTACAGGTAGAGCGCGGTGCAAATGGGCCGATGCTGCAAATACCATCAATTCTAAAAGCTAAGCAACAGTTGGACTCAACCTAAAAAATGTCTTCATTTACAACAGGATAGAATAGCTTCTAGGATCATATTTAATTACAATTGACAGTGCATCATAATGAAGATAAGTCATACAAGCATCTCTAAAGTCTATTGGCAGTATAAATCATTGCCCAATCAAGCATGCAACTAGCAGCCAACATTGTAAAAAGATGAACAAATGTGCATAAAAAAGGGTAATTTTCAGCTCTAACATACTCAACGGGGTTCAGCTGCATATCTGATGTCTAAAATAAAAAACAAAAGACAATAAGTGAATCAGAGAGAATCTAGTGAAATTAGAATGATTATAAAATTAAAATCACGCAACTATAAAATAACATCAGCGGACCAATTCAAGTCCAACAAAAACCAAATAAATCAAGGAGCTACTACCTGCATACAAGTTTCATCCCAATCGTGGCCGAACCTGATGATGACAAGCCGTTCTTCTTCGGCAAGGATCGACTGATCCACAGCCCACCCAGAATGCAAATGGGGTAAAAGGTACGACATCTTCCCCCCTTTAAAAAAACCTAGCAAAAAATGAACTCAGCTTAAGTTATCACATTAGTTCTTCAACAGTCAGGTCTGCAACAATGGCAAACAATCAACCCATCATCATGTAAAACATACACGCTTCACATCCCAAATAATAAACATAAACAAACTCAAAAAGACATTTTTTTTACAAGCAGATTCAAACCAATGGTATCAAATAAAGTTCAATTTTTTTTCAGATAAGTGAAACCCTTACTTTGGGTAAGAGCTTACAAATTCAGATTTAAATTATTCAATGAAACTAATTTGCAGCAAAATGAGAGCAGCAACCCTCTCCGACCCACATCGATTGATTCCAGAACCGAATTGGGGTTTTGGGACCGAAATTGGAGTGAAGTAAGCGAAGAAAGAACTCAAAAAACTCATGGATCGGACAATCGAAGGGAGAAATTAACAACAGAAGAGATCATGAAGGAAGTCGTAATTAGGGTTTACCTGGAAACGGCAGCAACCGATCGGGAGCGAGAAAATACTGAATCGTTGTCGTTCTTCGATATTTGACAAGCGAGTGGGTCGGACCTGCGCGTCGAGAATTGCCCGACCCGATTAACTTTCGGGTTGTAATATTCTCATGTAAACTAACATTTAAATTTAATAATTATTTTATTTCTTATGTTTTACCAATAAACATTTCGTCGCTAAAAATCAAACTTTGGTTGCCAAAATCCTCAAAAATAAGGAAGAAATAGAAATCACCATCAGCCGGTCAAACACGAAGAGTCAAAGTTCGCCGGCCAAGCGATGGCCACCGAAAGCAATGACGTCATCTTCCTCGGCTACCAACGTCATGTTCGCGACGAGAAGAAGACCGTTCAGTTGAACCTCTACCGACCTCTCCGCCAGTTCATCGCATTCACTTACTCGGAGCGCGAGGCGCGAACCCTAGAGGACGATCTCGACGTTGTCAAGGAACTCCCCGCCAACATCGAGAGGAATTCCGGAAACCCTGGCGATCCGGACACGTCACGCCGCGATGTGTTTCAGAGTTATTTCAAGGCTTTGTGCGTGATGGAATCGAGATTTCATATGTCGCCGGATAAAGATAAGATCAACACGGTGACGTTCACGTGGTATGATGCGTTTAAGCCGAAGCAAAGGCGGTGCTGCAGAGTATACGTTTGGAGAAGGCGGCGGTGTTGTTTAATTCGGGGGCGGTGCATAGCAGGATCGGGTTGGGGTGTGATCGGTCGACGGTGGACGGGAGGAAGATGGCGTCGCATGCGTTTATTGCTGCGGCTGGTGCGTTTGCGTTTTTGAAGGAGAATGTAGCGAGTAAGGCGTCAGTGGGGAGCTCCATTCCACCTCTGTGGATTTGACTGTGGAGTGTGCTGGGATGCTGGAGAGACTAATGCTTGCTCAGGCGCAGGAGTTTGTGTTGGAGAATACCATTGCCAAAGGGAGTACCTCTGGAGTTTGTGCAAAGATATCCAGGCAGGTTAGATTCTCATTTCAGCCACTTTACCCTTACTTTGGACAATGAAGTGGAGACTAAGCCATCCCAGTTCATTTGCATCATGTCTGGAACTATTGCTCATTTTTATGCACAATGTTTGATGATAATCCTAGTAGCTGTGGTCTCTGTGTAGTTGAATTAGAGCTCTTTGGAAATACTTTGACTGTTAACTAACATAGTCAGAGGATTCGGTGTTTTTAGGAGGATCACATGGAATTTTAAAACTAAGTGCTATTGTAAAAAAGAACGCTGCTTCTGTGACTGTTTTTTCGGTCGCAATCAGTGTCTTACTTGGCTTGCTTTTGATATGGTTCCCCAATTGTAAAATCACTGGTTGGGATATTCTATGAAGAAGCTTTGGCAGCATTAAATGGCGCATCTCTAAGACAGCATTTTGAGAAGGGATGGATAACTCATGTTCAGCTGAAAGCAGCTCAGTTTTTTGCGGAGGCTTGCTACAGATACGGCTTGGAGTTGCATGAGAAGGAGGAAATTGCACGTCTGAAGAGTGGTATAAGTGCTTTGACAGAAGTTAAAAGATGTTCCAAGGGGGCTGCTGCACAGCTATTGGATGCAATGGCAAAGTTGGAGAAGAACATGACCCTTAATCTTGACAGAGCTGTCAAAGAGAATGATAGAGTTTACCTCATGAGGGTTCCCTCCCCGGTTCATTGACCCCTATTCCAGGTTTTTCCTTGGTTAAGCCGATGCCGATGAATGATGTTTTGGATGCCAGCAAGGAAAGGCTGTTTGCGAGTCTCGTTCCTGATAACAGTGCAAAGGCTCTTTCTTGGTACACTGAACTGGTTGATAATGTAATTAGGACACAAGCAGAGAAGTTGCAACAGGCTTGTGAGCTGACACGTGTACGGCTAAAGGAAAAGGACTTACCTGATTCTCTTCTTTCTTTAGAAGGTCATAATACTCTTCCCTAAGATCTCAAGGAAGATATTGAGGCTGTTCAGATCAGTGAGGGTCCAGCTGGTTTAGAAGCTGAGCTTCAGCAGCTAAGAGATCTTATAAGAGTGAATCAAGAAATTCTTGTACAAACTGAGGAGCTTTGGCAAAAAAGAATCCAGAGAAGATAGTCTTCGAAGCCAATTTGGTACAAGGTGGACTAGGCCTCAGTCAAGCACTTCGACAAAGAATTTGCAGGACAGGCTGAACCTGTTCGCTGCTAATCTAAAACAAGCTGCAGAAAGTGATGTGCAAATTGAGCAGTCTGTGAAAGATCATTATGAGCTTATGTCAATTCTTGACCGCCATCCGGTTCGTGGTGATACAATCGAAGTGCATTATGAATTTTCTGTTCCTATAAGCATGTTTACACATTACAGGAATACGATGCCTTTATAATACTGGCATTCACAGGATAAACTAATAGACATGAAACTCAATTTCCTTTTCCTTGTGATTGCACATCAAATGTTTTTAGGGCAACCATTTCGCAAATTTTACCCCAACTCTTATAGTTATTCTTTGTGTGTTTCTACCTTTTCATTCATTTATTAATGTAACCATTGATCAGTTTTCCTCCGCCACTGGTAGCTACTTCCATATTATCTTCAGCTGGGCAACTTTATTGCTTCTCTTAAATTTTGTTGGCTGGTTCAATCTTGGGCAGTTCCCTTACTCTTGCACTGTTATCATTTGACAAGTGTCTAATAAAGTTGAATAATATTTTTACTAGAAATTGAAAATAGTTGGCTCCCCAAACAATAAATGGATCAGCTTGTTTGTTGAGTTATAGTGTACCAATGCTAACAGCACTAATGCACACAAAGGATTCAAGCTCTTGTTGGATATACCATGCTTCTAACCGTAAGCCACAACTTTATTCTCATCAGGCAGAGTCTGCTCTTCCAAGTTTGTCCAGACCAATAATGTCCTTGGATGCAAATGAAGATGTTGTCTGGGGGCCTTGAAGCAGAGTTTGGTAATAAATGGCTTCACTTTTGTTGCATTCACATTGATTTCGTTGTTTCTTTTTGCACCTCATTTCCTGGCTGTTATCTTCAATATTTAAGGTTTAGTAGTGTATGTTTCCAACACATACATTGCATTAGTTTATCTTCTTTTAGTTTTAATAGAACATTTAGTTTGGCACAATTATACTCGTAATTAAAGGTGCGTGGTGGAAAAAACTAAAATTGTAATTGCCTTGTAAATTGTACGAAGTTGTTTGTACAATCTTTTCATTAGTGCTCTTTCTCCTTGCTGCATGAGTCTTGAAGAGTTTATATGATGGTGAGATTTTTATTTGATTCGGAGATTTCGAAAGGGCTCATCGTTTGATCCCTGCAATTACATAATGATAGTAGGATGGCCTTACTGATGTGTTAGCCCCGTCTCTGGTAAGCAGCCATCTGTGATGTTGTATATTCCCTGATCATGTTTTGAGCAGCCATCTGTAATGTTTTCTTGGTTTTATGTTTAATGTTTATTGTTTTTAACAGCTTAGGATTTTGTGTTCTATAATCTGAAAAAAAAAAAATCACTTGCTCAGCAGTACTCTTTCCACTTCTGGGAAGCTCTCTGATCTTTTGTATTTGTTTGTTCAGAGAGAATTTGGTATAATTAAGTTTTTGGCTAGTCATTGTTTGCCAAGAAAAATGCCTGCTCTATGTTTGTGCTTTAAAATAAATTCACCGTCTTTGATTCTTGTTTTGTGCTGATTATTAGGGTTAGTTCATTGAAAGAAGGTATTCATAATGAGTTCACATCGGATCACTACATTCTGCACTGGGCCGTTGTATAACTGTTATTCGCGATTTTCAGGATGATATACTACCAAAATTGACGGCTTCAGCTGGGTCCTCTGAGGATCTTTTCAGGAAGGAGATCTCAAAGTATGACCACATCTGTGAAGATATTTCCCATAACATTGAAGCACAAGAACAGTTGCTACTGCACATCCAGGTATGAAATACTCATCTGATTTGCCTCTACCAAAAATTGTGTTTGATCCTTGAATTATGAAGCAACCACAGATTGGCAGTTCCATTTCTGAAGTACCTGGTTAGGTTTGTAATATAGCAATAACAATTTAATTATTCTGTCAGTCATTCTGAATATACCAATAGTGCATGTGCTCAGCTCCATCAAGAGAAAAACTGCATATGAGTGATTTTTCCTTCATCTCCAAGATGGTCAAGGCATCACGATTCTTGCATTGTTCTATATTATTTAAAAACTGTCTGATTCTTCTGAAATAATGTCTCTCGACTCTCAGCATCTGGCGAGAAGAGATATAAGCAAACTGGTGCTGCAATTTCAAAATACCAAGAAATTAAAGAGAACAACAATGAAGGGCTGAATTGGACTAGTAGGACTCGAGAGACCCTCCCTCCTTTTCCTCTAAACATATTTCTTACTGTTTCTTATTTTCAGCTTCAAAAAATGGTGCCACTCATTCCTTCTTCTTGGCTGTGCTCGTAGCTTTCTCGTACAAGTTGGAGCTTGGATTATTCGTTTCAGGATTGAAATATCTGAGTTGGTAACTGGCGGGAATGGACTGTGATGTCCACTCGTGCGCTCGCCTCTTGCAGTCCTGCAACACCCAAAGTTCAATCTCTCTAGGAAGGCAGCTGCATCTCCTTTTTCTGAAAAAGGGGTTGATTAACTCGGCCATCACAATCGGGAATCGGATTCTGCAAATGTACATTAGGTGCAGTATTGTGAAAGATGCTGACCAACTGTTCGACGAAATGTCACAAAGAAACTCCTTTTCGTGGAACACCATGATTGAAGGTCATTTGAAACTGGGTGAACATAGAAAGGCATTGGATTTGTTTAGTATGATGCCGGATAAGAATGAGTTTTCATGGAATGCCGTTGTAACGGGTTTTGTCAAGTTGGGGGAGCTTGAGGTTGCTAGGAGTTTGTTTGATGAGATGCCTAGGAGAAATGGTGTTGTGTGGAACTCGATGATTCATGGATATGCTCGGAATGGCTGTCCTGGAGAGGCTCTTAAGTTGTTTAAGGTTTTGTGTTCTGATCCTGTGGAGGAGTCTAGAGGTGATGCATTTGTAATGGCTACCGCTGTCGGTGCTTGTACGGATTTGGAGATGTTGGGTAGTGGAAAGCAAATTCATGCTCGCCTTGTCATTGATAGTTTGGATTTTGACTCTGTCTTTGGGAGCTCACTGGTGAATTTGTATGCGAAAAATGGTGATTTAGATAGTGCAAACCATGTCTTGGAGACGATGGACCAGCTAGATGACTTCTGTTTATCAGCGTTGATTACAGGCTATTGTAAGTTTGGGAGGCTGAATGACGCAAGAAGAGTTTTCAGTTTGAAACATAACCCCTGTGTTGTGTTGTGGAATTCGATAATTGGAGGACATGCCTCCAATAATGCAGAAAAGGATGCATTTTGTCTGCTCCAAGAAATGCGCAGGAATAACGTGCGAGAAAATCAGTCTACATTCGCTAGTATTTTGAGTGCATGTTCTTACTTGGGTCTTCTCAACTATGGTCAGCAAATGCATAGTAATGCCTGCAAGACAGGGGTTGTCAAGGACCTCATTGTTGCGACTGCTCTAGTTGATATGTACTCCAAGTGCAAAAGCCCCGACGATGCTTGCAAGTTGTATGGTGAGCTTAATGTGCATGACACCATTCTACACAATACAATGATCACTGCATACGCTGGCTGTGGAAGAGTTGAGGAAGCTAAATTATTATTTGAGAGGATGCCCGATAAAAGCCTGGTTTCGTGGAATTCGATGATAGTTGCATACAGTCAAAATGGCTGTCCCTTCGATGCACTGCATCTATTTTACGAAATGAGTAAGCTAAACTTAAAGATGGATGAGTTTAGCTTGGCCAGTGTTATCAGCTCCTGTTCTAACATCTCTGCTGCTGAACTTGGCGAACAAGTGTTTTCTAGGGCCATAGTATGTGGCCTTGCATCGGATCAGATTGTATCTGCCTCCCTTGTTGACTTCTATTGCAAGTGTGGTTGTGTCGACAAGGGCAGAAGGTTGTTTGATGAAATGAGTAAAATTGATGAAGTTCCTTGGAACTCAATGTTGATGGGCTATGCTTCAAATGGGCATGGGAGAGAAGCCATGGATCTTTTTGAAGAAATGAAGGCTGCTGATGTTGCTCCTAATGAGATAACATTTACAGGGGTTTTATCAGCATGTGATCATTGTGGACTCGTTGACGAGGGCCGTTATTGGTTCAACGCAATGACTAGGGACTATGGTATTGATCCAAGCATCGAGCATTACTCTTGTATGATCGATCTTTTGGCCCGCGCTGGTCACCTTGAGGAAGCAATGGACTGTATGAAACTCATGCCTTTTAAGGTAGATGCAAGTATGTTATTATCAGTGTTGAGGGGCTGCGTCGCACACGGGAACACGATTCTTGGGGAGAATGTGGCTGAGCAGATCATTCAGCTTGATCCGAAAAACTCCGGTGCATATGTGCAGCTATGTAGCATGTTTGCAACTTCTAAAGACTGGGATATGTCTGCCAGACTTAGAAAAATCATGAGGGATGGGCAAATTCTGAAGAACCCTGGTTATAGTTGGGCTGCTGGCTAGCAAATATCAATGGTCTAAACCTCATTGCTGGAACTGCTACTGTCTTGCCTTTCATTCTGAAACTCATTCAAAATTCCTATACCAACATTTTGCTCTGGAGACAGTAAAGGTCCAAGTTTTCACAAACATTTTGACAGGAGAGGCTTATCCACTGATGACAAGATCATTGTTGGTACACAGTTTTGGTTCAGGGAGAGACAGGCTCCATTCTTGTTGATACTCAGAGCTGAAAAATCTTGCTATGTATACAGGCACGGCTTCTGCTGACGTCAATTTGATCTCAGGTTTGCAGATTTTGACTCATTACTATTAGGCTTCCTGCCCTAGCAAGTTTTCCACCTGCATGATAAATCTGCTGGCAAATTTTGTTTAAGAAACTAGTCATCAGAAAGTTATTATTGAATAGTAGATGGTCGGAAGTTATTTAGGCTTTATTCTTTGTCACGTAAAATTTTCATAAATTATTTAATTTTATTTAAGTTGATTTAAATAATTCGATAATGATGAGAAGATTACAAATGTGATGAGCCACTTCTTGCGTGTCATATTTATCTTCTGGCGATTTTCTATAAATCAAATTTGGTGAAAATCATTCATCCAGCGATTCGTAGGAAACTGTTGCTAATCAGGCGATTCCGATCGCGTCAGGCGGCCGTGTTGGTTTTGATCATCTGATGCTGTGCGGTAGGGCTTTGACCGGCGCTTCGCCTCGGTGCTGCCACCTCTTCTGTCGTCCAAATGCTTCCAGTAAGTCGATCCTTAGCGAACTTCCGGCTGCTGGGCTGCTGCCAAGTTACGATCTTTGGTCGGTGAGAAGGTTGTTTGGGTGTGCTGTGGAAATGGGAGCTGGAGAGAGAAGCGGAGAGGGGATTAGTGGTAAGTGAAGATTTTATTAGGTTGTTGGGAAACCTTGTTTTAGGTGTAAAGGAGTGTTCTTTGTGGAGGAAAGCTTGAAATTTCAAATTGGGACTTCCTCAGAATTATTGCAATCTGCATCCTGATTCCTGATTGTTACAGGGGGCTGTTATATGAGAAGTAAGCAAGCTGGTCATGATGTGGATTCTGGGAATGCTTGGCAACTGGGTTTATCGCGTCGCTATTGTACCAACTCCAGTGACGAAGTTCCACATGACATAAAGGCTAAGGTCTGCCAATTTTGTATATAGACAAGTTATAATTATCCTTCACCACCATTTTTTTGGCTTTTTTACTATTACACTTTATCTCTCAAGTCGGAAAGTCATGGATTACTACTATCACTAACGTTCTTACAGATCCTAATTCAGTAAAACCAAATTGATATGTTCTAGTATACAAGTCTGAACAACACGTAATTTGTAATCTCGCTTACTCTCTTGATTGTAGTTTTTGAGGAATGTACCTCTGCACGTGACTATTTTTGAGGTTGGCCCTAGGGATGGCTTGCAAAATGAAAAGACTATAGTCCCTACCAATGTTAAAGTGGAATTAATAAAGATGCTAATCTCTTCTGGATTGACGGTGGTTGAGGCAACTAGTTTTGTTTCGCCAAAATGGGTACCGCAGGTGCATGATCACATTTCTCTTCTCTATCTTATAGTATGTTTTCTGCACATGTAAAGTGACATGAACGAAAACATTCACTAACTTGATCATACATAAAATTTACTAATGGATGATAGTAGGTAAACTTTTTGTGTTTTTTACACACTATTTGCTTAACAAATTTCACAACTCTTCTAACAAAGTGAACTATACATTCAACTTGCCTTTATTATGCAAGCTGTAAATTCTTATAATTTTTTAATGTGGGAAGTTGTAATGATAAGCGACTTCAAAGTACACGTCTGGTTCTTTTCTGTGGTTTTGTAGAAGTAATTTAGCTTCATCGCAGGGAAAAGATAGATTTTATCTTCTCTAGATCACCTTTAATGGCCTTTTAGATACTCAAGTAACCACCCAAGCGATTTCCTTTCTTCACTGTCATATCAATTTCTCACTGTTCAACATGCCTTGGAATTATTACTACTGCATTCAGCTGTATTTTTTTATGGTGATACATTTCCTGATCTCTTAGAAGGTAGATACCTATTTAGGTTTCCCCAAGTATTGAGCAAAGGTTTAATAAACTTCTCAGCTGGCAGATGCGAAGGATGTAATGGAAGAAATTCGAAGTATCACTGGTGTTAGACTTCCCGTTTTAACCCCAAATCTCAAGGTACAGTTGGCAGTGAATGTTTAAATATAGTGATCTTAGATTCTGCGCAGAATATGATTTTGCTGGTGTTCTTTCAGGGATTTGAAGCAGCAGTTGCATCTGGTGCAAAAGAGGTGGCTGTTTTTGCTGCAGCATCAGAATCATTTTCAAAGTCAAATATCAATTGTAGTATTGAAGATAGTTTGACTCGATATCGAGAAGTTGCAAACGCATCTAAGAAGCTCTCCATTCCTGTTCGAGGGTGCACTCCTTACCTCTTATTTATAAGTAATTGTATCCTTTTAAAATTGCATTTTCACTCTTCTTAATTTGCATCTCTGATAGAAAATACCTTGAGAAATTGTGAACTAGGAATTTAAGATGAGTGTCACCTGTAGCATGCAAGATGAGCAGATCTTTCAGTTCTACTGATTGAGTGCCGAATTCCCTTTTCTTTCAGATCTGGCATCCGTGTGCTAGAATGTATGATATGAGGATGACTAAATTGAAAATTTAGCAAAACTCATCCTAAATTATCTCTGTATTTGTTGCAAACGCTTACCTTTATGTGTCTAGATCAGGGTTACTCGCATTATGTCTAAATATAAACGTATTTTTCTTCGGTAATGATATATCCACGATTCTACCTTCAGGTACGTGTCATGTGTTTTGGGGTGCCCTGTTGAAGGTGCAGTGCCTCCATCAAAGGTGGCATATGTAGCAAAGGAGCTGTATGAAATGGGATGTTACGAGATATCCCTTGGTGACACAATTGGGGTCGGCACTCCAGGTAATCTTGAAGATTGTCAGTTGGAAAAATGGTACTCATTAGTTTGTAGCATTTACGAAAAATATGAAAGCCAATTGAAGTATCATATCTCTGTAAATGTAGAATATACAAATAGCGTTGTCGTTTCTTGGTACTATCATAGTTATCGTTCCTTGCTAACCAGCAGAAAAAAAGTAAATTAATAAATATTGCTTTGTTGTTTGTCTTGTAAGGTTTTCTAGTTTATAGATCATAATCCATGACAATCTTGTAAATCATCTACCCTATCCACTGTGATTGTTCTTGTATAGCGCGATTAGGCACCTTTATGTATTATCTTTCTCATGGTCTGTACTTTCACTTGTAGGAACTGTTGTCCCAATGCTCAAGTCTGTTCTTAAAGTTGTGCCCATTGATAAGCTTGCTGTCCATTTTCACGATACATACGGACAGGCTCTTGCTAATATACTATCATCGTTACAGGTAATTAACTGTACTGCCTCTTCTCTAGCGTATCTTATTATCTTGTGTATTTCAACTTCTTTTTTTGGTGAATAGCTTATTTGAAGTTTCACATAATCAATGTTCTAACGAACAGGATGCACACAAAGGGTGTGTTCTTTATCACTTAAATTTCAGTAAACTTCAGTACGCTTCATGATTTAACAAAATGATAAATAATTTAATAAAATAAAACAGCAATAAATAAAATGAACATGTACCGACAACATTCATGATTTAATATTTGACATGAAAATAATGTATATTATATTTATTTGAGGAAACCCTAAACTACAATCAGTAAACATCATTAAAGTAAAAACTTCAATATCTCATTTCAGTGATAAAGAACACATCCAAAATGTCAGGAAGACAAAATGCATCATAGTTGCGCGCGCACCTGAGGGCATGGTTCTTTTTGAAAATCCTCAATAAAAAAGTGTTTCTCAACTTGGCTTTGTAAATTGAGTGATATTTCTTAGACTATGTTCACTTGCATCGCACTGTGATAACTTTATGTCGGACTCGAGAGAGCCCGTATGCCTACACACCATGTATACCCTTTTTTCGGGAAGGCGATATTTGAAGTTCCAGATACTATGTTCTTAACATGGATAATAATTGGTTCTATTGGCGCTACAGATGGGAATCAGAACGGTGGACTCATCAGTTTCCGGTCTTGGTGGATGCCCATATGCAAAGGGCGCCTCTGGAAATGTTGCCACTGAGGATGTTGTTTATATGCTCAATGGATTAGGAGTCAAGACCAATGTAGATCTCGGTAAGGTCATGCAGGCTGGGGAATTCATATGCAAACATTTAGGGCGCCCACTTGGTTCGAAAACCGCAACTGCTTTGAGTAAAATCAAAGCCTCAACCTCCAAGTTGTAAGGTATGTACTAAACATGATTCATCTAATGAAATACTGATGAATAATTAAATGTTAACACTAAATACTTCTAAAATTAGAGAAACGTTTATCGTTTATCCACTGATGCCTGGTCGATGTTTTTAATTCAGCGGACATGCGCAGAGTTATATATTATAAATTTAATTTGACAGTGAAATTGGATTATGAATAGATAAACTACTACACTCTAATTTTGATTTAAAACGTAGTGTAGTGTATTTTGTTGTCCCGTACTGAATCTTATTCCATAATAATGCGAACTTTTGTCTTGAGTTTCCACTAGAGATGAACGTATGAAGACTGTAACACGCACAAGATTCATTGCTTAATTTGGAAAGTCCAATAGTGGGAAGAGAGTAGGACACTCTATAGTTTGTCTGTAATGGTTAGAAATCAATTATTGGAAAACATACATTTGGATAAGATAAGATATAAAAACATTCAAGAAAAAGAAGGAACACATTGTTGGCGCAAGGATTATTAGTTGAAATGTCTCAAATCGCCGATAGTGAATGATAAATTTTAACTTAGAATGCTTCTAAAATTTTAGGCTTTTCAATCAAATTGATCAGGTTTTTTATTATTTGTTACAGGTACAAAAATCAAGCACCAACAAGGGCTATCCTCGATTCATGGAAAAGGTGGATGTTTTTATACTTTCTGATTCCGCTGCGCGGCCGAGGATGCCTTTACCAATGGGTAACGGCGGACAAGTAGACTTGTGACCCGGGTTCTAGTGATATATTACAAACAACCAAGCCGATGAAAGTAGTCTTTTTTTGGAATGCTTTGAAATTTCAATAAGAGTGACCCCCCACCCCACTCACAAGGGCATGGTTTTAAGGAGGGCCTGCATACAGGTATTATGAAACTGACGAGTTGGGTTTCCATCCGATAATTGGATTTGATCCATTATAAGTCTAGATTGTGGCGACCGTCACTTGTCATCACTATCTTTTAAGTCACCACAGTATCATTAAAAAAAATATCATCCGTTTATTTATGAAGTAATTACAAACAGAAGTCTCAATCGATATAAAACAAATTGTATGTCTAATTGTTTATTGGGAGATTGATTAGGAAAGGGATGCGTGTAGGTTCAAATTGTTGAATGGATTTTGTGACTAGACAATGATAGAGTTGAGACTTTGGGAGATGGCAACTAGCAAACTGTACTATGTTACTAGGGAATTCTTCAATATGATGAACAACTCAAGTTCATGAGGCTGTGACTTCCCAATATTGAAATTGTGGTATGTTTTTTTTTATATAAGTATTTATATCAGTAATATATATTAGTAATATTATTAAAATAATAAATATCAGTAATTTTTTTCGGTAATAAATGACAATCTATGTCACACTTTTAGAGTGGCATTTTCAGAACATCATTAACATTTGTAATCGGTCAAAATTCAGGATTTTAATCTTGCCTTATAATCAAGAAGGAACTATTCGTATTAGAGTTGGAGATATTTAAACCCTAGTGTTAAACCTGAGCGGCTCCCGTTTGAGATATTTCCATGGAACATTCGGGATAAACATTGCTTTTTACCTCCTCCATTTTCCTCAAAACCCATTTCCCAACATCTCTTATTTGTCGTGTTCCTCTTACAAGAAAGACCCTTTCTCTCTCTTGTAAGCCACCTGGCCCCACTCTCTCTCTCCCTTTCGTTCACGTCAGCCTCCGCTGATTGCCACGTGTCTCCCTCCACAGGCAGCGTATTACGTTCCAGTACGTTTCCCACTTTTCTCTATTTCTCTCCTCCCCCGAGGACCAAAATCAGCCTCTCAATCTGCATCATCGGCTCTTCTCTCTCTTGGTGGCTCAGAAATTGCCTCGGCTGTTTCTTCTTTTCTTCCTACCCATTTGAATCAGTCTCACTGGATTGCTTCTGGGTTTTGGAATTTGTGCCACAATTGACTCGATTTCAAGGTAAAGTTTCAACCTTTGAGTGAATTTGTTGAGTATCCGTGATGGGTCTATCAGGTTTGACTTGCCATCATAGGGTTTCTGATTGAACAGTTAAGATTGTCTTTTGATTATGTTTATGAGTTGTGTGTTTGATTAATAGAAGCAGGTTTGTCTAAAGGTTTGATTTTGATCATCAGAGCTCTGGATTGTTCATGTGTTGAAGTGTGATGTGTTTGAGTTGATTCCAGGTGAAGAGGCGTGGATAATTGCAGCTTGGAAGATGGTGGGAGATTTGAGGAGTGAGGAGTTGAATTTGAGCTTTCAGAAGCTTGTGATGTTTCCAAGTGATTTGGGGAAGATTCAAGGTGGGGTTATCACAGAATGGAAGGATATTCCCATGGAGCTGTTGCTGAGGATCATAGGGCTTGTTGATGACAGGACTGTGATTACAGCTTCTGGGGTTTGTAGCGGCTGGAGAGACGCTATTTGCTTGGGACTCACTCGCTTGTCGCTCTCCTGGTAAGTCTCTTGTTTATACATTTGTGTCTCAAATTGATCAAGAATTTTCGACGAGAAGCTAGCTTTTGTTGATATATGCCGAATTTGTATTCATGTCTAGATTCATCGAGCTTTATATACGAAGATTGTTCTCGTGTTTGGATGAATTAAAGCACGCTAATGGATGTAAAATAAACTCGAAAAGTCTGGTTAATATTATGTTTTGCAGGTGTAAGAACAACATGAATGAACTGGTGCTGTCGCTTGCGCCAAAGTTCAAGAATTTGAAGACTCTCGTGCTGCGTCAAGACAAGCCGCAACTCCTGGATGCTGCATTTGAAGCCATTGCTAATAACTGCCATGACCTGCAGGACTTGGATCTCAGCAAAAGCTTTAAGCTTACTGATCTCTCACTATATGCTTTAGCCCGTGGCTGTCCTAATCTCGTCAAACTTAATATAAGCGGGTGTACCTCGTTCAGCGATATAGCTCTGGCACATCTGACTTCATCTTGCACAAAACTGAAAGTACTTAATCTTTGTGGCTGCGTACGAGCCGCTTCTGACAGGGCATTGGAGGTGAGTGATGCTGTTGTTTATCTTGTCCGGTAAGAAATTTGAAGTATCTTCTCTGATAAGAAATTTGAAGTTTGCTGATCAAAACTTTGTGGTGTGTAGGCCATTGCCGAGAACTGCAGGAAATTGCAAATCTTGAATCTTGGGTGGTGCGAGGAAATAAGCGATAAAGGAGTGAACAGTTTGGCATATGGATGCCCGGACCTGAAGGCCCTCGATCTTTGTGGCTGTCACCGTATAACAGGTATTCATCTGTCATATATACATCTGTGTAAATCGACGACATTTTACTGCCAACTATGTATTATTCCAAGAGACTCGAACATGGCCAAGAACTTTCGCTCTTGCTTTTGGTTTTTTTACGGTCGATTATGCGTTTCATTCTGAAAAAAAATTAGAAATGGCCCCTCCCCCAAACCAAATTTCACAAATACTGCTTTTCCTAAAATCCTTTCTCAAATGCCCCGTTTGCTATTGAGGTCTCTATGAAGACCGATGACATGGCAGGAAAAGCGGAGTGTTTGAGAAAGGATTTTAAGAAAGACAATATTTGTGAAATTTGGTTTGGGGGAAGATACAGTTCTAAAAAAATTTCTGTCATTCTTGAGTTTTTGACTAGCTTAGGAATAGTCAGTTCATGTGAATGTTGCGGAAAATGGAAAAAGCACGAATTGATCGGATCCTTTTTACGTTATTATTGTAGATGAAAGTATTGTTGCACTGGCGAGCAACTGTCCACACCTGAGATCTCTCGGCCTCTACTACTGCCAGAACATCACAGACAGAGCAATGTATTCTCTTGCCGCCAACAGCCGCTCAAAAAGCAAACACAGCATCTGGCAGCAGCAGCAGCCATCCAAGGCTAAATATGACGACGAAGGCCTCATGAATCTCAACATCAGCCAGTGCACTGCGCTGACGCCTCACGCAGTTCAGGCGGTCTGCGACTCTTACCCTGCTCTGCACACGTGCCCCGGCAGACACTCCCTCATCATCAGCGGATGTCTCAGCTTAACGTCAGTGCACTGCGCTTGCACCTTCCAGTCGCACCGGGCGGCCACCATGCAGGCACACTGAAATGATCACCTGGAAGAATGATCAGCACTGTTCAAAGTCGTGCAGGATGAATAAATGTGTATATAGACTTGTTTTGAAACTGATGGACATCATTGGAACTTTTGAACTGGATGTTCCATTTTAAGGATCCCATTTCTGAACTTTTAATGTTGGGGATGAATTAGTTCCTCCACCCCTTGTCAAAAGTTTCAGTTTTGCCATATTTCCGAAATTTGGTTCTCATTCTGCATTTATCATCTTCGCAAAAAAAAAAAAATCAGATCAAATTGCTACTGTCGAGGAGTCATCCAATTCTGGGTATATGTTAGAGATAAGCAATTATTTTACATCATTAATTTAAATGATAGTTTGTTATGATATATTATATTATAAAATCGTGACTCTTAAGCATAAGCTTTTGAGTGGGATGTGGTTTGATACATCTAGCAAATTTACATGATATCAGAGTCGCAGGGACACGGCCTAGGGCGAGTACGTGATGTGTGGAACGCGCATGTGAGCGCTAAGTGCAGGACGAGGCACCCGTTTAACGGCGTGGATTGGACCCGTGGAGGGGAGACGGGTGGAGGTCCACATGAAATCTCGTATTTGTAGGTTTGACCCATGGAGAGAAGACGCACTGAACACGCCTAGTTTACCGCTACATGTTAGCGAATTTAAGGGGTAGCTATCAATTCCTCAAATAAGGGGAGTGTTAGAGATAAACACTTTGAAGAATTGTCCAATATCGCTGATTTGAATGATAGTTTACTATGATATATTGAATTACAAAATCGTGATTCTTGAATTTAAACTTTTGAATCACATGCAGATATGATTAGATATATCTAGTAAATTCACAGTACAAAACTACATTTGAATAAGACATAAATCACGATTTCACATCGAAGAAGTATTTCAAAAATATTTTTGAAAGACAATGAGGATATGAATTTTAACAAAAAAGGTTATTTTTAAACATTTCTGAGGGTTTGACACCATTTGTGGTCAGTGACATGTACAGAAGATTCCTAGAATGTTCGAACACTAATATGTTGTAAAAGAGTGCAGCAAGTAAACACGACCTGTGCTGCTTTCCAGGCGGTAGGTAGTATTTAGAGTATAACACATAATGAGATGGGCAGCCGGAGCAGGCGGTAAGGGAATCGTTAGCTTCAGCAACACCCGCTGGTGGATGCATCCGACTCCGGGGGCTTCTGTTTGAATATGTTGTTCCTTTTCACAACAGCTGATCCTTCCGCCAGGAGACTTGGTGTTTCCAAAATCTGCATTGATTGATAAGATTAATTCATATTACCATGAATTCAAATATCATTTCCTGCGTCGAAGGAAGAACGAAAATGCCAAGCACATCTTTAATTAGCTACACACAAGATAACATGGTTCTCTGTAGGTACACGATGCGATACAGGTACCTTCAACACAAGCTCCTCGAAGCATTGCTCCACATTAACTCGAGTTTTGGCACTGCATTCAAGGAATAAGCATCCATACTCTCTAGCAAAGTCAATTCCTTCTTTCTTGGAGACGACCCTATTAGATTCCTGTGAACCAATTCCGTAGTTGTGAATGGTAGAACTGCAACTCCATATGCTACTTATTGTGCAACTCAACCAAAGGGGTCGTCAAATCGTATGAGTGAGTCTGCCTCAAAGTAATGAGAAGGCTAAAAACACAAGCTACTGCAAAATGACATTAGATTACAGAACACATACTTTGTCAACTTTGTTGCCGACCAGCATTTTGATACAATCTTGGTTTGTCGAGTACAAGTCAAATTCTTTGGCCCAAACATCAGCTAAATTTGTGAATGTTTCTCGGCGTGTAACATCATACACTGAAACAGTACAAGTTGCAGAAACAGGTACGTTAAACATGAACCGAAAAAGGGCACATCCATTACTAAAGTAATATGCGGATGTTTACAAAAATGCCGATAAATTTGAAAGATTTCAAATCACTGTTTATTTGTTAAGAAATTAGTAATGTACTCGTAAATACAATAAATAAGAGAATGAGACATGCACTTGCAGTAAAATACACATTGATCAGGAGAAATTCAGACTGTAAATTTTTAAATCCCCATCGGCCGAGTACTGTTGGATTCAGTCTCAAGAACATCAAAGACTAAAACACGGCTAGATTTTAAATATGCACTAAGATGAATCTGGAATTTCTTCACATCAACATTTGGGGAGTGAAATCAAGTATGATGACAGCCACCTATTTTGGGCCTAAAACTATGTTTACATGTTCTCGTTGACGAAAATTAGTTCTTCAAGCATGAAATATCCAGTAAAGATTCCACTGGTGCCGCCTTGTTAGTAGAATACATTTGGATGTTTCCACATAAAAGTATAATATAGAGTAATATATGTAACACACTCAAAAAATCCAGTTAAGTAATGTGTGGAATGACTAATATAATTATAATCCGTTCGGAAGATAGCAAGCATTAAACTGGTTCCATTTCATGAACCTTGTGCTTATAGACTCAAGAACTACTTAAATAATTAAAATTCAATAATAAGGAATCATTCAGTTGACTTCTCACGAAAAAAATAAACAGTGCATCATAAAACGATAGAGTTCAACCTAACATAAATCATATTAGGAAATCAGCGTACCCATTATTACTCCTTGAGCTCCCCTGTAGTACGAGCTCGTAAGAGTTCTAAATCTTTCTTGTCCAGCTGCATATTGAGAAAAATTACATGTTACTGGACTTGTGTTAGATTAAACAATAGTAAAGTAGAAAATTGACAAACTTTCTCTCAGCAAAAAGTTAAATCCAGCCAGGAAATGTAATGAATATAGGAGTGTGTTTACCTGTATCCCAAATCGCCAGCTTCAACTTCTTCCCTCCAATTTCCACATACTTGACTTTGAAGTCCACGCCTGCATTTACATGAATGAAAAAGGCAGATGTTTTGGTAATTTATTCGGAAACAATCGTGGAGTCACATTGTACAGAACTGATCTTGTCAACATGCAGAGAAGTTGACAGTCTGCATTTAACTAGACACTTCGATAGAATGACATCAAAATACAAACCGCGCTAGAAAGGAACCCATTTGCCAACATTGCCCCATAGTAGAATTTAGCTTTCTAACGGATTGTCAATTGATTGACCAAGTTCGGATCCCATCCACTCCATGTTAAACAACACACACACCAAATACAATACAATAGACAAATCAAACGACCAATCAAACGAAATGCATTCCACAAGCCAATAACAACAACATGACGCGGTCAACCATCCAATCCTGAAACGTTTACATTTAATCAAAACTAACAAAACAAGACTACTCCAAAACTCCATTGACCAAACCAAACAACACCATAACACAATTCAAGACCACTGATCCACCAACTGACATACCAATTGTAGGGGAAAGATCTTCAAACCCGCTGGAAGTGAAGCTCAACAAAAGACTACTCTTTCCAACCCCAGAATCCCCAATCAACAACAGCTTGAACAGGTAATCGAACTCCGGCTGACTCGATGATGCCGAATCCATCACTCCCCACAGAAAATTTCCGAACTTTCACACTCCGTTGCCACTGCAACCCTGTAAACAAAAAACCCAAATCCAAATCTCCAAAGATAAGTCACAAAAAACAAACCCTAGCCGGGTATCATAACCAAGTGGTTGCCCAATTACGATATTTGACGCTTACCCAGATCTCAAATTCAGTGTACGGCGTCGCTACCGGTGGTGGCGATCGCAAATGCGGAGAGATGTGTTGACGCGAGAGAGAAAGAGAGAGGTGGCATATAAGAGAATGACGTTGCGGACGCTTGAGCGAAAGGTTACGGTAGACGGAAGAAAGCTCCATTGAACCGAGCCGGTTTGGTTTAGAAATTTAATAAAGTATTTATCTAAACCGAACTGGTTTAATGTTGGTTTGATACTACTGGTCCGACCGACGTTTACCAGGTCCTCGATTCAATTCACCGTTCGAATCACAATTTATACCAAGTGGAGGACATTTAAGAAATATTTTAAACAACATAAATGGGTGATATATTTTGACGAAAGGGACAAAATAAAAAATTGAACTAGCGAAATTCAAAGGTTGTTTGGTTGAGAACATTTTATGTGTATCCATTTGTGGTTACAAGTTATTTAATTGTCGTGCAATAATTACAACATCAATACAATAAAATTAGATGAAAATTGAAGTCTAGTGATAAATGAGAAAAAGGCTTTCCATCCAACATCACTCAAACATAGGCCCGGTCGTGACGGATGACATATACAGGGTCCATCTTTTTAAAATTAATATTTAAATTATGACGGTGAAAAAAATATTGAAATTATATATATATATATTATATAATATTTAAATTATATATACGAGACATTTTGTCCACGAACCTATAAAAGGTCAGAAACGCGCCTGCTCAAACATAAAAGTGCTCAAGTTGAACATCTCTGGCCTTCAATGGAACATACTCGCCCAAGTAAAGCTCAAGATGATCGGAGAGGGACGACTTATCGATACTTTCACCGTGAAAAGATTTACAGACGAAGTAAATCACAGTCTGAGCCACCAGCTGGAAGAGCAACAGCCCCAATAATAACACAAGAGCCAAAGCCCCAAACCCTACCCTTTGTACCATTCCTTGTTTCCTCTCATTTACCACCAGGGCCTGAAACCCTTGTTGCAGAACTCCGGCCAAAATGTTTAGCACCACAAAGATGAAACCCGCCACGAGTAACTTTCCCTTGAGCAGGTTTTTGCTCCTGACCATGGCCTGAAATCCGCGAGAATCCTCCAACACGGATACCACGCTAGCCAGCATCCAAACTATGGTCATATACACCACGCCAACTAAGTAGAGTAGAGAGAGAAACATAAAAATGACCATTTCTGTTGCAGATAGTCCTATGAAAATGTTACATAGTATTATCACCAGGACGAAACAGAAGCTGTAAGCAAACATGGCGATGAAGATGCAGAAGAATGTGGCCATGAGCCTCTTCCAAACCCTAGGGACCACACTCATCACCTTCTTGAAGCTGACGTCACGAGATGTGTAAGCACTAGCAACCGTGTAAACCACGGCGGCGGTGGAGAGTAGAGAGAGGATGAGAAGAAAGATGAAGTAGACAAACTTGAAGAGCAGCAACTCTACCAATTCAGTCGTGATATGATCAGATAACTCGTCGTAACTCTTAGTTCTCCTTCGGGTGTCGTTGGATCCGAGCTTAGAAAACATGACGTCAGCGATTTTGATATGGGCTAGGTAGATGAAGGATAAAGGTAGGATCAAAGCGAGGGAGATTTGGGTGAAGATCTTCCTCCATGTGTAGATGAGGTTGAAGGACTGCTTCAAGATGCCGAAGAGCCCAAGAAACTGCATCTCTTCTTGCTCCACATCCATCTTGTGAAAAACTATGATCAAAATGAGACTACACCCCTTTATATACTTTTTTGTCAAATGGTTGTATCCAGACCCGTTCCTGGTATTTTATGGCGAATAGGACCGCCATCCCTAACTGCCACTGCTCGGGACCGGGCTTGGTTGTACCTATGACTTGGTCGTTGTTTGATGACGACATGTTTTGTATCATGTAAAGGTCTAAAACCCTAAAATGTATATTTCTAAAATCCATAAATGATGAAAGACTTTAAACAAAGCACGCCAAAAGACTTGTTCAAGTCAATGGAAATATCTTAGGAGGAAGCTTCATGTTAATAACATCAAACGGGGTGAAACGGACATGTTCAAACTTTGGTAGGCTCGATTCTTTAGAATTTAAATTTTCAGTACTTACAATGTTAAGTTCAATTAAGTACTGAAAATAAACATATTTTTTAAAGGTAAACCCACCACCACCACTCCAATCCACCACCACCCAACCACAACACCACCATCCCATCACCACCACTTCAACCACAACACCACCACCCCAGCCACACCACAACTCCAACCCACCATCACCACCACCACCACAACCTCAACCCACCACCACCACCCTAACCACATCACCACCACCACCTCAACTACCATATACTTGTTTAATTCACAGATACTTAAGATTAAAAATATGTTTGTAAAAATATTTAACTTAAGTTAAGTTAAATTCAGTTAAGTTAAATATAAATTCAGCTCTAAAGAACGGACACTTAGAGCATCTGCACCCGTTTGGGATATATCTCCAATTGAAAACGATCTACCTCACTTTAAGATCGTTCTCCTCAACTTCAAATGCAGCGATGGAGATCGAACGATCTGGAGGACTCGCCGAGGTCGAAAAGGGAAGGAGGAAGGAGAAGGTCACGTGCTTTATTTTCAACGAAAATTAATTTAAACAAATATGAAAAAAATCGAAAAAAATATGAAAACATGTTTTTTTATTATCCAAAAAAATGTGTAGATTAACTTAAAATTTTAATTTATCAAAATTAAAAATTATTAAAAAATATGAATAGTAATAAAAATATTTCCTCGAGATAGTTATGGATGCATAAAATGTATAGATTGCTATTATTGTTTGTTGAATAGTAACAGGAAGTGCTTGTGGAGAAATTTCTCAACCAAATAGAACTTCGTGTGCGAACACGTTACAGTCAAAGAAAGTCTTCTGTTGTTGCTCACTTGAAAAATTTGTTTGAACTTCCCTCGATCAAATATTTTGCTACTTCTTTTTATAACATCTCACTTCTTCGGAGGTGCGTCTTGCGACTCCCTTCATATGGGGTTTCGACCTACAAAACTTCGTCGCTTAGCGACTATTGCTAGTCCGGCTACCTCTTCGCACTCCGTGAGTTCTTCTAGTTACCTTGGAGCTTCTCCTTTGAACTTGGGATATCTTTACTCATGCACTTGATTAGAAGTCACGTGTCCCACATCTTTCATACTTGATTCGCCCCGCACAAAGTGCTCTGTACCATGTTGGATTTCACCAGCTCATAGATGACTATAGTCCATTCTAATTAAAAAGTCATGTTGATGACGTAGGGAATGCCGGAGAACTGCTCGGTGGATTTCCTCAAAATCACCCTCTTGAACGTAATTCTGAACACCAAATCAAAAGTCATATACTGAATCCGAAAAACCCATGAAACAAAATCCGAAGCAATGATGAGAAAGATGGAGTTGAATTCTCACGTCGGGGCGAGGAAGAGGAACAGAGCGGCCGCGTTTCCTGGCAAACAGAGCAAGAAAAGAAACCCATCAGCATCATAAAATCAAAGAGAAGATGCAGCCGGAGGAGGTGAGCGAGTCACTGAGTTAGGGTTCTGAGGATGAAACTGACCGAAGATGAAATGCGCGAGGCTGTTCATGGCGTCGCTGCTTTTATGTACATCCAATCTGGAGAAAAACAGAGGAGGAGTAAAAGCTGAATATAGCCTTTTTAGCGACGAATAAAGTTATTAGCGACGAAGTTTCGTCGTCAATATTTCATATTTACTGGGAAAACCCGTAGTGTTCAAATCTGGTTGAAGCGCCTCCTCAGCCGATTGGAATTTTAAACCCTAAAATCCTCACAAAATGATTCTTGTCTGAGTTTTAAATTGGCTGATTTTACGATTATAGTTAGCTCGATAAGAACCGACTCTTTCTTTGTAATTTTATCTTTCTGTGCACGTGTTGAATCGTTCATGTAAATCCACGTGCTCAAATTTCATAACCAACAACATTACCTCGTACCTGACAAATCACATGATCCTTGTCTTCATCGACCAATTTGGAACTTTCATGTGCAAAACCACAGTTTATTATCTCCTATGAACATGTACAAAATTAATGCATGCATAAAATCAGAAAGTTAATAAGGAAGTTTCTAGAATTTACATCCAAATAAGTTGGAGACAAACTCGTGAAGATCAGTCTGTTTTGCCACCCTTGGAAACTTTCCACTAGGGCTATTCTCTCGCCAAATAGTTACAAGCTATCCAGTATAAAACCCTACTCAAAACCCATTTCGCATTTCATCTCTCTCCACTGAAGTTTCAATCTTTATCCGCTATTATCACCATCATGTCTTCGACAGCTGGAAAAACCATCACCTGCAGAGGTCTGTTGATCTGATTGATGGGTTGTGAAATTTGGGATGTTTTCTTGTTGTTGATGTTTGATGGGGTTGTGTTTTGGTGGCAGCTGCGGTGGCGTGGGAAGCTGGGAAGCCACTGCAGATGGAGCAAGTGCAGGTGGCGCCACCTCAGGCTAAGGAAGTCCGTGTCAAGATCCTCTTCACTTCTCTTTGCCACACTGATGTCTACTTCTGGGAAGCCAAGGTCTGATCTTCATCTTCCTACGTTTTTGTCTGGTTTCAAATTTAAGAATTCAAGTCAAATTTGGTGATGAATTTCTTCAAATTTGCAGGGCCAAACACCACTGTTCCCCCGAATTCTAGGTCACGAGGCTGGCGGGTATGAAATGTTTGATATAAATCCAACTGTTACTTTTTACGTCCCTTTTATCAGCAGACCACATATTGTTTCTTAAACCGGTAGTTTTGTCCTTTGTTTTAAAAGGGTCTGATTCTGCAAGTAATTTGATGTTGTGGCGGTGGTCAGAATTGTTGAAAGTGTAGGCGAGGGTGTCACTGACCTTAAACCGGGCGACAAGGTTCTACCCATGTTCACCGGCGAGTGTGGTGAATGCGCGCATTGTCATTCCGAGGAGAGCAACCTGTGTGATCTTCTAAGGATCGACACTGAGAGATGCGTGATGATCAATGATGGAATGTCCAGGTTTTCCATCAATGGGAAGCCCATCCATCACTTCCTCGGCACCTCAACTTTCAGCGAATACACCGTCATCCACGAAGGCTGTCTCGCCAAGATTCACCCCGATGCGCCTCTTGACAAAGTCTGCGTCATCAGCTGTGGATTCTCCACTGGTAAAATGTTGATTTTCACTTTATCGCCCGTTCACGTCTATTTATAAGCTAGTCATTCTTCCATATTACAGCAATGATGCATTTTCACGTCGTTTTTGTCTTTTAAGGTTTTGGTGCCACTGTCAATGTTGCAAGGCCTAAGAAAGGCATGACTGTTGCGATTTTTGGACTGGGGGCTGTGGGGCTTGCTGCTGCTGAAGGAGCCAGGATCTCCGGCGCTTCGAGAGTCATCGGTGTGGACTTGAACCCGTCAAGGTTTGATCAAGGTCGGCGCGTCTTACTGGTTTAAAAATTTCCAATTTTTCATTTCAATTTACACGTAATAGCATTTCTTCCATTAATCGGTCGATGTGGGACAATGCATATACTTAACATATCCATTTGTCGGTTTTCATGATGTTTGATGCTGTACACATTTTTTTGAACCAGCTAAGAAGTTTGGAGTGACGGAATTCGTAAACCCCAAAGACCACGGCAAGCCTGTGCAGGAGGTCATCGCCGAAATGACGAATGGCGGAGTTGATAGAGCCGTGGAATGTACTGGAAATGTCAATGCTATGATCTCTGCGTTTGAATGCGTTCATGATGTAATGGACTTTTTAGTTTGTGCCGAATTTGTGTACAAAATCCTTGCTGACGTCAACTTTTTCAGGGATGGGGTGTTGCAGTTCTTGTGGGTGTCCCCAACAAGGATGACCTGATCAAAACAAATCCCATGAATTTTTTGACAGAGAGGACTCTCAAGGGCACCTTCTACGGCAACTTCAAGCCCCGCACCGATATTCCTAAAGTTGTCGACAGATACATGAACAAGGTAAAAAAACAAACCTTTAAAAATGTGATTCAACATCTGAATCTGACCGCCTTTTTAACGAATTCGCGAACTTTGTCAGGAACTGGATGTGGAGAAATTCATCACCCACAGAGTCAAATTTTCTGAAATCAACAAAGCATTCGAGTACATGATGAAAGGAGAGAGCTTGCGCACCATCATTGTCATGGAAGAGTGAAAAAGTTCCCTTCCATGGAACTAGTTACTTTTTCTAATTTGCCTGAATAAAGCCAGGTCGCATTTTCTGCAGTTTCTAGTAACTTGACATTGTGTTTGGGCAATGCTTCATGAATAAAAAAACTTGTTCAGTTTCCAGGTCTTGTTTCCATGGTGATCAATTTAAGAAATTTTTTTTGAGCTGAGAATGTTCGTTTTATTTGTTTTGAGGGAATTATTTGATACAGTGATGAATGCCGTTTGAGGATATCATGCTTTGTGAGGGAGATGGTGAGGAGCTGAGTTAGAGGAAGAAGTTCCTGACTCAGGTCCATCGGCCGCCTCGATAACTGTAAGATTTCTGAGTCTTTCATTCCTTATGATTTTTTCTTCCACATGTTCATCTTCTTCTATTGAAATGGCCACTTCTTCTTTACCATGTGAGTCTTTCTCAATGGCTTCCTTTACCTTAAAATGCCTGTCCACACTTACAATTTCAACCTCCTGGACTGACTTCTTCTTCTTCCTGATGAAGCAGCAGAGACCGGCCAGGAGACATGCAAGGAACAGCAGACCGCCAAATGACACCAGGACGACGACTATGACTGTTCCATGGTGGTTGTCCGGTGATGGAACCGGAGTTATGGGCGGTGGGGGTGAAAGCGTGTGCGGTGGAGGTGGTGGTGGTAGAGGAGGAGGTGGTGGGGAGCGTGGCGGTGGAGGTGGCGGGGAGCGGGCTGGTGGCGGTGGAGGAGAAAAGAAGTATGGGAAGTTTAGTGCATTGCCTTGGGGAGAAGACATTGTGGATTTTTGGAAATGTTTGAAGTGAATGTGATTCAAATTTCAAAGACATGGTTGTATTTGTAGAGATGGGTTTGATTTATTTTAAGGTTTTTGTTGCTGTCAAAAGGTTAGGTTTCAAGTGACTTGACCCTCACTCCAAGTTACAAGTAATGTGAAGGTAGAACAATGTCTGAACTGCAAAACACTTCTGTGACATAATTTTTGAACAAATACAAGCCCTGTCAAAGCTTCTCCTAAATTCTACTCCTAGCCAAATATTTCACACAATAATCTTGCAACAGGAGGATTTTTTTATATATCCGCATAAATCCTGACCAAGCGCAGCGAGCCAAACGATGTACTAAGTCGCCAATCCTTCTGTTTTTTGTTAAGTGGTCTTCCTTTCCCCGCTTTCTCTCTGTTGATTTTAACGTCGGCTATGCCCCAGGTGCAGCATTTTGCGTCGAGATCAAAAGATATGAGCCTGAAGACCCCATCACTCTCTACTGGTGAACTTGTCGTGTCTTCGTTGCCGAGTGTCACATATTTCACATACATGTTCCGCTCTTTGAACCTGTCCAGGTCCTGTGGGATTCGAACAACCCTTTCAAGACCGGGTGAAGATACCTGCATGACCGGAAATGGTTGCAGAAAATTAAAATGTTCGAGTAGGTATCGGTAATCCAATAAAGAGTCAAATCTCTTAAAACATAATTTCATTAAAAATTAATAAACGGCATCAAATTATAGACTATTTTCACATATCAAAGTCGCTAAACTGATGTGGAATGTTCCATCAACAGCTTTGTTCAAGTACGCTGTAATTCATACACGTTACTTGTAACGAAGTAAATTGGAACAAGTGAAAGTCATAAAAGGCCAAAAGCTGTTACCTCCAACGATACGTTCTTAGGAATTGATCCAGAGAGTTTAGCCTCGTCTAACTTTTCTCTGTAGGCGACAGAGAAAGCTTCAATGTCATCCATCCCAGGCGAGCCTGACCTGCAATAGTTTCATACACTTCTTGTCCATCAAATTGCATAAAGCGGTTTCATCTGTACACGAACTATAGATAAGAACTTAAGGCTCAAGGGATCAGAATCATAAGATTCTTACTTCTTAGACATTTTCTCTATACGCACTTTAATCACAGAATTCACCAGCGTTCTAAAGGCATATATTTGCAGGTCCCCATCAAATGTCGACAAAACATCTTCAGCAATTGCTAATGCTTCTCTATCCCATGGCGTCCCCGCTAACCGAATCCCACCTCCATCGCCTCCGTCCCCTTCCTTCATCAAGCCAAACAATTCTACCGTTATCTCAACTTCTACGTCATACAATGAACCTACATTTACACAGTAGCAAACCATAGAAACTTACAAAAAGCTCAGCGCTTTCCCCTCCATAATCATCCTCAATGAACTCATCAGTATCACCATCATCCGTAAACTCATCTGCGAGAAGAATTTACAGGTCAAAATTTGCACTATCTAATAAAAATCTCAGCGGCCTGAAATGAACCATTATTCGTCAAAACTCAGAGAGGGGTAACAACTAATAATAAACCCTAACCACAGAAATCAAAAAGGTTTGAAATTTCTTAAACCCCATAAAAATGGAATTCAAATACCACCATCGTCAAACTCATCGTCAAAGAAAGGCTCATCATCTTCATAATCCTCGTACACTTCCTCAATGATTTCAGGCTTCAGGACTGGCTCGGCCGGTGAGCTCTTTTTCTTGGCATGAACTGCAAATCTGCAAGAGGGTTTAGAGACTGGGTGTGGCCTGATTCTGGATGGATGGAGCTGAGTTGGACAGCAAAGGCTGATGATGGCGCCGGGAGGCGCGACTGAAAGAGTGGTCAGTCTTGAGCTGATGACATCCATTTCCTTCTAAAATTATCTTATGTTTTTTCATTTATTTATGACAACATTATAAATATTTTATGAACATACACAATCATATACAAAGGAAGACAATATGGAGCGGTCGATAATAAGCTATTGTTTCAAGAGGAAATGAGCAATTGAAGAGATGTACAATTGAAGAGATGGAGCGGTCGATAATAAGCTATTTTTTCATCGATTCGGTGAGAAGAAATGTTTGAAGAGGAAGAACTTTCTCGGATGATTGTTTGTCGAGAAAGCGACGAATAAGTTGCTGCTTGAGAATTGGAGCAATTACTGAGAATTGCTCGTCGAAGAAGAAATTGCTCGTCGAATGAGCAATTGCTACCTAAGAGCATTTGCAGCGGTCGACTTCTCTAGGAGCAATCAACAAGCGATTGCTCTAATTTGTGCGCAGCGGCGATTGCTCGGTGAGCAGGAATGCATGAGGAGGAAGAACTTTCTCGGAGGATTGCTCGTCGAGGAAGCGAGGGAAAAGTTGTTGGGTGCGGATGCTCTTATTGTTCTTGTACTCGCACGAAATGGCTCATTGAGAATTGTTCGTCGAGGAAGCGAAAGAGAAATTACTCCTGCAGAACTTTCTTGAGAAGAAAACGAATGCGAATGCTGTAACGGAGGACATAAAAGATTTTTGATAAAAGTAAGGGCATTCGCATCCATTGAGGAAGTTCCATCTCGTTGAAGAATTTCTCGACAAACAATTTATATTACTATTCAACAAACGGTAATAACAATCTACACATTTTATGCATTCATAACTATTTCGAGAAGATATTTCTATTACTATTCACATTTTTAAATAATTTTTAAGTTAGTTTACACATTTTTTTAGATAATAAAAAACATATTTTCATATTTTTTCGATTTTTTACAAAATTTTTTAAGTTAAATTCCGTTGAAAATACATCTGAACCGTCTGATCTAACGGATCAGATTTTTTCCGATTTATTGGATTCTCTTATCCCATGTCACCTAGCACGTGACCTTCTCCTTCCTCTCTTCGTTTTCTATCTCTTCCATCCAGATCGATCTGCTGAACGTCTTCGATGAGATCGTTTTCTAAATCGTTCGATTTCCTCCGCATCTATTTCTTGATCGCTGTAATTAAAGTCAAGAGGAACGATGCTAAAGTGAGATAGATGGTTGTGAGTTGGAGATAGATCTCAAACGAGGCCACATGCCCTAAAATGCAAGAATTACAAAGATATTTAGCAAATTGAAAAAAAAAAATCCACCAACACTTTCGATTTTCAACTCCAAGATCCATCAATGGAGAACCCCAGAAAATGTTCATCTCTCTCCTTCCTCTCCGCCAACCACCATCTCAACTCTGTCGATGACTTCAACGCCCAGTACAACAACCTCACCACCACACTCTTATCCGCCACGAATCCCAACCCTAACCGCATCTCCGGAAACCGACCCAATCTCAGATTCATGTCCGCATCCATCTCAATCGCCAACGACAATCCTCGAAGCCGCAATTGGCCGCAACCCATTTCGCGGAACAGCCCAAAGGTCCAATCTTTGATGAAAACCCTCACCGTGTTCGAAAAAGCCCTAATCGGCGCTGGCGGCGGCGGCCTCGCCGGAGCCTTCACTTACGTCTGTCTCCTCCCGCTGGACGCTGTGAAAACCAAGTTGCAAACCAAGGGCGCTTCGGAGGTGTACAAGAACGCGTTTGATGTCATTGTGAAGACGTTTCAGAGTAAAGGGATTTTAGGGTTTTACAGTGGCGTGTCGGCTGTCATTGTCGGCTCGACAGCTTCCTCGGCTGTGTATTTTGGAACCTGCGAGTTTGGGAAATCTGTCTTGTCGAAAGTGGAACAATTTCCAGCTGTGTTGATTCCCCCAACTGCTGGCGCCATGGGGAACATCGTGTCTTCCGCGATCATGGTCCCCAAGGAGCTGATCACTCAGAGAATGCAGGCCGGAGCTAAGGGCAGGTCATGGGAGGTGCTGCTGAGAATTTTGGAAAAGGACGGTTTTTTAGGGCTCTACTCCGGCTACTCCGCCACATTGCTGAGGAATTTACCCGCCGGGGTGCTGAGTTACTCGTCTTTCGAGTACTTAAAAGCCATTGTGTTGAGCAAGACCGAACAAAATTGTTTAGAGCCGTTGCAGAGTGTGTGTTGCGGTGCATTGGCAGGTGCGATATCAGCTTCCATCACTACGCCATTGGATGTGGTGAAAACTAGGCTGATGACGCAGGTTCGTGGTGATGTTTATGCCGGGGTTAGGCAGACTGTGAAGAAGATTTTAATGGAGGAAGGGTGGGTTGGGTTGACAAGAGGAATGGGGCCGAGAGTTTTGTACAGCGGATGTTTTTCTGCGATTGGGTATTTCGCTTTCGAGACTGCTAGGCTTGCGATTCTGCACAAGTATCTTGAAGGCAAGCAGCTCGAAATGGTTAAGCTTGATGAGGAAATTGGTGATGCTCCGACATGATTGGATTGGGAATGTCCGTTGTTGGATCTTGCGATTTCTCTCAAGTCCTGATCAGGCATGGTTGTTTTATGCATCTGAATTCGCCTGCGATGGTTTTTCAGCTTATTACCGTTGATCCTATGGTACCTTGGATGTTAGGCGCTGCAGGGCAACATGTTTGTTGTTTAAGGAAAAAAGCCATGAATCTGGACATTGCTGACGTCAGCCGTTTGAACTGTTTTTTGGTCAAATCTTTAGTCAAATATTTACAATGAGAGTTGTTTATTGGATGATCCGATGTCTACGTGGCATTATACGTAGAGAAAACAGAACAATAATATAAAAAAGTAACAAATTCAGACTCGGTTCAATCCTCCCAATAACCCGGTCCAATTTAATTACCGGCCGGCCCATAACGAAACCCTAAACAAGCCCAAAGTCATCCCAAGCTCCGAATTGGCGGGAAAATGGCGGAACGTGGTGACTCATTTCCCGCGATATGTCGCATGACTTCGTTCAGTTTATTCAATTCTAGCGCAGTCAAAGCTTGTAAGGGATTCTAGAGTATCAGACAGAGATTGATTGCTACACCCTTCTTCGTCCATAGCGTTTTTGGTGCAAAAATGGACGCGTACGGCTCCTTTTTTGTCGACGAGCTCGCTGTTCGTGTCGAAAACGCCTTCCTCGACTTCCTGAAGAGGTTCGTTTCGCTTAATTTAGTTGGTGATTGATTATGTTTTGGATCTGCTAATTTTGAATATTTTAATGAGATTCAGCTTTAAGTTGGATGTGAATGCGACGGAGCCGTACTACGAGGAGGAGATTGAGGTGATGAAAGCGACCGAATCGATGACTATGTTCATCGATTTCTCGCACGTCATGCGGTATAATGATTTTCTGCAGGAAACCATCTCCGACGAGTATCTACGGTGAGTTCAAGTTGATAAATCGACCTTTTATTTATATAAACCCTAATTTGGTCTGATTTTGGTTTATGAAATGTTTAGGTTTGAGCCTTATTTGAGGAATGCTTGTAAGAGATTTGTGATGGAACAGAAGCCATCATTCATTGCTGAGGATAATCCTAACCGAGACTTTAATATTGCCTTCTTCAACATTCCTATATTGAAAAGGTAAAACTAGTGCCTTTAGATGTTGCTTCTACTCCCCAATTTCGGTTATCTGTTTGTCATTTGAGAATGAGCTAGACTGTGAAGTGATGCAAGTTTGCGAATATTGTAACTTTGATAAAGCTAATACCTTTAATGCTGTTAAGAGGTCATCCGAGTTCTCGATCCCAGTTTTACCTCCTGTACTAGCCTCTAATTGAGCTTATAAGTTGTACCTAGGGAAGGAGTCTTGCATGTGAGATCTAGTTGTGTAGTTGAAAGAAGGAAAAAGGAGCACCGCTTCTCTGTTATTACAGCGCCAGCATATGTGCTGAATCATATATTCTTATGATCTTAGAAATTTCAAGAAAAATTATAAGAAGTTGCAAAATTTTGACATATGTTTCATGTTGGAGCTAAATTTGTAGATTGAGGGAGTTGGGCACTGAAGAAATTGGTAAGCTTGTTTCGGTTTCAGGAGTAGTGACTCGTACTAGTGAGGTACGGCCAGAACTTCTTCAGGGAACTTTCAAATGTTTGGAATGTGGAAATGTCATCCAGAATGTTGAACAACAGTTCAAGTACACGCAGGTTGGTATTTTTATATCTGTTTGCTCATTTTGTTTTATATTCTGTCTAGAGTAGATGTTCACGAAGAAATAATTCATACCTATATCCTTTAACATATTCTGTTTGCTGCAGCCTACAATATGTATTAATTCCACATGCAACAACAGACAAAAATGGGCTCTACTGAGACAAGAAAGCAAATTTACGGATTGGCAAAGAGTTAGAATGCAGGAAAGTTCTAAAGAAATCCCAGCTGGATCCCTTCCGCGATCTTTGGATGTTATTCTTCGTCATGAGATTGTTGAGCAGGCTAGAGCTGGTGACACGTGAGATGTCCAACCCACATATTTTATTGTATCTAACCTCTCAATTAAGTGAATCAATGTATTCTGAGTTAAATTTGGTTTATCTGCAGAGTGATATTCACAGGTACTGTTGTTGTAATTCCAGACATAATGGCATTAGCCTCTCCAGGAGAACGAGCCGAAGTCAGTCGAGAATCGGGTCAGAAGAAGGGCTCTGGTCTTGGACTGGAAGGTGTACGAGGTCTGCGTGCACTAGGAGTTAGGGATCTCTCTTACCGTCTTGCTTTCATAGCCAATTCAGTGCAGGTTGGAAATGCTCAAACCAAAGAACTACTATTGAGATTTCAGAATGATTTGTTGCATAGTTTTCCATACTTAACTGATTTGATGATGTCATTTTACGGACATTGTTCATGTTCAGATTGCTGACGGCAGAAGAGACAATGACATCAGGAATAGAAAGAAGGATGCCGATGAAGATGAAAGTCAGCAGTTCACGGTAAGCTAAGCGGGCACATACATACTGGTTGATTCCAGAATAAAAATGCCCTTTTTAAAATTTTCTATTGTCATATCATCTAATAATCAGTCACTCCTGTAAATGGCATCTTTTGAACCAAGCATGGGGAGTCAATCTTATAAGCTGGTCAAACTCTTGCTTTCTTTTCTTGCATGGTGTCCTTGATCTTCTCTTTTATTTGTTAAAGCCACTTGGCAAGATTTTCATTGAATATGAACATCAAATGGTAATTAATAAATGAACATCAAATGAGGCTCATACTGGCAGTGCATTGATCCTGCCTACTGGATTTACTGCGAACTTATTTCTTCTCTTGAAAGCTTTCTGTACATTTGATAGTCCTTTATGTTATGAGTGCCTAATGATGAAACTCCATGATAAATGAGATGTTTTTTTGTTGTTTGTATTGGCAGCCTGAAGAGCTTAATGAAATACAAAGAATGCGGAACACTCCTGATTTTTTTAATAAGATTGTGGATAGCATTGGCCCTGCTATTTTTGGTCACCAAGATATCAAACGAGCAATCCTACTTATGCTTCTGGGTGGTGTGCACAAATTTACTCATGAAGGAATAAACCTTAGAGGAGATATCAATGTTTGCATTGTTGGAGATCCAAGCTGCGCAAAGTCTCAGTTTCTGAAGTATGATTATATATCTGAATACCATATTTGAAGTTTGGTATTATGGACTGACTATAAAGTTTTCCTGAACAACCATATCTAAAGTTCTTCATCATGCCCGTAACATTCATTGTGCATGCTTTAGGTATGCATCGGGACTTGTTCCACGATCTGTGTATACATCGGGAAAATCATCCTCTGCTGCTGGTTTGACTGCGACTGTTGCAAAGGAGCCAGAGACTGGAGAGTTCTGTATAGAGGTATGCTCAACTAGGCTTCCAATTTCTAGCGCTTATTTACTTAATCAAAATGATGGAAGTGTTAGGATAGGTATTGACAGATATTTAAAAGAAAATTACCTTCACTAGTTTATTTATCTGGACATTATTTATACTTCTGCATGGCTGTTCTGCTTCAGGTTTATAATTGTTCATATTTTTCAAAACATTCGTAGGCTGGGGCTTTGATGCTGGCTGACAATGGCATCTGTTGTATAGATGAATTCGACAAGATGGATGTACGAGATCAGGTAATAATCAGATAGAAACTCTACACTGTATTATTTAATTCAGGTTTCTTGTTACCTAACACTTCAGGGATGTTCAGGTCGCCATCCATGAAGCTATGGAACAGCAGACAATAAGCATTACCAAAGCTGGAATACAAGCAACTCTAAATGCTCGAACATCAATTTTAGCCGCAGCTAACCCAACTGGTGGACGATATGATAAATCCAAGCCTTTAAAGGTAGTAGCATAGTTTTCCACTTGGTTGTGTTACCAACTGGTTCAAAATGTTATGCAGTTGAAACTATTTCGATGGTCTGATACCCTGTATCCCTGCACAGTACAATGTGGCTCTTCCCCCGGCTATCCTTTCAAGATTTGATCTCGTGTACGTCATGATTGATGACCCAGATGATCAAACGGATTACCACATTGCACATCACATAGTTAGAGTTCATCAGAAGCATGAAGAGGCACTTAACCCCGCATTCACTACTACACAATTACAGCGCTATATTGCTTACGCAAAAACTCTGAAACCAAAGGTGATACTCAGGTGTTCGGCCAGTAAGGAGGAATACTTGTATAAATCATGCTTAACATCTAACATGATTCGTGTTTGTGCAGCCAAATGCAGAAGCACGAAAATTGCTGGCTGAGTCCTATGTTGCACTTCGTAGGAATGACACAACTCCCGGGACAAGAGTTGCTTATCGTATGACTGTTAGGCAGCTTGAAGCACTGATTAGGCTGTCAGAAGCAATTGCTAGATGTCATTTGGATGCACTGGTACCATATTTACTTGTACGCTGTTTATCACACTGCTACTCGTGCTGGTTCTTATAGAAACATTTTTACTTCAGGTTCAACCTCGGCATGTTAAATTAGCTGTGCGATTGCTTAAAACTTCAGTGATCAGGTAAGGAACATTCCATGCAGATTCATTCATTCTTTTTCTTTTGTTGCTTATGGTGGTGAAGGATTTTATTTTGATGGATAGTGTTGAATCTTCTGAAATCGATCTGTCCGAGTTTCAAGAAGATGAGCTAGAGGAAGATGGCACGGGCACTCAAGCTGACAGAAATAATGTTGATGGTGAAGCTGCCCCTCAGAATTCCACTGCCTCTGCTGAGCCCTCTGCTCAAAATGAAGGTATTGTGTATTTCTTCAGTGACTTTCCTCATCTAAATTTTTAAACATAGAAGATCATCTTTTGATTGTTTGTAATGCAATAGGTACCGAAACAACCAGTCACCCGGGGAAGAAGCTTGTAATAACCGATGAATATTTTCAGAGAGTAACACAAGCTCTTATCATGCGACTCAGACAGCACGAGGAGACCGTAGCTCGAGATGGTGAGTTAACTTATTGTTACTTTTCTGTCTCATAAAAGCACTCCAGCCTTTATGACAACAATATTTTGGTGTGCTCTATTACAGGAGGATCGGGGCTATCTGGAATGAGGCAGCGAGATTTAATACAATGGTACGTAGGGCAACAGAACGAGAAAAATAATTATAGTTCCATAGAAGAAGCGGCAGCTGAAGTTTCAAAACTAAAAGCCATCATTGAAGTAAGCTCATCATCTCTGTATCTCTATCTGTATTTTTAACAACTTGGTCAAGACAGTTAACATGTTGGTTTTCGGCCGATGGCAGAGTCTGATAAGAAGAGAAGGTCATTTGATAGTCGTATACGATGGAAGTGAAGAAGCTGCGGCAGACGACGAGGGACGACCCAACAAATCATCAAGAAATGACAGAGTTTTAGCCGTTGCTCCTAATTATGCCATAGACTAATTTCTTTGGTATCTCAATCTGAATCAAAATCCCAACTGACCCTCCAACCTGTTTGTTTGTCGAGCAATTTCTTACTTTCCCTGCAGATTTTCGTCCACTTTGTCTCATATTTCCATGACAGCTAGCTCAATCAAGCCTTGTCACTTTGGCAGCTGCTTCAATTTGCATAAAGTATTCATTCGTTGCCTGAAATTATATATAAATACTTTTTCCTACATTCCTCCCTGGGGGTGCACCTTAAATTAATATGTTCACAATGGGGACGTGCCAACAACCACAAACAGAACCACATAGACAGAGAACAGGACACATGCAATTTGAAATGTAAACGGAGCTAAAAGATTTGAATGTGAACATGCAGAATTGAGAGGAGTAGGAGGTGGTGATTTCTTGTACCAATGGAAGAAACAGCTAAGCCATGTGGTGAGGAGGAGGAGGTATACCCCACCATGTGTCCCTGCCATGCTTTTCACATCCACCATTCATCACGGAGCATACCCTAGCTGGTTTCCATATCGTTGGTAAGTATGTCGCTAGGTCTAGGGCTTTATAACTTAAAGACCATAACATGCAATTACAGGTCACCCTCCAAACCAAAGCCATATACATATGACCATGGAACCCACTTTAGATATTTTTGCTAGCTAGCTGTTGGGACTGCAACGTCCCTCTTCTCAAATATTTTTTTTTCTTTCAAAATTCATCTCTCTAACGTTGACTGTTTCATGTTGTTGTCTGGTGTATACTCGTTGTATGTACTCTTTATCACCTCTGGATACATGATTCGACCAGTTAGGGTTATTTCAGGTACGATGAGGAAAATATACTCTTCTGCTTCCTGCCAGCAACTATCTAGGGTTTCTAATTAAATGATGATGATGATGATGATGATGATGATGATGATGATGATGATGATGATGATGATGATGATGATGATGATGATGATGATTGGGGCTGATAGGCTGGAAGACTGACTGGCGAAGCAGTAGTAGAGAGTACAGTTGGAATGAGTTGGACTTGGATATTATTTTATCTGTCTTGTTTTGCTTTAAAAGCAATAAACAAGGTGAGAGATGCCAACAAGCAAAAGACAACATCATCATTCATACATTAAATATTTGATTTGAGTATGATAATGCTTGATTGCTTACCTTCTGTAATCAGCAATCTCATATTAGGGTTTTCGTCAAATTAAATGAAAGATGAGTTTAAAGCAACATCATGACGTAATACTCGAGAGCTAAGCGCATCCAAACTTGGCCCGCGGAGATAATATGATTGAAAGATTCATCCAATTGAGATTTTTAGTCCTTTGGAACTCTCATAAATAAATACCATTTAAGAGGTGTTTTCAAGAGAGTGAGTAAACCCTAACATCTCTCATAAATGAAAACATCATAAAACCTTCATTTAGCATTTAATTTGGAACCTTAATTTATTTAAACTTCACTTCATCCACAGTCACAAGTCACTTTTGCCACCAAATGGAACACATCATAGAATCAGACAAAAAGCATATATTTGATTCTTCCCACTATGATTGCTTGCCTCCCTGGATCTCTTCCATTAGCACCCACTCAACATTCATCATCATCATCATCATCATCATCATCATCATCATCATCATCATCATCATGAATGATTTTTTACTAATAAGGAAAACTTGGTAGCTAATTCCTTGGTTATTTTATCTTTAGGGTGACCTGTTCTTCCCTTCTTTGATTGATATATGACATATAGCTGCTCCAACATTTCATTTTACACCCAATAATACCAACTCTCCCTCTCTCTATCTGCATTCTCTCTCTCTCTAGTTTCTTTGCACACTCTCTCTTCCTTCTTTTTGACAAGTACTACTTTGAATCCATAATGGGTTACTGGCAAACCAAGGTCCTCCCCAAGATCAAGAAGGTCTTCGACACCAAGGCCGCCGCCACCAAAAAAGCTGCCGCTGCTGAGGCCGTCAAGTCCTTTGACGACTCCAAGGTACATACAACATCTTCTAACTTGACTTTATCCGACACAATATTCTGCAATCTAATTCATTTTTGGGTTGTGAATAGGAGGAAATCAATAAGGAGTTTGAAGAGAAAAAGAGTGAGCTGCAGCCTAAGGTTGTTGAGATATATGAAGCCACTTCACCTAAACTCAAGGTACAATAATTACTCTCAGTCTATAAATGAATCTTCATGTTGGAGAAACAGGACAACAATCGTAAACACTCTGTAATTCTCTTGTCTTGATTCACAGACTCTAGTCAAGGAGCCCAAGGAAGCCGGGCTGAAGAAAAACTCCTCTGATGTCCAGAAATTCCTCGATGAGCTTGTCAAGATCGGTATGGACCATCTCAAGTCTTTCATGTTTTACACCACTAGATCTGATAAATTAACATTCATGGAGTTGGTTTTTGGAATTCGATAAATATTCTCGTTTACACATCTATATAAATTAAAGTCATGATGGTATAATCCAACATATATTAACATCTCTTTCATTTATCGGCCGATGTGAGACAAATTCTCAAGTACTTATACTCAACAGGTAGTTATGATTTTTTTTTTGTACTGAATGAATTTTGTTGTGTAGAATTCCCCGGGGCGAAACTGGCATCGGAAACATTTACCAATTTTGGGGCCTCATACGCATCAGGGCCAGTTTTATTTGTGTTTGAGAAGGTCTCAACATTCATCGTGACCGAGGAGAAGCCAGCCGAAGCCCCAGCAGAAGAGCCAGCCGCCACCAGCACTGAGAAAGAGATCATTGTGGAGGCAACCAAGGAAGAGACCTCCACCACCACCACCACAGCTGAAACAGTGGTTGAGAAGACGCTGGAGCCGGAGGCTCTAGCTCCTGCTCCAGCCCCAGCGGCCGAGCCAACTAAGGCTGCCTAGTAAGCGACTACAATTATGATGAATTCTTCTTCAGTATACACCAATCATGTTTTCCAACAAATTATACTTGAACTTGTATGGCTGTTTTCGAGCTGATGGGTCACTCGGGTATCAATCATATAACTTCACTTATCATTTGTTTGGATTCTGATTGTACTGAGTATGTGAAAAAAATGTTATGTCAGTGCAAAAACGGTTATTTGTTATTCTTTGTAATTACATTTTCTGTATCATTTTCTTGTCGGATTGATTTTGTTGTAACTTCTCAAATATTGTGTAAGAAAAAAAGTTGGTGTGCATTTCAGTTTATACAACACTCTTACTAGTCTTGTTTCTCCATTTTCAGCTAACAGGTTCAATCAACACAAATGCCGCATTTTTTAGGTTTTGTTTCGCTAACGGATATAAAACTTAAACCTACGATAATCCTTAAAATGACATGAATATTTTCATTTAAACACGTCTTTCGTGCATTTAGAATTTACAACATATATGATACTGTTGAGTATCGTATCGTATCGTACAAAATCACTCATATAAGAATACAAGAGAAGAAACTCACTCAAGTAAAAATCACTCACACCTCAATCTTACCCATTCTTATTTTATGCAAGTGTCTAACACTCTTAAGACTCACTCATATGGTCATATTTATACTATAGCCTTCCCAAATGGAGGGTTTGTATCATTTTGATCCAATGACTATAACTAGCCTTTTTAGAAAATTCTACTTAATTATCTATTCTCTCATTTTCTCCACACTTCTCCATACTTTTCTAAAATAATCTTCTTCGTGGGTGGGACTTCTTTTCCTCGGATCATCTTCTTTTTGGGCTTTTATTTAATTTAAATAATTAGACATTAAAAAATTAATAATAACAAAGTAATCAATGTGGAATAGTGGAACTGATATCCAGTGGTTGTAGAAATTTTTGGAGTACGAGTAACTTCAGTTTGTATGCGTTCTGTATTAAGCCTCACACGATCCATAATCGCCTTCAAATTATTCCACTTTCCACAAAGACCGAATTAGTATTTTCTGTTGCTGTGTGTTAACGTGGCTGAATCCGTCATAGAAAAAAGTCATGGAGATATGCGTTGGCATTCTGAAAAAAGACTGACTATGATATACAAGACCATCAATGAATCAACAACTGTCTTAACTGCTGGCCAGCCAGCCATAATCCAACCATGTTTCTGCTGATCAAGGATACTAGAAAATTCTTGCAGACAAGGAGGAGAGAGTGGCTAAGAAGAGAATTATGAAGCTACGGAAAATCTTGTGCTGGTTATGGTTCATCAAACTCAACTACATACTGCAAAAATGATTAGGGTTTAGCATTTTTCTTGTAAAACTGTCAGAACAATACACCTTATCAAAATGCTATCTTTTGATTCATAGTTTCCAAATTATGAGAACATTATTTCGAAAAAAATTTCTGAATGTTATCAATTTAAAGTTTTGTTCCCAATCTGCCATCTTTTTCAAGTTTGTTTCTGAAATGTCACATTTTTTACAAACCGCTACTGAATTTCCAAGTTCTACAATGTCACAAATCGCTATTCCCAGTAGCGATTTGTCAAAATTCATGAGACATCAGCGCCATATCAACGCTGATGTGTGCAAGAAAAATTAAAATTATTGACAAATCACTACTCTTTGTTAAAATTATGACATTTCGGAAATAAACTTCAAAAATATGATAAATGGGACTCGAAACTTTGAATTTGTGGCATTCAAAATACAATTTCCATTATTTCCTACCCTACAAATTGGCCTCCTTCATAAACCTCTCCAAACTTCCAATTCTTAGGTGCAACATCAATGCTGTCCACCACCTTCCCATCACTTGACCCGACCCGAAACGACAGACTTTGGCCCGACAGATCGATCCTTTCAGGAGTGACCCAACGCTGATCATCCCCATTTATCATATCCAACCACCCGGCCGCTGACCCTTTAATCTTCAGATCCACCACATCCCCAGCCCCGGCCACATTGTACACCAGAGCACCCACAATGCCTCCACTTCCTAAAACTCTGAACCGGATACCTCCTTTTCTGACGCACGCCACTCGCCTGAATTGAACCGGTACAACGGCGGCTTGATCGCCGGAAATGGATCGGAAAACAGAGGTGGGGAGCTCAAAATGCTTCTTGGGTTTTACACACCAGTTTCTTGTGCCATTGAGGTAGCTGGGAGAGCAGGAGGCTGCTGCGGTGACTTGGATTGTTTTGTGCGAGCGAGCTGAGCTGCCACTGCATTTTAGTTCAAAGCACGCGCCGCAGGTCTTCCCGCCGCCGTACATGGCTGAGCTCACCGCCGCGGTCTTGTCTCGGTACTCTGTCTGATTCTCAAAACCGCAACCTGCCAAGTCTGAGAAGGCGGCGATTGCTTAAAGAGTAATGCTACATTCCCAAAAATAAAATTGCCAGTTTTATCAGTACCTTGGCCGTTGAACGTGGATGTAGCAGTTGCCGAGTCCCATTCGCCGCCCTGAACTGAAACCCACGACAGCGCGACCACCATGGGCAATACTAGAAAAACAGGTTGGCGAGAAGTGGAAGAAGAAGAAGAAGCCATCTTAGAAGGCTATCGGAGACGAAAATGTGAGAAGAAGAAGAAGTACCGACTTGGGAGCTCAGTGTGATTGATTTTGTAAACAGTGATTATGGTTAGATTTTGTAGATGTTTCTAACAAGTTGAAGGTCCAATTTGAAAATACTGGTTTTTGGATAGTGAAATTTTTTGTGTCATATTTTTTTTATTTGATTCATGATTAATTTGGAATAAATGTACTATTTGACCCTATTTTCAAACTTAGTTTACACCCTTTTTTTTTTCTTTCTTCAACTTAAACCGTATTCTTTTGTACTTAAATTTTAAGTAGTTAAATTAAGTATTTAAGTACATTCCTGCATGTATACATAACGTCTTTCATCACCACCACTATTTATCACCGCCATTATTCATCACCACCACTATCCATCACAACCACCACTATCCATTAGAACCACCACCATTTTATCACCACCACCACCACCCTAACACCATTCATCACCACCACCACTTTCATCACCATCATCACCACCACCACCACCACTATTCATCACCGACACTATTCATCAAAACCACCATTATTCATCACTACCACCACTATTCATCACAAACACCATTATTCACCACCACCCCCACTATTCATCACCACCACCACTATTCACTAAGAGGTTGTGGTGGATGGTGGTGGGTTGTGGTGGTCGTAGTGGTGGGTTGTGGTGGCGATGATGGTGGTGGTGGTGGGTTATTGTGGTGGTGGTGGGCTGGTGGCGGTGGTGGGTTGTGGTGGTTGTGGTGGTGGTGTTGGGTTCTTGTTCTGATGGTGGTGGTGTTTGGTTGTGGTGGTGGTGGTGGTGGGTTATTGTTGTGATGGTGGTGGTGTTTGGTTGTGGTGGTGGTGGGATTGTTGTGATGGTGGTGGGGTTGTTGTGATAGTGGCGGTGGGTTGTGGTGGTGGTGAGTGGTGGTGGTGGGTTGTGGTGAGTGGTGGTGGTGGCGGGGTGGGTTATGTGGTGGTGGGTTGTTGTAATGGTGGTAGTGGTGATGGGTTGTGGTGGCGATTGTTGTGGTGGCGATGGTGGTGATGGATTGTTGTGGTGATAGTGATGGGTGTTGTGATGGTGGTGGTGGGTTTTTGTGGTGGTGGTTGTGGAAATAATAATTTAAGTACTTAAATTAAGTTAAATAGATTTAAGATCATTCAAGTAAAATTAAGTATTTAAATAATTGATTTAAGGTCAAAAGAACCGATCCTTAATTTTCAATTCATCATATTTTTTTTTGTGGCCTTGTTCCAAAACCCGCTTTTAACACAACACTAATCTTAAACACGCCTTGATCCATCGTGACACCGATGTGGCCAGTTGACAATACTTGTCTTATTAGCGCTTTTCTTAAACATCGCTTTTAAATGACTTTTGTCGGCCAGCGGCTCTGCTCAATAAAAAGCATTGAAAGAGCTTGTCAAACGCTTTATAGTGAGAACTGAGAAGTGTTTCATGACAGCGTTCTTAAAGCAGTTCATCAATTTTAATGTATTATATCTTTCTTTTTTTTAATATATTTTTTATTCCCTTAAGAATCGAATTCTAATCACTGAAATGTTTGACGTTTCTTTTTATCATTTGACTATCATTAAACCACAATAGTTTCAATATGAACACACATACGATCATACGTTTCATTCTAAAAGCAGTAATAAAACCATATGATTTTATGAGTGAAAGAAAGCTGGTTGAGTAATATTTAACACACTTGTTTCATTTATCACTATATTGTATTCCCTTAAACCAGAAATATTTATTAAATCATACACTGATTAATGAGATTATTGCGTGTCGTTTACAAATAATTATAAAAATGGATATAAATGTTTGCATGGGGAAGTTAAAGGTGAAAACCAACCCAACACGTGAATTATAAAAACCCTAAAATGACACAAGCATTGAGTAGCAAAGAAGATTTTTATTCGATAAAATTAATTTTGGTTGACATCAACTGCAAGGAAGCCAAAAAGTTACTAGTAAAATTCGTCGTCAGATTCCTCATCCCAAAAGCTTTCATGCGCATTAGTTGCAGGAGGATCGGCCGAACTGGTTGGTGGATCGACAGGGTCAGCACTTGCCGGAGGATCGGCCTCGCATTCATCACTTTCCGGAGGATCGGCCGGATTGGTTGGTGGCTGGACAGGGTCATCACTCTTCGGAGGATCAGCCGGACTGGTCGGTGGCTGGACAGGGTCATCACTCTTCGGAGGATCAGCCGGACTGGTCGGTGGCTGAACAGGGTCATCACTCTTTGGAGGATCAGCCGGACTGGTCGGTGGCTGAATAGGGTCATCACTCTTCGGAGGATCAACCGGTCTAGTCGGTGGCTGAACAGGGTCATCACTCTTCGGAGGATCAACCGGACTGGTGGGTGGCTGAACAGGGTCATCGCTCTTCGGAGGGTCAGCTGGACTGCTGGGCGGCTGAACAGGGTCATCACTCTTCGGAGGATCAGCTGGACTGCTGGGCGGCTGGTCGGAAGGCGGTTGGGCCGGTGGACTAGGAGGATCTGCACTAGAATCTTTCTTACAATTCACCTTACAAAAACATTTCTTACTCTTGCCATGTTTGGATTTCCGACATTTTCCCTTTTTATGTCCTTCTTTCTTGCATGCTTTCTTGCACACGGAATTTACGCACCTCCCATTTAAATAAAGCACACTTCTCTTTTTACATTTTTTTTTACTATCCACCTCGACGCTGTTAATTTCATCAAACTCATCTTCAAGCTCACTAAACTCATCCAACTCATAGATTTCGTCCACGACATCATCCGGACTAGTTGGTGGAAGAGCAGGGCCATCGCTCGTCGGAGGATCAGCCGGACTGGTTGGTGGAAGAGCAGGACCGTCACTCGTCGGAGGATCGGCTGGACTGGTGGGTGGCTGAACAGGGTCATCACTAGTCGGAGGATCAGCCGGACTGGTGGGTGGCTGGTCGGAAGGCGATTGGGCAGGTGGAACAACACCCGAATCACTAGGAGGATCTGCACTAGAATCTTTCTTACAATCCACGGAACAATAACATCTCTTATTCTTATCATGTTCGGATTTCCGACATTTTCCCTTTCCATGTCCTTCTTTCTTGCATGATTTCTTGCACACGGATTGTATGCACCTCCCATTAACGTAAAGCTCACTTCTCTTTCTACATTTTTTTGTATTAGCTACATCAACTTGATAAAAATCACCCACATCATCAACATCAACGTCATCATCAAAGTCATCAAACTCAACTATGTCATCGATTTCTTCCACATCGCTAGCCCGCATCGTCTCCACTGCAACAAAAAAAGTAATAAAAAAACATCAAGCGAGAACAAAAATGTGAACTTGATATATTTCATGCAACAAAAAAAAAAACCCAGAACAAATAAATTTAAGCTGAGTTTGATACTCACATGAAGAGATGACAATAAGCATCAAAGCAAGGATCCCAATAACTTTAGTCCTCATTTTTGCTAGTGTATATCCTCTTCACTCTACATCGATGGTATTTATAGGTAAATAAACCAAATGGTTTTGCATTAAAAAAAAACGTGCGATTTTATTTTAGTCAAGAAGGAGGAGACTAAAAGTGGGATTCATTCTTCCCATGGATGATCAAATGTGTTTTCAAAAAATTAACATCGAATTCATCTTTTTCCCATATTCTAATTAATGTTATTTTCTTAAAATAGATATTCATTTCTCAAATTTTCCTTTACTATACGATGGACCGGAAACATGGCTTTGATGGTTCTTTGTGCAGAGATGAATTACCATTTATGCTTTTAGTAGTTAATTCATAGTCATTGTCAGGTTACTGAAATGTATGACGTCTCTTTTGCCGCTAGATCATGCACTGATGGACTTTTTAGTAGTTAACTGGATGCAATGGTTAACAATTTTCGAAAATGATGTAATACCATGAAGACCTAAGTTTATGTATTTATTATCGTACATGGTATGTACTTGGACAAGTTCCATTTCTCATAATAATTTATTTGATTAAAAAATACCAAAAAGTCAATTCGTTGGAAAAAAGTATTGTGGTTTGAGGTAAATAGAGATATTAAAAACAATTAATATAATTTTTTGAAAAATGAAATCAATTGCTATTTATGGACAACTTTAACTTTTACTAGAAAAAGTATGAAATATATTGCACTATGTTTAAATGTGGCACTATTTTTACTTTTCATAATTAACACGCTAGAAAAACAGCTTGGCGAGAGGGTGAATAATAAGCCATCTTAGAAGGCTAAAACTGGCCATCCATGCACCTTCACATTAAAGTTCTAAATTTTAAAAATCCTAGACATCAACGTGTTAGGTCAATTTGGATACATAAACGACAAAGACTATAATGTCGGTTAAGCCTGATCTCATACGATCTCTTACGAGATACATTTTGGGTACTCACTTAACGTCTATCGCATTAGGTCCTTAGGCAACAATATTATGGTTGTCGCTTAATACATGTCACCTAATACATCTTATTTGACAGATTAATTTAAGATGTATGTCTTATGTGACATGTACGTATACGATAATTTCAAACTGTGTCACATTAGATGTATTCTGGCGTAGTAATTTTAGATATTAGGAATTTGTTTGATTTATGAGCTATGTTTAGTATCGATAGGATAAACACACGTCAAAAAAGCTTGTTCAAAACTAAATAAATAAAGCAGCTATTTTAAGCTGGTTTTTGAGTTTCCTCGCTAAAGGTACTTGGTTTTGTCGCTGAAACAAATGAGGTTCGTGCTGAAGACCAAGGGAAAGTAATCTCAGAGAATGGGTGAACGCCACGTGGAGGCGCGAAGCTGGCATAGTTTAATTGAAATCAAAGGGCTAAGATTAGCTTGATCGGACATCCAAAATCAATCTGGTGATTCAGCTCTTGTGAAAAAGCATCCAAGTTGAAATCAGGGCTCATTTGGACGAAGACTTCTCTCGAATTGGAGTTTCAAATCAGAGCTCAATGTGGATGTAGACTGTTAACTAGAATCACAGTAAATCGTTTTAGCACTGTTCGATTCTTTTCACAGTTATTGTTTGATTAATTTGGGTTTATGGTTTGATGACGTTCATTACGCTCCAAATATGGTTTATCTTCAAAGTTTGATTATATAAATTCGATTATTTGAAAGTTCTTGATTTTAAAAGTAAATATATTTACAATAATCCTTAAGAGACACAAGCATAAAGGGTGGCAAAGAGGACTTTTATTCTAAAATATGAATTTTGTTCGACATTAAAAGTCCAAAAAAATTACTAGTAAAATTCGTTCTCATATTCCTCTTTCCAAAAGCTTTCATGTTCATCACTTGCCGGAGAATCGGCCGGACTGGTTGGTGGATAGGCAGGCTCATCACTTACTGGAGAATCGGCCGGTATGCTTGGTGGATGGGCAGACGCATCACTTGCTGGAGAATCAGCCGGTATGCTTGGTGGATGGGCAGGCTCATTACTTGCTGGAGAATCGGCCGGACCGCTTGGCGGATGGGCAGGCTCATCACTTGCTGGAGAATGGGCCGGACCGCTTGGCGGATGGGCAGGCTCATCACTTGCTGGAGGATGGGCCGGACCGCTTGGCGGATGGGCAGGCTGATCACTTGTTGGAGGATGGACCGGACCGCTTGGCGAATGAGCAGGCTCATCACTTGCCGGAGGATCGGCCGGACTACTGGGTGGATCTGCACTAGGATCTTTTTTACAATCCACATAACAATAACACCTCTTAACCTTGTCATGTTTCGATTTCCTACATTTCCCCTTTTCATGTCCTTCCTGCTTGCATGATTTCTCACACTCGGATCTTAAGCACCGCCCCTTAATATAAAGGTCACTTTTCTTTCTACATTTTCTTTTATCCACCTCGATTCCACCAATTTCATGAAACTCATCTTCAACTTCACTAAACTCATCCATCTCATTCATTTCTTCCGCTTCATTACCCCGCACAGTCTCCACTACAAAAAAAAAGATGCAACACGTCCCATAAAAAACATCAACTGTAAAACCCAATTGCCTTGATCTATTTCATGCAAATATTTTACACACAAGAAAACCAGGGAAAGAAATTGAAACTAAAAAAACACTAAGTTTGATGCTCACATGAAGATATCACAATGAGCATCAAAGCAAGGATCCCGACAAATTTAGTCCTCATTTTTGCTACTGTATATCCTCTTCACTCAAATCGATGGTATTTATAGGTAAGAAAACAATTGGTTTTTTTGCACTTAAAAAAAAAGCATATATAATTTCATTTTTGTCCGAGAAGGAGAAGACTAAAAGTGAGATTTTCTTTTCATGGATTACCAAAAATTAACATCAATTTCATCTTTTACAAATCATTTAAAATTGATATTCATTTCTCAACTTTTCAAAAATGGTTTTAATAGTTATTTGTGGATGGCATGGAGAAGTGAATTACCATTTATGCTTTTAGATAAAAGTGTGCAATTCTTTACAATTTTAGAAAATGATATAATATAATGAAAACCAACTTTAATGCAATTATTCTCTTAAATGGAATTGTGCTTTAACAAGTTCCATTTTTATAAAATATTTTAAATACAAAAGTTACTCAATTCATCCAAAAAAGTTATTTTTGTTTGAGGTAGAAGGACATATTAAAAGAAAGAAAATAAGAAGTTAAATAAAATTAGAAAAATGAGATTGTTGCTTTTATGGATACGTTTTACTTTTACAAGAAAAAATATAAAATATGTTTTCTATTAACTTTTAATTAAAAGGTGGGATATTGCAAAAAGTTTAAAGTTGCTATCATTTTACTATTTCTTATTTAACACACTTATTTTATTTATCATTCATTATATTTTATTCCCTTAATTAAGAAATAATTTTAGTCAAAATTTATATATATATCTTCATAAGGTCAGGATATTTTGAGACGGACAATACTTTTAAACCGCGAGACGAATCATCCCGCGTTGATTTAATTTGATCTAATGGTTGTGATTAAAAGTATGTTTTAGTCATTTAATTAATCATAAATGCAATAAATAGATAATTTTACATAGGTAAAATATACCTTATTTAACTTCTTTTTAATATATGCTGACCTTAAATATCTAGAAATTTTCATTATAATAATTACATTATAAAAATATACTTTGTTAAAAACAATGCACTTCACAATATTTAAATATGTACTCAACAATAGTTTTTTGTTCTCAGTTTAGGGAGCGTGACGTCATCATATATACCATCTGTAATGCTGTGTTATTGCATTTGGTCTTCCAAACCCTAAATCTAAGAGCAAGGAAAACAAAGTCAGATGCAGATGCAACTGTTCTTGTTTGTGGTTTAAGCAATAAGGTTGTTTTATTCAGAACAGAAATTTAGGGTTTAGTGTTCCTAAGAAATGTCTTGTTGCCTTAAAACTTGTGTTTTAAGCCATCCATGTCGTCGCACTCCGTCAGGCCTGGTTCCAACGCTCTCTTCTCCGGCGCATTGTTTAGCGAATCAACAAATATTTCTATTAGATATTACGATTAATTTAATTGGGACCGAATATGTAATTTAGATAATTGTATGTGCTATTATTGTGATAAGTTTGAATAATGTGATCTAATCTTTTTAGAAGCTTATCTGGTATAATTTTAGTGGTAGAATATATTGTGTATATACCTAGAGATAATTATGATATTATTTGAAACACCTAGAGATAGACATACGATTGGAATCAGGTACATTTTATTTTGCAGTAATCAAACATGCTTAATTATTCTGGTATGAATTTGATTCTGTAATTCGTTTTCGCTGCCAATAATTTCAATCCAACATTTTTTTTTTTGCTCTAACCAGTTCCCAACATGCATGTTTAAGTCATGTAATTGTTCAGAAAACACTTCCTCACATTATGTTGCATGCATTAACATTTTCTTCACTGAACATATGAAACCTCTGATCATCCATGATCGCCAAATGAGGCATGTTGCTTAAGGACCCTTGCGCGTTTTCATTACATCCATGAACATAGTAGTTGTAGGTAAGGTCAAAGGTTGTCTGGTCCAGATATTGGGAAGCAAATGCATGATGCTGGCTGTCATATGGGGAAGGCCAGAACTCAGCCTTCCTCACAGCTCTCCTCGCAGCCTTTAGAACCTCTCTCCGGTCCAGATATCCGGTGACTGTAACCTTCTGGCTGTCCAAGTCTATCTCCAAGGTCCTAACTCCTGTCAGCCGACAAAAACATTGGAACTATGAAATGAGGTATTATTAGGGTTTGTTTAGGGTTTAGGGTTTGGGGGAGTTAGGGTTCTTACCATCCAACTGGGAGAGGGCTTTTCTGACTCGATCCTCGCAGCCTTTGCAATCAATTTGGACCAGAAGCTCCACAATCTGCCACGCAAAATTTGAATTAAAACTCAGTTAGGGCTGGCCATGAAAAGGGTCCAGAAAACCTTGAAGTATGAACTACTTACAGAAGAAGCATTTCTAATCCTACTGGAGGAAGTTGGACGCCAGAAGGCCATTTAGGGTTCAAAAATGAGACAATGGTAGCTAGAATGATACTAGTGCAAATGATTGGGGGAGAAGACATGACTGACATGCTTTTATACGCGCATGACTTGCGGCGCAAGCTGTCTAATCAAGCTGTTTAAGCGAGCGAGTGAGACACGGTTTAATGTTGAATTCGATACCATGTTCATGTTTTCTGGGAAAACATAGGATGACAGCCAATTGGCGTGCCTCAGTTAGATTTCACATATTACCAGTAACGCTATATTCACCTGCATTTACCACCTGAACTGAAACTCATATGAATTGAAATCGACTCAAATAAATAAGTAATTAGTTTTAAGTCACTGAAAATAGCTGAATTTAAGGCCATAAATTTTAAGTTCAATAAAACATACCCTTCATTTTTTGTGTGTATATTCATAAATATATATTATTTATTATTACTTAATATGAGACAATTATAAATGGGAGATCGTCAAAAAGTTGGTACATATCTATTCTGGCGCAGAAGTTAAATGTAATCATTCGTTAAGCTGTTTTTTTTTTGACGTGTGAATGAGAAGCTGTGATGCATGGCTGGATATGCAAGAGGTTGCTTGAGATTCAAGATGAATAAGCTGTACACAGCTTTGTGGAGCTGTCAGACATGAGTACAAAAAAGTTGAATCTTTTGGATCACAGTAAGCTAATTGAGGTTGCCAGAATGACTTATCATATGAATGAATTCACAATGAAAATTATTACAATATCTTTCCTGATAGATTGGAAAACTTAGTAAACGCACAAAAGCAGATAACTTGTCGGAGGAACAAACGTCATCATGAGACGCAATCTATCCCCATGTTCCTGACCTGAACCTCTAGCAAAACTTTGTCAACACGAGGCGTAGCGGAGGAAATACCATTCACTCAGATGGAACCGTTATTGCTCAAGGCATACACTGACCTATCCGATCATTATCTGAAGAGCCTCTGTGTGGATTTGGCAGGTATTTTGCCTTCATGCTTTAGCCTGCGATATGCCTCTCTCATGTGACATGGTCTAATGGGGCCAGATTCATTGCGCTCAGTCATAACGATTCGAGCTGAATTGGAACGTCATCACCAACTTCAGTGTCACAGTATCATTTCAGAAAAAGTTATAGTGAAGTATACCATGATGATCATACAAAGCAAGTTGTGATACTTTGTGCTGTAAAATCAAAAGGCGGAGATTCAATCAAATGAACTTACCTGCTTCCACAAGCTCACCCACAAAAATCTTTGCAATTCCGCACACCACGATTTGAGTGGGTGAAGGTATTTTCTGATTTCCAGTTATGCTAGCCAACAACTGCATTATGAAAGAAAGAATGCAGACTGAGAATATGAACTACCAAAGTCGCAATTTGGCAACAACCTTTTAATGGAACTAATATCAAAAATTTCAGTAATCCCCAAGTTCGATAAGATGCAATACTAAGAGACTCCTTAAATAACAAGCCAGTAATATTGGTCCTTAAATTTATTTAGTTCACCATTGTGTTTCATTAGAACCTTCATCGGCAATATAAATTGAACAAAAAGTTTCACTGGGCTTTTTCACCATTAAGTCAAATGACTTAAAGAAGGATTCAGCATGTGTGTGTATAGAGTGAAAACAAATCTATCGACTTCATTTTTGAAAGTATCCTGAATTTAATTCTCAGAGCTTTTACTATATATTGCCAAAATACAAAGTTTATCTTTTTTTCTTTGATCCTCCTAAAATTTTCGGTAACTGCAACCATTTAATTTCCCAGACTATATTCTACTACCATCTGCACAAGAAAAACTTAATTCAAATGTCTCAGAGGACAGACCTTTTTCATGTTGCTCTTCTGAAATCCTGATCTCCGGAAAGACTCATACCTATTCATTTGCTCTTCTGTAAACTGCGACAAAATTGCCCTGGAAAATGATAAGTGACTCTGTCACTAGGAGATAGGAATTTTTGAATCGACAAACAACCATAGTTCTTATATAGCAAGCAACAGCTAATTCTTACATTTCAAATACATTATCTGTAACTAAGTCGTGGGAGCTAAAGATACATGGTCCAGTGAAGACATGAACCATAAGCAAGTTATGAGCGTCCACTTAAACTATAAATGAAATCAACATAGGTAATGACTATTTTACGAATTTAAGATCTATGAACTTCTTCATGAAAATAGATAGTTCTGAAAGCCATGCTTTTACTTTCAGCGACCAGCAACATCCCTTTCTCTTTTACTGAAAACAGAAGTTGCAATGCAAGCAGAAAACTTTAAATAAAAAGGACACCCATTCCTAAATACTCTGCTCTAGTTTTCACACTCAATTTTTGTACAACTGAACTCGCATATGCTGAATGCGGTATATTACTCTTTTGACTCAGAATATAACTATTACGAGGCAGGGTCTGGTGAAATCCAATCTCGACTGAAAAAAAAGAAAATTGTTTGGATCGCTTGATTTGATTGATAAGATTAATTCGTCAAAATCACGTAACCTGCACATAGATTTAATCTTAAATGTTGAATCAAACGATACAATAACTCATATACAATTATCATGTTTTCCATTTAATTCACATATTTTCATTTAAAGCACTTCCTAAGCAATAAACTTATAACTAAAGACCCGCTCATCATGATTTAACACACCCATCTCCTCTCATATAACCACGTCACATAATACAACTAATTCATAAACATATGATACAAGGATACTCACTGCATCTTGGCCATCTTATCAGGGTCACTATTGGGAGCCAACTTTCCAAGCTCAACATCCACGTTATCCTCCTCTTCCTCCTCTTCATCTTCTTTGGCCTTACTGGCTGACACATTAACTCCTGTGCCCTTTGAAACATCCTTTGAGTCTGACTGTTTTGCAGTATTCGGATTATCACTTTCATATCCATAATCATAATCATCATCTGGCCCGTTATCAGCTAGTGGCTTGGTGTGTGCTTGGGTGCCTGTCGCATCAGGCCCAACCGGAGAATCAGGAGGTAAATCACCTTCCTCATTAAAAGATGTTTCAAATGGATCTTTCGACGGCTTCATTCCCTTCACCTTCTTTTTTATTACTGGTTGAAGCAAAATCACTCATCAAATTGCATTCAACTGAAAAAAATACATTTGTTCTAAACATGTTGCCCAATGTCTACTGGTCAGCAACATAGACAACTCTTCGAAACATGTAAATATAAACTACACAAACAATTCAAACAGCCCACCTCCGAATTCGTTCCCGGAATTAAAAAATCTCAAAGAGGCCTCAGCATTTAGATCACTCCAACAATTGAAACAAAACAAAAACACATACTGCCGAGTAAAACTACGCGAGTTACAAAGCCCTAATTTTGACAAACCAAAACAAAATTCAGATCGGAACAAAACTAAAGATACAATTGGATGCAAGCTAGGGAACCAAATGTATCAAATACCAGAATATTGAGGATGGCGAGAGTCGACATCGACTGGGAATCTCGGAATCTCGCCGTTTCTGATGAAATTTCCAGACTGGAATTCTTGAAGTTTGTGATTAGGGTTTATATACACGTCGTTTCTTGGTTCGGTTGAGTTTCAACTGTCGGTTTAACCATTAGTGGTTGGACCGGTTGATGTCGGACCGGTTCAATTAGTCGTCGTCTCTCTGCTCGTTGTCGCGACCGAGAGACACCGACTCATCGGCACGCACCGCCTCACTTTCGTGAAGCTCCCGAGAACCCCAAGTCGAAGTTACCAAGGGAATTCAGAATTACGGCCAGGTAGGGTTTTATAAGATCTGTTTTTGAAGTGATTTATATGTCAAATTAGGGTTTCCCAAAGTTATGTAATTTTTGTGAATTGAAATATGCGTTGTAGGTCGCAGTAGTTATGGCGGATGGATACTGGAATCGACAGTCTCAAATTCCGGCTCCGGGCTTCGCCAAGAGACCCAGGATTGAATACGGTATGTAGTTTGGTCATACTGAGATTTTAGTTTCATATTTTGCAAGTAAAGTGGATTTTCTATATTGAGTTTTTGTGAGAAAAAATGATGTTCAGGGGAAATCAGACATTTATTTGGAGAGTAAGATACAGTATCATTCGGTTTTATGCGCAGCCTTTAGGAAACAAGAAAGTTAGACGATATGAATTTTAGTGGCCAATCTACCTATTGAGCATACTTCACTATTAGAAAGGGGTAATCTCAAAATGAATTAAGATCAGTGCGCCCTATATCTATTTCTAAGACCACCAGTTTAAGTCTGCGGTCAGTAGATAGTTAGAGGTGGTAGCGGTGCGTAGCTTTTTCATTTTGAAGATTCTAGAATTTTAGAAAATTGTAATCTTTCCTCGAGTTACAACGACTGGTGTATCTTATTGATAAGATAGTATTTTATAGAAGGTTATGTGTGCTCTTGTGTCTCGACGATGAAAATTAGCACCGATAGTTGATGGTCTCCTATTCGCAATGTACTCAGAAAGCACTCCACCCAATATTAAACTGTTAAGTATGGTTTTTTATTTCAGATTCTCTTTTTCTTGTTATAGTTGGTTACACTGTGAATTGGTTTGTTATGGTTTCTTTAATCTTTGTTGACGTGTGCATCAAATATTATGTTTAAAATAAGATTTTTGCTCCACCTAAGGAGGTGGAAGGTCCTCATTATCATGGGTTTCTGTGTGAAGTGAAGCTCATGTACTTACTTCAAGCTAACTTATAATTTTGTGGAGCTGCTGCTCCTTATAACCATAGATGCTACGCGACGGCTAAATATTTCATGTCATTTGTCAATATGAGTCTGCATATCCGTTTGAAGGTTTTAGTTAATATCTATCATTTCCATTGGTTTCTGGTCAAATATGTTCCGTAGAGTTCGTACGAGTTAGCAAACATGTGGATTTGTTCCCCCTGCCTCTACAGTTGCATTTACTAGACCATGCTTGATCTTTGTTATGTTGTGATGGAAGAATCAAACAGATTTATTTTGGATTATACATATATCCCTTTTTTTACCACCTAAACTCTCCTGCATATGCAAAGCTTGTGATTGAATCTAGAGAGTGGATCAAGTGAGTTTGGTTTTTGGTTTTCCTTTATTCATTTTGTTCCTTTTTTTTTGTTGCTTTTGAATTTGTAAAAGGATAAATTGCCTCTATAGGTTCAGAATTGAAGTATGTGTTTGAAGAGAGGGGACGAGATTGGTGTTAGGTGTAATGATATAATTGTCATTTAGGTTATAAAATGTGGTACTTTCTGATCTTATATTGTTGAATGAGGCCGATTATGGATTTGGTTACCGCATAATCTTTAGTGACGCTCTCTTTCCTTCGTGTATCTAAAATCTTACGAGCGACCAAACTTGATCGAATGTACTTGAAATCGAAAATCCTGGAAGCATCATCGTAACTATGCCTGATAGATCCACATTTTCAACGTACACAGAGATACCGCCGTCTGGAATGCCTTCAGGACATGAAACTTACAGCTATTTAACCAGGGATGATGATCGTGCTGGCTCTAAGATGGTTAAGGACACAAAAGCGATTGGATCTGCATATGATCGGTATCTTCAAAATGTGGGTACTTTGCATCGTCTGCGTTGTTTGGTTTGATAGAAGTCCACGGATGCGTTAAAAAACCTATCTTGTTTTCGTTAGCAACTCTCGAGTTTTTCGGCCACAGAAGCTGCATACAACGTACCTGCACTTGGAAAATCTGCTGGAATGTCTGGTCATCTAATGGAAGATCGCAGTCTCTTGGGTCGTTATGGTGTTATTTCAGATCCTGCGCCGAAGGGTCGAGGAAGCGACTTCGATATTCAACATCGTGCGGATGCAACTAATAAACCTGCTAAGGGAACGCTACCCCTGCCCCATGATGCTTCAAACACCATATACGTTGAGGGTTTGCCTTCCAACTGCACGAAAAGAGAAGTTGCGCGTATCCTTAATCTCTATGCTCTATTATGCGTATGTCATCTCTATTATTCAAATAGGTCATTTTCGCGTCTTTGTGTCCGTTAAATCACTCTTAGATATCTTCCGCCCATTTGTTGGATATAAAGAAGTGCGACTCGTCACCAAAGACTCTAAACACGTAAGTGTACTAATAGATAGATGGCGTTAGGAATTAAAATATTTGTTCTGGAACCTGTGGACTGCTATTCACTCTGCCGCTTCGCTTTGAATTCTGATTGGCTACTGGGATTGACCCCCTCTTTTTTTATTTTTTACTTTTTATCTTATACGTAAAGTGTAATTGTTCCAATGGATCTTGATATCTGCAAACATCGGATATATCTATCATAAGGGTACGCGTAATCTCCTGTATGGGCTGATCGTATGACTGTACTATGTACTTCTATGCTGCTTTACTATCACTTTATGCTTGACATTTTTCTACTTATCTGTTATGCAGCGTGGTGGTGACCCTCTCATTCTCTGCTTTGTGGATTTTGCTGACGCAGCCTGTGCAGCGACTGCTATGAGTGCATTACAGGGTAGGCATTTTTGTGTCACCTATTTCATGTTTTACTGTTGTAGATATGCCTTAGGCAGCCTCCCTGAGATGGCAATCCTTGTTAAGTATATATGGAATCTGCATTTTGAATGTACGGTTTGTTTTGCTGCAGGATATAAAATGGATGAGAATGATCCTGATTCCCGATGCATAAGGCTTGAGTTTTCTCGAAATCCAGGACCTAGATCTGGCACTGGCTCACGTGGCCGATAGTGTACACCATGAAAACCGAAGTATTCAGCATCTGATGTTCTTGCAGCATCTCATTACAGGTTTCAGACCTCTTGAAGTTCACATGTTGTGTCTCACTAGTTGTTGAGACTTTAAGTCACTTTAGTATCAGTATGGGAGCTGGGATTTCGCAGTGGTGTTTGGTCTTTGAAAGAACACCAAATCCCACAGCTTAATCCCAATTCAGATTCAGCTTGATCTTCCAACTGCATTCTACACTAAATGTGTTATATTCATCCGGCATCCTGTGTTTTCATGTTACTGTCAATTTATATGACAAAATCTGTAACTTTTTTTAGAACTTCATTTCTTTGTCATTTTGTTTGTTCTTATTTCTCAAATACGTCTAGGTCAATGTTTCTGGTGAGATGCATTCTTTTGTCCCTTTCCTTTCATTCCTAACTCCAGGCACATTTAGCTCGAACAAGCTGTCACTTGCAATATGCAGATTTATGTGGCCGCAAAAGTTGTAATCAAGGTGTGTTCGACTCAACTTTTATTTACTTCATGCTCTATAATTGCTGGCATGTGGGGTTAGGCTTCTATATATTTTTGAAGTATCAAAAGTAAAAGAAACTGATTTATTACAATTTAACGTTTTCATTGAATCTTAGGCATGCTTAATTCGTAATAGGTGGTTGGACAATTACTCCCTCTAGTTGGCCATTTATACTTTAGCAAATGATCAGGTAGATTTATAAATGAGAACATATCGCTAGTTTCATGGTTCATCACAACTCTGAAAAAATAGCTGTAGATGTTGTGCGGATTCTAAAGCTATAACATAATTTGCTGGTAGTAATGCCTGTCACGCCTTGTTTCAGTAATGGTTTTCGTCGATAGTTGCTGTGATGATACAAGTAGCACCTTTAATTCTAATATTTTTTCCATTCAAGAGAAAAATGTTAGAGTTAAGAACAAATCAAGTCGAGCATATCTACTGAACTTGGCGTCCAGTCACAACAAAATATGTAAGTTTAGAGTAGGATTTTCATGTATTTGTCTTGCCTATTGATAAAAACTTGCAAACTAAATTGTTCGCTCAAGCAAGTTGCAAACCATGGCAACTTACGGATATTAGGCATTTTGTTTCAATATATGCCGGTTAAAATTCTTAAGAATCAGATATTTTCCCGAAATGGCAGATAACATCGCTAAATCCCAAGTTATCCGTCTGGTATGATGAATCAAAGTCTTGCATATTAGTATCCATATTTTTCCAGTATAAAGTAGTGAGAACAGGAAAAAGGTGTGAATATTATTATTTCTAAAGTGATTGCTACGTCCATTTTTCAGATCTGTAAAGCCTCCACTTCTTCTTCATGCATAATTAGAGCACATATGCATATACCATTCCTTGAGCTACTTTTGTTTCAACATAACTCTGAATATTTCCAATGTTCTTTTTCCTGTTGTCGCTTTCTGGTAAGAATAAGTTACAGAGTCAGATTTTTGCAGTGTCGAGTCAGGTAATTAATTTCGGGTGGAAGAGATCTATCAACCTTTGAGACTCATTACTCCAGTATTTATTCGGTGAGTATACTGTTTGAGGTACTTTCACATAATGCATTTTGCTTACAACTGACATTTAGGGGATGCTAGCCCGACATATTTGGGTAATTGGTTCGTCTCATTAATCTGTTGCAGAGGAACATACTATTTGCAGGAAACTCCATGGATTGCAGTTGCAGTCACAGCTCTGCGTATGATGTATGAATATGACCACAGAGCGAATCAGCCCAGAGGGAGATTTATGTCACTGGGGAGAAGCAGTCTGTAAAAAGACCTGATGTTTGAAATCTGCAGGTCTCTGGATGATCTACTTGTAATCTAACATTTCATTTTTCGGGTACTTTTAAGATTACATTGCTTTGGAGTAGATTATGTTGTTTTTGACTAATCACTTTAAAAAATCCTGCAGGGTGATCTGTGAAGGCTATATAATGGCAGTGGGCAGGAAGAAGAGAGTAATAGAGGAGCCATTTTAAGGAACAGACAAAATGCAGAAGAAAATGGCCTCTTTCTTCACTGCATCTCTGTTAATGATCCTGGTGTCTCTATGCTTGCCTTCTCAAACCGGGGCATGGGGTTATCCTTACTTGTCTCCTCCACCGCCTTCGGCGGTGCCTCCACCGCCTCCTCCATATTACTATAAATCTCCGCCACCTCCGGTTTACGGGTATAACTCTCCCCCACCTCCTGTTTACAAGTACAAATCTCCACCACCTCCGATTTATAAATACAAGTCTCCTCCGCCTCCTAAGTACAAGTCTCCTCCTCCACCACCCATTTATAAATATAAATCACCACCACCTCCAATTTATAAGTACAAGTCTCCTCCACCACCGATTTATAAGTACAAGTCTCCGCCACCTCCGATTTACAAAAAGTCCCCACCACCACCCATATATAAGTACAAGAGTCCGCCCCCTCCGGTGTACAAGTATAAATCTCCACCACCACCCAAATACAAGTACAAGAGTCCTCCGCCTCCGGTGTACAAGTACAAATCTCCACCACCTCCCATTTACAAATACAAGTCTCCACCACCTCCCATTTATAAGTACAAGTCTCCACCGCCACCGATGTACAAGTACAAGTCTCCGCCGCCACCGATATACAAGTATAAGTCTCCACCACCACCACCCATATACAAGTACAAGAGTCCTCCGCCTCCGGTGTACAAGTACAAATCTCCACCACCTCCCCTTTACAAGTACAAATCTCCACCACCTCCGGTTTACAAGCACAAGTCTCCACCACCTCCCATTTACAAGTACAAGTCTCCACCACCTCCCGTTTACAAGTACAAATCTCCACCACCACCACCCATATACAAGTACAAGAGTCCTCCGCCTCCGGTGTACAAGTACAAATCTCCACCACCTCCCGTTTACAAGTACAAATCTCCACCACCTCCCATTTACAAGCACAAGTCTCCACCGCCACCGATGTACAAGTACAAGTCTCCGCCGCCACCGATATACAAGTATAAGTCTCCGCCGCCACCGATATACAAGTATAAATCACCACCACCTCCGACTCACAAACATAAATCTCCACCGCCTCCGACGACTCACAAACATAAATCTCCACCGCCTCCGACGACTCACAAACATAAATCTCCACCACCTCGTGCCCACAGGTGCAAATCTCCACCACCTCCGCTGTACAAGTACAAGTCTCCACCGCCTCCGCCGTACTACTAAGTGTTCTCACCAGATCCAGTAGCGAAATAAGTGGCAGATCACATTTATCAAGAAGAGCTTGTTGAACTCACGAATCAAAGTGATGGATGGAACCCAAAGCTCTTATTTTCACTCCAAAGTCTTGTTCATGTTTTATATGTTTCTCTCTTGTAATTCCATGCACGCATGCACTGTTTTGTTTTGTCTAAAGTTGTCTGCTTCAATCATAAATGTCTTTCTCTTTTACAGAAAAATCCATGTCTTATGAGTCTACTCACATCTGCTGTTCTCTGCCTTCTCCCAAATCCCATGAAAATTTACACCTCAAATCCATCTCTGCCTTCACATGAATAAAAATCACATCATCTCAAGATTTCTGCTGACAAAAATTCCGACACAGAAATGGGCAAATCACAAAAACCAGGCAGCTCTAAACTCTGTTACCAAGAAACCTTAAATTTTCATATTATGACCAAAAGAGTCAAGAATGGCGAAAAGACCAAACAAAATCTGTAGTCACTAATTAAAGGAATTTCAGTACATAAAAAAGGAGGAACTGATAAATTTTGGTCAAGATCCTTAAAGAGACAAAACATTCGAATGGCTCAGTTTTACTCACCTCTGGAGGTAAGCTCCTTGCTCGAATTCTCTTTTACAACTCCATGTTTAACAGACAAGTAAAATTGGTAAGCTCTTGAGCCTTCTCAGGAGCTTGCCGGAGGAAGTAATTATGAGGCAAAAAGGTGAAAAAAAACATGTATTGACAGCAGCATGAACACAGCATAGTGTCTGTCATTCATGTAGGAGGATTTGTTCTTGGTCCAGGTCCTCCACTACTGTGATGCTGAGCACTATCTTTTTAGCTTGTTCTTATTATTGAGATTCTAGCAACTTTATTCCCAAAAATGAAGCCTTTCTTGGAGATATAGTGCTGGCCAGCACATTTCATAGCTCAAGGAATTCCAGGCCAGAAATGAGTCATGCAGCTCCCTTTCAAAATTTTATTCCCAAACATACACAAATGTCCATATGACTTGCTTTCAAGGTAATTCCTCAAGTCAACCGGGCTTGTCTTGATCGAACCCCTGCAGTTTGTCTCCATCTTTATCACATTTTTCTCCGTCGACAGAACTATCAAACACCAATTTTCCGGACGAGTATCAAATTCTTCCAGCCTGTTGCTAAGATAAGAGTCCCAAAGTCTCTGACTAAATGCTACAGTCACTCTAGACCTATCCGGGATTTCTTTTGCCTGGACAAGGCTTGGACCAACCTGACTTTGGAAAATCTCCGGATCTTTGACAAGGCCATGATCATATTTGCGAAGGTCCACTTGTGTGAACTCATCATAGTATATAGGTACGCGGATGTTTTGAGGTTCATATCTTCTTCTCCTTCAAGCTCATCTGCAGCTCCTCGTCGTGATCCGCCTTTGAACTCGACTGATCCGATCCACTCCGAAAAGACAAATTTCACTCCAAAATTCGAATCTTTCAGCACCAACTAGAATCCTCACAAATTCTAGGGTTTCAATAATGACAAAGCCACGCCCTTGTGCACATATTTCTATGCACAATCCTCAAATTTAAACCCAATTCAAAACCAAAATGTGCCTAAATCGATAGCTATTTCCCAATTTCAAAAACCTAGCGACACAAAGAAACACTTAAAACCTAAGTTGACAATTGTTTTTGCGGTCGGAAGATCGAATGGCAGCTTCCTGAATCCAGAACACTACGTCGACGACATCGAACATCTAAGTCCAAAAACCGGCGTCGTATCGCTTCGGATTACGAAATGATATTAATACCCTTCTGTATAACTTTCAGAAATTGATTGCGTAAAGGACTCTGAAGGGTATATTCGTAATTTGGATCTTGGCTTTCTGGTAAACAAGAGCAACCGAGGAGAGAAAGTGTATCGAGTGACTTCGGCAGATACGAGATTCTTCACAATGACATCCGGCGACGGCGGTGAAGGTAATCCGATGTTGTGTTTCATTGCAGTAGCGGGTGTAAATCGAATCCTGATTTTGGTGCTTTGAGCAGTGAATTGAAGTTGATGATTTGATATAGGGTGTCATTGTGTTGGAGGTTTGAATTGATTAGGGTTTCTGTTGATTGAAGTCAGGAGAAATTTATCTGGGTCTCTGTTGGTTGGATTAAGTTTTTAGAGATGAGGATCCTCAGAGAAATGTATAGTTTAAAGAGTGAGAGTTGGTATTTGATGCGAAGCTACCGGGGCTTCTCGCTTTGGTCGATGAAGAAGGATCCTGAGCTTGAGTCAGCTCTATCGCGTAACCGTAGATGGGTGGTCAATAACCAGATCAAGAACATTATCCTTCGATGCCCTGACCAGGCTGCGCCGGTTGATTATTTACAAAAGAAGTTCAAGACGTTGGATCTCCAAGGTAAAGCGCTAAACTGGCTGAAGAAGTATCCTTGTTGCTTTGAGGTGTATTTAGAGGATGACAAGTATTATTGCAGGCTGACGAAGCGCATGATGTGTTTGGTGGAGGAGGAGGAATTAGTGAGGGATATGCAAGAGCCGAGTCTTGTGGAGAGATTGACCAAGTTGCTGATGCTAAGTGCGCATCAGAGGCTGAATGTAGTTAAATTTAATGAGATCAAGAGAAATTTTGGGTTTTCAGATGACTACTTGATTAGAATCGTGCCGAAGTATCCGGAGGTGTTCAGGCTTGTTAATTATAGTGGAAGACGAAGCTCGATGGAGATTGAACTCGTGTCACGGAAGCCGGAGTTGGCAGTGTCTGCAATCGAGTCTTTAGCGAACCAACAGAAAACTGAACCCTGTTTCTCGTGTAACTTGCCTTCGACATGGGTCAAATCATGGGAAAAGTTTCACAGTTTTAACGAAATGCCGTATATCTCACCTTATATGGATCCAACTGATTTGGCGGAGGGCACAAAAGAGATGGATAAAAGAACAGTGGGTTTGGTGCACGAGTTATTGTCATTGACATTGTGGAAGAAATTATCGATAGTGAAGTTAGGCCATTTCAGGAGAGAGTTTAACCTGCCAGAAAAACTGAATGTTTTGCTCTTGAAACATCCGGGAATATTTTATGTTTCGAACAAGTATCAGATCTACACAGTTCTACTTCGAGAATCATACAATGGGTCTGTGTTGGTTGAGCAAGATCCATTTGTGGCTGTCAAGGAAAATTTTGGGGAACTCATGCAGGAAGGTCTACACGAGCGTAATCGTAGAAATCATCAAGTGAACTTGAAAAAGAAAAGCACGTTGGGAACAGCTGGAAGACGATTGGAAACAAGAAAATCTAAAGATAGCAGACGAGCTGAAGAAGAAAAAGAAGAAAATCATGGTGGGAAAGCTGGTGGTTTATTTAATCCGGAGGAAAGAAAACGTTTTTATAAAGCTCTCTTCGATGATACTGGTTGATAAAGACTGTAAAATAGCTCTACCCCCTTCTGGTTAGTTTTATCTTATTCCTTATTCATGAATATGCCTTGATCTTGGTTTTCAAGTTATCCGCATTGACATACAAATCAAGTAGGTTGCATCAATTGTTGACGAGAGGGATAGGGACATACATGGAAAGGGGTTTTATCATAACCCTTGAGAAGATCTACAGCAACTTTGTTGCGTCGTTATTTTGACTGTACCATATTCAGGCATGAAAGTCATATTTTGAGATCCAACGGTCCTGGTCCGGGTATTATTATCTAGTTTATCAGATGCATTGTTATGATCCAAAGTCTCTTGTATGTTTTGGCTGAGACGTTGGCTTGACTGTATCGAATCTTAAATTTGAGTCCGCAGCGCAGATGAATTGTATTTTATCAAATCCCTTATGAGTTTAGTCCGTCTTGTATGAGAATCGGTAGACTTATTTATTAACTTTAAAGATTGTAAATTTTGAGCATTGAATTTAAATATGAAAAAAATGAGGGGCGAATTTGTAAATATGAGAAAGATGGACTAAAACATGAATTTGAGGACATTAAGGAATCGGTTCGGCCAGTCCGCCAAACCTCAACGGGCTCGAATCTCAGAGAGAGACAAACGCACGCGAGAGCTGACAAATTCCTTAAACTCCCGCCGATGACGACGAATCACGTTATCCTCGCTCACCACCACCCGACCACTGCCTCTGCCATTTTCCGCCACGTGTCTCCCTGTATCGCGCCACTTTCCAGATAGGATCATCATCAACGATCTTCACTGGTGATAGAAAAACTATAAATTTATTTACTGGGTATTTGATTTTGGGGGTGTGTGAAGCTGAAAGTATAAAACTTGAGTGAAGTTGTGTAATAGGGTTTTTCTGGAGGGCCTGATTCGAGTAGGTTGGTCTTGGTATCAGTGAGAGAGAGAGAGAGAGAGAGAAAGATTGAAGCTTTGGTGAAGAATGGATCATGCGGCGGATGCCCATCGGACGGATTTGATGACGATTACTCGACATGCTTTGAATGAGCAATCCAAGTTCCCGGAATCGCGTGGTGACTTCACCATCTTGCTCAGTCATATTGTCCTCGGCTGCAAGTTTGTCTGCAGCGCTGTCAACAAGGTCTCGCCTTTTTTACATTTGTTGATTAGGTTATTTTGAATGTTTTGGCAGTGGCCCAGAATCGATTCATCCTTGTTCTCATCAGATTTTCTAGGTTTTACTGCGGATGATTATGTATGTGTTTATGATATATTCGCATGTTATTGTTTTTTATTTTTGGATGAATTAAGAAGTTGAAGCTACTGATGTTGTCTGATGGGCTGTTGTTGATTTAGTCTTTCGTTGTGAAATGGTGCTAAGTTGGGTGTTCATGTGCAGGCGGGGCTTGCGAAACTTATTGGGCTTGCCGGTGAAACAAATGTTCAGGTAGGATGATGATGGTGATGGTGATGTCAAATTTGCTGGAACTCATTTCAGAAATGGAGTCAGAAGGACGTTCAAAGATTTTAATTTTAATTTTTTGCGAGTAGGGGGAGGAGCAGAAGAAGCTGGATGTTCTATCGAATGAGGTGTTTATCAAGGCTTTAGTGAGCAGTGGGCGAACTGTGAGTTGTTCGGTTGAATTATTGTGCTCACTGATGAATATAGGAATTGGGAAGTTTGGTTAAAGTGTTTCGATTTTGGTTTGATCAGTGCATCCTTGTGTCGGAAGAAGACGAAGAGGCAACTTTTGTGGCGAAATCTACCCGTGGAAAGTAATAGTTTTTTCGCTCTAAATGTTGGTTTCATCATAATATTTCCTCTTATAGTTTCAGTGGTAGCCCGACAACGTGTTGAAAATTCTAAAATTTTCTCTTTTGTAGGTATTGTGTCGTCTTTGATCCGTTGGATGGATCTTCCAACATCGATTGTGGTGTTTCCATAGGCACTGTAAGAAATGGTCATTTCGAGGCTTTTGCTTCACAAACTCATGATTCTTAACGAGTTGAGGTTTGTTGTTAATTACCTATGATGCTAGTTGCTGCTTTATGCAGATTTTCGGGATTTACATGGTCAAGGATGGTACCGAGCCAACTCTGGATCATGTACTGCAGCCCGGGAAAAACATGGTGGCGGCTGGGTATTGCATGTATGGAAGCTCTTGTACGGTATGTATGCGTAGCTTCTGAAGCGGCATGTAATGTGGAAATGCGCTTTCCTCTTTCGATGTTGAGCCTTTGTTGGGTTTGCAGCTTGTGCTCAGCACCGGAAGTGGAGTGAATGGTTTCACCTTGGATCCGTCCCTAGGGGAATTTATACTCACTCATCCAGACATTAAGGTATTCTAATCGCTCTATAAAATTATTTATAGGATCGCATAACTCTTCACTCGATTAGTATTAAAATTAGCCTTATGAAGTTTCATGTCGCTTCATACGCATTTCTCAACACACTCAAAAATTCTTTACTGAATGAAACTTGTTATGCCATATCTTGCGTACAGATTCCTGAAAAGGGGAAGATTTACTCGGTGAATGAAGGAAATGCTAAGAACTGGGATGGGCCAACGGCCAAGTATGTTTGCATCACTACCATCAATAAAACCTTCATGCTTCGGGGAGTTTCTCTTATATTATTACGTATAGGTATGTGGAGAAGTGCAAATACCCGGAAGATGGTTCAGCGCCAAAGTCACTCAGATACATCGGAAGGTCTGCAAAACTTACAGCTACCGGTGCTGTTTGATAGATTAACTTGAATTCATCGCATTGGTAATAAACCGTTGTATTATGATTTGCAGCATGGTGGCGGATGTTCATCGCACACTCCTCTACGGTGGTATATTTTTATACCCTGCTGACAAAAAGAGTCCCAACGGGAAGCTACGGTATGGAGTTTAATCTTTCTTTCATCCATCTTTAATTTGATGGTATCCGCGATGAAAGTTGGCTGAATTCGGTGGCAGTGTTCTTTACGAGGTTTTTCCAATGTCATTTCTGATGGAACAAGCTGGAGGTCAGGCATTTACAGGGAAGGAAAGGGTATGGTTGAGATGCACTTGCTCGGCTTAGCCTGAAGATTTCTTATTTATTATACTTTTGCTGGTTGGGACAAAGAACAGTTATTAAATAGATGTCTTGTAATTGTACAGGCGCTGGATTTGATCCCTGCGAATATCCACGACCGATCTCCGATATTCCTGGGCAGCTACGATGATGTTGAGGAAATCAAAGCACTGTATGCTGCAGAAGCAGGGAAATGAAGGACATTGTTTTCATCATATGCTTGATGAACACAGTTTCTGAGTAAACTTGTAGCAGTACAAGTCCCTGGAGGCTGTAACAAGTGCCTTTTATTTTGGTTGAACATTCTGAATATATTTTAGTATTCAACTGTTATGATATTCTATGCTTGAATCAGACAGACAGAAAATCTGAAAATGAAATGAATGCACTTGTCATATAGTAAGTAACATGGTCATAATCTGGCTAGCCAGTATCTGTTACAGGCCAGCGGCCGGGCTAATTTTCACATCTAGTTCAAAAGAGAAACCTTGCGAATATTAAAACTGCAAATATGCCTCCTGATGGTGCTCAGAATTGAAAAGCCTGAACCACGTGATGCCCTACTCGGTTGTGAAGAAACTCCTCAGCTGTCGTACGTATCATCTTCTCATAGGTTTAGGGCCTTTAGGCAGTCCTCAGTGGGGGAGATACCAATATGACACCATCGCCTCTTACGAAAAGAAAGGGGACAATGCGCTTTGTAGTCTGAGACGGGAAGGAATATGAAAGTATGCAGTTAGTCAAGAGACTGGGCTATGAAAGACCCTCTTATTTTCAACAGGTTAAAAATGCAACTAGGGAAAGAAAAAAATATGCACAACCCAACCAGTTTGAAATCAGTTCTATAAAAAACAATTCCTACAGTTTAATCCAGTTTTTAAGACTCTTGCTCTACAATGTTACACAATCTTTTTGTGCATCTGGTGTCCCAGCAAATCGGTAACATGCATTACAGCATGGAAAGCAGCATCTAAATAATTAGGATGCCCTCAATGATTTATATAGAACAAGTTTCAAAATGTTAGACACCGTAATATTAAAATGATAGTAAAAAAAAAAAAAACTTAACCTGCAAAAAGAAAAATGATATAAAGGCGCATGGATAGGTCATGAGAAATGAAGGCAGAAACAATGGTGCTGCGCAGTACTTGCCCAGAGGAGGGGAGGTTGCCTTTGCCATTCAGAAAATGGAATCATCCATTTCATATGATACCCAAGCTTCTTGAAAACATTATAAAACATGAAACCTTTTTTCACAACTGCTAAAATGTTCTGAGGAAGTAAAATGGCTATAGTTAAATGACCTAGAGAATAACACATAACCAAAAGTACCATTTACGAGATTCTTGAAGAAAAGTGTAAAGACAATGACGAAAAAGATGAAAATACTTCATATTACGAAAACATACCCGGACAATCTCTTCATAGGTTTCATCATCGATCTCTACCGTTGTGACGACCTCTTCGACATCCCCAAGAATCATATTTAAATGTTGATCATAAGCCTGCATTTCTGAATTCATCAACATTTGAAACAGAAAATGTATACGCAAAAATACTAGTGCATAGCTTGCCTTTTGAGACAGACTCTAAGACCTCTTATTAGCAGAATCCTCTTTATACCGTTTTTAAAATTTTATATGCATCTACGAAAGCATCATCAAGTCAAAATCTTTGAAAATATGGAGCAGTTACATGTTTATAACTCAATCCTTCACGCAAGCTTCTCACAGCCTGATAATCCTAAACATTTACAGGCACCTACACAGAATCCCTTCGATCGCTCTCCCCAAAAGCTCCCCATCTATCTTCTTTTTGTATGTTTTCTATTTGTCCCTGTCCCGAGCTAAAAATTAGTCTCAAAAGGCATAATGCCTCCTCTAAATATGTCAAGTACTCAAATTTTAAACAAATCCAAGTAAACATTAGAACAATAATCCCCGCAAAAGTGTTGCAGCACATGAAGAAGTCAAATATCACTACATCTAGTCGAGGATCATTTCGCTAACAGTCCCAACAAGTGATAGACTTCATCCTTTTGAAATGTTTGAAAGCCAACGGCAACACATTATTTCTCATTTCCTACTACCCAATTCCTAAAAATCGGACTGCAATAGAATGAAACTTTAGTCCTAAATAAACCACTATCAACATAGTGCACGTTTCCCCAATTCATCATCAACAAAGCAACATCAAATCATCATAATCACCAAATCCAACTCCAAAACCGACGAGTTTCAACAAAACCCTAACTTACAATCAACAAACGAAGTCCTACATGAGCGAGCGAGCGAGGGAGTAAAAAATCAACTAACATGTAATCTCCCACGGAGTTCCCGGTCAGATCTGAGCTTAACATAGATGCGCTCATCTAGACTGAGTCTAATCAGATCGAGTGGCTCCTTCACTGCGCTCTCCTCCTCGGTCGCCATGCTTCTCTTCTCTCTCCTCGTTCCTTCTGCTTCCGGCAGCTGACGACGATGACGTGTACCGATATATATGGGCCGAGCCGGCCCAATACCGGCTCGTTAAAAATTCGTTTAACTAAATAAATATAATTGTAACTTAAATTAATATTAATTATGTCTAATAATCAAGCTGAATTATTTTGAAGGAAAAACTAAATAATAATGAGGAAACAAAGTAGTAATTAAAGAAAAGGATGTGTGAGTTGCACCAAGAAAATCATACAAATCATTTAAATAAATTTTTGTTGATTCTCGCCTGCGCGGAGTTGATAAGGGCAATTAAGGCGTTCTGCTTATGTCAATATGTGTTTTCTGTGAGCTCAAGATGAATTGTAATATTGTTCATAAAAAAAAAAGTTGATGATCACTGAGAAATTCGATATTAATTTTAATGGTTTACGTATTTATTTAGTGATGGGAGAGAACGAAAATATTTTAATTTCCTAATCATATATTTTAAAAGAATGGAAGTTTAAAAGAAACAATTTGATCAATTTTTTTTACTCTTCCTTTGCATTATTACACAATAGAATACATAGCATGATGGTATGTATGTGTGTATGATTAGTTAGAGAAAAGGTCGTGAAAGAGTTAATGGGGCACATGTGAGGGGTAATATCGTCATTACATTGATGTGGGATAATATAAACAAATAATAGTAAAAAATAATTCGCCTAGATCATCTTGTAAAATTATCATTACACGATTTATTTGGTGATCTCTCATTTGTAATTATTTTATATTCAATTTATTAGAATTAATCTTCTTTTAAAATTTGAATTACATTTCTATCCTTTTTCGGAAGATATTAAAAAATAACAAATCATGAACTTTTGTACAAAGATAATAATAAATATATAATTTTTTTTAAAGACAGTAAAAATGAAACTCGAATTTCAAAAGACGACATAAATGATAAATGGATATCTTTTTAAAATAAACTAGAAAATAATAAAATAGAGAGTGTATGTAACTACCACTGAAATCCAAAACAACGCCTCAAAAAGTAAAGGGATACCCTACGTGAGCCGGCCTTTAACTATTTTTAGCTGGACACTTTAAAACCAACTTATTATCCACCTCCCTACCCTTCTTTTTATACCTTACAACTATTTACCTACAAATAAATAAAAATAATTATTCCACCTTCATCAATTTTTCATACATCTCTCACCTTATAGTTACTTCATACTAACAATATATTTCTAATTTTTTACGACGTGAGAATTCAATAATATTTTTCTGATCGCACCTACGAAACTTGCAATACTTACTCGTATTATCAACATATGCAATAATGAGAAGAAAAATGACAAAAAAGAAGTTTACAATGAGTGATCCATAGCCACAATAATTAATAAATGTTCCAAGATTCATAGCCAATTGCTCCACCACTAGTAAGAAATTTTGTAACACATGGGTTGTACAAAGTCTAGCCCTTTGTTATAGTTGGATAAAACTTCAAGTTGGCATAAAGTAGGTGGAAAATTATTATGAGCACCTTTTATTGTGTTTACATGTATTTAAAATTACAAATAAATTGAAGATGTAGATGTGACCCAAACATACTGTCCCATGACTATATATTATCTCTTGTTATTTTAGCCCTATTATATTTTTTAATAAGTAATAATTCAGTTCAAACTTTTTCATCTCAATTTGAAGTGTGAATCAATAAAGGGTCAACTTTATCACCCAATAAAAACATCTCACCCATCACCATCTGTCATCAATATTAGCCATCTCATTTATAATTACGGTCCAAATTAAATAATTATTTGAAACCCTAAGTTATATGCACATTACAGCCTTGAGGCTTTATTTCATGAAATATTATAATAAAAGCTTTAAGCCGGAGTTAAAAAGATCAATCTATGAATGTCTACACATGATTTATATTCTATTTAATTACTTACTTTTTAAAGAAATGAGATAAATAGTAAAGAATAAAAAAAGAAAGAGTGAAGATTCCCCAGCTAAAAAGAAAATAATTGTTTTCTGAATTGTGGATTTTTTAAATAAAATGTTGCAGCAAAGGTTGAGATTGACAGACAGATCCCCACCGAAATTAATTCAATACAACCACAGAATAAATATTTAAATAATTAAATAGAATTGAAATTCACCATACCACTTCCATCATCTTCTCATAAAAACCTCTCCCTCCTTATCAATCCTTCTCCAACCATCTCCCTCTGTAAATTTATATTCATTTCTTTGTTTTTACGCTCCTCCCGGGCGAATAAAATTCATTCGATGCTCGGAGGAGGCGGCGGCGGTGGTGGCGGAGATGCATCCGTTGCGATGCTGGTAAGCTCTGGTGTAACAACAAGCCATCAAGAGGGTGGGGGTGACAACTTGGTCAGTCATGAAACTAGTAATTGTACCTTGGTGGATGGTGGTAATATGGAGGACGGTGACCGGAATTCGGCCGGAAGCCGTTGGCCTAGGCAAGAGACTTTGGCCTTGTTGAAGATAAGGTCCGATATGGATGTGGCTTTCCGTGACTCAAATCTTAAAGGTCCTCTATGGGATGATGTCTCCAGGTATCTACTTATAATTAACTCCTCACCTCTTTACCTATACATTTTTCGACAAATTTAAACATAGTCCCAATCTCAAACCCTTACAGATATCAGATCATCTATAACGTTATCAGAAATGTTCGTTACTGTCTCCAGATCCATATCACTCTTATTATAGAGAAATGTATTCAAGATGAGATTGAGAAGAGTATTAGATTAGTAGACATCATGGGTACTTTGTTGTTTTTCATGTGCATCTTTCGAATTATTTAGATCGATTTTGGTTGAATTATAGGCTGTCATGTGAATTGTTGTTGAGTGGAGTAAAAAATAATTTATAAATTTATGAAAAATTCAGGAAAATGGGTGAGCTGGGATATCAAAGGAGTGGCAAGAAATGCAAGGAGAAGTTTGAGAATGTGTATAAGTACCACAAGAGAACTAAAGATGGAAGATCGTCAAAATCCGATGGGAAAACGTATCGATTTTTTGATCAACTTGAAGCTCTAGATCAGCTCCAGCCGTTCCAGATGCCGGCTCCGCCGGGGCCGGTGGTGGCTCAGGCGAAAGGGTTGCCGTTCCAGATGCCGCCGCCGGGGCCGCAGAACCCTACAACCATCTCGTTTGGGCAACAGCCATGCAGCAATAATATGCACAACCCTATTATGACTACTGGCTCTGTTGGTACAAACCCTACTGGGACTGATCAGAAGTTTGTATCGGCGACCAACTTCATGGTGTCGACGTCTTCCTCGACCTCGTCGGATGATTTTCAGCAGGCGCGGAGAGGTGGGAAGAAGAGGAAGTGGAGGGACTTTTTCGCGAAGTTGATGAGGGATGTGGTGGATAAACAGGAGGAGCTTCAGACGAGGTTTTTGAGAACGATAGAGATGAGGGAGAGAGAGAGGAGCTTGAGAGAGGAAGCATGGAGAATGCAGGAGATGACGCGGTTGAATCGTCAGCATGAGATTCTCGTCCAGGAGAGGTCAGCCGCCGCCGCTAAAGATGCGGCAGTCATTGCATTCCTCCAAAAGATTTCCGGCCAGCAGCCGCAGCCCAAGCAACAGCCTCCTCAGTCCATCCAACTCATCACCACCACCGCACCACCGCCGCCGCCACCGCCTCAGCAGCAGCCTAAATCGGTGAATGTAGTGAAGCCGGACCACAATGCCGGTGATCAGAATAAGGTGGTGGCGAGCTCATCACGGTGGCCGAAGGCGGAGGTGGAGGCTCTGATCAAACTGAGGACAAGCTTTGAGATAAAGTACCAAGAGAATGGGCCGAAAGGGCCGTTCTGGGAGGAGATATCCGCCGCCATGCGCCACCATGGATACAGCCGGAATGCAAAGAGATGCAAGGAGAAGTGGGAGAACATAAACAAGTACTTCAAAAAGGTGAAAGAGAGCAACAAGCAACGGCCGGAGGACTCAAAAACCTGCCCTTACTACCACCTTCTCGACGCAATCTACAAGGAGAAAAAAGGCGGTAGCGGCGGCGGCGGAGACTATAACTATAACTACCCACCACCGCCCCACAGTGCCAACTCCTTAATGCCGCCGCTGATGGTCCAGCCAGAACAGCAATGGCCGCTCGCTCCACAAACCCTAGCAGCAGCCCACCAAGCTCAAACCCTAAACGAGGATGATGAGCAGGATGACATGCTGGATGAGGACGAGCTGGATCAAGACATGGAAGAAGATGATGAAGAAGAGCCTGACAACAACAATGGCGACACTTATGAGATTGTAGCCACAGCTACCAGCAACAAGCCACAACATGGAGCAGCATCATCAGCTGCAACAAGCTCCATTGAAACTGCAGTTGCCTGACCACCATAATCTGGCCTGAAACATGTTCCAGATTCCGGCAGGTGGTGAAGAACTGAAGATATACATACACATATTTGTATATGTATATATATATATATACATATACTGGGACAACATGGGGTTGGTGGGTGGCAGGATGCTTTCTTTTTTTTTCCAGTTTTTTCTTATCTTTTCTTGAATCTGTTTATCTGAAATGTTGCATAGAATTTTTTAACGGAATACAGATTGGGGTGTTACGTTGAAGAGAGATATTAATAAATGGTAGCTAGTAAATAATTAGGGCAACAGAGATGTAGGGTTTGGTTTCCTTTTGTATGGATGTGTTCATTATTGGGTGTGTAAATGTGAGCTTGGAATGGTTGGTTGAACCTGCAATACCATCAACCACATCATCATTGAGCACAGAACCATTTCAATCATTAAAATGCAAGGTAGAAAATTCCATCTATACAACACAATCTTAGCGACTACTACTGCTCATATATCGCAGCTGCTGCGTGTTCATTTTTATGAAGGTGAAGGTGTTTCTGTTGCTGAAGGAGCTGCTGGATGATTAATAAGGATGAAAACTCTCTCAAAAGCTGAAAGAGCTGCTGTTTGTTTAGAAGTTGCTGATTGAACACCTTCTCCATTATAGGAGATGTTGGATGCACATGCTCAAATTAATGCATTGTTTCGTCCTTTTTTAATCGTTGCATTTCCATCGTAAATCTAATATACTATCTATCAAAATGAATCCAAAGTCGAGGTATTTTTGTGGTATAAGAATTTCAATTCTAGAGTATATTTTTACTTCAATAATAATATATTTTTACTTCAATAAATAAAGTTAAAATAATTATGTTTTATTAATAAAATTGTGAGTAGGGCCTAAATGTCTTCTATAAGTGCCAATAAAATGTTGGTCCACAGGTGCATGTGCAAGTGCAATTTTCCACTAGTGAATTCGGTCACTATTAATGGGCACTAAATAAGTGACACATTATGTGGGTACTTATGCCTCGACGAACACATTGGTTAGTGGCTTTGCTAGATAATGTATTTTTCAGTTGTTAAAATTATCTTGTTCCTAAAAAATGAATTGACATAAATATTATTTATAACTTCTCACGTGCTCCGAAATGTAAAACATTTATTTGAGGAGCTCCTAGCCCCCAATTCGTTGCCCTTGCGAATTAAGTGATGATAAACTTGGTATATTGTCAAGAATGATTCATATGTGTAATTAGGAATACGAGGCCATACCGGCTATTGGTACGTTGCATTAGAGAATCGATTATGAATCGAAGTATTTTCTGAGTTTTTGACGCACGTATCATTTGAAGAGCAATACGGGTCAGTGTATTCTCTGACATGTAAAGTTTGTGTCGGTGTGTAGTACGGTCATACCGAAGATGAGTACGGTAGTACTGCCCGCACTGACTATCCATGTTAAGGGAACAAGCCCAATACAGACTTGCCAAACGAAGCCCAATTCGGAAGCTCTGAATATATATATCTTGTACTGTGTAAATCCTAACTCAAAATAGAACCAATACAAATGAATGAGGCTGCTTTGTAATCGCAGATGTATGCATTTTTTTGACCAAATTGCGTGAACAAATTATCGGTGTTATATATCTTGCGTTATTTCTTACTTCTCTACTCTTATGTTTACTAATTTTTGCTACAACAATTGGTATCGAATGACGATTAACTCTGTTTCAAAATTTGTTAGTTATAAGGTTTGATGGAACAGACTATTTTGGATTGTGCTAAGGAGAGTTAAGGATCAATTGGCTTAGCAGAGTTTACAGAAGGCGATGCGGGATGAAGGCAACCGATTAGGTAGAGATGAAGAAAAAGCTGCAGGGTTGATACGTAAGTGCGTTTCGGACGAGGTGATGCATCACATTCTAGACTTGAAAATTCCAATGGAGGTTTGGGACAAGTTGGAGAGTTTGTATATATCTAAAACGCTTATAAACAAGTTATTAACGAAGAAAAGACTGTATAGCTTGAAGATGCTGGAAGGATGTGATTTGCTGCAATACATCAACATCTTCAATAAAATTATCACATATTTGGTGAGGCTTGGGGTAAAGATTGATGATGAGGACAATGCTATTATTTTATTACGATTGTTGTCGGGTTCCTACGATTACTTGGTAACTACTCTTACGTACGAAAAAGACACATCAACTTGGATGTGATTATCTTTGTTGTCTCATTCTCAAAGGAGATATAATGTAGAGGAGGGAATTCAAGGAGAAGATTTGTATGTGAAAGAGAGTCTAGATCATAGGCGGAACAATGGTAAAGTGGATTATGGAAGGAAGTGGTCCGAATCCAAGAGCACGAAAGCAATCTAGTGTTATAGTTGCAATTAGACCGAGCATTACAAGATGGACCATCCAAACAAGAAGCATGACGCATTTAGTTCTATTAAAGTGCTCCAAACTATTGATTCTGGAAGTGAGGGTGATCTTTTTGTGCTTCATATAGCAAGTGCACATAAGCTTGTACTATCGATTCTGAATGTTCTTATCATATGACGCCGCATCGGGAATGGTTTACCACATATAAATCATGTAATTTTGGACAAATCATGTGCCATCAAAAGAATGGTACAAGTCAAGATTGCAATGGATGATGGTGGCATACGAATATTTATGTGATGTCAAACATGTACTGGATTTGAAGAAAAATTTTATTTCTTTTGACACTCTTCAAGAAAATGATTTTTCATTCAAGTCTAATGGAGATACAAATTGTTATGGAGGTATCCAACGATGCAATGATAGTGTTGAAGGTATTAATGTGAAGTATCACAAAATGAGAGAGTTACTTATATTGGAACATATAGTATTGGAGAAGGCTCATAATTCAAAGAATGCAACTGATATGTTGACCAAGTCAGTCACCGGTGACAAATTTAAGCACTGCTTTTACGGGCGCCATTTAGCAGGAGGCATCCTCCAATTGATGAGATGTGAGCATCGTACATTGAATTTTCACAGGGCTGGATATTCTTCAAGGTGGTGATTGTTGAGAATGACTCATATGTGTAATTGGGAGTATGAGGTCGTATAGGTTATTGTTGACCGTATTTGAGAATCGATAAGGGTAGAAGTGTTCTCTGTAGTTTTGACGCCCATATCGCCTGTACCAACAAAAGAGCGGTTAAGGCCATACTACTCATTGGTAAGGTCGTACCTGGAGAGTGGTACAAGTCAGTGTACTTTCTGAGATGATAAAGTTTGTATCGGTGCGTAGTAAGGCCTTACTGACTGCCCGAACCGTTGAAACTGGCCCAGTATGGGTAGGCCGAATGAAACCTAATTCAGAAGCTATAAATATATATTGTATTCTATAAACCCTAACTCAAAATAGAATCGATATAAAGCAACTACAGCTGCTTTGTAGTCGCACACGTAGGCATTCTTGGCTGAACTGTGGAACAAACGATCGGTGTTATTTGTGTTGTGTTCTCCTCTAGTCTTATGTTTATTGTTTACTGTTTGCTGTTACATCGGACATAAAAACATTAGGATAAAAACTCTTCTTTCTTATGTGTTATTTTTCAAGAGAAATATAAATTAAATTTCTTACAAAAATAATTTCTTGTATTGTCATTTTTCTCAAATCAACACAATTACCTATAGTGTTTATGACTAATTGCCATCGCATGTATAGATTGATGAGGTCGCAATCATATATATATATTGATGAAAATCTTTCTTGTCAAACTAGGGTTATGATAGTATATCAGCAACTTGGTCCAAAGAGAATTGATGCATGGCTAATCCATTATCTCTTATGTCATTTGTATGATTTAGTGGATGAACTTTGCCACTCAACAACAATGATGGATTAGATAGGCTATTGTGAAATACTTTATTATGAGGTTTTCTAGATTTCAAATGATAGAAAATATATATGTCTAATTTTTTTTCTCAATGTCAAGTGAAAGGTTTTTATATTACAGGCAGACCACGACATTTTACTCGTATAAAAAAAGTGAAAAATACTTACGATCACGTGAATTCATCAGCATCGTCAAGAACAAAGAAAACTAAAGTTTGATTGAATTATAATATCAGAACTATAAATCCTGAATACCAACATTAACGTCTATAACATTACTTGCATTCGTGCGGATATGTTCGACAATAATCAAGTTACTGAATCTATTCGGTACGTACCATTTCGATTTCGCCTAAATGGTGCCCAACATGAGCTCGATTCGAAATCCTTATCCATCAATGCCTACCCACTCGGTATAGGAACAAGACGACTTCCATCACTTTGAAGTGGAGAATCAGCCCCAAAGTACCTGAGAATCGGATACAATAAATGAAGAGGAAAACTTAACTGATCCGTGTAGTCCGTATCGAACCGAATCAAATCAAATCGACCATTTTGCATAAATTGACTTCTCCCTACCTGCATTTTATCTAACCCTTAAAACCACTATCATCCACTCATTCATCTATACCTTTCGAATAATTTGATCTAATACGTAACACCCCAACTCGAATATCTTGTATTTTGTATGAAAATAAAAGTACGTCGTTTTTACAATCCAAACTATGTTTTTTTTGTATTGTTATATTTGACATTTTGAATCGAATTATTTTGATTAGTCTGTTCATAAATATTAATTTTTTATTTAGTCATACATTAAATTGAAAAACCCAAATGAATGAATACCAATTTAAATTGAGTTATAATAGTCAACTGATTAGGGGCAAAATCGTCAAATAACACACCATAGTGATGAACGTTACCACTCGAAATCAACAAATTCCAATTCGTAAAAATACAATAACAACCTTCATGTTTATCGTATTTACATTAACATGTAAATAAAAATTTAAATCTTAAAATTAGGTTACTCTCGGGTCGGGGTATGGTTGGTAGTTGGTGCTGGCTGGTGAATTGGCTTTAAATTTGATGCGTGAATTCTGCAGCTGAGCTTTTCGTTTTCACGAATCTCAACTTTGATTTTATCCAGAGAGAGAGAGAGAAGCCAGAAGGTCGACGAATCAGGAGGTCAGAAATCAGACCAGAATTCTGGATCTGAGCCCCGATGATGATCAGAGAGTAGTGGAACACCACGTCCAGGTTTTTGTGAATTTGATGCTGGAGTAAGATAGGTCAGTTTGGGACTCATCTTTTTCTCAGTGTTTAATTTTCTTATTTTGGTAACGTATTTTTTGCTATTTTTGATGTGATTCCGGTTGTGGATGTTCGGTTGACTTCTATGGATGTTTTACGATTTCCGTTTGGGGTTGTGGAGTTCTGAGTTTTGTCTGATTGGAGTATTTGATTGCATCTGATGCGTTGGAAATTTTCTTTTATTTTTGGTTGAGGTTGAGTCATCGGAATCTTAGCCTGTTTCAGTCCGTTTGTCATCATTTCTCAGTTTCGTTACAAGAGTAATTTTTGTTGCTGTTGGGAATAAATATGGGAGTTTTGTATTCTTAAAAGCTGCTTGCTGATGAATCTGATTCCAGCGTTGGATTCACAGCTGGTTGATGCTTTAGAAAGAAAAATAGCAACTATGATCTGAGCTTTGGTTGTTCCTTGAAAATCCAATCTCAGAAGATGAGCTTATCTTATAGCTGGATATATCAAATAATACTAGCAAATTGATTGTTTGGCTTGAATATGTAAGAAAATGGGTTAGGAGCTTGAACAAGTCAATACTGAGTGCCCATATTGTTGATTTGTTTAGCCTTTTTTGTGTGGATGGGAAATAAGGAAGGCTATAGAATCCTTACAATGCCTCTTCTGTTAAACAAATGTATAGCGTTGACAGGCGTCTGCCTGGTGTGCTTAATTTAACTTTTGCAAAAGCTTTAAATGTTGGATTTTTGTCCCTTGATTATATGTTTTAGGTGGGTTAGTTGGAATTTTCTTTTCCAACTAAAGAGAAATTGATAGTGACTCATTGCTTGATTTTCAATATTAGATTGTCGCCTTAAGGCAACCAAATGATAAGAATAGCTCGTTTCTTTTTATGTTACAAGTTTCCTTTTATGATACAACTTTCATATGGGCATTGGTTATCAGTTGAATATGATCAAACATGTGTGAAGCTGTAGTATTTAAGTTGGTCTGTAGAAGACGACCTTTTCAAAGGGTGCTTTAGACTGCTTTTAAGACTAGGTTTAGCTTTCCTGTATAGGCTTTTGTATTTATATATCATGGGAATCCTCTTTTCTAGCTTTGTGCTTTTCCCATTCTCTCTCTCTCCCACACTCTTCTAATTCTTTATGTTTCTTTGTTGCTAAGCATTGGGGTCTCATTAGGGATTAACTTTTGGCCTTTTTCTGCTATCTTACCTGACCTTTGGTAGTCTGGTTCATGTATTGTTCTTGCAGTCCATTGAGAGCAGCTGAAACACTGAAGCTTTGTGCATGATTCTTAGATGTCATTCCGCAGCATAGTTCGTGATGTCAGGGAAGGTTTTGGAAGCTTGTCAAGGAGGAGCTTTGAAGTGCGACTTTCAAGTCATGGTCATCATAGAGGAAAATCTCATGGCTCAGTTCACGAGTTGGAGGACCACATTGTAGTTCAAAATAGTCGCTGGGCTAGCCTACCTCCTGAGTTACTATATGATGTGATCAAGAGGTTGGAGGCCAGTGAGAGTACATGGCCTGCACGCAAGAATGTGGTGGCTTGTGCATCTGTTTGCAAGGCATGGAGAGAAATGTGCAAAGAGATTGTGCAAAGTCCAGAGATATCTGGGAAACTTACTTTCCCCGTGTCATTAAAACAGGTTGGTTTAATTTTCAGTTTCCACATGCTGGTTGTATTCATGTTTTTGATCCACCATCGGATAGAAATGATATGGTCCTGTCTCAGCAGCAGCATCAGGATGTTTTGCTTCATAGCCATCAAACAATGTGGTGCATGCCATGTGAAATGATCTTAGTAGATTACTGGCTTACTATTGTCCTTTGCTCTCTCTGCAGCCAGGGTTTAGGGATGGAATGATTCAATGCTTCATTAAGAGGGACAAGTCTAGTTTGACATATCATCTTTTTCTTTGTCTCAGCCCTGGTAAACATATCTTTGACTATCTGTTGCTTTCTATATTCTTAACTATTTTAGGATTGCTCGTCTTCAGAATAGTTCAGCCTTCGGAGAGAGCTGGCAGTCACCAGCGAATCAGTGTCCAGATGCATATTTTCTTGTTATTTGAGTCTTGGTTATAAGTCTACTATTAGACATGTACTCTAGGAAATCAGGATTCTGAATATCGTCCATTTTCCAAATAAACATCCCATTTGATAAAAGTTATGACCTATCCTTATGTACAGAGGTTGTGTCGTATCCATCTGACATTTGACAAGTATTGCTTCTGGCTCTTGTTTACCAACTTTCAGTTTACAAGCGACTTTTCCCATAGTGTCATGCTGAATAAGTTGTATATAACTTGAAATTGTTTATCCATATCATGCTAGGCATTTAAAATGAAATTGTTTAATGATTTTTTTTGGCAGCTCTGCTAGTTGAAAATGGAAAGTTTCTTCTTTCAGCCAAACGCAATCGCAGAACTACTTGCACTGAATATGTGATTTCCACAGACGCAGACACTATTTCAAGATCTAGCAGCAAATACATTGGAAAACTGAGGTATGCATTTACTATTTTGGGGAAATTAATGTTGTCACTTTGGTCTGCTGATGCAGTTATGCATATTTTGTAGCCATGTGCATTATTTTACTTTATGTTAAATGTTTAAGTTGCATAATCTTGAAAAGGACAGCAAATGTTTTTGACCGTATGATTTGAGATTCTTTTGTTCATGTGAGTGGGTACTGGGATACAAGACTTAAGGTCTACAAACAAATAAACATTAAACAGTGTCAAAGTATAGACCATATTTTATAACGTATTGCATAAACTACGAGCCTAACTGACACTGTTGACATCCAATAAGTTCTTCAGCTAATCTTACCATTCACCTATTTTAATAATCTCATAATGGTATATCTGATTGGTAAAATGATATACTTTTCTAATGTGTACTGCAGCAAATAGTTTAGGCATCAAGTACTCAAAATCTGTTTGACAGAAAAAAACTTTCATAACCGAACCATTTGTTGTTTCAGATCTAATTTTCTGGGCACCAAGTTCATCATATATGACACACAGCCCCCCTACAACAGCAGTAACGTCGAGCCCCCTAGCCGATCCAGCCGTCGTTTCTACTCAAAGAAAGTATCCCCCAAAGTCCCATCCGGCAGTTACAACATTGCTCAGGTCTCATATGAGCTGAATGTGCTGGGAACCAGGGGACCCCGCAGGATGCACTGCACCATGCACTCAATACCCGCCTCATCCCTTGAGCCCGGTGGAGTTGTACCTGGGCAGCCCGAGCTTCTCCCTCGTTCCCTCGAGGATTCATTCCGAAGCATATCATTCTCAAAAAGAATAGACTGCTCAACTGAGTTTAGTAGCTCTCGCTTCTCAGATATTGGCACTATCCAGGACGACGAACACAGTGGGAAAGAGAGACCCCTGATTATAAAAAACAAGGTCCCAAGATGGCATGAGCAGCTGCAATGCTGGTGCTTAAACTTCAGAGGAAGAGTCACCGTTGCATCGGTAAAGAACTTTCAGTTAATAGCTGCCACACCGCCCCCAGCTGCACCTGCTCCCAATGCACCCTCAACATCACAGCCCAGCTCCTCTGATCATGAGAAGGTCCTGCTCCAATTCGGCAAGGTTGGCAAGGATATCTTCACCATGGACTATCGGTACCCTCTCTCTGCGTTTCAGGCTTTCGCTATTTGCCTAAGTAGCTTCGACACCAAATTGGCATGTGAATAAAAACCAGCAAACCCAAAAAGAAATCATCCAAGTGGAACAGGTTGATCTTTATATGTGTTTTCTCTATATGGAAAATTGTCACTAAGGTGATGTAATATTATTGTATTCCAAACTAGTGTTGCAGAAAAGTGTCTCAACGCTCTGTGGAAAAACTTATCTATGCTTACCTTTCAATGCCGACGAAATTTAGCTGAATTGAACTTAACTGAACTGTCGCATTTTCGCGCAACTTTCTTGGACAACGCACATGCTTAGGCATAACATGCCTACAAATAAATAATGATAACACCGGTTAAGATAAACAAATTCCCGTCTAGACATGTTGCTTACTTTCTCATAACCCGCATGCTTTAAGATTATAAAATTAATCTCCCCAGAAATATTAACAGTCAAATTAGCCATTGCCTTATGTTGACCCAGAGCTTAGTATGTTTGCATGGAATTAAATATAGAACAAATTCAAGCATGCTTCAAATGATTCATCACCAACCTATGTTTATAATACATTTTCCGCATCATACAAATTTTCAGATTGCAGAAACCGATCAATCATCAGAAATCAAACAAACTTAAGTTCCAGGCAAAAAACTGAAAAGTTCAGAAAAAACCGGTATGAGAAACTGTTACATACAAAGCTGTAAATTTTCCCAGATTCCTCAGTATTCAAGAAACCACCACAAATCCCATCCTTGCCGAGCTTTCTTGTCAGCAAAATGACCAAACCTTACCATGACAGAGTTCCGGAGCTGAGCACCCACAACCATATCTCTTTAACCACTGATCCCTTCAAGGCGGCTCATAGACGATGATCAACCTCATCACAGCTGATCGAATGCTAGAGAGGTCAATGGGACTGCATATTGGCTGATGAACTGATTCAGACAATCTTATACTCCAAGTAGGGACTTTGGAGCAGTCAGCTATTTTAAACCAAGTGGTCTCATTTCAGGGCCTGCTGGACACTCTTTGTTGTTTTATGTACCTACAATTTTTATAGGGAGGCTACTGACACATAATAAATTTTTTTTTTCGAATAACAATTTATATCGTCAGCGGATTAATATTCCATTTGTAAGTGCTTAGCATAATGATCCCACTAGTATCCATGTCTGCTACACATTGACCAGCATTCTATTGTTATATGCCAATATGTCATGCATCTCAACGGCTAAGGTTATATGTGCATGCGATTTTTATCGAGTTGTAGAAGTTTCTTAGAATTTGTAAAAACCCATTTTAGAGTTCAGACAGCTTGAAACTTCAAATGGAAGTTATGTTCAAGGAAGTAGGAAACATTTCATGTCAACTGGTCTTGCACTAACTAATTTTTCATTACTTTTAGCAACGAATGCCGTCGGTAATACAACCTCGGTAATTTTGGTGGGCTTGCGGTAATTTTGGTGAGCTTGTTCATATTGGCTGAAGAACGAGAAGAGCCCAACTCTCGACGTTATTGCTACTTTTAGCATCGGAATCTCGTTGATAAATATCACTCCCTCGCTATTTGGGGTAACCATTTCATATGGGCTGAAGAACAGAAGAGCCCAAATTGATCGAAAATCCCAGAAATCGAAGTTTTCGCTAACTTTAGCAACGAAATTATTCCCTCGCTAATTTTGGGTGGATAACCCAAATTGATCAAAAAGCCCAAATATCGACCAGGCCCATTCCCGGCATCTCCATCTTCTCTTAAAACCCTAATTCGGACGATCTACAAATCTCAAAACCCTAGCTTCATCCTCTACTGCAGTTTGAATGTGTAGTTTTCTTTCTATCTAATCTATTTTGTTGCAGTGAATTGGATTTGGTTTTCTTGATAATTTTTGCCCGTTGATGGAAAACTGTAACTGTTGATCTGATTCAAGCATTTTCGTTCATCGCCAGCCTCTGTACACCGCCCCAATCGACTCGTGTGCGTGAGTATGTTGTGTTGTGTGCGTGTGTTGTGGATTGAGGCGGTGTTATGAGGCTTATGGTAAGCGTTGTGTGCTTATGAATCTGGAATGATCTTTAAAAGCTATGAGATCTGAGGGCTTCTTGTTTTCCATCTCAAATGTGCAATTTTCACTTTGTGAAACTTCATCGTTATTTCTTAGGATTGGTTGTATATTTATGTGGTGTGTTATTGATCGCTTGTATGATGCATGGCTATGTCATAGTTTCTGGCTTATTTTGATCACCGTCTATCGTTTCCAAGTGTATATGTCATCCAATTCGGTTTGCACATTTTTACCAGTTCGGTTGCGTCAATTATTGTAGCGACTGATCAGGTGTTGGATCTTCTCAATGATGGATATTTAATAATTTACTTGAGTCTGACATTTTCTCATTTGGAATTTTATGCTGTGCCTCCTGCCGCGTGTTTGTGATATGTATAGCGTGTTTAGGTGTTTGGAGTGTGATGTGGGTTGTGTAATGAGGCTTTTGGTGAATGTGTTTTGAATATAATTCAAGTGAACACCGATTTTTATATGAATTTATCTGTAACTTCTAGTTGTTGAAAACATGATCAGTCGTGCAGTGTTGTTGTTAATATTAAAACTATTTATATGTTTAGTAAATAGAGTAGTGTCGTTTAAAACTCCTATCTGCATATAAATTTGAGAATTACAAGGCTGGAAGTCTTGGAACGTGATTCTGGATAGCTTTCAGGTTGGATGAAGGTTGCAAATGAAAAGATTTATTTGTTGCATTGTGGCTGATATTTCGTTGATGCTTGATCGTTTTTTGGGCTTTCATGGTGTGTGGATCCTTTTGATGAATCCGTTATTTCTTTCGGTAACAATTTTTGGGGGTCTCATGGGAGTATCTGCAAAGACATTTTGACAACATTAAATTTACAATTGAGATTGAATGAGGGATTGAATTGCTCTCTCATTGCTGAGCATGTACACCGCTACACCATCTGATTAGGTTTTAAAATAGTTAGCTACTAGACTTAGTTTATGTAGCCTTTGATCATCAATGACTTGTTTATAATTTGTATAGACTTTAAATTCCTTGAAACATGTGTGGTTTCTTTGTCAGCTCACAACACGAATGAGGTACTTTTATATTACACTAATAACCTCACGATAGTCATATGGACAAATTAATGGTTTAATGTCGAATATAAACACTGCTTCATCATTGGTTTTGTCTTGGGTGTGAAATTTAAATATTATCATCCCAAGACATAACCCACTTGTATATTCTACCCACATTGTCTATAAGTATTTCCAACACTCCAAATTGATTTAGCTGGCTTCCTTGTTGATCCTACCCTACCCATTATAATTATGGCCTTTGGCTTTCCGTCCATGATGAATCAGAGTTTTTTGCGCCAAGTCTGCATTTTTCTAAGAACTCGTGTTTATTATCTGATGTTTGCCATGTTCTTGCTACTCAGGCTTACATAAATGTTTAGCATGGCAAGAGCTTGGAAGACTACAACAGGTTGACAGTTACCCGCTTGAACCCGGGTCTGACCTTGCCATGTCCTTGCTACCCAGGCTTAAATAAATGTTTCTCGAGAACAAAGAAAGACCTGCATGACTTGTAGAATCCAGTCTGACCTGGTGTCTTATTTCTGAAGGGTTTCAATCAATTTGTAGTGTTCTACCTCTACCCTCGACCAAATTTAAAATTCAAATAATTGAGGACTAGACGTGCCCAGTCAGACCAGATTGTATTTATGCGATGAACAACATTTATTGACCAGGAAGGAGTCAACATCAAGATTAAATTATCATACTCTCGAATGTATAAAATATGGACTTTGTCCACATGTTGGTGATTTATGAATGGGTCTATCCTCCTTAGCACTCTTTTGATTTAAATCAAGCCAGGATGGTTTCAAATTTAGATTCGATATAGTCAAGTCAAATATATATCGATTATTTATTTCGTTAGATTGATTGATACGGTGAACTCCCATCAAGTATTTCCTTGACTATTAGGATTTTCACTAATTATTGTATATTCATTCGTACTTATAGCTCCCCTAATCCTGTCCTACCATTATAATTATCTATATAAAACACCCTAACCAGCAACTCCCATTCATGGGTTTATCTACATATATCTTCTTCTCTTATTTCTTTCATACTTCAACTTATATTCTTACTGCAAAATAAAGAGTGGAGATCCATGACGAGGACACCAGTGTATCCTTCAAGCTAGTCTTTCAGATTTAGGGCATACCCTATCTGTATCAATTCCATTTTTAGGGCATAAAAATGATCGAATTTTATGACTACTTTTTAAATGGATAACAAATAGATTGCACACGTACACATACAAAGAATGAACAAGAGGAAACCCTAAACAAATGGAGGGACAAAGACAGTGCAGAATACTATTTAAATTCTTTAGTTTATTACTATGATATTCTTAAATAGAGAGTCCAAATTATGAGATTGAAACTGTATCATCAAACTCTTTTTTATTATAAGTCAAGAATTTAGTCAGTTGATCCATTTTCTCTTCGACTGAATATTAGTTTATGAAAATGACTTATCTTTCAAATTAATTGGTCTAATGATCATATCTCTCTTTTCCCATTAAAAACCATACTAAAATATTAAAATATTGATTATATATTTTTTTTAAAATATTGCACTATTTAGAAAAACTAAATAGTTTTTTTTCCAAAAACTAAGTACATCTGATTCATTTAGCGCAGATGTGGCGCTTCCTCGTCAAACCATATTTACCAAAAGCAACTGAATGTATTATTTTATGAAAGAATATACAGGAACAAGTCGCTTTGAGCACAAAAAATGGTTTGCGTTTTGTCAAAAACAATTAACGTAAAAAGTGTCAAATTCAGAATAAAGTTTAGATTATGAGGAATTTTTGAAAGTACTTTCAAACATTGTGATATTCAAAAAGAAAATCAGTATTGAACCGGTCATAACTAACAACCAACTGCTCCCAACGTGCAAGACAAGTCTTCAGTCTTCTCAAAATCTCCATCGTCCAATCTCCCAATCTCATCCAACGGCCAGGATTAACTTCCATCATACACCCCACCGCACTCGATCCCACCCCACCAACCAAAAGGCGTGTTTATGACGTGTTTTTGAGCGTGTGAATTACAAACCGTTCAAATTGAACCGTAAACCGGTAAATCAAACGTCGTTTTGTCTAATTGGGCCGAAAATCAAAACGAACCAAACAACCCCTTACGCGGTCAGCACTTTCTCGATAAAATCCCTCTCCTTCCCGACATCCGCCATTGATATCCACCTTCTCCTTCGCTCCAAGTTCAATTCTTTTCTATCTCTTCCGTCATCCTGAATCGAATTCGGTATCTGGGTGCTTACCAAAGCCGATCTAGTTTGTGTTCTTTTGTGTAGTTTAGCGATAAAGATCGATTTGAGCTACGCAGTGGCTAGATTGGTCAATTTACGCCATTTCTTTGTTGAATCGGGTTTGTTGAGATAGAAGGCGATCTTGGAGTGTTTGATTTTTCTAGGGCTGAGTTGTTTGATTGAGTTCCCGATTTGGGAATTTTTCTAGGGTTTTCGTGGTATTGTTTTGAGGCTGTGGCGAGTTAATTGTGCGTGACAATGCCTGTGACTGATTACCGGGTGTCCCCAGGACCATTCAACAGCTTCGGGCGATCGATATTGAGCATCAGGAGGGAGCAGGTCCATTCGATGGAGGGTTCGGGTCATGACGATGTTGAGCTGTTTCAGAAGAATGTGAGCGAGAGGTTTCTGGAGCTTTCATCGGCTGGATCTGATGAGGTGCTGTCGCTTTCGTGGATAAGAAAGATGCTTGATGTGTTTTTGTGTTGTCAGGAGGATTTTATGGTGTTGGTGTTTAACAATAAATCTCACTTAAGCAAATCGCCAGCTGATCGTGTTGTGGCTGATTTCTTTGAGAGGGTTGTGAAGGCTTTGGATGTTTGCAATGCGATTAGGGATGGGGTTGAGCAGATCAAGCAGTGGAAGAGGTTGGTGGAGATCGTGTTGCTGGCGTTGGATGGTCAGAAGAGTCTCGGGGAAGGGCAGTTTAGACGTGCGAAAAAATCCTTGATTGATTTGGCTCTTGGAATGCTGGATGAGAAGGAGTCTACTATTACGCACAGGAATAGGTCATTTGGACGGAATCCTGTCGATAAGTCTCATCGTCCAATGGGTCATTTGAGGTCGCTATCGTGGAGTGTCTCAAGGTCTTGGTCAGCTGCCAAGCAGCTGCAAGCTATTGGGAGCAACTTGGTCGCGCCACGAGGGGGTGATATTGCAGCGTCAAATGGGCTGGTGGTTGCTGCTTATACAATGAGCTCGGTTTTGTTGTTTGTTATGTGGACTCTTGTGGCAGCCATACCGTGTCAGGACCGTGGGTTGCAAGTGCATTTCTCCATCCCGAGGCATTTCAGTTGGGCCGGTCCTATACTTTCGCTCCACGAGCAGATTTTTGAGGAATCTAAGAAGCGAGATAGGAAGAATGCTTGTGGATTGTTGAGGGAGATTCATCAGATAGAGAAATGTGGGCGGCATATCAGCGAGTTGGTTGATTCTGTTCAGTTCCCATTGACCGAGGAGAAGGAAGCTGAGGTGAGAAATGGAGTGGCTGAGTTAGCTCAGGTCTATGAAACATTGAAGGACGGTCTAGATCCACTGGAATCCCAGGTGAGGGAAGTATTCCACAGAATTGTGAGAAGCCGAACAGAAGGTCTTGGTTCATTGGGGAGAGCTCACAGCGAATAATCTTGAACAATCTACTACTTGTGGTTACATGCTTGGTTTAGTATCTTGTTACTCAAGATTGACTTATGTATTTATCAATCAAAATTCTGTATAGAATTTAGGCTAATGGATTGGACCTTCAGAGTCCATGCTTGCTGCTGTTTTCTAGCTTGGTTTTTTTGACGATATTGAATGAGTGATCAAGTGGGGAATTTCATCCTATGCTGTCTGGTCTCGTCTTAAACCTTTTCGGCAAGGCTTTGCATTTGTACCCATTCATGTGATTGCTTTGGGCTGAAAGTTCCTTACATGTATTCTACTTCTGTTCATGTATAGCACTTTCTGTTGGTACTTCGAATTTGAAAATGCATATTATCGCCTCACCTTCAACTCAGCTGTTCTTAATCTGCCTGGTATTGTCACATTGGATTTTTCTTATTTCTGAATTTCTTAAAGTATTACTGTATGGCAATCTCCTTACATCATGCTATTGAACTCACAGGAGTGCGGAATTTTGGAGCTCAAAGGTATTCCAGCCGAAACCTGAGACTTGGCAGTTCTACACTTGGACTACATTCAGGTAATAAAAATTTAAATACTTGACATTCCAGCTGATTAGGTCCTATGATAGACATAAGGTCACTAAGTTTTTTCAACCCTACTGAAAATCCTGTTTATTAGGTCAGAAGCTGGTAAATGGTATGTTGAGTTGTCAATTGCTTGAGAGCTGATTCAGTTGTGGCTTTACTCTAGGCAGCCAACTTCATCGTGGGGATAGCAATAGCCCGGTCGTTGTTTTGGTACTATGATAAAAATATGAGATTCGGTGAACTTTGATATTAAAAAATGTAGATCAAACAACCCTTTACTGACTAAAGTTTTTTTAGTTCGGTAATGTAGAATGTTCTACTGTTCTAAATGTGATTTGCATCGTTTTTTAGTACTTCGACTCCACTTAATCCCCACAGGTCAGAAAATATCATTGTGTAATTGACTAATTGTGACATATTTTGTTTCTCTAACTGCTTGATGGAGGAAGTATGTTGATGCTGCGTCTTAAATTTACTCCAAAGAAACTTGGAAAGTGAACACAACATGGTTCTGAATTATATGTGCCATACTCAATCTCACAACGAAAAAGCGAGGTTTATACTACTAGGAGAACTTTTTTTCAGACAAACTTGACTACCATCTATGAATTACCTTGTTAAACAAAGCTACCTCCTGGCATGGAAAAAAAGTTTTCATTTTGATGATGGTTTTTTTTCTTCTTTGCAACAGTGGCCTCCCAAGCTTCCTTTCGATTTCTCGGCTTTCTATAACATCAAGGAAAGCACGAGGCAGAGAGACGTGTGAACCACAAGTAGGAATCCTCCAGCCACCTGCATTTCAACATGAGCGAAGCTGATAAGGCCAGTCTATAAATTTACCCTTGGATAAATATTTGCGAGGATTTATGATCCACTCTAAGCAAAATTTCCAGTTAAGCAACACAGCATTGGACCTGGTCCGTGATCTTTTTTTTCCCCTTTAACTTTTCTTTCACGGCAAGATCTAAATGGTGTGAATTATGATTATGCCTATTTGAATATCAGGCAGAAACGTTGTCCCACCGACCTGTTTGTCACTAAACGAAGCATGTAATGGTTGTGTAAAGCTAGTGGAGTCAGCTGCATCAGTGGGCAGAGGAACAGCAGGGTTACTGTCTATAATAGCAATGCCTCCACCTTTTTGCGGCACCAAGCCAGGTATTCCTGCAGGTGAATCAGCACCTTGGGGAGGGAGGCTTGGAAATTCATACCCTGGAGAAGATGATATGATCCCTCCGGAAACTGGCGCTGGGGACAACTTTGGCGCAGCTACTGGTGCAGAAGATCCGCTCAGAGGTGATACTACCTTAATTGCCCATTTTTGACCTTTCTGACATGCTGAACTGGTTCCATTACTGAATGAGAAGTAAAATATGCCAGGCCTTGAAGGGTTCCACTAGTTCACAAAATCAAAACAAAACCCTTTTCAGAATCTGTTGAAGTAGCATGATATACTATAGGTCTATAATCGAACATGTTGTGAAATGCTCTAAAAATGTGAAGAAATTTACAGTGTAAGAGGCTGAGGTTGGCTTGCTGAGAAGAGCTGCTTCAGTGAAGTTGCAGGTACTGAAAGCCCCCTCATTCCTGAAAATGTATAGCTTCAAGTGATTCTTGTGTCTGAAAACTGAAAAAGAAAAAGCAGAAAAGTCCTTAAAAAATCTGTTAAATGAAAAATAGCAAACAACAAATTTATCAGAGTGAAGTTTTTCTTTTACTTACTGATTGAATCTCCAATTTGAGCAGCTGGGTTATTCCACTCAGAAACTCCATCCACAACCACTGTGGTTGCACATCCATGTTGAGTTATGCAGATCAAGCTGAACAAGACTGTCACACAGAAATGGCTTGAAGACATCTTCTTGAACCCTCTCTGAGTTTTTTCTGGCACTTGAACTGAGCAAGAAGACTTTGGCGTTGAGGGGTTTTTATGAGGCCAAAATGTGTTTGGGGGAGAGTGAGAGATGGGTGTTTTTGAGGTCAGTCAAAGTAGAGTGTGAGCTATGGAAAGAAGTGCTTCATTAAATTAAATTGTTGCTTTTTCTGGTATGGTCCTGGAAAAAGTTGGAATCATTTTGGTTTTTTCTGAAACTTAAAGTTCAAACAACCACTTGAGCTCTCTCATTCTTTTCAAAATTAAATCAAGTGTTGAGCTTAAAGTAAAGTGGATGTAATGATGATGGAAATGATGGAGATTATTATTCTTAAATCATTGCTTCAGGGATTAAAGCTGTGTGATTACAGAAAGGATTAGTGGCAACATTGGTACTGTATCATCTTTTGTGCTGCCCATTTTCTCATCTAAAAGCCTCAAGTTTTGTTTACTTATGTGGTATTGATTCTGCCCTGTAGCTTGCCTAGTATAACTCTGCCATGCTCGCAAAGTGCTACGTCAACTGTCTTTTTGATTTCTGTTCATTCTAGATATGTATTAGTTTTTTGGCGATCTCCCATTTATAATTTCATATCGAGTTATAAAAAGTTATTTCTCACTGTATGAAATATTTCCAGATGTTAGAAAACACAGCAGAAAAAGACAGTGCAGAACTGAAACATGATGAGGAATATATGCCAAGCAGTTTGATCCACAAGAATCATCCTAAACATGCAACTGCCAACAGACCAAGGACAAGGAGGAGCTGGTTACAGGTCTTAGGTTGGAGACGTGCGCATTTATGTCCAAATTTTCAGTTTCCAACAGATTGAGACTGCTGCAAAAACAACCACTAAAGACAAACTAAAAGTTGGGAAATAAATTTGGGGAATTCCCACAAAAGACATTGCCTTGATATTCCAATTTTAACTTTTAGGCCTTGTGTTTTTTTACTTTCACATTTATTAACCATTTGACTACTTTATCCACAAATGAGAATCTTCACTCTCTGTCTCTACTAATCCAAAGCACATGTCACGCAGGACACTTTAGTAAGAAAATCCATGATGGGTAAATCACGACATTTTCACTAAGTTATGCACCTTTATTTATCTTAAAAGAGCGAGCAGAACTAGCTACAAAGGTCTAACCGAGGTAGACTAAAAATAATTCCTTGGAATAGATGCGTTTAAGGGAATCGACTACTATTTTATCCCAAAGATGAGATACTTGACTCATTTTACCAAGCTGGAATTGCTCTTTTCATGGGCTCTTTGTTTTTGTTTGTCAGATAATTTTTTCCTAGGAAATTTTATGTACTGTTTTGCTCTGTAACTTCAATATAATGTAATATATTTTCAGAGCTAGAGCTGGTGAGTACTCAGTAGTAGTTGAAAAAACATTTTTGCAATAAATTGAACTATGAATCATCAGCACAAGAAGTTGACATTTCTTTGATCAGTGAAGCCCTGGCCTTATTGATAGTCACAAGGCACAAGCACACATGTTCCTCAAGCTCAACAAGCTGCTTCCTAAACCACAAATCACTCCTTTTAAGCTCCTTGACAACTTCCTCAACCGAAAACTTGTACTTTCTCCTCATCAAACAGTATCGAATAGTGTCCTTATCGTGCTCAATCTCGTCGTGCAATCTTGAAACGGTTCGACTGATTGTGTCAAAATCTCTGTCCAAAATGTATGTTCCTTTTGCTGCCACGTCTAGTTGCTCCCCAACCTTTTGGAGGGTATTAATCCTTAGAAACTTGAGTTTTAGAGACTTTTTAGTGAAATTGTTGTATGGGAAACTCAAGGCCGCCGGACCCATCAAAATGAATGTCAAGGTATGGGCAGCCAAGGCCATGGCTGCAACTGCAGCCAAATTAAATGTGGTGGTCACAAAAATCTTAAAGGCCTTCTTGACGCATTTTCTGAGCTTCACCTTCCTGGCCACTTTTTTCCTCCTGGACCTTAAATGATGCAGGACAGTGGAGTACTCCTCTTGAATCAGCTTAAAATTACTACCAACTAAACACGAAAAGGGATTACTTGCATTAGAGAAGGCTTTTAACTCTGAAATAATCCGGCCTTGTTGCTTCGAGCTGTGGCTAAAACTACCACCAGCCTCCATTGCTTGTCTTAAAAACTGATAGTTGAACTGGATTTGTATAATGCTTTCCAGGACTTGGGTGCACATGTTTGAGGCCTCGGCGCTTATGCCAAAGTACTCGAGCATCAGGATTTTTATGTGGGGGTATTTGGAGAGGGCTTCTGTGGACTCAACAATATTGGGTATGATCTCTTGGAGTGGTTCAAGAAGGATTTGAGAATATGTATCACTGAGATCACCAAAAGATGGAGATTTTAATCCACTGTTCACCTGCAACCGGGCTTTGGTAAGAAAATCCGTGTAGGATTTTGTTCGTAAGGCGCTTACATACTCTTCATTTACATTTATGATTTTCCTCACTTGCAGAACTTCTTCCTCCTCTGAAGCCCGAAACAAATATGATTCTGTAACATTTTTTGTCGGTTGGACTTGAAATGAGGGACTCAAAAATGCAAGTGCATCATACATGGTACATACCTCTTTTCATCTTTGAAGCCTTGAATTTTTTCCAGACCCACATGACAACAGATTCAAACAGAAGCAAGCTTTATACAAAGAAGCTCAGAAGGATTTTAAGATCATCAGAAAAATTTCCTTTTGGAGAACGCGACCGGGACTTGTATTTTTTCACCATATTTTTCAGGGAGGATGAAGCTTTTATGATATAAATGTTACCTGAGGCTTCTGATGATTTTTTCTGTTGAAGTCATCTGACAGATATTTTAGTTCAGTATCGGTGTTTTATACGCTAATGCTGCGTTTCTGTGGATATCTTCGTATAATATTATCTGCGATTTGCGTAGGCTGAATTATTTATCCAGCTTGATTTCAAGCCTGAACTGGCAAAAGGCAAGAACAGCCACTGGTTTTTCGAGGAATTTCAGGTTTGCACTTTCTTCTTTCCTTTTTATCTGTTAGGCCTGTCATAAACTTATAACTGAAAATTCAAAGATAGGTTCAACTGTCGACAATATTGGTTTGATAATGTTAAGGTTAGGCAGGCTCTTCACTTTTTGAAAATTGTCTCCTTGTAGTACAACTGAAGTGCTTCCTATGGAGGCATTGCCAGCCCGGCACAGAATGAGTTCAGTGCGCGCAAATGATATTTTGTGATGTACTTTGGGATGATGATGACAAGACACAGTTATGATATTTTATATTTATAACCGATGATGGCAGCGAGAGATAACTGTTGGAATATGTATTTGGTGAAATTGTCTCACATAAGTTAGGGCATATGTAGCGATTTGCCGTCCACAAAGTTCTCGGCCATCAATTTTTCCCTCAAGCAATTTCTTCCTCTCCCAGCAATTCTCAACGAGCAATTCTCAGCAATTGCTATAAATCTCAAGCACCAATTTCTCCTCCGCGTGCTCGAGGAGCATTCGTCCGAGATTTCTTCTTCCTCCACCATTTCTTCTGGCCAAGCATTTTTCGCTGCGTACAAAAATGGAACAATTCGCTTGCTGATTGCTGGAGGAGAAAATGACCGCTGCATATGCTCTTAGTGAAGTTGGAATAAACTAACTTATATTGAATTGTAAAATCATCATTCAAAAGTTCGGATTTTAGGTTAAAATGGGGCTATAATCCAATTCGGCTGAATTCCTACAACAACATTTTCAACAGGCCAAAAATTCGGAAACCCAAAATCTATTTTTTGGCACAAACAGAAAAAACCTAATAACCGCCACGTCCACGCTATCTTCCTATCTCTTATTCTTCGGTTCAATCGCTCAAAGTTCACATCCTCTCTCTCTTTCCTTCTCCCAAATGGCGATTTCCGCTTCTCCAACTTGGATTTCGGCGCTCGGTACCGATTGCTCCAAGCCCATATCCACGTTTTGTACCGCAAAGTTCTCATCTTTGAGCTCGCTCAAGCTGTCGGGTCAACTTCATCGGATTCGTAGTGGTTCATTTTCGTCCGCCTCGCAACGTGGGTTTGTGCCTCTGGTGAGTTTGGCTTCTGGGGTTTGATTAGTTCAGTAGCTAATGATGTTTTGAGTAGCGGTTTGATTGAATCTAGGTGTTGTTAATGTGGTGGTGTTTGTTGGTGGTTATTGATGTGTGCTTGTTGGGATTTGATTAGGTTTCATTCTGTGAGCAAAAACATGTAGGCTAGCTGGTGTAGGAAATTAGGTTTAACTGTCTTTGGGTAGGATATGTTCTGTGATTGTTGCGCATAGTTAGTTACATTTTGGCTGCTGGTTTAATTGTCTCTGGGTAGGTTTATATACATTGTTGTGCGTAGTTAGTTACATTGAGATAGAATCTACCACTCTAAAACATTGTCTCACGCGCTAACTTGATATTAACACTTGGACTCAAGCTCGTCCCCAAGAATGAAAATGATAAATGAATTCTAGAGTTTAATTTTTGCGAGTGGCCAATCAGGTCTAAAGGGGAGGAACTTCCTTCATCTCACATTAGAGGTTTAGAGCTGTGACACCTACTTGTGTTTATATTTATATATTATCTAATATCATCTTTCTTTAGTAGAAGTTTGATGAAGATACGTTAGACTTTGTCTGGTCCGGTATGGCCGTAGGCTCATCCTCGCATAATTTGATGTCTCGTCTAGTTTACCATAATTGATAGTTTAGAGTCGTTTCACTGCTACTTGTGCTAGACCCTGGGAAAGTTGTTGATCAAGTCATTTTTCTCATGTCCTGTCATACCTAATGCCGCTTCATGGTAATCTTATTATGAATGTATCTGTGGAGAAGCGTATACAGTCTTGAGGAGGTTACCATCCATCTGTTTTCTCATCAGTTCAATTGGCTTGTTAGATTGTTGCTGTTTGACCTGCTGGACTATTCCCAATGAAATTCCATTGTTCTCTTTTTCTAGAGCCTATGTCTTAAGTCTTTTATGATGGCTGAGCTTGGTTTTACCGTTCTTCTTTGGGAATAGACGTTGTCCATGATTTTATTCTAGTCACGTAGGCTTGCCATTAATCCGAGGTGATCCCTGATAAAGATGATCGATGCGTTTCAAAAATCTTCAGTCGCTCGTCTTGCATTCTTAAATATATTGGTGAACCTATGGTGGAGGCGCTGCGAGGGGTTCAATCATATTAGATAACCCAACTATCTAAACTTTTCGAAACTTTCTTAAGAAAATATGAAATAATTAATTAAAACCCATAATTGGATAGCTCTTGTGTGTCACTAGCGGAAGCTTTTTGCTTTATGTTCAGAAAACTCACCACACTATAAAGGTTCATAGAGCTTATTGTATTCATGTTCTGTAAACTATCACATACGGAAACTGATGCAGCGTTTGTATCATGATTGTGCCTCAAAGTTTGGATAAGTGACGTGTTAAGGTCAACTAATATGGGTTCAGTAAAAAATATAGGTGAAAGCGGAAAAGCAAACATTTTCCAACCTCGATGAGCTGTTGGGAAATTCCGACAAACCAGTGTTGGTTGATTTCTACGCAACTTGGTAAGTATTTTTACTGTTAAAATACAAATTGTCGGGCTATCATCTTCAATATGCAAGTGTAAAATGATGAAGTGGAAAAGGATCGTAGATGTTGGCGAGGCCCTTACGGAGCTGTTTTGCAATGCAATAGATGAGAGAGAAAATTCGTATACATCGCTATAAATGTTAAGCATGAGAATAAATGGATGATGGTTGCAGGTGCGGTCCTTGTCAATTTATGACTCCTATTCTAAATGAAGTTGGAGCTTCTTTAAAAGACAAAGTCCAGGTGGTAAAAATTGATACGGAGAAATACCCAAGCATTGCTAGCAAGTACCAGATTGAGGCGCTGCCTACGTTCATCATATTTAAGGACGGGAAGCCCAAGGACCGTTTTGTAAGTCCAACTTATGTTTGAGTCCCTGGCTACGATGAATTCATTCACATATATAGATTAAAATTGAACTTCATTTATTAATGGTTGCAGGAGGGTGCATTGACTGCAAATCAACTTATCCAGCGCATAGAGAACGCTCTGAAAGTAAAGCAATAGTTTTTCTGCGAGCGAACTATCTTCACTGAGGAATATCTCGTGCTGCGTATGTGGTGCCCAAAATCCCCATTCATCATGCAAAAGGTTGTTAATGTTGCAAATCAATCATGTCAACCAACCAGGATATAAAATGTGCAGGAAAGTTTGAATCCTTTTTTATTCGGTACCCTCTTCAGCCCCCTTTTGATGTGTTACAACAACTTGTTACGTGCTAGATTGCTATGAAAGTGAAGCAATAATTTTTTCAGTGAAATGATATGCTTGCCTGAAGTTATCCGAAGCCTTGAAGTTTTAACTGTCTTTTTAACCTAGCTAGTTTCACAAGGCTGTACATATTTATGTTTCGATTGAGATTCATGTCAAAAAAGTTGGATATTATGAACTGAGGTACATAGAATAAGGGCAGCTATGTGCTAAAGATCAGTATCAACGTTTAGGGCTTAGGGTTTCCACAAGTTATCACAGTTGCAGAGAAAAGAAAACTGCCTGTGAATGTTGTTTCGAACATTCATAATATCAGAGTTTAATTTCTGACAGAGCCAGAGCAGGTGCTATAGAATGGAGTTTGGGGTAAAATAGGTACTAAAAATTAATAAAACATTCATGAGAAAATAAAAACAGTGGTCAAGTCATTTTGATTAGAGAATACCAAAGAAAGGAGCAATGTGACAATTAACTATGCCAAATTTACAATGTTACAATATCAAAATAAAACTCGATATTTCCAACCGTCCATGGTATAAACGGTTTAATAAGTCAGTGTCAAATCGAAGATTTAAAAAACAAGACAAATCATCTATGTCGAAGGGTGTTCATATATTTTGTCACAAATAGCAAATAAGGTTCATTCTTCTATCATTATGAAAAAAAAGTTAGACTTGTAGTTGATTTTATATATTAGGCAAAATTTTCGATCACTAAAGTAGAATTCGTATATGAAAGAATATTACTGGTTATTTCTTTTCAATAAAATAACATTATGTTATTCACTATGCCAAAGTTTAGTTGTAAATAAGTAAGAAAATAAAAATAGGAGAGAATTGGTGCATACAAAAATAAATGAGACTTATTATTCTATCTTCCATTTTGGGTGGTAAATCAATGCTTCATGTTCATTTGCATGCGTCCATAAATAATTTTGATTCGGTACACTTTAAGTCAATAAAAATGATATAATATTATATTAAAATGACATAATTTTATCTATAATAAACTACAAAAACTATGTCGTACTATGAACTCATAATACAAAACAATTGGTATTGACTATGCCAAAATTAGTCATAAATAAAACTATTTTTGGAGAGAGTTTGTACTAAAAATTCGAGCTGAAGGAAAACAGGCATGGCTTCTTCTTTCAAGCATCATCATGTTTTCTTAACCATTTTCATGCTGTGTGTCTCCTCCAATTTCCATGCTTTCCTTCGACCCCAAGACATCGAAGGCGACCGATATGAAAACCCTAGCAGTCATAAGCCTGAAGTTAGCAGAAAGAAATAATTGTTACTCCGGTGAAACGCCTCAATTGCTAGCAGCAAAACGAGCCCTGAGTTGAAGTATGTGGGGAAGGAGCTGCAGTTAATATATTTAGGGTTTAGGAGTGCTTGAGGTGAAGTGGAGGATGGTGAGTTTCATTCAAACTGCAAATTATGATTGTACCACCACTGTTGGACCTGGACCTGCTCGAGATCACTTGAAGAGTGCCAGGGGCCAGGTTGCTCTGTTCTACAAGAAGAATATAGATTATTTGAATGATTTTGGACACAAACTTTTTCCTTACTAGTTAGCTTTAACCATACAATTTTAAATAAAAATGTTGAGCAAAATAATGAAGGAAGAAAATTAGCTAGCTTCTTCATAACTGGGCTCATGCCCAGGACATGCTCTATATATTTGGTGCCATAGACTTGAAACCTTCATGATTGGGCTCAGCAGCTTGGTTTTGACTTATGGCGGTGGTAGCAGAGTATTAGGTACTACTTTTTTTTCCCTCTCCGCGACTTGTGGTTCTGAAAAATAACAAACATTGAACACCATGTGAGGCTGCTAGATTTGGCGATGATACAATTAAGAGAATGCGTGTAGTAAAATAATGCTCACATAGAAACATTTCCAGGTCACACAAATGATATGAAATAAACTTCAAAGAGCGTAGTAGAAGAAAAGAAATGCGGAAGGGAGAAAGCATTGCATCATGAGATGTAATTGCCAAAACACGATGAATACTTAATGATATATATATATACTACCTTTTGCAGAGAAAGTTCCTAACATTCTTTAGAAAGGGATGTAATGCTTCATAATCCATTTTGTTCATTTTCACTTATAGATTACTACCCATTCTAATGCACAATATATGCTTACAAAGATTAGTAGTCTTATGCCCGGGATAGTCAACAATAGGGTTAATGCAAAGTCAATCATCATACTTTCAAGACTGGGCATGGAAAATACCTCCAAGTGATTATAGATGGCAAGACTTGCCACAGCCCATACGCTTCTGGGTTTGTGTTCTTTACAATTTCAAGCTAACTCAAGATATACTTCTAGAGAGCTGATTGCCGAGCTGATCTCAAGCTTATCAACCAAGTTCAGGAATTATGGTGATTTGCTTATCAGAAAAAACTATAACATAAAAATGGATTTACATTGTATTCTAGTCTGCACAAATGTACATTATCAGTACAAATATTTGATTGCACTTTGGTAACATGCACATATATGTACTAACAAAATGTCTTGAAATAATGATAAATAAATAGAAACAGGTCGACGTGAAAGATCAGAATAGTACTCCCATAAAGGTAAGGAAGCAATGGCTTCATGTACCCTTTTTTTTTATAACACAGATTCATAAATGTTGCCAAGCTGTTAAACAGAACCCATGTTATTACCTTTAACTTTGACATTACTCTTAAAAGAGGAGGTGGTGTCGTTAGACAAGGTGTATGCTGCTATCTAATCAAATGTAATCCCAAGAAGAAATAAATATCAACGAACTTCCAAACATAAAATTTCAATTTAACAGAATATTTGCATTAGTCGACTCTTGCAAAATCCTCGCAATCATGAGAATGCCATCCCTCACCAACCACCATAATGTGTCACTTTATCACTGACTTCTTAAAGTTTTATGCACAAGATTCAGTCCTATTGAAAAACACACACATCTACATAAAGAGAAGTATTGGTAACAAGCAGTAGGTATCATAGTTAAACTTACTGGATATGAGTGCTTTAGGCCGAGTCTTGAACAATATTCGCTGCCGAATAATCCCGACAACTTCCAATTCTACTTTTTTGTGAGTGGTTACGGTTTCTTGGTCTGAAGCATCATTCTCTACTTTCTTCAGTATAATAAGAGGTTTCTTCAAGGGTACTTTTGAACCCGTCAACTCATGATACCCAACAGTAAAAGTGTACGCTTCCTGAACAACATGAAAATCCGTGAAACAAATCTGTGCTGGAGTTTAAGCATGCATTATCTTATACATCGATAACAATAAAAGAAAATTTTCTGGCAACTCAAGAAATAGATCACGAGTTCATCTTGAGATGGGCCTTTTTGCAATACTCAGAGAAGAACACCAACTTGTGAAAAAAAAAGTACCGATTTATTCCGGGTTACCATTATGTTTTGTTCATTATTGTCACCATAATATTTTTTATATTAAATTTATGTATACATTGTATGCATGTATGTAGTACAACAATGGGCCTAACGACCTAGTACATAAATGCAACTCAACAATTATGAATTTTGGAGGCCAGGCTATCTAATTTCAGGTGACGATCATTATTCTGTAGTGTTCTCATCTTCTGTGATTCGCAAACAACAACTTGACTCTCAACAAAGGTATGATCAGTATGAATAAGAACACGGGACTGCGCAGGATTCCATCTATTTCTTTTCCTTTCTCTTCTACTAGACTGAAAAGAAAGGAAAAGAAAATGTATAGTAAAGAAAGGGACAGGGAAGATAAGAAAGAAAATGCAAGGAACAAAAAGACTAAAAACTCAAATGACTACACAGAAAATAGCACATAGACTTATTATCACTTGGGCCTACCTCATACAATGACATTTTAGCTTACATAAATGAAGTCAAATAAAAGTCTCAATGGCGATGGTCTTCCGTAGAACCAATTGATATATGGACAGGCACCTAGACTAACAATTACATGTGTACTCAATATAAAATGTTCAGAATTACTTTAAAGACATATGAAATTACACTGTGCTTGCGTATGCCATAAAACCAAATAAATATTGCAAAAGTCACCATAAGATTATTTATATATTCTAATGAGCTAAAATACCTGCAAGGATGGGCGGCACAATCGGCCTATTTCCAATTTTTGAAATTGCTCTTTGAAGGCTGGTTGAACTTCAAGAACTCCCTGGACTTCGACAATTGTCCATTCCTGACACTCCCCACCACAGCCACACTTGACTCGGATCTGCATTTGATCAGTTAGCTTCTCCAAGTCTTTTTCTTCCCCAGGGCACAACCAGAAAAGTGTTGTAGGCTGAGAAAAGAAAATCATCAGAGTAAAGATGTCAATAAACAATAACAAATCCCAGGAGTAACGGATAACACGCGTTCTGAGATTCTAATACTTGTTCAAAACTCTGTGGATTCAAAAGAGTGTTAAAAGCAAGATACTCAAAATTAAGAGGATATAACTACCGCCTCATATTCACGGTCAAATACTGATTTGACTGGGGATGTTCACTTCATAGTCAACCAAGTTATCAATTCACAATGTAACCACAAAATATGCTGATATCTGAATAACTATTAATGATAAACTGAGCGAAGTTCTGTAGACATATTATTGTTGGGTGCAGTACAAGTTTCATGTTTGTAACCAGCAGGCAACTACAAAAACATCATGGTTACCTCTAAACTCAAGGACCTTTACTGCAAATCAAACATCTTTAAACATTGCTGTGAATGAGCAGCACTCACCCTTATTCAATGTTCATCTATACTATGTTGCAAAACACATAACTCAGACAACAACTCAGTGTATCAAACAACAACTCAAACGACAATATACCGAGCTCCATGACTCGCACTTAATAACACCATCATTTCATTTCGGTACTAAAATCATAACTAACATCGGTTAAAAAAAATCCATCTCAAACACTATAATTGAACAATTCAAAGCAAAGCATCAGAATCCAAGCCATTGTCCCCCCAAACTCATCATCCTAAACCGTCCAAACAAAGTCTACATCTAATCAACCGATCCGCAATGCTAAAATATATATGCAAAACTGTAAACACGCCCAGTGCAGTAATAAGCCATCGACGCACTGACCACGAACCTGAATCTCGACACTGACCTTCGCCGATTGCAAACGGAGACAGCTTAGCAGCCTCCCTAATCCTCCTCCATATCGTTCTTCTCGCACAGAAGAGGAAAGCGAGGACGACGACGGATAGAGAGACTCGTCGGAGAAGTTGAGAGGCGATTCAGCGGCGACGGCGAGAGAGCCACAGCCCACAGGAAGACGACTGGTCGGCCAAAATTGGACTTGGGCTTGGCTCGGTCATCAGCATTTGGGCTGGGCTTAATAGCTCATTTTGGGTCCAAAAAATGATTGGGACAAATAACTGATTAGTCGAATAATTTCGATTTGCGACGGCGACTAATTATAGTCATTTCTTAATAAAAATCTATTCGTAAAAATCTTTTGCGAGATAAAAGATAATTTCTACCTCAAATAGATAGTGATGCAAGGAAAGGTGATAAAAGGTATGACATAAGTTCATTGAACAACTCATGCAATGTGAGACAAGATTAGATGTAATAAAAAGTAGTTATACAATGTTTTATTTTAATTAACTGTATTATGCTACGAATGCACTGAATATCATTCTCACGACTTATAATGTTTCGATACATTTATTATACATTGCACTTAGCATAATATTCATTACTAGACCCATGTTCAATTTAAGTCGGTTAGGCAACCCCACTTGCACGAACAATTTTACAATCAAATAAATTTATTAAACATACACGTGTTTAAATCTCTCAATTAATTAAAAAACTTTTTATTGTCACCATTTAAATGATTCAAAAAAGGAAAGGTGAATTTCCACGTGTCTCTTGTAGGAGTCCCATTCAAACATGATCTCTCTATTTATATACTTGTCCCTTCTAACGGACCTCCCCACCCTTCAAGTCCCCCAAGAGCCCTTTCTCACACTTCCCAACTCCTTTTACAAAATTCAACCATTGAATCTATACAAAATACAATTTAACTCAATCGATTCTTGGCCAACAAGTGACACCACTAAAATAAAATACTATACAATAAAATTAATATTATATTGTCAAAATAACTAATTATAACATAGTAATTGTATATATACATGAGGAAAATGTAGTACCCATGTCTTTTTTTTTCGTCAATCAAGACGTGGTCTAGTGGTAAAAAAAACGTTAAACATCTCAGATTCCTAATGGGTGTTCTAGTAGGGATTTTGTGATAGAATAGGAAAATAAATAAAATTTTTTTAAAAATTGCCTTTTTTTTCCATTTAGGTTTAAATAAATAATAATTTGACAACCCTGTAATTTTCCTTATAGGTCATGGTCAAATAAATCCTTAGTCGGTTACTCCATCGTGCGAATCCGTCACCTTCTTCATCACCGAGTTTTCTGTCGACATAAATTCAAATTGAGTTCCTTCTCCTCCCATTATATAAACCCTTTTTGCGGCGTTGTCAAGGAGCATTGTTTTCATGGCGGCTGCTGATCTCTGTTTTCATATAAATCTCCCCTTCTTCTTCCTGTCACAGACAACTTGATTCGCGCAGCAGTTCAGGAATCCTAGGTTGCTGTGTTTTGAATTTGCGTGTCGGTCAAGGTGGCTAATCCGGAAGATATTAATTACTCGGGGAGCGGGTCGCGGTCGGGCGGCGGCGAAGACGAGGAGCAGAGGCAGCTGGAGCAGTCGGGGTTTATGATTTCTGATTACAGTCAGGCCAGAGAGATGTCGGCTATGGTCACGGCCCTGACCCATGTCGTGTCGGGGCAGCGACCCAGCGGCAATCAATGGCTTTACGCCGGAGATTTAGGCGCTGATAGGCGGAGCGACTTTGTTTCTTCTCCGTCCGGCTCCTCGGCCGGACAGAAGAGGAGCCGGATGGAGGAACAAGGCGGTGCAGCAGGGACACCAGTCACACCACCTGCTGCCCGGCCGTATGAAATTACCGCCGTGGACGGTAACGAATCGGGAAACTCGTCCCGACAGCCGGCATCATCTGTAGTTGCTGTTTATGGTAAGTACGATGTTGATTACCTGATCATTTTGGGTTTGTCCATTTTGGATTTTTTTTGTTCTCATCGTCATGACGCATTGAGATTATCGCATTTTAGTGGATATGATCAACACCGATAAATAAATCAGATAGCCCGTTGTAATATTAAATATTTTCCTCTAGCTGCTTTTAAAAAGTAATTCCTAAAAGTGGAAGAAAAACATGTCATATATTCTTTGTTGCATAGTTTTTCATACATTGTTTTTCTGATTAATGAAACCAGGAAGTCAAGCAGCTCGGTTTGGGACAACGAGCAGTGGTGGCGCGGCCACGGAAAATCCGGCAACGGAGGAACCGGGCGAGAGGAGGAGGAGGTACAGAGGAGTGAGGCAGCGGCCGTGGGGGAAATGGGCAGCGGAGATTCGCGACCCACACAAGGCGGCGCGTGTATGGCTAGGGACATTCGACACGGCCGAGGCAGCAGCTAGAGCTTATGATGATGCCGCATTAAGATTCAGAGGAAACAGAGCCAAGCTGAATTTCCCCGAAAACGTCCGGTCAATGCCACCTATGCAGATTTCCTCAACAAGTACCCGAATACCGGTTTCCAATGCTCCGGCCACCTTTCTGCCGGATTATGTCCCGGTGCGGCCAATGCTTGGCCCCCAAACGCCGGTTCGGGGCCCACATCTTGGGGACTACACGACATACTCGCATTTGTTGCAGGGGAGAGGAGAAGGGCAGAGTAGGAGTTTGTTGGATCAGTTTGTGCTTTCTAATCTCCAGCCTAATGCTACCACAACCGCCTTTGGTTCATCATATTCTGAGGCGTACCCTCAAATGTTTGGCAGTGAGCAGAGTCAGTGGGGGCTTCACCGGCCGGATGAAGATGCCGGTGGCGGGCCTAGCCGCCGGCAAAGCTTCAATAAGTCATCACCGCCGTCTGGTTGATTCATCATGCTAGGAGACCGCGTATATACATACTTACTAGTGTCATTTATTTTGGGCTAGTGCTTAGTTTGGTTTCATCACATTCATAGTCATACATTTTAAATTGAGCTACTTTGGTTTGGATAGTATCATATGTTTTTGGTTCTTTATTTCTTCTATTTATAATTAGAATAATTAAATTTTTTAAAAATAAAATCATAATAATCTCTTTCATATTCTTAACCTCCAAAAGAGTCTGTATTCATTATATACTTAGAAAACTTTTGAGAATTAAAAAACGTGTTCAAAACGTGTTGTCTTTGATATTCATTTCATTTCATTCACATGCATTCACATAGCATGACGCCTCTAATTTAAAGGGCAGGTCAAAGATGGTCTTTGACTGGGACCTTATTTTCTGGCATCTCTATCTCTCTTTATTAAATAACTGTTTTGTTATACACACGAGGCCAATTTAGGCTGACATGTACGTGCGTCATCTTCCATTTTTCTAGTGCTAATCGACACATTTACGAGTTTCAACCAGACAGTTGATGCGCTTCGATAAAAATATCATTAATTAATGAGAAAAGTATATATATATATATATATATGAGTTATTATTTCCTTTCAAATCAAGTACTGAATTATCAAAATTTACAATTTAAGTATCCAACTAAACAAAATTTCAATATAAGTACCAAATTAATTTTTTTTTAATTTTAAGTACTAAATTATCAAAAAGTTTCAATTGCAATACATGATTTTTTGATTATTGAATTGAAATTCAAAACTAAACTTATTTATCTATTTGAATTCAATTCGTCATGAAATTTAACAATTAGGTATCGAAATTGAATTATGTTGATAGTTTAGTACTTGAATTAATTTTTTAATATAGTTTGATACTTGTATTGAAAAAATTCTAAGTGGTACTTGATTGTAAAATTTGATAGTTCGGTATTTGATTTTAAATGAAGCGATAGTTCATAATTAGTTTTTATATTAATTACGACAAAACACAGTTGATAATGATGTTGCGTTCTTGTTTATAATAATATGTAGTTTTTTATTTTTAAAATTCTTCTTTCAATAAAACAACGATTAATTTCAAAAGTATATCGTTTTGATACGGATATTTTTGACTTAACAGAACGTTAAGTTCATAACTTGAGAAACATCGTTTTAGTAAGTTTTGAAACATTATCAAACCAATCGACTTGACATGGTTGACCTAATGAATGATCAATATGCTTCTAAACATTTGTTCTAGAACTTTATTTCCGACATTCAAAACAACACGTGCCGGGTAAACCTTCATGTCTGAATCAAATAACATTCGACACGGTTTCTATAATTAACAAATAATAATTCCTATCATATGAGAAGTAGAATCTAGCAAGTACGAGTTGACACGTGGAACATATATCATGAATCACTTGTTGATTACCTACCAAACTATTTCGGGTAATGAGAAACTAGCTCATGTTCGGTAACCTAGCTTGACCTATCTTCTTTTGCTACAAACTAAAGAGTTGCACTACTCATTTGATCCTCCTAGGCGTCCAATATTTGAGATGTAATATCTATCGAAACCTAATTGTTTTGGCACGTTTTGGTTATTTTTAACTGTTTGCTAGATTTAGATTTCTATATGATATAGTATATTACTAATATATTTTATTATGCTGTACTGCATCTGATTTCTGAAAGTTGATTATTTATAAGGATATATTTTTGTGTACTTATAAGTAAATATAAATAAATTAGTATTCATCATATATTTTCTACCATCAACACACAGTACCACCACAATCACCACCATCATCACTATTCCAACCATAACAACACCACAACGTCACCACCACCCTAGCCATAACACTACAACACCGCATGACGACCACTATCAAAATAAAAAATAATAATTAATACATATATGAATAAATATAAATAAATATAAATAACATAATAAATATTAGTATAAAAAAGACATCCTAAATACAAGAATATTGATAGTTTCTATGTGAAAACATTTGACTTGATGCTTTAATTGCTTCTCAATTTAATTTCTTCAATGATAAAATTGGTGGTAGTTATAAATTTAATATTTGCATCCCCCTCGGCCAGCACGTGCAGATCACGTGCCACCCATCCTCGGAAGTCTCCTCCCTTTCTCCATGACCGGAGCTCCACAAGATGGTGTGATTCATTCCCACTCGAATGGATCTCTCCTCCCCCTCCTTCTTCTCTCTCCTATTCCTCTATCTACTTCAGCTATCTTCATTTCCTCAACTGATCATTGCCAGAGGCGGCCGGAGCACCCATTTCCCAGGTTCACCCGATCTCAATTTCCCCACTTAACAAACTGCCTTAAAATTTTCATTTAAAAGAAAGTTAATCTGGTGATTTCCAGATGGAGGTTATGAGGGGTTGTCAAGGAAATTGTTGGAAGATCATCCTATAAGGTTTTTATGTTGTTTTGGTGACTTGGGTTAGGAGAACGGTTGATGCTTTCACATTGTCGGGGACTGATTTGGCTGGATTGTTTTTGCAGTGATGAGTTAGCTAAAGGGTACATGACTAATTCTGACTTGGAAAGAGCAGTGCAAGCATTTGGTAGAAGATGTAGTAACATTTCCAGAGTGTACAGGTGATTCAGTCACTTGAGTTCTTGTTTATTCTTTTGTAGAAATGATGTAAGAAAGCGATCCTCGAGAAGGCAAGTATTGTTTCCTGATGTGAAATTTGTTCTTTGGCAGTATAGGGAATAGTGTGGAAGGAGTTCCGCTGGTAAGTATTTGAAGATTCGAGAGTGTTTGGCTTTGACGTGGTGATTGAAGGTTGGTTTTCTTTGTGTAGTGGGTGATGGAGATTTCTGACCGGCCTGGAATTGATGAGCCTAAACCCTCGTTTAAGGTGAATGAGTCACGTTTATTAAGAGATATGCTTAACAACGGTGATGACTATAGAAATAGTTAGAGCACTGGACATCTAGAAAAGTACATACTTATACTCTGCATTGTTATTTCTTAGGATTTGCAACTATTGATTGACAACCCATCAGGAAAATGAATTAGTCTCTTCATAGAGTACACCAAGTTCATTTAAGATAACTAAGTGTATATTTATCCTGGCAGTAACTGAACTTACTGGTTAGAATGTTAAGCTTTCATGATTTAGTTTCTTGTAATCAGTAAGTACCATGCTTTCCTCATAATCAGAAAACCCGAATTATTTGTGTATTCATATTTAATAGTCCAAATATAGCTGGATTCTAAGACTAGCTGGTAACAAGTAAGTCATGTCAACTGAGGGAAGGCCGAAAAGTTATTGAATATGATGTTACTTCAAAATATCAGATGTTACTTCAAACATAGTTTTTAAAAGATTAATTATTTATGCCGAGCCTAATTTTTCAGTTATTCATTTTTTTTTTCTCGGAGGAGCTGGATCACTTTGATCAGTGAAATTGGTAATCATTGTTTTGGTAGAACTTTGGCTGACCTATTATTTGGGACTGTAGTTTGTAGGAAACGTTCATGGAGATGAACCAGTTGGACGAGAACTTTTATTAATTCTTGCTGACTGGTTATGTGATAACTATTTGAAAGACCCGCTGGTGAGTACTCTCTTTTATATGTTTAATGTAACTTTTCTTCTTTAGCTCAGAACATGTAACTGATCATCTCCTTTCCATGATTAACTCCCACAGGCCACATTTGTTATACAAAAGGTTCACCTTCACATACTTCCTTCAATGAATCCGGATGGATTTGCCCTTAGGATAAGAAATAATGCTAACAATATTGATCTGAACCGAGATTTTCCGGACCAGGTAGTCATTTTAAAAAATTTCTTGGGTCCCTACACTCTTACTTATTTTATTTGGGCCTGATGGCTTCTATCATAGAGTTATTACTGAGTTTTCTATCAACATATATTTCACGTAAAATGTATACATTTAAAAGGAGAATATGAAGTTTAGCATGGTCTGTCGTTTAGCTTCAGTTTCTGGATTTATGTATGACATGGAATGAATTAGGTAGGCCAAAGGAATTTTAGTTTAGTGACAGCTACATTAGTCTTTTTATATCCATATAACTTAGTAACGTTAGTGTGCTATATGTTTCATGTTCTTATTCAAGCACAAAGTAATTGGACTAGACTAACCTGATGCAAAATACAAAAAGAAATGGCATCATCGTCAGCACAATTAACAATAGATGGCAGCTAGTGTGTGGATTAGTATGTACAAATTAATCAGCTAGCAGATGCTTGCTCTAAAATGTTAGGACTACTTCTGTTACAGTCAATATACTGCAGGTGTCCTTAAATATATCGTCAACTATTCAATTCCATGTAAAAATTTCAATATGGACTGTGTGTTGATGTGCTTATATGTGTGTTTTCAGTCTGTTGAGTTATATGTGAGTGAGTTTGAATGGAAAATTAATTTTTGGGTTGAAATGTTGACAGTTCTTCCCAATGAACGACGAGGTGGGGCTGAGACAGCCTGAAACCAAAGCAATAATGAAATGGTTGAAAGAGATACCCTTCACAGCATCTGCCAGTTTGCATGGGGTAAAATTTAGATGTTCGCCTCAGAATTTTATGTTAGAGTTACGAGGGTATTATTTTCTATAATCCGTCATAACATACTACTATGAAGAATCATTATATATATATATATATATATATATTTATCCTATGCAGCATTTTAGTCTTTTATAAGTTGTTAAATACCGAAAGTTATATGTGAACGTTTGATACCTAAAGATACAGGGACATACTTTCTCCAAATGGATCATTACTTTCAAAGTCATTGATATTCTTTATTATAAATATTGTGCGTCTCATCGGAATGGTTTTTTTTAAATATCTGCGCACATTTTAGCATGCTTATTTGATGATCTGTCAGAGTGACAATGTGCTTTTTCTACAGGGTGCGCTTGTTGCCAATTATCCATGGGATGGCACTGAAAATAAAAGGTGAATCTCTATCAATAATATTAAGTATACAGTTTTGTTTTACAGGCTTCGGACTTCAAGTCATGAGTGACTTAAAGTGTATCAAACTTGCTAGAACCGTTGAGTCATTTATTTCATGAATCTAAGCTGCAATTGTCCCACTGTTTTCCCATATCCTTTAAATGATTATATTCATGAGATATAAATCGTTCATGCCTAACTTAAAAGTGGAAAGAACTGATAGTTGGCTGTTTGCGTGTTCCTTATTTACCAACTGTTGATATGTTACCTGTATCATTTCAGGAAAAACTACTTTGCCTGTCCGGATGATGAAACTTTCCGTTTCCTGGCTAGTATGTATAGTCGCTCACATTATAACATGTCCTCAAGCCAGGAATTTGAAGGAGGAATTACAAATGGTGCGTCATGGTATACATTCATCATCCCTTAGATTCTAAAAGAGAGTTCCATTTTCCATGTTGCAGCGTCTTTCATTTTGTCCTGCTCCGAATCTGGTTTTTGTACTTTTTCAAATTTGCTCTCAACCTTGGTGCAGGTATCCTATCTATGGAGGTATGCAAGACTGGAATTACATACATGCTGGATGCTTCGAGTTGACGTTGGAGATAAGTGATGACAAATGGCCTAGCGCTAGAGAGGTAGTTTCTAAATGGGTAGTTGCGTCGTAGTAAATGTCATTTTCGTGTCATTCATTTTGCATGGGATGATACTAATAACTGTAGCGAATATATGCGATGCAGCTTCCAACTATTTGGGAATACAACAGAATGAGCATGTTAAATCTTGTTGCTAGCGTCGCCAAGGTAGGCTTAAAAATTGATTTGCCAATTATTCTACTTTTTGAATTTTACTGCCAGGAAGTTTGTTTATATCAGCCCGGAATCCAGATATGCGTCATATTGTGTATTTTTCTTTCTGTAAAAAAATTACCTGAATTATTTGATTTCGCCATCATGTATTAATTTTTTATTATACTGAACCTAAGTTTATTTATGTCACGGCATGTAGACTGGTGTACATGGTCGGATTTTCTCATCCGATGATGGAAGCCCACTGCCAGCATCTCTAACAATCAATGGCATCAATTACTCAGTAAGTTCAGTTTTCAGGCCCACATAAACTACTCGTCTAGATTTTATTTATATGCTGATGGGGAGTTCTTGAATTACCGCATGGTATGTTGTTGTTGGAAATTTCGGCAATGGGTCTTCAAGCTTCTGACTATTTAAACTGTGGCTCGTTGATGTCACCTAATATTCATGAAACCATAAACGCTGTTTAAAATGGACCTGGAGAGTTTGGACATGGTGTTTAAAATGGTGGGGAGTGGTTTGGGTGTTCCCTAAATACGCTAAAGTCTTGATTCAAAGCTGGAAAATAAGGAAAACTTCCAAAGCATACAAAAGATTTTGGAAAACCTTGTGTTATGCAATAATTTGGACTTTGTAAATTAAATTCAGTGTTAAATTTTTAGATAGTCATACCTAAGGCGGGATGACTAGGGGATTTATAATCCCTAAACCTAAAATCTTTTGATCTGGTAATTTTTACTCTATAAAAACATCGTTTAAATAGAAATATGAAGCGCGATGGACTTATAGACGGATTTTACATGCACGTTTGAATATTTCTAGTTACCATTTTTGCGATTTTATATCTAGTTATAGCTATGAACGCATAATTTTGCTTCAAATTTATTGGATTAGACGCTTCATTCTTAATTATACCGTATTGTCAGCCCTTTCGTATTGTTGTTACTGCAAGCTAATGCTCCACCTTTGAATGGACAGATTCAAGCTAGTAAACAGTTTGCCGATTATCATCGTCTGATTGCCCCTAAAAAGCAGTATAAAGGTATTTTATCAATGTTGCGCATTTATATTTTGATTCTTTTTCTCCTCCACAACAAGGCTGATTTTGTATCCAAACTTCTCCATACAGTTCAGGCAGCCATGCCTGGATATAAATCAAAGGGCACGACAATCATACTAGAAGAAAAAGCAGCGTCATTGGATTTTATATTGGACCCGGTACTTCCTGCTATGGAGAAGTCAAAGCGACGATTCCCTGTTGACTGCAGCTATGAACTGAGCAAGGGGACGGGTTCAGTTGGATCCCTCGGGATAACAAATCTACAAATTTCTCTAGTTTTGCTGGTTATTCTAGCTTTTCTTGGCTTGTCGAAACGTAGAGCACTTGTTGGCTTCGTCAAGCACAGGCAATCATCTGCAGGCTCAAAACGATCCACCGTTGTATGACCAACTCCGCTCGCAAGGTTAGTATTGTATCGTACACTGTACATTATTTAAATTACACATTCGGTCCAATCAAATTAATAAAAATAATCTAACAGGATCAACTAGTAAACTAGTATGAAATGTTGAGAGAACATCTCATGATTTTGTAATTTTCTGGCAAAACATTTCCTACCATTGTTAGGGTAGATGATGAATACATCCCTCATGTTTGAGCAGGCATTGGTATCGTAGATTTTTTTGTGAGTTGGTTCGAAGCCTATAATTAAAGTGTTTTTGGATAGAGAGAAATAGAAAATGAATACTTCCCTCTCGGCCATCAGCATTTGAATCCTAATCGATAAAATGTTTGACGTTTTTTTTATCATTAGATCGCGATCCGATTGGATAATAGATGAAATTTATTAACTAGAAAATTTTATTCGAATGATTTATCGATTTTTTGATATCGACAAATTGGGGAACCTTAAAATCTCTGCAAGCATTTTACACTTTGAACTCTCAAATCGAGTATTGAGGAACTTCTCGGGAGCGAAGATGCGAAGGTCGTATCTCTGCAAGCTCATCTCCGGCCACAATCTCCGACCAGCCAGGAACCTCCCGCGTCCATTCCGTCCGCTCCCAAACGCGATCTCATCGCTCAAACCCTATGTTCTCCCCAATTCCAACGCTTTCAGCGACTTCGCGAGTCGCCGGTTCTACAGCGGAGGAGAAACGAAGCCGGCGAGTGGTATTGATGCGAACAAGGTTGTGGACGAGATCAATATGAAGTTCGTGGAGGCGAGAGAGGAGATAGAGCTGGCGCTGGAGTCGAAGGAGACGGTTTATTTCAATGAGGAGGCGGAGGCGGCTAGGGATGCCGTGAAGGAGGTTTTGGATTTGTTTCAGGGATTGTTGGGGAGTGTTGGTGAGGATGAGAGAGGTGCGTTGCAGAGATCGATGGGGATGAAGATTGAGCAGTTGAAGGCTGAGCTTGAGCAGCTCAATGAATGAATCAACCATTGAATGGCGATGATGAGGTTTGATTCGTTGTTGCTGCTGCTGCTTTAGTTTTTTTTGATACAAATGCGAACTTGAATTCACATTGCTGACGCTATCATTGTTATGCAGCGCCTCTGTTAAGGCTTAAAATGTGATGTTTTTTTTGTGTGGCTACTTTATCGAATTGTGGACTTTTAGAAGAAAAGCAGTGAGGTATTGAATTGAGGTTCAGTTTGAATAATATAAAAGCTGAGGGCTTGACTTGGATTAGTCTCAAATTTTTATTTTGGTGATGTTGTGATCTTTGTGCTTACAGTTAACTCTACATCATTGAATGCTTCTTTGTTGTTGATATCAAGATAAGAGGAAACAGTGATTTAGTTTTTGTATGGGTTTCTATTTGGATCTGGGACTAGTCGTGTGGCTATTGACATGTAGTTCAATGTCTGCAAAACAAAATATATTAGCGTGATTTTAGGGCTTAAATGGAATACATGATTCCCAACTGCAAGGTTTGATGATTCTGAGGTACTGTCCTTGAGTAAGTAGCAAATTGCAGCTTACCCTCTGCCTCCCGGAGGGTTGGCCAGAGGTGCCTGCTAGACTAGTAAGGCAAACAAACACGCAACATAAATCAAACAACCTTGAAAACCTTGACACAAATCGTCTGATATTTACAACGGTATTCCATCATTTATTTAAATCTAGGTCTGTTGTTCTTCATAAAATGTTTGAAACTCTTGGTGCTGCCAGTAATAGAAATCTCTCAGAATCGATGGTCGTGAAAAAAAAACTGCTGTTTGAAATTTTGTTATTATAATATTTTATGTGATACCTGAGGCTGAAAATTCATGCACAAGGACTTCTGTGACCCTAAAAGGTCAGTAATGTAGGAAAATTCACAGGACTCGGTGATTATATTATTTATGATACTATATAATTATTTTATGAGGCTTCAGTCATAGTAGGATTTCTAAGTAGAAGCATTATAGACCTATAAATGTAACCTTAGGCCCTCTCATTGTTAGTTATACCTGGAATCAGCCAAGGAATATCTAACTTTCAGTTCTTCTTGTGCTTTATTTAGAATATGATGGAAGCATGCTTTCACGACTTCCTCAAAATGTGTCTGACAGTTCGGTTAATTTCAGCAAAAAGTATAACGACAGGTCACTATATGCAATTTCCCGTGTTATTTAGCAAAACTATGTAATTATTTTTCTCTCCCTTTACTCATTTCTCGGTATTACATGATTCAGGGATTCACATGACATACTTAAGATCAAGGTTTCACTATCAAAGTAATGTTTTAAGCTTCTTCATTGTTCTTTGTATGCCACATCTCATGTTAGGCACTTTTTTACGTTCAAACTGTCAATTTAATTACAAGCAAGTATATGCTACAGGTTTTTGCTTATGCTAGTAGCCAAAAGTCGTTATGTTAGTTATAACTTCTTGCACTTTCTACTTACAGCAACTGTCAATCCACCACTCTGGCCGCCTGTCCACATCATAAGCAACCGCAGCGTGGCGGATGGCCTCTTCTGTCCCAAAACCAACATTCCTTTTCGCCTCCTCAACTACTGCTGCACCCTTTTTCTTTCCTGCCACCACCCAAGCTATGAATTATTCATTACACGTAATAAAGACATTCTCCGGCTTGGCTACCGCCACCACCGGAGAATTTACTAGAACCTGTGGCCGAATCCTTGCGAAGCAGAATGCTGCCATTTTTGATCCCTTACTCCTAGTCATTGTAAATACCAGTAGAATGATAAGTTAGAGAAGATATGTGTGATAGATGAGAGCATGTGAGAAGAAGAAGAATAATAATGGACACAAGCTACATGTACAAGTGCACTTTATATGTATATAAGAGGAATACATTTATTAAAAATTAGGAATATAATATCAAAAATGTGTTTTTATTTGATTTATATTAATATGTGATGACATAATCTGTCTTAGAAAATCATCACTTGAGTATGTTTGGGCAAGAATAGTATTAGAATGTGTGACCTTCTTAAAGCCCTCATTTTACACCTTTTGTATTTTTGGAGTACTGAATCAGATTCAGCGCAAATGCATCAAAAATATCATTGGTTATGATGCGACATCATTGATGAAACGAAAGATGCCTTTTTTATTTTTGAAATTTTTTTTCGAATACAAATATACAATTTTGGTACCACTATATTTGATTTGACAGTACCGAATCTGAACTAAATATTTATGATTTGAACTTCAACAGGTTGATAGGGTAGGAAAAAAAAGGTTTCGTTAATCATTTAAACGACATAATAAAACTGTATGACATATTAGAAATCTGATCAAATTCTAATGCTCTGCTGCATCTATGATGGATCACCATTAGTATGAACGTGGAATATGATAGGATGCTAAGATGCTGATTTAGATAATTGGTAACGCGTATCGGTCTCCGAACCCAGTTGTCCTCTCCTCTCCTCATGGCGATGACCCAAAAAAAAAATATTGGCATATTCTTGCACCCTTCAAACTTGTATAGCAGAAGCTAAGTGGTGTACGATCCAGCAAATATCCGAAAGCGAGTTGCAGCAAAATCCGAAATAATAGGAACCTCTTCAGGAGACAATCAACCCTTAGTCTCCACGACGGATAATTGTCCCTACCCAATCATCGGGGACTTCATTGAGGAGCTCCCCATTTAGAGCCTTGAAAGAGTATGGTGTGGCTACCTGAAACACAATACGACTGTCAGTCATCGCTGCCCATAAGACTCTTTTCAACAATACTTATACAAGATTACCTTGACAATGTAAACAGGAACACCAAGTTTTGCTATGATTGTGGCTTCAGCGATTTTGGTTAACATCCCTCCAGTTGTATCATGAGCAGCCACACTTGTTTCAATAGCTAAGGCAGAATTGAATAATACCGGTCCATTGACACTGTCAGTTTAGTCTCACAAGTCGCAATGAAGAGACTTGAAAGTGAAAATGTAAAATTATTGCATGACTATTGTCATTTTATTTTTATGAGGAATATAATTTTATCATCATACTGACAAGGAAAGGCCCTCCCGCCTCATGAAACAATATTTGAGAGCAAGAAATATGTAACATAGATTTTAGGTCTTTAACTAGGCATATAAACACTGCACATAAGTACACCAACTGTAGTTGCTAATGTTAGCCCTAGCTGCCTAACTCACCCTTACATCAAGAAAACAAGCTTGAGAACCAACTCTTGGTTGTATCAAGGCAAAATTGCGAAGCTGAATTAAGAAACTAGTTGGGCCTCAACAAAACTAGGTTCTGCAATTTGTAAGAATTTTGATGTGCTATTACCATACATGTATCTATTAGAATAACTTTCAGAATGCTCTTGATTACTGTTATAGTCAGTGTATGTTTTTCCGTACGTATTAGGTAACCGTGCAGTATATGGATAAAAAAGGCTTTGAAAAAATCACTCAGAAATGGACACCTTACCTACAGAATTCATGTTCTGCAGAGCCGGTTTCAACACAGACCAGTTTCCTTGTTCATCCACAACTGTGTAATCAAAAACAAAGTTTGGTCAACTTTATATGTTAGTTTTCAGACTTGTAGTTTACTTATCATACACAAACATATAATGAAGTTATGTAAACTAGCCTTACAAAGGAAGTGAAAACTTAAACAACATTACACAAAATCCAAAAACCTAATATGGTCTCACCTATCTCTTTCAGTAAAACAGCATCAGCGTCAGCTGGCGGACGGTCATATACCCCCGGAACATCTGTCTAACAATAATGATCAAGGAACAACTATTGCTCATGAAATAATGAGTGATAATTTAATATATTTGTTTTGTATCAAAATATTGCTCGAATAAAATATAGCGGACTAACTGAGTAACTTAACTGGAATAATATAGTTGGCTGCTTACCTCAAATATCTTATTAATGGAAATGAGTGTCTATTCTTAAAAAGATGGTTTAGTCCCTCCCACAAGAAAACGAACAAGTCGACAGGAAGTTTCCTAAATACTTGAAATAAAAATTGAAAAGCACAAGACAAAAGGACTGGATACGAGGAAGACGACATATTTTGGCATCAAATGAGCAGCAAGATGACGAATTATCACGTCCCCACTCATAATAGTACATCCCTGAAAAGTCTGCAGTTATTAGAATTTCACAAAATACTGGATTCCCATAAATAACTGCACATTGCCCAATCCATACCAATGAGTCGTCAAACACTGCATCTCCGTGCATAACCTGATCATTACAAAGTTAAATTTCAGGCCATTGAAAACAACACATTCATATGAAGATACATAGGCATGGTGCTCTAAACCTAGTGTAAACATACATCCCATGGCAGATGAAGATTATACTACATTTCTGAAATAACTACGTCGCGACCATTATTTGAAAAATAATTGTACATGGTCCAACAATTGATCATTTTGAAATAGTATTATCGAAGGGATCTATAATGAGACTTGTCCAAGATTTTCAAATTCTGATCATTACGCTACCCAAACTCAGACTAGCAATAGTTTTATCTCCCTTATGAACCAGAACTTGTATTAACACTAAGCAGCGTGAAGATAAACTCATGGAGCATTACATATCACCGTTCAAAATCTGAGCGGACATCTTCTTTAATTTTGCTTAAATTTATATATATGGCGAACATGCCGGTGCTGATAAACAAGTCAACTAAAAAGCAAAGTGGAAGATATACAAATCAACAAATACCGGGACAAAACCATTGTCAATAGCATTTTCCACCATTGACAAAGGAGCTGAAGAAATCTGCAGAAACACGTGTTCAAAATTTATGATTTTGCGCAGTTACAGACTGATGATGGTACTGGGATGGATCTTCGCTACCGCATCAGACATGGATAAGACAAAAGCAGTTTTAATTTTAGACTAACAAATAGCTGATCAGCGCAATCATGCATTATGAATAGTGTGTCCTTAAACAATAAACAGATGATAACGTTTAGAAACAAATAGATGCAAAAACATATAAATGATGTTTTATGCCCAAAAATCCAACACTCGATTATGCGCATAATTATGAAAACACCTTGCTGAAGTTGCCTTCATTGTCTCACATCTGAACGAAATAATCAACGATACCTGTGTTGGGAGTTTTCACATAAATGTTTCCCTAAGTGAATTGTGGGTAGTTTGGTCATGTAACAAGGATGATCCATCCATGAGAAACATGTCTTTTTAGGATAATATTACTACAATTTTATGAAGGTTTTGCCAAAAATGCATAAGACAACCAAAAAAGGAATTAGAAGACAAAGCTACCAGAAGAACGATATATCATATTGGATATAGACTAATGTTACAATCACCACATGCTAGAAAGTTTACAAACCAAAAGCCAGTTCAGTCATGTTATCTTAGTCTTATAACTGAAAGATAGACATCAAATGTGATTGTTATATGTAAGAGACTATGGCTATATTAGAATTCAAGATGAATAACATGAGAGGGCACAAGGAGAATTGAAAATGGAAGGATGAGGAAAAAGTGTTGTAAACTAAATACACCGAACAAGCTCCCTAATAGTTTGATCCAGAAATAATTGGCCACATTCTTCCTTGATGTTAGTTGATTAGTAGCCATGCGTCCCAAAGAAAAAGACATAGTTAACACTCCCTGGGAAAAAGTCCAATAACTTATGTAACTTGTACTTGTTTTGCCCACTATTTGAATATAACACCCAAAAACGAAAACGGGCTCAGAACTCTAAATTAATGAGGTTTATTTAATAACTGAATTGGATATTTGTTACTTATTAATAAAGGGACAGGTTAAACAACGTAAAGTCATGTTATTTCTCACATTTCTTTTACAAGTTGACCATCCGCATGAAAATGGAGACATACCAATAGAGGGGATCCCTTCTGCAATTAAAAAAACAAAGTATATTGATCGTATAATGAACCTCTGCACATAAAGTCCAGCACACACTGGCAGTTCACTAAACGTAGGGATCAGAGTCGTAACACGCAGCGAAACAAAATAAAAGCAACAAGGGTTGCATGTATAATCTTATTTAATTTAAGCATTCGTAAATGTCATTTGGTATCCACATATTGATCGCCTTGCCTTCTCCATCTTTGACATATCTTACTAAGCAACCTTGAAGACTACGAAGATTAATTACCTATAAGGTTAATTGATTTGGAATACATGAAACCCTGTAGTGTCCCCAGCAATGTCATGCATCATACTCATTCTATATCCACTTCTCATGTTTTGTTTTTTGTCGTGGATGTGATCTTAACATGTAAAAATACTCAATCAGAAAATTTAAGGGGGTGCTCTAACAAGAATAGGTATACTGGACAAGATCGAGAGTAGGAATATGGATGCAAGTTTTTTCTTCATACCTTTGGCTAAAGCTCTGACTATTTCAAGATTGAGAGTTGTAACCTGTCAAGGTGAAAATCGAAGCAGATGCATGCAAATGGTTATTTTCTTACCTCTGTTCAAAAGATGCTACAAGTTTTATCAAATGCAACAAGATTCTAAAGATGAAGGGAACTGATCTTACAGAAATTCTTGTAGCAACAAAACCAGCTTTAACAAGAGGTTGGTTCATACCTCCTTTATGAACTCCAGACTGACTTGCCTGGAAGTGTCCAAAGGAACCTAACAAAAAGTGATAATACGTAAAATCTGGTCTACTGACTACAAAATGTCAAATATAATCAATGAGAATGTAACTCAACTGGACTCGATCATTTACATTCCATATTATGCAAAACTACCTGCTCCATGTACAACTACAAAGCGGCTACAGTCCAAAGAATGCACATCTCTAAACTCATCGACCGGAGAGGCTACCGCTGAAACTCCTTTCCTCTTGCTCCAATCCATTCCAAGAGTCTTACTAGTTGCGGACTGTGAGCACATGGCTTCCCTGAGTTGCATGGAAACCGTGTGAAGATTCTCCTCGTGTATAGTTTCAAACTCATTTTTGCAAGTAATGGCCGCACCTCCTGAAACTCAAACATATAACAAAATCACACACACATCTACTTTCCAATTCCACATACTCACTAAACTCAAATCCTCTCAGCCAATGACTATCCACAAGACAACAACCAGCAAAAGATGATCCCTCCATCAAAACTTGTATAAGAACCGCGGTGTCTCAACTTCAGCTCTCAAATCTCATAGAACCAATAAACTACGCAACTCGAGATAAAAATCCTGAACTGCAGCTAATCAATCGAATCACAAATTTGATGCGTGAACATACTAACAATCCACTAAGCCGACAACATACATATCTAGAAGAATCCCCAATCGTACCGAGTTTAACAATGCAACGAATCGGAGCAAGTCGATTACAGAAGGAGAAGGATCCGCTATCTTTAACAGCTTCCTGCCTCTCCATCGTTTTACAACTCGCCGGAAAGGCTGCCGCCGATCTTCAATTTATTTATCTCAGAATAAAATCGAGCAGCGAGATTTTTAGCAACAAAATTAAGAAGTGCCAAATAATATGTTATCAGCTAACGATAAAGTTAAATGTGAAAATCAATTTATTAATTTATGACATATTTCTTATATATATATATTCATTCTTATAATTCAGAAAGAGACAGTTACAAAAGAGAGTTCAAAACCAAAAGGGAAAAGACGGAGCTAATCGAAGTCCTTTCTTAATAAAAATCTGTCTGTCAATGCCTTCTGCGAAACAAAAAACAACTTCTGCCTCAAAATGGAGAGATTGGTATGTCAGAAGCATCAGTTTTTTGGTCAATCCAGTGAGATTGAATGCAAGGATATCTTGTACAAATTCTTATAAGAAAGAATGATTTTAGCTAAAAGCGATGAAATATATTTTTATTTTCAATATCGAGTCGATAATTTATCAGCATGATGCTCAAGCATCATGTTCTCTGCAGAACAAGGATGAATCTTTTTAATTTGTTAGTCGGTTCCTCAGAAAATGGGACAAATCCCACTGCTGTGGCTAGGCCAGTTTCCGGTCACAAAAATTTGTACTGAGAAAACTCCAGCCAAGTGAAAGAGCACCGGAGGGCAGAGAGCATAAGACCCGAATTCTTACTAAAGTATTTCCATGTCATGTTTTCCTGGAAAGATTCAGCACATAATATTACTGCAGCTGTACCTCTAAACCTCGTTGGAATTCAAAATAGGCATCTCTCCCCGGTTAACTAAATCTATCTTGTTCAACTGGAGACAACACAGTACTTGCTCCGGAAGTTCTTCTGGTTTTTGAGCCTGTCAGAAATTTAATATCACTTCTGTTAAACTTTTCGGTTACTTACTACATGAACTTTGAGTGTACTGCTGTTTTTTCTTACCTGTATTGTTAAGCCGAGATCAAGCGTCGCATGTTTTAAACGATCACGGAACACTTCCAATCCCTTTCTGGACATGTAGCTGAAACTATGTATGTCCAAGTCAATTTCAAAGTAGTTAGGCCCCTGCACCACAAAATGAAGCTTATTGGATATAAGACATCAATGACAGTCTGATACATTTTTTCCGGGCTTGGAACAAGAAGATTTACAGAAAAATCATCAAGAAGATAAAGTTTTACCTCGAAAAAATTATGCTGAGGACGAGAAAGTACAGGCTTATCATGGTATGCCTGCACAAACTTTCTTTCAGTTGAACTCAGCCCAAGATCCTCCGGGTTTATAATCCCTACAAGAATTTTCAGTCTCTCTCTGAAAGGAACTATTGATTCTTTTGCGAAACCTTTAACTTTCTCTGTGTCGTTTCTCACCAGCCTCTGCGAAAAAAAAGTTACATAAACTGGTTGTATATGCACAAATGGGAAACATCTGAATGCTCGTCTATGTCAGAAACATCTGAGGGTATGTGATACGGAGCTTCGTAGAACTGAGGACAAGGAAAGCTTTCAGAACATTAATGTTTCGTGAATCAGTACATAAAAATTTAAATTTGGATGGAATGGACGAACCTTGATACTATCTTGGAATTCAGAAGATATATCTTTGCTGAAATTCTCTGAGGCCCTAAAATATAACACAAGATTTATGCCTTCGCCGTCACTATCCCCATGAAGCAAGGAAGCTGGATAAGCGGGTAACTGCCGAAAGAAATCCCCAGGAAGTTTTTATTCACAAAGTCTTACAGATTACAGAAAGAAAAAAAAAAAAAAAAAAGGTAAGTCTGCTGGAAGTTCTTGAGGAGGACATGATTCTATACCTGTATATTTACGATCAGGAGCGAAGGTATGCCTTTGTGCGCTTTTACCGGTGGAAGTTCAAGGTGCTGAGCAATATGGCTTACTTTTTTTGAGCTAGCGAATATATCCACGCCAATAGGCGTATATGGGCTATGATCAAGAGCTGGAAATTTTTGCTTATCTCTGCGTTAAATGTTTCATGTGATCAGATATGGAAATAAAAAGCTGAGCCAGACTAAACCGAATGGCGGTATATTTTTAAAAACTGGTGCAATGGATTCAGCTGTCAATATACTTGAAGTAATGTTTTCCACGAAGCTTGAAGACTGTTGGTGAGACAGCAGACCAAGTCCCCGCGCTTGGTTTGGTAATCTTGGAACAAGGAATATGAAGTCCTGCACGTCGGCGACTGGAGAACCTTTTGGAGATATCTGCAGAGAAACTATGCATGTGAGAAATTCTATGTGCTAAAACTTTTCAAGCTGGGACAGTTCAGTACTTTCAGTTAGGGTGCATTTTCGTCGAATTTCTTTCTTTAATGACTCTTGAGCTAACAGTATTGATCAAAACAGCGATTTAGTTTTCTAAGAATGACTCGAGAAACGTCTAGAAAAAGAAAAAAAATTAGCAAGTGCGAGACAGGTTATGTCAGAGTTAAGTACCTCCACGCAAACTAACGAAGTCATCATCAGATTCTGACCCAATTAAACTAACTGAGTCGAACCATATTTCTTCCTTTGATTTTCCTGCATAGACCGGAATCAACGAGTATAGAACAGATGGTCAGGTTTACGCTAAAAATGTATTTTCGAGTTAGAAGATGAAAATTAGATGAAAATTAAATTTTGCAAATAACAGATGAAGGAAAGGGAATACCTTCATTGTAAATTTCAGGGTTTGTGCCAGTATCTGCCACAGTGCTCTTAAAACCAACCTGGTCAAAGTCAGTGGCAGAACAGTCTGCAATGCGATTTCCAGCATCGATCATTCGCTTGCTGGGCACATCAGCTGCGGCGCTGGATCCAATATCATGATTTCTCCCATTTCTGCAAAAGTACTTTCCAAGTCTAATCCTTTTATTTGGCTTAGACGCACAAACACCCATTTCAGCTGGCCTGCCTTACAAGTTACAAACTCCTACTCATTCCTTCATAGACAACAGAATCAACCTTAAAAATCAGAACAGGAGAAATTCTTAAAACCAGCAAAAACTTACCCCAACCATATCTGCCTAGTTCAGATGCAGTGCTTACCAAAATAAATTCCGACCACACGAGCAGCTGTAAATCCCAACTCAGAATCCCTCCATGAAATCTACAACGACTGAATCATTAGCAGGGGGAGAAATCAAGACCGACTGCCTACATGCTCAATCACAAAACCAAAACTTCTTGAGGAAATAAGCATTTTTACAGATGGACAACTGCAAGAAAGTACCTACTACCTATTATATTCCATTTTGGTCAAAAACTATGTACCTAAAATTGACAATTAAATCTCAGATCCAGTTAGCCTTTTCATGACATTGAGGTAGGCCAGAGTGAATAATCTGAACATGCGAAAAAGAAGACTTTATACCTCATGTAGGAGTCCTTGGATTTAGCATTTTCTAGGTGAGCAGAAGTCACACTAATAAGTATTTTTACCCGTGCAGTATTTGATTATGTAATTTATTAGTTTACAATGTTTTTTTCTCAATGCACTTGTTCAATTTTGAACGCATGTTTTAAGTTACCTAGGCTGTTAGTTCAGTAAATAAGCGAAACAAATGTATTGTGTATTGCATCATTTTGGATCAAAGCCGAATCATTTTATCATAATGACTATGACATGATCATAAATGTCTTAATTTCTAACCTCTGCTGCATCCCAACTTGTCTATGTTAATAAGTCAACAATGAGTTCCACGGACGCATAAATTATGCAATGAATTCAAATGAGTCTGATGAAACAATGCGTGAATATCAGGTCATAACTTTTATAGGCCATATGCCAGAAAGTAAACGATGAGGACAAGAAATTCAGATGCAATTGCAAAAGTCAATTTACACCCAATTCATAGACTTGAATTTTGAAAATACAGCAAGCCCTAGCCCCTCCCTGTCTTATTCTAGACTGGCTTGGTCACTGTGCAAGGTTGATCAAGTATGTAACCCTGTCAACTACATATCAGTTCAACAAAGTTAGGGTTGGAAAATTCTGATACCCTCCTGTATAGGACACTCTTTACGAGCTGATCTAAGTAATGTACAATGGATGTGAAAATCAGAGAACATTGATAGTTACAATGGATGTGAAAACCTGGTCAGTTGAATATCTTACAGAGCTGATTTGAGTGATAGATAAAGGAATTTGCCTACGCTTACTAATAAACAAGCAAGTAATGGTCGTCACTTACTTTTGAATGATGCAATATGATACCATTAAAAGACATTAAGCTTAGCGCGGAAAGAACCATTGTCGTGGAACCACTTCTCAATTGTTTTGGGACTTATGTCACTACTGGAGTTATCAGCTCGCCCTTCCCCGTCTCTCGAATGATGTCGTATCTTTCTGTGAATTTCCATGAACTCCAAGTTTGTAGCATTTTGAAGGAAAAATAAGATCAGGTTAACTCCTTCTTGATGGTAGATAAAATTAGTTATCTTCACGACCTTGAGGTACTTGAGGGTGCACTTCTTCATTATCGTCCACTTTATGTTCCGGGTACTACCCCAATAACTATATACATTCTGTAAAATAAATATCACTATTATGAAATGGATTCAGCTCTATAACATGCCATTCGACTAACAGTTGTGTTATGCATCTTGGAAGTTTGTCATCATTTTATGAGACACGTTCAGATTCAATAATACAACGAAGATGATACATGAACTACTCGTGTAAATATCAATAAAGAGTCTTACCGATAAATCCAAAGAGTGCAAGCAAGGCATCATCCTCATGAAAATGGTCAGTAGTTTTAGTAATCTTCTTGCTTCACCACAAACATTATGTAAGACGAAATGCCTCAGCTTATTAAATGTGGAAGGCACCGTTGGCACTATGAAGCGGTTGAATCCAATCTACAACATAGGAAAGCAGTTCAACAGAATGCAGCTTTGAAAAATGAAAAAACATACATGTACATCTAACTTACCTCTTTGGAATATGTGGACATGTGAAGAGTCTCAAGATTGGGCACATTGTAAGGCAGTTCGTTTGTGACATAACTTATTCCCGATGTCTCATTAGGATAACCTCCTAAAATACTCAACCTTTTGAGTGTAGGTATCGGTTTAAACAGACAACTTTTTATCGTGTTACCCACACATTCCACAGACTCCAAACTAAAGGCATCACTAATCTCTATCGTTCTAAAAGATTTAACACATCCCGACACGGCCAAGTGCTTCAAATGCTTCGACACTTTAAACTTAATCGCCTCAGCACCATCACATTTCCTCGTCTCAAAATACTCTAGCTTGGCGCAATTCAACATTACATCATTCACCAACTCTTGCGTCACTTCCACCTTACTCAGTTTAAGCGACTTAAGCCACCGGAAACGCCCAAATGCAACTCTCTTCAACTCAACAGTCGCAAAACTCAAACTCCTCAAACTAGACCCATCCCCACCATACGACACAAACCAATCAGGAATAACATACCTCCTAAAACAATCAGAAGAATCCAACTTGGACAAATTAACATCAAGATTTTTCACTTTCTTATCTAAAGCAAACCTAATCCACCGATCAACATCATCCGAGCATTCACACGGCAACGTAGTGCTAATTCTAACAGTCTCAACACTCTCTCCCTGATGCGACTTCAAAACCCGATTCACCCAGTCTACATACTTAACCTCCAACTCCTCACCTACTATCGGCAAACCGGAGAGAGGGACATCACCTACGTAAATGTCATTGAGCTCGAGGTCGAGGGTCAGACGCTTCGTCCATCGGAACCGCCATTGCTTGGAAACCAGGCTCGTCTTCGCGGCTTCCTTGATCGGAAGCAGTGAGACGATCGATTGGATCAGATCCTCGGGGAGTCTGGAGAACACTTCGTCCTCGAGCTTCGTCCGCATCACGCCTTTCGTCTTGTTGGATGCTGGGTTTCGAGGTTTTAGGGTTTATCGTTGTGAATCGAACCCAGTGTTGACCGAGTTAATTGAGGTCGGTTCGTTTCCTAGGTCGAGTTAATTGAGGTCGGTTCGTCTAAAATCTATTTTAAGTACGAAATTTGGTTATGGTGGAATTACATCATTTTTCTCAATGAGCGCATTTTACTCACAAAGGACAAACGACGTCGTTGATTCCGAAAAATAGATTGTTAATTTTTGCATAACTATGAACGTTGCAGATTTTTCAGATACATTATGGATAAAAAAACATTAAGACGGATCAAAAGCATGTGACATCTCCTGGTGACGTGGTCTACAAAATAAACGCAAATGTCACAAGGGTTAAGGTAGACACAAATTGACAGATCATATGACCTTGATATTTTAAGGAAGCAAGAACCTAAACCTAAGAATCAACCTGGCACAAAATTCAAAGAAGCACTGAAAAATCTGTGAGGCACATACACACATCAAAACCCTAATGAACACATAAACTTAATTATCCACAATTTCATGGTTCTTCACTATCCTATAGATCTTATATGTGCTTCAAGATACAAACAAAGAAACCGGACTAACACAGAAAATCATATTTCTGTTTGTTTTATCACAACAAAGGTCAGACCGAAGATGTACAGTTTTAGGGTTTACCGGATTCTTTTGATTCGATTGACTCATACGTTGGAGTGGACTAATTTACTGTCGGATTCTGATGCTGCTCTTCCAAGCTTTGGCCAATATGTTTCATCCATTGCCTGATCTTGGCTCCATGCTTAGTTAATGTTACAAAATGATGAAGTTGGGAAAAAGGTGAAAATAATGTTTCATTATTTTTCTTACAAAAGTAATGAACATGGGAAAAAAGGTTAATACTCAATCAAAGCCTTTTATACTACCAAAATCAAAACAAAGGTTACACTCAAATAAAAAATTGTTTCTTTTTAAATAACATATTTAATTCAAAAGAGACATTAACAAATTTGGCACTCCTTTACTAGATATATTGGAATTTTCAGGCATCTTATAATATTGATAATAGAGTGTTGAGTAGTGGAGTCTGATCTTTCTGCTTTGACCATTCTGGCGCTACACAAAGCTGTAATGGGGTTCGCATGCAGTTTGGACCAAAATTTTGGCCTTGGCAAAAAACTGTAAATAATTAGAGTTTCATATTACTATATATGTGATGTATACTCAGCACTGTAGACAATCTCCGCAAACAAAAATAAACTACCTCTCTAGTTCGGCCGTGGACGTAGCTTGATCACACTGATCAAATGAACCATATAAATCCTCGTGTTATTTTTCTTATCTTCGCAACGATCTCAATTCCTAACATAGAACCTACTGTAAAATCATATTAATTTAATTAATTCATACATATCATTCAATTTAAAGTGCATTTTTAATACCAAACACAAACATGTTTTGACAAGCATCATTTTCATTACTAAAGTCAAGCAAGATAGTTGAGCATCTTATAGTAAGCATTCAGGGATTGAGCATCGGATTCTGAAAGGTCATTGCAAGGAGCATAACAATAACACTTGGTCGTATCTTCAGAAACTTGTTTGCACTTCCCCAAAAACCGACCAATCTCTTGACATTTTTTGTGACATTGGCCGAAGGAACATTCTGATCCATTGTTCATGATGGATGCAACGGTGCACCAGCCATCTTCAAAGGATAACACAACTTCCACTGCTCAAACATGAAATTGAATCTGAGAGATCAAAAAAATTTAATGTTGAAAATTTATATCAATACTTACTTGAAGCAAGAACAATGAAGATCGAAATGAGAAGCACTTGGATTTTCATTTTCTAACTTTGTCGATGATGTTGTGATTTTGATGAAGTGCGAGATTTCATACATCTATATATGCATACCAAAGATATATATAGAGTAGAAAAAAGTGATTTTTTTTTTTTTGTAGAAAAGTAAAAGCGGTAAAAGTATGTTTGATTATACTGACATGAGTTAATGAACTGTTAATTCTTTCGCTGCATGATTTTGCTCCATCAACATCTATATGGGAGGCGCTCCATTGTTCATTTAGGTCTAGGATTTCAAGGCTTTCACTCAGGGAGGAATCATTATGGCTGATTTTTAATTGTGATTGACTTGTACTTAAAAATGTCTGTTCGAGCAAAATTTATAAAAGGAGAGGCTCTTCTCATTTGTAAAATACAACTAAAACGAATACGTCTCTCCAGCAGTCCTCAATCGTTATACCCTGTGAAACAATTGACCAAAGAATCTCATCATCGAAGGAGGGCCAATACGCTTCAAAATATCGACAAACGAGCCTCGACTTCTCCTGCGCTGGTTTTGTACAGTTCTATTAATTTCAATATTAATTTCTTTTATTATTATTCAATATTGTGAAGTCATGGACCTTACTTTTCTTGCTATTAAGTAATTACACATTTTTTATTCGGTGTAAATTTCAAAAAACAAATTACAAAAAAAGTCTAACATAAACTTCAATTGAACCTATTATTCGTATTTAGTTACTAAAATAAAAAATGTACAATATTTCTCATTTCCTTAATTTGTTTAAGCTACACTACGATTCAATATTTGTACCTTTTTTTCCTTATTCCTTTTAGTTTTCTACGAAAAAAGAAACATTGATTTCGATTTCTTTGTACAATATTTGTGACACAAGTTTAATAAGGGAAATAAAGACATTTAGTAAATTGTCAATATTCGGAAGTTTTCTGAATTTATAAATATTTTCATACTTGAAAGTATTTGTTTTTTACAAGTGAATTAGTATAAATAGATTATGATTTATGTCAACTTTTTTGTTTTTGGTATTACATTTTTTGAATAAAGTATTTGTTGATTTCTAGCCTTTTTCTTCCCAAACTTTTCGTTTTCTACAAAAAAAAAAACATTAATTTCACTTTTCCTTAAATAGTATTTTATGTATATATAAGTATAACGTACGTATGTTTTTGATCTCATTCTTAATCGAATCATCGTTTAAGAAAAACAAGAAGATGAAAATCTCCGCCCTTCTCATTTTGCTCTTCGTTTTCGTCGCTTCGCGTAAGGCCAATAATCGATTGACACATATATATGTTACAATATCAAGATTGTTATCTCTCTTTTTTCTTTAGTTTCATGTTTTATTGATTAATATTTATCGACAAGTCAAATAATTTTTTTTTATTTTTAACACTAATGTTAAAACTTTGTGTCTTTGAACAGAGGAAGTTGTGTTATGTGATTCTAGCTCAGATACTGAAGCTCCATGGTCTGATATGGAATTCGATTCTAGCTACGAGAAACATGCCGAAGCTCCCTTGCCTGATTTGGGCTCTGACGCTCCTCTTTCTAGCTATGAAGAATATATTGAAGCTTCAGTGTCAAATTTTGAGTCAGACGACGCACCGGCTCCTAGCATATAGTCTTAGATGCCTTACTCATGAATAGTGATGTATGATCCTATATGTTTATAGTGATCAAACATAACTTGGTACTTCATTATCATGTTCGGACACATTAATAAAATTAATGAAAAGGGAACTTTCCTTAAAAAGTTTGTGAAGATTCGCCCTAGAATAAAATGCCACATTTTCATAAATAACAGATTCTTAATTATAATAATAAAAAATTAATAATATTGATAAATAGTTCCCGCTTGATCCAAAAAAATGTTTAAGTTGATATATGTTTATAAGTTATTTTAACTATACGTAATCTTAAAAAAAATAAACAAATATATATTTGATTAATTTCCTGTAAATTAGTTTCCAACTGAATTTGCCAAAGACAGAACATATTGGCCTGCCCATTTGATATAAAAGTCCATCAGAGTAGAACATGGCTGCGTCCTCTTGTACACTGTACAGAAGTAGATCAAACAAGCTCTTGCACTGGTAGCGTTGCGTGCCGCGGTGCTACGGTGAACTGCAAAGGTCTGCGCGCCACGGGTTGTATCACAAAAGCAATCTGGGAAGCCGCAGCTTCCTGTTTCATGACAGACATAACCATGTTTACTTTGTGTTCTGGTTGTATGCAAGTTTTTTGGCATAATCAGATTTGACGCTGCACACCGATTTATGAAAAAAATTGAGAAATGTCTGCGTACCAGTCTTTCTCGCCGACGATTCATGACGCTGATGGCCCAAGCCATAATGTAGCAGGGCAAGAGAAATCCAACAGTCCGAAGCAAGAAAAGCTGCAGATAGTGCAGGACACAAGTGAGCCTCTAATGAGGCGTAATTGAGCAGTTTACAAGAAATATCAAGTTTGACTCACGGCAAAAAATGCAGAAGCATCAGTGTCATCGTCATCCTCGTCCGTCAAGCTCATGGCTTGCCGCAAGAGCAAAAGCACCGTAAACTATGCAAGATAATGGCTTTGAGTAAATTTTGTAAGAAAAGGTAAAATGCATGGTTAGATGAACTACCGGGTAAATACTAGATGAAACTATCTCGCTAACCGTGACAAAATGACATGAATGATGGAAATTTTTTTAGAAATACCCCCTCTCAAAACCAAATTTCACAAATACTGCCTTTCCTAAAATCATTTTTCAAATGTCCCATTTGCTATTGAGACTGGAGATGGCATCTCCGGTCTCATCAAAAAATAAGGAGACCGGAGATGTCATTTCCGGTCTCTTACGTTTTTCAATGAGGGTCTCCTTATAAAGACTGATGACATGACCGGAAAAACGGAGTCCTTGGCGTAAGGAGACCGGAAATGGCATCTTCGGTCTTATTGAAAAATGTAAGAGACCGGAAATGGCATCTCCGGTCTCCTTGTTTTTTAATGAGACCGGAGATGTCATCTCCGATTTCAATAGCAAACGGGGTATTTGAAAAAAGATTTTAGGAAAAACAGTATTTGTGAAATTTGATTTAGGGGAAGGGGCTGTTCTAAAAAATTTTCTGAATGATGCAGCCCGGAGATGGATGAAAACATCCTCAACTGCACAAATATCATGTTTGAATAATGGGTAGTCAGGTCATTACATGATTCTAAGAACTTACTATGAAGATAGCTAGTCGGCATAATGCAGCTCCACTGGCAGTTGAGGTAGCATACTCATAATCACTGTGTAACGGATGACGACGTGCCTCTGCCATTGCCAACAGGCGTGGATCGCTCAGGTCCAGTGGGACTTCGCTGACGGTCCACCCTCTGCAGGATCGACATAAATGTAGTAATTACCAAATACTATTTCTCATCGTCGGTAAAGTTCTTCAATCACCATGAAAATACCTGATGCCAGTTAAAGCGTCTTCAAAGAGCGGTGGAGGAGGCGCAGTATAGCCAGGTCGGTATTGCTGAACAATAGATGCGTATTGACGGTTAACAGTAGCGAAAAAGTTAACATATGACTCAACTGAATTCGGTGAGTTTCAGTTCAGCTTTAAGGATCCAAGCAATACACAAAAATAGAAAAATACCTGATGACATATCTCACAGGTTGTATCCCTTTTCTCGTCGCACCATCGTTGAACACAACGCCTATGAGCAAACTGATACAAAAAATCACTAGTCAGGAAATTTCTTGAAAAGTTGCAGCACCAAATCTAAGCTGCAAGAGCTACAACAACATCTAAGATCAAACACCCTTCCAGCTTACGATACTATCAGATAATTCCTTGTACGCGCAAACTTAAACCTTGCCTGATAACAAACACCAACAAGAACCTAATTTGAATCACTTTTGTTTGATTCAGCAACTGGACTAGCTTGGTCTGATAAATCCTGGAGAAAGAGAGAAACTTCCTAAGCATCATATCCCTAAAACCCCGCAAATCTCATCTATCTTTGTCCTATTTCACAACCCCATAAGAAATTCCAACCAAAATTAGGTCAACAGTCCAGTGAAATCTGGGGATTTTGGCCACAGCCCAAACAATGCCGGAGAGCCCGAACCCTAGCTTCCATTCAATTCATCTCAAAACACATAAAAATATACATACAAAACTAAATAATTGAATCTGTTGCTGGGCTGGGAATCATCACGACCTTGAGGCTTCCGCTGCAGGCGCAAGGAGTCTCCAGATTCTTAACCCGATCCTCCTCCTGGCAAATACGGCACTCCGCCGTCTGCACGAGCGGCTCCTCCTCCTCTTTAATCAAACGCGACGAGGGCCCACCCATCTCATCCTCCTGATCTCCAGCCGCCATTAGCCGGTCCATGTCCACAACCAAATGCTCGCCATCGCGATTGCCCATTGTTTCAATTCAAAACGAAACTGGATTAATTTGATTGGAACAAAATTTCAACTTTACGTATGTAAATGTGTGTACGGAACTGGGTTTGGTTGGGAATCCGGACAGGGGTCGGAGATTGGAAACCCTAGAGAGATCCGCTGGTGGGATACCGCGGATCTTTGACGAAGCGGAAATTGAAAGATGGAGAAACGAAGGATTCGAATTTAATGAAAAAGATTGAATTTTAATATTTATTTAAAAAAAATTGGAGAAATTGCAGAATGGTGATGAGTTGGTTTTGTTGGTTGGTTGGTTGTGCGCGCTTTTTTCAGGCTGGTATTTATTTCTGGGCTGATCGATTTTGTTCAACTGATTTTTTTTTTTTGCGTTCTTTCCACCATTGGTATGAAATTATTTTTCATCCTTTTGATCGACATAATGATTTATAAACGAATTTTGTTAGTTTTGAAAAGAGACTTTGTGATAAGTATTATACACGTGAATACATATTGCATCATGAGATTGTAATTTTTATTATGCGATTATAAATTTCGTATTTTGCTATGTAATCGAAAATTTCACGTTTTGTTTTGATGATCGGGATGAACGGTGATGGCGGTTGCTTCAACCTACATTTTGATCCCTTGATTTGTCTCTGCATCAAAGGTTGTTGATTTCTTGCTGTCCTTGATCAGAGTGCCGGCCTTGTACTGATACCTCCGCGCCACGGCCAGAAAATAAATCAGATTGAGCAGCCCCAGCACGGATATGATGTAGTAGAAGTAATCAACTCTGCCTGCATTGATGTTATTGGCCAGCCAGTCCGGCCGGCCACCGCGCTTCCCGGTGGCGGCGTGGATAATCAAGACAATGGCGGTGCTGAGGTAACTAGCTCCGCCCATTGTCAGCGAAAGCAGAGAATTGGCTATGCTCCGCATGTTTTCTGGAAACTGCTTGTTGTAAAACTCTATCTGGCCTATAATGTTGAACGCCTCAGCGAATCCCATCAACACCAGCTGCGGCGCCAGCCACATGACGGACATGGGCGAGGCGCCGTTGGGGAGATTATGGGCCCTGGCCGAGTGCCTCCTCTGGGTCTCAACCCGTCCTGCCACCATCATGGACAGGACGGAGAAGACCATCCCTATACCCATTCGTTGCAGAAGTGTGATCCCGCCTTCGCGCCCGGTGAGTCTCCGGAGGACCGGGACGAGGACCCGGTCGTAGATTGGGATGAACAAACCGATAGTGACCATTGAAATGAAGGGCATTGAGCCAGGAGGGATTTGGAAGTTGGGGCCGAGGTGCCTGTCCATTTTCAGGGCTTGTGCCACTGTGAATGTCCCTTGTTGGGACATTGAGGTGAAGCATATGATCCCTGATGCCCATACCGGAATTATTCTCAGTAAGCATTTAGCCTCTTCTATCTGCTGAATGCTGCATAGCCTCCATTTATCATTTGGAACACCTTCATCACTCACTTCCCCATCCAAGACCACACCAGCCCTGTTCAGAACCCTAATCACACAACCAACATTTTTTCTTAAAAAAATATTCCCATTTTGTTGTCACAGCACCAAAGTCCTACTGGTTTGACTATTTTTAGAGTTAAATCGCTATTCCCATTATCGATTTTGTAAAAGACTATGAAATTTAAAATGGTAAAACTAACATCAATTTGATGGCAGATGGGAAAAAAATTTCAAATTGGTGGCATTAAAAAAAAAATTCCATTTTTAAATAAGTTGAAGGAATCTTTATAAGTTTGTTCCAACTATTTTTCGCCATCATCATCTTTTAGGTCATTACGACTTGAACTCTACATAAAAAGTTATGATATGTTGATAACAAGAGAGTAGACTAATTTATCAAGTTTGGCCGGAACGAGACAGCATCAATGGGTTATTACACAAAAACAAAAATGGTGATAAGAGAGAGAGGGAGTGTGGAATGTACCTGAACTCATTTGTAAGAGGAAGTTTTGACACGAAAACGGCAGTGGTCAGGGGAGGATCATAGTACAGACCTTCCACGGCGGAGGCGGTTTCCGGTAGCTTCACCTTTCTCTTCTTGTAAGCAGCGACATAAACCCGGGCCATGTCGGTAAACACACTCCCCTCGGGCTTAACATAGACATAAACCCTAGTCCCAAAGAAGAACAAAATGATTGACCCAAACATGAGGCCAGTAGGAATCCCAAACCCTAGAACCCAGCTGACCGAGTTCTGAATGTACACTACTGCGGTGAGGGCTATAAGTAGAACCACCGTGAAAGTGGCGTAATACCAGTTGAAGAAACTATTTATGCCACTGCGGCCTTCTTCCGTCGTGGGGTCAAATTGGTCTACCCCAAAGGGGATGCTGCAGGGTCTTATCCCTCCGGTTCCGATGCCTAAAAGGGCTAAGGCCGCCAGCAGCGCCCCAAATTGGGACGGTGCCGGACTGAGGCATTGGTTTAGCTGAAGCTGCTCAGGTGTGCATTTTGGAGGATGGAGCTGAGGGTTCCATGCTGTAAATGTCAAAAGTCCCATTCCCTGCAAATGTACCACCCAAGTTTTAAATTGCTTTCAAGAGTTACAAACATAAATCTCAAAGTCTCTATTACCCCTAACCTCCACTAGAGTTCCTATTTTGGGACCATCAGGAATCCAACTCTAGTCGGTGAAATATTTGACGTACTTTTATCATTAGACAACGCGTATTTATGCGAATCCTAGTCGCTGAGATGTTTGACGTTCCTTTTACCACTATACCACGAGTATCTATGTGAATTCTAATCGCTGAGATGTTTAACGTCCCTTTTACCACTAGACCGCGAGTATCTATACGAATCCTAATCCATAAGATGTTTGACGTCCCTTTTATCACTAGATCGCGAGTATCTATAAGAACCCTAGTCCATGAGATGTTTAACGTCCCTTTTGTCACTAAACGACAAATATCTATCCGTATCGGTAGACAATATATATACATTTATATTTGTGATTTTAGGGTATGTCAAATGGAGAAAGAAGAGAGGATTGATTCATTACCGATAGAGAAGCTATGGAAGCAAAAGCAATGGTGCGGAATCTTCCGAGGTATGCGTCGGAGAGAAAAGCGCCGAGCAAGGGGGCAAAGCTGGTGCATCCAGACCAGATGTTGATCAGATTGGTAGCTTCCACAAGCTTCATGTGAAGTTGAGTTTGGAGGTAGACCATGAAGTTAGCCAGCACTCCGATTGTTGCCAGCCTCTCAAACGTTTCATTTCCTGCTCTCAACCATATCAAATTAGCTATTGACTTACTACTTTCTTTCATTTGACATACCTACTGAATTTGACATACGTTAGATCATTATAATTCTGACAGCAAAGAAACCTGAAAGAACTGAATGTCTATAACCGTTGGATAGGCGAATAATCCATCGTAATGATAAACTTTAGTGGTTTACCCAATTTTATCTATGTGTCAAATTAAGAGGTATAGGCAAGAAAAGATGATCAACAAAAGTAGTTTTAGCAAAGCTTTTCCATAAGTAAAAAAATGACTGAAAACAAGCTGGCAAAAGTAAGTAATGGCAAGAGGGATACCTAAAATGTAAGGCATGGATTTCCATCCTCCTGGTTTCCTCCTCTTCTCTTTCAGTTCATCTCCGGCGAGGAATTCATCTTTATGACATTTCCCCAACCAAGACGTTGTCTCATTCTTTCCCTCAGGCTTGTCACAGTTACCAGCTGATATCACCATCCTCGGAGAGGATATGTTATGGCTAGCAATATGCAAACTTGTGTGCAATCACCACCAGCTTATCTTGTTGCATTTGGCTCTCTCTCTCTCTCTCTCTCTCTCTCTCTCTCTCTCTCTCTCTCTCTCTCTCTCTCTCTCTCTCTCTCTCTCTCTCTCTCTCTCTCTCTCTCTCTCTCTCTCTCTCTCTCTCTCTCTCTCTCTCTCTCTCTCTCTCTCTAAGTGCAGATATAAATGTTGGATTTATAGGAAGAGGAAGTGCATGAAAGAAATATATGGGTTAAGGAAAATGTGATATTTATCGAGTTTGGTAATTTGTAAAGTTCGATTTCTGATGATTCAGATATAAGTATTATAAGAGTAGGTAAAAAAAACCTTTAAAATTAGACTACACAGATTTAAGTGTACTCCCTATCATTCACAATTCTATTGTATCACATTTGAATAATCATCTAGTGCAACTACTAGCAATATCTTTAACGATAATAATGTAGCTTCCGCATTTAATGTAATTTTGGTTCTTTTAACTTTGCCCGATTAGACATTCATTTCCAACGGTATGGTCCGTTTAGAGGTCCACATTAACCCTACGCCAAAATGGATTTTGCCTCCGCATGCAAAAACAAACCACATCAATGTTGCGTCCAACAAGACGTGGTCCAGTAACAAAAAAATTCCAACATTTCAGTGACTAGAATTCGATTCCTGATGAACAAAGATTCTGGTGGGATTTGAAATAAAATAGAAAATAGTAAAAATAACTGTTGGAGGGTGTGCCGACTTGGACTGCCGCAAAACCACAGAACAACCCAATAATTGAGAGCCTTGGTGGTGGCTTCTGACCTCAATCTCAAGTGACCGTGCTGGGCACATAACATGTTTTTTTCTGGAAGTATTCGGCGGTTCTTAACTGCCCAAACTTGAACATTTATGGTGTTGGTGTGATGTGTTCCTCTAGAAGAGTGTAACAACCTTGACATTGCTGAATCAGACAAGAATTTAAAGAGCAAAAGAAAAACGTAATAATGAGCATGCAGCTAGCAGGTAAGCTCAGTAAGTACACACTGATTATCTTACATCTCTCCAGACAGCTGTTGTTGATTTAGAAAGACTTTTGTAGATAGATGTTTTGTAATTAAATATGTGTCTTGTTATCACCTTGTTGGATTCGTATTGTCACCTGACAACGTTACTGATTGATATACGAAGGTCGCTAGTTACACAAGTGGTAATTTAAGTTTGACTCATTTTGCTTCTTTTGGTTTTGTCTCTCTAACTTTCATAGTTGTGTTCTTCCCGTGTGAAATAGTCCAACATCAAATTCCAATTCTCAAATATCATCTCACCCACTGCCCACACGCCTCTTCTCTTACTAGACTGAGGATAGATCAATCTGCAACATTGAAACATTGTTATTCATTCATGGATTTAGATCCGGTGCAGTCAAGTCAAATATAAAATTATGCGTAATTTTAATTATAAAATGATCGTAGTTTTAGTTAAAAGTAATTTAAAACTTTATACTGCGTCATATTATAAATTCAGAATACAAAATAACGCCACCTTTATGAGATTGAATCTTATTCATTCATAGATTCAGATTCGATGCAGTCAAGTCAAATATAATGATATACGTAATTTTAATTTTAAAATGGCAAACTTTACATAAAAATAATTTAAAAATCAAAACTACTCATATTATAAATTCAGAATATAAAACGATGGTAGTTAAACTCATTCCATTCACTACCATTGCACCATTGAAAATATTGCATCACTTTTCAGATTCTCCACTGAAAACCAAGGTGAGTACTGCTGGACCGGCTCACTGATCGAGACCAAGTGCGTGTGTGTCCTTGTCACCCACAAGAGTCACTAGTTGAGAGCTATGCTACACGTGTCTGTTGCCATTGTCGCTTAGGACAGATGAGAACATCATAGGACCAAGTTGTGCGCAGTATCTATCTTTATAGGACTTGTTGCACTGAGCCGTGGAGGATCAGAACTACTTATAAGGCGATATAGTTGATGGATACCCCACGAATATTCAAATGGGGATCATAATTAATTGCTGCAAAACAAACTCATTATGATTTTTGTTTACTGTTTCACAACTATCATTATTTCTAGTTATCTCATACTGAGTTAAAAATTAATATACATATACGAACATGTAACGTGCTCCGGACAATTCCTGTCCTAAACACCAACTTGCTAAACATATGCATCTAACGTCCATAATAATGTGTCCTTGGATTCGCCTATCGCATTTTTCTTAGTTGATTGTATAGTGGTTTTTAAACTTAATGATCGACATTTAGTTAACAAGAAGGCCAAATCCCAACGACAACTAGTACAAAACTTTTGCAACAGATACCTTAAAACTGAGATGGATCCTCTAGACAAACATGTACTCTTCAGATGAGGTGCGACGCCTTAAAATTAACCAGACTTTATACCTTGAAAATACTGGCCTATTTGTTGAGCCCCAAGGAACAAGGCATCAGCAAAGACGATCAGGCCAACCTGTATCGTAAAATAAGTAGTTGAGGATAGATGGAATTTACAGGTCATAAAAGTTCTTTTCATGGAGTTACTGAATATCCAATATATAAAAGACCTCACAATAAGAGTATTACCAAGCGGAGGGTGAACACCAGTCTGTAGCTCCAACCTTCCTTGGCAGCTGCAGCCCGCTGCTGATCTGTCCAGCTGACAATAATAAACAATAAGCGTATAAATGCTTGGGTTGTTAGGTTTTAGTAAATGCTGAAACTGTCGCATGTTTCTTCATTAGATAAGGCTCATGTTCAGTTGTTCACGGGTTAAATCAGCCTCTTCAGCGGAAGTAAAGGAACTTTTGAGATGGTGTTTGGAAAGTTCATATTCCAGACTGTCCAATTTTATAAAATCGAAAATATTCCAAGGAAACACGTACTACGAATGATGATGATCCCTTATCTGGCACAATAGGGCATTTTGTAATGATCTTTTAGCCTCAGACTAGAGCATGTGTAATAAAATACTTATCTAAGTGATCTTTATCCGATTGCATATTTTAGTGGGCAAGTTACTGCAACATTTGGTGTATTAACAGACATTAGGGCAAAATGGTCCTTCAGATTACAAATAAATAAGTTGAGATAACTTACCCTAAGAATTCAGAAACACCACCAATTCCAGCAAGCTTGAAAGACTGAGAGCCCTCTCGTACAAAATCCTATTCAATCATACAGCACACATCCCAAAATGGATTTCTCAAGATTTTAAAATTAAACATTGAAAATTATGCTTGCTATGGTTGAACATCTTTCGAGGATATCAAACATATGCATACCTCTTCCTCAGCAGCTTCTAGTCCCCCTTGAACCCAGAAGAGATTTCGATATCCGGCATTATAAAGTATTTCACAGGCAGCTAAAGATCTGTGTCACAAACATGTCAACTTATATGAAAGAGTGAATTATCAGTACCAACGTCTATCTAAATAATTGTCATGAGTCATTCAGAAGGATACATCAGCACTAATTTTCAATAAGTTGCTTGAGCAGTATTTGGAATGAAGAAAAAGAAACGGAGAAAGAAAAGTAAACGATGTATCATAAAGATGAATTTATCAAAGTTTAAATTATTCTACAGCATTTAAAAGTATATAAACACTGGCATGACAAAAGGTAAAAAGAACAAGGTCCAATCTCTGTATAGATGACACCAAGAATATAATGAAGCAACATACTCAGTATCATACAGTTACCTTAAACCTTTCTGACATGCTATGATTAGGTCAGTATCTTTGGGAAGCTGTTCCTCAACTTTTGAGATGAATTGACTGATATAAAACTATAACAAATTAAATATTACAATACAGGAAGGGAAAATGCCATTGACATATATATATATTTACAAGCTGTAGGTTACTTATTGTAGGACAAGACAGGCACACCGCTCCACCATCCACCTGTTCATTGCAAATTCAGTGTTAAAGATAGCCTAGCTGAATTCATAAACTAGGACTCCGAGTATGAAAAACTAATATTGAAACATTGACCCCTAGAAATAACTTAATGCCAATTTCGTACCCATCACATAATTTGATATCTTTTTGGAAGCGACTCCAATGTCAAATCTCTCATCTACATCAAAAACTGGAACCCAAGTTGATCCTTTGACCCATGCCTGTAAAAAGAGAATAGCGATCAAAATAACAGTGCACAATAACCAGAACAGAAATACATACACTTGCTTGCAGTGTCCATTTTTTGTTCAAGGTAACACGAAGTTAATTGGGATTGTTTTATGTGTCTTGCATCTAATGACACATACAATGTTCACATCTACTTCTGATGTCTCTTCCATGTTCTTACATTAGGGGTGACTGAACATACTTATTGTAATCCAAGGATCTCTTATTCATCAATACTATTTTGCTTGTCAAAAAAGAAATACACATCTACATTTGCTTCTATCTAATGTGAACAATTCAGAAAAAAACATCAGGTGTTATACAATGCATAAGAAATTCCTTTACTCTATCAAAAAAAACATATAAAGCAATTCGAGTGATTATTTCAAATTCTGAGAAAGTGCTCTCTTTGATATTTAAGGTAGGTCAACATAAGATTGTGAGGTCATGGTTAAATGAGAGCCTCCTTTCATCTAAGTGATTGGGTTAATTCATCTGGCATTGGCAAACACATGCAAATGTATGTAAAAGACATAGTTTGTACATTACCTTTTCACGCTCAATGGATGGGCGGACGTCTAGCATGGTCCTGTCTGAGAGTTGCATTGCGTACCCAGCTTCTCTAGGAGTAAGAACCTTCACTTTCTCTTCCCTAAGCTACACAAATTCAAAACTTGAAAACTCGCACGACACCATGCTCAGTACATAAGCTTTGTTCCAGCTAGTTCCAACTTCTAACGAATTGACACAGTAAATTCAGAACACTAATGATTTTGAAACTGAAATGCAAAATATAGAGACTAAGTTTCTACATGTCCCTAAAACCCACCAAACCTGTACTTCACGAGTATCGAAGATTGTCAAAACAACTGCTCCAGCGATAAGGTGTCCATTTATGGTTTAATCTTTCTTGGCCCAATGCCGTCGCCAATATTTTGATTTTTGGGCAGAAAATCTAATCAAACATTTCGCCCTACTGTCACAACATGCAATGGCAAGTTCTAACAAACAACCTTTTGTCAATCCTTTCATTAAATGTATCTACCAATTCACCTAGTCATTCACACAAACAATCGGCACACATAGAACAAACCATACAAGGGTATCCCATCTCTTCCTTGCAGCAGCCATGTCTCTCATCTGCTTCAACTCAAACTCCTCAGTACCACTAGCCGCCATTCTTATCCCACCACGCATCTACACAAACACCAAACCACCAATCATAAGAAAAACACCACACCATCAATGTCGACGAAATTTAACCCAATATTCAAAAAACAATTGCATCCTCACTCTCAACCGAGTCGTGCAAGCCGCACATCCGCCCGCCGGAAAGACCTCGGACGACGATCGGAACATCGCACTCGGTGGACTCCGAGCAGATTTGAAGCTCGCAAGCAGAGGAGACGCAGAGCATGAAAGTTGCAGAGCTTCCATTTTCGAAAATCGCAAAAATCGAGACTCGATAAGAATCGGACACTTCCGTTGCTTTATCCACACTAGGCAACAATCTCTTATACGCCGCCGTTTTAGTAATTTTATCATTATTCTCTACATTTTTGTTACAAGTGCGAAGATTATGTTATTTTTGCAGAAAAATTTTTATTTAATTTTTATAAATGTTATTGAAATAATTCATGTTTTCTTACCATTGACATTTAGGGTTGTGGGACTATTGACTTCATTGAATTGTGATTTGTCACAGATTCATTCAAATCCAGTTATATTTCGCTTACTTATTATAAACATATCATACTTTTTAAGATGAACCGATAAAGTGACCTTGAATTGGTGCTGACAAACGACAAATGGGACATAGTAAATTTATAATGTTCGAATTCGGTTGAGGCCTCTCAATGAAAAAGAAGATGAAGATTGACAAATGCACATAACATTGTTTCAGATTAATTATCAACTATTTTTTTTTAAATTTCTAGTCGCCAGTGACGGATCTAGACACTCGAGCGAGGGGGTCACAATTTTTTTTTTTTTACAATTTTATTAATATTTAATTAAAAATAATTTTTTCGTAAATTTCGGGAGACTGTCTTTACTAGTTATTGAGATATTTAACGATAGATCACATCCTGATGGGTTCAATTATCAACTTGCTGCCATGTACAAAATTCTTTAATAAGGTGCAGACGGCTGGCAGCCGCTCTCCAACGTCCAAGGCCTTCAATCGAAATTAATAAAAATCAATAATAAATAATTTAGCTGAACTCATAAATTACGAAATTTATTTTAATAAAAATTAAATGAGAAAGAAGCAACCAAGTTATGCGTCGTGCTAGGTCATTGACAAGTTGGCAACTAAATAAAAAGTATTTAAAATTAAATTCGTATTAAATAATCATTAAATATTTTGTTTGAATTAAAGAAGAAGAAGAACGAGTCCTTAACATTTCATTTCACCGAAAATTCAATAGTCAAATCGAGACTCCAACTCCCGTCTTAACTCGCCATGTCCACGTCATCACATTGCTTCGTCGTCCTCCCCACGCGCTTTAACAAAATATTAAATTACACCGATAATCTGTACAAATGACCGAAATGCCCCTGGTTTTAGAATATAAAATTTATGACGGAGGGACTAGAATGTAATTAAGATTGTGGGTTGCCACGTGGCAGACGGTTGAGAGTCGGTGTTTACCGACATTCGGTGTTAGATTATATACAAGGAGCGAAGACGAGCTAGCTGGAGTAGAGCACAACGCGCTGAACTCAACTCCGGTTTCTCCGAATTTGTCCGCGATTCATTGACTTGGGGGAGAGTAAGTCAGCATCGGTTGCGGCGAGGATCGGAGGAGTCATGAGCGGAGGATGGAGGGAGAGGATTCGGTTTGGGAGATCCACTACGACCACGGCGACGCTTGGAGGGAGTAGGAGCAGCGGTGGGGGTATTGGGAGAGCGCCTTCGCAGACTGTTAGACTTGGGAGAGTTGACCCGCAGGCGCCTGGATATCGGACTATTCACTGTAATGACCGGGAGGCGAATCAGATTGTTCGATTTAAGGTTAGTGGTTTGAAATGTGGCGGGATCGGTTGAGCTTAGGTTTTAGATGGAATTATGCTTTGCTGAAACATATGCTGGTGTTTGTGAATCGAAGTTTGTTTATATGGTTGCCTGAGTTCTTAGTTAGCATCATATTTATTGAAACTTTATTTCTAATGCCGTTATTTGGAATCTGGATTTAAGAGAATGACACTAGTTAGCAGTTAGGGATCATTGTTTGACAGCTTGGATATTTGGCCGAAATAGAAAATGACAGAATGAGGAATGATGAGTGTAGAACCCTTTCTTATCCCCACATCAATTGAGAGTTCAGTGTGTGCCTTGATAAGCATGCCTACTGGTTGCTACCTTGTGATGAAGCCTTCAAATTCAACATTAGCAAAGTGGTGGATAGTTATTTTGTTTTTTCCAAAGATGAAGCTTTAGGCGGGATTTCATGGTGGGCTGTGATTTTGTTTAAGACTTTGCATGAACTCATATTGCTTCATTGTAGCTGCTATTAGTGATTATGATGTTAATAAGGCTTTTCTGGTGACTAATTGTTTTCAGGGATGTCCAAAAAATCATGTTGATCAGAAAGTAACCAATAACTACATTTATGTTCTTCTGTATCTTTTGAGTTTGGTTGTTCCAAATGTTTCTATAACCAGGTTGCATCCTTCATTTTTTACCTCAGTTTCATCATATTGTTTTGTGGATGATACACTCCTATCCCGCTTTTCCAAAATAAGTTTCTTTTTTGCTATGATTAAATCTTATGTTATTGAGCCTACTGGTTGCTATATCGCGATACTTGGACCACACGATTCTACCTAAAATTGGACACTGTGCATCTTCTAACCTTATATTTAAGAACCCTACCTCTCTTATCTCAAAAAGATGTGTTAATCATGATTCCGTCTCATCCTTAATATTTGTAATACTAGGTGTACTGGATTTCATGGTCTTGGCAGGACTTGATGACCACTTTTTATCTAAACTTTTCTCCATAGTATTTATCAACAAATCTGCTTTCTGTTAATTTTGGAAATCAGATCCTCCTGAGACTTCCATTCCGTTTGTCTCCTGCTACATTGGTATGAGGTTATGCCTGAATGTGAATGACTTAGTTAATTGCTCAATACCTTAATTTTGTGAAGTGCAAAGTAGGATCTGTTACCAAAATTGATATAGGACAAAACAAATGGGTGTCAAGAGTAAGTGAATAATAAAGCTGCAAAGACAGGTGACGAATAACCTTGTAAGTGTCGCCAAAACTGTTAGAATTCTTATCTATAAGGGTATCAGGGAGTTTCCCATTCAAAGAGGAAGAAACACAGTTTAATGTTTGTTACTTTAGTTTGACAAATAAGTGACAATAACCTTTGTTTGATAGGCTTTACTAGAAGTGGTACCAGGATAACTACTAATCCTAGTAAAATTCACACATTTGCAACCATGCCCTAGTAATACATCAAATCCCCAAAAGATAAGTATTGGATAAAACTGAACCATGAGGAAATTGGAATGACACTTTATGATGAAATGATGTCTTGTTCAAACTGCACCTTGTTACTTGTAGAATTATATGAAGGATTTTTCCTAAAACCAGTATATAACTACCGCTACCATAACATCGTGTTGTAGATGTCAAATTTACTTCAATAACTTGTTAGGAAGAATTTTATCTGTTTCCTTGATTTTAGACTTGAAAGTTTTTGCCTTGATCAGTCTTCATACTTATTCACTGTTTCATGTATAATTGAGGTTAGCTAACTCTCTGCAGGGGAATTCCGTGTCAACTACCAAGTACAATGTTCTCACTTTTCTCCCAAAGGGTCTTTATGAGCAGGTAACTACCGAAACAATAAGGTTAAGGGCTCTACTGACACCTGATTAACTAAAATTTTGAAACTGAACAAGAGTAGGAGATGATTGAATCCTATTTAATGGCAGGTGTGTTTGTAACACTTACAGGTGTTAAATGAAGTAATGTAAATATTAGCTTCCAAGATCGCTATGTGGTTGGGAAAATGAAATTAAATCTTATCAAATGGAGTCATTCGATCTCTATGTATTGTATAGAAATGATTGCATCCCATACTGATCTCATTATCAACTTTGAGGAAGTGATATGCACATGCGTTCACAAATAGTGTTGTCAACGAATGTATTGTAGATGTCAGTCTAAATAAATAAGGCACACAGGTTTCTCATTGAGTTTGCAGCATGTTTTCATTTGGATCTTTTAACTGTTGTATGCTTTAACACCGTGGCTGCTTTTGCATTAACAGTTTAGGCGGGTAGCTAATTTCTACTTTCTCATGATTTCCGTATTATCAACAACTCCTCTCAGGTAACTATGCTACATTATTTGATTATATGGTTTTGTTCTCTACTATGAGTATGAGAATTGTGTTATGTTTAATGTTATTTTGTGTTGATTACAATTTATCATGAATTTGTGCATAGACTATGATACTGTAAATGGTAAGGATGGGCATAGCTCCTAGGGAAGATGAGAAGATATGTCATGATCAATATTTTAGGAGTTTCCAGATGTTTTATTGAAGCTATTACCATGTGAATGGATGCTTATAAAGCCAATGGTTATCTAACATTTGAAGGGAAAAACAACTGACAAACAGTAGTTGCTGCTTGCCGGAGTAAACAATTGACAGAACGTGGTATTGCCAATATTTCTGACGCAAAGGGGGTTTTCAGTCCTCACTTTTTTGTCAGCTATAGATCACACCATTGAGAAATTGTGCTAAATTTTATCTCCAGTACAAACTAGGGAAAAAACTTGCAGTTTGTTTAGTTTTCAGTGAGTTAATGGTTGTCACTAAATGTTACGAATGCTGGATGTTTGCAATACATGGTTTAAAGATGTAGTTTTTGGTTTAATCTTGTGGTGAATCTTTTTTTTTTTTCCTTTTATGTTACTAAATGTATAAAAAGTCATCTTATCCTGCAGTCCAGTGTCTCCTGTAACAAATATACTTCCACTTTCGATGGTTCTTCTTGTATCTTTGGTGAAGGAGGCCTACGAGGACTGGGTAAGTACATATAATTGTGAATTTTATGGAATTATTGACCCAACCTATTATCTGGTGTTTTCACTTTAGTTTTCTTAATCACCGTGCTGAGTTGTTCACATGTAACACAACTTATGATCACTCTGATCATTGTCTATATGTTTGTCATTTATGTGCATACAGAAGCGTTTCCAAAGTGATATGACGATAAATAACTCACTGATTGATGTATTGCATGATGGGGAGTGGGAACAAATACCGTGGAAGGGGCTTCAAGTTGGTGATATTGTACGAGTAAGTGCAACAATGTTCACGTGTTTTCAGTTAGGAGGATAATAAAGATTGATTTTTTGAAGTTGAACCTTACCATGTATTACTAAGTGCGCCTTCGTTTGCATACCAGGTAAAGCAAGATGGGTATTTTCCTGCGGATATCATATTCCTTGCTAGTACCAACTCCGATGGGGTCTGCTATATTGAGGTGTGTTCTTTTGAAACTCTAACATTTGAATTTGACTTTTCATGCGATGAATGTGGCATACACTTTGTTGTTTTTTTTTTCAATTTGATTTTATACGATGATGGTATACTTTAGATGTATTTGAGTAGGACATAGATTGTCTTTGTGAGTTTCAGCTATCGATTCTCATATAGTAGACTGCTTTTCAATTCTATAATTAGTATTCTGGAATCATTTGTGATACCTCCAATTTGTTTATCCTGCATCGGGTGGGAAGCTATTCTAAGCTAGTCCACTAACTGTTGATCACAACATATAGTTTTCTTTTGTCATGGACTTTAGATTGTGGTGATAAGCGGATAAGCTAGTCTACTCGCCACCTATTTAGTCACCAACATACAAGTTATAAAGTTGTTATATTTCAAGCTTTCTTTCAATTGAACTTGTGCGCCTAAGCTGGATTATTTGAAGTGGAATCACTCATTTAGAGGTTAATTGTGCTGGAACAAGCACTTTGATTGAGCTGAGGTCTTGTTCTGGAAATGTTACCTGTATGGATTTTACACTTATGAATCGATATATAGATATGTCATGCTGCTAACTTGCATGATGCATATTAGATCCAATAGCAGTTTGATTCAGGAATATGATAAAACATATTTTATTGCCATCCTATCACTAGTGACTCCTTATATTTCATTTAGTATCATATTTAATAGCATATCATATTTGGTCCGTAACAGCTATGTTGTGCGCATCTGTCACTACTTCCTTTGGACATGAGTCCACTCGTGTGCCTAGTTCATTTCTTTTGACCTCACCAGTTTCATGTAGGCATTTTAACTTACCCTTTTGCTTCACTCTGGTTGCAGACTGCAAATCTAGATGGTGAAACAAATTTGAAAATCAGAAAAGCCTTAGAGAAGACGTGGGATTTCTTGGCTCCTGATAAAGCAATTGAATTCAAAGGTTGGCATGCATGTTTCACTTTGTCCTGAAAGATAATATGCATAATCTAATTTTTCATGATGTCAAAAGAATTTTTTTTTGTTCAGTTAAGGTAATTACTTTTAAGAATAGCCATCATTAAACCAATTGACTATATTTAATATGAGTCATTTTATTTGGAAGGATCATTGAGTCAGGTGCTCGTTCTTTTTTTTCCTTGTCTCAGGTGACATTCATTGTGAGCAACCAAACAATTCATTGTACACTTATACCGGTAACCTAATCATCGAGAACCAAACATTACCTCTGTCTCCAAATCAACTTTTACTACGGGTATGATTTCACTGCAGTAATAACTCTATATGCCTTGATTGCCATGTATATGCGATTATTTTTGCTTTGTTTTGGCATCTTTGGTTGGAGAGGAATGCACAAATTGTTACCGGATTAGCCTTATCCTCTAATTTTATTTGGGATCAAGTTACATACTTAGCATCTTCATAGTCAAAGGAAGCAGGCACTTATTAAAATTATAGTATTTCAGAAGTCCAAAGGCACATGCTTGACTTGTAATATTTTAGAGGATTAATAAAATTATAGTGTATTGATTGTAGATATTAATAAAATTTTCTTTTTATGTTAACATAAATAAACTAGTTTAAATATATGCAGCATAAGGATAAAAACAGTCTTTTTATCTTTTTCGTCTTTCATTTTTACAAAAGAAAAATTATAGTTCAATCCAAGAAAGGGGACGCCAAAATCAGCCATTCTATAGGATAATTACAATCAACTGCATTTCAATCTTGGTTGCTCAAAATCATCTGAATATCTTTAATCATGCTGTTCACACTTCCTGATGTTTTTATAGGGCATATATCTTAGTAATTATCACAGTCTAACTAATATCTTTAATGTACTTTCTCCAGGGTTGCAGTCTCAGAAACACTAAGCACATTGTTGGGGTGGTTGTTTTCACTGGACATGAGACAAAGGTCTGTAATACTGGTCTTTGTATCTTCTTTATCTCCGATACCTGTTATCAGGATTTTTCTTTGTCAGCCCGTTTGCATTCGCTTAACATGGATGTTCTATATGCATTTTTACTTTGTTTTTCCCTGAAGGTAAACTATTTTATTTTTATTGTCTGATGGAAGTGCTTTTTTCATTTTTCGCTTGTTGCATGATGGCCAAATGAAACAACTTTGCATTTTTCACACATTTCATTTGATCATTCTGATACTGAAGTTTTGTTTTTTAATGCTTTCACTTTTTTTATCCGTAATAAAGAATTTGAGGGTTATTGTAGGTTATGATGAATGCCATGAGTGTACCGTCAAAGAGGAGTACATTGGAGAGGAAACTTGACAAACTCATACTAACTATTTTTAGCGTTTTGTTTTCCATGTGTCTCCTTGGAGCCATAGGCAGGTATGCTCGGTGGTTGATGTGCCTTGAAATACACTGTGCTATGTTGACTGATGACGCAGCCCTGTCCCAAAGAACTATTACTATTGTCATCTCATATTATCTTTCTGTTCACTTCATTCCTTATATAGATGTTTCATGTTTCTCTTATCACTTTGCAGCGGAGTGTTTATTGATAGAAAGTACTACTACCTTGGTCTAGGTGCAAAAGTTGACAGTCAGTTTAATCCTAACAACCGATTTCTGGTAAGAACCATTGTGAAACCACAATTTAAATGACTTATACATGTTGCACTCAAGTTGCTCTTACTTGTGAATATTCTAGCCTTATGATTCATTAATGCGTGGATTGTGAGGAACTTTTTTTCAAAATCTTTCTCCCTATCAGTGTACTGTCTTTCATGTTCACTGTATTTGATTGTTACATTAGCTAAATAGGAAACATGGCTGCAGATATTAATTATCTCTATGAATTTAACTTAGTAGGTGCTACAAATCAAATTTTAGTGTATTTTGGCCCCCAATTGATGGGCTGCATATTAAATTGTTGTACAATAGCTGGATAGAAACTCTTCAAATTTTGGTTTTTTAATTGTCCATGTTCTTTTAAGACAGATTCATCATAAAACATTGACTTAAGATTGCATGTTATTTATTCATTTTCTTTTTGGAATTTTTTGTTTTGTCCTATCCAAAAAATTCATTTTAAAGTGTTTTAATTCAACATAGCATTATTTACAGCCTTTTGCCATTCATATTTTTTTTTTCAGGTTGCCTTTCTTATTATGTTCACACTAATAACGCTATACTCAACAATCATCCCCATTTCTCTTTATGTCTCTATTGAGGTATGTTTCTAGCCCATTTGCCACAACGTCGCTGAATAAAAGGAGAGAAATGTGGTTGTATATGTGTGTAAACCAAAACAAGCTAATTGCCAGTAGACTCCTGTTATGCTAAATACAAAGCTATTCAATCTACTTTTCAGTTTTAAGAGTTTTATTTATTATTTCAGATGATAAAGTTTATTCAGTCAACTCAATTCATCAACAAAGACCTACATATGTACCACAAAGAAACCAATACCCCAGCATTGGCAAGGACATCAAATCTAAATGAAGAACTAGGACAGGTAATAGGTGACAAGTGCTGTATCTTTATATTGTTGTTTCTACAATTTAGATGATATAGATTTGTTAACAAACTCTCTCTGTCAGGTGGAATACGTTTTTTCTGATAAAACAGGAACTCTTACAAGAAATCTGATGGAATTCTTCAAGTGCTCGATCAGTGGAGAGGTCTATGGAACCGGAGTTACTGAGATAGAAAGAGGGGTAGCACAAAGAAAGGGTATAAAAATTGAGGAGGTAACATAATATCCTTGTGTTACAAATGGGCTATTTTTACTAAACAGATTCTTAGTTTGTTAGTTATTTTCAGTAAGGATAACTTGTACTAACAGCTTTCTTGTTGTTCTTGTGCCAGGTTGAAAAATCACGTCATGCTATTCAAGAGAAAGGATTTAATTTCGACGATGCTAGACTGATGCAAGGTGCTTGGAGAAATGAGGCCAATCCTGACATGTGTAAGGTAAGAGTGCAGTATTCGAAGTATTGTTGTTGTATATTAATCATGTGCTTGTTATAATAGATAAAAGCATAGTATAGTCCTTTTATGTTGGAGTGTATATTGGTCTGTTTATGGCTCTTTCAGTTGATTTAGGAAGATCTGATAATCTCTAAACTCAGTTCTTAGGAACCAGTTAAATGGTATATTAGCTGCCATGTTTCATATTTTCCATATTTATTAGCTTTGATTATGCATGTCTGAAAGTCATCTTGTTTGTGGATCTTAGTAGAGTTTCCGTTTCAGACTTTAAGAGGTTAACTTGAAAATCACAGGTCATCTTCGAAAATAACAGTAATAATTGCACATAGGACAACTGAAAGGAAAAAATTCCTGCAAGTAGAAACTGCATAAATTCATAGGGCTTTCAGAGAATTTCCCATCTGTTAGTGCGCAGTGCACCTCTAACGAGTTTAAGAACTCATCTCTCATGGAATCATTTTTTATATTGGCATCTGTTACGTAAGAAATCATTTAATGCTTCCTTTGTTAACCTGTGATAACTCTTTTGTCATGCTCTGGAATTGAGAGCATTGTCAGAAAAATATAGCTAACTAGACTTGGGATTGATGGATAACTGATTGTAGGTTTATGGAATAGATAGTTTTGATTTAATCATTTTCCTTATATTTGAACTTTTACTTTCTTTCTCCTGTTTCCAGAATATCACACTACATTTCAGATGCTTAGGTATTAGGGTACTCTCTCCCAAATCATGAATGCTTCTTGAAATATAACTGAACAAATCCATGTGTTCTGTTAATTGCTGCTCAAGGGCATTGCTGGTTCACTCAAATAGTTGATGTACGTATAGGAGTTTTTTCGATGCCTTGCTATTTGTCATACCGTACTTCCTGAAGGCGTTGAAACACCTGATAAAATCACATACCAAGCTGCATCCCCGGATGAATCTGCTTTAGTTGTGGCTGCAAAAAATTTTGGCTTTTTCTTTTACAGGTGATTTTTCTTACCTTTTTTATTTTTATACACTTTCTAATTTATGGATGTTCTTGCTTTGCATTTGGAATTGTTATATAAAATTTTTCAGTTAGAACCGTAACTTTTTCTTTGTTGACTATTTTATAGTTTCCCTTATAAGATTAAGTAAACTCGAGTTCCCCATTTCAAAAGGGCTGCCTTGTGCAATGGTATAATTCCTACTGTAAACTGACAATTTGCTAATTTTAGACGGACACCTACTATGATATATGTCCGGGAGTCGCATGTGGAAAAGATTGGGAAGGTGCAAGATGTTTCTTACGAGATTCTTAATGTCCTGGAGTTCAACAGGTTGGAAGATAGGTTTCCGAATCATCTCAGTTAAGTGAATATGTTTCTGACTCTGACTGCTAAATCCTCTCTGTGATAGCACAAGGAAGCGTCAATCTGTTGTGTGTCGTTATCCAGATGGAAAGCTTGTTTTATACTGCAAGGTACAACTACCATCCCACTTTTTGACTCGTTTGGACGTAGTAACTTACTATGGGAAGATCTTTGACACCAACCTGTGCCATAGGGTGCTGATAATGTCATATATGAAAGATTGGCTAATGGAAATGACGACTTAAAGAATACAACAAGGGAGCATTTAGAAAATTTTGGATCCTCTGGATTGCGTACACTTTGTCTTGCCTACAAAGAACTGAGCCCCGATATGTATGAAAAGTGGAATGAGAAGTTTATACAGGCAAAATCCTCTTTACGGGATCGTGAAAAGAAGTTGGATGAGGTATGTCACTCGAAGCTTATTGAAGTGTTAACGTAATACTGTTTCACCTGAGTATGAATAAATAACTTGTGCTTATTTCACAACCTGCATTAACATGAACAAAGTGTAAGTGTTTATTTACATGAGAGTCCTTTTAGAATTTGAATAACTTCTTGTCGTGTAGCACCCTTCGTAAAATAAGTGCAATTCGTATCAAATGAATTATAAATGGAAAAATCTGATAAATTTATTTTTTCTTAAAAGATAGGCTTGCTTAGTCCACTTTGTTTAAAGGTAATTGTTGTCTAAGTTGTATCATTTGATCATTGCATCTAAATGGTTCTTTTGACCATTTTGAGGTGGCGGAACTTATAGAGCGTGATCTTATTTTGATTGGGAGCACTGCCATAGAAGACAAGCTTCAGGAAGGTGTACCATCTTGCATAGAAACTCTCGCCAGGGCTGGTATCAAGATTTGGGTGCTTACGGGTGATAAGATTGAAACAGCCATAAATATAGCATATGGTGAGTTAGTAGTTGCTGTGAGGCCATTGCGAGAGTATAATTTTTTTCTTTTTAACTTGTTTGTAAGTTGATTAACTGGTGTTGGCTGCTTTTTTTATAATGCAGCATGCAACTTGATTAACAATGATATGAAGCAATTCATTATCACTTCAGAAACTGATGCAATTAGAGAAGTCGAGAACAAGGTAAGAGCATAAAATGGTGTACTGTGATAGCTTCCTTTTATTTCAGCAATGCGTGAAGTTACTTTTGTGTTTGACATGTAGGGCGATGCAGTTGAAATTGCGCGTTTCATGAGAGAAGTGGTGAAAACTGAGCTTAAGAAGTGCATCGAGGAGTCACAGCAGTTGCTGAGTGGATTTTCAGGACCAAAGCTTTCTCTTGTTATAGATGGAAAATGCTTGATGTATGCATTGGATCCCAGCTTACGGGGGATGCTGCTTAACCTAAGCTTAAATTGTACTTCAGTTGTGTGTTGTCGAGTTTCTCCTCTGCAGAAAGCTCAGGTTAGTTGCTTTGATATATTGCTTCTGATTGATAAGAATATTGATCTTGGGCTGACCTGGACTTGAACTAGAGACCTTGGTTTAAGTATGAAGAAAGTTTGACTTAGTTATATCCTGATGTAACATTGAATGACTGGATAATATTCTGTAATTTCATCTCAGTTACGATGAATCATTACAAAAAAATATATAGACGTGAAAAAAAAGAATACAACGAATGACTCTCCCAGGCATGACCTTGAGGCAATTACGTATAATGTAAAGAAAAGTTATATCTACTTGACGGGGCGTAGGATTACTTTATCTTCTGTTGGTGGTTTATCTGATCATTGACTTTATCAATTCACAATAATATACCAAAATGAGATATATTTCTGTTACATACACACAATCCAAACATATCTTTTACGTTAAGAAAATCTGGCTTTCAGGTGACGAGCCTTGTTCGCAAAGGTGCTAAAAAAATAACGCTTAGCATCGGTGATGGTGCAAATGATGTTAGCATGATTCAGGCTGCGCATGTTGGAGTTGGAATAAGTGGACTTGAAGGCATGCAGGCAGTAATGGCTAGTGACTTTGCGATTGCTCAGTTCCGCTTTCTAGCAGATTTGCTTCTTGTTCATGGGCGATGGTCTTACATTCGAATATGCAAAGTAAGAGTGTTTCCATTAGTTGTGGCTTTCTAAATGTCTGTAGTAATTTCTTCCAGTGCGTTGCTGATCTGGGAAAAAGATGCTCAAGTCCTTTGCATTTTGACTTCCTATTGCAGGTCGTGACATACTTCTTTTACAAGAATCTTGCTTTCACCTTAACTCAATTTTGGTTCACATTCCAAACTGGGTTTTCTGGTCAGAGATTCTACGATGATTGGTACCAGTCTTTGTACAATGTTCTATTTACAACCTTGCCTGTCATCATTGTTGGACTTTATGACAAGGTACTCAAAATGCAAACTTATCTGTGTCAATTTGATGTAGCTCAGTCGGAGATTCCTTTATCTTTAGTTCAAGATGAAGGGTTTATTACAATTATATGTCTTTTTTTAATTCATGTAACATGTGTTTCAATCTATTATGTCAGGATGTCAGTGCTTCTCTTTCCAAAAAGTATCCGGAACTCTACAAGGAAGGAATGCTCAATACATTTTTCAAATGGAGAGTGATAGGCTATTGGGCCCTCTCTGCAGTGTACCAGTCATTATTGTTTTACTACTTTTCTACTACGCCCAGCTTAAAAGGTCAGACCTCTTCAGGAAAGATGTTTGGTATCTGGGACGTCAGCACGATGGCATTCACCTGTGTTGTGATAACTGTAAACCTGCGTGTACTCATGATGAGTAATTCAATAACTAAATGGCATCACATCACCGTTGTCGGAAGCATTTTGGCATGGTTTGTGTTCATTTTTTTATACTCGGGTTTTACGATGCCATTCGCTCCACAGGTTTGCTCTTTAATCTGTATGCTTCACGGTTTCCCTGGCCTTGCATTTGAACTTAACCATTCTGTTTTTATAACATTTTGCAGGACAACGTGTACCTTGTGATATACGTCTTGATCCAAACATTCATGTTCTACCTTACAATGCTTCTTGTTCCTGTTCTCGCACTTCTGGGAGATTTCTTGTACATGGGGTAAGCTCCATCAATTACATGTTAAAATATATCCTACTACACAATACACTATTTAGAAGTGAGATTACGAGTGCCATATACATATTATCGCATTATTGCATAGCTAGGATTGTTTAGCACAGAAATTATATGTTTAGCAGTTCCGGCAACAGAACATGCATTCTCTGACAATCTGTTTCCCATTTTTAAATGTCTTATATTTCATCATATATTAAACCCCTTGTGTTATCTGTCTATGACTGCTCACACTTGATAGCCATGGATCAAAAAATCTGATCGGCATGAAATTTTATAGACTTGCTGATAGTTTTATCTGGTATTTGTTTTTTTCTGTTTCAGTGTTCAGAGATGGTTTTTTCCATTCGACTACCAAATTGTTCAGGAGCTTCACCAGCATGACCCCGAGGAAACCAGCAAAGATAGATTGGCCAACATAGGCAATGAACTTACACCCCAAGAAGCCATAAGTTTTGCCATAGCTGAACTACCTCGTGCAACATCGAAGCATACAGGCTTTGCTTTCGACTCCCCGGGCTATGAGTCATTTTTCGCTTCACAGCAAGGTATCCATGCACCTCAAAAGCCATGGGATGTTGCCCGAAGAGCTAGTATGAAGTCTCGAGCCCCGAAAAAATGAACCAAATCCGTATTCTGCATTTTGGTACAGCGAACTGTAGAACTTAAAAGAGTCTATAATCAATCCACTGTTGTATAATTCAGGGTAGAGAGTCGATGCTTACTATTTGTTATATTCTGCAAAGAATTCTAGGTCAGTTGGTCAGTGCCCATTTTCTACTCTTCATTCTGTAAAAAATATCACTTGATTATTTTATCAGTTACACCCCTACTTTCTTCTTCAGCCCTTTTGATTCTAATTTTTTTTATGGATGGATTACAATTCATCATCAGCCGATTACGCAGAGATAAACTTTTAGTAGTTTTAAATGGCACCAAAAACAGGAAAAAAGTTAGTGTTCCATTTTTATCAGTAAGCTGGGACATGTTATAGGACAGACAGACTTAGGTTGGTTTCTGCTACCTAGTTTTTCAGCACTGGTTACCTTACCATGATCTGCACCTGAAAAAAACACAGATTTATTTTTGGGCAACCTGACAGGGAGGGATGTTCTGATACATGAAAAAAGGAAGGGCACGCCATCCCCATGAATCAACATGCAGCAAATCCTAAGGACGGATTTCACGCGCGCATTCAACCATTCAAAGACGGAGTTTGAACCTTGGACTTGGACGACACTTGAGTGACAAATCCTAGTAAGTGTAGAAAACATAGGGGCACCCCAAATGAGGAACCTAAGGATGGATAGGGGTATCATTACTTTTACATGTTCATTGAACCATTCAGAGTTTTCACTAGAAATCTCTGTCGCCTGTTCTTTGAATGCGTATTAGGTAAATTTATGATTGAACGTATATCCTGCAAACCGAATTAAAATATTTCAATTTTGATAGTGTTTGGCAGGGATTCAAACCTATGAAAGTCTAATCTTCTGTCCACCCACTCGGCCATCCTTTTTGGGGCTGCATTCATTTGTAGATGGGTCGACGTCTAAAGCCAAGTTTGGTGGTGGTCGTCTAGTGAATGGCTTGTAGTTGCAAGTTATCTGAGGTATTCGAATTCTTGAAACTGTTCTGATTCCAAAAGTTAGTTTCCACTTATACATCAGGCGTGATCTGATAACAAAAGTAATATCAAACCTTCGAAATTGAACTATACATTAAAAAAAGTTTCGACTCTCTTTTCCTCTTGATTGGCTAGTGGACCTTGCAATTTACTTGAAATCATTTTCCCAATTTCTTTTCTATTTTATTTTTACATCAAATTTCTAAAGATACGAACCGAATATTCGAGAAGAATAATTGGCATTTTAGAATTGACCATGACGTGCTCTGGTGACAATTATGACGTCAGCATGATAGCGTTTGATTTTCATTATTTCACTCAAAAATAAAACTCAGCTACACGTCAAAATTCAAAGCCCTAATTTCCCAAATCGATTTTTTCCATTTCTTAGGGGTTTCGCACATCCCCAGCTCCCCATTTTCTCTTCATCGGGATCTGGCAATCAATCAACCCCAAATCGGAAACACCGATGCATTCAGTGTCCTAATCGCAGTCGCGATTTGATTGATGTTCTCCACTTTGATCAAACCGCGTAATTGATGCGATCTTCACGTAGCTTGAGCCACAATCCATCGTTGATTGATCGGCTGTGAATTTCGCGTCGCTATGGCGGCACCGAGAATGGTGGTGATCGAGAGCGGGAGGTCGTTGAAGGACGAGGAGAGCTTGACGGTGGAACACTCGCCGACTAGCAAGAAGTCGAAGCTGGTAGAGGGGAGATTTCCGTTGACGAAATGGGAGTTTGCGGGGGCGTTGGGTGTGTTTTTAGTGTTTTTAGTGGGCCTGATTTGCATCTACTGGACAATGCCAGCTGCTGATTATGGGAAGATCAAGTTTCCTCGAACTATCTCGGATTTAAGAACACTCAAGTATGTGCATTTTATTGACTTCCAGATCCATGGTTTTGATTTGCCGTAGATTGAACTTGTTGGAAATGGGTGATATGGTAATAGAGTCTAAGGCTGCAGCTGGGTGCAAAAAATGAATGATTCTGACAGTTATTCATCCTAGAAATGAATGGAGCCTGATCCTCTTATGTTGATTTTTGTTGTCTTTTGGTTTTAGGTCATGTGAACATGTAACTCACTGTTACCCAGTTTGGTATATGATCATGGAGGCCATAGTATAATTTATTTACAGTTGGTTATGGATTTTGGTGGTAGTGTGTGTAGACTCTATCTCCTCGTGGTGACTGACGATAACATTGTGAGCCTGAGAAGTAATGATTATTATGCATGTGCAACTGTTGTTGCATGCTAATTATTAAGTAGTGGTTATTTACCGGAGGGTTTTGGTTATTTTTTCGTCTCAGGACGCATTTACTTTATCTCTCTTGAACTGTAGGGCTTGTATATTGCTATTTAGATGGCTTAATGAGCCAATATTTTAAAGTCTTGCCATTTCTAGATCGGCAGTCGCGTGTATACTATATGACTTTTCAGTTCTAGTGGAGTGTAATTTAAATAAGTAAACCTGATGCCTTCAAACTTCTAAAATCACATCAGTTATCATATTTTTTGAACTTGATGAAGCACGTAGAGGTTATTTGTGATAAAAAAGTACCTGCGCAATGAGGCATGTGTCTGTCTCAGCAGTTACTGGCCTTGGGGTGGGAGAATAAATTAGTATGACAGCTTTTTGTGTTAAAGGAGTGTGGTTCTCACAATGTGTTACTGAGTTAGCAGTTATCTTAATGAAATATCATTTCCCCTCAATAATCTTAATTTCTCTTCTGTGATGTGTTTCCTCAGGGAGGATCTTGCTGATTATGCACAAAGTTACAGAATACAATTTATACTTGGTTACTGTTCGACATATATATTCATGCAAACATTCATGATTCCCGGCACCATTTTCATGTCACTACTAGCTGGAGCTCTATTCGGTGTCATCAAAGGAATCTTTTTGGTCGTCTTTAATGCAACAGCAGGGGCGTCATCTTGCTATTTCCTTTCAAAGTTGATTGGCCAGCCTCTGGTTACCTGGCTGTGGCCTGAAAAGTTGCGGTTTTTCCAGTCTGAGGTATGTGTGGCTGTTCTTTTTGTTCTAGTACGGATAAATATATTGTTTTTATTCACTCCGCTGATAAATTTCCACATGTATGCAACCCTATTTTTTCTGAGTGCAGATTGGGAAGCGCGAGGACAAGCTATTGAATTATATGCTCTTCCTAAGAATAACTCCAACACTTCCCAACTTGTTTATCAATTTGGCATCTCCAATTGTGAATATACCATTTCATATCTTCTTTTTAGCAACAGTTATTGGCTTGATTCCTGCCTCATATATCACTGTCAGAGTAAGTGTTGCTTTGCATTCTTCTCTGTCTCTTTTCTTCACTTTCTTTTCCTCATTTTCTTTTTACATCCAAATGAGTTATCTCTATTTTATTTTTGTTTGCCTCTCTATTCCATTTACTTTTTTCTGATATTCTTTTTGTTGTTGAATATCAACATTATTGTTGCATAGTTTCATCAGTAAATGCAGCTAGATATTATATGAAGTTTGGACCTAGGGATCTTACCTAAGAGATTCTGCTGGATGGTTTCTTAAAGATTTGCTGAAAACAGAATGTCTTCCGCATGTAAAACCTATGTTAATCAGAATCCCGGACTCAATGAGTTCTTAAGCACTAATCAGCTTGACATCTTGTAGCTTTAAGCAGTGTAAGAAGCTGGTTAAATTTATGAAACAAAGAATAAATTAGCATATAAGTGAAGTTATAATATTGTACTTTGTTTTTACTCTACATTAGTATTTTACCTTCTTCTTACGTAAGTCAATTTCTTTTTCAACTGGCACAGTAGATAACATGTTACCCTCTTCTTTATTAGCACATATTTTTGACATAGAAAGAAGAAGAAAAAGGAAAAAGCAATTTAGAATTGCATGTAAGAAACTCCGTAGATAGTATGAACAACACCGATGACGTTATTATAATTTTCCTTTTGGACTACAAGAAGGTGGGTCACTCCAAATTTGACATATTCAAAGTACATAGAAGATCGGAGAATAAAACATGTATTCTGTGCAAGTACTTTTTACAGCATAAGACTGCACAAAATATTAAACAGGGACAATGGTTGCTGTAGTTGACATTATAAAGTGATCATCAGGTTAAATACCGAAAATGCAGGCAGGGTAGGTAATCCCTAATAGTGTGGTGTCAAGAAAAGGAGTAAGGTAAACAACACCGAGAATTAAAAAGTCTGAATATAATAATGAACTTCTTTTGTTTGGATGTTTGTTTTGTATACTTTTATTTTCCAAGGAATATATTATGAATGTTTGAGCTTGAGGACAGAATTCATATAATCCGCTTGGCTGTCCTGGTGAACATTCAAGTAGATGCTTTAGTTAGTTTTGACCGCTATGATATAGAATTTCTGCACTAAACCTCTAATCTGCTGCACTTATGGCGGTTCGTTCGAGGGAATATTGATAAATGATCATAGTAACACAAGTACTGTTTGTAAAATGTTTGGATCAGATTTCTTTATTTTCTGATTTCCTCTGTTCAGTGCATTAGCATGGTTTGTGATTCCCAACCATGAACATATTTTCCATACATTCTACTCTATCCCTAATTTATATTTGATTGTTGTCATCAGGCTGGCCTGGCTCTTGGAGATCTCAAATCAGTAAAAGATCTCTATGATTTCAAAACACTGTCCGTACTTTTCCTCATTGGCTCCATTTCAATACTGCCAACGCTCCTGAAGCGCAAGCGAATCTATGAATGAGTTCCTCCAACATTCCCTCTGATTTTGACTTTCACATTAGAAGGTATGGTTTCTCGAGGATTATAGCTTCTTCATCTCTGCTGTCAAATTTTGCTACACATCACCAGGTGGGGTTCAGGCATCTCTAATGCGTCCCCAATATTATACATGTGTTTCCTTTTTCTGCTGCTGTATCCAGTACATGTACAACCTCATCAGTCCGAGGATTCTTATGCACTGATAGAAGTAACAAACTTTTGAATATCCCGTATATAAAAAGATATTAACTAACTGAAAAATACATTATTATTTTATTAAATGAGCATAGACATAGTCACAGTTGGGTAATTGGATTTATGCGGTTTTGAACAAATCAGTTCCTAATTGAACCGACCGAATTGTCAATATCGGTCCAATTGTGGTAACATCGACGAACAGTATAAATATCTTAGAAACTCAGTGAAGGAAATCAACATAGCTATGCAGATAAAACCCTTGTAGCTCGCCCCCGATGACGACCATCGCCGATCTAGATGTCGCTGATGATAATAGAGTGAGGGTCATCTCCCGAACGGTTCAGTGGCGAATCGATGTCTCATTCCTCGAGAATTGCCACTCCGGAACCTTTAAACTTGGCAACTGGAATTGGTGTGTTTTCTTTTCCCCCTTTTTTTTTCTACAAAATTGAGTTCGCGTCATGCGTCTGCAGCAGTTTGATCATGTTCATGAAAATATCTTGATGTGATTGATATATGTGTAGGTCTTTGAAGCTAGCGAGGAGCCATGTTTTGTGGGCAAGCTATGCTCTTACTTTGAAGCCTATAGATTGTTTTGAGCAGAACCTTTATGCTACTCTTGCTCTACGCATTGCCCATGGTAATATGACTGGGAAACCTTGCCTCAGTAATGGTGAGAATTTGTTTACTTCAGAAATTTCTAATTATATTGTGCTTCTAAAGACACTTTTCTGTCAGTATGCGGATAATTGTTTTTATTTCTGTCAGTATGCGGATAATTGGTTTTTATTTCGTCTCATATGAACTCCAATTTTTATATTTTTCTAATGAAGATGTTGTTTTTTCAATGAAGTCCGGAAGAGTTGTTTTATGAATATTGCCCGTCCGTTTACACATGAAATCAACAACGTTGGGGGCAAACACTTGCTCATTGAGGTTGAGTTTCAGGACCTGAAAATCAGAAACTCAAATGTGAGTCCTTTCACTGTCAATATGGTGTTTCGCTATTATATACAAAAGACCATATGTAGCTATTGTCTATTGGTGGCAATCCGTGTGACTAAGAAATTCTAAGTACAAAATATTTTTTAAGATCTTTTCCATATTGCTCATTGAAAGTTTAAAGATACAATTTAACTGTTATTTGCAATTTATCATGAACTGACGTATTTAATTTGTTATTTAGGATAAAAAAGTGATGCCTGAATGGACTGCAGAAGGAACACTAAGGGTTGCAGCAACCCCAGGCCTTCTGAATTGCCTTTCCCGTATGTTTAATGAATCACTCCATGCCGACATCACTATCAACACTACAGATGGGACTCTTAAGGCTCACAAAGCAATATTGGCTGCTAGCTCTTCTGTGTTTGCTTGCATGTTTGACAGTGACTTCAAGGAAAACAGTTCCTCCACAATCGACATCCTAGACATGTCTTTCGAATCATGCAAGACATTTCTCAGTTACTTATATGGTGATATAAGGGAAGAAGAATTTTGGATACACAGAGTCGCTTTACTTGAAGCTGCACACAAGTACGGCATTGTAAAGTTGCAAAATCTGTGCGAGGAAACTCTGATACTAGATATCAATTCAAGCAATGTTTTACAGAGGCTAAATCATGCCCATGTTTACGAGCTGAAGAATCTGAAGAAAGTTTGCTTGGCTTATTTATTTGATTTGGGAAAAGTGCATGATATCAGGGGTGCTTTCAGTAGCTTCTTATTAGATGCTGATCGAGGATTTGCCACGGAACTCATTGAGATGGTGCTTGCAAAGAACATGCTACAGCTTAAGTTTTCAGCAGTCAACTAGTTAGGTCTGTACTGCCACAGGTATTAGGCAAGTTTTATTTATATAATTATTTTATTTATGGGTAGACAATGCAAAAGCATGGTCATATAATTCATATACCTCAGTTACAAAAAGTATCCTCACTTTTGAATGATGACAACCGATGAGAAACATATTCTGTTTTGTTCCAAAGTGCACTCTTCATTATATTCATTCTTGAAAAAGAGCGTTCGTTAGTAGCAGTGGAAACTGGAATAGTCATAATAAGATATATAATTTTGTGCCGCAAAGGAAACATATTTGATTTTCTTGTTCTCGCAACCATTGACGTAGTTCAGAAATCTCACTCAAAGAGTTAAAAACTGGAAGTTGTCGGACCAGCTCTTAGCCTATTTCAAGATCAAACTTACGCAAACCAACAAACCCTAGTTCGCGCAATCTACACCATCGAAAGTCAAAACAATGCAAACCTTGTTTCTTAAAAACCATCCGAGAGCTTTATAGTCAGTTATGAAATCTGATGAATCGAAAAAGAAAGAAAATAATCTGGATGGAGGAGAGGGATAGATAATGTTGTTGCCCGCTACATGAGATGCAGGATAAAGACGATTATTTTGTTGAAGATATTTCACTAAATTTAAATATTAAATTAATCTTATTATTTTAAAAATATTATTTTGGAAAAAGCTGGTCCCCCCTATACATGGTGGTTCCGCCCCTCCTTCATCAATTTCTTCTTTTAGGCGATGGTTGATAATTTCTTCAACTGAAATAATCAGTTATTAGGACCATACTCTCATTATGCTTCAAAAGCGCAAGCTTATAAGTTATGCTTCTATAGAAATATATGAGTTTATATCTCTTCCTTCTTCTAGGCTATGTGAGACATTTTTAGCAAGCGACTTCAACTCAACACCTATCATTCCTTTTATGTGACAGAAGTAATTGTCGCATAAATACATGTTGAATTTAATACATCATATATCATGTCACGTATATCAGTGACCGAAGACGAATCGTATGATGTGTAGGTAGTGCGCAATCTTCTAATTTTGGTGATATAGAGCATGCGGAAGGTGTGTGGGGAAGCTTAGCCGTGGTCCATGCTAGAAGTGCATCGAGTAGATAGACGAGCAAAAAAGTAGTTGATCCATATATTGGCATAACAATCGCCTATGGCATGGCAATCCAAGGAAGCACAAGCCTTTCGCACAAGTTAAAAAGAAGCGTGAAAACATTTTGACCTAATTAGGTTAAATAGGGGGAGCAGCTTTGGCTAACTTAATAGCATCTGGTGGTGGAGATGGAAGCATGGTCAGAGCAAATACGCCACTCACAGCGGCCGCAACGGCTCCTACGAGAAAAGCCGGTAGGTTTCCTCCGCCGAATAGGGCGTCCCACGGCCCACTCAATACCGAAACCACCATTTGTGGTAGAACAACTGCCAGATTGAGCACTCCCATGGAAAGACCTACAAACAAGTTCAATCAAATAAAACCCACAAAACCCTAATTTGATCAAAAATGTCATAATACTCTTTAAACCCTAAATCCTAAACCCTAATAGGTCACGAGGACCAAAAGACTGTCTGTCTACTCACCTTGGCCAGCTCCGGAAGTGCTTGAAAAAATGGAAGCAAGGGCAAATGGGACACTATATGTCACCTGCAAGCATCAAAATCAAAACATCAATTTCTACTGCAATCAGACATAGATCAATCAAACACGAGCACTGATATATCCATGCAGTCAGGACAACTATTAAGATCACGAAAGCCTCATAATCCAAAACATGTCATACTAAGAATCATCCAAAGATGATGTTCCTGGGGATGTGTGGAACAAGATTCCATCTCATCCACAAGTTGATATACGATTTGAAGGACGAATTTTTATTAAGTAATAGTCTGTCATTCTGCTTTTTTGTTTATCATAATTTTATCATATTCAATTATAAGAATGAATATATAAAATTTTATCTAATTAGTAATTTATAAAATGGAAGAAATTAAATTTTAAAAAGTCAACGCAGAGTGAGACTTACCGCCTGAGGAATTCCCAACACAGCAAACAAGGTCAGAGCTCCGGCCTGAACTCCGGGAGGAGGGGGTAAAGGATCGGTTCCAGGACCACCGGGTCCGTATCGCCGAGTAGACTCGGCCAGCTTTGTGATCAACACAGTCATCCCCAAGAAAATGGCCAGCAAGAAGTTGACACCACCCCACAGCCTCTTGACTCCTCCAACCATTCTGCCCAGGAACTCAACTCCAAGCGACATAAAACCCAACACAATGGAGTTCAACATCAGGCCCAGAGCTCCGGCGCGGACACCCTTATCGTACATCTTACCCTCGCCGATCTTTCCTCCGTACACCTCGCGGCCCATCCAATCCGTGTCGAAGAGAAGGAAAGGGAACCAGGCGATCCAGTTCATGCTGGTGACGAGGAGGAGCACCCACATGGGCCTCTTGAGCTCCCGGAGAGCGCTCCAAATGTCGGTAAAGAACGGAAAGACTCCGGCTTTCTTCCCGTTGACATTTTGAGGTTTTTCCAACTGTTTTTCTTTGACTAGAGAGAGAGCGATTGAGGTTAGGGTTACGTTCATGGCGATGGAGATGAAGAAGCAGCTTTTGAGATTCGCGCAGTAGACGTCACAAGCGATGGTTTTGGTGAAGGGGAAGATTTTGTATAAGTGGGTGTAGGAGCCGGCGGCAAACCCTAGCACATTTCCGACCGCGATGAAGAACGAGAAGAAGGAGTTGGCGTTTCTAGTTTTTTGGTGATTATTGCCGCAGAGGTCAGCCAAGAGGGCACGGCAGGGGCCTTGGAGCATGTTGTTCGCCACGTCGAATATCCAAAACCCTACAACAAACACCGTGATAGCGCGCGTTTTGGGGGCTTTGGAGGTGGTGTCGCCGGCCAAATGGCCGATGTCAGAGGCGAAACCGATGAGGAAAACAGCTACAGCGATTAGCAGAGCGCCGGCAGCTATGAAGGGGCGGCGGCGGCCGAAGCGGGAGGTGCAGCAGTCGGAGTGGTAGCCGACTATGGGCTGGACGAGCATGCCGGAGATAGGGCCGCATAGCCAGATGAAAGCAGCCCATGTGTGGGGGATGCCGAGGAGTTGGATGTAAGGTGTTAGTAGGGATAGTTGGAGAGCCCAGCCGAATTGGATCCCGACGGCGATGGAGGCCACCGTGATGATGATCCGGAGAGGGGCTTCCTCCGCCGGCGGAGGTTGGATTTGTAGGGTGTTTGAGGGTTTGGTCAGGTGGTGTTTTGGATCCTCCATGGCTGGACTGGAGTGACTTTAGTGAGAAGTGAGGGATGAAAGAGTTCAATTGATTGCATGAGAATTTATAGTGAAAAGAAGAGTTCAATGGAGTCCTTCTCTCTCTAATCTCTCTCTAATCTCTCTCTAAACCTCTCTCTCTCTTAACAACCCTACTGGCTTAATGGCATTGTATTTCTTGACCCCTTTTTTTGAGAGGAATATAATGCTTTTTCAGTGTTATTATTCGTACTTACTAGTGGGTAGATTTAGAACAATTCCTTTGAAACATAATTTGCTTCCTCTATTTTCTCTGCTGGTAGATAAAATAGTATATAAATAAAAGGGTTGAACTTGAGCCGATGGAGGAAGAAGAAGAAAAATGATGGAGGATCCCACACCGAAAGGACGTGACGGGAGTACGTGAACGATAAATTCACTAAATAAAATATTGAAATCGATCCGAAATTTAGAGAAGACTTTCATAATTTATAGATACATGAATTTAAATACGTTTCTAATACATAAAAACCGTATTTATACGGAAACAATCGTAATCGTAATCTAAGATAATGCTAATAAGAGAAACATATCAAAATGAGAAAACAAAATAAAAGATAATTATTGTCAAATCCAATAAATCTGATGAGAATAGAAAAACTAAAATTTGGTCATCAAATAACTTCAAATCCGTTTCGCTTGAGAAACCCCACTTTCGCAAAGATCGAACACGATCTAAATTTTATTAGAAAGTCTTCGCTTAACCCCAACCCCTAGGTCAGAAAGGTTGTTCTTCCTCATCCTTTTCCATGACTTTATATTTATTTATAATTTTTGGTGGGACATTGTCCATTTTAAAACACGCAACTAATCGGTAGTTGATTTACAACCCTCATTGTTCATCCACACGTGCTCAAGTTCATCTTCTGTTGGACTCACAAATCTCTTACAACAATTCAACCCTCCTTTATTTGTTCTATTCTTAGTCATCTGGATGTAGTAGGCATCGATAGTTCAGTTCATAGATGATTTGAGCATTTCCAAGACTATGACCTTCAAATTAGACTTTAACCAAATAGCGACCGTGCACAGCTCAAAGGAGGTATATGATGTCATAACTCCCTAAGGCATCCTACAAAAAAAAGTTACAAATAGCGTATAAACCCTAAAATAAGCTACAAATCCACATGGGTTAATGTCAATTGAGGTAAGGTACTTTGCAGCATATATGTTTTTATGGTTGAACAAGTTAAACATGTCTCCCCTATAACTAGGTAGACTCCTACAAATAGAAAGACACCAGCTCACAATTGGTCACTGTATCAACTAGCAACATCTTCGGCTGAGTAAAACAAAACACAACATGTCAACAACGGACCTGGTCCTCCTCCTTTGCCACGCTCGTGCTCAGACAAGATTTAGCGCACCAATTCTTTAGGAGCGTGTAGCTTTTGTGCAGGCCTACGGCCAGTGAGAGAAGCAATTTAAGGTGAGATATGGGTCTCCTTAGAAATGATGAATTTGACCAAGGATGATATCGTCATCCCATGATCGACCCAGTTCTCCAGCTGTCGGCCGATATAGGGACTCATCAGAAACTAGAAGTTAAACTTAGTCAAACGTTGTGGCCTGGCAATCAAAGGGTTTATAGATCCCACATCTCATCAGTGTTCCTCAGCCGTTCAAATTGCTCTGGGAGATCAGGAATCGAACCCTAGTTACTGAGATGTATGTTTGACGTCCCTTTTGCCACTAGACCACACCCTGATGCATCGATCATTTTAGTTAGTGCAGTTAAAAAAAAAACACACCCTTGTTAACTAGCTAGCTTCTTCTTCTTCTTCTTTTCAAAAGTAGAAAGCTTGTCAAGAAGCGTAGGGTTTGGCATCCAATAAAAGTTGCATATACCCTTAACTTATCTCAACTAGAAGGATTTTAAGCCTAAAAGCATCTGCACCGGTGTTCTCCTTGAGAGCCTGCTGCTGATGTGGAGGAGATGCTGACTACTGTAATTTGTGCAGCCATAACTCTTTTTCACCCTTAAATCGTAGAAGTGCCCCACCAACTGCTCTGAATCAGTGCAGCTCCCCTAAGGGAGTCATCAATCAAAATTAGTGGTGGTTTGTATGTGGACATTTCATATGTGAACTATATGCAAAGCATATCCATCATCAATACGTTGTAACATGCCGTTCTCAGTACAGAAAACATTCCACTTGTGCCATTAACGTAGATAAATGAAAAACATCTAAAGGAATTTTGTTTTGATGCAAAACTGTTTTCAAGAAAACTCAATTGATCTGCAGGGATGACAATGACATGCATGATACTGACAGACTGTTGAAAGTCATGTGCTTGTTCACTTTCTTAAAGTTTCATCAAACCCACCTGTTTTTGTTTTTGTCACATGTAAATTACTGTTACCATCTCCACCAAGACTGGCTGAGAATCTTGAACTGGTCACTCAATCCCGCCTGTATTATTAATTTAGGGCCTCTTTATCCTCCACTCCCATTGCTTTTACCCATTGCAATTTAAATTCAGTGATTTTTTTCCAAAAAAACGAACGATTTCAAACATAAATGAATCGAACTCTCCCTTACTCATACTCAACTCGTTTAAATAAAGAGCACAAAAAATCATGCTTTGCGCTTGATTCTGTGATATTATCAAACGAGCTCTTGACCGCCCAAATATATTCGTAAGTGGCTATAAAAATCAATGACAAGCACATGTAAGCTTTACATGTTTCATTTGACTCCCATGCTTTTATTCAATCATATGCAAAGACACTTTATTCCCCTGACAAAAGGTACTTTCCGGTGTTAAAATTGTGCTATTAAAAAGAGAAACGACACACGCAGGCTAATTAAAACCGACATGTTACCCTTAAAAAAAGCGGGTTCTACTCATCAACCCTTAAATTTTTTAGGAAAAAAAGTGACCTTAAAACCTGCAAATATCGATCTAAAAATTGTACGAAATCCAACTGCAGAACCAACACTGAATAGCATCAAATGGAGATGCAAAACGAAGAACCTGGAAGTCGATAACCCAAAAGTAATGAAGGCCATGTTATGGATGCACTTGCCGAGTTTGAACTCCAAATTATTCCATCCTGTAATATTTCTGACTTGTAAGAACTCAAATTAGTTCCAAAAGAGTTTCGGGCTAACCATAAGGAGATACATGACTTGTAATGGACTCTAGTACTATTTATTTGCCTACTGATTTTTAACGTTGATAACTACTGAGGTATAGAAGAATAAATAGCATATCGATGGTGGCACGAGTAGGCTTAGAGGATGTCAGTCATGACATTAAAATGCTCACGCTGACAATGTTGTGTTGCATTCCCTGCAACTAGTGCCACAAATGAAAGATATGTAGATACTAATATACCCCAGACAGAACAAAACAGCTAAATCAATGAAAGCAGAAATCGAAAAGTCTTTTCAACACTAAATGACAGTAAATCCTAGAAAGTTAGCAATCCACGTAAATAATAAAGAGAATCTGAACAAGTTAAAGGCTAGAAAATATCAGAACAAACAATCAATTCGATTTCTTCAGATGGAAAGTTGATACTTCCATGCAAACCACCAACTATATTCTCTGACATATTAGAAACCCGAAGAAAGATAGTACACTTGACTCCTGTAAAATGGTTTAAACAATTTTGAGAGTTGTCTTTTAGTAATTCTTGCCGTGCATTGTTTTTACTCGAATAGTATTGCAGCTGTTTTGCTATTCATATGTGTATATAAAAAAGAAGACCATAAAGCAGGTCAGAGAGAACCAGAACATTAACTAGGGAATAACACGTAGAATATAAATTTAAATATCAATCACGCATCATGCAAATGGTTCCTCTTGCAAAGCATCCTCTTCCCATCTACTGGAAAAGATAGAGCCTCTACTGTTGTAGTGCTATAAACACATGTTAATTAATGGCCTAACTGGATAGCTAGTAAATGGACTGAAAGGGCGAGCGCCGAACAAGGAGACTGAACCTGAATTTTGGGGCCATTTGATGAGATTGTGGCATCGTCTTCGCAATCAAGTTGCTTCAGGACTGTAGCAACTCATGGACTCCGACTCCAACTCCAGGCTAAAACCTGGAAGAACAACATTTGAGAAGAGTCACAACCAGTGGTATTTAACTCAAGGTAGAGACTGCCAATGGTTTATTACTTGGATAGCATATGGCAGTCTTGAATGGATTCCGTCAAGAAGGAAAACTTAGCTTCTTAGTTAGTCGATAAATACATTTGTTTCCACAATGGCAATCAAAGAACATCAGCCCACACAATGTTTTATGGGTCACACATTTGAGTCGATGTAAAGACAATAGAGGCTCGGGATATAAATTAAAGTAAAAATTAAATGCCGAGATATGAGAGTTACCCAATTTATTGTAGCCTTGTGCTCTTGCCCCGGAAGCCAACGACATTCAATTTTGAGGCACTGGATTTTCCCTGGGTTGGTTTCCCTCTGCCACTTGAAATTCTCTTGGAGCTACTTGGACTTGAAGACTTTTCCGGCTTTGATATCTTACTTGTCGCAGAAAATGGCTTTTTAGGTGTGTAGGGAGATTTCTTACCAGCTGATGCAGTTAGGGTAGTCGATTTTCTAGTAGTTGGCGTTCTCCCTGTTGCAGTTTTGCTAGCAATAGACGATGCTTTTCCAAATCTCAATTCCGATGTCCTAGGAGATACTGATTTCCGACTATTTGATTTTGGCAAATTGTTTTTGCTGGCCATTGTTGATACTTTAGCTAATGATGCCTTTCTGGTGACTGTATTAATCCGATCTCTTACTATGTCCCTCTTTACATGATCAACTGAAAGAGATTCTAAGCTCTCGTTTTTCTTTATAGCTTCCTCGATTCGGGAGGCCAAAGTCTGGTCTTTCCTAGTGACCAAGCTTGTTACCTTTCCTATAAATAGAAAAATTGATGGTAACTGAGTAATGTGATCTACTTGCTCCCAGAAGTCAGCGCATAACATTAAAACTACACAGCTACATCGCATTATCATTCCCTACAAGCCAACATGCTCGAGCGGTTTCATAAATGATAACTTTTATCCTTTGCACTGTCAAATAGTTGTGTAGGTAGATTAAGAAAGCTCAACATCATTTTGATCATGTGTGTGTTATGATGTAAAGCCATAATTTTTTATGTTTTGATTTTCTACACTCGAGTCGATGGTCAAGTATTTAAGAATTATTTAGCAATCATTAAGATTACATAATGCAAACAAAGAAATAAAACTCACAAACCCAACCAGTAAGGTTTTAACCCGCGACCCGAGGGATGGTTGTCCACCCACAAAATCGTCAAGCTAAACCCTAGTGGTCTACCAAGACTTTATCAGTGGCATGATTTGCATCAAGATGAAGAAAAAGACATAGGTCAACGAACCTTTTGCACCCATGCGAGCAGTTCTACCAGTGCGGTGAAGATAGTCGATCTGAACAAACACAAAATAAGTTAAAGGCTATAAAAATATAGAGTCGACGTTTTAGAAGAAAGTGTCAAAATCTACAAACAGTAAAATGATGATGCTTACAGAATTCAGTGGAAAATCAAACATGATGACGTGATCCACATCCAAGTCTAATCCTCGGGCAGCCAAATCAGTACAGACCAAAGTTGGACAGTCTCCGCTTTCAGTCTTAAACTTTTTAAGGTTTTCAACTCTGTATTGGGAAACGACGAAACCACACATAAAATTTCAGTAAAAGCTCAAGACTACTGGATATGTTAACTATCTTCTTAAGGTCATGTTGGTTGTGGAAATCCATAATGTAGGGTCCGTGAAATAGTAAGGCTGGTGTTCATTCTCATTATACGAACTCAATAAAATAGCTAGATGAAGGTGAAGCTGCTGACATACCGGTAAAAGGTCCTTCCAACATCCAAATACAGATTATAAAGCCTAGTGGGTAACTAATATGTAGTTCCAATGGACGTGCTAACTAACCTCTCTTCGGCAGGCACCTCTCCATGGTAATTGACAGTGAAAATCTGATTTTCACCAAGAAAGTGGTCTACAGCACGACTAGAGTTCAATGTATTGCAGAATACCATAACTTTATTTCCCTTCGTCAAACTGGGCTCGAGAACCTGCAATAATGACATCATGTGTTTAAAGTGAATAACTTCTTTATAAATTTCGGTGATTTTACAAGTATGGCAGAGATTGGGAGAACTTATTAGCGTTTGCTGGGCACTAAGAACCAACACAGCGTAAACACTCGCTTATGAGGAAGCTGGCCTTTTTTCCACATCACGAATAATAATGGGAATTATTTTTTTTACGCCTCAAATTAATAGCAACTAACACCTTGATACTTCAATTTAGTGAGTACTTATATAAAGCACAAGTGTGCACAGCAAAAACAGACCTGTAAAAGTGCTTCCAGCTTGTTTTCACCACCAGATAATTTGATGAAATCATGCCGAGCAGATGCAATTTTCTTATGAAGAGAAGAAGTTCGCAAGTATACAATTCCTTGGAATTCCTCATCAAGGAGCTTCTGCACTGCCTGCAAGCAAAATAAAATTAATTTGACTAGCATCCAACTGCGGAGTTGACTAACAATGCATGCACAACTAAATGGTTATATTTCTTCCAATTTCATGATGTTAAGCCACTTCAGACATGTTTTCCAGCATCAACGACGTATATTATCTTACTCTTATAAAACATCATGCTAAGATGCTACTATGGACTACATGCATATAATCCAACGGTGCTTTAATAGGTTAGAGAAAAACCACAGACTCCCTCAAAGCAACCTAGTTCAGGGACTCTCATAGGGCCACCATTCTCACCATAATGCCTGCCAAGCTCTACGGTATTTTAGTTTGTAATTCCTTCCAATTGGGGTGCCCGTTCATGATTAATAATAATCCGCTACTTCAAGAAAGGTTCACAAGTGCATTGACACAATACAAAGAAAAATATCTTAAATGGTGTACATCTCTTTTACTTGCAAAAATTATAGAGCATTTCTTTTTACGTCTTATATTTGCCATTGTGGAAAGTAAAGTTAGATATTCCCTCTCAAATCGACTTGTCCATCATACTATCTCATTTTCTCAGGATGTACAGGGTTTTCTTTATATTTTTTAGTGATTTATTCTATACTTATTGACTGTTCCTAATTTCAACCAAAAAAGTTTCGACATTGATTGCTAGTCTCTAGAATCACAAGTTAAACCTTCTCAAATTAGTCATTACCATAATTATCTGGTTTACCCTGAGTGTACACATTCTTATCCACTATTTCATGATAAATTTACAAATTTCACCTTCCACTATCATCCCACTTCTCATTGTAATTTGGTGTCGAATATCTTTCAATGCAATGTGTCACCCACATAAATTAAGCACAAGAAGCCAGGAAATAAGTTTGTCTGAGATGGGTCCGCGTGATCTCTAGTTGATATCTAGTATTTTTCTCAGTTATAATCTTATTTAGTTTTTATAATAGTTGATGGATGTGCTTCGTTAGTTTCAACTTACAACTTTTGGACTCAAATTTCCTTATTTTTTCACAAAACAATGGTTTGTATATTTCAACACATTGATGATAGTAAAGCAGCATTGGTTATCTCTAGCGAGTTAACAAGTTCCAGTGTCATACATCAAGGAATAAACAAGAGCAATGATACGCGAAATAAAACAGGTGTCAGTTGAAGTACCGTTGTCAGAGTCGCAGTGACCAAGACAGTTTGGAATCCTGGATCATTCTCTTTTGTCGCACGGGATTTTAAAGGATTCAAAAACTTGCGAATTTCTGGTCCAAAACCACGATCAAACATGGTATCAGCTTCATCTAGTACCTATAAAAAAACAATCATGAATTTAAAAGCCTAAATGGTTAAAAGGTGAATAAACAACAAACTGTCATAGACACTTACAAGGTACTTGATGTCACCATATACCATATTACCCTCCTCAATATGTTGTAAGACTCTGCCAGGTGTCCCCACAATCATGTCAATTGGACCATTAAGAGAATCCTCTTGAGGTCTCAACCGCACACCACCACTCACCATCGTGGACCTAAATCTTGCATGGTGACTGATAGATTTTGCGACTCGGAAAACCTGCGAGAAATGTGTGTACCTGAATTAAACATTTGATTGCAAACTTCAATGCGAAAGTATGGAACATAAGCAGATACCTGCTCAGATAACTCCCTTGTAGGGCAAAGCACAACTGCTCTAGGACGTCTGGGCTTTAGTGTCATCCCACTCAACGCCTCATCTTGTCTCAACATCTGTAAAATGACACACACGTTTATCACTCTAAAAGGTTCTTCAGACATAACAGATATATGCCACAGTGTACTTAAACCTAGGATGCTACTTGTTATCTATGCCAAATAACGCCTCGACAAACTCAATATTCAAAACCTAAGCTATTTAAGTGGCAATAAGCATAATATTACCATGACTATTAGTACCATAAACTGTTCGAAATGACTATTGGATATATGACTGAGTTGTGCTCAAGAAGATAATCATGGAATAAAATGATCTTAATAGTTCATAAGAAGCTCAAAATGCAGAAGCATGGAGTACAAAATCACAAAAAAAAAAAAAAAACAGGCAAAATGAACCTGAACAATAGGTAACATATATGCTAAGGTCTTCCCAGACCCGGTATGAGACCCCAGAATGACACTCGTCCCCTGCAACACACTAGGAATCCCCAGCCCTTGAATTTCAGTAGGAACAGAAATACCCAACTCCCTAACAGCATTCATAACCTCCTCACTCAACCCCAACTCCTCAAAACACGAAAAGCTCACACCTTTCCTCTTCCCCCGACTCTCGCCCAACCCATCATTCTCAGGCTGCGGCACCGCAATCGTCCTCGGCTGCGGAACGACTTTAGAAGAATCCTTAAGATGCCTCACCCTCAACTTATCCAACAGGATTGAGTGGCGGAAAGAATCGATAGGGTTGGTTTCGGTTGGAGAAGCGGCCGTGGTGGCGGTGCAGAGAGGTTTGAAGCCGAGGAAAACCCTAGTGGGCCTGGGAAGCTTGGAGAGGAGGGATGAAGTAGTGAGGATCGATGAAGGGAGAGAGAGTGTGAGTAGGGTTCTTCCTGTGCCTCCCATGTCGGATTTTTTTGTTGCTGAGATTTCAGAGGTTTCTGGGTTTTGCGTTTTTCATGAATTTATCTTGTTGACCCAAAATGAATTTTCCATACACTCTGCTTCACTCATGGCGGTAATGACGTCATCAATACTATCATATCTGGAAAAATGAAGCGAAAGAGACAAAGGAGATAACTAAACGGCGTCGTTTAAAGGTAGAAAGGCCAGAATCTGCATCGCTGCGACAAAGAAAGGCCGCCGATTTCAACAGCAACCAACTGCTCGCATCACCCGCACCGGCCATGGCTATGCGTAGGAGGACGCTGCTCAAAGTCATCGTTCTTGGCGACAGCGGGTACGAGTTTTAGCTAGGGTTTCAGTTTTAGCTACCGATTCCTGTTCATATATGTCAATCAGTTGCGTATTGAATGAGGCTGTTTATCCTTTATCTGATTGACGTGTTTTGGTTTGTCAATGACAGGGTTGGCAAGACGTCGTTGATGAATCAGTACCCTTCTCTGTTTCCAACCATTTTGTTAAAGATGACATTTTTATTTGTTGTGGTTTTAGATTGGTTATAGAGGAGACTGCTTTTAGGTTTTATTAGGAAGAAATTGATGGGCCCACTTGTTAGTTGTGTACAAGTAGCACGCGTAAGGGAATGGGCGGAGCTTTGATTAAGCTCCTAATCCCTGAGATCCTTGCTGACGTGATCTTAGTATCATGGTATGCTGATATGAATGTATGGCCAAGATCGCTTCGCACTTCACCGTGTTAATTTTAAGGATGTTACTATATGCGGAGGCATGGTCTATTTGAAGATCTAAGATTTTACCGGTATTTCCTTGATTAGTTGGTGGTTTTGATATGCGTAATAGTAAGTTGGATTGGTGTACAAACTGTCAAAATATATGCATTTCCAGCGCTGATGTACTGGCGTAAAAAATATATGACCTTCACAAATAATAGATATGTGCACAAGAGGTTCAGTCAGCAATACAAAGCTACTATTGGGGCTGACTTTGTGACCAAGGAGCTCCAAATTGACGACAGGCTTGTGACATTACAGGTAAGAGATTTCTCTCTGAACTTTCTGTGCAGTACATCCCGTCAAGCTTTATAAAGGGTAACTGTTTCATCATGTTTGATAGATATGGGACACGGCAGGGCAGGAAAGATTTCAGAGTCTTGGTGTTGCTTTTTATAGAGGTGCGGATTGCTGTGTTCTGGTCTACGATGTAAATGTAATGAGATCGTTTGACGCTCTTGACAACTGGCATGAGGAGTTTCTGAAACAGGTTAGTTAGTCATACCATGTTGCTTGCTCATTTTAGCAAGGGTTCATATTTTTGTTTTCTCCTCTGATGTGATGCCTTTTTTATTATTTTCCTTCTAGTTGTCAAACGAAGCTGAATCAACAGTGGAAATACCATATAGTGTCTTTTTATTAGTGTCCTAATGTTTCACTTTTATATGTTAATCAGCTCAATCAGTAAATGTTACGAACAGTCGAATATGCCTAAAACTACAGCTCTGAGTATCGATTTAATGTGTGTATCCTGAACATTGCTTTGACGATTCTGTGTCTGATCTCTGCCACCTCATGTATCTGATAAACTTGACATAAGAAGTGATCTGTAGAATCTAGGAGATTGATCACGCATGGATAATAAGTTTATCGTATCTAAAGTGCTTGACTTTGTGATGAGAAATCCTTCACAAGGTGGGTGCCATAAAGATTTGAATCTCTTGAGTTGTTAGTGCATTCTTATAATATTAACTAATTCTCTAGTTGGGGAATATGTAACTTTATTTAGAGGTTGACAACTTGAATCTAATGGGGATCTTCCTATTAACAATTGTATTAGTACGACATCTTGGAAACGTGGGGTGATTGGTGACTCAATGCTAGAGGGGTTGCTGAATCTGTCTCTCCTTGTTGCAGCAGTTAGTGTGTGGTGATGAGCGATGACTTTGAATTTGTATACCAACTTACACCAGGAATATCCTACTTGGTCTCAAAATATTTGAAACTCTAGTTATTCGTAAACTGCTTGAGCCCTTGATAAAGCTTTTGGTTTCGGGTCTAATCCTCACTAGAATTCAGCATGATCGGTATTACTGCTAACATGATCAGTTTATGAACGGTTGAAGTTTAAGTCTCAAATTATTACTGCTAAAAGTATCTTATCTGGTGCATTGTCTGAGCACGACATGTTGTGTTTTGTCATAGAGGTTGAGTTCCTGTTTTTATTTTCTGTATTGAATTCTTTTAAGGACACTTTTATAAAAAGAATTATTTAATGATTCTTACACGGCATAAGCTTGTATTTTGTATTTTGACCAATCACAGGCAAGCCCAGCTGACCTGAAAGCATTCCCTTTCATATTGCTTGGAAACAAGATAGATGTAGATGGCGGAAACAGTCGAGTGGTATAGGCATAAACTTTGCTTCTATGAACTTCCTCATTTTGATAGAGCGCACTTTAACTCAACTTGATTCAGGTCTCTGAGAAGAAAGCAAAGGAATGGTGTGTCTCCAAAGAAAATATACCGTATTTTGAGACATCGGCAAAAGAGGATTACAACGTTGACGCAGCATTTCTTTGCATTGCCAAAACTGCCTTGGCAAACGGACGTGAGCAGGACATGTAAGTTTTATATCAGTATATTTATTACTATTCACTTTGCACTTAACTGACTACTGATTCTTTGCATTTTCATCCCATTAGTAAATCGAAGCCTTTAATTATTTTTAACTCATATGCCCGTTTCTTTTGCATACCAAACAAATGGGATAGCTGAGGGATTGTGATTTCTAAATATATCTGGATAAGAAATCAAACTAAGAATTGGATAACGAACATTCTGCATCACACGTCAGTAGTAAATATATATGATATGTGCTCGCAGTAAAATTTTGTGCTTGAAGCTAAAAAATAAATGATGTTATAGATGCTTCAAGATAATGTCGGAGGCGATAAATGTCTTTTGAATAAATCTCCTTTCTAAACTGCTAGAGTAATAGGATTGATTTATTCTTAGTATTGATTACAATCCATTTCTTTGGAATAGTGTTTGGACTTTGGACATATGTTCTAGATACCATTTCTCCACGCTCAGTTCTGTCAAATCTCTAGCTCCCGAAAACTGGGATTAGTGTTACCAAGGCAAACACACTAATATTTATTTTACACACTTTCCTTTTTTAAAGTCTGGTTCGGAGGATGTGCAAATAAAAAATTATTGTTCATCGTGCAACCATAAACCTATGTTGCGTGTAATATGTTTTGATGATCATACATGCCTACTCCTTGAACCTAACCTCAGACATTGTGACTTGTCGATGGAGATTCAAGACACACTTAGACGGAATGTTATTGGACTTTTATGACTAGAGAATAGAGATACTGGAAATATAATAATGCATAAGTAAGCTTTGTTTCCTGATTGCCGATGAAATGATTAATGATACTAGTTACATGTCCTGAAAACTCTCTTGTTGCGTATTTTTCTTGCCACCTATCGAATATCGCGTAGGCTTTGACGTACATATTTTACAGCTACTTCCAAGGTATCCCGGACACAGTTTCAGAAAGTGAGCAAAGAGGCGGTTGTGCATGTTGATACAAAGAGGCTACCCGGTCTAATGGTTTCGATTCATTTCAATTTGGTTCATTTCAATTTTGTATCCCTTTCGGAACTATGAAGTACTGTGATGCTTCAGGATAACATTGAGTAACACGAATATGAAGGCAAGAAAACTTAGCGAGAGTTCTGCTTGTATCGATATGAGTGAGTGTGAGTTTTTACGGTTCACAATGATATTTCCAGCGAGTAATATCCAACTATGTATCATTGTAAAATGTATATTTTGGCAGCTCATTGAATAAAAGGGTTTAGAGTTTCAGGTACTATGAAAACTGGCCTGATGTTGATGTCGGATCTAACCGCATTTTTTGGATGACAGAAAGTGTGCCTTGTTAGAGTGTAGGGTTCCATTTTTGTACCTCTTGATTTTTGTATCAAAAAGTCTCTCAGCATTTAAAGAACAAACATTTTTCAGGGATTTTTTGTTTGAGCAAGAGAATGCAATGTATAAACAAGATTACTTTGATGATTTGATCCTCATCATCATCTGAAAACACATACTAATTTCACTGAAAAATTAGCTTCAGTCAGATAACTAGGTCGGAGCTGCACTTTTCAACTCATTAAATTTGACTTTTAAATCATCATGAACAGCACAACATAAGAATTAGTGTATCTTATACCTAATAGTTTATTGAATCGATTTAAAAGTCTGGAAACAATGATCAAAAGAAATGACAAAGAATTTGATCATAAACGAATGAAAAGCTTACATCGTTTTAGTTGGTAAAAAAACCATCAGATTGAAAAACAAAATATGAGATGTTAACGATAATAATAGTTTGAGAGTGAAAATTAGCTACAGAACAATAACACAATAGCTATGTCGGACCTGAATATTTAACATCTTTCAAAATCAAATTTCAAAACAGACCATGGATCCGAGAACCCTATTCATTTACTCATACACAATACATAATTCACATAGTGACCTTATATCTGATAGTTTATTCAATCGATTCGATGATTGAATTCCAATTGCGTAGTCCCCATCGTCGGTTGATTCATAGTCATCATCACAAGCAACCATCAGCCCTGCAGCACCATATATCTATTCTGCGCAGATCTCTAATTCAACATTCAAAACTTTCAAAACTTTCAAAGCATATGCACGTGCCATAGAATGATTTGAAGTTGTGGCTTCTTGAAGCTGAGCAATGTCTAGAATTCTTGCATTTTGTGCTGGTGCGATAGTTTTAAGCATATATGCCATCACCAAAGTGAAAAACTGACAGTTCTTCGTCTGTAGCTCAGATAGAAATGTCGGATCAAATATTCTGGCATACTTCCACATCTGTAGGCGATATTCGCTGGATGTGTTGTCCATTAATGTATTGAAAATCTTCTGAATCGCGTCCAACTCTCTCTGAAACTTCTTGCTGTATATTGCTTTCATCAGATCAACATTGCTAATCTTGAAGGTATCCATTGCTCGAATAAACAATGAATACGGATGCATGCCAGTATATTCAAGATGTATGGCATATAAGAAGTTTTTGATATTCTTTCCAGCTGCAACGGATTCTCCAGCATATAAGATGTTATACAGAGTATTCTCAAATAAAGACGTCATCCCCAATGCTGTCTTGATTGTTCGAATGGATTCTATAGTGGGGTGAAAGTGTTCTACCTGCAAGGGGAAGTTGTAAAAGTTTCCAAAACGAGCTGCAATATGATTTCCGACGAGCGAATAATTTTCCGCGGATTTCGCATGCAGGCGCAGATAACTTGCAACGACAAAACAAATAGATATTGCTGCCATCTTCATAGACTTTTTATCTCTTGGGTTGTAATGAATTTTTGGTTCTAAAGTAGCTGCCACAGACTTCAAAGGTGCATCACAAAGCTCTTCCATATTATGGACCAAATGCGGAAGACGAAATTCAAAAGGAATCGTTCCAAAAAAATTTACTTCTTCATGATCCTTTAGATTGTATGCCAGAACGAATATAGCTGCTATCGATTGAAGAGATGGTCCCTTACATAGGCTGGGGATAGCAATTTCACCTAATTCCACTATTTCTTCGTTGCTCAATCTACGGAGATTCAAGACATCTTTTCCAGACCATTCTTTATCTTTCCAGTCATCTCTACTGTGTTTGCTTATGATAAAATCGTCGTATCTGTCACTAGTATGCAGATACGAAATCGCATCTCCTAGACTCATTGGTGGTGCAAATGTTCTGTTTGTATCTCCTTCTGGAGCAGCTGCATTCCTGTTGTCCATTCCTTGAGAGCTTTTAAGGCTGAGAAGTTGGTCTAATAGGAACGCTAAGTCTTTTGACAAGGCAAACACTAAAACGTTATGCGGCTGGGATTCAAAATATTACCATACTATGCAGGACAGCGCCCCAAGGGACAGCAATCAAATATTTCTGTGTAAAAAAATAACTAAAAGAGTCGGCTCATCATCTGAATCATCATACAATAACAACTTCTGCATTTCAACACTAATCAAGGATCCAAGAAGATGCAAAACATACTTTCCAATTCATCATAAACTATCTAAAATTCAGAAATAGTTTACTAACTTATACCTGATAGTTTTTAGAATCGATTTGATGAAGAGGCTCGGATCATGAATTTTCACACACCCTCTGTTGATTCATCACCAGATGCAGTCATCAGCACGCGCAGCACCATATCGCTATTCTGCGGCAGATCTCAAATTTGCTTATATAGGGTTTTAATCTGAGCTAGGTTTACAATTTTGCCCCTAGCTACTAAAACTCCCTCTGTTAGGTTTAAACTCGAATTTACATTAATATCTTTATATATATTGAATCTTCTATAAATATTACGCATTACATTCTATAACAGTATTTCTCTTTATTGTTGCGCGCTCCTCAGCTGATCGATCAAATTTACCACAATGGAGAATAAGAAGAAGGAAAAGGGTTCTCTGCGTCCACTTTCTGGTGTCGAATTCAAGAAGAAAGCTTCGTCCCTGACCAAGCAAATCTATGAACTTTCCACCCTCTGCGATGTTCCCGCGTGCTTGATTCTCCGCACTCCCGACACTGAAACTTACGGCAAGGTTCAGAAGACGTACACTTGGCCGGAGAATGATGGCGAATTCCGACGCGTTGTTGATCTGTATAAATCGAAAGTCGGCCGCGGTAATGAGAGGTTGGAGGAACTGTCGACTGATCAGGCGAAGAATCTTTTGGGTGTTCTTGATGAAAAGATTGAAGGTTTGAGGGTGAAGATTGAGAATGCGAAAGTGGGTACTGGCGGCCGGACGATCGGGATCGGTTCTTGGAATGACGGCGGCCATGTTTTCAAGAGATTGGCTGAGTTGGATGCAAAGATTGAAGCTTTGGCGACAAAGATGGACTCAGTGATGGCGAAAGGCGTGATCTCGACCACATATGCTGCGCCGCCGTACACTTCTCAGCACCATGAGCCGCCATACACTTCTCCGCACCATGAGCCTCCCTACACTTCTCAGTACTCTGCTCAGCCGTACACTGCTCCGTGCACTTCTCAGTACCATGTTCCGCCCTACACTGCTCCGCACCATGAGCCGTCATACACTTCTCAGTATTCTGCTCCGCCGTACACTGCTCCGTATCATGAGCCGCCGTACGCCGTTCAGTATAATGTGCCGCCGGCAGCTGTGTTAGATCCTTTCTGTTTGTCACCGCTTCAGACAGTAACATATGAGGATTACTTAGGACCTGTTCCTTCTCTTGATCCAGGGGAGTTGGAGTCAGTGATGGGTCCTGGAGTTGATGCTTTCTTCGACTCTGATGTTGAAGATGTTTCAGGGATGTTTGATGGCTTGATGTGACGAAGGTTGCTGGAAAAGGTTAAGATTGGTTAGAAATGTTAAGATATGATGCACTGCGAAGAATAGATGCAGTTCAAATGTTGTCACCTGTTTTAAGAAATATATATCGGAATAACTTGAACACATCTGCTTTTATTTGTCAGCTTAAAACTACTACTACTTGTACATGATGAATATTGATAAACTTGTGCTGTGCTGTGCTTTCTTAGACTCGCGTAGGTTACAAAAGTTAGTATACCAATTACATAGATAGATATATGATTACTAGAATGGAGGAATGGGAGATGGCGATTCTCAGAAGATATTGAGATGGGAGTGATGGAGCCAAAGCAATTCTAACTAGTGATCATAGCGTTGTCGATGGAGTGAATAGCTTCATTTGCAAAGAATCGAACATCAACATCTGGATCCTCACTAAGCTCCACCAGACTAGGCCGGATTTCCTTCTCTACCACCTGCATCGTGTATTATCATTTATGTGTAATCCAAGGGTAAGAGATCGAGACACGAGATGATCTTTGCTACTTACAGATTGGTCAACAATAGGGACGAGGGATTGCAGCACCTTGGCAACGTTGAACTTGATGTTGGGCACTCTGAAAATTTCACACGATATCAGCACAAAGATAAATGAAGCAACAGTTATGTATAGGTTACAGATTCAAAAAGATAACTGAACTAACCTGTCTTTGGTTGCATTGATGACCACTGGAAGCAGTTTAGAACAAGTAATTTCTGGTCCCATGACTGGAGCAAGAAGAGCAATTGCACGCAGCACAGTCATTCTATATAGATAATGAGGATTTGTGGTCATCTCAAGAACCTGGACAAGTAAAAATTTCCCATTGAAAAATTCACGATGAAATCAAAGAGATATATAGACGCCATAATATGTAGTTACTATTCTATGGATTTCTTTTGTCTTTAGAAGGGATAAAGGTCGCTATGGTGCCCCAAACTATGTTCTGCACCGGTTTAAAAAGAGTTTTGCAGAGGGCTGTCTCTTATCTCCATTATTAAAAATGAAAGTGAGTAGATAAATAAAAAAATCACCAGTGTTATGCAAAGCTCCTTCTGATGTATAAGAGGGTTTATGCAATGTCAATACAAACAAAAAGCTTTAATAAGAAAGCACAGTCCTAAAGATGTAGGGCACAAACCTGTGGGATTATGTGTTCCATTGCCCATTCAGGACCAAATTCTTCAGCAAGACGTTTTAAGTTGTTTGCTGCAGCATCACGAATTGAATGGACCTGCAACATTGGGAAAAGTTAAACATAGGCTATCGACGCCTTACTTTTTCTGTTCCCATGTAGTCACATCATTATAGTGAAGCCAAAAATCAAACTGAGGGTCAACGATCCCCTCACAAATTAAACATCAGCAGAATGATAATGATTTTGATCTTTACCAAAAAGTCGGTAAAGGAAAACCCTTAATAGGCTCAAATAATTTAGAGATGCACACCTTATCTTGCAGCCACTGCATACATAGAGCTCCAAGCTTTTCATCGAAAAATCCCATACCCAATTGACTTGCCAATAAAGGTATATATTCTATTATTGCAAGGCGGACCCTCCAGTGTCGATCCTCAGCAAGCTCCACAATAGCTGGTAACAATGATTGAGATAACAAGTCAATGCCAATGACCTGAAAAAGAAAAGAAAAAGTTCCATGAGCAGGAAAAAAAAATTGCAGAGTTTATATGCAACATGTTTATGTGCTTTCTTGACCTCTTGCATCCAAATTGATTACTAAAGAAAGATGCACAAAATGAGCACAAAAACAAAAGAAAATTGTTCTTAGTTAATAAAATTTTAAAACAAACTTGATTCTGGACACCACAAACATAACAATACTCTCAAGGCGCAAAGAGAAAAGGAAAAAAAAAAGATGTATTGTTTCAGGATATAGTCCTAATAAGAGGTATACATGCAATTATAAATAGGTCTGTCGGAACATGCCATTAATATGTTGAGACAGATATCCTGGGGTTTATCTTTGTCATTAAAAAAACGAGATTTTTTTTTTGGGGGGATCCAAAGGCCTGGAAGACCAGGTTGCAAACTCAATTTGAATCATACTTATGTACACCTCTAAAAGTGCACATCAAATCATCCATCTGTAATACATACCTTGCTTCAGGCATGACAACTCCATAAGTATTGCTTACAATTATCTTTATTTCTTTACCATATTACCTAAGGTGCTTCACTTTCAAGCTTGTGGTTTCAAGAATGGATGCAAAACAGAAAGCTCGTAACAGTTAGTGTTTGTTAAGAGACTGATGCTATGGGTGAAATATATTCCTGAAGAACACACGCTTGATGAATGAATCAGGTGTTAAACACTTGGCACAAACCTGATTGACTTGATCGAGCTTGCTGATTATGTTAAGCCGCACGTCGGGAAATTCATCCTTAAGAAGTGACAGAAAAATAGGAAGGAGTTGCTCAATAGTAGCATCCTGCAGCAACCAACATCAAGTAGTTATAACTCGCAATCAGAAAGCTGCACACCAAACAAAACAAAGACATAGTAAAATTGAATCCCTTATATTTATTGAATTATAGACTTGCATAAGAATGAATACTGAGATACAAGGCCAGTTCCATTTGGGTGAAATCCACCAACTGATAGGCATCATTTAAGCACATATAATGATATAAGTAGCTTACTACCTTTTGTAGCATGAATCAAGTCACTCACTTTCCTTGAAAATATTGATTACTTTTATTTTTAGAGACCTAGAGTCCATGAACTCCGGATTTATATAATAATTCAACACAGTTTGCTGATGATGGATCATCTCATATCTTGCCTCGCTACGGCCATGAATTTTTAAAGCGGTGTCCATAGAAATCCTTGCCTAATCAATGGTTGAATCGGTGGCATACTATAATTTCAGTTTGTTATTATTCATTTTAAAGGTGGGGTTCTTCATTGCAAATCAATAGTAGGTGTTTCCTGGACTATATCACTGATTGCTATCATTGCCTATTGAAGTCTTCTTTAAGGATTCATTTTACTACAACAAAAATTATTAACGATAACTAAATAATAGGATGTCCATACGAGCATCCTGCACGCCACTACTACTGGCTAACAAAAATATTGTCCTGGCCCAACGTTGAAGAGATCTAGAACAAGTAAAAGCAATATCTCGTACCTTTCCTAGTACAGGAGCCATGCCCATTATTACAGATGCTAAAGCAGAGCGGACATGCTGGGAAGAATCAGATGACAGTTCCTAAAACAATTTAATTATTAGACGCCTGCAAGGGAAATCATTATAAATACTGAACAGATAGCTGATACTTTAACCCACTTCTACCCTTAAGAGAATCTGACAATTTATCCAGCCTGTCATACCTTCACACAAGGAAGTATATGCTGAATAGCAAGTTCTGGGTCTACAATACGACAGAACTTTGTAACTTTTCCAGCTGCCGCAATCCTTACTTCAGCCTCATTATCACGAAGTAAACGCACATATGCAGGAACCAGGTCAGTCCTACATCACAATTTGGATGATATAATAGATTTAGATTCATCATAATGGATAGTAGTCTCCCATAGATAAGCCCTTTCTTATATTAAATAGGTTTAGCTGTGATTCAGCTTTCCAATAAAATATCACTGAAATTAACAAACCATTCAAAGGATTGTACTTCAAACAATATATCTTCAGTATGCAATGTGAAGTTCAAAAGTCATCCAATATACACAAATCATGAGAGAAGAAATTTACTTGGTAGGTTCAGGCCCCACAGCTTCACATAGCTCATATAATTGATTTGCAACCATGTAACGCACGCGCCAAGACTTATCCTGTTTAACAGCAACATCACGATCATATACACGTTATAATAAAGTGTATAAATATAGTAGCAAAGGGAGCGGAAGAATCCTTTCTTAAAGTACAACCAACAGTGATCTGAAGTTGGAAAACATGACAAAAGAATGATAAATAAATTCACATTTATACACGAGAGCCTATATAGCTTCAGCAGTCCCAGTGAAGAAAAATGGGCATGGTATATACACACTAGGGAAAAAAAAAACATTGAACCAATGAACATTTCAAGATTATATTAAATAAGTGCAGCGTTTTAAGATTATACAGTAACTACGAATTAGGTAAGGATATAAGTTCATGCAACAAACTCGGTAGCTTGCAGAGCAAATACAAGATAAAAACTTAAAATGCTTTTCCTTCTAAGCACAGTACCTTTTTCGTACAAAAGGATTGTCATTTTCCTAGCAACATTTATGAATTAGCTTTCAATACTGTCCCATGTGGTCTAATTCATTTGCGTGAGTGTTAAGACTGTCATATGATTCATAATTGCATTGGGCTTCAAATTATTGAACCTTTCATCAAAAGTTATTTTCGGCAGTTCGGATGCAGTGAACCATGTTTGCAACTTATTTAAATAATTTTCAATCTAATTGTACGTCATTTGATGTCTCTTCACAGCTATGTCAGTTCACTGAAAATCCCAGATCGCGATTAGAATTCAGTGTTCAAAATTTCCATATAAAAAAAGCATGTATTGAACTTTCAACATGTGGATCTAGCGAAAACAAGCTGTAAACAATTAAGGTTTTGCTTTAACTGTAGTGAAAATATATCTAGGTAGGCATCAAACAGATTAATGAAGGGAGAGAATTTGAACCTGGGAGAAGCTGACAATCACAGGAAGAATATGTGAGACGCAATCCTGTGGTTCCAACAATTTACCCAAAGCGGCACAACCCTCAACAGCTAATAAGCGGACTGAGTCTTGATCTAAACCAAGAAAGTAAATACTTCTAAAGACGGTTTTGCGTATGAACCATATATGACAGTGATATTTCACGATAAAATGATAGACATTTTACCAGAACTAGTATAAACCTAGTTTTTTTTATTAAAAAAAAAAAATCAGAAAGAGAGTATCTTTCATTCTGCAACTTACCATCCTGGGTAAGATCTTCAAATATCGACATGATGTCAGTTTTGACATGTGCAGGTTCAATGGTTGCAGCAAATTTTCCAAGATTAGATGCAGCAGATCTCCTAACCATTGGCATGTCATCTTGACACAACTGACCATAAATGGACCTTAACTCAGTTTTCAAAACATCAGGAGCACTTGGGTAAGCAATGTGAAATAGTCCACATGCAGAGACTCTAGCTGTAAACCACTCCCCAGCAGCCAATCTCTGTAGAAAAAGAGTAATGTACAATTATCGTGGGCATACTCTTACAACTAACAAACGGAACAAAGAAAAATGAACCCCAATGATGTGGAGAATACTAATCCATCTACACTTCCCAAAATCAAGGGGTGGCAGTTTGTTTGTGAATATACCATCAAAAACATTTATAAAAACTGAACAGAGCTCACACTAAGAGTTGAGAATATGAATAACCTTTACTAGAGGAATGAACCAATCAACCAAATCATTCTCCCTCATCTGAGCTCCAATTCTGCACAATGACTCCACAGCTTTGTCTCTCACACATGTTTCCTCAACAGTGCAAAGCGTTTCAAGAGGTGGTAGTAAGACATGAGCATGCTCCACACCCCCAACGTACGGAATAAACACTCCCAACTCTTCAGCCATAGCAAGAAGCACTTCGTCATCATCATCATTGTTTTCGCTGAGAAAAGGAATCAATTCCTTACGAGTTCGGTCCTCCCCGAGAGCACGAGCAATCGTAGACAGCTTACGAATGGAGTTCAACCGCAGCTGAATGTCTTCATTTTTCAGTTCGTCTATCAGAACAGCAATAGGGTACAACGGCTCATCAATCGTAGCCATCTCTTTCAAGCTCTTCTCAGCTTCAGGTACGAAATCAAACTATCAATGAACACACCACTCTACACATTTGAGCCCAACCACTACGAAATGTAACTAAAATCTCCTCAATCAAAAAAGCAAGCTCGACAATATTTTAAATCCATCAAAGTCTAATAAGCAGCATCTGTCGACCTCAATCCAAGAAACTGTTGCATTACAACCACATCATCAACAAATGAGATCCCGCAAAAATTAAATCATCTCCAAATCACCACTCCATCACCAACAATTTACAGTCCTTCCACTAAACCGAAATAAATCCGAATAATCAAATAATTTCCACGCTACAAAATCCAAGGATCTAAAACCAAAGCCCCAAATCAACCAGATCTCCAACCTAAACACAGAATATGATGAACCACATAACCTCAAACACCACAACATCTCAATAAGAAAAGCCACAACCACAAACAAAATCCATAGCAACATCGTCCTCAAATCCACTATATCATCCACGTTTGAACAAATCAACAAACATAACACCCAAACACGTTCCATTTCCGCAAAAACATTTTCTTAAAACATAAAAATCAAGCATATGCTCATGAATTCCTGAAGGTGACGGAGGAATAGCTGCCGGCTTACATGTCGGAAAAAGCCCCCGTCGCCGGCGCGGATAGATCAGAGATTGGGCTTGTTTGACGAGAGAGAAAGCGAGAGAATAGCTGAACGAATTATTCACCCTTTGAATATATTTGGGCTTCTTTGACTGGCCCGTGGGTCGTTACTGGGCTCTCCTAAAGGCCCAATAACGATACATTTAATGAGAAACGAATTTTAAAAAAATAAATACATGGATTGAGATCATTTGTTTGAGCTCGTTAATTAAATAAATTAAATATGAATTACGTATAACTCCGTTGCTTATGTATGCGAAAAATTTAATTATATTCGTTTAAAAATAGTTTGTGAGCTCAATAGAATATGTTCATATCAAATTTATAATTTTAGTTATAAAAGTGTTTAGTTAAACAAGTGGGTCGTTCAAGCTTAGCCGGTTCAAACCCATTTAAATGAGTTCTAACTCGTTTCAAATCTGATTATTTGAAAAGATAATATATGGTTAAAATGAAGCCAACTATTCGTTTAAAGTTTAAGCTGATAAAAATTAAAATTCACAATCGTTTAATAGAAATTATAATTTAATTAAATGAACAAAGTTTTAAAATATATATATTTTTCAAGAGTTTTTTATGAATAATATTACAGTTCATCATCACTCACGTATTAATAATTTTCAAGCACAAGCCACACAAGACACTTTTACTATTTCGCACGGAGGTGAAAATCAAAACGTTCATATTAAAACTGACTTTTATCGGCTCACGTAAAGAAAATATGATACAAGTCATTCGACAGAGTAAAAACGAATTCAAGTCAAAGCCAGACAAATGAAATACCAATTTAACGAAAAATATTTTCACAAGTAAATAGGTGAATCCAAGAGAAATCCAACTCTTTCCTCTTAAATATAAGCTCAGAACTTAGACAAATATGTGAACTCACAAATTTTGTGATGTGTACAACTCTCATATCCATGATTCTACCCTTGTTCAGCGACGTGGTTGGACTACTGAGAGCGCTTTGATTCTGGCATCTCATATCCAATCGAAATGTTCATATTCCAAATGAAAATCAGAAAATGGAGCATCAGATGGGTTTCACTTGAGGTGCTGAGCATGTCTTGTCTTGCTGTCGGCCTCATGGCTGCTTCAGGCTCCATTTACAGTACCTTCAATGCTATGAAACTTTTCAATACGAGCTTCTGACATCTCTCCGACACGGATAGTTGTGTTCTGCAGTCTCACATTCTCTAATTACTAATTTTCTGCTTGGTAATATTTTCATTCTCACTTCTCATTTTCCTTGTCAGAACAGATACACAAATATGTTGTATATAAATAACCTAGCTAAATAGGTGACTTGCTACAAAAAAGAACAATTTGAGATGTTCTTAAAATTCCTAGTTAATAAGTTTTGCGTGTACACTGATTTTGAGTATGTACATGAATTTGGAGGGGAATTAAGATGATATAATTTTTGTAGAACATTTCAACGGGAAATAAGTTGGCAGATAAAATTTTGCAGCCATTCGGACCTTTTCAAGAGTACAGTAATCTTTGAATTTGGAAGGTTTAGGATTTAGTGACTATCCTAATGTAACTGCTGATGCACATACAATTGAAGGTCAACTAGTCTCGTTGATTAAAGATCTAAAATTGTTTTATGGTTTAGTTGAAATGAGACGAATCAGACAAACCTTATTCAATTAATTGAACCAAAAATAATGAAATCGCTCCGAACCAAAATTCAATCCTTCTTTATTATTGTATGCTTTGTGTTACAATTTCATTTATGTGAACATCCACAAAATTATAATATTTTTGCATTTGTGCTTAAAAAAAATTGAATTAAATTAAATTAAATTAAATATAAATTCAATTATAAAGAATAGACTGTATAGCTCAATTTTAGAAAATGATGTACTTTTTAAGTTTGATGTGGATGCATATGAATAATGGTGTCGTCATCAATAATTACTTGGCATAAAATTGTGGCTATAGCGATATACATCAAGTCCGAAAAATATGCTTGGTCTCCAAGAAAACACTTGCGGACCCACATAACTAAAATGTCAGATAGACGACATAATTGGAGAAAGTATAAATGACAAAACTTGGGATGCAAGAATCCACGTCAGTGGCATAATCATAAATAAGCGATAACAAAAGGGTAATAAATACCGCAGATACGATGAAACGCAGAGTCGCAGACAGGCGCAGCCAGAGTGCAGCGCTGATGCGTTCCCGAGCCACGACGTGATTTTCGCACCAAATTCCAACACTAATCCATCTGCCACGTTATCCAACTAGCGCGTGCGGTACACGCACGGTTTGACCTCCTCGCCTAGCCAACACCGAAAAGCTTGTTTGGCTTTATTTTACTTAATTACTACACGGTAAAAAAAAGTTCCACATTTTTTGTTACCATAATGTGAGAATGAATAAATATTAGAATTAAATACTTTATTTTAACAACTATATTTTTTCGGGAGTAAATTTTGAAATTTAATAGAATTAAAATTCATTTATTTTCGGGGAAAATATAAATTGAAATCTCCACAATTTTCTAATTACTTGGAGACTATAGAAATTTTAGATCTCTCAAATTCTTTTTTTATGGTAAATTTTATGCTTTATTCGCCATGGAAAGAAAAATAAACTCTTGCTATAATTGTATTATTTTTCCGTTGACCAAATTTAATAATTTAATATTAAAATACTGAATTTATAATGGTTTAAAATAACAAATTGAATTTTATCCATCACTTTTCGCATGCGAAACATTGAATATTTTAATTAAATTCCCTTTTATTTGTGCTTTAATATTATAAAAAAGTTGTGAATCATTAATAAATTAATTCCCCTACAGAATGAAAAATAAAATTTACTTCTGTTTCACGCAAGTATAGATAAAAAGCGAATTCCTGTTAGACACTTTAAAACTAGAAATACTTTAATTTGATTCAGTCTTTCATACTATAATGCGTCGTCACAAGTGACTGGTGAATGTGAGTATTAAATTAGATAACTTTTTTTGCAATATGTACCTAACTTAAAGTTATAAATTTCCATTTAATAAATAGAATTGTATCCTTTATCGAGTACATAAAAATCATATGATTATGTTTTCGTATTTGATTTGACCGACCCAAATCTGATTCTAATTTATATATTTAATATTTATCGTGAAAAAAACGCATATAAAAAACGTGTCACAAGTGCATTGTGCGTGACGAATTGAGTAGCGGATGGTCACTCACGCACCGTGCATGCCAGCTCACTATTAGTCAAATTACTATTTTTCCTAAAATCGGCAATAATAATTATAGGAATTAGCGACAAAAATTTAAGTAAATATTATTTTAAATAAAACAATTTAAAATTAGATATTGACTGAGATATTTTTGACGTGCGCTTCTATTTTGGTAACAGTAAATATCTCCAATTCGATATTTGAAATATCTCGAGTCACCAAACACTCGAAAATGAATAAATAAATTATATTATAAATATCGACGCAGAGTCATTCGTTTCGAAAAACAGAGCTACCTAAAAACAGAGGCGAGGGCGACTCGACAGTCGACACACTCTCTCGGAAATCGGCCACAGCGACGCGTCTTCGAGGGGCTGGATTTGTTAAACCCTTTCTGACCTGTGGAAAACGGTTTGTGGGTATCAGATTTTCTCTCTGGTGTGTTATGATTTTGTCGTTCTGAATCCCGATTTTGTCTCATCGCACAGTCTTGTTCTTGATTGGGTGTAACGCATCGGACGCCACTGACTTCTCAGTTCTCATCTGCTATAAAGCAGCCAAAGGTGAACAGAGTCTCTGACGCTTGGTTTGGTTTGGCTCTGTTTCAGATTCAGCCGGAGACGAGAAGGGGTTTTGCTGGAGGTATATGACGGCTAGTCGGTCATCGGAGCTCTGGATTTCGTCGCTCTCTTTGTCTTTTGTGTTCTCGGTACTCGTTCCGGGACTGATTAAGGGCCGCTCAGTTGATTCGATGCGTTTGAGGCCTAAAAGGTATCAACTTTTTTTTACCTAGTTTTGGATTTCGTAGCTTATTTCATGTTGACCTAATCTGCTCTAGATTTTCCTTGATGGATTTCTTAAACCCTTTATGGGTTTTAGCAGGAAATTTTCAGATCTGATTGATTTTTGTTGTTGCAGGATTTGCTGTTCATCTTCTTGTGTGGAGTGTTTTGGGGGATTTCATATACAGAAATTAGTCTTTCTGTTTCTGTTCCATAGAGATTTGCAGTTGAGAATTTGAGTTGATTTTCCGTGCTGTTGATTTTCGAGGGTTTCTTGCAATCTTCTGATCAGCAATTGAGAACAACCAATTTGCCAATAATGTCGGTTGGTGCGAGAATTGTCAAGAAAGTTCGGGTTATTTATTCGGATCCTTACGCTACTGACTCGTCCAGTGATGAGGAGGATAATGTGAGAGGTGTTGCGAAGCGGGTTGTGCAGGAGATATTAATGCCAGTAGTTGGAGCTAAACGGGATGGTTTTGGTGAATGTGGCCGAATGGATGGTGAGAAGAAGCGGAGGATTATGCCTCAGTCGTCGTTGTCTAAGAGGCCCTCTGCGTCGAATTATCGGGGAGTAAGATTGAGGAGGTGGGGGAAGTGGGCTGCTGAGATTCGAGATCCCTTCAGGAGAGTCCGCGTCTGGTTGGGCACATTCAATACTCCTGAGGAAGCGTCTCAAGCTTACCAAGCAAAGCTGCGCGAGTATGAGGAATTTGGCGCAACTATTTCTGGGGTGCCGAAGAATGGATTCAACTCATCTAAAATTGGAGTTGGGAAGAGTTTGTCAAATGTTAAGAAGGCTGTTTCTGAAGATGGGTCAAAACTCTCTGCGACACGAGCGGGGTCTGAGGAGGCTGAGTCACATGGATCATCCTCACTCGTGGATGTCGACGACAATGAAGAAAAGGTTGTTGCTGCTGAAGTTAAACAGCCCCAGTTTGTGCTGCCTCCGCTTGAGGTGGAGGGGCTTATGTCGCTTGACCAGGAGATTGGCTTGGGATTGGAATTCGATTCCCTATTCAAAGACGATGAATTTGGACAACTCTTCAATGACTTTGACAAATTTGATGACATGCTCCTTGGGAACACTAACTCAGCTGCAGCAGATTTGCCAGACTTTGACTTTGATTTTGACGTTGATCTGAAGCTTGATGGAGCTGATCTCACCATGGAGCTTGAAAATTTGGATCTTCCATGGATGGACGAATCCCTCAACATTGCTTGCCCATAAAATTTTGCAGGTAGGAATGGTAGTAGCATTAAGCTATTGATGAGAAATTTTGCTGGAAGTTTTATCTGATAAACTTCACTTAGGTGCATGGGACTCAATTTTGTATCGAGGATGTCTCAAATTAGTGCTTGATTATGTAGCTTTGTGGAACTAGGTAGTTGAAGTTCCTGTAGTCTGTGGTAACTTATATTTGACAATGGCTTTTCAATTGCACTCTAAATCCCTGGATTTACAAGATTTGCATCTTATTTATCATTTGATTTTTTTCTTCTTGAGTGCCAAAGATGATTCTTTCCAACTTCTTTTTTCCATTGCCAATTTTCTTTTTAAAAAAAAAAATTAAAAGCAGCTCTTGGAATACCATCAGAGTGTAAGTTCAAATGGTGGCACTTTAAAATAAATTCCAAGAATTTCTGCCGGAAAGTGAAGCAGATCTAGAGATTCAGAAGAGCTACAAATGTAAACCTTTCAACAAGTATTGTGGTCCTTGGACCGGAAACAATCAACTTATAAAAAAAAATCGACAAATTTGCTGACTACTTTCCTGAAATGAACTGGGCTGGAAACTTGAACTCTGAGATGCTGGAAATTGTGTACCAAGCGAAAGATTTGGATAATGGCCAGAGACTTGTTGGAAACTAATTACAAGGAATGGAAGCTGAGCATGTTTAAGGATATAAGGCGGGTGGAAGTTTTCTGGATGATGGTAATTTGGATCTTTGAGGATTTATCCAAGTTTCTTATCCGATCTGTTCAGGTTGAGATTGAACCACTTCCTTCTCCCAGATTTGTCCCTTCCATCTGAGTTCCCATCTTCCATGGGGCTATCAGCTTTTGAATCATCATTAGGCATTTTACTACTGCTTCCGTTACTGCAACTAGTGTTTCCTCCAATAGGGGCTGTTTTTACCGAGGTGAACGAAGAATGGATGCAATCTCTTCGTCTCAGAAGCTCGTCAACCTGCAAAATAAAATGTATCAGTGTTTATTAAATATTGAATTCCAGCAGGTTAATTTGGTTAATGTGCGATCTTGCAAGGCGTCAACTCCAGATAATGACGATACAGGTGAATTTGCATGTAAGCCAGATCTAGCGAGCACAAGAAACTGCACAAAAAGTATACAACTTACAGATTGCTTTTCCTGGCTGTATCTATTTGTTACTTCTTGAAAGCAAGCCAGGGCCTGAAATAAGCACATCCAAGATGTAAAAAGTTGGCCAAAATCATAATAGAAGGATGTATGAAGGTGGCTACTCACTTTTCTATATTCAGTTTCAAATTGGCGTAGCTCATTTCTCTTCCTTAATATTTGAGCCTCAATTTCCTGGAGCTTACTAGTGGTTTCCTCATATGACTTAACACAAACGGCTTCTATCGTATAACTGGCAGTTTTGAAAAAATTATCACCTGCGCAAAATGGGCACCTTGAGCAAGATATCGAGGAAGATTCAGCTTGATAAATCTCCAAAGTTATGATGTTAATATAAGAAAACAGTGCAGACCATAAACAGCAAATATGTGAGTTCCAGCTTTAAGTTCCGACACCTCGCATGGTTGTAGACCTTCTAACCGCTTGAAGAAAGCAGCTTCAGGATCCTTGGCCATTGTCAGCTATATAGAATAATAAACTCATTTGATTTGACAGTGTATAGAAGATAAACAAATCTTGACACGATAACAACAATGATGGCGAGGAGCATAAGAGATAGTAGTATACAGCGTTTATGGTTGAGTCCATTCTGTAAACTTGGAAATGCAGGAAGTACATCCCTGCAGATGTCATTTTACCAGTCTTCTCGCTATCTTCCTACACACAAACATCAGCAGAACATCTTCATTTTTACATGTTATACGCCGTCAATTGAATGACATTTCACCAACTGAAACATATAAAAATGTGTTCTCCTCCATACATTTCCTTAACAAATTCAGGTTTTGCACTGAGAGGTCCCAGAGCCGCGAGATTAAAAAGAAAGTTATATGACTCAAGGGTATACATTTCCCATGGATCATAGCACATGGGGCAAACGAAATAATCAAAGTGTATATGCCCAATCATGAAATTTACACGGAAACTATTTATGAGGACACTTGCATAAAGGTCAGTTGAGAAAGTTTCATTGTCGTAGAATATCTTAGTAGCAGTTCTATGGAACAGGTGATCATTGTATCAGATAATCAAGCAATATACGTAATCCATCACTGTATACTTTAAACATATGCCAGTATACTGTGATCCTTATGTACACCTCATACCTCAACTAATGTATCATGCAGCTATTACGAATCGCGGCTCAGTGCCTAACCATTAAATGTGGATACTGCTTATCTACTTAAGGCATGAGCACATGAATTTTAAACGTGGGAAGAAAAATAAAACATAAGAATAGTTTAATGAACCTTAAATATATGAAGTTAAGAATGAAAATAAGCGAGAAGTACCTGTAATGCCAAATTATAACCACCGTGTGCATCTTGTTCAAAGTACAGGAGCTGAAGAATTGCCAGGAAAAACATTAGCGAATTAGATGCACTTAGTTAATCTCGAGTCTGAATAAAAATCTTTTTTAAGTCAAATAAGTGCAATGAAGGAGCTCATCCGTCTGGAAGGGAATATTAGTAACGCATTATGACCCATATGGGATGTTAGCAATACTACCTTGAATTTACTCTGTGCTGCTGAAGTAGCTCTAATTACGACCCCTGCTTCAGCTTGTTGTTCATTAATGGTCACGCTAAAAAAGTGTGCAGATTGCTTCTCTACCTGAATAATGAATATATGCTTATATGCTTTAGTTTCATAACAGAACAAAACTGAAACATAAGATCATCAAGAAAATAAAATTAAAATTACCTTTCCACTAACCGATGTCCCTATTGGTAGCGGTCTCACGGTGACTGTTCCATTGAGAGCTTCTTCAAGAACATTGGCAGATATCGTAGTCTTGATGGGAACACCGAGTTTGCTATGATATTACTATAATGAGAACCAAAAGGGAACAAATCATTTTTAGATACTAATACTCTAAAGGTAATCACCTGAACAATGCAGCAAATACTGTATTGACAGTTCCCAAATTGGACAGGTCGATTTCCATGTCCATGCCTTCAGTGTCAACTGCCTGAAAAACAAGTCAAAAGTTAATATAAATAGGTAATAAAACGAAATCGGGCTCTTATTGAGGAATGAGAGAGAAGCTAGAACGCTGAATCACACCATTACTAGCACTATCCAACATTTTCAAGAGGTGCATATCCTCAAAGACGATAAATGTTATCTCATTTTGTGTCTACCACAATCATACTAAAAATTGCATCCAAAAGTTAACAATAAACTACATTTCAAGGCCCGAATCAAAACTAGAAAAATCTTCTCTTTTCCCTTAGCTATCTTAAATCAGTCAAGACAAACAGAATTCACCTCAAACCCCGCATTGTCATACTGCCTTCTCTTCTCAGGATCAGACAAGATGCTATACGAATACGCAACTTCCTTAAAAAGCTCAGAAGCTTCAGGGTTGTTTGTGTTCTTGTCCGGATGATACCTGCTCATCAAAATCATTCCAACCACATCAAATTCAAATCCCAGTTTAGCCCATTTCCATTCTTATAACACTCAAATAAAGGAAATTAAAAAATGAATAGCATACTTTAGTGCAAGCTTTCTGTATGCAGTCTTGATCTCCTGATCTGACGAGTCCTTGGAGACACTGAGCACCTCATAGGGGTCTCTACGCAGAGCCGGCGCAGAAGTACCTTCCAGTTTGGAACCCATCACCCTCAAAAATAAAATAAAAATAAAACCTTTATCCTCCCCTCAATTTCAACACTCCCAATTCACAAGACCCAAATCGGTAATCCCGGTTTGCGAATCAGGGATACACAAACAACAAAGAAATTCTTGCGAAAACTGAGGTCAGGAAATCGACAATCGGATCCCTAATTCGCCAGAGGAATCCCAATATTAGGGTTTTGTGGTAGGTCGTGCGTGTCTTTCATCAGCTAGAAAATTTGAAGACGAATGGGATTCGATGGTCGACTATTTTGTATTCATGCTGGAATTCGGAAAATCTCCTCTTCGTCGTCGGATTGTCTCACTCACGTCATCCTCCAAGTTGACGAATTTCAAGAAATATTTTATTTTCTTACACATTCATTTTTTTCGATCCATCTAATTATTTTTAAATTAAAATTCAATAAATAAGTAAATAAATTTTATTATATTAAATTAAATTAATATTTTTCTCGTTCCTTACCCATCACGAAATTTTATGCGGGTATGTTCTTCATGTTACTAGTTTTTCATGGAATAAAAGTTTTGAATGCCTCAAATTTCATATGATATTTTAACTAAGAAAGGAATTCAAAAATATAAATTGAGATCATCCTTTTCAGTTCGAAATAACGGATCCTAAATCTCATTCTCGTAAAAGTAAAACTTTTAAGCTTAAACTATGTTCTTTTAAACTTATAAAGTATTATATAAACATGACAGGTAAGCAAGATATGTACATTTTGACATGGAGATGGAGATGAGACAAGTTCTAGCCACTGGTGTTTGGAGTTGTGGATCTGCTAATCCACTTATCCGTAACGGAATTGGGGGAAGCCGGAGGTACTCTTTTCTTCAGCAGCACGGAATCATCCGTTTCAGGAGACGGCAATGGTGGTAGGACAGTAAGCATCTCAAAATCCTCCGTCTCATGATCGGTCCTCTCGATGGCTCGCAGAGTCTCCACCACTTCATCCATGGAAGGCCGCATTTCCTTGTCCTGCTGTAAACATCTGAAAGCCAACTCGGCAACCAAGCTCGTCATCCTCCGCGTCTCGCACCCAAGCCCCGGATCGATGAGCTCATCCAACGCGCAGTTTTGGATCTTGCTTATCGCCAAGTTAGCCAAATTTATCTCATGCTTATCCCTGCATATATCCACCGCCTGAAGCGACGATATCAGCTCGACCAGCACCACCCCGTAGCTGTAAACGTCGCTTTTTTCACTCAGCTGGTAGCACAGGTGATACTCCGGGTCAACGTATCCCGGAGTCCCCTGAGGGGCCGTCGAGATGTGACTCATCTCCGCCGGAAAAAGCCTCGACAGCCCGAAGTCAGCTACCTTGACACTGAAGTTACCGTCCAGCAGAATGTTATTGGTCTTCACATCGCGGTGGATGATGTCATTGGCGTGCAGGTACGCCAGCGCGCTAGCCGTCTCCGTCGCAATGCTCATCCGCACAGGCCAGGTTAAAGGACTGTAAACCTCTCGATCTCCGTGTAAATGGTCAGCCACTGTTCCGTTAGAAACATACTCGTACACAAGCAGAAGCTCCCGGCTCCGGCGTGAGGTGCAGCCGTACAGAGATACGAGGTTTTTGTGTCTCATCTTTGTCAGAATCTCAACTTCGTTCATGAACTGCTCCACCCTCCTGTAATTGTGCTCGTACAGTCGCTTAACCGCAACTTCTCTTCCATCCTTGAGCACGCCTGCACAACCACAGGCCGATTAATGGAAGAAATGTTAGTATATAGTATATAGTGGGTTACATAATCATCGTTCACGAGTCAAAATTTTTGAATCATATAAGAGTGTAACCGGAAATAGATAACCAATTCCAATTTCTTACCGTAGTAAACTGTCCCGAATCCTCCATCGCCCAGCTCTTTCTCAGGATCAAATTTGCAGGTCGCCTGTTCCAGGTCCTGGTAGGAAAATACAGGTATGCCGAAGTAAATACTCCCCCTTTCGAGCTCTGATCGTGACGTGGGATTCGATAATATGTGCCTGGAGATCGCCCGGTTGTGCTTTCGACGAAGCCACAGAGCGAAAAGGACCAAACAGATGATTATCCCTGCAGCAGCAATACCTGCAGAAAAAAAAATGTATGCGAGTCGTTCAGAGGCGTTCGGTTAAAACAGTTATGGTAGTTATTGTATGTGAGTTGCACCTGAGCCAATCTTCAACTTCAACCATTTGTTTCCTGCAAGTGTTGAAAGACAGATCAGATTAATTCCCAGTTTGGTGAACTTGGAATTCAATAGCCTAAACTACTGGATCAACCAAGGCCACTTGATGCAGCAGTGTCGAGAAGAAAAAGTGGTCCAAGCCACATGTTCATAGGGTAGTAAATTATAGAGACAGTGGTTGGGTCAACTAAGGCGGATCAGGGTATCCATTTTTGATGCTTAAGGTCAGGAACGGTGACTGGCTGCCAAGAAGAGACTGGACTAAATAGATATGGAGTAATAAAGTCCTCCGCGTGGCCTCCGGTCATCCCACACCCTATACCAACTGCTGGGTCCCAACTTAGATCTGAATTTTTTGTGCCATTGGAGGGACATCTAAGCTCAGACCCACTCTGCACTAGGCTTTCCATTTTGTTGATTATGAATGGCCAAGTTCATAGGGGGTGGCTGAGTGATAATGACATCACTACCCCCACATCATTTAACAAATAAGCGCACTCTTGTCACTCTCATCATCTAAACATGCAACACTAAAACACATGATTTAATGACAGAATCCAAAAAGAAGAAAAACCCTAATCCATATCTTTGATCAAACCTCTTCTCATTACTTTTACTTGACATCATTTTTACCATTTTTATGGACGCGGAAATATGTAGATATGATTGTGTTTTGAGCATGAAAGTTTTTTAAGGTTAAAAAAATGAAGTGGAAAATGAATAAACGAGGACGTACCAGGAGGAGGATGACAAGCGAAGGGATGAGCTCGAGTGGGACAGTAGCACAAGAATCGATAATCTTCCTCGTCGAATCCACACCGCCCACCGCTCGACCTGCAAACGCTGCAATTCGTCGCCTTCCAGTTCAGCATCAATCCTCGTCTCACGGCCTCCTCGTACACCTTCCACTTGTCCGCATCACTGCCGTTCGCCGCCTTCACATCCACCTCCACCCGCGTCACTACAAGCTTCTTGCACTCGCTCGACGCTTGCCCCACGTTCGGATCTCCATTAAAAGTGGCAAAGATCGGCGCTTTGTTGCCTGGGACGAAGCAGTTCACTCTGAGTGAGTTGGGGATTGGAGGAAGCTGGTCGGGGCAGTCGCTGTACAGAGACACTGTATGCTCCCGGCCTGTGGTGAAATTGAATCGGATGCCTAGGAGGCTCAGGTTGGCTACCGGGGGCGAGCAGGTCTGCGCGATGTTGAGAAACCCGACGTCTGAGACCCGGAGGGACCGGTTGTGGTACAGGATTTTGTGCACCAGGAACTTGTTTGATGAAATGCTTAACAGAAGAGAGCCATTGTTGCAGGTGACATTGAACCCCGGCTGGCCGCAGTAGGAAGGCTGCTTGTCTTGGATGTAGAAAGGGTAGCTGACATTAGTAATATCTCCGCAAGGTAACGGCGCACACTTCTCGAATTTTTCAAATACACATTGGCATATTTGTGATGAACAGATCCATAGTAAAACACATAGATGCAAGGTGCTTTGATTCATTTAGTGGTTGGAGATGAGGATTAGGATTCAAGGTTTTTCAAGAGAGATGATTGAGTTGTGAGGAATTTGTGGGAGAAGTGAGGAATTTGTCCACCATGAAAGCTGATAGCCATGGATAGCTGTTAGAGAGTTGTGACTTGGGTGTGCTTTGCTTGACTTGGTAAACTGTGGAATTCTAGTTTTTATTATTGCCGTGGTGGCTGCGTGTGTTCATATTTGGTTTGAGGACCATTATAGTTATGGTCCATGCTTATTTATTTATTATGCGCAAGAAGTCAGTAGCAATTATTTTGCTAATGGTTTTGTATGCTTCCTTTTTTCTTTCATTAGACTTATTTATTGTGCATCCTGTGTTGAACTAGTTTTCAAATTGCATGGAATACTTCCATGGCGTCTATGAATTTCTTGCTTTGTTGAGAAGGTTTTTTCTGAAGTGGGATAAGGCATGTGTCTTTTGTCTTTTCATTCCTCTTAGCATATGCTTGTTCTTCTTTGTGTATATTACATGATGTATACAGTGTCATGGCTGTTTAATGGCGGATAATGAATCATTGAACAAGGCTGGTTATGGTGGGTGCGTTTAGATACGAAGTGGGGCACTACCATGGTGGGGAAGATATTGAACCTTTGATTGTTGATGAAGTGTTACTAGTTACCCCACTTATCATGATAGATTTTTGACGTTTATAATGTGTCCGAAGGAGAGTTAAGACAGGGTTTTAAGTGCCTAGAACCCACTTATAGGATATTTTGATGAACTTTGCCAAGGAGATAGGTTTTGTTTCGAGCGGAGGGAGCTCATTGTCACGGTCCGATCCATTGCCACAAATGTTCAATTTGAACTCAAGAATAAGTTTTATCGAGTCATGACGATTTGTATGAATAAATGGATTGGTTTAACATTTTCACTTTTACCATAGTTGTAAAACTTGCTATTTTTTCTGTCATTCTTTTCGAAAATATTTCACATTGTCATCTCTTGAACAAACTGCTACTGTCAGTAGCGGTTTGATCTACTAGATCGATAAATATACTAGTTAGATCTTGCCTAGCATCCGATTATGCAAAACAATAAGCTGTTACTCTAAGTAGTGCTTTGCGCTCATCAGAGCGCACTGAGTTCTTTAAACATAACAAATCGCCACTGATATTAGTGGTTTGACGTAAAAATTGAGCAAATCGCTACTGTGAGTAGCGACTTCTTCTGAAATTAAATCGCTGCTCAGCTGTCACCTATAAGTTTAAGTGATTTTATTTTAATAGTATAGATTTAAAGATCAAGTTCATCTCAAAACATTCAAAATTTACAATCCATACTAGTGATGAGGTTCAACACATTATGTAATTGTTTAACGAGGAACAAGTCATATATTATCAAACTACTTTTCTAGCTTGAGTGCTTTTTTTAGGTGTTGTTAAATTTGTGGTGTCTATCTGCGTGACCTGAGATGAACCTTGAATGTCTTCGTCAGGTTGAACCGATCCCTGAACATTCATCATCATTACCTGTAAAATTATAGAGTCATGCAAAAAAATTCGAACTTTAATTTGCTTTAGTTATTTTAGAAAATACCAATAGAAAATTAGACAAGCATCAGATCAACTCACAAGACACTCTCCTGACCAATCTTGACCGAGTCATTTCTAAAATTATGGAATAGTTCAAAAGCTAATTTTTTTATATTTTGATCAACCACATTGGCAAAGATTTCTGCTGCATCTTGATCTGGGCGCACTAAAGACTGGACCCACAAAAATAAACAAAATGATTAGTCTATTTGTAATACAATGGATTTTAATATGAAAAAAATAATGCATTGTATTACAATTAAGATGGAGAAGTGTAGGGTTGGGAAGGGGAAGAGAAAGTGAAGACGGCTTTTATTTATTCTTATCCCTTCTTCTCTTACCTTTCTTTCTCATCCGTAACATGTATGCATCCCTCCCTACCTGCAGATATCCCAGCCAACTCCACTCCACCATTAGAGATTAAGTTTTGAGGGTTACACAAGGTAAGTACATACTCTCTTGACGCACATCACTCTTATTGTAATAAGAAAAAGGATTGAGAGTTTGAAATGGTCATTTTCAGAGGACAGGGTCATAAGAAAGGATCTGTTCCGGACTGGTTGAGAAGCTAATTTCACAGACGTATGTAAGCAACTATGTCACGAGGGTTTTTTTGAAAGAAAAACCAGTTTTGATGACTGATTTTGAAAGTAACTTAACTTCTGTTTTAGTTATTCAAATGGGATGATTTTTGAGTCTAAATTATTCTACTCAGAACAAGCTTTCCAACGGTATATTATATGCATATTGATTCAATCTGAGTCGTTTTGAAAATGGGTTCAAACATGAAACTGAAAACTATTTTACAAACACTGGACAGTTCTGTCGAATAACAAATGGGGAATAACTTCTTGTTTTCGTATTCAAATTGAGTTATTTTAAATTCTATGATGTTCAACACAGAAATATCTTTCTAACGATATATTGTATGTGTGTTTATTCAACCCGAGGGAATTTGAAATGAGATTGAAAAGTAAGATTTAAAATCTGTGATTTGTACGGACAGTTTTGGCAGTGAATTTTGAAATGAATATACCTGTTGACTGTAATGTTCAAACTCAATGTTCTCGGGTTCTATCATATTCTACTTGAAAAGAACTTTCTAACTATATAAAGGACATGCTCTAATTCATTTTGAGTTTTCCTAAAATCGAATTTGAAATTTGCTGAATGTTGTCTTGGTGGTTCTTGATTGAATAGTAATAAATTAAATTGCAATTGGATAGTTCATATAACTAATATGCTCTACTCAAATGGCATTTTTGATCCTTAGGTTAATATATTAGTGTACCTTGTATGTTGCATGTTTGAAGTGCTTTAGAGTTCAGTTGTATTTAGTACTGATTGTAGGTGCTTGTGACTTGACTTTTCGCGTGACCTAGTTTTGTTAAGAGTTCAGTTGGTGTGCTTTCGAGGTAAGTAATACGGACCCATTCTAGTAAATTTTCAAATTTACCTTGTAAAACTATAGGGCGTATCTGTTATTTTCAAAGCTTATTTTCTTAAACCAAAATCGGATCATGAGTGTAATTCCCATCAAATTATTCGGTCTCGGTAAGCAAAACTTCTCGTGTCTTGTCACTGTAAAACTCGTCTCATTTCTCTGCTCGTATTTAATGTATCATTCATGTTTAACTCAAGGCTCACAGTTTGATAACGATTCTCGTCACCTAACCATAGGGCGAAATATGATACTTATGTTGCCTTGCCGTAGGGCAAAATACGGTAATCTTGTTGCCTAACCATAGGGCGAAATATGGTACTCATGTTGTCTAGTCGTAGGGCGAAATAAGACAATAGTGTCCCGGGACCCATGCATGCGTGATTGGATTGTATAGCCGTTTTGCTTGTTTGAAAAGTCTCGTCCCTTATGTCATGATACAAGTTCTTTCGTAAGCTCGTCTTACAAATTTTCTAGGATTAAAAGATCAAATGCTATTTTTACTAAGCATCTTTATATATTGTCGTGGTCTTTATTCGATTTCTTAGAATACGTGTGACACTCATGATTCGGCTAGTTGGGTCTCTGTTACTTACACGAGCCTTGGACTCATGTTTTCCATGTTTATATTTATCAGATCCTGAAGACTAGACTTTTGGGGGGACGAGTGAGAGACGCGCTAATAAAGAAAATGAACAATAATAAGTGTTCTTAGAAACTTAGACATTATACTGGTTGATGAATTTTACATTGTCGGATATATTTTACTTAAATAATAACATACATGAAATTTGAAATCTAGTAACCTTCCATTGTTTGTAAGCATGATTGAGGCTTCGTACGTCCATTGGTGGTTTAAGCGACGTGCGGCCGATGTGATGTTTTTTAAGATAAAAAGATTTTGGGGCATTACACTATCATAATAAAAAAAATAATACTATGGTTTTGATATTATAAAAAACTAACATAATAAGGCTTCTCGTGCGAGATGAGGCGATAAAAGACAGATCTTTTAGTATCCTTGCGTGGTTAGATAAGTACACTTGTTATAGACTTATACCACGTCTTGTACTCGGATAAATACTCATCATCACCGTCTTGTGGATCTCCCAAAATAATTATGTCTATTCGAGCTCCCCACATAGTTACATATGACTACAACTCCCTTGACTAGTCCTTTTTAGTCATCTTTCTTGTATAAGCATCTAAGTCTCTGTGACTTTGATGCGGCTTGGCTAGAATCGGCTATCTGACATAGTACCCGTAAAGGATAATGTCACTCTATTATATTGAAACATAAAATAAGAACCTCCGAGCTCCAACCGTGTTGTCCTTGCACACACAAGGGACTAAGATACGCAAGAACTTCATCAGTGTATGGTGCACATATCAAGTTTGATGCTTGCTGTCTGTCTAGCTGATCTCGATATATGACGATGACATATTGAGGGGTCCCTCTGACATCTTTGGTCCATCCCATTTGATGCAAAAAAAAAAAGATAAAAATCACAAAATTTGTATACAAATGCATTATAAATTATATAAGTATTGAACATATACCTACACTCAAGACGAACATACTGAAGGGTCCGAAGCAGCTTGGGTTTGTCAATATATATATGTTCATGTGCCTACAACTGCAATAGTATTGTGCATCTTGTCAAACTAGTGTGCCTATCTCACAAGATGTGCACAACTGTCTGTACATATAAGCCAACACGGCGCTGCCTCAACTATCACCACCAATCACATCAATATCAACAAATAATTGCAAATAATGCAAATAAATATCACTGCATGTAGAATTTGGCATAGTCCATACAAAGTTTCAAATAAAACATGCTAACTCATTAGTATGTCATAAGGTTTTCTATAGTGACCAATTCCTTAGCATAAAGAATACTTAACAACCTTCAATCTCATTGATGAGCCTGCTCCTCCCCTGTTGTAGTGGTCTATTTTACTTGTGGGAGAGCAATCGTCGATCTCTGGCTATGTTGGTCCATTTCATTGCGCCTCATTCTTGTTGGTTGCCTGCCATTCTTTGCTCTATTGAAGTGAATATTCGGCACATGTAGCGGCCCATCATATGCGTCGCAATATGCTTCATCTGACATCGATTTAAATTTGGATACCATGTATTGTTATACGCAGTCATCATGTACTCAGGTACCACATACACACTCACTCTCATATGCTTCCTCACTTTTACTGTCAAAACATGACTACATGGATAGCAGAATGCTTTCCGTTTCCACAACTACAAGTGCTAGAACGATCGTCCACCATATGTATATTGCGTTTGTAACTTGTCATAACTCTTCCAATACTCTTTGTTTCAAACATTTCAACCTCCGTAAGCCTTTTGTTTTAGAAAATTCAGCCGCCTTTGAGTACATTGTTGAAGCATTCAGATGCATTATTATCAGACCCAATCATATGTACCATTGTCATCATGAGTCAATGCCCATTTCTGAAGTTCATCTAACCATTTCAATGCACTTATATTAACCTAAATCCAATTTGTAACTCAGCAATGCATTCGTGAATCAATATCCGGATTAGACTGTTGCAATGCATTCATGAGCGTCGGTAACTGGGCAAATAATTCCTTCCAATCTCTAAATAAATATTCCAAAGCTTTTTGTCTCGCCTTCCACGCCTTCACATATGAAATATATAACCATTGTTTGATCATTAGTTGTGTGATGGCTCTCTGTGTAAGCCTCAGTTTCTCACGAATAATGTCACTGATTTTCATGGCAATGAAAGCCTTATTGAAATGAGCATTGTTCTCGGAAATAATATTAGTCTCACATGTATGTGACCCCTATATGCGGTTATCTCCCACATATAAGCTCTTTTCTTGAATACTGCTCTAACGTGCCAAGCATAATTATTTACTCCATCACGACAGTGCAACATAAACCTTGTTTTATCAGACTTGTATGTGTTAATACTCAACTCTATTCATTATTGAGTATCTTTGGCAAACATGTATCACAGCCTCCTTCGATCCAAACAACATTCTTTATGAAGTTCATCCCCACCAAATTGATCGTTGTTGTAACATACTCTTCAACATTCATGTTGTTCATCCATTTCAACGCATCATTAAAACCAGGAAAATTTCAAAGAGTATTATTACGCATCATGCTCATCCTCGTGCTAGGGTAGAGCCGTTCTACTTGCTTATCCAATATCACTATCCCTATCTTCATCACTTATTTCATTCAAAATTTCAAGCTCTTCTCGGTTATAATCATGGGGGCGAAAATATCAAATGTACCAACGTCGACATAACCATTCCGTCAACTTCATGATTTTCCATTCAAATTGAACTCCCCGACAATAATATAACTTACATTAAAACAACATAATCTTACATTCATTTCGAGTTTCTTTCCACTACAATCAACAATTGCAATACACACAGTCAAATAACTCCAAATCAGCTGAAGATAATCAACAACAAATGAAAATTAAACCCTTAAACCATAGGTTTTCAGATTTGGGAGTTTTAGGGTTGGATTTCTAACGAAAACGCTGCTCAAAGTAGCGGTTTCACCAATTTAAGTACACATACACTAAACTTATATGATTAGGTACCTTCGGAGCGTCGTCGTTTGGAGATAAGTTGGGTAGCACGAAGGAGAAGAGAGAGAGGAGACGGAGAAGAGCTCGGTTGCGATTTAATTTCAAAAGAAGTCTCTATTGATAGTAGCGACTTTTGAGTGAAACCGCTACTTTGTATTATATTTAACGAACTCATTGCGCTCTGATATTTTACGAGCACAAACCGGAACCGCGAGTAGCGGTTTGATATGATTTTTCGGCCAACCCGCTACTGAGAGTAGCGGTTTATTATTTTTGCCTATTCAGATGTCAGGTAGGATCTGACTCGTCTATTTGTCAATCTAATAAATCAAACCGCTACTGCAAGTAGCGGTTTGACAATAAAAATAAAGTGAGTGGCAACTGTCAGTAATGGTTTGTTCAAAATATGATAAATGTGGAATATTTTCGGAAAGAATAATAGAAAAAATAATAAGTATTGTTATAACTATGGGAAAAGTGAAAAAAAAAATTTCAAAATAGATTCAATTTCTAGATTCTTTAAGGCAACTATATCTTGCCGCTACAAATATGTTTCTAAGAGATACCCTAGTTTCCGACCACCTTAGAACTATGGTGACAAAAGATAAATGAAATAATAACCGTCGTAATAACCTTTATTCGACATGAGTCCGAACTATATAATTGGCGCAACGACCGACAAGATTTTTATTTAATTATTAGACAACAACAATGACCGACAAATCTATTTTTGTATATTATTTTCATAAATATGTATTTATTTTTATAATTTCATATGAGATAATTATAAATGAGGATCATAAATAAAAAAATGATGCATTAATCGAACCATCATATGAAATGAAAGACATACAAAAAAAAAAGAAAAAAGCATATTACAATATCAGGACAGTGGCAGCGAGGTGGGCGGAGGCTAAGGGTATGGAGCCGCCGGCAGCGCTCTCCATTTTGAGGCAGAAGTTGTCCTTTGTTTCGCAGAAGGCATTGGCAGACGGATTTTTATTAAGAAAGGACTTCGATTAGCACCGCCTTTCCCTTTTGGTTTGATCTCTCATTTGTAACTGTCTCTTTTTGAGTTATAAGAATGAATATATATTCTGGAATGTAACATGATTGGGAAGATTATTGGCTTCTTGGATATTTATTTTGGTAAAAGGCCCCTGGACTATAATTATTATCCAATCAAGTACCCTAAGAAACGAACCATCCCTGTGTATTTGTGTTCAAACAAATTCATACTTCTCTTTATTTATAATTTAGTCCCAAAACTCATATATTACAAAATCAGCCCCTTGAATTCTCATAGCTCAATCCAGAGGAGAGTCTCCGATTGGGGAGAGACTTTTCCAATCTTCTCGCTCCGTCGCGCTTTCCGAGACATAGAAGACGACGAAGACGGCGGAGGCGGCGCATCTATAGTTTCTGAAACGAAGGCGGTGGCTCGTGGATTCGGATCGTGAATTGGTTTCCGGTGGTCGTCATTGTCAATTGCGGAGTCGATCAATTACAGATCTGAGCAGGCGGCTGTGAATTCTAGTTTTCTGTTGTTTGTTTCAAGATGATTGCCATTCCATACATCACTGCCTTGACCACCTACTTCAGCTATGGCTTGCTGTTCGCGTTTGGTCAGATGCGCGATTTCTTCAGGAAGATCCTTGATTGGTCCAAGTCCAATAATCTCCAGGTATTGTTATTGAAGGACAGGAATTTTATTGTTTCACTGTTGGTTTCTTTATTGATTTGTGTTTTTGATGTGATTGTCACATGTTTGATGTTGTGGTGAGTGCAGGGATATGCGCCAATCTGTTTGGGGCTCGAGGATTTTTACATTCGTCGATTGTATCACCGCATTCAGGTAACATTTAGATGTGTGGGACATTGCGCTGAATTGGGTTCAGATGTTTTGATGGACATTGTTTTTTGAACTTAAGTAGCAATTGAATGGTGTTAGATCAGCTTGGCTAGGTTTATGTGGTTTGGATTTTGAGGGTAGTGGTAGAAGATTTGTAGCATTAAGAAATGATTTTAATGTGTTTTATGCATATAATGTACATACTACATGCTAATGTTGATTTCACATGTATTGATCATGTCCCATCATAATAAAGTATTTATTTTTTAAATGGAAACTTCTTCCAACAGTTCAGCATTGTATGTACTATGTAGTAGCGTATATGGTAATATTGGTATATTAACTTGAGCATACTACTAATAAGTGATGAACTGTTTGAAAACTAGTTGAATTAGTGCATAACTACATTAACATTTTTGTGCTACGTGATTATGGAAGGAGAGAGAAATGTCTTTGTGAACTCCTTGGTGTTCTTTGTATAGTTTCATGTGCCATTCGTTCATATAAACTGCTAACTCTAATTGGGTGATTTTCTACTATTTGGATATATCCTTGTAACTTTTTCGAGCATAAGTAAATGAACACCCAGCTGACAACCTTTTTGGAAGTTGGTGGAACTGGAACATGATTCCGAAATTATCACCTTCCAGTTGAACAGTTAAAATTGGCAGTTGCATTGGCCTGATTGACTTTACTTCCTTGTAGGATTGTTTTGACAGGCCGATTGCTAGTGCTCCAGATGCTTGGTTTGATGTGGTGGAGCGTTACTCCAATGACAATAACAAAACCTTAAAGTAAGGCATCCTGAACTTTTCTACTGTGTTTATCATTGTAGATGTTTACAGTGTTCAAGGGTTTTTGATGTTAGTTGATTTTATATCTAATTCTTATTTGATTATATTTTACAAATGAAGACGAACAGACAAGAAGAAAAGATGCCTTAATTTGGGATCATACAACTACCTAGGTTTTGCTGCCTCAGATGAATATTGCACACCCCGTGTCATTAAAGCGCTGAAGAAATATTCTGCAAGTACCTGCAGTAGTCGGGTCGATGGTGGTATGCAACATTATCTTGTTATCGTGCATAATTGTATTGTGCCTTGACTTTAGCAGTTTAATATGGTGGCTACATTGTCAGGCACTACATTGTTACACAATGAACTGGAAGAATGTGTGGCGAAGTTTGTTGGTAAACCAGCTGCTGTGGTTTTTGGCATGGGTTATGCGACAAATTCCGCTATCCTTCCAGTCCTGATTGGGAAGGTTTGACTCTCAATAATTGATGTCGAACCTTCCATATTTGAACTATTTATTCATTTTCTGGGTTATTAATATGTTGTTATCTTCCCTGTGCAGGGAGGTCTGATCATTAGTGATTCTCTCAACCACAATTCCATTGTGAATGGGGCTCGAGGATCTGGGGCTACTATTCGTGTATTTCAACATAACAGTAAGGATCATAGTTTACTAGATGAGATAATACAATATGTTTAATTCAGATACTGTATTTAATCTGCATTTTATACTTTTCGGAACTGCTCCTTCATGTACGCATCATAATTTTTTGTCATTAACACACTTCAATTTATTTACACAAATGATATTTAATCTTATTGTTGTGGTATAACATTGCAACTGTTATATATGCGACATTTTTGAATGTTTGACTTACAAAGTTTACTGCAGCGCCTTCTCATTTGGATGAGGTGTTGAGAGAGCAGATTGCAGATGGACAACCTAGGACTCATAGACCCTGGAAGAAAATTCTTGTTATTGTGGAGGGTATTTACAGCATGGAGGGAGAGCTCTGCAAACTTCCTGAAATAATAGCAGTATGCAAAAAGTACAAGGTAGATTGTTTTACTTCAAAATCTAAACTTTCTAAACTGTGATCAGCTTTATTTTTTACTATAGCTGTATTAGCAAAAAAGCAAGTCAAATTAAAACTTTTTATGTTTTAATGTGGTGCAGGCTTATACTTACTTAGATGAGGCTCACAGTATTGGGGCAGTAGGAAAAAGTGGAAAGGGTGTTTGTGAACTGCTTGAAGTAGATACTGCTGATGTAGATATTATGATGGGGACTTTTACTAAATCTTTTGGGTCATGTGGAGGCTACATCGCGGGATCAGAGGTTTGTTTGAGTGATGTTAATGTGAAATCGACAGGTCATGCGTGATATTAACAGTATGTTGCTATGTGAGTAACATGCTTGTGATACTAATTGTTTCAGGAGCTTATCCGTTACTTAAAGCACACTTGCCCCGCCCATCTGTATGCTAATTCTATCTCACCACCTGCGGCAGAACAAATCATCTCTGCAATAAAGGTCATTCTCGGAGAGGATGGTTCCAGTAGAGGTGTGAATGTTTCCCCTACAGCATGTTTCTTGTATTCTACATTTCCAGGCCCACTCAATGTTGCCATCTCATTGTAGGGGCCCAAAAACTAGCACGCATCCGAGAAAACAGCAACTTTTTTAGGTCTGAGTTGCAGAAGATGGGCTTTGAGGTTCTTGGTGATAATGATTCTCCTGTCATGCCTATAATGCTTTACAATCCAGCAAAAATTCCTGCTTTTTCAAGGGAGTGCCTCAAACATAATGTAAGTATATCAATTTCATGCTTTTTGCATTGCACTCATGCAGATTCTTTTATGGAGTGAACCTTCCAGAATTCGATCAGTGGCATATATACTGATTTGGGATCCAAAGAATGCTGTTTTATGATGAACATTCTTGGTAGTTTCTGATTAAGATTCCATATGGATTGCAAGACCTCTGTAGTTCAATAGTGTACTCTGTATGTGAATACATGTTTCTACTCAAAAATAAAATGCCGTTGCAGGTTGCTGTTGTAACAGTGGCATTCCCTGCAACCCCATTACTTTTAGCAAGAGCACGAATCTGCATATCAGCATCTCATTCGAGGGAAGACTTGGTCAAAGCTTTGGAGGTAAGGTTCCTTTTTTAGGTTTTTGTATTACTGCATGAGCTAATGGTTCCAGCTCTATTTTGATTAATTTACATTTATGGTGATTTTGGTTAGTCATTCAATCCCATAATTTGAAGGATATTAATTTACCTAATTCAAATTTTGGTCTTGCTTTCATTACATAAACATTATGGGTGACAAACCATTTTCACGATGCATATTTGTTCTTGTTGGTATGACATACAAACAAACGGTAGCCTCACTCATTTATGCAAGAGCTTGTGGATTTGGTTACACTCTTATCTGTTCATTGGTTGAAATCATTTCTCTGAATTCCTCCTTTTCTAAAAGTGAATCATGCATAATTTATCAGGTCATCAGCCGAGTTGGTGATCTAGTTGGCATTAAGTATTTCCCAGCCGAGCCAACAAAACATCAGGAAGTCAAAAAAATCCAATGAAGGCCAACGACACTGACTCAGGAACCCAACTCCCGGGATTGATTAGAGGTCCAGTACAGAACAGAAGAGAACCAGGAAGTTTCTTGTGATGAAAGTTGAATACTAGAAGACAGACACACCTCTCCATTAATTATTTTTTTCACAGCAATCAAAAACTAAAGTTCAGTCATCTCATCTGCCGCAGTAAAGGTGTGTGTCTTACGTTGTGTTATGTTAAAACGGCTCAAAACCCCCATCTTTTTTGTCCATGTTTCAATTCCTCTCTGCTCATACATATTCAAAGTTGAAGTAGGTCATGGAAAACGCTGGCCTGGGCTCTACTCATCTTAAGAGCCATGAACTGTGACCCACTTCCTATTCTAGCTATTTGGTACGCTAAAAAATATATACGTACCTGGGCAGGGTCTTGGTATAAAGTTAGAAGATTGGATTAATATTATACTTGAGATACGCTAGAGCGATCAGCTCATACCGTATACAATACCAACTTATATGACTCGCGCAACCAGCTCTAGAAAAACCCTGCTTCTGAATTTATAGCATGATTTGCTTCACTGGTATGTCTTAAGCATTTGAAAATTGTTGGCGTCTTCGATCAATCATAATCCAGCTCAAGGATTCAAATATGATTCCCAACCGTGATTTAAGAGCTTGTCAGCCTTTGTCAATACCTCGTTCTTCGAGTCTTCTTGATATTGACTTACTCTGTAGATGACATATGGACAATTGGCCAACTGAGAATTACACAATTTATTGGGTGCGTTTTTATGATAATTAGTTTTGACGATTTACCTAGATTGCAGATCAGTATCAGTGATGCCTAGCATTCTAATAGCTAGCAAAGCTGCATTTGTGGCATTGTTTATCGCAACTGTTGCAACAGGGACGCCCCTTGGCATCTGCACAAGAGGAATATATTTGTCAGGGTAGAGAGAGACGTCTAGAAAGCCCATCTGATAATGTGAGCGGAACTAAAGGCCTTGACATTGATGTACTGAAGTGCCTCCTACATGAAAAATCAGGAAAAGACTAATAAATGCTTTACTACCTGAACAATTGATAGAAGTGAATCAAGCCCATCCAATGCAGACGCGCGGACAGGAACACCAATGACAGGCAAAGGAGATAGTGCTGCAACCATGCCTATAATAGCATCATGAACTCGGTTATTGGATGAAATAAATGCGCAAATCGATTATATCTCCATCAGTGTATGTAAAACTAGCCTGGCAAATGAGCAGCACCACCAGCACCAGCAATGATGACTTGGATGCCTCGCTGCTGGGCAGAGGAAGCATAGGAAAACATCCAATCAGGGGTTCGATGAGCCGAAACTATTCTAACCTGCAACATTTAATATTATACCATTAGAGGATCTTATAGGTTAATTAGATTCGAATAGCATGTAATGGCCACCAGCCATTAGACACTCATTTATCCTTTAAAAGGGAAGATGTATTACCTCTGCATGCACATCAAACTTTTCCAAGATAATTGCAGCATCTTTCATAACTGGAAGATCTGAATCTGAGCCCATTATGATTCCAACACGGGGAGTAACTGCATATACAAATATAAGTGAGTCACAAAGCTGAATTTAAAGAATAATGAGCCTGGAGAAAACTATATGAATGGGAGGAGGAAGAAAAGAAATTTTTGGAGATTAGTCTCAAACACAATCAGCTTATGGATAGCGAACAGGCCAGACATAGTTAGATGCTTATCAAAATATGACCTGTCAGGCTCAGGTTTTGCAACGATTAGTTATATAGAAAGAAAGGATTTGACAAGAAGGCACTTTAAATACACACCGAAATAAATTTCTCTGGTTGAACAAGTGGAAGACTAGACACGGAAATAAGTTCTTTTGTACTCAAACCGCATTGAATGAAACAGTATAATTAGTCACCGAGGACACATGTCTTTGGAGTTTGAAAGAATGCTGGGTTTTGGTTCACGCAGTCAATCCAAACAGTTAAACGAGAATGTATATTCACTAACCATGAACAGACCATATTTACGAGATTGAGAGTTCATTATACAGTGCTGGGAGCTTTTCAAAAGAAAATATTAGACCCTGTTTGGGAGTATTATCGGTTATACTTGTATAAACACTAGTAGAGGTGCTGTATAAACAAGTATCAAAAAATCATAACCAGGATAGTTAATCCCTTGTGTTGGAGGGGTATCAGTCATACCTCTTTATAACAATATCCCTTATTAATTATATATCAAACGCGACCTTATAAGGAAAAGATTAAAGGTGAGTTACCTGCAGAATGAATATCTGAGTTTTCATCCTTGAGGATGTTATCCAGACGTGCTTCCACGTTACCCATAGAAGGGCCAACAATAGTGATATGGCCCACCTTACGCTGCTTCCTTATCTCTATCGAACAGCTTATATTAGCAGCTATTTAAGGACATGCATAGTACAATTTAAGAAGCATCCATACCTGGTTTATCATACCAATGAACCGAAGCCCCTGGGACAGTCAATGCCTTCATGATCAACCGATTAGCCAGGAAGAAACCATTCTCACCCTGAACAAGCCACATCAGATGCCAAGTAACCAGTTATTCGTTGGAAATACAATATCACTAAGTCCGCGGTGTCTCATTCATCATAAAATATGCGCATGTGAGCCATTATTATACATGAGTTGATGAAACTGGGGCAATTTGTCTACAACTACCGAGGTAATAGAGAAGTATAAGTCATTTGGTGCAGTATATGTCATACAATCAACAAGAACTTAAGGCTGGCATCTACAAGACCACAAAACCAAGTTGATTACTCACTAATTTAATCATTGGCCGAGTCCCAATATATAAGAACAAATTTACAGTCAAATTACATTCTAATGATTTCATCAATTGTGCAAAATAACATCACTTCTATTTCGCCCTCTCTCAGTACCTAAATACTCGATACTTCTTAGAATTAGAAACTTGAAGGATGGAATTTTGCCACTAGGAAAGCCGAATATGACATGGCCACCTGGGGTATCATCAAATTTCCAACTCATTGTTCAGGCAGAAGCTTATGTATTGCAAATGCATTTATCTTAAATGACTAATCAAGACAGGCCCATTGAAAAATAAATTCTCCAGAATGTGTTCCATTGTTATAAATACAAGGCAATGACAGTCATTGATAGTGATAAAATGGTCTAAGTTTCAACCTTGGCTTTAATTTAGTAAACCTGATTGGAACTAGTCAGCAGGTCAAATGAATTTTACATGTTTAACGAGCATAGTTAACATGTTTGTGTCACACCACAGTCTACAATGGCTGACTTTACAAAATTAAATACAGAAAGGAATCAGTCAATACATCATAATCGAAAATAAGTAATGTTGGTTACCTCATCTTCACCTAGTATGTTGTACATAATAGCAGCTGAAGTCTTCATAGATGTGTCCCCAAGTGGGAGACCAACAACAGCCCGCAAATGTTGTTCATATTGCGAAGTGTGGCAAGACTCAATCGTATGATGACCACTGTTATGAGGCCTGGGAGCCACTTCGTTCAACAAAACCTATGACAAATGATGAACAATATTTAACCGATAACATTGTGTAACAAATGACAGAGAAGAAATAAACCGAGAATGAAAGAAAGGAGAAAGGGATAAATTTGTAAAGCATAAAGTAAAACAAGACATCATTGCTACTGTATTTTCTGTACTACCTGGCCATCTGTTGTGAGGAATAACTCTACTGCGAATACACCAGCTCCTTCTAACGAAGCGACAGCTTTGCGAGCAACATCAGTTGCTAATTCCTTGATCCTCCATGGCACAGTAGCTGGTGCCTTCACTATGTGACAAATGTTGTCCCTGTCAAAGTTTCACAATATGTGACAAACAACAATGAACAAAGAATGCCAGCGATGTATCAACTGATAAATCAATAATGTTCAATGATAAAAATAGCCACAAAACTGTATCTGAAGCTTTACTTGTGGATTGTTTCAACCACAGGATAACACTTAAGTGAATTGTCTCTTCCTCTCGCTACAATGACAGCAAGCTCCTACGTATGAAGAAAGAGAGAATTATTTCATATTTAATCCAATGACAGAATTATTGCAGAAAGTAGCAGAGAACCAATTGCAAGAGAATGGACGAAATAACATATATGGTCAATCACTGGTTGTGTTACATATACAACTTGAACCCCTTTAAAAATTACTCCCATTTGAAAAATATTTAATATATATGGAGGAGTTCCAGCCAGCGGTTTATTAAAATCAATTTTAAAATGCAAGTATGAGTGGGAGTGTATGCAAGATATGAGGTATAAACACCGAGAAGGTAGTATTTAAATGTATCAGAAACCCATAATTGGAGAGAAATCACTGACCTTTGTAAATGATGTCCATTTCTCAACATACAATCCACGGCCAAAACCTCCCAGAGCTACACGAGGTAAAACAAGAATAAAAATAAAGTACAACCACACAACTGAGAATTATGGAGCATTAGAGAAACTCAAACTTGATGAAATATTCTCTACCAAAGAAGGTCCTCGTAAAAGACTAGGCATTAGAGGTCCGTGTTAAGGACAATCTCGGGGGGGAGGGGGTGTAATTTATCACAATCATGTAATAGGATTAGAAATCAGTACAACAAGAAAAACCAACGTAAAATTTGAAACTTACTCTTTAATAAAAAATGTTAAAAGCTATCACTATCATAGGGTCACAATAAACAGATCATTGCTTCCAGAAACCAGAAGGCGGGAAGTGAAAATAATGGCCAACCACACATATGCATGCAGTACTAACAATAGAGGTGAGCGTTATTTCTGTTGTAGATGTAGAGTTAGAAGTGCAACGCAAGAGAAAGACTGAATAGTAACAACACGATTCATTACCTGGAAACATAAATTTAAAGTACTAGACGGTGTTTTGAGCAAAACATAAAAGTGAAACTACAATATCGTTACTATAACTCTTTCACATGTTTTATATATTGTACCTTACCAAATTGTCACAAACTATAACCACTATGGTATACATATTTCACCATTATTGTTCTGCAATCTATAAAACTAACAAGAACATACAACGTAATGGCTTTCACTATCCCAACTTACAACTATTAACACGAAAATATCAGAACTCCGTTCCATGCTAATTATAAAGTACAACACTGGAGATGATCTCATCAAAACAACTGAGAAATCCTTTCAACTCAGTAAGAATTATCTAGCAGTATAATGATTTCAAACAAAGCAATAGAATTTTAAAAGTGAATTCGCACATTCATTACCCAGTACTAAATAACTGGATACATGTACATCAGAAAGAAAAAAAAACTATGACACTCACCAGTCACAGCAGAAGAAAGTTCATTTTCACTCTTCGCAACAGCATTTCCACGTCCATCATATGCCAGCCTTTTGCTTTTAATCATAAGGGGATACCCAAACAACTCACCCACTCTCTTGGCACTTTCTAGATCATCTATCTGTATTTGCATTGATGGTTTAACTGGTGACTAGTAGACTATCTGATGGGTTGTCAACAGAGGATGACTTTTATAGGAAAATATCAATAACTATAATCTTTTTATGGTACAATGATAATTCTCACCTGCATGAACTCGGGAAGCGGGATTCCATGGCGAGAAAAATGAACTTTCTGCAGATACTTATCCTGAAAATGGTTTCCATCATTGAACACTGTTATGCAGCCAAACATAACTAGACTAAATATTAAGATTCAATGAAAACCGCAATTACATATAGCGTCTGTCTACAAAATATCTACGGTTTGATGAATACGGGAAAGTAAATGGAACATTAATGTAACAATAACTAAAGCTAAATAAGTACACTTGAGGTTCAGATTCGATACTATGACACCATCAAATAGATCAGTTACAATACTAACAAGGATATATACAGATCCTACGATCAATATATCAGGAAGTAATCGGACAATTTTCAGTCTCATGGTTGATTCTGATACATCACAATCATTATTTTCAAAATCTTCCAAATATAGATATTTGATAGTAAAAAGAGAACCTGAATAATCCGTATGGTGGATGCTTTTGGCTGGCAGTCTACACCTTGCTCTTCAAGCTTTTCTAGTGTAGTCACGTCGACATGCTCAATCTCAACTGTCAACACTCTGCATCTAGCTACCACGGAAAAAATTCAGGTTTATTATATTACCATTTTAAAGCATGCAATCAAAATGCAAGAAAATCATATAGAGCATTTGGTCAAGGCCCACCTTTTTGCAAATTCAAAAACTGCACCGCTGTCCCCAAAGCTTCCAACCATGTGCTCATGTGACAACGCACTGGCTGGGCAATTTTCAAGGGGGTCCAGCACATTAACTTTAATAGCCATCTGAGAAGCAGCCTGACAAAGCATACGGCCTAGTTGCCCCCCTCCCAAAACTCCAACAATTGTCTCGGATACTCCATGAACAGCCGAAAAATCCTCACTACACATCGAAAAAAACATGATTCAACAATTGGTCAAAACAAACCAAGCAATGCCAAAAGTACCAACCAAACAAATGAAATACATAACAAAAGACTGCCTCACCTGGCTGAAATTCGATCATCATTATCAACAGAGGCCTTGCAATTTCTCAAATGTGCCGGTTTACATTTATAACTCTGCTTCAAAATGAAAGGAGAAGAAGACATGCAGCGAGCCTTGTTCAGCTTACTGCCAGCAAGCCCCGCCACTAAATTCAGAGCTGATTGTCCACTATCTGAAGAGAAAGCCGGTGAAGCCGAAATGAAAGAAGTATTGTGGTGGAGCATATCTCTCAGCTGCTTCGAAATCAACCCGGTAGCGCAGCCCTGGGGATGGAGTGAATTCAGGGGGTGAAGTCAATATATTACCAGAACCATTTCAATTTGCGATTGCTGGATAACATTGATGAGGATGAAGAGGTGGTGTACCGGGAAGAGAAGCGGGCGGCGGAGGCGACTGGTTGAAGGACGGCAAAGGCGGCGGTGGTCGGAATGGGGAGAAGGAGAGAGATGCTGACGCTGAGCGAACAATTAATGAATTTATTTATATTTTAAAATTAGGGAAATAAATTAGGGCTTGCTGCTGCATATCAAACCCGCGCCTTATGCATTCTGCATCTGACGGCGTCGTTCTGTTCGTTGATCGATATTTTTAAGTATAATTTTTAGGGGTAGTTAGAAATAAGAGGTAGATTTTAATTATTAAAACGGCATATACAGAATATCCATTCAATGTGTGACAACAATGTTACATTTTAAATAAACTATTAAGAAATATTGAAAGTTCTATTTGATGATCCACTCAATTATGAACCTACTAATTAATTTACTCGCAGTAGCAGCATCAAAATCTTCTCTTGGAAGAGCTGAGATTGTATAGCGAAACTGGAAAAGTAAAACTTCATTTCACTTGGGGTCTGCTAATCTGATCCGCCGCTTTGGCTAACGACTCAATTGAAACAGCGAACCCAGGACCCATCTGTAAGAACATGAAATAAATCATTTAGTTTATTACACATACGATGCATAAAAGAGCCTGCATGCAATTGATTATAAACAAATCAATTCTCCAAGTAAAGATGCTCAGACCAGTCACACGGAGCGAGAATTCTATATCAAGTAATGAGTCGGTCAATTTACAAGAGTTCCAGATGACCAGTTATGAATTGCAGATCAAGCTTCTTATACTTGAGGTGCATGGTCTTTCATACAGAAGCAATGTGTTTGCGTGTCAATTTGTCATTGCAACGCCACACTATGCCTTCTCAATTTATTCCCTATAGTTCTTTTCATCCTCAGAATCATAATTCAAGAGGGTAGAAAATAAATTTTTCTCAAAGAAGAACATGCAAAACCCTTCCTTTTAATGTCGCCCTGATTATCAATGAAACATATAAAACGCTACATTGTATAAACCCAGTCCCCTTGACGTTAATATTTTAATTCCGACCAACCCTTACAATAGCAAAACCAGAATCAGGATTATCATTGACATCTTGAAGTGGAGTTAACATGCCTGCTTTCTGGTTGTTACACATTTTCAAGGGTGACCAACATTATTAGTTGACAGGCATACCACCTATAGCAATGAACTTGCCAGTTGCGAAAATTGTGATTAAAATGTTCAATTTCATTTTCACAGACTTACTATTAGTGCTTTTTTTTAATTTAAAAGAAAATATTTTAACCTAGTTAAGTAATCCTGAAAGCTATATGTTTATTTCATTTCTAGCTAAGTAATCCTGAAACCAATATGTCGCCTACATTTTGCACACCCTGACATTTACAGATAACCCGCAAAGATTAATCTTATGTTGAAAGAGGCCATCTCATCACATATTCTATGAATACTTTCTATAAAAGCCATGTATGAGTTGACATGTCTTACTGAGCTGCACAGGTGGAAGGAGTTCACATAACCAGCATATTTTGAAGCTGCAAAAATGATGAAATGTGTTAGACATAAGAAACTCGTCATCTATTAGCCATCGTTTAACAATTTCCCACAGGAAAAAATCACAGAAAATACAGACCAGAGAGCACGCCGAATTATGTTTTCGGATTGTACAAAACAACAAACTACAGTATTATGACATGATGCTCACAATCAATATCAACTTCTCGGATAACTCCAACCACGGATACATGCTCACACATGACCAAGTTAAGACAAGATATAATCAGATGACACAGGTAACTCACTCTTCTTCAACCCAGCAGGTTTTGCAAGCAATAGAGCATTTACAAATGCACCAATATTCTCTCTCAATTTATCCTCCGCAAAAGTCACCTGAATTGAAATTAGCATTTCTGTAAGAAGGATGTTTGCCATAATAGCAGATGAGACCCCTTTATATGCAGCACATCAAAGATAAGTACCTTCCCAAGCCCCACATGCACATTGGACGTCTTGTCCATTCTAAAACTAATGCGGCCTCGTCTTGCCTCTTCTACAGCCTTAGCAACATCGGAAACGATTGTCCCTCTCTATAAACCAAGTATCTCAATGTAAGCATGCTAAAATCAATATCAATACAAGCTGAACAACCTACTTTAAAAGAATATGTCTGCTTACTTTGGCATTGGGAAACAAACCGTGCTTTCCGAGGACCCTTGCCAACTGCGTAGTGGACAAGAAAATTTTAAGACATGTATTCAGTGATGGGAAATTACAACTAAGAAGCTTCACAAACCTTTTGAATGTGAGGTATCATTTGTGGTGTGGCTATACAAGTGTCAAATTCATCAATTTTGACAGTTCCTGCATACACATTAAACTAGCAAGTCAACGAATATCGTCATTCTATTTTTCTGTAACACTGTGTATCCATCGTGTGTTTAAATATTTTTTAGTCAGTACTAAGAATCTTCTCACTCAAACTTTTACATTGTGATTTTTTTTTCTGTCTATACCAAATGGCTGTCTATGTGGGGATAGTAGGGTGGGTCAAAAACACAAGTAAAATAAGCGTTCATTAGGATGGACAAATGAATATAATGTGGAACTGAAAGATGAAGTCTAGTCACACACTTTAAAATAGATATAAGGACTCCCAAGACACGTAGGGATAAAGGATCAAATAAATTTCCTATTTGTTTTTGTGCCACTTTGCCCCTCACAATTATATCTCCAGTATCGTTAGAAGATATTCAAATTGTTCAAACAAGTACCATTTAGAATCCCTTCAGCAAGGTCTGCAGCACCTACAATAAAGGCCCCTGCAGCTTTAGCTTCATCTGCAGCAGCTCCTTGAGCGAACACAGCCACCTTAACAACCTGGAGTAGAATATGCTCGTTATATGAATGATGTAGAAGGATAACATTGTCAGATCTTTCAAGGAGTTTGGCCAATAACAATACCTTCCCAGTACCATGCGGCAAAGTTGTTGTACCATTAACTGACTGAAATTCAATTAAGATAATATCAGTGGAACAAATCAGATCATTGATCGATAACACGAAAATGCGAGGAAATGCATCATTATTCCAGCATTGACATACCAAGTCAGTTCGGCGTTGGCTAATTCCCAGATTAGCATGAGCTTCCACTGTTTCTTCAAAATTTCGCTTAGCATTCGCCTAAACAGTTTGAGGCATCAGTAAGGCATCACTCAGTAATGATGTAGAATACACAAAAAAAAAAATGCAATGCAGAACACGGCCGAAATCTATTGTTATGTGTGTGTTATTACTTCACAAAACACAAATTTATTTAATTAACTGAAGCCTGACTCCTGGTAGCATTTCAGGAACTTTGACCACTAGAATATATAACCATATTATCCTGGATTAACAAGATTCACATATATGCATTCAACTTTATCCCCAGCATGCTCAAAATGGTGAATTTTTTTGCATACATTGGTCTTCTTTTCATCCCAAAAGAAGTCAATTCATTTTGATTTTCTATGCAAACTTATAATGAGAAATTATTTATCAGGCAATGTGACTAATTATACCAGCAACAATGCTGGGAAGCACCTCTTCATTTTAGAAGGCCTATATTGCCGACTATCCTATAAAAACCTCTCCTATACACATTGCAGACAATTCAATATAAAGTTGAACACAGCTTTAATCCAGTATATTCACCGGAACGCGTTAAATTAAACTTGCCTTCACCAGCTTTATAGCCTCAGCCAGGTCATAAACTTCCTTCACCTTCTTCTTCTTCTCCACTTTAATCAAAGTGGGAAATGGAACTCTTTCCAGCTCCTCCTCAGCCTTGAACGCAAATCTCCTCACAGCCCGAGTTGTGCTCTCGTCAATTTTCCTCCTCTCCGAACTCATTTCCTCCTTATTCTCGTCCTCCGCCCCCTCGACCACCGGCTTGTCCTCCGGCAGGGGCGCCACCCGAGTCGAATACGCCACAGGAGATAAAGAAGGCGTCGCGTTCTTCACATACCTCGCGTCTTCTCGAGTCCAGGTAAGCCTCGACTCTCCCGGAATACCATCTGCGGCTGGCGATCGTCCAAGAGGCGGCTGAGGAGACGGAGATTGGAGATCCGACTCGGCCTTAGGTTTTACGGCATACGAAACTGGCTGAACGAGGAGTGATGGTGATGGTTTGGCAGCAGGTTCGTCCGTCGGAGGCGGTGAATCGGCCGCGTCCAAGGTGGAGAGGAATCTGAGAGGGTGGAGAGAAGTGAGCGGAAGTGATTGGGGAAAAGAGGAAATGTGATGACTTCGGCGAGATTGTGAAAGAAGGAGTCTCAGAAGAGCCATCGGAGAGTTGAAACTGGAGAAGAGTTCGCCTGCGCGCGTTCACTAGGGTTTATCCCTTGGCCTGTTGAAGAAGAAAGGCCACGTTTGGTTGTGTGAATTTTTCCATTCTTCTTTTTAGCTTTTTTTATTAATTACTGAAATATAAATGAAGTTTATAAGCTGCTCCGACCCTATCAAGATTTGAACCTCAATTAGCATTTTCACCTTGAAATTTTTTGACATATTTTGAACTTGTTCGATATCTCATTTTTGACCCAAAATTCTTCACATGAACAAACTTTCCATACCTCAATCACAATAAAATTTACTCAGTTTCTGATCCTGGGAAATCTACTCGACTGACGAGATAAATCAATCTTTGTTTTCCATCGGAGTAAAGCACAGTGGACCGATCTCAAAATCGAATGATGGAGCTGGTACTGATACCAATCCCAGAAATTAACTCATCAGGAATGCGGGCTGAACTGCAAGGCAGCAAAGAGGTAGTTCATGATCCATCCAATAAAATTGACAAAGAATAACTTATTTAGCATAATGGTTAATTGCATCATTTTGATGTACCATTGTGACCATAACCCTTGGAAAATGAGGTTGATGCAGCTGGACTTGTTATTCCTGCCGCCAACTTTTATGTAGCCTGCTCCTTTTAGTCGTGATAAGTAATGAAGTCAAAAATACATGGGTATACTTGGTCTGGTGCCTGCTTCACATGAACAAGTAAGGCATGTACTCGATTGTTGTTAACATGATTACAGAAGAAGAACACGTTGAAAAGTGAAACATATCCATACCTGTCGGCCTCCAACTAAATCATAGTGAGCGTAATGCGGCCCTCCAGCTTCTCCGAAGACCTTGTATGTGATCAAGGCCTTGGGAAAGAGCTTCACAGTTTCTGGTTAGTTCAAATGAGTTTCAATTAGATTGAAGCTTTAAACTTACTAGAGCAGCTGACCACTGCTGGCCTGTCCAAACTGCACGGAAATCAACATTGTAGGCTTCCAATGTTCTTTCTTTCAGTTTCTATTGCACGCACATTTTTACTTACCCAAAACAGCGTCCGGAGGACATATGCGATCACTGTTTCCTGCTAATGCTAAGACAGGAACATTACTCTTATGCAAATGACCTTTATAGCTGAAAGTACCATCTCTATTGCTTATGCCACCCCGAAATGCGGTTGTTAGTTGCAAGAGAACTTTAGCGGGTATCACACCTGAAAGTTATATGACAATTACTTTCAGTAGATGTAAAGCAACTCATTGATACCAATTAAGCTAGTTATTGACTTATTGTGATAGACCCACTCGCACATGAAAGAGAGATTAAGCTCATCAGGTGATCGGACACCAAGAGAATGTTGTACTTACAGAAGCTGTTCAAGATGAGCTTTTCCAACAACTCTGGGTGCATCATATTCTCCGCAGATATAAAATTATAAAGCCAAGATGTGGCATATGGAGCACGGGATGATATGGGATATGTTGCTGCTAGAAAGGCGCCCAATGGAATAACAGGAATATTCAGAGTTTGAGCTGGATCAGCCTACGAAACAAACTCATCAATATTAGCTATCACATACAAATCTATGGAGCGCCTTATAATCTTCAATTGGCGCCTATGAAAGTTGCCCAAGTCATACTTAAATGTATGAGAGATTTAATCAGCTTACAAAAGGTAATAGCAATTTAAGCGTTGACTCAGAATTTGAATAGTCAAGTGAAGATGCCAAAGTAACTACAGCTGCCAATCCAGGGTCCTTTCCCTCAGAACCTGCCGAAAAGCACATCCGTTAGATAGCTAAAATAAACTACAGAGATGAAAGGCAAAGAAAGGTATATATGTAGGAAATATGTGGTGGCTTCTCACCATATCTTGACAGCATTGAATATAACAAAATCCCACCCATAGAATGTCCGATTGCCAAAATCTTACCATCCTTTGGCAGAGTTTGTGCCTTCACATACTCCATCTATGTCAGTAAGGATGTCAACAATTACATCTTGACAACTGCAAATATAGAATGGGACAAACAAACTGCTGGAAGAATCGAGAGAAAATGTCACCTCACCGCAACTGGTAGATCTTCTTCTAGGTAATGATCGAAGTCCCAGTTGTACTTCACCATTGATTCAAGCTGCTTTGGGAGTTCATCCAAGGTAAAAAATGCATGATGATGCAAATTAAAATATTTAGAGGAAACATATTGTCGGGCATCGTCCATAATTCTGATGAGCCTATCTGTTAAAGAAGCAATTTTGCTCTGAACAGCTGAGTCCCCATTTGATTCAATCATGTGCAAAAGCTTTCCTTGCGGCTTATGTAACATTTTGAAAACTTTATCTTCTTCATAAAGCCTTGATATCCATTCAAATAACCTTGTAACCCCGGTCTTTGACTGAACGCCTCTCAGGAACTCAGATAACCAATTAGATAGGACCATATAAATCTCAGAAAACCTTCTTGGCAATCTTGTTTTGCCCCATTTCATCCTTACCACTTGCAGCTTTCTTTGAACAGCTGAGACTTTCGACTGACTGATACCCGTTTTCTTAGTTGCTGAAACAGCCTCCATCTCTTGGGACCTCTTACTAGCAGATTGCTCAATGCATTCAGATTTCTGCTCATGAATGCTCAAGCCAGTACCTCGAACCTCAAGGATCCATGTGTCAAATCCTTTCCGAGACATATATCGAGCAAATGAAGACTGAATACCATTTATTAGAGACACATCAAGAATTAGAGAGCATAAAAAATGATGAAACCCTAAACTGTTATGTACTGAGATAATGGAGAAATGAAGGATGATAAATTCGAACACCTCAGGAGAGAGATCGTATCCAATAGCATTAGTACCAACTCCAGACAGAAGCAGCAGTGGATGATTCCTTCTCGGCGCCTGAAAATTCAAAGCGGAATTCCACAAACACGATCGCTAATTCAAAAAAGAAAAAGAAAAAGGATACTAGGTGCGATGCTATTGACCTCTGCGGAAGGAGTGTAGCGCCAGAGAGCGAGCTTCCAGTGAGATCCTGGAAGAGCAACATAATGAAGCTCGTCGGCCGTACAAATAGAAGGCTTGTTGGAGACCTTTCCGGTGGTGGAAAAGGGTCTGAGAAAGTTGCAAACCGCGGATAGAAGAAGCGGGGAAGACGACGAGGTGGGGGGATGGAGGAGGGTAGCACGGACGGTGGCGGCGGAGACGAGGAATGTTCGGTACTGGACTATCGGCATGGATTCCGGGAAAGCTTCTGATCGGCGAAAATGGAGGTGGAGGTTGAGGTGGTGCAATGTATGCGTGAAGTGACACGTGGCGCAACCACATCACTTATGACTGCGTGTATGGCCTTTGCTTGAGAAATTTAGTTTAAATTTTCTCTTACTGCAGAAACGACGTCGTGCTGTAATTTCTTCCCGATGGTAAAAGTTTCAATTCGTCTCCTTTCTACAATTCTAGGGTTTCTATTCGTGTAAATTGCGATTGATCGAGTTTCGATACCGATGCAGTCTGACGACGAATTCGAGCCGTTGTTTGATTACCATCGAGTTCAGCCTTCCAATTTCATCTCTCTCGACGACGACGGTGAGGGTTTCTCTGAATTTAAATTGAGAGTGTTGTTGAATTGAGTTTTGTTGAGTTTATATTGTTTTTGTATGCTGTGTGCGGAACAGATGATGATCTTAGGCCGGCTGTGAAGTCTAAGAAGCAGAAGACCAGTGTGGTATACATGTGGTTTCATTTTTAGAATTGTGTTTGTGTGCAGGCTAATTGATTGTCAGTGAGTTGAGTAATTGAGTTTGTATTTGAATTTGCTGTTTTGGTAATTTAATTAGGTTGAGAAAGTGGACAAGGACAAGCTTGTGGTTATTGATTGCGAGGAGGAGGAGGATGTAGAAGATTGGTTACCGCCACCTCCGGATGTCCCTGCTGACTTGCTTAAGCTTGGCGAGGATTCTACAATTAAGAAGTTGCGGTATGCATGACATTTATCTTTCAGCTTTTTTCGGATGTATAAAATCGATCCTGTTATAAACTCAGTGATGGACGCATGCTTATTATGGAGCTAATCAGAGTCTGAAACTCGCTAGCTTTTTTAAATTTAAAGTGAAGTCATTTTGGAAATGGAGTTGTAAGGTGGAGATTCGGGAAAAATGCACCAAAGGCCAAGACCATCACATTTGTTTAATTTTAGCTCGCCCAACATACATGACTTGTTATTTGCTTGCACCATGACTCTGCTTTTTCATATGTATCTTCCTATTCCTCATACAATAAGTATTTTTTGGCGATTCATGTTTAAGATTGCAGAGGCAGGAACTGGTTTCAACAATCACTCTAGATATGGATGTAGAGGACTCTGCCAGAGAGGAAACTAGTAATGCCTTACACTCTGCCCTGGAAGAAGCAGCAGAAGTACTGGAAAAGCCGCCTTCCGAAAGAGCGAAATTAGTTATTTCCATCCAAGATAAAAATGGTGTTAATCAGTTTCGCATATATATGGTACATTACTATGATATTCTGGAAATCATATTTTCTAACTACTAACTGTATCCATTAGCCCGTAATGTAAATTCTATGATGTATATCATTTATTCACGAGTTGATTGGCTTTGTTTCTAAGTTTTTTTTTTTTTTTTTTTTTTTCCTATTCTGCATGTTTTTCTGGTTTTGCAGTTCTCTCTATGATTTCAGTTTGAGAAATCAATCTTCGAGTTGGTTGAGCTTTAGCAAATACTCAATTAAAAAATTGTTTCTAATGACTCACTGTATATATATTTTAAGAAATTGTTACCTCATTTTTTATATTAGTCATTCTTTATCAAATAGCAAATAGCTTTAGTCATTTTTGTATTAGTCTTACGGAAATAGCCAACGAGTAGAAATATGTGTTACCTCTGAGTACGCTGATGTCATTTTTGGATAATATGTTAATAAATTAAAAAAGAATTGGCTTATCAGACAGACATAGCTGACACAAAAATCTGGGTCTCAATGTTATGAAGGATAAACATGCTTGTTCAGCAGTGAGTTTTCTGCAAAAGCATTTTGTTAGACAGTGGTGTCCGATTGCAACTTAGAGCAAGCTTAACCATTGCAAATAGTTGGTTATGATATGGGATTTTCTGATCGGCGTGTTCCTCACACATTATTGATCTTCAGATACACACACTTTTTGGGTATTCACTTACTCTTTTATCCATGTAATGGTGTTTATGTTCTTCTTTATACTTCTCTTAAATATTCAACAACTTTGAATGAACCTAAAGCTCATAATATATTAATATTCTGGATGTACTTATGTGATAATTTTTCATTTCAGGATGAAAAACTTGAGCGGCTCTTCAATAATTACGCAGCTAAATTTAAGCTCAATGCACAAAACTTGGTCTTTTGCTTTGACGGGGATAAAGTTAATCCTTCAGCGACTCCAGAATCTCTCGGCATGGAAGATGATGATATTATTGAAGTCCATGTGAAGTCTTAGCTAATACAGGTATAATAACTTTCATTATGCATTTGGATTAGTATTTAAGCCTGAAAGGTTATTATCAGAATACTACATTTTGGCTCTAAGACGGGACCAAGTTACTTGCTTACATTTGTGAAATAATCGTTGCATATAAGTTGGACACCCCCACTGCTTGCAAACTTAAATTTAAGGCGTGCTTTACATTATGTACTAGTAGACTAGTATGCTAGTGTTGGGGTTGATGCAAATGGAAATTACTAAACACCGGTTACTGCATATACTTCTCGCATGAGTTGGAATGCATTTCAGAAAGATAATGTAAGCAGTAGCTAGTTGGACTGAGTCTTAGTAGTGTTTGATATTGTTTTGCCAAACATTGGCCTGGAATTGATTTTTGATTCCTCAGACTATGGTGTGACAGTGAAGCATAAAATTTGCTTTACTCACCACGTAATATTTGTAGACAGTTGGCTTTGGGCCAACTGTCTACAGTCCTCATGCTTTTAGCTCAATTAAAAGGCTGAATGAAATTACCTGTCTCCTTCATTGGTTGATTTTAAGATTGCTCAAAATCGATGTCTGGATAGAATCAGTAGAAATTTTCTGGGTGGTATCCATGAGCAGTATGCCAGCTAATGGTGTATCAAAGTCTTCTTTTTGTTGTTTTATTTTTGTTGAGTGTAGTTTGTGGGTCTGACAAACTAAAATGAAACACACGAGGTTCTAATGGTTTTGTTGTATTTTGATACGTATGATTGTATCATTTTTTTCTCTTATTTTTTTCGTTTCTATCAGACTCATTATTTTTCTTTGTAGGTAAGGTATTATACAAGGTCTCTACAAGCCACTTTTGGCAAATGTAACATCTTTGTAGTTTGCTGGGTACAATGATTTACAAGATTAGGGAATGAAACTCAGAATTTTTTCGGTGAAAATCACCTTTGATTGCTTCATAAGAAATGACTAAAATTATTGCAAAAAGAATGAAATGTGCAAGAGACCGTCAGAGCTTCTAAACAGGGGTTCTTTCCATTAGTTCGCATCAAGTACAAAGTCTTCATTGTATCTATTTTAATGTATAGCTATTTTCACGACAACAATATGCTCTGTTTTAGGAGATTGTATGATATTGAGAGTAGTTCACACAATCTGTAACGTATCTTGAGGGAGGCTACTGGTCCTAAATAACTCTTACCGTGTTAAGCTTGACCTGATGAAAACCAGTTAACTGTAATGAAAAAAACTCTATCAGTGTCCTGAGAAAATGAGCAGTCGTTGGCTCATTATTATTCCAGTGAGGGTAGCAGGGGCTAAAGTGGCCTCCTAAAAGACTACAACCCAAACCTGGTTAACTGGGAACCGTTTCAATGTGATTCTGCCCAGCATAACTTGTTGTACCAACATAGAGCGCAAACATGCCGTTTCTGTACATGTATCACATCTTCACTTGATTTCTTAAAGTCTAGCTCTAGGAGGCTTAATATCAAGCGACCGGTTGTTTATCAGTCAGTATGTGTTCCTGAGAAGTTTATACGAAACATATTAATAACTACACTGGCCAGATTAACATCTTATCATTTGATTTACCTTCATGGCGGCAGCAACTGATAAGTGTAAGCGCTCTGTCTTCTCAGCTTGGCACTGTCCACACCATCCCCAAAATTCTTTCTTGTAATTTTTCATCTCTCTAAAGGTAGAACTGTTCCATGAGAACACTCTTAAAGTTACCCATACGCCGTATCAATGAAGTTTAATCATAATTGGGAAAAAAATGAACCAAAAGAGAAAACAATCAAGAAACTTGATCATAAAGTTAACAAAGGATACATTCTTGTGACACTTATTGATGTAAAAGAAACTGCAGCAAAATATGCTCATTGTGGGTTCAGGCATTGAGTTTAGATCAGGCGATCATGATATTCAACATTTGAATGATAGGAGGAATATTAGTACAGCCAGGGAAGCTGGAGTTTTCTATTGTCTTCTAGTATGCCGACCACAGAATGAACATGCACTGGGATATGATATCCTAGTATCTAGCATGCATCATGCAAGTGTATTTAAATCTTTGATCCTTTGTAAAACATTAATCATAGACAAAAAAAAGGAACAAGCAAACCAGCATTGCTTTCGGTTATATTTTTCAAACTAGTACAGTTAAACTAAATGTCAAATGAAAATTAAGGTAAAAGATATATGTGGAAAATAGAGTAAAAATCAAAACAGCAGTTTTACCTTCTACACCACAATACAAAGTTACTTTTGTAGCCAGAATTAATTCTTTGTGCTCCATGCCTATGGCAGCCACGGTGGAGGACAGCAGATCCAGGCCCTAGATGAACAGATGCACTTGCCTGTTAAATTTGATATTTCATCATTAGAAGTTTCATATTGGTGGGCTTCAACACATGCATGACAATCTAAACTACAAAATCATACATTTAAAACGATACTATGGGAAAATATTTCAATATACAGACTACGTAAGTTTTAATATTAAGTATTTGCTATGGAAACACCATATGTCATACCTTATAACTCTACAGAAGAAAATACTACCAACCAGTGACATTGCATGAATATATTGTAAGTGCAAATGATGGTTGCAAGAAGCATGATCGTAACAATAGCAATAGAGAATTACGTCTCTTTGAAAACCAAACTAGTTTGAAAAACTTGAGGTGTTTGAAGTAGGAATATGACAAGCAACGAGCTAGACACCTTTTAATAAAAGAATGCTTTCAAATCTATTGCTGATACCTCTGACAGAGTATTCGAATCTAAATGTTGGTCACAACGAATCCCTTGAAAAGACAAGTTCCCACCAGTAAACTCATCTCCCAAGCAGACATTTAAGGTAACTTCTGAATCATCAACAGAAACCCCTGAAAAACACACGTGATGAATACTTTTTTTAAATACATAATAAAAGAAACAGGAAGAGATGTGCTGGAAAAGATAAACAAGGAACATTGTTCTTAATATAGTTCTCATGTAGTGAAAAACATTGTATAATAAGCACGTTTTCTTCGAATCTATAAGAATTAAATGAACAACTGGAAACAATATGCATATTATTGATCTACCATCGTAAACTAAATCTACAAAGATCGACTGCATGTCATAATAAATTAAATGTGGACTACCTACCACCGTGGGCATCAATATCAGGTCCATATTCTGCAATAAATCCATGATTTGAATCCAATGTGTCCCCTCCAACATCAGAATAAAATACTGCAAAATGCAAGAATATAGTTACAAGAAGTTTCCTCCTTGACCAACTTACTAGTTTACTACAATTTTTTCCTCTTGATTCTTTGAAGAGAGAAAACACACTTTCAGATACTGGGCGTATGTTGTCCATCAATCTGTCAAGCATAAACCCAAGCCCAAAGTCTTTAAGAGCAACACCGCATTTAACCATAGTGTTTGGTTGCATAATTCTAATTCTTGTAGCATGAACCCACTTTTTGACATTTTCAACCTAATGAAAAAGAACCAAACAATAAAAAGAAGCTGATGTTACTAGCAGAAATAATTTAAGTAACATTGAATTGATACCTCAGATAAGAGCAATTCACAAAACTGAGGCTGAAATATTTCGAATGTAAACACTCCAGGAGAAGGTTCTGCCATTACACTTCTGTAGCCTGCTTCTGAATCTTCATTAACAGCTTTCAGAAACCTTGGTGTAAAATACTTTTCAATATCCACAGTGTATAATTCACTGTGTAGAGGCTGCATGAAAATAAGAAAACATATTTAGAAAGCAGACAACAGTATCGCAGAATTCAAAAAAAAGGAAGCAAGTAAAAACGAAAAAAAAAATGATATGGGTGACAAATAGGCATCTAAGGTCAACTTCAATTAATAGGTATCCAAACAAAACTCCCCAAAACATAGGCAATATCTTCGAGCATTTGGGTTCAACAGCTTAGAGATCACTCATCAGCAACAAAATATAGGGCATATTGCTAGGGGCCAGTTTAAATAAACTTTTTGCAGCTCCAAATACAAAATTCATTCCCAGTTCGAACCAATGCATCTACAACATTATCAGCAGTTGCAACTGGCGATTCAAAAAAATTGTCTACAATATTCAATGTACCAGAGAGCAAACTAATGACGTCTTACTAGTCATAACTGTGTGTATAGTGCATCAGATACTGGCTGTGTACGAAAGTTACCTGATAATGTGATATGATCTTCTCCCTGTAATTTTCGAGCTCTGAGATCTGTTTCAGAAATCCATCAGAAAAAAGATAAATTACATATAAGCAGCTTAAGACCCGCAAGAGTTTCAAATAAGAGCATGTTCTATGCCTCTAAGCCATTTTTTTAGTTTGGCAAAATTAGAAGTTACCATCAAATAAGGAAATCAAATTCCTTGCCTGCACAGCCATTCAAGAACTTCTCCAAGACTAAAATAATACTCCCTAAAAGAGATAATCTACAACACTCAGCATGTCAATTACATACACCCGCCGATTACCAACCATGAACCAATCAAGCATCAAATGTGTCTCCAACACAAAGCACAAAAATCCAAACATATAGGATCTGACATCCAGAATCCCAGCATTCAGAATATCACAATAAACCAATAATAAGAAAAGTCGATACCCTACCCTTTTCCATTGGCCGGCTGACAAATAACGATCGGCAATATCCTTCATGAAATTAAACTTAGCATCACGCGGTAAATTCAACATATGCGGCGGAAGGTGGTTCTCCATCTTACTGAACAGCTCAGGACTGAAATCTTCTTCAAAACCCTCGTAGCTTTGAGGCCTGTGGTTCTCATTCGGATTCAGATGAAGCCTGTTATTCGAGTACACAGGCGCCCCGCGCACTACATTCCGGTTGACCTCGTTGGACGCCTGGCCGGGCTGAGCTCGTCTTCGTTGCTCCGGCGAGCCTTCCGTCGACATTACTGTTGCGACTCAGTTTTTGAAAATTAGGGTTTTTCTATTTTCTGCATTATTTTTATTTATTTTTTGGATACAAATAAAAATGAGAACTAATAATCCCATTAGTTTTATATAAAAATGTGATCCCATCATCAATAATTTTTTGAGATTTTTTTAAAAAAAATGTCCTACTGTCAAACTTTGTTTTCAATTTGTCCTAACAAAAATATTTCAGATTTGTTCTATTTTTTACGAAGTTGATTTTATTAAGTTCTATTTGTTTAGAAAACAGTCAATGTGACTTGTTAAGTCTGATTTGCGAATTCGATCCACAACGTCTATTTTCTTAACACAGCGGACTTATTAAGTTCGCTCTAATTAGAAAATAGAAACAAATCGATCTGAAATGTTTTCATGAGACACCGCATATCTGAAAACAAATTTAGCCAGGGGCATTTCTAAAAAAAATTCACTCTTTATCATTTCATTTTGACAAAACAGCGATTTCGATTTCGGAATATCCGAAACTCGTTATCCTCGATTCTCTCTCCCGATCCCAATCAGACAGCGCACCATATCGATTCAACAATCTCTCTCGGGAGCCGTAAGCAATTCGACCCTTGCGTATCCATCTTCCACCCGATTCTTCAGTATGCTTCGCTACTCGATTTCCCATTCTTCGCCATGTCGATTTTTAGGTTACCGATCGCTTCATGTCTGACCTGTCGTTACTAGGGTTTTGAGTTCATTACCTTGCCAATATTTTCATGCTTCGGAAAATTGAGTGCTGTAGCAGATTAGCAGAGGATTGATTAATGCTCAGACATTGAGATAGATTTTCTTCCATTTAAAACATAGGATTTTCTTTCAGCTAGTATTGATTTGTTTGGTAGATTTGATATGTTTGGATTCTGCTGTGTGGGTTGAGAAATGTATAGTTTGCGGATTTGTTTGTGGTAGATTGCAAGTTATATCCAAACCCTAAATCCTCTCGTTCTTGCAGGATTATTACCATCGTGATTCAGTTGGTTTACTTTTACTCTTCCGATATCCAATATGAAGTATTTAGAGTACACGCCTCTAGAACGGTAATAATTACAGTATGGGTAAAAGAGAACAGACTGATGCGGATTATTATAAGATATTGATGTGGTATCGGAGATAAACTATCGATAACCAAACATTTGTGGTGTTTCAGGATAAGTGATTTCTTGAGTCGTCTCAACTTGGGACAGTGCATTATGGAAAGCCGCCTTGAAGCATATTCATGTAAGCTGGTCTATCTTCTGAAAATTAAAGTTGTCGGACACCTCAAACATGACAATAGTTATTTTATGTTCGTTTTATGTGTGTCATATCAGGTAAACATACGGGCATTGATAAAAAATTGTCTCTCAGTTTGGAAAATGAGGTAATAACTGAAAGGCTATTGACCGTTTATACATGTGATGCCGTTCTCCTTTACTTCTATTTAGAATTTGGTTACTCAGTATTTGCGAGTCAGTGACTTTGACTTAGCGTGCAACCAAAATCAATGTTTACTTGTTCTCAACTACGCTTGCTTGCATTCCGCGTATCTTTAAGACTTTCCTGAGCTGAAGTTGGCATCCATTTCTTCTAGATTCTCGATATCCTTGGAAAATCCTCTGAAAGCGACACTCCGTCTCCGGCTGATTCCTTTTTATGCAGATCTAGGTTGCCTTTTTTATCAATGTTGCCTAGGTTTTGATTTGATATTACCAATATCTTTTTTCCATATGAAAGGACTGACATTTGTGTTCCAGCCGAAGAACATTGGTTTACTTGGTACTCACTCTGAATCATATGTATCCGGACTATGACTTCAGGTACTCTACGTTTTTTATTAGTAAAACAGCTTACTGCTTAACAATAGTAATAAAGGAGGATTATGGGTAATGTCATGGTCAGCTTACTTGGCGACATGGCACCCCGCTTTATAATCCTCCTCAAAATTGCATTGGGAGTGGTGTCAAAGGGTTCGACAGACAGTTACAGTTAACTGTTGCTCTTACAAGAGCTGAGAGTTCAATTCTCTCCATTTCCCAGAGTTAATTTAGATCATTTCCATCTAAATTTGATAGTGGATGATTACGTCACTTCGGTGCTTTCTATTATTTTCACAACACTGGCAATATCTTTTTAATTTACTAGCGCTGTGCAAGCTCACCAGTATTTCACAGAGGAGTCGTGGGACAGTTTCAAACATACAGTTGATACCTACTTGGTTGATGTGCATAAGGTACTGCTGCCTCCCCTCTTCCAAGAGTGGAGGATTGTCGTGGCGACGCCATCTTTTTTGGCTTGTCTCTTTAATTCAGACATACATTTTCTATCGTAACTTGTATGCAATATCTTGGGTAGCGACAGGCTCCATTTTCTCAAGATATGTTCATCTGCTCAATAAATACTCTTCTTATTTAAAAAAGTAGTAGACTTTTCGATCCTAGGAATGGAGCGAGGAGGCTGGGTGCTCTCTGATTGAAGCCTTGCAGGAAGCTCTTGATGAGGTACAATAAACTTGAAAACTAAATTAAGATTATCTATGAGGCTGCGTTAACTTTCTCTTCGTGCAGGTGATCAAGTTATCAGAGTGTGAAATTTACAGTTACAGTCCAACTGCTGATGCTGACCCCCTAATAGAAAAAGGATCAATGTAATCCTGCTTCGGCTTTTAACTACATGGATTTCATTGTCACCCATTACTCAATGCTACTAACTCTATTGCTTGCTCAGATGGTCATTCAACTTTTTCTTTTACAATAAACGGTTAAAGCGTGTTGTAGGCTTCCGTTGCAGCTCTCTGAGGTTGGCCTTCGTCTTTATAACTTATCTCCTTTAATCAGTGTGCATACCAATCTCCTTTGTGACACTACCCTACTCACTGTATTCGTGCAGCAACTTGCTGAATGATGGGTTCCCAGAGGAAGAGGTGGGATTTGAGGGCGATGGAGAAATATTCGATACCATGGATATATGAGTACACTCTGCCCTGTTGTACTGTAAATCTTGAGGATGTCCCCAGCAGATGTCAATATGTAGTATTGTATGTATCCGAAAGCAAGGATATATGCTATCTTCCTTGTTACCTGTAAGTAGTTCAACTTGCCAGTTGAGAGGTTTCTTTTCCTGTCAGCCAAACTTCGGCGAGAAGAGTAATAATATCTCGGCCTGAAACCTTGAAAGTTACATCTTTGCTTGGTATATTCTTAGTAACAATTTTACTACAAGAGCTAAGTAAGGGTGTGAAGCAGCGCTATCCAGCATCATGTTTTTTCCATGGACAGTGCAGTTTGATTCATTCTTGCATCTCCATCATCTAGAAGATATAGCCAGGGGAAATCAGTTACTTGTGTTGAATGTTCACCAGTCCAAACAACGGATCTATGTGGATAATCAAATGTCGCCCAACAATAGTAACTTCGTCAATTTTCTCCCTTCAGCCTTATGACAAAGTTTATTCAACTCCATAACCTGTCCGGGTAAAATTCAGCAAGCAAACCACTTGGGGTCTTCGTCTATTTATTTCTATACTTGCAAGAAACTGAACACTAGCAACACAACTCCATAGGCACTGGTTGAAATAAACATAAGTGCTACTCCTTCAATAGCCAGCACGAAAACTGAATCCCCGACGAACTCGGCCATCCTGGAACAAGACAAATCCAATATACTGAAAAACCCTCTTTTTTGATTCTCTCTTTCATAAATGCTACTAGCCTGCCCTGTGTAATGCAACAGAGCTATAAAAATGTGACCAATCCTCCAGAGGGCCACAAATGACGTGAGAAGTAATTATGTACGCAAATGCTGTTTCCAAGTGATCAATCTGATTCGCAGCGCTACACAATCAAATAAGCCGCAGGCCTCTGATGCAGCAGCAGTGTCAAGATTCAACTAGCTTGCTAGCTAATACTCATAAATACCACAAACAATAACAAAGCACACAACAAACATTCACCAGCTGACTTGAGCAAATCTTCACCACTCATAGTCAGAACAGTAAACCCTAACCTTCAAGATGTCGTCATTCACTAATCTTTGATCGCTCGACCGGCACTTTCGTCTTCAGCCACACTCTCCTTACAGCCAGACGCCGAATTAGACGCTTCCGGAGACGGATCGGTTAGAGATTCCGGATCAGAGATCGGATCGGCGCCGTGATGAATTTCGAAACGCGATCCGACGGCGGCGGCGGCTTTGAGGAAAGCTTCTCTAATGGAATCTGGAGGAAGAGCGCAGTCTTCGAGACCAGCGTCTTCGAGGCGCGGCGGCCGGATTTCCTCCAGCGAAGGATTTTGGTCTGCCGGAAACTCCATCGATTGACTTGGTGACCACCGAAAAAAATTCCACTACATAAAGTACCTTTTTTTTAAATAAAAAAACTTTATTTTTTTATATTCTATCCTAAATTTACACTCTCTGAGTTATTTAATGGACCATTACATAAAGTTATCTTTTATTTCGCAGAAGACACTAATTTTTATTAAGAAATGATTTCGCTTAGTTCCGTCTTTCCTTTTTGGCTTTGAACGCTCATTTATAACTGTCTCTTTTTGAGTTATAAGAATGAATATATACTGCATAAACTTATCCGACCGTTCTTATATAACTTAAATTCAGATATTTTAAAAGTATAATTTTGAAATTTCATACTAATCATAAGCATCCAAAAAATATTCATGCAAACCTCCAAAATAAAACATCGTAGAAACAGCCAAAAGTCATAACATGTTCATTGGTACATAATTTTTCATCCCTCATTCCAAATGTTAGGATTTGCAAAACTTGCCTCATCACTTGCCGCATTAGCTCCCTGACCCAATCCTTGATGCAATTGCTCTTTCAAAGCTCGAATCCTCTCTCAACCCGCTTGCATCTTAACACTTGGCTATATATTTTTTTTCCGCAATTTCCTCTATTTTTTTGGAGCTATTCTTGCAATTTAAGGTATGTTTGAACCTTTTACTTCGTCCATCCCTCGGGAGTTGAGGACTTCTGATTGAATTGTCAACGTGGCTGATTTGTGCCACGTTGCGTTCGCCCATGACTTCATATCTCCATTTATGTGGATGGATTGTATTTATACGTTCATTTAATTATCTTCACTTAAACATTTTAATATATTTGTATATCATCACTTGGTTGGTGCAATTTTATATCACTTGGTTGGGGCTATTTGAATTATGTTAAATCGTAGGAGCTTGAGGGTGCTTGAATGTCCTTGGCAAGATGATAAAAAAGTTCGATTCTAAAGGCATAGGTTACTCTAGATAGCTTGTAGATCTGTTTTGATAAGAAATGCGGTGAAAAACATTAATTGAACGATGGTTGATGATGTAGTTTTGTACATTTTTGTCATAAATTTATATATATTTAATAAACCAACGTAATTTTATGTGAACTCTATAAATTTTTATTTGAAACTAATTGGCTGTGAACTTGAACGTGAGAATCACGTGCCGCCCCTCGGACAACAAAAGTTTCTGAAAATGTAGAAAAAAATTTAGATGTGTTGTATACCAAAACAAATTTTACAAATACGTCGTCCGTAAATAAGCTTTCACGAATGTTCTGTTTCTTAATCTTTCCGGCAATGTTATTGCCGGTTTGTTGCATTTTTGTGTTGCCGGTCATCAGAAAACTGCCGAGGTGGCAAATATCATACACCTCGACTGCCACGTAACACCAGGCTATATCGTTGCCGGTATCTTTAAGAAACCGGCAACAACATTGCCGGTATCATCTGGAAAAAACAGATCTGCGATTTCCTTCTCTTCTCCATCTCGAATTGTATCCGCTCGAGTACTTCTCTCCCTCCGCCTGGCGATACATGTGTAATTCCACGCTGCAAAGTATGTCTCTAAGGTGTAGTGATAATCGACAAACTGGGTATACTGGAAGGTATGGCTGCATGGGTAGTGGAAAGCCTCCCATTTACTGCACGTGCACGTACCTTCGGATAACTTAACTTCATGTATATTTCGTCTCCTTGCAGCGGTAACCTGATAGACTCCTCTTGCCCCATCAAACACCTACACTCGATGATAGTCCGCATTCTCTCGAATTTCTCTCATCTTAAGATCTATCTTGGGAGGGAACATCCCAACGCAAGTCTGATAGGTATCACGTCGCTTGCAAAAATAGGTGTTGGACTGAATGAAAGTGAATTGGAGTAGAGCACAGATTGGTAGGTCTTGAGCACCTTTCAAAATTTTATTAAAGCATTCGCTGGCGTTCGTCGTCATACAATATGTCCTTCAATTCCTTATACTCATTGGCAAATTTCATTTTTTGTCTTTGGTGTGCCGCGTGCCCCATTTTTTTATTCGGCGCAGAATCCTTCACCTTCATGTTGAAATTGCTCTGCAAGTGTCTGATGCAAACACGGTGGTGAGCATGAGGAGCAATCCACTCTGGTTCCTGCATTGCATTCATAATGCCTTTGTGACGATCTGATATAACACATAACCCGTCGCGACTAGTCACCCCCTCGTGTAGGCACTTCATGAACCACTTCCAACTAGAATTATTCTCACTCTCAACTAGAGCAAATGCGAGGGGCAGGATGTGGTTATTCGCGTCCAATGACACGGCCACAAGCAGCTTTCCGTTATATTTTTCATACAAATGTGTGTCATCAATGCACAAAACGGGTCTGCAATGCGTGAAGGCCACAATAGCTAGGCCGAATGCCCAAAAAATGCGATTAATGACCATACGCACATTATTCTCATCGCGGCTGCGCTGCCACTTCACGTATGTTCCTTCGTTGCGTCTTGCAACGCTTGTAAGAAATGTGAAAGCTTTCTAAACGAGTCATCACAATCACCAAAGATGTTAAGCAAAGCTTGTTGTCTAGCCTGCCACGTCTTCAAATACTGTATTTCCAATCCGTAATCCTTAAATATTTTTGTTTTGATTTCGTCGGGTGTTAATCTCAACTGGTCACTAATCACATCGCCAATATCCATGGCGATGAAATGTCTTGTGAGGTGTACATTCTCATATGCAATAAAATCGGTGTTGCAAATATGGTTACCTAGATACTTGGTGACTTCCCAGTATTGACAATTTTTCTTCTTCATGATTCTGATCCACTCTCCCCCTTCCGACAATGAAGAATTAACAAGTGAGCGTCTGAATCTCTTGTGAAATATTCAACGCGGTTCAGAGGTACTTCTCTGCACCGCGTAGATGACATCAACTTTTGTACCGAACGTCGCTCCAACTCCAATTTTCCCATAATTGGTCTGTCTTCTACCCAGGTATTCGTCGTCAGGTTCATTCGCATATACATCAGTAAATACAGGGATATCTCATACGAGTTGCGTCTGGAAAGTTAGGATCACCCTCCATATCCATTTCCTCTAACATTTCCATCTCGTCCCTATCAAACTCATCTCGTACTGGCATGTCTAGTGATTCAAATGTGGACATAACCATAGGATCAAATTCAAGGTCCCCATTTTATTACAATGGAGGGGAAGTAGAAAATAATGAGAGGGATGAGAATGGAGTGGGGGAAGGCAAGGCACGGAGTAGCAACATTGAGAGAAGCAGAAAATAATGAGAGGGCAGGAAAGTCAAGGCACGACAGAGAGATGCAAAAGGGGAAAGCTTGTTGAATGCAAAAGAGGAACGGAGGAGAGCCATTTATGGACAATAATTCATTTTGAGACCGATAATGATATTGCCGGTCTCATAATTGACCCACATGTTTTCCACGGTCGACATGATTTGATTGTGCAATAGATTCATTATGAGATCGACAGCGTTATTGCCGGTCTCATAATGAATATGACAATTCTAATCATGGTGTACTATCGATCAACATGTTGATCAATAATAGAACCGAATGTTACTGCCGTCTCATTATTGATCAACATGTGCTTCGACAATGTCAGCCGATAGGCTTTGCCCCCTTTGACAGATTCCAAATGATACCGGTAATATTGTTGCCGATTTCTTAAAGATACCAGCAACGTTATAGTCGGGTGTTACATGACATCCAAGGTGTCTGATATTTGTCACATCGACTGTGTTCTGAGGAGACCGGCAACAGTATTATTGATTCGTTAAGAAACGCAACAAATGGGAATAACATTGTCGGAAAAATAAAAAAACGAAGCATTCGTGAAAGGTTATTTGCGGACACCTTATTTATGAAATTCATTTTCATATACGAACCCTTTTCTAAATTCTTTTAAAAAAATCTAAAAACAAAACAACAACAAAATTTCGAGAAACAAACTTCAAATTCTCCGACATCGGAAAAATTCCCAAATCAGCGCCGACAGCGGCAAAGATCAAGCCGGAAATTCCCGAGAGAGAGAGGAGAGGCGCAAGCCATGCCATCGTACAATCGGCAGCCGAGCAGCGGCCCATCAACGCCCTCGCCGCCCCAATCGCCACTCCGATCGCCGCGCTACCGCCGCTCCAAGACCGGTCGGAGCTTCCCAGGCCAACCACCTGGGCCCAAGACGCCAGCTCAGAGGATCTCGTGGTTGTTCATTTCTGTAATTCTTCGTCGGCAAGGGATTTTCCTCTTCGCGCCTCTTGTTTATATCTCGTGTATGCTCATGTACATGGGGACAGTTTCCATTGAGGATGTGCATAAAGTGAAGCACAAGCCTGCGCCTGGATCTCTTTATAGGAGTCCTCAGCTTTATGAAAAGCTTAGGCCTGAGATGGATGCTGATAATTCTTCTGCTGACGCGGTTTGTAGCCCTACTTTTTTCTGCTTGGATTTTTAAATTTAGTGATCTGATGTGATTGAAAACTTGCTGAGTGTTTGTTGCTGTCTCTGTGTGCTTGGCATTGCATGGGAGCACCTCACATTCTCTGTGGAGTAATTAGTCAATATGCTAATTTTTTTTCTGGAGAGACTGAAGGGATTTTGTTCTTGTTCATACATGATGTTTTTTGATCTTGAAACTTGGTTGGATTGGAAGGATTTCTATACAGAACATAGTTGAAGTAAAAAGTTTATTACTTGAAGGGTATGGAAAAAATTTAAGATCAGTAGGTAGTACTTGGACCAAGATAGCAGCATTGCATGTGGTTATGACATGATGGCGCTCGCAGTTGACAGAAGCTAAAGGAAATTCTGAATTGCCATCAGAAATTCAATTTGAGGTTTTTGCTGCGTATATTGATAGGTTCAAAGGCTTGTTTTGTTTTAATTGCTATCTAATAAAATTATTGAAATGAATGACCAATTTTGCAGATATCAACCATTTGGAAAAAATCATATAAAGGCGATGTGTGGTATCCATGTGTGAAGAAGTCTTCACTAGGTACTTTTTCTACTAAACCTATTTTTCATTAAAAAAATATTTTTATTGATTGAATTAGATTTGAAATTTTCTGTCACGAAAGGACTGGCCGAATCAAATGGATACATCTACATTGAGGCTAATGGCGGTCTGAATCAGCAAAGGACATCAGTAAGCTCTTTACACAAATTCATCTTTGTGTTCCGTGCATAAAGAACTAAGTTTTATGTTTTCCTCTCTCGATGAATTGTAGATATGCAATGCTGTCGCAGTTGCTGGCTATCTCAATGCAACGTTATTAATACCCAACTTCCATTTCCATAGCATCTGGAGGGATCCGAGGTTTGGGAATATATATGCATTTGTATTTTTGTTAGATTATCCTTTTCACTTTAATACAGGTAGCCTGCTTACATTAGTTTCATTGGTAATCGAGTTTGAATGAGTTCATGACTAGCAAACTTCTAGGATTTCGGGCTACATTTCCTGGCAGTTGTCATTTTATATTTACCTCTTAATTTATCACGAGCAGGGCGGAGTGTGTTTCTGCAAGTTGTTTGGAAATACTCTCTACTACTTTACTTGACAGTTGCTATACATGTGAGAGGGATAATGTCATATACTGCATTCTCTTAAATGTCTTACGTGGTTGGCTTAATTTCTTGGCAACCCATATTGGTAATCGGGTGATAATCATTTCACATGAGCTTGTTTTTTCGCTAAAATATACACATTTGTTGACTGATGGTAAGCTGAAGCATGTAGTTTATCACGTGGTAAACAATTTCAGAGATGGCTTACGAGTAGATGTACAATGTAGTGAAAAACCAAATCTAAAAAGACCTTTTAGGAATAAACCATCCCTCGAGAGTCGAGGCTTATAATGTTATTATCATCTGTAGTTGGTTCGTGCAAACATTTTGGCCATTTTGTTTGCACAATGGAACGTGTGATGATAATGCTAACCCTGCTCCAATGCTTTTATGTAAATCTAGATTAGAAGTTGTGTGTTTTTCCATGTACAAGTTTGGAGTTGTATTGGTTGATGACATTTGTTCAGAAGAATATTCCTGAAGTTTATTAGTGTAAGATGTTTCTGAATATGGCATTTCTCTGTCATCAGTGTACCATCTACTAGCAGTCATATTTTGTCTTGTTTCTTATTGCTCATGTGTACATGTTTATAGTATTTCTCTAAATACCCACTCTGTCTCTCTGCAGCAAATTTAGTGACATTTATGATGAAGAATTTTTCATCGAGGCGCTGAAGCATGATGTGAGAGTCGTCGATCAGATTCCTCAATATTTGATGGAACGATTTGATCACAACATGACCAACGTCTACAACTTCAAGATAAAAGCCTGGTCATCGATTCAATACTACAAAGACCATGTGTTGCCAAAATTGTTAGAAGAAAAGTAAGTTGGAATTTTTTGCATTTTCTAACTTTCATAGTTGCTTGTTTTGCTTCATGTTTCTTCTCTTCTTTTAAATAATGTGGGTTAATTTTTTTATTTCTGTAATCACAGTATAGAAGTAGTTTTGTACTTTGTTGATATATGTATATTTCAACACCATCTGAACTGTTAGAATCTTACATCAAATTCAAAGATTGATTTACTAATACGACACGCAATAATTGGGTGTACATTTAAAACTGCATGCTGTACTACAAACTCATTATATTTGGTGGCTCCATTTTTTCCCTTTGTTTGTACATCTGCTGATGGCTCATTCAGTCTAGTAGTTTTATACTTTTCGTTAATTTATTCAAGGGTCATAAGGATCTCTCCTTTTGCCAACCGTTTGTCATTCGATGCTCCTCCAGCTGTTCAGCGGCTTCGATGCTTGGCAAACTACGAAACCTTAAGGTTCGCAAATCCAATTTTATCTCTAGGAGAAAATTTGGTTGCCAGAATGAAAGCACTCAGTGCAAACAATAGTGGGAAATATATTTCTGTGCATCTTCGGTTTGAGGAGGTTAGTCATCGCAGTAATTCATCCAACATATTTGTGGGCTGTTTATTGTGTTTTCTTATCAATGAGTACCTATCATATGAATTTTACTAGTTAAGCCATCGTGCAGGATATGGTCGCTTTTTCATGTTGTGTATACGATGGCGGGGAGCACGAAAAACAAGATATGGATATCGCAAGAGAAAAAGGTTGGAAAGGGAAGTTCACCAAACGAGGCCGTGTGATACGCCCTGGAGCAATAAGAATAAATGGAAAGTGCCCACTTACTCCTTTGGAGGTATTAACCTATCATTTTATGTTTCAGTGGACTATCAAAATAAAAGCCGGAGCTCGAACAATATTGCTTACTAAGCTGCAATCTATGACAAGATATCATTGTTTATTGAAATAGATATATTCACTATTTGGAAATCAAGAGTTCTATTAATATATTTTTCAGAGCACCATCTAATAAAATATGAATCTCTTATCCTCACATCCGAAAGTTAAACACTGATCCTAATATATTTTAGTGTTTCATCAGGTTGGCTTGATGCTCAGGGGAATGGGATTTGATAAAACCACTTCTATCTACTTGGCTTCTGGAAAAATCTACAATTCCGAGAAAAACATGGCTCCGTTGTTTGAGATGTTCCCTCTCTTGCAGACCAAAGAAATGTTGGCCTCTGAAGAAGAACTCAATCCATACAGGGTTTGGCTACTTTTTACGCATTTCATGTTATTTTCCTGGCCAATTATACGTATCATGCCTCTGACATCCATTATTGATTCTAGAACTTTTCTTCCCGGATGGCTGCAATTGACTACACAGTGTGTCTACACAGCGAAGTTTTTGTTACAACTCAAGGTGGAAACTTCCCTCATTTTCTCATGGGTCATAGGAGATACTTGTATGGTGGACATTCTCAGACAATAAGGCCGGACAAACGGAAGTTAGCTTTACTGTTTGATAATCCCAACATCGGGTAGGAGCCTGAAACTACTACATCTCATACACATCCATGGCATACTCTTAGTAACTAAATTTTTGGACCACATTCTGAAAGCTGGCTCATTGAGAATAATAATTAAACTTAGTAAAATTCATGAACAAATGAAACTGTAAGATGTATAACTACGGCCTCGAAATTGTGTTTGCTTTCTTTTCGGAGACAAGTGACTGGAACTGCTGGCTTTCTTTGTTTGTTCCTGCAGGTGGAAAAGCTTCAAGCGGCAAATGCTAAACATGAGATCTCACAGCGACTCAAAGGGATTTGAGATGAAAAGACCAGCCGATTCAATATATTCCTTTCCCTGTCCGGACTGCATGTGTCTAGCAAACAAGACAGAAGGCACCAAGTTCATTTCTTAGGAGTCCCATTCATACATTCATTCAATATTTTTTGACGTTCCCAACAGCAAGAGGGAAAAAGATGAATCGTTGGCATCTCAAGTCTCAACTACTTGTGGACAAAAGGCTCTTCCAAAAAGCCATCTTAATTGGAAGAGCAGATGAGATGTAGTAAATACAGATATCTGCCAGGTCTAACATTGCTGCAGCTGCTGTGTATATCACTAACAGGTACGTCGCATTTTGTTGTTCCACGCCATGTCTCTGAGAGTAAACTTGATGTCTTCTCGGCTTCCATCATTGCTTTCCCAATCACACACCATTTCTCTGCAATTTCAGCAACTTGGCTAGACTTTAGTGCCTCTCTGTGTATCATTTTAAATTCCTTGGACAGATTTTTTTTTACTCCTTGGACAGATTTTTTGCCATGGATTTTTTTGTTTCTTCATGAATCATTTGTACTGTAGAACTCTGTAACATTTGCTGTTAAATAGAATTCCAAGGACATATTTCCTGAGACTTTGAATCACACATAAATGTATTACAATGTTCTATATTCACTACTCAACAACTGAAGTTGAGCATACATAATCGATTTATATACAGTTATACACATAAACTACTCGAGAAGCTTATTCATCGTCCCAACGCCAATAGCTGCAGCAAGATGCCAACCAGCATGCAGAAAAGGCGTGTTGGGATAGACATCGTCAGCGATGAAAAGGGCCCCGCCTAATACGGATGATAAGGTATGCAGGTTGTGGGCTGTCCTCAAATCTGGATCTTTAACTACTCTTTTGGCAAAAGCTAGCTGGAAATATTACAGGAAAAAACCAAAATGAGAAAGTAAATAAACAAAAAATGTTCAGAATAGAAGTACTGGCTACATGTTTTCTGGAAGGCTACATGTAAAATATGCATCGGATAATTAAGCACAATAGGACCACTATGCTCAACATGGAGCCATTACCTCCATCATTCCGGTGTGAACTGCGGTGACCATAAGAGGCTGAACAGGGAGAGCTAGAGCAGATGCCAGCATTAGTAGCTTAGGGTTTTCATTTCTTAGCGCTCTTGACAAACACTGCAAGAAGAGAAATGTAGAGAATTGAGTCATGACGGTTCTGTACAAACGCAAGCTCAAACTAGAGACGATTTAAACACCAATTCAGATTTCGAGGATTTGTAGAACACCAAAAAAAAGCGTGTTCAACTTGTCAACGATGAGAGTAACCACTTACAAGTTATGGGTCATATCGCCGGAAAATGGGCAGGATTACTATGCTGACTATTCATGTGTGTACTTGTGTGGTAAATAAAAGGTTACTTCATATCAATTTTTATCACTGATTTAACGCATGTAAGATTGTGTTTCACGCTTCCAAAAATCAGATAAACGGAAATAATTTGAATAGCCAAGATATTGAACGAGAATATCTTACCACTGTAGCCGTGGCTATCATTGTGTAATCAGCCCATCGTAAATATTTCCTTATCTCGCCTCTTGAAGAATGATATAGACTAGAGGCAACACCCACCCCAATCAACGAATTAGCATATATTCTGCTGTTTAGATTCTTCCTGAAAGTCAATATAAGCTCGTGATCAGGTCAGGGGCAGGAGTGGAAACAAACGATTTATGCGATTTCTCTGTAATTAAGCATCTAATAAGTAAATTTACCGTGGAGCTTGAATCCCAAGTGCAATAAACGGAAGTGACGTGAGCACATTAGCAGCAGCTTCATAAAAATTCTCACCTGTATAAAGTAAAGGAAAAACAAAAACAAAATCAGGATCGAACAATGATATCAACAAAACAAACACTACTTCATCCCCTTAACGAGGAAATCTGTAAGTTGTGGAAAATAATTACTATCTTATGCTCCTGATAAATAAACAAGTCTATAAATTAAATCCCTCAAACTCCAAACACTACTACAAAAACAAGATAATGGGACGCAAAAAAAGAGAAGTTTTTACCTAAATGCCAAATATATCATGCTTAAAAGCAAATTGCATTATCTTTGTTGGTTTATCAAAATACTGAGACAAATAAAAATAGCCATACTCCCATACCATGAATACAACAATGAATCGGCCTCAGGCATGCGGGTCTTTGCTGCCACACTCGCCTGATAATGAAAACTTGATTACAATTTATAAAATAAGCCTCAAAGGATGATCACTTGCTTGTCATGTGAAAACAAATCAAATAGATTGAACTGAACTCATGTTGCATTCTCATAACTAATCGTGGTTTAACAATGAGATGCCGGAGGGAATAACTTCATGACAAAAATCGTTTTCTTAAAAGGTCACTCACTGTAACAATAGCTGCCGGCCAGCACCAAACGTCGATGCGCTATAACTCGAACGGCTCAGGTCCTCATGCTGTAGAAATGGTGAATGCGGCACCAAATGCACTCCGTGCAACCCATCAAGGGCATGTTTTCTGTAACTCACTGTTCCCTCGGGACTCATAACTCCTCTAGTATTGACTCTTCTAGTTCTCTGTCAGCACAGGACTATACACGAGAAAGTGCTGACAGAGAGCCTGCTCAATAACCAATTAACCCATCAGAATAATCGAAAACTACCTTCACAATCAATATCGAGGTCTCTCTTTCACGGTTGTCATATGCATACTATCGATCAAGTAGTTTTGTCATCAGTTGTAGTATACTACAAGAAACGAATACAAATACATTTTTTGATAAAATAAAATTATCGAATTCCCAAAAGCACGCGAGCCAGCTTTATAATCAGATTAAAACTGAAGAAATCCCAAAATGCAATTTAACTCCCAAGCATCGTAACCTACACACCACAGTTGAACAAGATGTTCGTCCATCTGTAAACCAGCGAATGCCTCATGCTATCATAATACCACAGCTATTCAATAAACTAGTCTACGCCAATTACAAGTCTACCATTCATCCCCAAATATACATTACACAATCACAAATACTGAGCATTGCCACCAGAAAATAAGGACGCCGCAGATTTTACAAACTTACAAAGAAAAAATATTTCGAAAGAAAATCCACTCAAACACTAAAAATTGAAAGCCATAATAACTTCAAGAGAAATTAATTTGATATATTGTCTCCTCAAGGCCACCAACAATAATACCCAAAAGAAGCTTCAAAACCAATTCCACACCTCCAACAATTTTCATATAAAAACCTCTCAAACCTAACCTGATAAATCCACCAACCCATTTCAAAACCAAACCCAAAACTCCAAAATCTAAACTCTATATAATCAAATTGCAGAATCCGTAACTGAAATTAACGAGAGAAAGAACCACCTGAGCAAAGGGGATGCGAAGATCCCCTGAAGCTCTTCCGGATAGATTTACTAGTCAGATGGGTGTGAGAATTTGATGACACGGTTGGGAGAGAATCAAAACCAGTTATGCGAATTTTGACATTGGAATATTCCGGAGAGACCTCCGGTTGTGTTCCGCGGATACTTGTTTCTTCAGTCGACGCGGTTCATAAAACACATTAACTACGAATTAGCGACGGCTTTGCAAGATTTAACGACTGACGTTCCGTCGGTAATTCTCTCAGCCTTATTTAGTTTTCTGTGCTGTTATTGCGATATTTTCTAATTTAATAATCTCTTTGCTGTTATTCGTTGGAGAGGGTTAAAAGATGAAACGACGACGTTTGGTTGGGTTCTCATGCGTTTTGCTTGTGGCTCCGTGATCAATGATTAGATGTTTATTTGTATTTAAGACATTTATTAAATTGATATATTTAAAGAAATTGAATCGACTGTCCAAAGTTTATACTTTACCAAATATTCTAGTACGGCTATACCTTAATACTGAATTAAATTGTTAAAACATAATTCTTATAGAATTAAATTATCTTTCGATTTTCTTACGATAAATGAGATGCAAACATATAGGCGATAACAAACACATCCACTGAATATATAAATAATTTCACTATAATAATGTTGGGAATAGCCGCCTCGAGGAGGAATTATACTGAGCTCTCATGCAAGTTTCTCTAGGGCGATGGCATCACATGAAATCTATACTCGAACCGCTCAAATCCCAATCGAACCGTTCCCATCTTCAGACCGGTCAAATCTCTTTTGAACCGGTCAACGCACGCTTTCTGCAATATCGATAGCTTGCACCACCATTCACGTCCTTCCACGTTTCTCTCACTTATTGGCTGTCAGCGAAGAATCCAAGGTCCCTCGTTAAAAGAGCCTCCTCCCTTCACCCAGCTCCACTACAGTTTAGAAAGATCGAAAAAATGGCGCGAAAATCATATTCGCATACGCAACTGTCTCCGGCGACGGTGATGTGTTTTATGCTCATGGCTTTGCCGGTAGAGAAGGTCTCCGGCGGACACGACTACCACGATGCCTTACGCAAGTGCATTATGTTTTTTGAAGGACAGAGATCCGGCAAGCTCCCGTCCGATCAGCGTATCAAATGGCGCAGTGATTCCGCCATGCGCGACGGATCATCGGCCGGTGTAAGTTTCTACGTAAACCTGCGCTTTCCGTTTCATTAATATCCACTCCGGTTTTTTCCATATCTCAGTTCATTCTTCGTCTGAATGAGAATCGGGCTGACGTTAGGGTTTTACATTGTTCGCGAGAAGCAGAACTGATTTAATTTCTGATGTACTGCTTACTGTTTGTGTAGGTGGATTTGACCGGAGGCTACTATGACGCCGGCGATAACATCAAGTTCGGATTTCCGATGGCGTTCACGGCGACATTGCTCTCATGGAGCGTGATAGAGTTCGGTAGAACCATGGGAACGGAACAGAGGAACGCCATAAGAGCCGTAAAGTGGGCGACGGATTATCTGCTGAAGGCTACGGCAGTTCCTGGGACGATTTTCGTGCAGGTCGGTGACGCGTTCTCCGATCACAACTGCTGGGAGAGGCCGGAGGACATGGATACAATACGGGCAGTATATAAGATTGATAGAGATCATCCAGGCTCGGATGTTGCTGGAGAAACCGCTGCCGCTTTGGCCGCCGCGTCGATCGTTTTCCGTTCGCACAATGGGTCTTACTCTCGGATTCTTCTCGATCGTGCCATTCAGGTCCGATTTTCACTTTTCTGCTTTATTTACTTTTCAACCCCCAATCTTCCACTATGAACATCGATGGGCTAACATGTGAACATTCTTTATGTTAAGTGTAATTCTGACTTCTGAGAGTTGTGGAATGTGTCATTCGGTTGAAATAAAGCACAACGTTCAAGTATGATTTGTTGAAAAGCAGAAGGAAAATTAACGGATGGAGAATGTAGTGGAGGGTACTGGTGAAACGTGATGGTGGTGGTGGTTGTTGTTTGATTACTTTTGTTTGTTTGGTGAAGGTATTTGAGTTTGCTGACACGCACAGGGGAGCATACAGTAGCAGCCTTAGTCGAGAAGTGTGCCCGTTTTATTGTGACGTGAATGGTTATCAGGTAAGACAAGTGGAAATTCAAGTTCTTGGATAGAAAAAGTGGGTTGATTTGTCAATTTACCAGGCTTTTGATGGTCGTGGTGGCCATTTTCTGTGTCAGGATGAACTGTTGTGGGCTGCTGTGTGGTTGCACAAGGCATCAAGGAAGAGAAAATATAGAGAATACATTATGAGAAACGAGGTGGTGTTGAGAGCTGGTGACACCATAAATGAGTTTGGATGGGATAATAAGCATGCTGGTATTAATGTTCTGATATCAAAGGTAAGCATAATAATAACTTAGCAAATCTAGTTTTTGATTTGAGTTGATGTTGTATGAAATACTTGGTTTTGTCTAATTATGATACAGAAGTGGGTGAAATTGTCGTGATAGTAATCTGGTCTGTTTTTTCACGTATAGGGTTGTGTACTTCTCATATCCATCTCTGGTTTCAGGGGGTCTTTATTCTATTTGTCACGGGCCATAATCTAATGTTTGGATACTTTTTGCGCCACATTATTGATTTGCGAGTCTCTGCGGTCATATATATTACTGGTATTTCCTTATAGATTACTATTGTCACTGGTTAACCTACATTATACATCTAATAGATAGTAAAGTATGGAATGTTTATTTATGAATAATCTAACAAACTCGATTTTTTAAGATATGTGCTGACGGGCTGCTTTGAAAGAAAGCACCAAGCTGCTGTTGTTAAGAGCTTGTAATAAGAGTAATGTTCAGCAGAGGGTTTTTATGGATCTTTTACTGTATGAAAAAACTAGTGGCAGAACGGAATGAACTTTTTTTTTTTTCAATGAACATAGGATAGAAATTATGCTCTTCTAGTTGGGGACACTTTATCTATATCTTGAATAAATTTTCATGGAAAAGGAATTAGCAATTCTAACCTTGAATATAATATGGGGACACGTGTAAGACAGGGCTCTAGCAATAGAAGGTGATGACACAAGAGGGCAAGGCTGTCAATGTCATTGTTAGTGTTGTGTCCCTTCCAAACGAAAAGTGCAACAAACAAAGTCAATAAAATACTTATTGCTATCAAGCTGTGAAAAACTGGTAATTTTTTTGGAGGTCGGCTTAGTGAGTTAATCCTGTAGGGTTTCATATATTGATCATATGTCTTAAAATTCATTCACCAATTAGGATTAACAAGACATATTTAGCCAACCGACCCATTTTTAAAACCTGGTTTGGGTTTTGGGTCTCTGAAAAGTATTTATTCCCGATAGAGTACGAAAATGTTCCCAGAAATCTAAAGCCTAATTCAGTGTTCTGTTGCTGTTGTGTGTTGCATGTGCATAAGGGTAATGGGCGCTGCGACCAGAGAGTCTCGTGTTTTCCCATGCTCTTTGTTCATTATGTCTCATAATTACTAGTAATAACTGTATTTGAAAGAGATAGCTTCATCTCATTTTGATGCCTGGTTTCGTATCTTGACTCACATTAAACTGTCTAATTATAGTTAAGGAAATAACTTTTTGACAATGTCAATGCAGGAAGTGTTGATGGGAAATGCAGATTATTTTAACAACTTCAAGCTAAATGCTGACGGGTTTATCTGTTCTTTGTTGCCGGGAACTGCACATCCTCAAGTCCAATATTCTCCAGGTACCTATTACTTATCCGTTCAAGTTTTACAACACAACGGTCCTTGAATATGTGGAATAATGCATTTCAGACTCATAACAAAAAATACAGGGGGTTTGATATTCAAGGCAGGAGGGAGTAACATGCAGCATGTAACTTCATTATCATTTTTGCTACTGGCTTACTCCAACTATTTAAGCCATGCCAATAAGGTTGTACCTTGCGGTGACACGGCAGCCACCCCTACAGTTCTTAAGCATCTCGCAAAACGACAGGTAATCAGTTAAGATTTGTTCCTTGGATTCTTCTATAAAGTTACAAGATGATGATGAGTCAATCAATCACGGAATGGTAGTTTTGTCTTTTAGGAAATGCAAACGTGATCATTTCATTCAAATGTCTAATTCATTTTTTATATTTATGGAATGCATATGCAGGTGGACTACATTCTTGGAGATAATCCTCTGGGTATTTCGTACATGGTTGGATACGGTCCACGTTTTCCCCGAAGGATACACCATAGGGCCAGCTCACTGCCCTCTCTTCTGGCCCACCCGGCTCGCCTTGGATGCAAACAAGGATCTCAATACTTTCTCACTCCAAATCCTAACCCCAATCTACTGGTTGGTGCTGTGGTTGGGGGCCCTAATTTGTTCGATGCTTTTCCCGACTCCAGGCCATATTTCCAACAGTCTGAGCCCACAACTTACATCAATGCTCCTCTGGTGGGCCTACTATCCTTCTTCACCCACGATCCACAAATTAATTAATGTCACACGTTTAGTTTTCTTTAAATTTTCACAGAAACCCCACCCAGACAAGCGAGCGTTGAATATCAATCAACAAACCACACTCCACAGAATTTAAACAAACAAAACTAAAAGGAGATGGACGGAGACAAAACTCGATTGGCATAATAATCTTCTACATTTTACAGATTACAAAAACACGCAAAAGGTTAACCCCACTAATTTCCAATGTTTACCTTTCCATCCTCCTCACTCCAGGCCATATCTACTAACCCACGGGAACGGCAGGCCCGGCTATGTTAAGTATCATGGAGACTGCTATTCAGGGCAGGCTTGTTGTTCCATCACTGGCTGCTTCGTGTTAATCCACTTCTTGCACTCACGCTCCTGCTCGTAAACAAACACCATCAGAAAATAATTGAACCCTTATCTATCTCGTTCACATCTTCACCAAAGCTACTTCTACTACGTAATCAACTCACCCGTCCTCACATTCAGCTTTCTTTCAAATTCCATTAATGCAGCAACACCACTAGTCACTAGTTAATGTTTCACTAAGAAATCAAGTATCCAATAGCAATAACAAGTTTTTTGTCAACCTTTTTCCTATAAAAAAATAAAATAGCACAAGGATCTAGTACCTGCTAGGAAGCAACTGCGAAGCACTTGGCGGAACCTTTGTAAATCGTTTGGACCTATTTTCATGTTCTTTTTCGACCCGTATGGCTGCTACCTCTTTTTCCATTGCAGCTACTTCCCTTCTCATTTTCTTCGCCTCCACCTCCATTGCTTTTGTTAAAGTATCCACTTTCTTAGCCAGCATCTGAATACATCCAAGTTCATAGTTTAAGTAAATGGACAACTATCTACGAGCAACATGAACTGTGATGAATATAACTAAAGTAAACCTCAATAGCGTCATCTTTGTCTTTGAGGCTTTGATCCTTTTCATTACTGGCTTTCCTCAGTGCAATAACCTCCTTTTGCAGTAAATCATACATGACGCTGGGAACTGCTTCTTCTGTTTCCGCTGATGGGAACTCTTTGGTTGATTCTTCAGAGATTTCTTTCCAATTATCATTTTGGTCCACTTCCTTTGTTACCTCCTCATTTGATTGAACCGGTAAATGATTCCGAACTGGCGCATTTAAGTAAGCTCTACCCCTGTCTAATGACCTCGTACCACCATCAAACGACTTCGACGTCCCTTTGGCATTTTTTAACACTGAGCTAGTACCAGAAGATCTAAGCTGAAATGAAGGTAATCTTTTGGGTAAAAATCCATTGGAGGTTAACTTGGACACTTCGGCTCCACCTAAAGACTGACGACGCCCATTGCTTATACTTCTCCCTTCCGACGTAGTACGACTACTGCTGAAGGATGATCCTCTTAAACTATCTTCGATTACCTTTAGTCGTAGTTGGTATTTATCCTGATGAGGTCACAAAAAAGGTTCAGGTTCGAAATCAACAAGAAATTACGTGTACATTATGTAAATAAGTTGTTCTCGACCTACTTTTAGCTGAGCTTCAGATTTTGCAGTTCGTTCAGCAATTGCAAGCTTGTCACGCAGTTGCTGCATTTCCCCCTAGGAAAAAAAAAATTGTTGATTAAAACTTCTGAAAATGCAGCAAGCTAGTGTGAAATGATGAAACCAAACTAGTAATAACAGAAATACACGCCATCTAGGAACTGACCTGCAAGAATCTTCGTTCTTCCAACCATTGTTTTACTGGCATAACTTTGTCATTACCATCCTTCCATTCGTTTGCCACAACAGTTGCAACCCTATTTGCTGTTACCTTGGCACGAGCCAGCTCTCTGTCAAGGGTTTTTCGCTCTTCCTGATGAGTGAAGGCAAAGACAAGAATAAATGATCAAAAATGTACATATATATCTTGAAGTTTTTTTGTTCTATAAAATCCGAGAGAAAAAAAGAAGATTTAATTTTCAAAACAAAGAATAAAGACGTATTCAGAATTTCAGATATTACATTCATTTCTTGAACTTTTCTTTGGTAATCCCTTACAGCATTTGCAGCTGCACCACCAGCTAGAACAGCCTCTTCCAGCTCTCGCACAGTCTGTGTGAGCTTTTCAACCTCTGCAACTTTTTGGCGATGCATTTTGTCTAAAATTTTATTTTCTTCCTGTAAAGATGTGGAACGCGGATTAAGTATCGAGATCCGAGTTAGAATGCATAACATCAGGTCGCTAGAAATAAAAATCAATATTAGAGGTACATGGAAGCTGGCAGACATCATAACGACTTTTCATACAACAAGCATGTACCTGGCAGATCTCAATCTGTTTCATCAGCTCTTGATTTTTGTTCTGCAAATCATCCACCATCGAGGCTTTTACCAGTGCCACTTGAACGGTCCTCTCAGCTTCAAGTAAAGCTGCTTCTTTAGATTTGGTCAAACGATCCAAGGCTTTGTTGTCATCCTGCAACTTTGCTATCTGAAACAGAACAATTGGTAAATAAAAATGTCCCTTCTAAAAGAATCCTGAGATTTCGAAAATTTTACAAAGTTGGCATATCATGACAACCTCCTGCCTAGCCAGTTTCAGTTCAGCCTCTAGAGGTGCAAGGATTGCTTCAATTGGTGGCATGTCATCATCCTTCTGTGCAGCATGGACCCTCCGAAGGGTAGCTTCAGCAGCAAATTGAGCTGCCATGGAAGCTTTCTTCTCATCATTGATTTTCTTGATCTCAAGATTCTGTCATGATAATATGTTAATCATCCAGCACAGAATAGATAAACAGAAAACAGGAAGGAGTTTAAAAAGGCTATCATCATACTTTGGTTTCCAAAAGAGATTCTGTTAACTTGAGTTTATCGTCTACCCTCATCAATTCCTCGGTGAGCTGAAGCACAAAGAATGCGACAACAGAAGTGAGCATATTGGTGACATAAAAATAGCAGAAAATTCTACAGAAAAAAAAAACAAGGAGTAAATCCAAATTGGTCAAATCAAAATATAAAACCTATTTAAGAGAACAAAGCCGCACCACCTAAAATTTATCAACTGGGGATTTCACAATTCCAAGTCTCATTCATTATCATTTACAACCCACAATACTAGGCAATAGCAACTAATTTCTAGTATGAATATTCAAAAGGTTTGGATATTCAATGATTCCACTGAAAAATCTAGTATGAAGTATTCAAAAGGTTTGGATATTCAATGATTCCACTGAAAAATCAAGGGGAAAAGGGAGCGGGAGATGATTTCGCTCAGGATTGCGTAAAGCACATTTTAATAGGGAGTGTCTATGCTTTTATACTATAAAGGCATTCATCCAGCATTCAGCTCGATAGTCCATATGTATTGCTTTGTCGCTCGCGGTGATACTGAATCTTTTAACCCAGTAATAATGTTACACCCTATCATATACCAAAGTTCAGTTCATAATATAGTGGGCACAGAGTAGCTAATAACATAATAAAGTTATAAATTTTAAATGAGCAGAACTAATCGCGCTTCCAGATCTGAGTAATTTAAATGCATAGTCCAGGGAAACAAATGTGATGGAACATAACAGAAAACCAGAAATACACACGATGGACCGACTACAGTCAGAGAAAATAGTAAATGCCGCGAAATCTCTTGAGAAAGTATAAAATCTGTTATGTGCATCAACTACATTTTGTAAATGCGCAGCAAACTACACACTTGTTCTTTCCCACATTGCTTCTTGTTTGATGTCCTACATTGGCCTCAAGGAACACAACACAGAGCTTATGGGCTACGGCAAATGAAAGTAGAATACCCTTTTCATCTAGATTGATCCTTAGCATGGTAGGAACTTCATATAAGAAATCCATTCCGTTTTGGTTGCATTAGGGAGTGACTAAAACTATTTGACACACAGGTTGCTATATTTGCATAAAGGGCCGTTGATGTCTAAAAACTTATATATTTTCTTACATAACTAAATTAGGAACACATTTCTATAAGTACATGCACATGAAAAAAAGGATGAATGTCTTTAAATAAGCAAACTTCCACCATGAGCATGGAAGCCAGTAGCCACATATCATAAAATGAATTAAGACCTTTATTACAGTGCATTGTTCCCTAGTCCCACCTAATAAATATGACGGCAGAAACAACTTTCCAATGAAGAGTGATGTCTACAGACTAAACCAGTTAACGATCGTAAGCCTTTCCATTAGCTATCGCTAGTACAATATAAATGTTGGAAAGATCAGCATAGGGGTTGGCTCAGAGCAGATATAGTCATGAATAGAACACACTTTTCCACTCCCTAAATGTTATCCAATGCCAGCTACTCACATCGACATGGATTTTTGACTGCATCAGGGACCACTATATATCACAAAGTTTAATGTTTCTAACCTCTGCCAACAATGCGGACAAATGTTCAGGTGTTTATGTAGATCATAAAGATGAAACCAAATGCAAACTATAAATACCCACAAAGAACTAGGATTGTACACATGAGGAAAAAACTTCAAGTTTGAGCATGGACCATCTTATTAATTCTCAGGACCTTCAACGCTAGTACTGTATTCAGTTCTTTCTCCTACTGATTGTGACGACAAGACTTTAATAACTTGATTGCATTTTCCCTATGATGTCATATCCAGAATACGAAACAACAGGCTAGCTACCACTAAACTCACACAAGATTCAAAATCTACAATCTAGTTAATGCACGCAGAACAACTGGTTGAATGATCAGGTGAAACTTAATCCTAGTAAACAAAAAAAATTCTCAACTCAAAAACTGCATTGCAAGGAACACTAATCCAAACTAGCCTTTCTCGACGAAAAACACAAAATCAATGAAATGAGAAGTGACCTCTTCAACAGCTTTTTCTCTAGCCCGCTCCGACAGCCTCAGCGCCCTAATCTCAGCTTGAGCTTCCCCCAACTCTCTATCCTTCTCTGGCACACACAAAATCAAACATACCATCAGCCATCACTTACTCACACATCACAAGACATTATTTTTCTTTACAAAAATGTCAAACACCAATCTGACCTCTCACTTCATTCTCCAACCGATTGAGCTCCACCTTGACCGGATCCGACCCATGAAGCAATGTCATAAACTCATCAGCATCCAAACTCGGCCTCATCGTAGCCCTCCTCCTGGACCCCTTCCCATCCTTAAACGATCCCGACCTCCCACCTCCTCCTCCATTATTATCCCCAGCACCACCATACCCCTCCGCCGGAGACGCACCACCCCCTCCGTCACCGCCGAAACTCCTCTCCATTTCACCAGATCTTCAAACTCCCCTCTCACATAAAAACCCCCAAAATCACAAAAAAAACAAAAAAAAACAAGAGAGCCCCACCACCAATTCAAACTCAACACTCACAAAACCCTACCTTTCTTCCAAATCTCAACCCTCCTACTTCCCCAAAGCCGATTCAAACAACAAATGCCGCAGCAGCAACATCAACATCAAAAAATGATCCTCTTATCTCGATCCCAAAGTATCCTGGATGGCCATTCAACGCACCGACTCGTCGTTGCTCAGATCAGCGCATCTTCAAGTCTCCCTGATTCAGATTTTCGGAAATGGAAGATCGGAGGAGTTGCTTGGAGTTCAAATCTGCTGCGAATCGGGTCGACTTGGCTAGACCTAGCCGAGAGAGATCAGAGAGAGAGAGAGAGAGAGTAGACTATAAACTAGTGAAGAATGAAGGAAACTGTGCTGTGAAGCCACTTTTATTTCAATTTTTATTTAAATATTTATATCTGAGATCAGATCAGTAGGAGTGAAGGCAAAGATAAGCTGGGTGCGTAGTGCGCACACCAACCAATCTTCATGTGTCTCTGTCTTTTTCTTATTTAATTAAATTAAGCATTTTTTAAATTTAAGGTAATTACATTCGCCAAGGACACCTTCCCCATTTAGATAAAGTCAAATTTGATATAATTTTGATATGAAAATGACGGTCTGTTTTTTAGACCTTAACTTATACTTAATTTAATTTAATTAATTTTAATTTAACTTAATTTAATTTAACTTAAATGAACTGAACTTAACTTAATTTAAGTACTTTTACAAACATATTTTTATGGTGGTGGTGGTGTGGTTGGGATGGTGGGTTGGGGTTGTGGTGGTGGGTTGGGATGGTGGTGGTGTTGGGGTTGTGGTGGTGGTGGGGGTTGTGGTGGCGGGTTGGGATGGTGGTGTTGTTGGGGTTGTGGTGGTGGTGATGTGGTTGGGGTGGTGGTGGTGGTTAGGGTGTGGTTGGGGTGGTGAGTTGGTGGTGGTGTTAGTGGTGGTGGTGATGATGGTGGAGTGGTGATGGTGGTGTGGTTAGGGTGGTGGGTTGGGATGGTGGTGAAGGTGATGGTGTGGTGTGGTTGGGGTGGAGGTGGAGGTGGTGGGTTGGGGTGGTGGTGGTGATGTGGTTAGGGTGGTGTGGTTGGGGTGGTGGTGGTGGGTTGGGGTTGTTAGGGTGGTGGTGGGGTGTGGTTGGGGTGGTGGTGGTGGTGTGGTGGGTTGGGGTGGTGGTGGTGGTGGTGGTGTGGTTGGGGTGGTGGTGTGGTGTGGTTGGGGTGGTGGTGTGGTGGTGGGTTGGTGGTGGTGATGATGGTGGAGTGGTTGGGGTGGTGGTGATGGTGGTGTGGTTAGGGTGGTGGGTTGGGATGGTGGTGAAGGTGATGGTGTGGTTGGGGTGGAGGTGGTGGGTTGGGATGGTGGTGGTGATGTGGTTAGGGTGGTGTGGTTGGGGTAATGGTGGTGGGTTGGGGTTGTTAGGGTGGTGGTGGGGTGTGGTTGGGGTGGTGGTGGTGATGTGGTTAGGGTGGTGGTGGCGGGTTGGGGTGATGGTGTGGTAGGTTGAGGTGGTGGGTTTACTTTTTCAGTACTTAATTTAATTTAATTTAATTTAATTTAATTTAATTTAATTTAATTTAACTTAACTGAATTTAACTTAGCTTAGCTTAACTTAACTGAACTGAACTTAACTTAACTTAAGTGCTGAAAATTTAATGTCTAAAGAACAGGGCCTATACACGGTTCTTCTGTATTTAAATTTTAAATAAATAAATAAATTTGAGTTAAAATAAAGTTAAGTAAAGTTAAGTTTATTGTTCAATATTAATGGTTTGATTTGGAATTGGTGCGACCCATGTGTCAGTAATCAAATGAAGCGAGTAGATAAAGTTAATTTAAATTAAGTACGTAAATAAATAAGTACAGCGCATAAAAACAGAATTTTAATTTGATTACTGAAAAATTACTTTGCATTGCATAAACCCATAATATCATCGCATAAGTATTTTTTTTTCACTACACTAAATCTGATTCGCGGTCTGTTCTTTAGAACTGAACTTATACTTAACTTAATTTAATTTAATTTAACTTAAGTACTTAAGTTAAATACTGTAATTTTATGGTAGTGTAGTAATTGTATGATTGAGGTGGTGGTATTGTGGTGGTGTGATGGTGTATTGGTGGTGGTGGTTTGAGTGGTGTTGTGTGGAGTAGTGTGGTGTGGTGATGCAGTAGTGTTATGATTGAGGTGGTGATGTAGTAGTGTGGTGTGGTGGTGTAGTAGTATTATGGTTGGGGTGGTGGTGGTGTGGTGATGCTGTAATGTTATGGTTGGGATGGTGGTGTTGTGGTGGTGTAGTAGTGTGGTGGTGGTGTGATGATGCAGTAGTGTTATGGTTGGGGTGGTAGTGGTGGTGTGTGGATGAAAGAAATGATGAATATTGTTGGTGGTGTTGTTATGATGGTGATGAATAGTGGTGGTACTTAACTTAATTTAATTTAACATAACTCTACTGAATTTAATTTAACTTAACTGAACTTAACTTAACTTAAGTACTGAAAATTTAAGTTGTAAAGAACATGCCCTCTATCCAAACATGGACGTTTATTATTTATTGATTTAAGGTAAGTTATCTTGCATTAAATTATTTATTTAAATACTTAGGTCTGTTCATTACGTACTTAATTTTTTAATTTAAATAGTTAATTCAACATTTTTCGTATTCAATTTTAGCACCATCATGTCCTTTTAAGCATTATGAGCATAAAATAAGTAACTTAATTTAAGTAACTTATTCTGTTCGGTTGTAGTGACTATATATATAATCATATATTTTATCAAATTAAATCAAGAAGTCTTTGCATTTTCAATCCTAGCCGTGTGTACAACTTCTTGAGTTTCTATAATTGGTATTAGAGCTTATAATCAAGTGGTCTTGACTAAGGCCCTGTTCTTTAGACATTAAATTTTCAGCACTTAAATTAAGTTAAATTAAGTTAAGTTAAATTAAATTAAGTTAGGTTAAAGTAAGTTAAGTTAAATACTGAAAAAGTAAACCCACCACCACACCATCACCCCAACCCACCACCACCACCACCCCAAACCACCACCACCCTAACAACCCCAAACCACCATCACCCCAACCACACCCCACCACCATCCCAACCACACCACCACCCTAACAACCCCAACCCACCACCATCACCCCAACCACACCACCACCACCCTAACCACATCACCACCACCACCCAAACCCACCACCTCCACCCCAACCACACAATCACCTTCACCACCATCCCAACCCACCACCCTAACCACACCACCACCCCAACCCACCACCACAACCACTCCACCATCATCATCACCACCACCAACCCACCACACCACCACCACCAACAACACCACCACACCACCACCCAACCCACCACCCCAACCACACCACAATCATCACCAGCAACCACACAACCACCACCACCACCACCCCCCCAACCCACCACCACAACCCCAACAACACCACCACACCACCACCATCCCAACCCACCACCACAACTCCCACCACCACCAACACCCCCACCACTACAACCCCAACCCACCATCCCAACCACACCACCACCACCATAAAAATATGTTTGTAAAAGTACTTAAGTTAAGTTCAGTTAAATTAAGTTAAGTTAAGATAATTTAAGTTAAGTTAAGTTAAGCATAAGTTAAGGCCTAAAGAATAAACCCTAAGTATCTCTGAGTTTGATGGAGATTACGATCACTGGAAAATGTTAATGGAGAACCTTCTTAAATCAAAAGAATGGTGGCACCTATTTGATCCGGTCTCTGTTGAGCCAAAGGCAGGAAAAACGGAAACTGATGCACAACGCACAACATGTCAACAACCGAAGCTTAAAGACCTCAAGGTAAAGATTTACCTATTCGCAATATGTCTGCTCAACTTTGAGAATCCATGAGAAAGAAGTTTCAAGGGAGTGAGAGAATCCCAAGATCTCAGTTACAAGTGTTAGGATCGCACTAACAATTACGAAACAAGAATACGAAAATAACGATAAAAAATTGATACAAGAGATTTATAGTGGTTCCCTCCTAATGTAAGAGGTACGTCCACTCGGCGCTTGCAGGCTCAATCCACTATAATCACCAGTCAGTAGATCGTCACACCCTCACAGAATCGCCTCACGCACACTCCCTAATTTTTTTATTACATCGATTTGACGGCCGACACACCGTATAAAAGAAAACTAGGGTTTTTGGGTCGACGTAGTACGACCCATATGGTCAATACGACACATACGGGCATTCCCAATCAATACGATCTCCGAGAGTTCGAGGAATCTCATACTTGTTAGGCCTGACCAAACGGCCCACGAGGCCCGTGGGCCCGTTTTCGGCCCGTAGGCCTGTGGGCCGTTTGGCCCGGTCCGGCCCGCACGAGGGCTTGCGAAAGCCCGGCCCGGTAAGGGCGGGGCCGGGCTCGGGCTTAATAGTAAAAGCCCGAATAGCTTGCGGCCCGGTCCGAAAATATTAATTTTAATATTTTTTATTTTTTTAAAAATTAATTTTAATATTTTTATGAAAAAATATGATTATTTTAATTATTTTTAATTATTTTTGTCGGGCTGGCCCGGTTCGGTCCGGCCCGGCCTCATGATTTTCTGGCCTATGGTGGGCCGCGGGCTTAGCTTTTTGATTATGGCCCGGCCCGAAAATTAATAAAGGGCTTGTGTTTTATCAGGTTGGGCCGGGCTAGGGTTTTATTTTTTTGGCCCGGCCCAGACCGGCCCGGCCCATTGGACAGGCCTAATACTTGTCGTATTGTCCGTATCAATATGAGCCATACGATCAGTACGACCATCGCTACCGCCACAACAAATATGCGAATTTTTCCACAAAGGGCGCTGCCCCCTCTGACCCCCGGAGGGGGTTTGCCTCCCCCTACACCCCCGTCGACCTGTGCACAAGTCGATCAGCTTACAGCTCTGGGTAGGATCTCAGTAGCGCTTCTGTACAAATTAGACTTCACACTCAACAACAAGCTCTCGGAGGAGATTTCGAAATCTTAGAGGTGAAAGAAGGAGAAGGAGAAGGTGTTGGTGAATACTTTGCAAGGGTCATGCTAGTTGTCAGCCCGTATGAGCAATTTTCCAATACAATAATCTCAGATTGTTGGAAAGATACTGAAAACACTTAGGCCCTGTTCTTTAGACATTAAATTTTCAGCACTTAAGTTAAATTAAGTTAAGTTAAGTTACGTTAAGTTAAATTCAGTTAAGTTAAGTTAAGTTAAGATAAGTTAAGTTAAGTACTACCCATCACCCCAACCCACCATCACACCCCACCACCACCACTCCAACCTACCACCACCACCACCATCACCACCCCCACCACCAACACCCCAACCCACCACCCCAACCACACCACCACCATCACAACCACACCAACACCACCCCCCACCCCCACCACCAACACCCCAACCCACACCACCCCAACAACACCACACCACCACCACCACCCCAACAACACCACCACACTACCACCACCCCAACCCCCCCCCACCGCCACCACCACCAACACCCCCCACCACCACCAACCCACCACCACAACCCCAACCCAGCACCACCAACACCCCCACCACCACAACCCCAACCCACAACCCACAACCCCCACCACCACCGACACCCCCACCACCACAACCCCAACCCACCTCCCCAACCACACCACCACCACCATAAAAATATGTTTGTAAAAGTACTTAAGTTCAGTTAAGTTAAGTTCAGTTAAGTTAAAGTAAGTTCAGTTAAGTTAAATTAAAGTCAGTTAAGTTAAGGTAAGTTAAGTTAAGTTAAGTTAAGTTAAGCATAAGTTAAGGTTTAAATAACAGACCCTTACTGAGAAGCTCAACTACATTGTTGTGTCCAACGACATCACAAAATCGAGCATCGATGAACTCCATAGTTCATTTGTTGTCCATGAGCAAAAATTAAAAGAAAGGTGAAGGAGGAAGAGCAAGTGCTAAATGTTTCACATGAGAAAGGATACGGGAGAGAAAGAGGAAAGAATTCATATGGGCCCAATAACAGAGGACGAGGAAGAGACAGATCTTCATCATCTAGAGGCACAATTTATGCAAAGTGTTGCATCCGAGCAAGGGATTGATTATGAGGTCTGAGATGAGTGGGAACAGAATGTTTTGTTTCAAGGCAAAGATGATACCCTTACCATCATCTCCAAAATGCTATCACATACAAGCTGAAAAGGGCACTCTTGATGAAGCTGCAAAGGATCAAAGTGGAGAAAAGCTATGGACAGGCAGACAGGGAGATGGAATCCATTGAAAAGAATCGAACTTGGAAGCTCACCACAGTACTACAAGAAGGAAGCAAAGCCATTGGAACAAAATGATCTTTAAGACCAAAATGGGAAAATTGAAAAGCACAAAGCGAGGCTCATTGCTAAGGGATATTCTCAACAATTTGGTATAGATTATACATAAGTTTTTGCACATGTGACACGTCATGATACTATTCGACTCATCCTAACAATTGCAGCTGCAAACAAATGGGAAGTCTTTCAAATGGATGTCAAGGAATAACTGACTTTGGAATTTTGTACGAGAGAGAGGGACCTAAGAATTTAGTGGCATACACAGACATCAAATTTGCTGGAGATGTAGATGATAGAAAAAGCACATCGGGTTCTGTGTTTCTATTTGGTGGAAGAGCTATATCTTGGTCTTCTAAGAGACATCCTATTATTATACTATCAACAAACAATTATATCACGCTCCTTAGCAGAAGTAGAGTACAGGTCGATGGCTCATACCTGTTGCGAACTAGTTTGGCTCACTAGACTTCTCCAGGATATGAAGGTACAGACATATAATGTGCATGCCGGGCTATTTGGCTGTCAAGAATATTTGTTATGTGTTACAGGTATTCGCGGAATGGATACAACTGACATAGGCAGAGCTAAGCGAATGACCAAACAGCCAGAGAAATTCAAAGACTACATTGCGTAAAAATCGCTGTTGCAACAAATAGAATGTGCTAGAATAAAGAATGTGACATGTACGGCCAAAAACTGTTATGGCTAATACGGCCAAAATAGTTTATTACATCTTGTCCACTAATTCCTATATAAGGAATGTGGTAGAAAGGAATAAAACATCAAAAAATTAGCAGCTTACATTCTCCCATTCCCCTTCTCCTCTATTCCCATGCCTTCCTCTATCTTCAGACCTTCCCATCCCCTTCTCATAACTAACACTAGTGCTTTCTTCATTGATTGCTGATAGAGCCTAGTTATATGCGCTATTTAGATCTTAACACTGTGCTTGTTTGCATTATTTTGTGTACAAGATTACTGGTTTTCGGTACTTTGTATTTCAGGATGAAACAGAAGCATAAGTCAAATGTGCGCTAACGGGCGCTTTTAAAGGGCGCAATACACGACCTGCGGAGCTAGCAACGCAAAAGGAGATAAGGGAGCCCGAGTCACATTACACGGGCTGCCAAGTTCTACACTAGCCCAGCTAACCCTTAGCCAGGTCCACCGATTACACCAGAACGCAACATCCGCCTCTTTCTTCCACTTGATTGCAGATCCGATCTCCACCACACCGCTAGAACGCCCTTCGATTCAGATGGAATTGTCCAACGGAACACGACCAAATCAAAGCTCTCCTTCTCACATATCAATCTATTTTCCTTCCACCAAAAGGATTACCCCCACAGCGCTCAGCAGACCATCATATACCCTTGCCGCAACACACCGATCCGGTTCGAGTGCGCCCATATCGCTATCCTCATTTTCAGAAAACGAAAATTGAGAAGTTGATAGCTGAGATGCTCAAGGATGGAATCATTAGACCCAGTTGCAGTCCATTTAGTTCATCGGTTTTACTTGTCCGAAAGAAAGACGGCTCATGGCGTTTCTGTGTTGATTATCGAGCCTTGAATGCGGTGACTATTAAAGACAGGATTCCAAGGCCGACGATGGACGAATTGCTGAACGAGTTACACGGGGCAAACATCTTCTCCAAGCTGGACCTACAGTCCGGATACCACCAGCTCCGTATGCACCCTGAAGACATACATAAAACCGCACTCCGCACCACGAGGGACACTACGAGTTCATTGTGATGCCCTTCGGTTTGTCGAATGCTCCCTCAACTTTCCAAGCGGAGATGAATTCAATTTTCAGACCCTTGTTGCGTAAATCGGTTTTGGTATTTTTTGATGATATATTGGTATACAGTAACTCGTGGGAATCACACTTGCAAAACTTGCTAGAGGTGTTCAACATACTGCGTTCTCATTCTTTTTTCGCAAAGCCTTCCAAGTGTGAAGTGGCCAGACAATCCCTCACTTACCTGGGCCACATTATCTCCACAGAAGGGGTAGTTGTCGACCCTGATAAATCCAGACGATGATCAATTGGCCAATACCGACTAACACCAAACAACTAAGAGGATTTCTGGGACTCACGAGATATTATCGTCGATTTGTGCACCAATATGCATCCCTGGTTGCACCACTTACACAGCTCCTCAAAAAAGACGCATTCATCTGGTCGCCGCAAGCCACAAGAACCTTTGAGGAATTAAAGAGAGCCATGACCTCTACACCTGTTTTAGCGTTACCGAATTTCTCACCGAGGTTCGTTGTCTAAACGGATGCTTCAAACACTGGGATCGGGGCTATCTTGTCTCAAGCTAATCAACCAATTGCTTTCTTCAGTAGACAGCTCCCTGATCGTGTCCGAACTACATCAGCATACAACCGTGAGCTATACGCGGAAATGAAGTGGATGAAGTATTTGTTGGGATCAAGATTCCTCATTCAAATAGACCATTTACCTCTGAAATCACTCCTCACCCAAACCATACACAAACCGGCAGACGCACTCTCACGTGTACCAAATGGTTCTGTGCCGCAATTCACTGCTATGTCCATTCACCGCAATTCATTGCAACACATAAAAAAACTCAGGCATTCTATCAGGAGGTGCTCACAAACCCTACTGCTCACCCAAAATACTCTACCAGAGATAGTTTGCTCTTGTTCCGAAATTGCATCTTCGTTCCACCTGACTCGGCCCTGTCCCACCTGATAATACATGAATTTCATAATACGCCTACAGGCGGCCATGAGGGAGTCCAGAGAACAATTGCCCGCCTAGCGGCTAACTTTTATTGGACATCACTACGTAAGGATGTTTCTGAGTATGTAGCATGCTGCCCGACCTGCCAGCAAGTGAAATACGTGTCATCAAGGCCCCAAGGACTTCTTCAACAATTGCTAATTCCGGTCAAAATCTGGGATTCCATTTCAAAGGATTCTATTACACGTCTTCCTGCCTGAGGTGGTAAGTCAGTGATATGGGTGGTCATTGATAGATCATCGAAGTACGGTTATTTCATTGCATTACCTGCAACCTTTACTGCGACAAGTCTGGCTACTACTTTTGTTAAGGAAATTCACCGTTTACATGGCCTTCCAAAGGTGTCTGACAGGGATAGTCTTTTTATGTCACAATTTTGGCAGGAGTTCTTTCGTCTCCAAGCAACACAACTAGATACTAGTTCCGCTTACCATCCTCAGACGCATGGCCAAATGGGGGTCCTCAACCGCTGCGTAGAGGACTATTTGAGGTGCTTCGTGTCCGAGACGGCAACAAATTGGTTACATTACTTGCCATGGGCTGAATGGGATTACAATACATCTTGGCAGTCCACAATTCAGATGACTCCGTTCGAGGCAGTCTATGGCCGCACACCCCCTACGGTCCTGGATTATTTTCCAACTTCATCACCAATTGCAGTAGTAGACCAGCAGTTGACAGATCACCAAGAACTCCTTATTCGCCTTAAAGCAAACCTACAAAGAGCGCAGGTACGAATGAAAAACCAGGCGGATAAGCACCGGAAGGATCACCGATTCATTTTGTTTGATTGGGCTTACTTAAAGCTTCAACCGTATAGACAAAATTCAGTGCATGGACGTGCAGGCTACAAACTATCAAAACGATTTTATGGCCCTTTTCAGATCATGGCCAAGTCGCTTACCGGCTTTAGCTTCCCCAGGAATGCAAGATCCACAATGTCTTCCATGTGTCGCTACTCAAACTATGCAAAGGAGACCCACTGGCACACTGCAACCCTCTCCCAGATATGTTTCATCAAGGACTGCCACTACATTTTCCGGAGAAGATCCTGGGGTTTCGCTCTATAATGGTGCAAGGCAAGGCAATTCCGCAACTCCTCGTCCAATGGCAACACCAACCTTCCACTGATGCATCTTGGGAGGACGCTGCATTTTTCATTAACTCCTTCCCAAACTTCCACCTTGAGGACAAGGTTCTTTTCGATGACCGGGGTAATGTTACAGGTATTTGCAGAATGGATACAACTGACACAGGCAAAGCTAAGCGAATGACCAAACAACCAGATAAATTCAAAGACTACATTGCGTAAAAATCGCTGCTGCAACAAATGGAATATGGTAGAATAAAGATGTGACATGTACGGCCAAAAACTGTTATGGCTAATACGGCCAAAATAGTTTGTTACATCTTGTCCACTAATTCCTATATAAGAAATATGGTAGAAAGGAATAAAGCATCAGAAAATTAGCGGCCTACATTCTCCCTACCCTTCTCCTCTATTCCCATCCCTTCCCTTCTCATAACTAACATTATGCTTGGTCATAAAAGAGAAGGAGGCACTCTAATACAATGTGATTACAGCTCTCCAATTCAACTTTCAAAACTTCCAGTCTTTTATGGTTGTAAGGTAACATCTTATCTTGTAAGAGCATCTCCAATGGGTTAGCTAAAATATAATATTATATTGGTTATGTATAATTTAGATGATAAAAAATAGTTTGTGCTCCAATGGGGTTATGCATAATGGTTATGTATATTTAGAAATCAAATTTCAATGGCTATACTTCAAAACCTTATCTCTTCATCGTTACACTCTCTACTCTTCGTCCATAAATTCTCTACTCTTCATCCATACACTTTCATATCCTCATCCCGACACTCTCATCCCTTCAATTTATACCAAAGTCATGCCACACAATGTACGAAAATGATGGAAAATGAGAATGAAGGATGAAGAATTAGAAAGGTATTCAAATTGAAATACATGCTCCACAAATGTTACTCAAATTGAAATAGTAGATTTCAAATTATTATAGTCGAATTCAAAGTGTTAAATAAAGGAGTATATATACAACACTATCCTAATGACAATCTATCATGTCTCTTGTAGTGACTAGTGCTATTCCTCGGCGGACTCCAGCTTGACTATGAACTTGTGTAATCTAAGAAGGATGCCATAAACAATCATCGTCATGCACATTATCTTCCATTTCTACATCGTCAGATCCTTCATTAGAGTAAATACATTAATTAGAAATTATAAGCAGGATAACCTAAACTTATTGATCATCATTTAAACTAACCATTTGACTTCCTTCGGCCGAAGCCAGTGATGGCCGAAGGAAGTCAAATGGATAATAAACATTTACTAAAAACCATATGCATACCTTCATAGTCACAAAAATGTTATCTGAATCCTCCATCAATTGAAAGTGCACAAAAATATTATAACTGGACAAATGTTTCAGTTAAAATGTTGGAGTTACCAATACAAGCAAATAAGATGGTCAGAAGGAAAGAAAACATACATCAACACGTAAAACAAGTTCAACTAAGGCATGGTAACTAAAACAAGGGGTAGGGATTAACCAAGACTAGAGTAATTTCTCAGTATACTTTCCAATGAACTTGGCCTTCACAGAATCATTTAGCTATTGAATAAATGATCAAACACTTTTTATCTTTTGGATACCCAACGCTGGAATCATCCACTGTCATATAGAAAGAAATAAAATTCACATGGTCCAAGATCCCTATCATCAACATTCAATTAATCATGGAATGGAAATAAAAGATGTAGTGCTTTTTATTCAGCAGAGAATGCTCTTTATGCTTCACATCTAAAAAAGTCTGAACAAAATTTCGCGTATTTGTTAGTCTTCCACAGTTTAATGCATTCAGAAATCACTGGTCAATGAATTATGATGTGCTCTTACAATGTATGATCTGATTCTTTGGAGCATCAACTTGTTTCTTGAATAATCACCTTGAATTGGATAAACAATTACCTTGTCTCTATCAATTGAGATATCAGACTTAGGATCATTTAGAATTGCTATATCGCTTTTAGGTATCGCAACCTGCAGTATTTCAACATGTAGAAGTTAGAACTAGAGTTTCAAAGCAAGTGAAGGTGTAGGCTCGAAACACCATACAGAAAATAACATGCATCATCAATCCTCCGAACACATCCCAAAACACAACAGAATTTTAAACCAGTAAGACACCCCAAACAATGTTCACATGTACCGAGCAAGCATAAAAAGCAATGACGAATTGAAACCCACTGACCTTGACATTGCAATCGATCAGGCAAGCCCTGGCCAGCAGCAGGCCCAAATACCAACATCAATTGCCACAAAACCATAGATGTTTCCAAGGCGTAGAATTTTCTCAAGCATATGTAGAAACAAACAACAATGTTCCAACCCTAAACCAATCAACAAAAAACACAAATTCATTCTTCCCTGCGGTCAGTAAAATCCATTCCTTCCCCAAATTTGCACAACGCAAATCAAGAAAATCCATTCCTTCCCCAAACAACAGCAAATCCCAACATTGTCATCATGACATAACTCTACAAAAGAACCTAGGTAAGCAAAAAAATAAAGGTCTGGATAAAAATCGAACCTTTCCGGGTGAGGACGAGGGATCTGAATGGAAGGATGGACAAAGTGGAAGTGGGTGTCGATGGAAAATGATAGGTTCCGACAGTGGTGCGAGATTGTGTATTTGCGAAGAAACACAAACACGCTACACCATCCCTGTAGCTACCAGAAGATTTGCAGATTTCGCGCCCTAGTTTCTTCTTGCCCTCTCGCAAATCCGCGCCTCCAATAACAATAACAAAGGATAGCGATCGGGAGATGATAGCAGATTTGGCGACCGAGAGATCGCTTCTCTAAAATTATAGATAATATCAAATCAGCGTTGGAGAAGCAAAAATCTATATTGGTGCGCTATTTTAGCTAATGGGCCTCTTTACATGAGGCCCTTGGAGATGCTCACTGATGAAAGCAAGGGTACCAAAAGCTTTAGAGAAAGTTTGCTTGAGAATTGAAGTTGAAGCAGAGGAAGCTAATTGGGGATACAAGCAACAAAATTTCATAGTTTAACATTTAAAGTTACTGAATGGACCATTAGGGGCTAAATAGTTTAGTTAAGAAACAAGCAGTAAAATCGTGTGTTAGAAGAGAAAAAAACCTTGAGATACTTGGGAAAAAGTCATTTGGGTTGTGTCATTACATAGGTACTAATCATACATACATTTACACTTACCATTTTGAGACATCCTCACCCTGCTGGAGTCTGAGAGAGAGTCCAGGAGGCTGGCTCCAATGAGCCTTCATTGCCTATGTGCTCTGGTTTTCAATCTACCTCTAATCTTCACTTGTTTGCTTCTAGAATATTTTAGTTTGCCGAGTTTTGTAAGACCATTGCCACCCATATTACAAGTGAGGGAGGGAGGATAAGATTGAGATTAGGACAGGAAGGAGGGAGGGAGGGAGGGGCCTATAAAAGTTGAGATTCTTTCAGGTCACTTGTTTTCGACAGTCTGTCTTTAGATTTTGATTGGCTACTGCAAACATGCATGGCGACGAGTCTGATTTTAATACAAGTATGATAAAGAAGAAAGGAATTGTTGATATTCAGGTTCATACTCTATTTTTCTTTTTCTTTTTTCAAATAAGAAAAAGACAAGTCGTCTCTTCTCTTCTGGTACGTCCGATGAGAATTGGTTTGGTTCGTGTTCCTGTCCAAGCCAGCTAGATTGATGTGGCGGTGCCTCTCAAAAACAAATGGGGATTTTCCATTCACAAATGTTCTCGACGACCCCATGAGCTTCAAAATTCAGCACGCTCTTCCAATAAATCAGTAGACGCCTTGCACTTCCCAATGATATTTCATTTCTGCCTGGGAATGGAGAAACAGATAGGACCACCATCTTTGATCACAGCATAAATGTCTTAGGGAGGGAACAGGCAGTCTATCAAATGTTCAAGGAATCTTGCCCATCGCTTTTATCTCCGGCTGGACTCCACGAGTCTTTGAAATCTAGCCGATAAATTCTGGTAGGATAGATTTTCCAATGGGGTCACCTGGTTAATTGCAGCTCGAAAATGGCTCATCGAGATACTACAAGCATCAATACTTTCCTGACCACGACAGAAACAAAATAAATTATGCTGCAACAGAAGAAAATAGAAAGTTCCGATCCTAGTCTTACATACCTCCAAAGCGCTTAAACCTGCTTCTCGGCAAACCAATGATATATCAGCTCCAGTGTAGCCTTCGGTGAGAGCTGCCAATTCTTTTATGTCGACGTCGGATGCCAATGGGGTTTTTCTCAAGTGAATACGAAATATAGCTTCTCGATCAAACTCATTAGGTGGACCAACATATAGTAGCCGATCAAAGCGTCCTAACAGTGCAAAAAATAGATATGTTTAATCAGAATCATACATTAATGTCAGGGAGAAAAACTGCTGGTGCTGGTAAACATAAAAACACAGCAATTTTCTGCATGTATCAAGAGATAATATTGACCTGGTCTCAAAAGAGCTGAATCAATCTTGTCTGGCCGATTTGTAGCAGCAATGACTGTGACATTAACTCTTTCTTGCAAACCTGTACAAGAAAAATATAAAGGAGCATTTTATCGACATAGCATTGTTCTTGGACTAACAACAACTATAAGGTCTGCCAAGACAATCACCAATTGTTAAATAAAGGGGACCTATGAAGCAAAAGTTTATCGTGTATAATTAAAGAGAATAACTAACCATCCAACTCGACAAGAAGTTGACTCATAACCCTATCAGAGACCGATACTCCATCACTTTCTTTCCCGCGTATGACAGCTAGACCATCAATTTCATCAAAAAATATGATTGCTGGTGCATTTGCTCGTGCCTTCGCAAATAGTGATTTTACAGCCTTTTCTGATTCACCCACCCATTTGCTGAATAATTCTGGTCCCTTCACAGCAAGGAAATTCAACCCTGCCTCGGATGCCACAGCACGAGCCAGGAGTGTTTTACTGCAACCCGGAGGACCAAATAATAAAATCCCTGTAGGGGGGCTAGTACCAATCCGTATAAAAGCATCCTGATGTTTTTTAGGCCATAACACAGCCTCCATTAATTGTATCTTAACCTCTTCCTGGCCACCAACATCTTCCCAACTGACTTTGGGGACCTCGAGTATTACCTGTTGGTTGACGAGAGATGAATATAAAAACATAATCCATGAGACTAATCTAGAGGTAATTATAAAATGGTGCAGGTCATAATGCTCATAAACCTCACTAGGTAAGTGTTTCTAAGAAAACTAGAGGAAGAAATGATAAAAGAAATAGAGCACAGATCAAAGCCCCAACATATTTAGCTTACCTCCCTCATTGCGCTAGGCCTCACTTTGATTCTAGCCTTCTCAAAATCTATTAAAGCAACTTTGAGAATGCCTTCTTTTATAGTTGAGGTTCCATTTTCATCAGGAAATCCATTCTGACAATAATTACTCCCATTCATTAATACTTCTTTTGTACTGTTCAACTGTGTTCCAGATGAGCCTTGGTTATCAGAATCAGATGAACATTCAGAATCGCCAAATTCAGTTTCTTCAATTGCACCATCCAGAGAATATTCATATGATTCTGGTTTCATGGCATCAAGGTTCACTCCAGTGAAACTATGTGAGCGCTTGAGGCAAACTAGGGCTGCCTCATTGCACAGAGAAGCAAGATCAGCACCAACATAGCCATGTGTATTCGTTGCAAGTTGCCCGATTTGGCTGTCTGTCAGAGAGTGCTCTATTCCCTCAAGAAGGTGATGCAATATATCAGCTCGCTGCGCCGGAGATGGCACTCCTGTACATTAACAAGTCAGTGAAACAACTGAACTTGTACATAATGACAACAGACACATATCGAGACTCATTTAACTAAATTGTACAATGCAAGCTAATTCGTTAATAGTAAAGCAGCCACATAAACGAGAATCTCCCATGAGTTCTCTTTCTGTGTAAGTTCGTTTTACAGTATTCAGTCATACCAATTTCAATTTCCCTGCCAAACCGCCCTGGTCTTCGCAAAGCCGGCTCGACTGTCTCTAGTCGATTGGTAGCAGCAACTACACACAACCCACTGGTTCTACTAATACCATCCATTAAGTTTAATAATGTGGCAACAATTCTTACAGATAAACCTCCCCCTCCATATTCTCGTGCAGGTGCAATAGCATCTATCTCGTCTATGAATACCTTGAAGAGCAAAACCATATACCAGTCACCAGCAGCAACATGTTGTAAAACTTTTAGATCGTTTCATTCAGTAATAAATGAAACAAATGAAAAAAGTAAGTAAGATGTGATAAAAATCGAGTTAAAATTAGAATCTAACCACGGCAGGCAACGCCCTACTAGCAGAATCAAAAATATCATGCAACGCCTTCTCGCTTTCACCATAAAACTGACTGACAATTTCAGACCCACGCACAGTAAAAATTTTAACATCAGCATCGTTGGCACATTGCTGAACCAAGGAAGTTTTGCCTGTGCCGGGAGAGCCATGAAGAAGGATTCCCTTCGTAGTCCGCAATCCAAGACTGAAATGTGATATAAGCAGCATGTATAACTGCGTATATTTATGTATAAATACTCGATAAAACAAGTGAGTTTACATTTAAGAACATAAAGAATCACATGTCCTGCCTAAATGTACCAAAACTTACGATGATCTTTCATTTTTAACTTAAGCGACAACGAAAATGAGTGTCCTTCAATACATACCATTCTTGCCTTCAAAATAAAACATGTTAAACAGCACTTTGATGTAAACTTAACAGATTTATGCCTATGCCAAAGTATGTTTTAGAGCAAAATGTAATGGAAAAAAATACAGAAGGAACAACAATATGCACTATGTTGTACCTCGACACAGTTGTTTCCGCTGATGATGAGACTATAACATCCTTCAGGATCGCATACTCTTTTGATAAACCACCCAATTTAGGATCCGCTTTAACTTTGTCAGTGTCCTCTCCTCTACTATTACCATCATGTCCTAGAAAAAGTGCATTCCCATCATATGAACTTCCTGACAATTTAGCTGATGGAAATTGTAAATACACCTCTGTTTCACGATCCACTAAAAAGGCATCACTTGCATGACCCGCTAATTCAGGTATGTTTTTAACAGCTGATATATCTAGACTTTTACCATGTGCAATTGATAATCCATTAGCCCTTACTAAACTGAAGAAAAAATTCTTGTCCAAAAACTGTATCTCCACAACATTCCCATAGAGTAAGACTCGTGAACTTAACCAAGACGTGGCCCATGTTTGAACAAGACTCTTGCCAGATTCACTTGCTAGCAAATCATGTATAACTGAGACATCAAATAAGCTGGGATTGGGTTTATTAGGTATTGTTGAAGAGGACTTGCGGGTACACGAAGAGATAAACCTGGTATGGTTCAAAGGGGTTTTGGGAGATGATGAAAATCCATTGCCATGTTGACTATCAGATATTTCTTGAGAGACTGTTGAAGTGGATAGCTCATCACTGTTTGATCTCATGTTGTCCTTTGAGCTAACCAACTCAAGATACATTTCCTTGCACTGGCGGATTTGAAGATTGTTAACTCCGGTGCTGCATTCTTCACGAGAAGCAATTTCGGGAACACCCATGGATGAATGTCGGATAGGAAAAACAAACACCGTCCTTCCCGAAGCAGGAGATCCCATAGAATAAGAAAGCTTTGAGGATAATCTGGCTTCATTTTTATTCTTAAACTGGCATTGAAAGTTCTCAAACATAATTAGATAATAGTTCAAAAATAACACACTCTTCAAGGGGACAACACTAAGATACCCAATTAAATCAAAGTTGTGGATTTGACATGGATATGCATATCTTTAGCCGTGTCAAGAGCGGGTGCAAAAAACACATCCATGTTATTGTCTAAAACAAACAAATAGTCATCCGCAAAACATTAGTGGGCATTGTCACGAATCAAACCTTGGTAGAAGAGTTTAATGTGGCAATGACAAAGTAACTTCCGACTGAATCAGCAACCTCGTGATCAGAACCAAATCCATTGCTTCTGGCAGATTCATTAGATAATGAGCAAAGAGCGAAGCTTTTCCTATTTAATTGAGCAAGTGATACCTGCCAGTATTTTTCCTCCAAATTAAATATACTAAATTATAAAAAACTGCAGCAAAGAGCAAGTACGCGGTCTGAATTTTGAGAGCATACCGACATAAGAGAGCCTGTCTGAAGATTATTAGAGACAATAGCCGATTCGGAGAGCCAAATTTCGCATCTTGTAGACTGTTGCTGAGAACCAGATATTCGTCCAATCACTGCTGATTCCCCAATTAAAGTGGGGAATTTCGCCGCAGCTTCTTTCACATAGTGACGAAGTTCTTCCTCGCTTAAACACGACTCGATTTCAGACTTCAATGGAGTTCCGTTCTTTGAGGACGATAAGGAGCGCTGGGCAGACTGCAGCTTCGACTTGGAATTAGAATTCTTCTTCGACGGCATGACTTCAGCCGACCATAAATTTAAACTCAAAACTGCAGAAGAGAGGGAGAGACTGGCAAACCCTAAAATAGGGTTTAGGGTTTCAGTTTTATGGAAATATAGAGCATCCCTGTAGGGTTAAAAGAAGGCAGTGAGCTAAATTTAAAAGGAAATAAACAAGTAAAATTATTCTCCAGGATATTATTATTGTTAAAACTGTTGAAGAATCGGAGCGGAATTTGTGCGAATTTGAAATTTGGTCATCGCTGGATTTGGGAGTTTCTGAGGATGGATTCGGAAGAATCTGAGAAAGAGGGATATCGGGAAGGAGACGGTCCAGGGAAATCGATTTGCTGAAATGGTGCTGTGGATGGTTCGGAGGTAGGTAGGGTTTCTGGAATTGATCATAATGTTGTGTGTCAGGAGGAGGATAGTGAATTAGGGTTTGTTGATGAAGATGGATTCTGATTGAACAAACTTCTTCCAAACTCACTCCCACTTATATTGGAGGACATTGTTTCAGTCTTAACATCTCTAATTGACAGTGATGAAGCTCTTGGCGCATACTTGGAAGTGTCTGGACAATCACTGACTGAGCTTTCTCTGAATTGCATCCGGAAGGTGAGTAGCTGGTATTTGAAATTTTCACAAGACCAATAATATGCTATTTCTGCATTCTTCTCCACCATGCAATTGTGATTCTATCAACAGGTCGGTCCTGCTACTGCTATATCAATTGCAAGATACACCGAGATTTAGTGACTTTAGACCTATCGTGGTGTCGCAGCTTATCAAATGAGATGGTAGGATCAATAGTAGACAGTTGCACATCTCTGACGTTGCTTAAACTCTTCGGATGCTCTCAGGTACATTAGGTGACTTCACAAACCTCAACCAAATTCGGAGCTCATACAAAAAATAGTCGGATTTCCTTTACCTTGCTTCTTGCTGTGAGCACAGAAGTGAGATGTTGTTGTGTTTCTTCTTCTCCTCCTTAACCTCCTCTTCTGTGTCAGGGCTACTTTCTTCTGGGCTCCATTAACAGCTAAAGGAGCAACAACATCCAAGGGTTTCTGCAAAGGGAAGAAATAATTTAACAATTAAAGGTTGCGGCATTCTTTACTTTTAAAGCACCCACCTTGTTGTTCTCGGCAGCAGCTTTAGCCTGAGCACAGAAACCCCTGCAGCAATGTAGATAGCCAGTAACCCAACAAACCACATAAAACTGAATTAAGCACAAGCATGTTTAGAAAAAGATTAGTCACGGGGCGATTAGGCAGCTAGTCCTCTAACTGTCACAAGATTTCCAATATGCGATTCTGGGCATCAGCCCCGTTCTTCTTCTGTTTGTTACCCTCCATTGGATTCACCTCACCTAATCAATATTCCACACCCCGAACAAACTATTAACAAACAAGAAGATAAAGCTACTACAGAAACCCAATAACATTTGGTATTGATTGAACAGACCCTAAAAGTGTTTACAACACAAGCAAGTCTTTTACATGGCTCCCAGAGATCCAAACTTCAAATAAAAATCCAGCACGAAAATTAACAATTAAAGTTACGCTTGTAGATTAAAACTTTAGTTGAAAAGACAACAACAAGCCCATCCAGAAATTGCCAGATCGAACTGACCTATAAACCACAAACCCCAAACACCCATTTAACACTGCAAATAAATCTATTTATTCAGTTTCAAGGACCCATTGGAAGATGGCAATTGACTAGGGTTTGCAGATTGATACCTCTATTTTGGGCATTGATTGCTCTGGTGGCCATTGCAGATGGGAATCTCCGAAAGGAAATCTGGAATTCGCGGGAGACACCTTAGCAGAGCCTCTTGGCGTCGGTTGTCTTGCGGGAATGGGGCCTAATGTATGAGGTGCATATAATATGGAGGAGCCGAACACCAGTTCCAACGGTCTTAATCTTTCACAATTAATCAGACGGCTGTGATTTGTTTAGTCAAGTTACCGTTGGTCATGACAAGATTATGGGTTATTGTTTAATTTATGTATATAATATTTTATTTACTTTGAATTACTATGAATTACAGAGACTTGAGGACTGCGGGTAAAAAGAACTACTCTTCCTTTTTTCATTGACCAAGTTAACCTTGTTTGCAGTATAGTTATTGACCTAGAAACTTGACTTCATACAACATTAATTTTACAAGCAAGCAAAATTTGAAGGGCTCATGGTTGAAACTGAAATTGAAGTACAGCCTTTTGACAGTGAATAATATATTAATAGTCCTAGAAAACCTTGAGTGTTTACTTAAGCTAACAGCAACATAGAATATCATACAATATTTATAATATTAACACTTTTATGCGCAACTGACTTGGCATGTCAAAATTCTGAAACAGTTTGATAACCTTCCAAGCCATAGCAAAACAACAGTTTTCTGCATCATTCACAGGAGGAGCACGCCATTTTCATTCCACAGTGACTCGAAGGCCGTTTTCCAATCTTAAATGCTAATGCAAAATGTACGTTGTTTGTTACTTCCATTGAGAGTTGCCGGTCAGTCACTTCTCATTTGAATCGTCTTGCAGAGTTGGTGTCCGAGACCTACCTTGAAACAAACAGAGAGAAAAATCAGATGACACCATCCTAAAAATGCAGACCACATATATGATGACGCACAAAACAATTGACTTTTTTTGACAGTTTTAATTACAATGCCAGCCTCAACTTTCAGCCATAATTTCTAGAGCTAAAGGGGTTGTTACAGTTTCGGATAATTTGAGGATGTAAGTTAATTATTCTTGCTCTACTGGGAAATCTCAGGGTTACTTGTTATGCATGTGCTCAAGTTAATCATCTACATGAAAGATATGGAACTATACAAGTTTAATATTTGAACCAGCCAAATAAATCTAATTTACCATATATGATTCTCCAACGAATCGAGCATGACTTTCAGTATTATACCAACCAGACAGCTGATTGTGAAAAGAGTTATACCAATAAGAAATGATCCAGTACCACAAGAACAAGTACAATAACCATTAACCAAGATACCTGATACCCGATTCAAGGAGAAGAAGGGGCAGGCTGTGTGCGAGTAGATGGAGATGAGTCCCTCCTTAGCTCCTTGACGACAGCAGCCAATGCCTCAGGATTCAATCCATTTTCACACAAAGCAATAAGGACAGAGAGCGTGTGACGATCAAGGCCTGTTTCGAGAATATTTGACATGTGGAAAGCAAGGTCTAGAGACTCTTTGGCAGCGCGAGCAGCTTCCGGATCCATACGAGGAGACTGCAAGACGAGATTTTTTATAGAAGAAAAGCAGACCATTTGACAATGCATCCACAAGAACAGCATAAAAATACTTGAAAGTCGGCACATCATTTCCAAATCCAATATTGATTTAAAAATTAAAATATTCTCCAGAAAAGATGAAGCCACACAAGACCTAAATCTGTCCTAAACTGAGACTCCACAATTAACAACGTCCAAAGACGCAGACTGCTTCAACAAGCCTCCACAAAAGTCTAGATCGAATTTAGTAATTGATGCTAAAGATTAAAGCTATATTTTGTGCAGGTAAGCAGAAATAGGTCGAGAACCACGCACCTGATCAGTGAGTCGCAGTCGCTGCTAGTGGAGAGATGGAATGGAACGAAAGTGCTGCACACTGCCGATTCAAAAGTGAGGAGACATGGGCTTGAGCCCGTTAATATTTATGAGGCCGGTCTGAAGAAGGGTTAGATGTACGACGTCGTTTCAGTTGAGAATGGTACTTGTTTCAATTGAATCTGGATGTGGCGTAAACCTAGTTGGGAGAAAGATCGCAGGTGCTGCCATCATCTATTGAATTCATCTTCGCTTATTTCTCAGGTGCGTTGCTTAGCTTCTTTTGTTGTTTTATATTCTATGATTTCCTTGTTTTGTTTCATAGCAATCGAGTTTTCGGTCCATCTGTTGTTTTCTATCTCATCTGGTTTTCATGAATTCAAATCGTCTTTATTTAGATGCTCTCATATTGTTGTTTCTGGTTCAACATATAAGTTTTAAAATTTGCTAACCAATGATTCATGCTTTCTCACAAATGATACAAAGCTTTAAGCTTTACTCACAATTCTTCATGCCTAATGGAATTCTCTCTGTAATTCAGTTGTTTGGGTTTACCAGTATTCACAAGCCAAATAAATGTTTGAACCTCTAGTCAGAACTGCATATTTTGTATTTCCATTTGCATCAAACAGGCAACATTAATGTACTTTGTATACATTGGTAATGTATACAAATATTTGAACTTTGTGCCTTGTTATTCCTATGTTGTTTGCGAGCATTTTTATTTCTCTAATTATTCATTTTCAATTCAAAAGTGGCGTTAATGGTGGATGTTGTGGGTAGAATCTGAATGGTAAGTGTAAATGTATGTAGGATTAGCTTCCTATGTAATGATGATTGCAGACACAACCCAAATGACTTTTCCCAGGTCCAACAATTTGTATCTCAAGGCTTTTTTCTCTTTAACTTAAATACTTAGGTACTCCAAGTTCAATGGCATCCCATTCACACACAGGAGGTCCTTTCTACGGCGCAGGTCCTTACAGATCAAGGTATCCATTCTTTGCATTGACCTTAGGGTTGATCAACTATCACTTTGCGATGGCAGCGGATTGCTGTTTGATGTTTTTCTTATTGAATCTATTGTTTCAATCTATTGTGATCGTTGGCTTTGAATTTTCTGGATTAGTTGTTTTGATTTTGAATTGAGGTTTTTTGCTTTCAGAGAGGGTCTTAGCACAAGATCGGTTGCTGGTTCAGACGATATTCAGTTACGGATTGATCCTATGCACGGGGAGTTGGATGATGAAATCACTGGTCTTCATAAGCAGATTCGACTACTTAAAGGAGTAATGATGTCAACTTCTATTCTCTGTTTTGAATTTCCCCCATGAATGAATACAATTAAGTTAACTAACCACCATTTTGGATGAAACTACAATAACATAAACAGTGTCTGTCGAAAATGTTGATTCGAGTGTGAATGTGCTTGATAGTTATTCTATGTTGTTATTTTTTTGAGGTTGATAGTTATATCAATTAAATAAATGATACTTTGGTATCATTTATACTTGTACAGGTTGCTCAAGAGATTGGGACTGAAGCAAAATTCCAGAATGAATTTCTTAATCAGTTGGTATACCCTCATTAAAATTCTCTTGTTGTTTTGTATTTACTGTGTGCTCTAATGTGAATATTATGTTTACCTAAATATCAAGTATTTTTTGTATGAGCTCCGAATTTGGTTGTGTGACATTTTATGTATTTACCTTTAGTAGTTTTACATAAAACGTAAAGCTTAGACCCTCATTCATCGTTCCATCATTGCACCCTATCTTGGTTCTACTATGCTTAAAATAAGACTTGGACAGGTGGATGTAAGTTTTATTAGACAGGATTGACACTGAAAGCTCTTTTTTCGAATCCACTTGAAACTTGTGGCTCTTTATTATTTTGTAACTATCGGTACCCTTATATGGTTCATTTTTTATTCTTTATTCTTTGAGGAACAAAATAGAAACTTGTTAATCATTTGAATGACACCATTTCTGCTCTATTTTCTTCTTCATTAGCAATTGACGCTGATTAAAGCTCAAGCTGGTGTGAAGAACAATATGAGGAGATTGAACAGGAGCATTAATCAGCATGGTACGAATCATTTGGTTCACGTAATTGCTTTTGCTCTGTTTTTGTTTGCAATAGTTTACCTCCTTGCAAAAATCTCACGGCGATGATGGTTCACACCATGTTTCTCGTGCCAAAATATGAAGCAAAAACATTTTAGAGTTTCAAATGATCATTTGACAGATGTATATAAATACCAATGAAACAAATATTTAATTTGATATTGCACTTCTTGCATGTAAATTTTCAAATGTGATGGTTTTATCTGGTGCTGTTGGAACTCTGGGAAGCAATATAAAGTCTTTAAAGAGCTAGTCTGCTTGTTAGTGGTTTCCTTGGTGTGGATTTTCAAAAGGGCAGAGTGCAAATGGTAAGTTTTCAAATTCGCAAGGAACTATTTTGTTGGGTGACTCTGTAAATTTGTTTAAAAGATAGTTTGTGCACATTTTACATGACCATACCTGCATACCATGGTTATGCAGCACATGTTTGTGTTCCACTTAAAGGTCGTCTGACTATCATTAACGTGACTGTCTTTATTTCTGTGATCATGGCGTCCCATATGTGCATGTGTGAAACCTGCCACAGAACTTTTTGGCCGTACAACAATGCTATAACCTGTAAGTAACGTGAAGGGTGCATTCATCATGGAAGGGTGCTCTGCTGGGGCTATGTTTTTGGGGTTGAACCTCACCTGGAGGGAGTTGGAGGTGTTGTCAGAACTAAACGGAGGATGAATCCATAGTCACCGCAGCCCAACTGAATGTGGTTTCATTGGGATTGACGATGAGGGAGATGATAAATTCTATCAATACATGTAAGAATCAGACAGAAAGGGAAAAAAATTAGCAGAGGAAGGAGAAGTTGCAGAAGTAAGGTTGTTATGTTGGAAAGCAATGCAAAAATACTTGTGTCATGAACGCCGTTAGAAACCCTAACATTAAAATGATTTTATGAAGGATTAAATTGTGAAATAGAAAATAGGTTGATAACTGGTCAAATTTGGTGACAAGTGTCACAAATCATTGGTGCTATTCAATGTACCTAATATAGTTAGGTAGAATAAGAAGCAAAACGATATCGTTTAGGTCAAGTAAAGGCACCATGCTTGGGTTTCTCTCTCTAGGGGGAATGACAGCTTTGTGAAGTCGGGCAACAATGGAGGTCTTTCTACACCCGAATCCGACCCATCAATTTTAACTCCCACAATCTTCCATTTTCCAGTCCACATTACAAACTTTCTGTGTTGACCCTGAAGCGCATTCCCTCTTGCTTAACTTCGGGGTCGAGTTCAGAGCTTTTGCATCATAAAGATGGAAACTTCCCAAGAAATGGCCGTGGCCCAGATGAGAAAATCTGTTCAAAGACTCGGCTTTTCCACTGAGGTGAGCTCATCAACTATTTTTATCTGTACCCACCAGACGATGACCATCAGTTGGTGATCCCTTGTTTCTGATGTTTGATTTTGGCTTGTAGAGGGTTGGAGATTTGACTCTGATGAGGTTTCTAGTGGCGAGATCGATGGACGCTGACAAGGCAGCTATGATGTTTGTTCAGTGGATCAAATGGAGGAAGTCTTTTGTGCCTTCTGGCTTCATTGATGACTCAGAAGTGGCGGATGAGTTAGAGCAGCGGAAGATTTACTTGCAGGGTTTGTCCAAAGCTGGTCACCCTATGGCTGTTGTCAGGGCTTGCAACCATGTTCCTACCAAGGATCATCTCCAATTCAAGAGTAATTTCTTTGATTCTTACTGCACTGTGTATCTGTGGGTGATTGCAGTAATATTTCATTGTTGTCGATTTCCTCAGCATTTAAGAATTTTATGGTTGAGTAGCTGGCATTCTTGAAAATTTAGGGAGTTGGGTTTTGTGTGAGTGCTAATTCATTCAAACTGTCCTATTCAGTAATTAAGGCATCATCCCGGGGTTTGAAAACAGACCTGTATTGATGTTGCGGATTGGTGTACATTGCGAGTAAGACTTGGAGCTATCAATTTACGAAATTCCAGTATAGTGAACTATGCTTAGTATGCTAGTTTAGGCTCTCTCATGTTCTGCATTCTGCTAAACTCATCGCTCGGCTGTGAAATGAGATTTATTATCCTCTTAACATAGTTGGAACATTTGGCAGTATGTTATAGATTTCCGAAATTGGAATACCGATGAGCAACGTACCAATGTTTGGAATAGACCCCTGCCTATGATGAGGCTATTCTGATCTAGATTGTGGTATCTTTATATGTTAGTGCGGCTCATTTTTATGAACAATTTTGTGCAGAGTTTGTGGTTCACCTACTGGACAAAGTTATTGCAAGGTATTTTTCAAATGAATGCAAAGTAAGCGTGGTACTTTAATATTTTCCGCAGAGGTATCTATGCCCATAGCTAAGCTTATTCATCGCTTTCAAGCTGGACACGTTAACATTTGAGAGTTTTGCTTTTGGCTAGTAATCTCTTCTTGTACCTGAATCGAATTCCAAGTTTTGGAACTATTTTAAAATGTGACTCAGAAAGATCTGTGTCCTTTAGCTGTTCGTGATGAGGATGTAATAAAGATAGAATGACTTTTGTCATCGGGAAGCTAATGTTGTCCGAAATTAGATTATTTGTCATTGCTGTCAATTCCAATTAAATACGCTATAGATTTTTTCTTTTTTCGTAATATCATCATACTACACCTTGTGGTTATTCCTTTCAGTTCCTTCAGAGGACAAGAAGTGGGAGATGAGAAGTTGATTGCCATTCTCGACTTACAGGGCCTATCTTACAAAAATGTTGATCCTCGTGGTATCATAACTGGTTTTCAGATGTTACAGGTGCTCCTCTATCCATCAATCCTCTCTACTTAATTTCATCTTCTGTTTTCAATCTTTACCATTCAAAAACACTGAAAGCAAGATTCATTCAGGGTTCAGACTTATGCCCAAAGTTGTTGACTTGCTGTCATATGTTTTACCAATTGCAGTCTTATTATCCGGAGCGGTTGAAAAAATGTTACATCTTAAACATGCCGTGGTTTTTTGTGAGCGTATGGAGAATGATTTCTGGCTTCCTTGATAAGGCCACCTTGGAGAAGGCAAGTTTTTTACTAAATTTCAATCCACACACTTGAGATTCTTACAGGCCTCTTGAGATTTCGAAAGAACATCAGACTTGAGAGCTGAATAGTTAACGGTGACTATCGGCATACATGCCCAATAACATCAGCTTTAAAGAATGTGTTAGTATCAATGGTGAAATGTTCTCAAGAATACTGTTTAATGCAGACACTGATAGTGAACAGTGAAGATGAAAAGGAAATGTTCGTCAGTGAAGTTGGAGCCGCGTCCTTGCCAGAGCTGTGCGGTGGCAACGCAGAGCTCATTCCTCTGCAAGACGTTAAACTAGCACCGTATGAAGTGGTGGCTCCATGAATAAAAGCCGGGCTCTGTATAAGAATCCTTTGAGCTGAAATTAACTGTAAAGGAAAGGAGATTCACTCAGGTGGATTCTTTCCAGTTTAAATTGATGTTAACTATGGATTAAACTCAGTGAAGTTCAGTTTAAGCTGGAAAAACACAACCTTGAAGTTTTTGTCCCAAGGGCAAAAAGTTGCTCCAACAGGCAATGAATGAAGCCCAATCTGGCTGGCTCCTGTTGGTGCTTCTTCATTCAAATTTAGATTGCCCAACAACTACCCAGCAAGCTCATCAAGGCTTGCCATGCCTCTACACATTCTGCATTTACTACAGCAACCACTCTACCTGCAACTGGATCATTCATCCACTACATTCTGGCTTCTGCAATTACTCAGTAGTCAGTGCCCTTCATCATAAATTTCAAGTCTTCCATGGAGCTGTAGCTCACTTCTACCTATTTTGTCTGTTTCAGGCAAATTTGTTCCTTCCCCAAAGATGGAAACTTGCAATGGATTGGTGCTGACCCAGATGAGGAAATCAGCTCAGAAGCTGGGCTGTTCAGCTGAGGTCAGTAAATCAATGTCCTCAGACTTGTTTCCAACACAGCCATTCAGCAGTGCTGTTTTCTGATTCTGTATCTGTGGTGTGATGATTTACCAAAGGGGTTTGGAGACCTGAGTCTGATTAGGTTCCTGATAGCCAGATCAATGGACCCAGAAAAGGCAGCCAAGATGTTTGTTCAATGGCGAAAGTGGCGGCAGTCCATTGTACCATCAGGGTTCATAGATGAGTCACAAGTGGCCGATGAGTTAGGACATAGGAAGATTTATTTGCAGGGCTTGACTAAGAATGGCTACCCTTTGATGATCGTCCAAGGCGGCAAGCATAGGCCTCCAAAGGACCGTAAACAGTTCAACAGTAACCTTCTTCACTATCTTAGTCACACTTCTTTAAGATTTCGACACAACATTCATATGTTTTTTTTTCTTTCAGAGTTTGTGGTTCATCTGCTGGACAAAACACTTGCAAGGTACCTAATTCTTATGCACTGCAACAGTCCTTCGATACATTATGTAACTGAAAATCTTCAGTGTCTGTCTTGCTTCGATTTATAATGGACTTAAGAGATCATTGTAACATTTCACTGCTGGTGAATAGGATCAACTGGACACTAATTTCTGCTTTTTATTTCAGTTCCTCCCAAGGAACAGAAGCTGGGAACGAGAAGATGATCGGTATTCTTGATGTGCAAGGAATATCATACAAGAATGTCGATCCTCGTGGGTTGATCACTGCTTTCCAGTTCTTGCAGGTCAGCTGTCACATATCAAATTCATCCCTACAATCTTCTGCAGTAATATCAGAATTCCAACGACTAAAACACTTTTTACTGATCTGCTTGATTCAGTCATATTACCCCGAGTGCCTGGCAAAAGCCTTCGTCGTGAACATGACGCCTTTTTTTGTGAGTACATGGAGGATAGTAGCTCGCTTCCTCGACGAGCCTACCTTGGACAAGGTAATTTTTTTTACATCTGGCAACAGGAAAGTCTCCGAAGGTATTGGGTACGAAAATGAAAAGTTCTTCAGGTGATTCGAGCCTAATATACATTTTACCCTTTGCAAAGTCTAAGAAGCTTGTATACGTTGCCTGGCCGGTCTGAATGCAGATTGTGATAGTCGGGAGCGAAGCTGAGAAGAAAGAATTCGTTGATGAAATCGGCGCTGATGTCTTGCCGGAGATGTATGGAGGCAAAGCCAAGCTGATTGCTCTGCAAGATTTTAAGAAGTAACACCACAGGAAGAAAGAAGCTTCTTTAGCTAACACCTTTTTGCAAATTGTTGTCTTTCAGTGCGGATTATAAAAAATTATTGAACTCCTTCATCCTGTCTTAAACAACATCGGACTTCGTGCACGTCTTATTATACATACGCTGAAAATTCTGTTTATGTAAATTTGATAAGTTAGTCTATTAATTATTTCGTCACCAACATATCATGATCTTTTGTGTGGATTCTAAGATTGTGATGACAAAACTTGATCTTACGAGAGGCAGTGACAAGCAGGGGCGAAGCCATGGCTAAGGGAGGGGGGGCGGCCGCCCCCGGTCATTTTTCAAATTTGCTATATATTACGTATGATTAGCTTAATATTATGTATGATTAGCTTAAATTTTTTTAGGTTTATAACAAATTGCCTCCGGTAATTTTAAATACATGCCACCGGTGACAAGCTAACTTTATAATGATTCGGATCGGTTTCTGTGATCGGATCGTTACCATAAGTGTATTTAACTTGGCTAAGGCGAATTTAAAATACTTGAATTATTTGTAATTTTAAATTAATAAGGAAATGTCATCTTCCAAAAATTGAGTGATAGGCTGATCCCCAGCAGCTCTTCACTGGTCGACCATGGCTTCTGTATCGTCTCTGCATTCGCTTCCCGCTCGTTACCACTCTTTCTCAGATCCTTCCGACGTCAAAGGTCGTCTCTTTACCACCGTTTAAGCACACCCAGTTCCCCAATTTCGAATTTAGTCAAATTTCCAGGTGATATATTTCAGGCTTATCGAGGCGCGGGAAGCCACACGGACGATGCTGGGCCGGACCAGATTCATTCACAGGGCGAGGTACTGTAAACCTAATTTACACGAAGCTACAAGTTTTGTTATTCATAAAGTTTGTGTTTTTCTGGGGTTGCGATTGCGATTTTATATAAGGGGTTTGGCCATTGAAAGGAGTTGTTTTAGTTTTAGTCATTGATTACGGCCATGTGCTGCATTTTGGTAGGAAAAATAAAATGCTGATGGCTCTCAGAAGATTGTGCTCAGTGCAGTTTTGTATCGTGCCATTAGCTAGAAGTTCCTCTTCGGTCTTTAGTGTTACAGTTATTAGTAAGCTAGGTTGCCATAGTTATGAAGTGGGCACTGGGCAGTATGCGTCGAACGATTATTTTCAGTGTGAAATTGCGGGATAGGTTAGCGTAGGCAGGTAGATTCATTGAGAAAGTCCCGTTCTTGAAGAAGGAGAACGGGTTCCATATAGTGTTTCGAGGTTGATGTAAAGGAATTTTCACGAACAAAATGTCGATCAGAGTTGCACAGTCATTGATATTATCCAGTAGATATTTATTCGATGCACTTTGTTTATTCACAGGGCATATTAAGAGAAGCTGCGATATGAAGGTAGCGGCAGTGCAGGGTATTGTAGTGCATGATTTAGACGTCGGGACAAAACTCCTAAATCAGTCTCTAAACGGAAGAAGACATGAGTTGACTCATAAATTCTCTGCATTTGCTGTTCCCAAACGGTCGGCAAAGTCTAGTGAGCCAGAAGAAACAATCCCCTCATGGGCTAATCCAGATTCTGATGAACCCCCTCCATGGGCTCGGGATGAAGGCAAGCAGAGTGCAGCGCAACAGAGCTTTGACATCCCATTCTATGTCTATCTACTTGGTTCAGCAATTACTGCCATTGCCGCTGTAAGTTGTCTCATGAATTCAACCTAACAATCCTTAAAAAATTCCGTATATTCATGTGATTTGTTTGATTTCAGATAGGTTCTGTCTTCGAGTATCTGAACAAGAATCCAGTTTTCGGATTGGTGGAATCAGACAACTTCTTCTACGCCCCATTGCTCGGGTTCTTCTTTTTCAGCGGCATCCCTACTTCTGTATGTCACTTACGTCTCTTTTCGCATTTCTAAATTATTCTATGAAGTGCCCTGCATCCTACATTGTATTTGGAGTTGCGGTTTAAAATTGTATTCGCCAAGGTGCATCAGCGTGTATGATGATATACATTACTCGGAAAGGCTTGCAAAATAGCTGACCAGCTGACTTTACGCAGGGATTTTTGTGGTTCAAGTCTGTCCAGGCAGCAAATAAAGAAGCTGAAGAACAGGATAAGAGGGACGGCTTTTTGTAAGGTTAAGGTTTTGTTTTGTATTTATGGCTGAAATGAAAATGCCCGCATTAGCTGATATCACAACAGCTTCTGTTTATTTTTTATACATACAACTTATGAGTCATAGTTCGATACCCAATATAAATTCATAACTATTTCGTTCATTAGCTGACGTGGAACATTTCGCCAAATGCGTCTAACTCAACATTTGGTTATGAGTTCTTGCAGGGTTGTTAGAGTTGAGGAAAAAAGGGTTGCCAAGTAATATTTTTCTTGTAGGATGGAGGAGTTGAAAAATGAAGCAGGTTTCGTTCGTGCGGATGAAGTTGAGCCACCACACGTGAGGATTGAGAGGGAAGTTTCAACTAGAAAAGAAGAAAAAGAGAGCTTAGCTTGTACCAAATCTGTAACTCCCCACAACCACAAGTTGGAGTTTTGAGTAAGATCAGTTAAACATGTACAAGAATCCAAAGTTACCAGCCAAGCCAGACTACTACTAATATTAAGAAAGCAGCAGCCTAGGGTAGCCCAAGTGTCCAAACAGCTCGAGATATGAAAGTTGATACCAGGAAAGTTGGGGTCAGCTTACAAAAGTCAATCTTGGTTAGTTACTTGCATTCTACACAACCTAAGATCTAGAACAAACTAGATTTCAAAATGGTTTGAGATATGTTGATGTAGGCTTGCCCGGTTGGTCACTAGAACGTCTCAATTCCGTATTAGTTACGGGAATTCTTTATGAAAAAACTTAATAAAAAAGTCTTTTAATATTTTTTTTTGGGATCAGATTCCAAATTGTGGTGATTTAAGAGACGGTGAGACGGGGTGAAAAGTTTTTAAATGTAAATTTCCTTGGTTTTTGATAGGTAGGTTATATTGGTTATGCCAATGGCTCATGCAAATAGTAATAGTAGGTAGGTTATTCCATAAGATGGATTAAAAAAAGGGTTTCACAAGTCTTAGGTGGAGCTACCGTCGAGCCTTTCCTACTCTTGTCAAGGATTGTGATCTTCATTTGGTTGTCCGTCCGGCCTGGTCCGGCTAATGAGTTTCCCTATGGGACATGCTTAGAGCATCTGCACCAGGCCTTTACGAGCTGAAAGGCCAGACCATAACATCAAAACTTGGTTTTATAAAGTCACTAGTTACTATTCGGTGCCCAAGAGGATTCGACTTTTCTAAAATGTAGTTCTATTTTTGAAAAATAAATCTGATTGGTTATAAAACTAAAGTGTGTCAACAGACACTCGTCATCATTATGTACATAAGTGAAAAGATATGTTATTAATGGAGAAGAAATTTCTTATGATAACCAAAACTACCAACTTTGTAGGGCCTTCCCAAGTCGAGCAATTGGAGTCTTGTACCTTACCTTGTTCATGGGCTAGATATATAAAAAGGGCATTGGATCCCTCAAAATCTCATACTTGCTTTCAAAGCTTCCCCTCTCATCAATTCTCTCCATTTTTCTTTGCTTGCAATCCTCTCCTTCTTACAACCCTATTCTCTCCCACCCACCATTAGACCAAACCCTAAACCTAACACTGTCTCCATTGTCAAATCTCATACACCATGTCGTTGGATGGGATATGTGACCTCACACGAGACTGTGAATCCACAACTTACCAGTCAGGCAATCCAGAAAATTCAGAGACGAGGGATCACGTGCAGCTGTCCGATGATTGCTCGGTTACATATGACGAGGACCAGAACAGCATAGTTTTCCAAGTCAAAGAATTTGAACATGTCGAGTCTGGAATCTTGAGGAAGAACTCTAAACATGAAATGGGATCAGCTTCAACAGCTTCCTCCACAACCCAGATGAAAAGTTCTTTAGGGCAAGGGATTGAAGAAAGCAATGATGGGTTTCAGACTCCGACCAGCTTCCCGGACAAACTCTCATCCAGTGGTTTAAAATGTCCACCGGCGCCGAGGAAGCCCAAGGCCGAGCCGCTGGGGAGACGTAAAAGAGAGCGCAAGAACTTGCAGGTTGAATTTATGAACGAAGTGGAGATGGTGCTGAGACTTCTGAGCGGTGGAAATCAGAAACTGAAGAAAGCTCGCCGGGTCGCGCCCAGTGAAATCTTGGGGCATGAAAGTTGAACCAGTAGCTTGGGATACAATATTGGTTTCTTTACACACCTCATTAAGGTTGTCGGAAGGTACGATGATTGATAGAATTTATGACACTCCAAACCCTACATGTTCATTAGTTATGTTGAGTGGGTCTGTGGATAAGATCTTCATTTGGCGAGGTCTTAAAGGGATGTATCTTGCAGACAAAGCTAAGAAAAATGATTGAAGATGTAGTGAGGATGAAGGAAAGGTGGAGGGTGGCATGTTATGTAAACCTCTCTCTCTCTCTCTCTCTCTCTCTCTCTCTCTCTCTCTCTCTCTCTCTCTCTCTCTCTCTCTCTCTCTCTCTCTCTCTCTCTCCTTTTACCTTTTGTCATCAAGGTGTTTTGTTGTCTCTTAAAACCCTAGTTTAGTACTTGAGGAAACATATGATCTTTATTCACAGAGGTGTTCTTTTATGATGCGACGGTAGGGTTTTAACTTGGTAGACATTCTAAGCAAACTTTCCGTGTTCATTGTCTTGAGATCGATTAAAGAGGCGTACATGTCCAAGAACAAACGATCACAAAGCAACGACTATAAAACTTGAAGATGCAGGACGAATACAATTTGTAGAAAAACTTGGATTCTCTACTCTCGATATTCTTTTCATATGACATCGCACCCGAAGTGATTTACAGCATTCAAAGAGTGTCATGTACTTCCAATGAACCGAGTGTATCATGGCATGATTATTTTTTATTGATGTGCGGTATCACAAGATCAAAGAGATACTTATACTTGGATAATTATTTCATAACTTTTATACTTAAAATATTTTAATTTTGACTAAGGGCCTGTTCTTTAGACCTTAACTTATGCTTAACTTAACTTAACTTAACTTAACTTACCTTAACTTAACTTACCTTAACTTAACTTAACTTACCTTAACTTAACTGAATTTAACTTAATTTAACTTAACTTAACTTACCTTAACTTAACTGAACTTAACTTAACTTAAGTACTTTTACAAACATATTTTTATGGTGGTGGTGGTATAGTTGGGGTGGTAGGTTGGGGTTGTGGTGGTGGGGGTGTTGGTGGTGGTGGGGGTTGTGGTGGTGGGGGCGTTGGTGGTGTTGGGTTGGGGTTGTGGTAGTGGGTTGGTGGTGGTGGTAATGGGGGTGGTGGTGGTGGGTTAGGGTGGTGGTAGTGTGGTGGTGTTGTTGGGGTGGTGGTGGTGGTGTGGTTGGAGTGGTGGTGTGGTTGGGGTGGTGGTGTGGGGGTGGGGTGGTTGGGGTGATGGTGTGGTGTTGTGGTTGGAGTGGTGGGTTGGGGTGTTGCTGGTGGGGGTGGGGGATGGTGTGGTTGTGATGGTGGTGGTGTGGTTGGGGTGGTGGGTTGGTGGTGGTGGGTTGGGGTGTTGGTGGTGGGGGTGGGGGTGGTGGTGGTGTGGTTGGGGTAGTGGGTTTGGGTGGTGGTGGTGGTGGTAGGTTGGAGTGGTGGTGGTAGGTTGGAGTGGTGGTGGTGGGGTGTGATGGTGGGTTGGGGTGATGGGTAGTACTTAACTTAACTTAACTTAACTTACCTTAACTTAACTTAACTTACCTTAACTTAACTGAACTTAACTGAACTGAACTTAACTTACCTTAACTTAACTTAAGTGCTGAAAATTTAATGGCTAAAGAACAGGCCCTAAGTCAGTTACCCATGACAAGTTCAAGCACTAGCTAAACTTGGTACATGTTTCTCATTGTTAAATGGAGGCTGTGGGAATTTTACTCAGACTCAATCATAAGTCCTTCGCGACTTAACTACTTGACCATTACAAAACCTACATTCATTGTTACAAATCACAGCACTTGTAACCTAATCTTCCAAATGAAAATGAGAACGAGACAATCTAATTTTACCGTAATTCATATCATAAATGGTGCTACATCCACGTTGAGTTTTAGTGGCTCCGATCTGCACTATGAACGCCTTCCAACAAGGCCACAGAGGATCAAGGTGACACGCAATCTTTCCTTTCACGGACGGTCCGTGCAACTCAGCCAGAAACCGGCTCAACACTGAGCTCTAGCCGCTAGCTATTACACAACCACTACACGGCTGAATCTTCATGCACACACGGGACCCCTGGAACTGCCTTTGAGCCCACTTATCAAGTTTTCTCTTCGGAGGCGGACCGTCATTTGACAAGATGTGAGCATCGTGTGTGAATTCTTAAAAATGATTGATGTTCGACAAAGTGGAGATTATCGAGTATTATGTCTGATCGATGTAGCGGTTCTAGAATATTCTTCGAGATAAGAGCATTCTATAAGCTCTTGAACCCGTAGTTGTAAGATTGAAATTTTAGGAACACAAGACTAGCCGTTAGGATTCCCAACCGAACAGGATTCCTAATTCTTCACTTACTTGACCAACAAGGCACTATAAATATTTGCCTCAGCTCCATTCCATCCTCACAAATTTCTTCAAACTTTGATCAATGGCAGAGATGCTTGCACCCAGATCCCCCCACGTAACGGTACAAACTAAGACAAACATCGAGATGGCATTTGAAATCGACCCGGTCCGGTGTTCCTCGTGCAACTTTGTGGTGCGTGTGACCCGCCACGGGCGCCGGGTGATGGACTTCCGGCCAATCTTGGATTACAAGGACCAGCACTTAGGCCCTGCTCGATCTCTGTCGGTGGGCTTTCATCTCTCGCTCGACGACGGTCGATCCTCACAGGTCATCGCCAATGCCGTACGGTGCATAATGTATCGGGAGATGGGAGTTATATCATCTGACCGGCGATCATATCCGGCAAATTGCTGATTTTTTAGATGCGGGGAAGACGCGGCGGGTCGATAGAACGCGGTGGCGCGGTTGGATGTCATCGACACTGATCACTGTGTTCAGAACATTCTGGGGTCGGATGAACTGGTTGGAGTTGAGGTTGAGGATGGACTGTGCGCGCTTTGCTTGGATGAATTTGCAGAGGGAGATGGGGTTTACAAGACGCGATGGGCTACTCATCTGTTTCATGGCGGCTGCATCGGGAAGTGGCTGACCAACTAGGGCGACTGTCCCATGTGCCGCGCGCTCATATTTTCTAATCCTTTACTTTATAAGCTCTGACTGGTTCGTTGAATGATTTCTTCGATGCGAGAATTGATTAGTTTTAGGCATGTTTGTACTGGTTACTAAATATTTTGATTTACATCCGAATATGATTCTTTTTTATTTATGAATCGATGTGAACAAACCTCAATTACTTATACTCAACACCTCAAATTGATAGCCAATCAATAACACCCCGTTTGATCTGTCTTTCTGCCAAAATATTTGATAGCTCAAACTCAGAACATGCTCGCTTTACTGATCTTCAACTATTTTCCTCAATCCAAACGGATGAAATAATTCCAAAATTGGAATTATGACCATTTCTAAACGCGATCTGTATTTACAGATTAGGAATATTTGGATTTAGAAAATTACGATTTTTTAAAGATAGGGTTTACATTTATTTTATTTGCATGTACTTCTTCAGTTGAAGGACTATCTTTATATGCGTAATTCGGTGGAGGAATGGGTTGGGTAGGTGCAAATGTTTACTGCGTCTGAACTTGTTCCCAACATTCAAAATGTATGAATTTTTTCTTTCGATTCGCAACGTACATAGTTTGAACTTTGCAAATTTATATATTAAAAATATATGTTATATAGATGATGGAGTTTTAAATAACTATAAAAATATTTGATTAAAAAACATATCTTATCTTGCAAATTACTACCGGATTCTGGATTTCTTCTTGAGTGGGAAATACATGCACCCAAAGAATCAAATTGGGCTTCAACTTTGACCATCGAGAACTTAGCGCGGACTGAAATCTTGATTCGGTGGACAGAAATACTTCGTCCTCACCCAACATCCAATTTGCATAAAAATCAACGTGAAAAAATTTCCCACAACTTATCTTTTCTTTGTTTGTTGCTTGAAATTGGATCAACGGACTGTCGATAATAAGATATGCACAATTGCACGTCTTCAAACATACACCAATGAATTGCGACACTCATTTTTGGAAAAAAATCGAACTTTGAGTGATAATATTAGAGAGAAGGAAAAATAGCTTGTTGTGAGATTTTGATGTAAATTGAGATCTACATGAGCATCCAATTTATATGAAAAATTGAAGTTCAAAATTTTATTTTATTTTAATTTTTTTCGTATTTTTTAAAATTATTTCCGTAGTATTTATTTTGGTCCGTTAGATCTCTGGATCTGATTTAACGGACCACAATTTTGGACAGTTGCAATCGAGCCGTTGCAATCGGATCGTTGCAGTCGACTCGTTGCAGCGGAGCCAGGGAAGGAAGACGAAGAACACGAGCAGACGCAGGAGGAGAAGGCGAGGAGAGGGAGAACGTGAAAGAGGCGGAGCGGGAGAAGAAGAGAAGCCACGCGGCCGCACGCTCCTTTCTCTGTTCAGATTTGACGCGCCCAACAATTTCTCCTCCACATCCTCGAGGAGCATTCGACGAAGAAACTTCTTCCTCCTCCACCATTTCTTCTCGCCGAGCATTCATCGCTGCACACAAATTGAAGCCTTCGTTTGCTGATTGCTCGGGGAGAAGGGCATCGCTCCATATGCTCTGATAGAGTTAAAAGTTAAAACAGACGGCATAGACTGGTGTAATCAAAACCCAGCTGAAAATTTTATCGGGCGGAGATAAGACGGGAGTCCGGAGCAAGAGAGAGGAGAAACAAGAAAAAGACAAGAAACATATCGTTTGTCACATACGTGGTCTGTTTTAGTTCTATCACGTATGGTACAAGCAATGTCCATAGACCATGTGTAAGATCCAACTCGATCCGAAAAAACTAACAAACCACCTATACCTAAACGGCTAAACAATTGTGGCAAAATTCAAACAAAGCTTTCAAACTACTTTCATTAGCCGGTTGAACCAACGAATCAAGAATTTAAAGATGGACCATCGGTCCGATTTTATTAAATAAAAGTATAAACTTTGCATGTCTCTCTAAAAGAGCATATGGAGCCTGCCATGTTTTGGCAGTTTGATAGTAAAATGGAGAACTTCAGATCAGAGAGAAACGCTCAGCGGAGCAGTGTATAGCACGATGTGCAGAGGATTTGATGTTTGACATTAGATGGTGGCGAGTTAGAGAGAAAGTGTGAGGCAGGTCACATCTAGGGTTTAGTTGACCCAACAAATATATTTTAACGGTTCAGATTAGTAAACAGTTAGGATTAATTAAATAATTTCGAAAAAATAAATAAATGAGGGGACATTTAATTTCAATTGCTACTCATTCGGTTGCAAGGCTTAGTCTTGATACGAGCGAATAAGGTGTTACTCATTCGGTACCTCCGCCGTAAGTCTGATTTCGAGAAAATTTGACGCTCAACAAAGTAATCTTTCTAAAAGGTTTGTTCCCTAGGACCTTTAGTCGTCGAGGAGGCTGCGCTTCGTTTGCACCACTTCCAGTTGCTATAACCATAACACTATTAAAGAACGAATTAGCCCTCTCATTCGCTGCTCTTCTTTTATGTTGGTACAATTGAAAATTGTTGAAATCGAAAGGATCCATTCCACAAATGAAACTGAAAAGGGCGAAAAAAGTGAAATTGCAATTGAAGCTCAATCCTTTGTTGTCTAAAATTTCAAACATTATCACTCTATACACTTGTTTAATCGAAATAAAATAAAATTGAAATGTTGCTCACATAAAAAAAAAAAAATAGAACAGCACAAAAAATTATTTTTTTATATATTTAAAATGAGTAAATTTGGTACAAAATGCTGATGAAATTCATGGCGAGTGTAAACGCAGCACTGGAGGAAGCTCCGATCGGTCGCGCACAAAATTGTTCTCGTGATAAGACGATTGACAGCGTACCGTGCTGTCACGGCTCTTTTATTTTGGACTGCACAAAGGGAGGTTAAGACCGGGCCATGACAAGCATTTGGACTAAGTGACCTAGTCCACCACTTAGCCCGATTATTAGCCCAAAAAGGAGGAAGCCTCAACCCAAGCTTCGGAAGAGTGTGGAAGCTTATGGAAGATCACGGAAGCTTGTGGAACTATCTTTTACATTGTAGATAGTGTAGGAATATTCTAGATTTGTATTTATGACCGTAGGATAGAATTAATATTGGCCGTCCATCGAGGAGGCCTAAGTGTATAAATAGGGGATGAGTCATTTGTTCAAAACCATCCTTTGCACTTAACTACTTTCGGGAAAGGCTTTCTTAGTTAGTTTGAGTGAAAGTCCTGACTAAGCGCCGCACGACTTAATAGTCAACATCTAAGTCCGTGACAGTTCTCTCTTTCTCTATAACTAGTCAACCATTGCCTTCTACAAATTTTCAGTGGCCTCCTAGACGGTTTTGAATTTCTCTTCTGTGTGTTTCTGTTTTCCGATGTATGTGTTGTGATTTGGGGACATGTTTAGGGTTTCTGGTTTGGTTAGATTCAAAGTTTGTGTCTTTTTGATATGGTTGCCAACTCGTGGAGTATCTTTCTGGGGTTGTATGGTGATGTTTGGTTCCAGATATGGAGCGGATTTGTGCACTGTCTTGGTGTATGCTGATTTCTTAGGTGTGCATATGATGTTTTGATTCATGTTTCACTTCAAATTTAGTTTATATGAATTCTTATTGTGTTGTAAGCTTTAGTTGCTAAGTCAAATCTATGATACCTGACTGGAATCCTTTTTGGTATTGGTACTAGATACCGGTCATGCGGCTTATGGTTTTAGTTTAAAATCACTCGAAAGTTATCTGATTTGTGACATTAAATAAGTGCAGTGAGTATTAGTCGCCAGTGAAGTTCTGAGCATTTAATTTGACTTTATTCTATGCAGATGGAAACTGCGAAGGTGAGCAACCACTGAACCAACAAGGATGTCAAAATGTCAGCGTCCGGGTGACATCCGTATTTCTCGCCATCCTAACTACTGAACCAGTTATTGCTACTTAACTGCAGAGAAAGTGAAACAACTCGGCTTGCATATGTTATGTTGGATCGTTAGTAATGTTCCTTAGCAAGTAACAAAGGGTTTTGTTCCTTTCCAGGTAATAAAACAGCGGAAGTAATAATGCAGAAAGTAAATGGATTTGCACGGTAATTTAGAGTGGAAACTCCGGTACTTTAACTAGTACCTGAGAGAAAAACCACTACCTTCTAGCTTGCTAGAAGGATTTGGAAATACTCTTGTATTTAGGTGTTTATCGGTTACACTTGAAATTGTACCTCTAACAACCAGACATTCCAGTTCACTGTCTGCTAGGAAACTTTCCACAGGTTAGCCGCACCACAAGTAGTACTCCCTTTTGACACAGACTACAGCACCGTCTTCAGTTCCCTCCGGAGTAACGAACTACTCCTTCTTCGTCTTCTCAGCGGTGTAGTCTTCCGAGCCTGAGCAATTACGCCTGTGGGTGTCAAGGATTCTTTTCCAATTCGCCAACAGCTTCAGAAGCGCATGCTTCACCTTTATCTCGAACCTCCTTGGAAAAGCCCCTGATTTGCTCAACCGCAAATCCTAGATTTGCTCAACCACAAATCCTAGATTTGTTAGACAACAAATCTCAGATTCACCTTCCAAATTTGGAATTGAATCTCTTAGATTGTCAAGGATTATCCCATGATAATCTTGACAATCTTTGACCGGATCTTCTCAATCTTGATCCTTATTTTGCTCTGAAAATCTAGATAGAGATCGTAATCTCAGAGATTCTATCAGCTCCTTATTTTGCTCCGAGAATCTTGTTAGAGATCGTAATCTCAGTATATTCTCTCAGATTGTCAAAGATTATCCCATAATAATCTTGACACTCTTTGACTGGATCTTCTCAATCTTGATCCCATGTTTTGCTCCATGAATCTTGTTAGAGATCGTAATCTCAGGAGATTCGATCAGTTCTTGATTTGGTGTTGTGGCATCTGTTCCAGGGATCGTTCCCTGCACACTCAAGTAGCATTATTAGTTGGGTGTTTGTCTCATCAAAAACATGAAGTGGACGTACTCCAACATGTTACCTACAAGGATGCAGAGGGAGCAGAGACAACAGTGCTTTTATGGGTATGTTTAATATTAATGAGCACTGATATTCACCTTGACGCAATTTTTTTATGATGTGGTAGAGCTGAAAAGTAAGGCAGTCTAGGTCCAGGAGCTGTGCACCAGTTACACATTTTAGCGCACAAGGAATTTTTATGTAAATAATTTTGCTCGCACTCTAATAATAAGACTTTGATTTTATTTTGCTGTCTTTTAAAGGACAAAAAGTCGGTGAATAATGAATCGGTTATCAAGAAGGCTGAAGAGGTTTAATGTACTGGGAAAGGATGCCTTCAATAAGGCCGAAGAGCTAGATGAGAAACACCAGATTATATAAAAATAAAATCAGCCAGAGGAAAAAGCTAGCATTGGAAAGCCTATTGTCAACTATAAAATACGAGGATTCAAAGAGAGGTGTTCCAAGTGTCAGAAAAAACAAAGTCAGCTTTTTCATTAGCTGAGCATAAGGCAGGCATTCTGGATCGGCCATCATGAGCAACTCGTATGTTTCAGCTCGCGCTTCATGGATTTCAAGCGCTTAAAGGAAATACTCGAAACAGCTGAGGAAGAGAAAAGGGAAATATTATACAAGGAAAGGCCAACTTTGCAGAACTTCATCGAGACGAATCCTCCACGCCAAATGAACCTCCCACAGTTCAAGTTAGCTGAGCTGATGACGAACCAAGAACTCGATGATTCATCCTTCTACATTCAAATCAGGTAATTCGTTTATTTGGATCAAACAATGGAAAATTATTCAGGCACATTTTGCATGATGATTCTTAGAAGTATAAATTCATGGATGGACAGCAAAGCTAAGGCCTTTAGGGCATATGCACCGGTTTTCTTCTCGAGAAAGTTCTACACCAGCAATTTCTCTCTGATCGAACAATTTCTTCCTTGACGAGCAATTCTCAAGGAGCAATTCTCAGCAATTGCTCCAATTCTCAAGCAGCAACTTCTCCATCGAGCAATCCTCCGAAAAAGTTTTTCTTTAAGCATTTCTTCACACCGAACAATCGCTGATGGGCACAAATTGGAGTAATCGCTGGCTGATTGCTCCTGGAGAAATCGACCGCTGCATATGCTCTTAATTTGATACAAAAGATTTGGCTGTTTCTTCTCTTACATCTTTCTTTTATGTACAGACAATTATGGAAGCCTTGAGCTTTTTCCAACAAGAGGTCATATGCATCACATGCCATTGAACACTCCCAAAATCTCATATAAATTATTTTTTCATGAACATATCATGCATGAATATGTCATCAACCCTAAAAGTAAAATTTCGAGATTTTGATAACTTGTTTCCTGAAATGCAATCTTTGGGATTGTTAATACCATATTTTTGATAAGATGGGCAATTTGTGATGGAAAAGCCAAATCAGTTGAAATGTGAAATTTTGATAATAGAAAAAGGGTGGGGCCTAGGTGAGGGGACATGTCAGCTCAGCCACATGCAAGTAGCCACTTTGGTGTGGAGATTTTCTTCCATGAATCTCTGTTACAGATTCTTTGTTGTGTTATGTAACATGTGACTCCCCAACAATTTTATCTCTTTTGCTATTTACTGTGTCTTTTGGTTGGCTGTTTTGTGGAATCTGAAAAATAAGATGGCATGGCGGGCACCAAAACACTCTCTACCATAAAACTAGCCTTGATATGTAGACATGTCTTAGGTGATAAAAGCAACCCAAATATGGCCATGTGACAGCATCTCAATCATCATTTATCTATACACAAGTTGCAGCACTGTGTCGTTTATGCAATGCACCCCACCACTCTGGTTGGAGCACCTAGTTTTGGGGAACCAACCTTGAGATTTTGGGTCATAAATGATGCTTGATAGATAGTCTGCGGTCCTATCTGGACAGGCACTTTGGTATTACAGTACTGTATGACATCATTTAGATCTAGTGGACTAGATAGTCTTTCTTGTTTCAGATTCATCTCTATCTATATGACCCATTTGTTCATCCAAATCCTAGATATTTTCAAATTGACATAATATCTAACTAAGGTACAATTACCTTTTGCAACATATATGTATTACATATGCAAAATATATGCAACATTACATCCTCTCCATTAATCTGTTAGTTAGTATATTATGCGAAATACTTACATACGATATGATGTAGAATGTTGCTATAATTTATATTTTACGAAATTTATATTCGGAAACTAATTGATAACGGTTGAAATTGATTTGGTAAGGAATACATATCCTCCGACTTTTACAACAAATGGGAGATTAAAGTATTTCATAAAAAAGATATGGAAGCATGGAAGGGAAACCCATTCAACATTTTGATGGATCAAAACGTCACAATACCTGCGGAACTCCAATTTTTCACTTACGAGGCTAAGGGGTTGACCAACGGGAATATTTTAAGCACGCTTTAATTGTCCGTTCCTTTATAATGAAAATGTTAACCAATTCCGAGTCAAATGTATGTTTAAGATGTATTGATCAATGTAATATATCTTATCAGAATGCGATCCATCCATGAAATGCAATGTTCAAAAGTTTAATTGTTTTTTAATTGAGTATTAGTAAGTGAAGTGATGAATAATAACAAAGGGGTTTTTGGTTGCACGTGCATGCATAAATATAAAAGGTTTAGGACTCCTTCAGAAAAGGCTGGTGAAAATTAAAAGAAAGAAAAACAACTTTATAACAAACTTATGCTAATAGGAGAGATATTCAAGAAAAACCATTAGACCTCCTTGTAGTTGTGATTTATGAATTATATTATGTGGATTCTAACCCAAGAAGTGATGGCTGAATATTGAAACAATCCACCATATTTATTCGGATAAGAATGACTTCACTAATCTAGGACTCGCTAAACTTGAGAAGAAGTTATACATGAATAATTCCACCACATCTAAAGTCAATGAGTACAGCACTTTTGTCCTGAAGGTGAAATCAGGAAAGGAGCACTTTTGTCCTGAAGGTGAAATCAGTCGTTAAAGCCCTTATATGAGGATTTGATAATTCTGACCTTTGATTTTCGAGATATTACGAAAGCTCATATTCTCGTATAAAAGGAGGAGCTTGCGAGTTGTAAGTTATACGTCTGTCCTACAAGGACTGTTCCACTCAGTAATTAGCTATTTCAGAATTCTCTAACAGATCGTGTTTTGATAGTTGTTAGTCACAGTATAAATAGTATGTAATACAAATGACACAGGATATGTTTACCCAGTTCAGCTCACCGAGCCTACTCAGGGAGGTTTCTCTGAACCCCAAGTGGAAAGCACTTCACTATTCGAATGAACAAATACAATAGATCTTAAGTAACACAACTCCCTTGGTTACCGCTATGTAATTGAATCACGACTCCCTCAGACTGAGATTCTTCTCTGGTCCATCTCGATCTGCCTTCCACAGATCGGACTATCTCTTCTCGAGACTACCAGTACTGTGACACAGTCTGTTCAACGTTTATATTAATTCCCTTGCGATCAGTTTCTCGTGCACTCAATTTATATCAATCTCTTTTTGTCAACAAAAGTGACAAGGATATGCATGACCAACCAAAACTAGACATGGGTGTCTTTGCATCCTCTGCAACACATGTTTGATTCATCATCAGAGTTAGATCCTCTATGGCCTTGACAACCTCAAGGACTTCAAAACATTCTCATGAACAACTCTCCACTTCTTGCTAACCTTACTGTTGCAAAACCATACTTCTGATACAGTGATATTCTCCACTTTGAATAGATCTAGATTTCTGATAGGGTGGTCCCTTCACGGACTTCTTGGCACCAATCTTTCCCTTCTTCTTGACACTACTCCTCCTATCTCAGTGGCCGCACTCTTCTTTTGTCTTGTTCTACTGTCTCATTTTGCTTAGATAGTGATGTTGCGATAGAGGACTCCATTACTTCTTCATTCTGTTTAACTGACTCAGGTTCAGTGATCTTTGAATGAAAACTCACTGAAACGGCCTCAGCATCACCCATCTGCCTCTTTGTGTGATCCACCAGAGACTGTCTCAACAACCAGATCGTTACTCTCTGCTGACAACGCATACTTTGATTTTTTCATCAATCCAAATTCTGCTCCCTTTACATTTTTCTAAGCCTTCTGGACAAACAGCTTGGCTGATCTCGAGGCCTGGCCTTGTTTCTGACCAACATCACACATTTTCTACTTTGAAACAGGTTTGTTTTAAACTTATCTGGCAGAGACCTTTTGACCGACTTCGCCTTCTGTAGCTTAGTCATCTCAGTCATCTCGGTAGGCAACTCCTTCTGACAGCCAGAAACAGCAGCCGCTAGATCTTCCTAGGATTTGCTCCTATCAGCAACAACTCCAACCTCCTTTTCCATTATAACACCTTCTTGGCCTTCACCACGGCACAATCATAAACGAATCAAATATTAAGACTCACCTTCAAGGCTGATTCAGATTCAACTGCTGCGGACTTCGGAACTGGAGGCTTATCCGAGAGCTTCTTTTTTTCTCCACCCCTTTTGGCACTTGGAACTTTCACCTGGATGCTCGGCGAATATATAAGAGCGAATTAGAAATTCAAAACTCAAATATTAAAACATTGGAGATCTCAATCTGATTCTCGGATCTTGCTAATTTCTTCTTCCCAGAGGATCGAGAACATATGCATCGTCATTCATGACCTGTCACATGCTCTGCCTCAGACTCTGCTTTACCCAATATGAGAGACAGATCTTTGTCTCTAGATGCTTAATCAGTTTATCAATTCCTTAAGCATTGTTCCAAAACTGGTCAAGCATTTCTGAACCTGACTAAGTGTCAACAACACATAGACTCAAGGCGAATCTAAGTGTTTCAAATTGAGCATTGTACAAGGCTTCAGTGAAAATATCTACTAGCTGCCCATCGGTGGATACATGTTTCAGAGTGATGATCTTCTGTTCAACCAACTGACAAATGAAGTGATGCTTGATGTCTTTCGAAATGTTGATTGTACTTAAGTTGACACATAGTAGAGTCATCTCCCCTTGTTTTAGACCATACTCTTCTTAGTATCTGTTTCACACTTGCCAAGTGACTTTCTTTGGGGTTAGCCTGGTACCTAACACATACTCCAACGACATAACAAATGTCGGATTGACTGGCAGTGCGATAGAGTAGGTTGCTGATCATGCTCCTTTTCAGTGCTAGTTTAGACCTTATTCAGATCATCGTCTTTTTTTAGGTTGTATCATAGAAAGCAGTTGTTCGTTGCGCCCAACAAAAGGACAATTGGTATGAAGGTCAAAAATACAAAGATGCGGAAAATCCTTGTATTGGCCTAGATAAGGCGGATGGTCGAGTTACAATTGCGGAATTTCCCCCAAATGACCCTCAAAGTGAAGGATTTGACGGATTACAAGATGACTTTCGGCTAAAACTAAGGCAACTATGCCCAGATTGCGGCAACTATACCCAAAAGACTAGGATTCTCGCCCAAAGGTGGCTGAATTCCTCGGCTGACTCTCTCTCACTCGAATATTGATCACTTGGATGCCAAAATGAGCTGGTTGCTTGGGATTTTATAATGCGTGAATGACCCTTGAGCTGCCCCTGAATATGAATGGTCACCCCGCCTAGCTGCCTCTGGTCTAGTAGATCTGTCGTCTTGGAAGATGAGCGGCCTTGGCTGGCCAGTTTGCAGATTCTGATCGGACAGTGCTTGACCATTGGGCGAGCACTGCTACTAGGCATTCCTCGGCTATTGTGCGGTCAGTGGCTGGGTAATGGGATGGTGCTGGCTGGCTAGTGCCTGGGCATGTTGCTGGCAGAGAGGCCCCTTCAGGATGGGCCTGGACCTTGTCGAGCTCAATGGGCATGCTGTTGGAATTGGATGATCTGGGTCAATGTGCGAGAATTCTCGCACACCCTCTCGAAATGCCCGCATGTGGTCCGGCTGTTGCTGACTTTGCTCGAATATGACCTGGTCTGGCCCGGACAAGTGTTGGATCATGCGGATTTTGGGAATTCTGTGGGTTAGAGGCAAGGTCTTGTGCGGGTCTTCGAGGGTCAGCTGGCGGGAACTCATCAGGTCCGGCCCCCCAAAGAAAGACCTTGTCCTCAAGGTCGAAGTCCGGGAACCGCTCTTCAATGTCTTCTGCAAGTTCCCAAGTTGCGTCGTGTTCTGGCATCTTTGTCTACTTGATGAGGACTTCTCGTCCATCTGGTCCCGTCCGAACTCCTCGCAGCCCCTCTGTTTGATATGTGTTTTGAAATCCTGGAAACCATTTGAGTTGTCGCACTTGGTTAGGGTCCTTGGCTGGTTCGCTTGCTGGCTTGAGTTGGAAAAATGGAAGACTGGGTGAACTTGGGCTTCCTTCGGCAGCTTGAGTTGATAGGCAACCTTTCCTATGCGCTTCTCGATTTCGTACGGCCCATAGTATTTGGGCGCAAGCTTGTAATTGTCCTTTCTTACCAATGTTAATTGCCGACCTGGTTGCATCCTGATGTAGACAAAATCTCCCGCACTGTAATGAATGTCCCTGCGATGCTTGTCGGCTTGCTCCTTCATTTGGCGGCGTGCTTTGTTCAAGTGCTCCTTAAGTTCTGAAATGATCTCGTCCCGGTCAGTCACGGTTTTCTCCACTTATGGGACTAGAATGGATCCCTCTTCATAGGGAAACAACTTTGGAGGATCGCGTCCATAAAGAGCCTTGTAGGGAGACATTTTGGTTGATGTGTGGAAGGAGGTGTTATATTAGTATTCTGCCCAAGGCAGTTACTTGACCCAGTCTCTTGCTTGGTTGCTGTGAAACAACGAAGGTATGTTCCAATGCTTCGATTGATGACTTCTGTCTGCCCGTCAGTTTGTGGATGGTAGGCCGAACTCCTCCTCAAACAGGTGCCTAGTCCCTTTGAATAAATGTTGCCAAAAGATGCTAAGGAACACTGGGTCGCAGTCGCTGATGAGGACTTCTGAAACTCCATGTAATCTGACTGTCTCCCTTATGAATACGTCGGATACAGAGATTGCAGTGTAGGGATGCCCCAAAGGAATAAAGTGAGCGTACTTGCTGAGTCGGTCCACAACCACCAAAATCACTGACTTCCCTTCTGATTTTGGTAATTCTTCGATAAAATCCATGGTTACCTCAGACCAAACTTGACTGGGAACTTCAAGCGGTTGTAACAATCCAGCTAGTGCTAAGGCTATATATTTGCTGCGCTGACACTCCTCACAAGTAGCCACCATCTTCTGGATGTCCCTTTTCATTCCTTCCTAATGGAACTCAGATGCGATCCTCTTGTATGTTTTTATTACGCCGGAGTGACCCCCAATGGTACTTCCATGAAACTCTTGGAACAATATTGGAATCTGTCCCGAGGATGCTGGCAGAACAAAACGGCCTTTGAAAAATAAATGATTACCAGCAAGAGTGCACCTTGAGTCACCTTACGCTATTGCTTCCCGGTGCTTGTCCAAAAGTGGGCTCTCGTTTTCCTTGTTCAGGGCCTCCCAGTTCAGGACCTTCGGTACTGAAATGACCCCCAAATGTGTCCCATTGTTGACCTTCTTTGAGAGTGCATCAGCGGCCTTGTTCTCCAATCCCGGCTTGTATTGGATCTCGAAATCATATCCCAAAAGTTTGGTGAGCCACCTTTGATGCTCCTCTGCGACAAGCCTTTGTTCCAGTAGGAATTTGAGACTCTTTTGATCAGTTCGGACGATGAAATGATGCCCCAAAAGATAAGGCCTCCATTTGCTGACGGCTAGAGCAATCGCCATAAGTTCCCTTTCATAAACAGATTTTTGTCTAGCGCAGGAAGACAGAACTTGACTCCAATAAGCAACTGGCCTTTGATTTTGCATGAAAACTACTCCTAATCCGTAGCCTGATGCGTCGGTTTCAATAACAAAAGGTTGCTGGAAATCTGGTAAGGCGAGGACGGGAACCTCAGTCATTGCCTTCTGAAGCGCATTGAATGCTGCGGCTGCTGCCTCTGTCCACTTGAATGCATCTTTCTTTAGTTGCTCCGTTAAAGGCTGCGCGATCTTCCCATAATTGTGGACAAATTTTCTGTAGTACTCAGTCAGACCCAGAAATCCTTGAAGCTCCCTCAGCGTCTTTGGCTCTGGCCAGTCTAGCATAGCCTTGATCTTCAATTGGTCTGCTGAAACTCCTTCCTTAGATACAACGTGGCCCAAATATTCGACGCTCTCCTGTCCAAATATGCACTTCTTGACATTAGCGGCTAACTATTGCTTGCTGAGTTTTGATAGCATGAGGCGCAAATGCTCCTGATGTTCTTCCAGGGACCTGCTAGAGACCAAGATGTCATCAAAAAATATGAGCACGAACTTCCGTAACCATGGTCTGAACACCTGGTTCATCAACGCTTGGAAGGTTGCGGGTGCATTAGTTAGGCCAAAAGGCATGACAGAGAACTCATATTGTCCCTCATGTGTCCGGAAAGCTGTCTTTCTCTCGTAGCCTCTGGCCATGCGAATCTGGTGATACCCTGACTTCAAGTCTATTTTGGAAAAAATGACAGAACCATGTAACTCATCAATGACTGGAATGGGAAACTTATCTGGGACAGTTTGCTTGTTCAAGGCTCGATAATCGACGCAAAATCTCCAGCCTCTGTCCTTCTTCTTGACTAGGAGTACTGGACTGGAATATGAACTTGTGCTTGGCCTGATGACGTCTGCTTGAAGCATTTCATTCACCATTTTCTCAATCTCACCTTTTTGGGTCTGAGGATATCGGTAAGGTCGCACACTTATTGGCGCTGCCCCATCTTTCAGTACTATGGAGTGCTCATGTCCTCTAATGGGTGGGAGACCTTAAGGCTCCTGGAAAACTTGTGGGAACTCTTGCAATACGCCTTGTATTGACTCTGGAATGTGTGTCTGCTCGTCCGCGCGAGTTTCCTTAAGCACCTTTGTCTCCACCAAGTAACATTCAGCTATAGACTTTTGTCCCTTGGCAATGGCCTGAAATGATATCTCCGCTTTTCTGAGCACCGGTTCGTCTTTCAGCTTGACTCTATGGCCTTCACTTTGAAATTCCATCACGAGAGTTCTCCAATTGACCTTCATATCTCCTAAGGTCTGCAGTCATTGTATTCCAAGAATCGCAACTGATCCCCCCAAGGCCAGGGGAAAAAAAATCTGCCTTTACCTTGCAATCTGCTAGCACTATCTCAACTCCTGGACAGAACCCCCGGCTTTCCTCAGTGATGCCAGTCTCCAAAGTGACTTTGAACGCTCCTTGATCAATATCATTTAATCCGTCCTCCTGGACAATGGTTGGAGAAATGAAATTATGAGTTGCCCCACTATCAATAAGCACAATTACCTCAAGGCTGCCAATGTTGCCCCTGAGTTTCATAGTCCGCGTTGGCGTAAGTCCTGCCACACTGTTGAGGGATACCTCCACTTCGTCAGGCTGATGTTGTTATTTGGATGGTTCTTCTATGACCCTTAACGCCCTATCAGCGCAACGATGCCACGGTATCCATGATTCCTTGCAACGGTAGCACTTGTTTTCGTTCCTCCTGGACTCAACTTGTGCTGGGCGTTGCTGTTGACGCGGTTGATGGTCTATGAACCTTGGCTGGTTGTCCCTCGGGTAAAAGGGCCTCTGGTTCCCCACTGGTCGCTGTCCGAAGTTGTTGCTGGGTCTGGAATTAAAAGGTGCACTTCTGGCTGGTTTGTTGTTCTCCTTCTCTTCCACTAGTTGCGCCAAGTCCATGACTTCAAGCAAATCATTGGGCTTATGTAGTTTTACTGCTGCGCGAAGTTCTGGCTTCAGGCCCCTCAAGAAATTGGCCATAAACATGTCATCCGGAATCCCCTTAATTGCGCCCGCGAGTCCCTCAAACTTTTCTCGGTATTCTATGACGGATCGGGTTTGCACAAGAGATAGAAACTTCTCCTGAGTTTCACTAATGTCTGCCCATTGGAATCGTTTAGTAATGGCCTGCTTTAGATCCTCCCAAGTGAGAACTGGCCTCACATCATTGTACCATGCGTACCATTTAAAGGCTTTATCCTCTAAGCACATAGTTGCTGCGACTAGTGCTTCTCTGTCTATTATTCCATTGATGTAGAAATACCTCTCAGCCTTGAATATCCATTCGTTGACATTGCCCCCTGAATAGATGGGCAACACAAGTTTGCGGAACCTCGGATCGCTTCTGCCTTGTGCCCCAAAAGGTGCCTCTTCCGCGACAGCTGGACGCCTCTCCTCGTCGGGACAAATGCGTGCTGGTCTCCTTCCCATGCAAGCATGCCCCTCATAATCGCCCTCCACTTCAATTACGCCTTGTTGGGTCAGGACTTCTCTTGGCGGCCTGCTGGATTCACCCACAATCCCCTTCCCCCGGTCCCCAGCTTGCGGAAGGCTACCTTGCAAACTATTGCCAAGGTCTGCCTGACCTCCTGGTTGAATTGGTGCGGGAGGTGGGTTTGCAGCTAACTTCTCCATGATTGTTTGTATTGATGGTGTTGAAGTTCTTGTCCATGTTTTAATCTAGAGTCAACTGGCGCTGGTTGTAGGCCATCTTAAATGCCTCAAACTCAGCCCTCAATGTGTGGACTTCCTCTTCGCCGCTGGTAGCTGTTTCGGATGAAGATGCCTTTGTCGCTGCTCGTTTTTGCGATGCCATGTCCGTTGAAACGAAGCCGCTCTGATACCATTTGGTATGAAGGTCAAAAATACAAAGATGCGGAAAATCTTTGTATTGGCCTAGATAAGGTGGATGGTCGAGTTACAATTGCGGAATTGCCCCCAAATGACCCTCAAAGTGAAGGATTTGACGGATTACTAGATGACTTTCGGCTAAAACTAAGGCAACTATGCCCAAATTGCGGCAACTATACCCAAAAGACTAGGATTCTCGCCCAAATGTGGCTGAATTCCTCGGATGACCCTCTGTCACTCGAATATTGATCACTTGGATGCCAAAATGAGCTAGTTGCTTGGGATTTTATAATGCGCGAATGACCCCTGAGTTGCCCCGGAATATAAATGGTCACCCCGCCTAGCTGCCTCTGGTCTAGTAGATCTGCGTACTCTGACGGGGCAGAGCTGGAAGATGTGCGGCCTTGGCTGGGCAGTTTGCAGATTCTGATCGGACAGTGCTTGACCATTGGGCGAGCACTGCTGCTGGCAGTGGCGGATCCAGGGGGGCACGTGCCCCCCTAAATTTTTCAAAAAAAAATATTTTTTAATTATTTTTTAATTAAAAATTATTAAAAATTAATAAATATAAATAAATCCGTACAATTTTATTTTGCGCCCCCCCTCGGTCGAGTCTCTGGATCCGCCACTGGCTGCTGGGCATTCCTCGGCTATTGTGCGGTCAGTGGCTGGGCAATGGGCTGGTGCTGGCTGGCCAGTGCCTGGGCATGTTGCTGGCAGAGAGGCCCCTTCAGGATGGGCCTGGACCTCGTCGAGCTCAATGGGCATTGTGTTGGAATTCTTGGCTGATCTGGGTCAATGTGCGGGAATTCTCGCACACCCTCTCGAATTGCCCGCATGTGGCCCAGCTGTTGCTGGCTTTGCTCGAATATGACCTGGTCTGGCCCGGACAAGTGTTGGGTCATGCGGATTTTGGGAATTCTGTGGGTTAGAGGCAAGATCTTGTGCGGGTCTTCGAGGGTCAGCTTGCGGGAACTCATCAACAATACTTTCTTGCAATATTATTCACTAGTTTTAAATTACATTCCTCCAATTTGATGGCAATACATTAATTACTAAGATCCGGAAAAACTAAAAGTAAACTTGGAAGTGGGATGCGCGCTTAAGCTGCATTTTTAGCCCTGCAATGAGTCCAAAGATCAACCGATCTATCCCATAACCTTCATAGGAGAATGACTTAAATAAAGGACTACACAGAAACTTGTATCTGACAATGCACTTTGCATAAAGTTCATGCAAATGATGAAAGGTGAGATATAAAACATAAGAGTGGGCATCCATCCATCCATCCATTTTTTTTTATATCTATTGCAACTGTTGAAAATAAATGATTACCACATATCATCGAGCATATTTTGAACTCAAAAATAAATAATATCTTTCCAAAGGATGCCCCCATTGAATTTTAGCACCTTATGAGTTATTGTTAGAGATAATGACTTGAAGAATTGTCCCACATCGCTAATTTAAAAGATAGTTTGCTATGATATATTAAATTATAAAATCGTGACTCTTGAACTTAACTTTTTGAATCACATGAGAATGTGGTCGGATATATCTAACAAATTTACAGTTACGATCCATGTTTCCTTTGGCATGTATTGATAATGCTAACCAAGATGATGCGGTTTTCTAGCCAAAAGGACTTTCAGGTTCGATTATATTGGTTGCCAATGCCTTTATAAGGCAGGAATCTACAGACTTAACTACAAACTAACTGCAAAGTACACACAACTAATCAGATATGATCAGTGCAAGTTGTTCTTCATTTCTATTTTTTATTATATCACAATCTATCTATCTATTTAATGTTGTCCATGTTACAACTTTTAGTTGTTTATTACTGAGCCCAGAATTCAATACCAAAAAAAGAACAACAGTTGCTAGCTAAATGTGATTGTGCTACTGCTGCTGCTGGTGATGTCTTGAGTTATTATATTCTAATAAATCTTCCCACCATCATTCTCTTTCTTTCCTCTCTATCTAGATGCTTCTCTCTTTCTCAGTTTCTGTACCTTTTTTCTATCTCTGTGCAAGTTTCACTACCTAGAAGCCTTTGTTTACTAGATATATAGTCTGATCTCACACGAGTATAAATTAATGATGTCTGCTGCACTACCCCATTAGAAGATAAAACTAAGTATTGTCTGTCCTGGGGGCGAGTGCCTCATTATTCTCAGCCTCTTCTTCTTCTGCTGCTGCAACTACTTGCTGATCAGGAATTGATTCCTTAACTTGGTTGTTTTCAAGAAGAACTTCAATTTGTCTGAAGCCTGATATGCTGACAGTAGGAGTGGTGGTGGTTGTGTAAGAAGGTGAGTTTTCTGGCAAGCTAATTAAGATGATGTTTCTTTGATTCAATTTGTTGAAGAGCTTATTGCTTAATTGAGGAACCCTTTTGGTGGTTTGGATTTGTTTTACTGTTTCTACGGATGGACAATTGAGCAGTTAGGGTTCTTCTGCTCCTGGATTGTGTCAAATTTGTAGCTTGAAGAACTTTTTCTGTATTCTTGTTTTTCTCACATTGACAAGCATCTCAGGACCTTATATGGCCATGAACCAGTAGAGAGTTTACTGAATTTTTACTTCCAAGATCTTCATCTTCAGATTAGCCTGGTGAACCCTTTTTTGTTGTCTTGAATTTGAATGCAGGTTGTTGCAGTGCATTGTGAGTCAGATATGGATCTAAACAGGATGGCAATTATGTCAAGCTCAGATTCTGAAGATGAGTCAGAAATCAGCAACTTAGTAGGCACCAACCTGTTGAGCCAAGATAGCTACTTTGAATCCCATGATAGCGTAAGAGACTCTTCATGCCTCAGAAACTCTCATATGAATCCGAAGGCCGTTTCGCTGAACTTGGCTCTTAATTCTAATTCATCTGAACCGGCAGAGGATGGCTGTGATACTGCCACTGAACTAACAACATCACAAACTCCTCAAGTCCCAAGAATACAAAGACTTTTCTCGTGCAACTACTGTCGTCGCAAGTTCTTCAGCTCCCAGGCCCTGGGCGGGCACCAGAACGCGCATAAGAGAGAAAGGACTATGGCCAAAAGAGCCATGAAAATGGGATTTTTCTCCCAGCAGTATGCCAGCTTGGTGCCTCTACCGACTCATAATCTTGCATTCAGAGCAATGGGGCCTGAAGCTCATGCATTGACCCACCGAAATCTATCCTCGCAGACACCTTGTCTCGATGAAAATAGCATTGGCAGGTTTGAACATGGTGGGTATTTTAAAGTCCCAATTTTCCCCGAAGATGATGTAGCAGAGTTACCTTGGCCTGGCAGCTTTCGGCCAGATGATGATAGCAACAATGTATTTGCAGAAATGGAGCAAAATCCAACCACCAACTTTGCAGCCATGGCTCCACCAGTAACCAGCTCTTCAACACCTTCACCTGATCTTACACTGAGACTTTAATCTCTTGTTTCGCTTTTTTAGATGATCAAAGCTGAATGGAGCCTTGGCTAGCTGCTGTACAGTGAGTGTCACAACCTCAAAATCTTGTTTTCTGTTCCATATAATCGGTCAAAATTTTGTGGGCATTTTCTTTTCGTTCGCGTTGTATTTTACTTGTGGAAATCAATGCATGCTTCTCTTCGATTCATAGGTTCAGTAATTTTGGCCTGAATCTGTAATATGAATTTTACATTTCACTGATCAGTTACAATTTTCAGGTGCTGTCCGGCAGAAAGAATTGGGATATTCAGACAACATGTGACAAAGATCAAGCATTGCCAAATCGAGGAAAAGAGACAGAAAGTTCCACAGAGATGCCAAACAGGAGGATTGCAATGGCAATGAAATTGATGAGAGTGTTTTCAGGGCTGCTCTTTAATTTCAAGTACACTTGTTTCTGCATCAGTCCAGAAACAGCCGTGCAGATGGCAATGTAGAACAGCATCCTTCCCAAGCACACGTGCCACGGCAAAGATCCCTCTCCCTCGATTCTTGGATTCAAAAACATGGAGATGCCAAACAGAAACTGCCACGCACGCAGCCGCACCCATCAAATTCTACACTACAAAAATACCCATGACAGAAAAATGAAAAGGGTTTTTTCGGGTTGATGACATTTTTCACCTGCAGGAGGAACAGGCAAAATGTGGCCATGCCGATCCAAGCATGTAAGCTGCACATGTTGCTGAGATGCATCGTTTTATGGAACTTGAAGGCAGCATAAATCCCAACTATGCCGAGGCTCAATGCTGTTAACTGAAATGCCATGTGAATGACCTTCTGCACAGGCCTGCCTGCCTTCACTGTCTCATACACCATCATTGCTGCATCCAGGAAAAGCTTCAGAAACTGGTCATGGCCTATTCATCTTCAAACTCATTTAAAGCAAGTAGAGCACTAACCTTCACCGGCCATGAAGATGAATCCACAGACCATAAGCAACGGATGAACCTGCAAATCATCAGTAGGGCGATTCGTGAGGCTCAACTTCCAAGCAACAAATTTGCATCTGAAATATTACATTGAAAATGCGGCCTGGATTGTTAGAATCCAAGTTGAACCCCTTCCCATAATGCAGCAGCCAAACCAGCATCAGCACAATTGCAATGATCCCAAAAAAATGCGCAGACATGGATAAATGAGAACTGGGCGTCCTCTGGCGGCCTCTCCCATGCCCATTCACCATGGATCTGATCAGTGATATCTTGTAGAGACCAATGTGAAAGTTGGAACAGCAGCTGGGAAACAGGGTCAGTCTTATAGCAGCAACTGAGCATAGCCACTCAGGAACGAATAAGCTCCGTAAGAACTTTTTATGTTTAAAGTGCACACAGCCTTATTAAGAGTCTATTTATTCTTTGCTCGATTTGCACATAATCCGAGCAAAGATCTACCAAAAGAAGTGTGAGTCTACAGCTGAAATGAAGTGCACAAGCTTTACGCGTCATTGGTGATGGTACGGTTGTTTGGCTAACCAGAACTCGACAGGATCAAGATTAACCTCAACAGTTATTATGAGGCAATAAGATGCTAAGTTGTTTAGGAAAAAGAACTTTCCGGAAAGTAAAAGAAAAAGACATCATCAGGGAAATGTCTTTTGTGTCAAGAAAGCCTGAGCTACCACAGAACATACAGTAAGGCATGTTTTATGTTTAGGTGGATTGGATTGTTTCCGGGCAAGTATCCGATTGAACGACACTGAATCGATATTTCGTGTCTGTGGATTTTACACATGATTTTTTTAGCAGAAGGAGTTGCATTTCAGACATGGTATGAAACTCAACAACAACATTTTGACAGACACCAAACAGCAATAAGAACCATATATTTCACCTCAAGATTTAGAGGTTCAGGATTTGCAGTTTGTCGATAAAGATAAGATGCAGTTCGTTGCTAAATAGGGTAGGAGGACATAGTCGGTATTAACTCTTGATATGATGGGTATTAATGTAAATTAATGAGGTGGATAAGGATAAAATATTGCCTTGCAGAAGGACTCGATTCAGTGCAATAATAAAAACTTCTTTTTTTAATTTTCAAATTATGTTATACTTTTATATACAGTTTAATTAAGCAATATTTACTATTAATCAATCATGTCATAATAAAGAGATAAACTTCATTACTATTAGTTTTTGTCAGAAATCGAGATGATCCGACTAGTTTACTGTTATAAGAATAGATATATATATTTTGATGTTAGAATGACGTAGTTTTGTTATAAAATATTGATAGTGAATGAATGGATGAAGTTTTTTATTAAGGGAAAAAGTGAACCAATGAAGTGAAGGTGAAGCCGATTCTTGACATCCCAATTCCCAACCTCAAAATAATATTTACAATCAACAGAAACCCAGAAAACATGAAGGAAGCGATTGGGCTGTCCTCCCTTGAATTTAGCTACATGTTTTAATAAACAATCAAACAGTATTTATCTCCAAAAGATTCACATGTCAACAACAACAGCATTTTACTCTACATAAGCTGTGTCTTAGCTGTTGCACACAGACACACCCAAAAAGACACACGTCTCCATCCATCCTCCGCACTGTCGCCCTACGCCGCTGCCACGTCTCCCTCTATAAATGCCACTCAATCCTCTCTTTTTCTCGCCACCTTTGGAGAACAATCTAGCAGCTGAGGATGAGCACTGTCATCATGCACTGTCTTCTTCATCTTCTCTACCACATCTGCTCAGCCTCATCAGCTCTCACCAATGGCCTTGGCCTTGGCCTTCCAGTGCTGCCATTTGATGAAGGGTATTCTCATCTCTTTGGGGATAAGAATCTGATGGTGCTGAGAGATGGCAAGTCTGTTCATCTCTCACTGGATCAAAGAACAGGTGAAATTTTAAGTGATAAAGTTTTCATCTTTGAACACCCTCTTCTCATGTTTGATTTTGTCTTGGAGTTTTTCAGGGTCTGGATTTGTTTCTCAGGATCTTTACTTACATGGGTTCTTCAGTGCTTCCATTAAGCTGCCTGCTGATTACACAGCTGGAGTTGTTGTTGCATTCTATGTAATTTTCTCTCTAACTGCTACTTGTTTCAATGGTTATGAGCACCTGTTTGAATTCAGATTCAAGATTAACAAATTTTTTGTGTTCAAACTTCATTATCAATCTTTGGTGGTATGAGCTTTAAATTGCAATTTTATCATCTAGAGATTTTTCGAATGAATGGGGCTTTTTGGAGAGTATGTAAAGATTACCATTTTCGTCCGAAAGTAGAATGCTTATGTTATTAGAGATGATGATATGTTGTGTTTGATTGAAGATGTCGAATGGAGATATATTTGAGAGTAACCACGATGAGCTGGACTTTGAGTTCTTGGGGAACATAAGGGGCAAGGATTGGAGAATTCAGACAAATATTTATGGTAATGGAAGCAGCTTTGGAAGAGAAGAAAGGTACAGTCTCTGGTTTGATCCTGCTGAAGATTTTCATCAGTACAGCATTCTGTGGAGGGAGAGTCGGATCATGTAAGCTTCGCGCATTTGAACAATCTATTTCGAGGTCTTCTGTCCTTGTGCCTGTGAAATAGTTAAAGAAGTGATTTTTTTTTTTGAACAAGTTGTTTAATTTTGTTATGTATCTAATCATGTGTTATTTTGTCCTTTTGAAGATTTTACGTGGATGATATTCCGATCAGGGAGATCAAGAGAACTGAGGCAATGGGAGGGGACTTTCCGTCGAAGCCAATGTCCATTTACGCAACTATATGGGATGGGTCTGATTGGGCTACAAATGGCGGCAGGTACAGAGTGAACTACAAATATGCGCCTTATATTGCAGAATTCTCTCATCTAGTCTCCCATGGCTGCACAATTGATCCAATTGAGCAGACGTCAAAATCCTGCGATACCGCCCAAAGCTCAATTCCCACGAGGGATCTGAGGAAGAAAATGGAAAGGTACAGGAAGAAGCACCTGACCTATTCCTACTGCTACGACAAAACCCGATTCAAATCCACTCCTCCACATGAATGCATTATCAACCCCCAAGAAGCTGAACGACTAAAAGCATTCGATCCAGTCACTTTCGGTGGAGCTCATCGCCGCGGTGGCCATGCCAAACGCCGCCACCAGACTCGGTCCCAAAAGGCAATTGCTATATGAAATGTGGGCAGGTGATTTCTCATGTGGCCATTCCTATCCTGTTACTGCTGGATTGGTACAGATTCATTGAGGGTGGTATGTACATGTACATCCTTGGTTATCTTGTCATTTATCGCGAGCATCGGCCGTATGTATTATATCATGAGCTAGCAGCTGTTTGGAATTGTTGGATGATGGGTTTAGAGGAGGCATGGGGTTGAATAAAGATAAGATTTGAGCATTTTGAATATGCAGTAGCTGTTATGTTGGACAATGATTGTGGCGGAGGCATGAGTTTAAAGTGTAGCATCTTTGTTCTTATTGTATGTGATGATGTCTTCGACCATTATGCTTTTTAAAAGGATCAAAGCTGTTTGTAGGGACAAGTTGTCAATGACAGGACATTGAAGCATTGTTTCTTTCAGGCAGGAGGATTTTTGAGGTTTAGGGATTTTGAGATAAAGAAGAGTTATAGGCTTTAAGTTCAAGGACATGTCTTTAGTTTTTAGACAGTTCAGTCCTTGAGCCTGGCAAGTTCTTAAGCTACTGTGTTGTCAATTACATGGATTTAGAAGATGCAGATTTTGTCAACAACATCCAGCTACTCACAAGTTCAAACGGGTAGCCCTGATCAGAAAATGTCAAACAGAATATGAACTCAGAAGTGAAAGCTTCTTTGGATAAGGTTAACCAACTCACTAAAATGAATTTGTTCCATTGAGAATTTGCACCTGTGTACAAGCAAGCAAACCCTGGTTGAAATTCAGACTAGTTTGGAACATGATTACTAGTGCTTATCTGCTGAGACTTTTGTCTAACTAGTGTTTTACAAATATCCACAATCCCTGCATGTTCCTGTAATAGTTGCATTACACTGGTAAGACCTTTGTACTCGACAAATCCGGTCACTCTGATTTTGAGATCAAACCATCTGTTCAATTTTTCAGCAGATTTCCTTTCTTGGCTGTATACAACTTTGACATTTGAGTATCAATAAGTTCCTCAAGGCAACTGATTTCTGATCCAGACTCGGAAAGGAAGAACCAAACATCCTTGCCTTGTAAAACAAACAACATCATTTAGAATGTTCGAGAAGAGGCAATTAGATACTGTGCAGGAACTAAAATTGGAAAGCAGGAAAATGAGACTGAGCATCACAAGTTATAACTGATGTCAGGGCAGCATCCATACCTGAGTCGGGTCTACGAGAATAGTGTCTGCCATATCCTCATTTATAGATACAGGGAGAGGTAGCATTGCGCTTTGTGGGCCTTGCAGGCCTGTTAAGCTGTGGGAGAAGAGGATGCATTGTGTAACCAGGTACTAGTGACCCAAATATCCTTGTTCAATGACATAAGCGTCCAAACCATATACTCCACATAAAAAAATCCATACTTGTTTAAGAGGGTGATGATGTTGTTCCTTGTATGGCGAAAGAGATCTCTAAGTTCTCCTGAAACTGATTTGCAAATATGACAGAGTAGTAAATCGCAATCCATGAACATAAACTGATTCCATATATGGCAAAACCCACATGAATAAACATTTTTATATGCATTTTATATCCGTACCCAGGGAACCAATCCACAAGGAGCATTTACGCATGCGACCAAAAGATCATGAATCAAATAGAAACTTATAAACACTATAAACATGAAATCTTTTACCTCAAATGCAGAAAAATTGCCTTCGATTCTAGAAAAATATCAGTATTTCTTGTAGAAGATTTCAGAAGGCTCCTGATATGCTGAACGATCAATTGAACAACTAATCAGTAACACAGTACAAAATGAAATGAATAATCATACATGAAAGGGTGCAGGCTGAAATAACTGAATTTGTTGTGAAATGCACCGGCCAGCTTAAGACATTGACAATTAAAAATTGAGAAAAACAATCAGTTAGAAACAGCATGTGGACGAGGATAAAAGTAACACATAAAACGCGAGTTTGAGAAGTATATGTGATTTACAATCAGCATTTTAAAAGTGAACAGTAAAGGTACTTATTACAAGTATGAGTTATGACAAGACCAAATTAATAGTACAAATCTCTGAAAGCTTATGTAATTTACAAACGACAGAATAGCCCATAACCTTCATCAGCAAGCTGTCCGTTATGATTCACAGCGTGTGTCACATGAGAACCCTCTGCCACATTCAACTGTGGAGCTGAAGGAAAGTTCTCTTTTGATGGAACTTCCTGAAATCCATGATGATCACAGTTAGGATTTAGTCAGCCAATATAAAGTCATCACCTAATCATGAGGACCACTTATTCAGTATGCAGATGATCATAATTACGGGAAATAAAACTGACAAAGGAACCACGAGTATAAATGGATACCAAATAGTGTAGAAGTTTACCCCAATCACCAAAAAGAGAAAAGTAACTGAGCGTAGAGCTAAATCATCATTCAGACTATTCAAATAATGCTGCATGATTCGCGTATACCTCATCATGTTTTCTAAAATTTACTATTTCAAACCCAAGCTCCATTCTATCACAGAACATTTTTTTAAGTTTTTAGGCTAATACTTAATTGAAAATAGAGGTACTCTAAAGATAATGAAGATATCTGCATAAAAAAAAAGAGCCTGTTCAACTTTGATTTTAATGAATGAAAAGGGTGGTTTCTTCAGCAAAACACTTATTTTCAATCAACAACCTGTTTGATTTGAGCAACCAGAAGGAAACAATAAGCTACAAACCTATGTTTGAAACAAAAACAACTTATCTTACCCAGTTAACACGGCTGTGGTACGAACAATTCACTTGAAAATGAAGAAGAGAATTTGGTTAATACCTTACTCATAGTCACGTTTTGGTCTGCATTGCACTGCGTTTGCTTCTGTGAAGGTTTTTTAGTCAGTACGCAGCTATCGTAACGAGTAGTACAGCATGTGCATAACAGCTCACATAATTAATGGAAGAAGAAGAACAATAACATTAATTTGAAACATTGCAAGAAATTTTAGGCCAGATAAGTATATTTCTATCAATTGCCTGAAAAGGTAGAAATGATGCTACAATTAGACTTTATCAATTACGCATTTTTCTTTATTTGTTTCAAGAAAAGAACAAATTGAGTAGGTGAAACTAATATGGATTGTGTTATGACTAGTCTACCCATTCTACACCACTTACAAGGAATTCAAACCAAAACAAAACAAAAATAAAGATGTTCCATTCAAATTTAATAACAATTGATTTGAATGGGGATAATCTCAGATCCTTAATCCATAAAAAATAAAATGATAGACAAGAACAAAACAAAACATATAAAGGAAGAACAGAAATAACAAGAGGTATGAGGATGAAGAACAATAAAAGGAATTACGGAATCTATAACATTTATGGATTTTATTTCCGGAAAGGAAAAAAAGAAGCAAACTAAGTCATAGAATCACTGCCTTGAAATAGAACCTACTAGTAAGCTCACCTTCATCCAGTTACACCTCATAGCAACATCACGTGTGTTTTTGTCCATTAGCAGGCCAGCAATCTTAACATACTTCATGACCGGAGGCTCACCGGAAAACCTAAAAGAATAAATAAAGACAAACATAATGCATTTGCAACTAACTTTATAAATTATAAGACCATCATCATCTAATAATAACAAATGTATGAAATCTTAGAATTGAAAGACACAATAAGTTCAAAAAAAAAGTTACTGGTCACTAACTTTATAAGACCATCATCTAGTATACGTTGTTCCCCAGCAGACCAGTCAGGGGACTCTTTATTATGGGCATGAACAGGCGAAGCAAGAAAACGCAAATTCTGTAAAGTCCCCAGCTCAGAAATCCCGTAGTTGTTCATGAAGTTGGATTGACCATTCATGGTCCTGTTAGCTGAATTCTTCCCATTTAAGTAATTGTCCATCGCCACCATATCTGATTCACTGCAATTTTTTCCCGAGTAAAAAAAAGAATTAACATTTATTTGAGTTGTTTCGATGTTGTTAGCAAGATGTTTGGTATATTTTATATCATATATCTATTAATTACTTTCTTTTTTAGGTAGTATAATACTATAATATATATTTTATTGGTACACATATAATTTTTTCTCACTAACAAATACAAAACCGATTATTAAGTGAAGTATCTATATGCCCAACATCCACTCAATTGCACGCAAAAGGCAATACTCAGAATCCGCATTAGAAAGCTGATGAAAAAAGACAGACAGCCATTCATACAACACTCACTTGCACAAACCCTTTTCAAAAAAGAATCCAACTTTACTCCAATCTATACCTGAAAAAGCCCTAATCACACGTACCACCCACACGCACCATAACACAATCAAATTCAAGAACCACACACCACACCGATCCAATTCACCGCCACCAATACAATCAAACTCAAACCAAACCACATATTCAATCACATCAACATGATCATCGATCGACGAACAGAAATTCAAAAAAGCAACAATCCACTCCGTTTTACAGACTAGATTGGTTGCAGATCGGAATGGCGGATTACAGCGGGAGGAACTGATGACGGAGATGCGGAGGGGATTACCTGTTGGGTGCGTCGGAGCTCGAGCGGAGTATCGAAGCGGTGGAAGACAACGATGGCGTGTTTCGTTCGGTCACTTTCCTTTTCATTTTAACTTCTTCCTGCTTTTATACGCTTCAAAAAAACGACCACTACTACATTTAAATTTCAATTTGACCCTCAAAGTTTAAAGATTGAACAAATTTATGACACTCCAAATTTCATTGTGATCCTCGGAGTTTAGAGATTTGACAATTGAGGGCCCTCTCGTATGTTATTGCTATTATTTTTCTTATTAATTAAGAAAAGTGTTTAAATTAGAAAAACATTTAGTCAAGCTAAGATAGAATTGATGATTATTGAAATGGACTTAATTTCATTTGAATGTTACAAAAGAAAATTGATAATAATAATAAATAAGACAGCGAAAGTGAATAAAGTTTCATAAATATCCTTTAAAAAAGTCAAAGTTATTCGTATTTAATACACAACCTCATTTTTTAAAAGACTAATTTAATCTTTTTCTAGTGATGGAATCAGTAAAATACATTATAATGCGTCTGTCCGTATTTTGGGTTTATATAATACGTCATTTTAACATCAAGATCGCCCCACGGAAGCTTCCCAGACTTCTCTGAATTGGAGCCCCAGTCTTTCGCACTTTATTTTTTTTCTCTCTCTAAAGCTTTTGGAAATAGCATTGTTGGATTCTGAAGTTTTGACGATTATAAACACTTAGCTAATGAATGTGTTTAATGCGCAGGAAGTTCTTCACCAAAGCTATAGTTCCATTTGCCCCGGACGAACCGCCCATTTTGTATCGTGGCATTCTCGAATAATGGTTCGTCGTAGCCCTTCCCACTTGGGCACATAGATCCTCCGTCCCTTTGTGTATATAAAAGGTCAACTTCGAGCCAAAAGCGCTTCGCCTTTTTCTCCTTGACCAAGTTTACCAACATTTTGGTCATGGGATCATGTCCAAGTCCCTCTCGCATCCTCTCTAGCAAGCTTCCTTGGACTTCAGAAATAGCCGCAAGCTCCGCCTTGCGACTTAATGCGTCCACCTCCACATTGACTTTGCCGGGCTTAAACTCGAACTCCGTCAAGAAGTCTTGCCACCTTGCTTGCTTTGGACTTAGTTTCTTTTGGGTGTTTAAGTAACTTGTCGCTACATTGTCTTTCTTCACCACAAACTTCAAACCTAAGAGATAGTGCCTCCAAACCCGCAAACAATGAACTACCGCGGTCATCTCCTTTTCTTACACGGTATAGCGGCGTTCAGTTTCATTAAGTTTTTGACTCTCATAGGCAATCAGATGTCCCTCTTGTATAAGTTCGCCTTCAATAGCAAAATCTGATGGTCGGTGTGGACCTCATATGGCAGGACCAATGTTGGTTCTTCTATAAATGCCTTCTTCAAACTTCCAAAGGCCTCCTCGCACTTTGCCGTCTACTCCCAAGACTTGCCCTTCTTCAACAATCGATCAGTGGTGCCGCCTTGGCTGAATATCCTTGGATGAATCTTTTATAGTAGTTCACCAATCTAGGGAAAGATCGCAATTCAGTAACCTTCTTCGGAACCTCCCATTCCTCGATAGCTCTGACTTTGTTTTTATCCATCAGTAGCTTGCCATCCCTAATGATATGGCCCAAGAAGTGCACGTCTTGCCTTGCGAATGAACATTTCTCCTTCTTGACATATAGCTCGTTTTCCTGAAGTACTTGGAATATGATCGGTTGATTTCTTGTCGATTATTCGCTTCATTCGATGATGAATTTCGCTCCTCTCCAGAACTTTTCATTGTGATTTTATCACTCAACTCTCATTTCAGGTTAAAATATATTAAACTGAATGTAGTCCGTTTGGAGCAAAATAAGACAAAACACAAGGATTCAGACGAATGAATTCCACTTTCACTTTAAAGAGACAAGCTATCAAAATAGCCCACCAAATCTAGGCAGATTGACCTATTCATCATCAAAGGCTTGCCGAGAACATGATTAAGGCATGTTATATCTTGTTAGAAAGCTAACATAAAGGGCTACAACTCTTTAGTTTACTTGAAGACCAAATTCGAAGGTCAAAAACGTAAGCAAAGTCAGAAACTCAGTACTGAGTGGAACAGTAGACCATTCAACCACCGGTTCACTTGGTTGAAATTAATAACTGTCAATAAGTATAGAATAAATCACAAATAGATATAAAGAAAACCCTGTACATCCTGAGAAAATGAGATAGTTTGATGGACAAGTCGATTTGAGAGTGGGAATATCTAACTTTACTTTCCATAATGGAAAATATATGACGTAAAAAGAAATGCTGGAGAATTTTTGCAAGTAAAAGAGAGATACACAAAAGAGATGTACACCATTAAAATAGAATATACTGAGTTAATGTGTTTCTTTCTGTCTCTATTCTCTTTTAAGATATTTTTCTTTGTATTGTGTCAATGCACTTGTTAACCTTTCTTGAAAAGCAGATTATTATTAATCATGAACGGGCACTGCCAATTGGAAACAATTATAAACTAAAATACCATAGAGCTTGGCTCAACATAGTGGCATTATGGTGAGAATGCTGGCCCTATGAGAGTCCCTGAACTTGGTTGCTTTGAGGGAGTCTGTGGTTTTTATTCTGTGTTTAGGTTGGAGATCTGGTTGATTTGGGCTTCGGTTTTAGATCCTTGGATTTTGTAGTGTGGAATTTTTTTGATTATTCGGATTTATTTCGGTTAGTGGAAGGACTGTAAATTGTTGGTGATGGAATGGTGATTTGGAGACGATTTAATTTTTGCAGGATCTCATTTGGTAAGGAGATCTGCTGCATCCAATCTTGGAAAATTTGCTGCAACCGTTGAACCTTCACATGTCAAAACTGAAGATCTTACACAGGATGGTAAGTTGCAAAATGAAAAATACTCTCTTTATTTAAAAAAACTAGTTTTATACTAGTGCCGATAAAATGTCTATCCTTTTCTCGCGAAATATCACTGTCATATATGGTTCATATGCAAGACCGTCTTTACAAGTATTTACTTTCTTGGTTTAGATCAAGACTCAGTCCGCTTATTAGCTGTTGAGGGCTGTGCCGCTTTGGGTAAATTGTTGGAACCACAGGATTGTGTCTCACATATTCTTCCAGTGATTGTCAGCTTCTCCCAGGTTCAGATTCTCTCTTTTCATTAATCTGTTTGATGCCTACCTTGATATATTTTCACTACAATTAGAGCAAAACCTTAATTGTTTACAGCATGTTTTCGCTACATCCACATGTTGAAAGTTGAATACATGCTTCTTTGTATGGAAATTTTGAACACGGAATTCTAATCGCGATCTGGGATATTCAGTAAACTGACATGAGTGCAAATAGACATTAAATGACGTACAATTAGATTGAAAACTATATAAAAGAGTTGCAAACATGGTTCACCGCATCCGAACTGCCCTAAATAACTTTTTATGAAAGGTTCAATAGTTAGAAGCCCAATGCAATTATGAATCGTATGACAGTATTAACACTCACCCAAATGAATTAGACCACATGGGACAGTATTGAAAGCTAATTCATAAATGTTGCTAGGAAAATGACAATCCTTTTGTACGAAAAAAGGTACTGTACTTCGAAGGAAAAGCATTTAAGTAAATGTCTTGGCGTGTGCGTGACATGGTTGCAAATCAATTATATGAGCTATGTGAAGCTGTAGGCCTGAACCTACCAAGTAAATTTCTTCTCTCAAGATTTGTGTATATTGGATCACTTTTGAACTTCACATTGCATAGTCAATCCTTTGAATTATTTATTATTTTCAGTGATATTTTAATGGAGAGCTGAATCACAGATAAACCTATTTAATATAAGAAAGGGCTTATCTATGAGAGACTACTATCCATTATGATGAATCTAAATCTATTATATCATCCAATTGTGATGTAGGACTGACCTTGTTGTAATTTATTATATATTTATTATAATTTTTGTTGTAATAAAATGATTCCTTAAATAAGACTTCAACATGGATTTTCAATGCAGAACCCCACCCTTCAAATGAATAATAACAAACTGAAATTATAGTATGCCACTGATTCAACCATTGATTATGCAAGGATTTCTATGGACACTGCTTTAAAAATTCATGGCCTTTGCGAGGCTAGATATGAGATGTTACATTATCCATCATCAGCAAACTCTCTTGAAATTGGGAGTTCATGGATTCTAGGTCTCTAAAAATAAAGTAATCAATATTTTCAAAGGAAATTGAGTGACTTGATTGTGGTTGTTCATGCTCCGATAGATAGTAAGCTACTTAAATAATGCCTATCAGTTGGTGGATTTCACCCAAATGGAACTGACCTTGTATCTCAGTATTCATTCTTATGCAAGTCTATAATTCAATAAATGTAAGGGATTCACTTATACTATGTCTTCAATCCCAGAAACATCAACGTCAAAGTCGAAGAAAGCATCAACTCCAGGACCCATCACTGACTCCAACTCCCCAGGATCAAGAGGAGGAACAGGTCCTAAGTAATCCTCATATGTTACTGTCGGAAGCGGTGGCAAACAGGAAGGATCGAACACAGTTGCCGGCCGCACATTACACTGAACAGTGTACGGCGGCTCATGGTACGGAGCAATGTACGGCGGAGCAGAATACTGAGAAGTGTATGGCGGCTCATGGTGCGGAGCAGTGTAGGGGGGAGCATGGTACTGAGAAGTGCACGGAGCAGTGTACGGCTGAGCAGAGTACTGAGAAGTGAATGGCGGCTCATGGTGCGGAGAAGTGTATGACGGCTCATGGTGCTGAGAAGTGTACGGCGGCTCATGGTGCTGAGCAGTGTACGGCGACGCAGCATATGTGGTCGAGATCACGCCTTTCGCCATCACCGAGTCAATCTTTGTCGCCAAAGCTTCAATCTTTGCATCCAACTCAGCCAATCTCTTGAAAACATGGCCGCCGTCATTCCAAGAACCGATCCCGATCGTCCGTCCTCCAGCACTCACTTTCGCATTCTCAATCTTCACCCTCAAACCTTCAATCTTTTCATCAAGAACACCCAAAAGATTCTTTGCCTGATCAGTCGACAGTTCCTCCAACCTCCCATTCCCGCGGCCGACTTTCGATTTATACAAATCAACAACGCGTCGGAATTCGCCATCATTCTCCGGCCAAGTGTACGTCTTCTGAACCTTGCCGTAAGTTGCAGTGTCGGGAGTGCGGAGAATCAAGCACGCGGGAACATCGCAGAGGGTGGAAAGTTCATAGATTTGCTTGGTCAAGGACGAAGCTTTCTTCTTGAATTCGACACCAGAAAGTGCACGCAGAGAACCCTTTTCCTTCTTCTTCTTCTCCATTTTGGTAAATTTGATCGATCAGCTGAGGAGTGAGCAACAGTGAAGATGATTATAGAAGAAGTGATATGATCAACTGCTTATAGGATCTCGATTTATAGAAACTAACCGGAGTTTCACAACTTGATGTAGATAGCTTGTCCCCTTAGTTTTATTCAAATAAAAATTGAAAGATGATTAGTTAGATAATTTGAATAAGATGATGAATTGTTAATATTCATTTGAAATCAGATATAATGGGAAACCATGCCGAATAGAGTTATGTTTGAAGAAGAGAAAAAAAAGCAGGAAGAAAAGCAAGTGAGCGGTGCAGCAACACTCCTACTTCTACCACTTGATGCAAAGGCTAAGGCCTCGTCATCTTCTTAAACTCCTCGAAATTCACGCAGCCATCGCCATCGCCATCCACATCCACAGAGGTGATCATCTTGGAGCAGTCCTTGAGCGTGCGCGCTTCCTCATATCACTGCCAGCAGCTCCCGTGCTGATATCACCCCGTGCTTGTCCTTATCGTACAGATCGAAGGCCAACTTATAATTAATCATGCGTGACATTGTGATAATCACCATATAAACCCTAATACCAATCCCATAAGACTCCCGCCCGCGTAGACAAAATGATTGTCAAATTTGTACCTCACCAACTGTCGGCAACAAGTGTAATTGAAACATGGGTAAAACATGCTCAAATTAGCATATGTATGATAAACCTAATACTGAATTAGAGATCTGCCGCAAAATAGATGTATGGTTGGTTCTGATGATAGACTCTTGAGTAGATGAATCAACAGAGCCTACGCGATTGGAATTCATTCGTCAAATCGATTCAATAAAATATAACTATGTGAATTATGTATGAGGAAATGAAAAGGGTGTTTCACACCTTAAATCTTGGATCCATGCATGGTTTGTATTAAAATTTGATTTTGAAAGATGTTAAATATATATTCAGCTCTGACATACATAGCTATTGTGTTATTGTTCTGTAGCTAATTTTCTCTCTCAAACTATTCTTATCATTAACAACTTTTGATGTTTTTTTAGATGATGATGGGAATATTTCCAATAGTTTCTGTTCCTGGACACTTATGGATATTAATATCATCGCACTTGCTCAGATGGATACAATTGACCAAGATAACAAAACACTCTTGCTAAAGTTTTATTGCTCTTCATATTTGTCATCCTCATCATGACAAGTGCCCGCATACTTTTCACCACATACTATTTGCTGCAACAAGCAGGACATTAGTACTCCTCTAGGACGCCCACAACTCGCCATGTATCCAAGATTGTCCTACAATACATTTCCTAACAAAAACATCCCTATAGGATTCAAGTTGTCAACCTTGGAAAGAGAATTTATATTCTTTAACTTGACAAATCTTACTTGAACATACTCAACTGCTATATCATTCTCAAATCTTACTTGGCGAGCAAATATGGCTATATGTTGATATTAATGTTTTGCGCCCATCACGACTTGGTATAGAGGTAAAGAGAACGTCAAACGTCTAAGGCCACTAGAGTTCGATCAGAGTAGAGGCTTTGGTGGATAGAATAGATAAAAAAGAAGAAGATATTAATGTGTTGCATTTGCACATTAAGGAAAGCTTTGGATGATGATCAAACACTTTATTCTTGCACTTGAAGCTCCTATCCTTTTTTTAAATATGATCATCGATCTCATAAGAATCATCATTAAGATGCATGTATTCTCAAAGATGTTCATGTGCAAAAAAAGTAAAGTTTATAAAGGGATAATAATGTAAAATCAACTCTAAGTTTAAACCCTAGCAGAAGAATTTTTAGTAGTAAGGGGTAAAATTGAAAAACTTGTTCAAATTAAAACCCTATATAAGCATATGTATGACAAACCCAAATGCGGAGGTTGCTGGAGCTTATGATTCATTGGGTGCATCACTATCATCATCTATGATGAATGGAGCCCACATGATCCCAACATCACATAATTCAATGACTTCATCTCCTTTGAGCTTGTTGCCGACTACATCAACCCCCGAAGACGACTTGTCCTCATCATTTGAGGAAGTGTCAAGAAAGTTTAAATCTCTACAAGAGATTTATGATGAAACAGAGGAGGTGTTTTTGGAGCCTGAGGAGCTTCTTTTACATCAATGATGATGAACTTGTCACATATAATGAAGCCGCTGACAAGAAACAGTGGGAGGCAGCAATAGAACAGATATTCAAGCCATAGAAAAAAATAACAAGACTTGGCATTTGACAGAGTTACAACCCGGACATAAGCCGATCGGTGTGAAATGGATTTATAAATTAAAAAAGGACTCATATGGAAATATCATCAAATACAAAGCGAGAATTGTCGCAAAGGGCTATGTGTAAAGGAAGGGAATTGACTTTGAAGTGGTTTTTGCTCCGATAACTAGATTGGAAACCGTAAGACTGCTGCTCGCTCTAGCTGCACTAAGAAATGATTAGTACATCGTCTTGACGTTAAATCAGCCTTTTTGAATGAAAACTTACAAGAGGAGGTGTATGTGCGCTAACCCGAAGGTTTTGTGAAAAAGAAACTTCCGTTTTTTTTAAACTAACAGTTGGTATCAGAGCTCCAAGGCCTTGTATGGTTTGGTGAACATGTGAAAAGTGGCTATTTGTCTCCTTTTACCGAGTTTGTGAGTGTGTGTGATCCTGAGTTTTATTCTTTTTTAAAATTAACATCGCACACAGCGGACGGTGGCAGAGGCGGCGGTGCATTGTACTCCATCCAATTATGACCAATCAGAGTCGATGGAGGATCAAAAGGAGGGCTCCAAAAGTGACAAGAACCAGTTTCCAACGATGCGTGATCGTTTCAGGTCGGAGGTGGAGACAGAGTCAAGAAGTCATTCTCAGGAAAGTAGAATGGAGACAATGAAGACAAATAACGTTGGAAGATGTAATATGTCATGCAACATATTTATAAAAGATCAATTAGATATAAAGATATTAGTGAGCGTGTAAGATCAACCTGGAAGCTTGAAACTGACACTTCGATAATGCTATATACATGCACACATGGATTATCTATAAAGATAGAAAACTAGACCACAGATCCATTTGAATTCTTAACTTAACCGCATCAGCCTGATTTTTGAGTGGCCTAGTCGATAAAGATTAACAACCTAATCTGATTTCACATTCCAATCTGAATTCATAAAGTTGATCACCTCCCTGCCCTGTGTCTTAGATTTCTACTATTTAAAAGATTGAGATTGAAGTTTTAAGTTAGAGAGAAGGATGATTGGGTGATGAGTTTTTCTACACAAAAATTGTTTAGAGTAAGGAATGGTTAGTACATCATCTTGACGTTAAATCAGCCTTTTTGAATGGAAACTTGGAAGAGGAGGTGTATGTGCGCCGATTCGAAGGTTTTTTGAAAAAGGGACGTGATTTTTTTTTTTTTAACTAACAATTGTTATCAGAGCTCCAAGGCCTTGTATGGTCTGGTGAACATGTTGATACAAAAAACATGCTTGAATTAGCATATGTATGCCAAACCCTAATATTGAATTAGAGATCTATCGCAGAAGAGATGTATGGTGCTACGGGGGCTGATGGCTGCTTCTGATGATGACTCTTGAGTAGATGAGTCAACAGTTGACGCGACTACGCGATTGGAATTCATTCATCAAATCGATTCAATAAACTATCAGATATAAGATAACTATGTGAATTATGTATGAGGAAATGAAAAGGTTTGTATAAAAATTTGATTTTGAAAGATGTTAAATATTCAAGTCCGACCAAGCTATTGCGTTATTGTTATGTAGCTAGTTTTCTCTCTCAAACTAATCTTATCATTAACATCTTTTGATGCTTTTTCAGATATGATGATGAGAATATTTCCTTTCAAAATGATGATGGAGCTTTTTCAACAGTTATGTAGTCTTTCATAGTTATTTTTTTCATCTTTCATACCTGCAGCCGTAGTAGTTGTTAGTGTGGTTATGTTATGGTCTGAAATCTTATGTACATTCCGTTCTCTTGCATCAATTAATACTAGTTTCTGACTTTTAAATCGATTGAATAAACTATTAGGTATAAGATACACTAATTCTTATCTTGTACATGATTTAAAAGTCAAATTCCAGTGACGTTCATGAGTTGAAAAGTGCAGCTTAGACATAGTTATCTGACTGAAGCTAATTTTTCAGTGAAAGTAGAATGTGTCTTCTTCTCGCTGTTGTTCTCCATTGTTGGAGGTTGATCGATCAGCTGAGAAAAGAAGAATGGCGCTGAACAATGAAGACAAATAATGCCATAGAACATAATATGTCATGCCATAGAACAATGAAGACAAATTCAGGAACTCACACTTCTATAATGTTATATACATGCACACATGGCACAACCTAATCTGATTTCACAATTCAATTTGAATTCATAAAGTTGATCATCTCCCTGCCGTGTCTTAGGACAGTGACGAATAGTTTTGTTCCAAGTCATTAACAAATAGAATGTTGGAAAAAAGATGCAGAGAAGATTTACAATTCAGTCAGGCGAGGACTAGAGCCCCTGCACTCGTCCCGTCAAGAATTTCATGCGAGGTTCTGACATGGCTGAAAAAGAAATGATGGATGGTGATATGATGACGTATCTATGATGTTATGAATTGGTAAAAATGACGGAGAGTGAGTTGAGAATATTTTTAAGTAATGAATATATAAATTATTATTACATATAAAATTTAAAGACATTCACGTGATACACAAACTTTTTGATTTATACAAACAGCTAAACAACGAAAGTAACAATGGGATGAAGCCCGGTTAATCTTGATATCAAAGTGTAACAATGGGTGGTAACTATGGATGGATTTGGTGTAGGAGCAACATTTAGTAGCAAAGCGAAAGCAATTTATGCCGTCCAGAAGTTTTCTATATTGAACCGTGTTGAATATTTAACGAAAGAATGAGAACCACGGTTATTGGTACTTTATTGTCGAGACCATGTGTTTTGGGTCATGTCGATCGCAATATATGAAGTCGAGTACTAAAGGAGTCATGTCGATTGCATGCTTGTATGTGGATGATAGGATATTCAGAAAAAGTTCAGAGAATTTTAAGACTTGATGACTCATCGGTTTGAGATGAGTGACATGGAATTAATGTTCTACTTCTCAAGCAAGTTGAAGAATGAAATTGGTTCAAACAGGGGCTGTAAAAAAGATGAAGTTTATGAAAGAATGTATAAAAGAGTTAGTAAATTACACTTAATTCAAGAGTATAAGTAACTAAACATGATATTATATATTAATTTACATTGATCAGTCGGTTCATGGAGAAACCGAAACAGTCACACTTGCCAATAGCCACTACTCCAATGTATCATTGGTGCTTTCGACTATAGCATTATTTTCACACAAATAAATTTTGTCCGGCATGTTGTTCATAAAATGATTGGACCGTTGATGTAAATCACGAGAGAATGCATTGAGTTATACTTTTTATCTTGGAGGCCGTGTTGTTTTTATAGTCATCAAAAAAGCAACAAGTTATTGCTCCATCTACATGTGAAGTGGAGTACATCAAAATGACTAATGCAATTTCTCAAGCAGTTTGATTTCAACAAATATTGGAAAACCTGAAATACAAGCATGAGTGCCAAGACATCTGTAAGTTAAAGTCCTGCAAATTCTTGTAAAGAAAAACGGCATTTGTTCGTTTACAAGTGAGGTAAATGTTCTAAGAAGAACTTCAGAAGAGGACAGAACTAATGAACTCTGGTACTCAGCTCTGTATTTTGTAATAGGTACAATTTTTGAAGATTTATAAGGATATTTGGGTATTATGAATTGGATTCTGCATCATCTTCCGTTTCATGCACAGCTTGGAGAGGACCACTTTCTGGCATAAAGCCGCTCTCTGAGATTATTTTTAGAGGGCCATTTCCAAATAGACAGACTTGTGGCTCGATGTTACTTAAGCGGTTCCATTCATCATCTGAAAGTGACCAACTGAAGATGTCAATATTTCTCTTTATTCGGTCAGGTTTCAAGCTGCATGGTAACACACTTGTCCCTCTTTGAAGTCCCCAGCGCAATATAATCTGCATATGACAAAAAGTTAGCTAATTGACCCAAAGTGTGACCACCGTACATTTTTTCAGCTGAGATAAATTCAAGATAATACATTCCATTGACAAGATAGAACACTAGCCTTCAGTATTAGAGATTATGTTTTTTAGCCCCCTGCATCGCATACGACTTCACTAGTATTAAATCTATGATCAAAAGACTTTTGTGGTGAAGACGCTTCAAAGAAATCAGATCAGGTGAGACTGCTCCTTATTTCTAAATGCAGACGAAAACTCAACATCAACCATTTATTATTGCATCATCACTACTATCAACACATAAAAGAAGAAAATGTAGACATAGTTTACGAGCAGGAGTGTTGATAAGATCAAGTTAAATCGCTTTCAGATAATGAGTGTAACCTACGTATGTTGTGTGGCCTGTGGGACATAATTTAGTGGAATGAAAGAGCTTTAGGAAGGCAAAAGTATTTGCCTTGGGTATTCAGGTCGTTTTATTTGACATCCAATCAACATTTGCTTGGGACACTCAAAGAGAAGTTTATTTAGGATCCCGGGCACTTCCTCAGCATTTATTTTTTACTTTGGTGTCATCAGACAAATAAAATAGATCGCCAGTACAATAAATTCACGGACAGAGATATGTTTACCTGCTCTGGAGTCTTTTTTAGCTTGTCAGCTATCTCTGCAACGACAGATAATTTCAACATAGGACCATGCACTGATCTTGATCTTCGGAAAGATATACGAGGTGTGCCAGGTTCATCATCCCCTCCTGATCCACTATCGTATGGTGAAGAGTTTGAACCCGGGACTCCTAAAGGTGTATGAGCAGATACATGGATGCCTTTAGACTGGCAAAATTTGACAAGTTCATCTTGTCTCCAAAATGGATGCAACTCCACCTAACAAAGGGTAATTATAAAACTTCAGTATCTGAGTGTCCGCCCAATTAGATAAGAAAAGATGCGTTAAATGTAGTGCTCCAAAAAAAGAGGAAAATGATTGACAACACTAAACGGCATAATCAACTTAATAAGTGATCTTTCATGCGCATCTGATCATTTCCAAGAAAACAGTAATAAACACGCATCTTCAGCTTAATTAGACAAAACTCTCTTGTGCCTGCCAACAGAAGCCACAGTCGATGAGACTGAATATGGCTGGTTTTAACAATTTATTCTTTTTCAGTTGTGGGGTAAATGACAGAAATCGGTAGATACTATTTATTTCCCTGACTAACTCATCTTACAGAAAACTATGGAGTCAAACCGAAGTGCAATGTCCCCAAGAATGCCTCCAAAAATACTAATGCAATGTACAAGGCCATAAAGCATCATATGTGTGCCAAATATCATGCTGGACTGGCAGAAACATACAACCAAGATATCAGAACTGCTCAATACTAATTTAAATACTCAACAAACCGGCGAGCCATTTCTCAGACAAAACTAAAATTCACGATCACAAATTTTATTTCTTACATTGAACACATTGGATTTTAGCTTCTTAACTATAACGAAGGGCAATGAATTGTGATTAATCTCCAAAATTTTAGATGCACAAACTCATTGCAGTACGCTATGAACTTAGCATGGTAGGTTTTACTACCACAATTCGATATATTGGGCAGACACTGACAATTTTCCATTTGCATAAAAACCAGTTATCGGCAAACCCTTCATCACACGATAACCTAAATCGAGCATAAGAAAGGAACTGCATACATACCTGATTAACTGCAGGCACAATTTTGGCGAACTCAAGCAACTCCTTAATCTGCTCGATGCTAAAATTGCTAACACCAATAGCTCGAACCAACCCCATCTCAATTAAGCCCTCCATAGATTTCCATACTTTCTTCAGCTTGTTGAAGAACTGCCTATACTCGCTCCCTGACTTTATAGGCGGGTCACTAGCATCACCAAATGCTGAGCTCTCTGGCCAATGCATCAAGTACAGATCCAAGTACTCAATGCCAAGATTCTTGAGAGATGCTCTAACAGAATTGTCAATCTTATTCAGCGAATTCATAGTACAGTACACCTTAGAAGTCAAGAACAAATCCTCCCTCTTCAACAACCCTTTATCCGTGGCATCAGCTATTGCCTCCCCAACCTCAACCTCATTCCCATACAGTCTTGCGCAATCTATGTGACGGTAACCAACAGCTAAAGCTGTCTTGAAAGCTTCTACACACTGGTCTCCACCACTCTGCCATGTCCCGAGCCCAATTGCTGGAACTTTGCCTCCAGTGTTCAAAAGGAAGTAGCTCACAGCCGACCCGCTCCCCCCTTTCATCTCCACCGCTCTGTACACACCTAAAACAACCTAACAACAAAATATCTCAACTACCTAGATCAAGATTTGCAACCAGCAGCAAGGTAAAATCTGAACCCTAGACAAAAACTATGCCAAAAATCTGCAGAGTTACAATTATTCTCTGAAGCCAAAGAGACATGAATCAGAAGAGGACAAGCAACACCTGTTTATTGCAGGGAAGCCCGCCAGCTGTTTGATAAAAAGTCCAAATGCGAGTAAAGAAATCCAACAGCAGCAATCACGGTGAGAGTGAAATGAACTACTGGTAAATCAACAAATGGAGCGTAGCTTTCGTGAGAGAATTTCTTGGGAAACTGCGTATGGAGGAGGTTGGTGCGGAGTGGTTGTTGGATTTTCTAATGGTTGGCGGGGTCAAGATTGTCAGCAGAGACCCAAATTAGGCTGTGAGAGAGACTCATCTCTTGTTGGTTTATTAGGTTAAGTGTGTGACATTGTCTAATCTCAAATCAGATCCAATTTCCCCCAAATCATCATAAGCATCTCCCGAATCTGCAACGATCTTTTACACGGGTGTAACATGTTTAAACTATATATTCATTTTTATTATTTAATGTGATATAATTATAAAAAAATTTAAATAAAAAAGAAAATGAGGAATTAGTCGGATCTTCTCGATTTGTGGCAGGAGCTAATTGTATTAGTTTTTTTTTAAAATCCGTTCCACCAAAGCTTACTGTGAGAGGAAAGATAATTTCTACCTCAAAATAGAGAGCAATGTTGCCTCAGTCCACTCACCACCACAGTGCTGATCAGCTGATCCCCTCTCACTCTAAAATTTCATAAAGATTTCATGATGAACGGCACGAATATAAGTTCATTGACTGAACAACCAACTTTATACTTAGATATCTTTCTCTCTTCTCTTAGCTGTCTGGCCCTAACCCAACAGTGCCCCTCCTCCCATAAAAGGAGTCTTACCTGATATACTTTAAACTTATAACCTTTCATATAAATAAATGATTTAGAAATTATCTAAAATCTAAGGTTTCGTTTGATTTTTAAAAAATAAATTTTAGTGTTTAATTTATCATTAAAAACGATATCAAAATAAAAGAATACATCAAAAACATTTCAATAAAACTTTATATAAAAATAACATTTGTCAATTAATTTTCCAATTTAATAAACCACCGGGCCTACGGTTCATAATTCAAACCGAACAAATGACGCATCACAATTTGTGAAAAACTCATTTTTTTTTAATTTTCATTACGAAGCAAGGACCAGGTCGACGGAGCATCTGGTTCGGATTGGAGCCACCCAGCCTCGGCTCGGAGACTGCGTTTTTTGGACTCCCGGAAGCTCAGCCACGGCCCTGAGCCTCAGGTCCGGACTCACAACTCTTCTTCTTCTTCTCCATTTTTCTCAATCATCTTCACTGAGCTTAAAACTTCGAATTTGGAATTTTGAAATGGCGACGAGCGACGTTTTAATTCAATGTATTGCAGAATTGATCTGTTTTGGAGGTGGGCGGAGGAGGAGTACAGGAAGAGACGGAGTGGAGTATTTAAGTGAATTTGGGAATCTAGGGTTTTGGTGGCGGCGGCGGAAGGGGGATGGGGAGTAGAATTCCGGCTCAGCACTACAATTTGAGATCAGCTAATACGTTTATTGAGTCCTCATTGCATGATTTGAATACTGTGGAAGTGCGTCCTGGGGATATCGATGGGCTGGATAGGGATGGTGTCACTGAAGATAGCTTGGATAATGATGATGAAGGCAATTCAGTTGTCAGTGTCACTGCTTCTCTTTGTTATGTTTTTTCATTTCTTTTTTAGCATAATGGTTGCTTGATGCCCCAAACTACTGTGAGTAACAATGTGCATTGCTTCATAATTGACCATAGGAGTTAATTAATTTTTCGCTGAATATGTGCGCTTGTACAGCTTTAGAATTTTGTTCTTGCTGTTTAGCTTTTCAGGGTAGATACAGATATCTGAATGGATATTGAATAATCAGTGGACTTCAGGAAGGATTCTAGCATTTCTTGTTTGATGGCCTTATGTACATTATAGTTGAAGACTTGAAGTTGGACACGGTTTTATAGTTTTCAGTTTTGGTTACTGTGTATCATATGCTTGATTAGCATTGTTCGTTACTGAAGACTTAGACTTGAAAATATGTTTTTGAACCCTCCTCATTGAGCTTGTTTTTAGAACAATAGCAAGGATGAACAGTAGTGGCTGAAATTTTATGCTAAGGTACCATGAGATAATGCTTATTTTCTTGAACATGTAATTTTTTCATGTCAGGATTGCATGCATGAGACTTTTAGGACTAACATTCAACTGCATGGTGCCGGTGTTGTAGAAGACCACCACAATGGCTTTGACAACAATGGGTCCTCAAGGGATGTGTATGGTATTTTATCAGTTGAAGGTAAAATATCATATTTTCCCTACTTTCTTTAGACATTCTGCATTGGTGACCTTTAAACGTCTCCCGAAGAGTTACCTTATCGTCCCATACTAATTTCAAAAAGGGCTCTGTGCAATATATTGTGTAAACTGGACACCCTACTTGTTGAGATCAGTGGAATTACTTATTATTTGGATTATTTAATTATTTGGATAATGATATACAAACTGTACAACATGATGTTTAATTTAATCGGGTATCTAGCTTTCGTGATCAAGGCATCAATTTTCAAGTCTAGCTGGTTAAGAATATTTATTTTTGGTAAGCCTTTTTATATCTTTGTGTGATGAGTTCAAAGTTCTTGCAAGTTTGCCCAAGATTGTAGTGTTCTCGAACTTGTATGCTCCATCCTTTTGCAGGATAATTTTTGTGATGTCCTGGATCTCTTATCATCTGGGTACCCCATTTCACTCTGTACAACCTTATTTACTCTGCCTTACTTTGGCACATATCAGTCTTTATACCATCTTTGTATCAGAATTATCTGTGTTGGCTCACTAAATTACACTGGACTAAGAACTATTGCATTGTATGTGTCTTCTACTTGCTGTCTTTGGTACAACTAGATTAACCTGAATGTTCGTTTCAGTCTAGTTCAGAAGGTTGCTACCTCCCCCAATTGTCGGACTCCTGAAATTTATGGTGTTCCATTATAATGTCAGGGCTAATATTCAACTCATTTGTGTAGATATTTCTCCAATTGAATCAGCAAAGGCAAGGTTTCTGCAAATCATAGTGGATAATTTTATTTCTGAGCATGTCATTGAAGTGGTTGATCCTGATGCTGGGTACATGGTTCAGTCCGACCAAGATAAAGTAAAGAGGAAGTCAAGGGAGGTCCATTATGAAGGAGATCCAAGATTTGCTTTGCCTTTGATGTATATAGCAAATATGTATGAAGCATTGGCTAATGATGTAAACATCAGGCTTGGCTCTCTGAATGGTATCCGTGAAAAGACCATTGGAATTGCTCTTGAAGCTGCTGGTGGATTGTATAGAATGTTAGCCAAAAAGTTTCCGCGCAAAGGTATGTTTTGTTCCTTTGGTTGACCTCTTCAAGGGCAAATTCTTAAAATATGTCCATCCTATATGGCAAACAGTATCAGCATCATATAAGAATGGTGTAATTGCTTTTGCTCATAAATGTAGTTCGGACATGGCCAGTCTGAGACTTTGATTTACGTGATTGAATTATGAAGTCCTGGATTAGTGAAAGCAAAATGCCTCTCTGATTCTGATGTTCCCTTAGGGTTACAACACTTCGGTTTGCAGGGCATTGTATTTTTAAGCGAAGAGAATTAGCAACCTCTGTTGAAACTAAAACACGATTCCCGGAGCTTGTAATACAAGAAGAGAAAAGAGTGCGATTTGTAGTGGTAAATGGACTAAGCATTGTGGAGAAGCCAAATAGTCTGCCTAGTGATGATGCTGAATGGTAAGACCATCAAATTATTAACTTGCATTCTACTATTTACTGTTGTAATCATAGATTTTGTTGTACTGTGTCATCTGATTTTGCATTTTATTAACTGTTTAGTGGTTGTGCAGCTTGAATGTGCTTTTTGACTCTCGAATCCCAGCTTCACCCAATTAACTTGTATTAGAAACAGTTCTTGTCTTCTAGGAAAGAGGGTACGATTTTCATGATTATGGATCTGATTCGATAAACCTTTACTTGTGTGGACAATTTGAACTATGGGGATAAAATAACCCATAAATATTCGGCATGTCAACAAGCTATAATTATCATCGATAATGAAGTGGTTTGCAGGATGATCATTGTCTGGGTAAATAGTATATGCTATATTTATAAGATACAAAGAAGATTGATTTTTATTTACACTGTTGGAGTAACTGCATTACAAGTGGATTTTGAGGACAGTTTTAACAAATATTTTCTGCATGATCTTTTTGTGTAGGTTCAAGCGATTGACTGGTCGAAGTGAAATAGCTATTTCTGCCAGAGACTATAAATACTATTCACCAAGACACAAATATAGACGTGCAGCAAATTCAATGTCAAGCATTCCTGGCATGCCTGTAAGATTTTAGTCCTTATTTTCTCTATCCCATCCACTTTTACTCTTCCCACTAACTATATGGGAGCCGATATATTGCTGATAATCTCGTTATCATTCCAGACATTTTCTGGCACAGATGGTTCTGGATTGGCGAATGCACAAGGATTTCGTTCAGTAAGTGAATACAAATTGCGCTCGAAGTTTTTTAATTTGTTCTATAAGCAAGCATTTACTGATATTAAATTTCTTGATTTAAAGTACTAATTTATCTTCAAAAATTGCAGCCTCAGAACGAACAACAAACTCCAACCAAGCATCATATGCACCAGTTTTCTCAACCTCAATACCAGCCTATTCATCAAAGCCATCACCAGTCCCTTATCCAAACTCCACCCACCCCGCACTACGTTCAAAATCATCACTGTGGGCCTTCGCACTTGCCAGAAATGTCTCAATCTCATCCATCGCAGTCTATCTCCCAACACATTAGTATGCTGACAAGTCACGCTGCAGGGCGCTTGCATGTGATGGTAAGAGCATCATTTCTGCCCCAGCTCAATTGTTTTAACTTCAGTTCGAAATTATATAGTTGGCAACTGAGATTGTGTAGGTCTTGTCACCATTTCCTCGGCTTACAATCTGAAAACTTTCTTCTTGCAGCCAACTACTCCTGCCAAGTACTGCGATGAGTGTGGTGCTATATATCTGCGGGACACCTCCAAGTTCTGCTCAGAATGCGGCTATAAGAGGCTAGGCATCTGACCAGCCTCTTCCCAACCCGCCTTGGACAGAATTAGAAGTTTGGAGAGTGTTGCTACACTGTACATTCAGATGTGCCACTAATTAGTATGTTTGATACTTGCCAAAAAGGGTAATTGAAATTTTTATGAACATGTAATCGACCCAAATTTGAACTTTACAAATGGCATAAGATGAAGAATTATTTTAGAATGTGGCACAATTTCAAAAATGGCGTTTTTCTAAAAATAAATTGATTTTATTGTACAATCGGCATTTGTTGACTACTCTGTGGCGTTCGGCTGCACTTTTATTTAAAGATTTCATTCCGTTTAAACAAAAGCCAACCAGCAGAAGCCATCTGAGCTTGATTTATATCAAAAACTACTCATGTGAAAGGCAGTTGTGACTAAAAGGGGCCGTTTAAGTACATTATTTTTTATTGATCGGTGGCCGTTTTAGGGGATAAGGGGGCCCGTGCCCCACCCCTAAATGCCAATTTTTTTTTTTAATTTTATAATCCAAAATCAAAACCAGCCCAATTCCAAGCCAAAATCAAACACCCCAATTCCCCCTACGAGGGTTTTTGGGTTACAATAGTTGAATCGGATCCTGATGAGTGATGACTGAGGTTTGGATTCTTGTAGAAGGTACTCAAATCAAAGGGACGTAAGCCAATCTCCTGTTTTCTTTTTTCGATTCCAACTTATTTTTCCTATTTCGTCTCTACATAATGCATATGAGAACAGTTTTTTTTTAGTTGGGTTTGTATCTTCGGTTGATGAGGGTGTAGGATTCAGTCTGCATCATGTGTAGGAGAAGAGTTATTTTGTTTGGATTTATTTGTACTCTTTGAAGCAGCAGTTTGTTTGATGATGAGTTCTTAGATTTTTTTTGTTTTTTTTGGTTATGTCTGTTAAATGTTGGTTTGTTCTTTCAATAGAATTATGATGGCAATGAGAGTTGAGATGACGATTTATGTATTTAGTATCAATGTATAATTCGTATAGAGTTAGCAAATCCCTTGACCTTCTTTTATGAATTTCTACTATTGTTTAACAATGCTTCATAAGCTATTTTAGTGTCGTTCTTATTGAAGTTTATTTTATCGTCTTTGTTTGTGGACTAGGTAATACAAATATGGATAAATATGTAGTGCGTCGTAAGAGATGGTTAAAATCTAGTGTTGAACCTCCTTTGGATAATCATGTTGAATTCGAAATTGTTGCGACTGTTCCTCTTCAAATTAAAAATTTTATTGGTGAAAAGGTTGGTGCTTCGGGTGAAAAAAGAGACCGAAAAAGAATGATAGTGATGATTTTATTATCATGAGTGATCCGACACTAAGGTTACCGATGAATGGGATCATTTAGTAAGAGACAACGTCCGCATGGCTTATGTAGTTCAAGGTCCATGCCAACCACATTCGCATATTTTTCCAAAAACGAACTTGGGAAAAAAATTGAGGTGCTTTCGAAGTGAGTGGTGTAGGAAAAGGGAATGTTTAGAGTATAGCGTGTCTAAAGATGGAACATTTTGCTTTTGGTGTTATCTCTTTAGTGGAGATAGCCGAAATGATGTATTTGTGAAGAAAGAATTTCGAAATTGGAAAAAAGCTACCGACAAGTTTAAAGATCATGTTGGTGATATGGGTAGTGCACACAATAATGCTAAGACATTATTTTTCACTTTCAAGGATCAAAGACAAAGTTTGGTCAGAAAGATATCTTTCGAGAGTCGAGCTTTGGAGGTTGCATAGTACTCGTTTGACCGCGATTGTTGATGTTATTCGATTGCTTATTCAACAAGGATTAGCTTTTAGAGGTCACGATGAAATGGAAGGTTCACTCAATAAAGGAAACTTTTTTGAAATTCTTGATTGGTATAGCTCAAGAAATAATGTTGGAAATGTGATGAATGAGAATGCGCCGCGAAATAATAAACTTATTTGTCATTCGAATCAAAAGGATATTGCAAGGGCATGTGGATACTTGACAATAAAAGCCATTATTAGTGATATTGGAAATAAATTCTTTTCTTTATTGGTTGATGAGGCACGTGATTGCTCGATCAAAGGGCAAATGGCTATAGTCTTGCGATATGTCAACGATGATGGAATTGTGATGGAGCGCTTCATTGGACTCGTTCATGTTGTTGATACTACATCACAAGCTTTAAAAAGAGGAATCGATGAAATCTTTTATAAGAATGAATTGTCTTTTTCTAGACTTATAGGTCAAGGATATGATGGAACTTCTAATATGCGAGGCGAGCTTAATGGATTGAAGACACTTATCTTGAATGAAAATCCTAGTGCAAGGTATATTCATTGTTTTGCACATCAACTACAATTAGTTGTTGTGGCCATTTCTCAAAGCAATCAATTTGTGAGTGATTTTTTTGAATATTTATCTGTGGTCATAATTATGGTTGGTGCTTCGTGCAAAAGAAAGGATGAATTTCGACAAAAACAACATGAACACTTGGTGGAGATGTTAACAAACGGTGAAGTTTCTACGGGAAAAAGGTTGAATCAAGAATCAAGTTTGGTTCGTCCGGGCTCTACTCGTTGGGGTTCACACTACACAATTGTTCGTCTCGTATCTTTGTGGTCATCAACCATCGAAGTTCTTGGAAATATATTTGATGATGGAACCGATTACAAAACTAGAGTATTTGCTTCTAGCTTGGTTCATAAAATAGAGAGTTATATTTTCATTGCTCACTTGATGAAGCTCGTATTGGGAATGACAAATACTTTGTCACAATTCTTGCAAAAAAAAGATCAAAATATTATGGAGGCCATTAGTTTGATTCGTAATACTAAAACAAGATTGATGGAGTTGAGGGTATGGAAGGATTATTTACAATCAGTGAATGACTTTTGTGTCAAATATTATATTGACATTCTCAATATGGAAGATGAAGTCAAAAGTCGCTTTCACTCTACAAAAATAACTCCCACTTTCGAATTGATATATATTATCAGGTATATTTTTTAATATTTGACTTTTTGTGTTGAAATATTTTTTATAATCGTACGTTAATATTATAAAATATATTTTATAGGTGATTAATCGCATTAGTCAAGAGATGGAAAATCGCTTTTGTGAGTCAAACACAGAATTGCTCACTTGTATTGGATGTCTTGATCCTAAGAACTCATTCTCCAACTTCAAAGCGTCAAACATAATTCAACTTGCGGAGCTTTATCCACAAGAGTTCTCCAGGTTGCTTTGATGGAGTTGAAAGAAGAACTTAAAGGTTGGATTTATGAGATGAGAGAAAATGATATATTTTAAAAAATACAAGACATTAAATATGTGGCCAGAAAGATGATTGAGGTCGGTTATCATACTGCTTTCCCTTGGTATATCGCACTATGTGAGTTGATTTTGGTGTTACATGTTGAAAGTGTGTTTTCTGCAATGAAGATTGTTAAAACGGATTAGCGTAATAAAATTGGAGATGTGTTTCTCAATAATTGTTTGGTATGTTACATTGAGAAGGATGTGTTTAAGAGCATCGGCAATGAAGTTATAACGCTCTATTTTCAGGATATGAAGACTCGCAAACAATCTACCTTCTTTACCGTCTTCGGCGGCAAAGTGATTTAGTGGCTATTTAGATATAACATTTTTTTTATGACTACTTAAATTGAATATTTATGTTTCATTGTCATTTTAAATGAAGTAAAATGATTCATACTCTCAAATGTCTTTTTGTAAAACATATATACTACTCTCAAATGTCTCAAATGATTCTACTACCATATTTTCCCTTCTTGCTTAAAACTATGATACATTAAACATTTAACTAATTATTCTATTAAGTGTTAATACCTGGGAGCAAACAACAAAAACTGTTTTCTTTATGTGGAAATGAATAACAATCAAACGGTAGACGTTACTCTTTTCATGGAATAACTATTTGATAACAAACCCGTGGAATTCGTATCTCCCTAACCTGATTCCATGAAATACATTAAATATTTCAGTGATTAGGATTCAATTTGGGCTCGATTCCTTATAGCCCAATTTGAGGTGGAATAGAAAAAAAATTAATTAAACAAAAGAAGACTTGACGTGCAAGCAAGAGACTAGTTATTAAGCGCACTGCATATCCTCCTTATTTCTCCAGCTGAGCCAGTGAGCGGCTCAATATCTCCCATTTTCACCATCGCAGCTGCAAAATCCGACTTAAAAGTTGCAGGCGTCTTGCTGTACTCGGCCACAATGCTGTCAGTGGGGCCATTGTTGAACAGCACCTGGTCCGACTCCAGAAGTCCCTTCCTCTGCTGCAAGTTCTTGAAGTAGTTATTGTCAAATGAATTGGGTGTCACCAGATCAAGTGGGGCCAGGTTGGTGTCGCCACTGTCGGAGGGACATCCTCGTCTGCGCGTGCTGGCGAATCCAGCATCGATGTCTGTTCCATTGCTGTAGACCCTGTCGCGGAAGAACTGGCATTGGGCTTGGCCGAGCGTGTGAGCTCCTGACAGTGCAACCATGTCTCTCGCATTTAACTTCTTTTTCTCGAAAATGGAGATGAGGCCTTGAGCACTCTCTTTGAAGCTTGGAAGCTCCGCCTCCGCCTGGCTCAGGCTGGCCCTTCTCGAGTCTCTCCTCCCAAGCTTCACATTCCATGTCGGTCCTCCCACCTGCCATCAAAAAACATCAACCAAAATCAATATCGAAAAACTGTGTTGCACACAATCAAATGACTTTATTGAGGTCCGTTTCTGATCTTTTATGATTCATGAACAAAAGTACTGAGGAATATTTTTTTTCTAAACACCGTCATAATATCACTATAAATATTATTTTCACTATCATAATTTAAATATTAATTTAAAAAATATAATATTAGACCCCTCATACGAGTGGGCCCGAACCCCTCACGACCGGACCTGCTTATATTAGATTTTAGAAGATTTGGCGTTCGAAATTCAACCAAAAATTTCTTGCTACCTTTTCTACCTTAACTTTTTAAAAACATTATACATTTTTCATGTTTTGAACAAAAACACAAAAAATATGAAAACATGAGAAATTTTCAAAAAAAAAAAAAGAAGAAGAACTTACATAGACAGAAGCATCCCTTGCTGCGACACTAAGGATGTCAGCGCAGGACACAACTCCAGGACATATCTTCTCCACAGCAGATTTTGCACTCTCCACAACCTCATAGCCTCTCGCAGAGCCTTTGTTCGGAGCTGCATTCTTTTCGCTGACGACGGTCGGAGCATCGTCGAGCAGGATCGATGCATCGCACCCTTGAACGAAGCAATCGTGAAAATGGAGGCGGAGGAGCGAAGCAGCCATGCGACGCTCCCGCCCGATCGCAGACCTAATCGATGCCCGGATGGTACTGAGTGCGCTAGGGCATGTGGAGTCATAGAAGGCCGGTGAAAGCTGAGCTTCAATCTTGACATTAACACACGTCATAAGTATCGTCACCATCAAAGCCGCCCATGTATTCCTTCCCATGCTCGAGAATTATCAGAATAGGGTTTTAGAGAGAGAAAAGATGATCAGGAAGGTGATGAGAGAAATGTGTTGAGCTAGGAGATGAATTTATAGGGTTTGATAAGTTACAAACTTCATGCATGGAAATGGCTGGCTGTCATCCATAACTTGATGAGCTTGCTGCTACGCGTTTGTTTAAAAAATTAGGGCTTTGAAATGTCATATTTTAGGATGGAGAAGTGTTCATATTTGGTGAGCTGCTCTGCTTACTAGGGTTGTTTGTTTCTTTTATGAACATGTTACATACAACTTGAGTCTTGTCTTCTTTGTGATTCATATTATTTTCTCTCTCTATGCTTTATTTTGACAAGTTCAGAACATCAAGTAAATAATTTCACATTGTTCAACCATTGCAGCACTCTAGCTAGGAATTTAGGTTTCCTTAATGTTGAATTGGTGGTCATCATCATGCTGAAAATTAGAGATTTGGCATATGATTAAGCGCGTTAAATTGTGTCATTTGCTTAAATGATTAGCTGCTGAAATGTTTGACGTTCATTATACCACTAGACCACGCCTTGATGAGCTACTTAAATGATTAGTTAACATTGCCCTTGTTTGTATGAACACAAGGAGTAGTCAAGCCTGCATAAAAAAAGAGGATACATATATGTTGTATCTGTGAGCTGACTTTTAGTTTATTGTCAAACCCTATCTTATAATTTAGGGTTGAATAAAAGTGTTACTTCTCTGAACTGGTCTTAATGATGAGGCTGATGATGATTGAACATATGTATAGACTAAAGCATTCAACTATTTACACATTTTTATCTTTTAATTCAAATAGAGAAACAATTAAATTAGTAGGATATTAAGCCGGTTTAGAAGAATAAATATGCTTAAGATTGTGATTTTTATCATGATGCAGACAATTGGGATTATGGTATATACGTCTTTCTTACATTATTTTTCATCTAAAATGAATATGATTTTAATTGGTAATGGTCTATGAATTATAATTTCTTATTTTTTATTTACTTTGACAATAATCCAATTAGCATATAGATGAAAAATTGTTAGCACAACCAAAGAAAATTGCACTTATTTTCTGTTAAAATATTATTGTGGGATGTGAGCATAGATATACTTTCGAGGAAAAAAATTTCAATCTGCCATCTTACTAAATGTTTGTTCCTAAAATATCATGAGTTTGAAGTTCATTCCTAATATGCCACTTTTTCATCAAACAGCTATAGAGATTGACAAAATACGTGTTGATAAGCATTCTATTAACCTATAAATAGTTAGCCCATAATTAGTTAGTCTATATTTAGTTAGTCTATAATTAGTTAGCCTATAATTTTATATATATTGATTAATGTTACACCAGTTTAGGTGGTGAGTACTGTTCCCTCAACTTTTCATTTTCTCAAACCAATCTTAGGTCATAGTTTTACATGGTATCAGAGCAAACATGATCATGCCAACTACCTCAATTAAGGTGTCGTCAACATAGTCCATCAACAAATGACTACTGAGAAGGGAGACCACCTGCGCACGCCAGAATAGATAATTCTTCGGCGCGAGCTTAATGGTGATCAGATGCTCGAAAAAAGTGATCGGAACGGAGAAAGCGACGTCGAGGGAAGTCGATGGAGTGAAGACAAAGAGGCCGGCGGTGGCGCCGCCATTGGAAGCAGCGGAATACATTGCGTCTGATACCATGTAAAATTATGAGATAAGATTGGTTTGAGAGAAGGAAGGTTGAGGGAGCAATACTCAGCACCTAAACTGGTGCATCATTAATCAATATATATATACAGTAGCAGTAGCATGACGTCTCATGAGACCTGGTCTACTCTAGAGAGTAGCTTCGCCTTCCAGTCGCCAGCCCGATCTATGCAGATCCGGACGCAATTGGGGCGATGAAGAAGCTTGACTCCCCGGCAGCCGTCTACTTCAATAAGGTGAAGGCGCTTCCGATACGTTGACGTCCATCAGTCAGCCCCTTCGTCCGAAGGAATTCACCTTCTATCTTCTCAATGGTCTTGATGAGTAATATGACTCCCTTGTTGAGATGGTTTTCGGCCGATGCCAGTGCGCGATCTGTATGCGCGCCTCCTCTCCACTGAGCAGCGCATCGAGGGTCGCCGGGTGGCGGAGTCAGCGCCGTCACTCATTCTACGAACGCGGCCAAGTTTGGTGGTCGCCCCTCTCGCTCCAACGTCTCCGCGTTGTACCGCTCTAACAACACTTCGTTCGCCTCGCCCAAGCCCAACTACAACACCAAACACACTACCTCGGGTGGCAACGGTGCTTCTGGTGGGTGCACCACTAGATCTCGCACCGTCTGTCAACTGTGTGACGAGGTAGGGCATGTCATGCCATGGTGCTTCAAGCGATTACAAAAGGGCATTGGCAACGATGGGAGATATACTGAATGCTCGTCAACTAGCCATGGCGAACCAAATGCAATAGGGACACACTTCGTCCTATCTTTTTTATGCGAGCTGGTTTATGGACACGGGTTCCACTGATCACCTCACTCATGAATTGGAGAAGATGCATATGAAGGAGGGCTATCAGGGCAAAGAGCAAGTTCACACTGCCAACAGTTCAGGTATGCGTATTCATCATGTTGGTCAAGCTCTTTTACCTACTCCCTCATCTAAGCCTCCTCATCTTTATAATGTTCTTCATGTTCCCGATGTCACCAAAAACCTAGTATCAGTTCGCAAGCTTACTCAAGATAACAATATCCTTGTTGAGTTTCATCATAACAGTCTTTTTGTAAAGAATCTAGATACGAGGGCTACACTTCTTAGAGTTCGGTGTCGTGGCGGTCTCTACACTCTTGATACATCATTGATCAAACAAGTCTTTAGCAGTCTTAAGGCATCCCCTCCCCAGTGGCACGCTCGTCTAGGTCACCCATCTTCACAAGTTATCCAACATGTTCTACGCAGTCATGAGCTTCCCTCCGAGTCAAATAAATTAGATGCCGTTTGTAATGCCTGTCAACAAGAGTCATCAGTTGCTTTTTTCGCTTTCAAGTCATGTAACTAATGCTCCCTTTGAGCTCATTTTTTGGATGTACGGGGCCCTGCCCAAACATCGATCAGCGAACACAACTATTATGTCAGTTTCGTTGATGCATATAGTCGGTTTACATGGCTTTATTTGCTCAAGCGTGATGTTTCGATGTCTTTTTTAAGTTTCAAACTCATGTTCAAACCGATTGGGGTGGCGAGTATATTAAGCTAAATGTGCTCTTTGAGAAACTTGGCATCCTTCATCGTGTATCATGCTCGCACACCCATCAAAAAAATGGTACTGCTGAACGTAAACACTGTCATATCGTGGAGACAGGCCTTTACTTTGCTTGCACATGCTTCTGTTCCTTTATCATATAGGAGTGATGTGTTCTTCACAGCTTGTTTTCTCATTAATCGCATGTCATCTCGAGTTATAACCATGCAAAATCCACTTAAACGTTTGTTAGGAGAAACCCCTGATCACACTTTCTTCAATTTTTTTGATGTGCGTGTTGGCCTCATCTTCGCCCTTACAACAGTCATAAGCTTTAGTTTCACTATAAGAAGTGTGTCTTCTTTGGCTACAGCTCTCTTCATAAGGGCTACAAGTGTCTACATATCCCCTCTAATCGTGTGTATATTAGCCGCGATGTCATCTTTGATGAAAATGTTTTCCCTTTCTCCAAATTACCTTCTTCACATGCACCTCCATCTGATTCGTCTTCTTCTCCCTTGGCTGACCTATTTGATGATTATGCGCATGCTTCATTATCGCTTCCTAATCATGGTGCAGGTACAGGTCGTGGAGCACGTCATGCTGATGGGTCCATTGAACGATACAAAACACGGGTAGTTGACAAGGGGTTCAAACAGCGATATGACTTGGATTATGAAGATACTTTCAGCCCCATTGTCAAGCCCACTACCATTCGATTATTACTGTCTCTGGCTGTTAATCGTGGATGGTCTTTTCGCCATTTGGATGTTCAGAATGCCTTTTTGATGGTGTTCTTGAAGAAGAAGTGCTATGCGCCAACCGCTTGGGTTTGAAGATTCACAACGCCCACAGCATCTCTATTGTCTGGTCAAGGCCTTATACGGATTGAATAAGGGCTTCGTGCCTGGCGTCATCTTCTTGGCTCTGCCTTAAGCGCTCATGGTTTTCAGGCATTTACAACTGATACTTCTCTGTTTATACTTCATCGCCCCACTGTGACAATGTATCTCCTTGTTTATGTGGATGATATCATTGTAATCAGTTCTTCCTCCGCTGCCATTGATCGCTTGTTGTCTGGTCTCCGTCGGGAGTTTGCTATCAAGGATTTGGGTACTCTGCACTATTTTCTTGGGGTTGAAGTCAACACACTCCAAAAGGGCATTTCTCTTACTCAGCGCAAATATGCTCGTGATCTGCTTGCTCGTGTTGGTATGCTTAAGTGTAAGCCGGCTCACACTTCTATGGCATCTACTGAGCGTCTTTCAGCTGTTGATGGTGAACTCCTAGGCACTGATGAGGTGACTACCTATCGAAGTATGATTGGTGGCTTGCAGTACCTTGCATTGACTCGTCTTGATCTTTCATTTGCGGTTAAAGAGTGTGTCAGTATCTCCATGCTCCTCGCAGTGCTCACTGGTCTGCTATTAAGTGAATTTTACGGTATGTTCACAGCACCATTGCTCATGGTCTTCTTATTCAACCATTTATGTCTAGTACTTTGTCAGCATATTCTGAAGGGGATTGGGCCGGGAGTCTAGATGATCGGCGATCCACCGGGGGTATGCCATTTCTTATGTCTGCAATTTGATCGCCTAGGGCGAAGAAGCAAGCTACTGTCTCTCGATCAAAGTCCTGAGTCAAAATACAAAGTTGTTGCCAATGCCACTGCCGAGCTGATTTGGGTTGAGGCCTTATTAAAGGAGCTTGGTGTTAGATATGATTCTCCTTTTGTTTTGTGGTGTGAAAATATTGGTGCAACATATTTGTCCTCTAATCCTGTCTTCCATGCTCGGACGAAACACATCGAGATTGACTATCATTTTCTTTGAGAACGAGTTGCACAGAAGCTGCTTCACATTCAGTTCATCTCTTCCAAAGATCAACTAGCTGACATCTTCACTAAACCGCTGCCACTACCTTTGTTTCGGGAGCGTAAGCGCAATCTCAATATGTTGTTGATAATTGAGATTGGGGGAGGCTGATAGAATACGTGTTGATAAGTATTCTGTTAACCTATAATTAGTTAGCCTATAATTAGCGGTTCATGCTACTGCTACTGTCTATATATATTGATTAATGCTGCATCGGTTTAGGTGCTGAGTATTGTTCCCTCAACCTTTTCTTCTCTCAAACCAACCTTAGGTCATAATTTTAGAGGGAGTAATAGTTTGTAGGTATTTTTAAAGTTCAAATGCTGATTGGGCGATGATTGATCACTAAGTTGTATATTAAATAACAAACCGCTACTATGAGTCGCGATTTCACATATTTTTGATCAAACCGAGACTTATATCACAATTTGTGCCCATACAAAAACGCAATGACTTGAACACAGTAACTATTTCTTGCATAAGCTCTTCCTCAATTTCCTTTCTTGTCTTTATAATTTTAATATTATTCCGCATAATTATGCAACATATTTTTGAATGGTTTAGTAATTCATACATGATAAATTTTCAACTTAAAAATCTAAGTAAGCACTAGAGAGAGTTATTGGGTTCCATTTCAGTTCATGGAGAACACCTACCTAAATTCTTTTGTTGAATCCTAATTAAACAAAGGAGGTACCAAAATTCCTGCCTAAATAGATGATCTGCAAATAAAGTATTAAATTGGTGGCCAACAATGTCAAGACAACTTTTTAAATAAATAAAGAGCAAATGTAGGCTAGGGTCACTTGGTGTGCAAGAGGTTCCATTTATGTACATGGCGCAAACTGTATGCTTATAAACATATTTAAGTGCAGACCTTTTAAACTAACATCAGATCAACATGGGGCAGGCAGGCACGGATGCGAGCATCAAAACCAAAATTCTTCGATGCTAATTTCCAGATGAAGAACGCAGTGCAATGATGATCGAACAGCAGCTTTGAACAGCTCCTCAGTCCCAAGTCATCGATACAATAGAGTTACCAAGCCCTGACTCCTTGAAACTCAGTTTGGTTTCATAGTCCAACTGCTTTGAGGACCCGGGAACGGCTTGTGCTAAGCGAAATGGACGGGACTTTGCATCCTCAATCACAGAACAGCAGAATGACCAAAGCAACTGCACAGTACAAGGAGAAATTGCTTACCAGTAAGAACATGAAGTAAAAGTAATCGAACGCATAACTTTTAAAAAACACACAAACTACGTGCCTGTATTGAATCAGTCTGCAAAAAGCACCTCTGGACCCTTCGTCCATCTGGAAGGCGCACTCCAACTCTGCAAATGAGGTTTCTATCACCGGTGGGTTCTTCGGGTAGAGGTAGAGGTAGAAACACGACTTTCTCAGACGAAGAAACAGGTTCTTCTTTGATAAGAGGGCCTATGTCTTTTTCGCTGCAAGTTGCTAAAGTGGGATTTTTCACAGTTTCCATAGACATAGCCAATGCTTTTTGCATTTCCTCATCAGCATCAGTCTCATTGGCATCAAGTGGAGCTTCTGAATCAGAAAAACATGAACCTAACAATAATTAATAAGTAATACTTTCAGCAACAAACATGACTGACTGAAAGAGGATCCAGATACATACATCATTCATAATTCAGATTATACAGAATCATTTATTTTCATTAAGTAGACACGTGCACAAAACAGTAACAAAAAACAAAGAACAAATAAAGGAAAGACCAGATATTTCACATTTGGTTAAGAAAACTCGTTGTCCATACTAAGCATATTAAGAAATAATTAATAAACCAATTTGCTATTTTCCTGGGCAATGAGCATTGTATCATGGCCAAAAATTAGCAACTGCACCCATTCCCGTGTATTAGACGACATAATGCCACTAATAGCAATTGTCTCAAGACATACAGCTTAAATAATTATGCAGTTCTTGAAAACCATCAAAATTCAGAGACTGCTCAATATAGAGGAAAACAAGCCATTTTGACAAGTAGGTTTTGAAACATACACAATACATGTAATCTAATTGAAACTCGAGGGATATATCTGCATCCTTGTTGGTTATGACAAAGTGGTGCCTGTAAGTTAAATTTGCTATATGAACAATAATTACACCTCCTTTGAATCCGCTGGTTAGTTTACTTATGTAAAGTATAGTGACTGTTCTTGGCCATAAGTTTATGTGACTTCCAAAAATGGTTTGATTTGAACAACATGAAACAATAACCAAACATATATGAAGCTGCCAAAATCAAAGTAAATACTACTCCATTTTCAGGTAATGAGGTCATTTAGTTTAGGTGAATACTGATTGTTATTTGTATGTCATTTCATAACTCTGAAAAGCATCATAACACATACGCTGAATTTTTTGTGGTGGAATCAAGCTGCTGGCTCTTGGACGTTTGTGAGATAGACTGACATGATGATCCTTAGGACCGCCATCCATGAATTGTATAAGGTCCTGCAAAGTTGTCCAGGTTTTACAATCATAACCAAAGAGAGTTTAATAGTCTGAAACGAACATCATAATAGATGAATGTCATAATCACATACCTCAAGCAACCGGTCTGGGTGAACCATCCCAAACCATGACCACATTTTTTGTCCAGTAACTGGATCAATGACAAGGACTACCGGAACGGAATCCACTTTGTAATAGGTGCACACTTTCCTACCCTCACTTGAATCTTCATAGACCTTTGAAATTGCATCAAATGGTTTAACAGATCAGGAAAAAAAAAACACTTTAATAACTGAAATCGGAGCGTATTTGGAAAGAAACGTTATACCCGTCGCAAAATCAGCACTATGCGCATAAAAGACATGGGTCAGACGATGAAAAAATAGAATACGAGACCCATTAATGATATTAACAGAGAGTCTGCTGATACAATCCTTAAGATTTAGGCACAATTCAGTATTACACAATTTCTTACGTAAAGCAAGGTTGCTCATTCCATAAAAGCCCAAGATGAAAATGCAAACCTGCCAAAAGATGAAATTGGTTTTGACTGTCTGTGCGACAGCTTCATTAGCCCAGGTATCCCGGTTAAGCTGTAAGGCAGACACCACCAGGACGATGAGAAGGATAAACCAAATGAGTAAAATGAAAGAACTAATCTGAAGATTCAAGCTATAAGAAGGAAAAGAAAACCATGTGCGAGCTGAACTCCTTAGTGGATTGCAAGTTGACCAATAGCCACTTATCCTCAAATGAAGCTGCAACTTTTGCCTGCATTCATTAGTGAATACTTCTCAATATGGCAATAAACTCCAAGATACACATTGACTCTACTATAGAAGGTATTTACGTTAACCTACGCAGGTATTTGAACAACAGAATCATGTATAATAATCTACCAAATATCACATAAAACTATAGATCTTTCAAATACAAACTGCATATCACCATAATGGTTTTCAGTCAACTATACAGCTGAACCTGTTTTGTCGTGATTACTATTATATACTAATCACAGACACTCAAACAAAACAATGTTACGACTCAATGAGACGATATGTGCCAGTTAAAATTCATGTTCGAGCCACACACCTCTTCAAATGGTCCACGGTGCATCAGCTCAAAAGGCGGGCGATATAATGAAGCAAGATCTTGAACATTGTTATCTGCTGTTGCTGCACTACCAACTTGATCTGATTGCCATACAGCATCACGCCTCATTTCTTCACCAAAATTACGAAAAGCAACAACGGAACTTGCTTCACGTGGGTACCCCGTCCTCGGCGCTCTGATACAAATGAAATTAAAAGAATGAATTTTGAATAGTGTGCATGTACCGTTGAAGACATAATTATTTTATAATGCATGTTTAAGGACTAGGTCAAATACTGCAACAACACAAAGAAACCCCACATAAAATAGATATATCAACACCACCGTCGGGAAAACTGCCAAATAGTCGATGAATTATTCTATGAATCAGCTCTTGGTAAATAAGAATTTCATGCCTATTATACAAAAAAATTGATTTCACATTAGATTAAGAAGACGGTTTTAAGATATGGAGAGGATAGTAACGTTACAAGTTTACAAATAAAGCATGAGATATGTGACCCACGACTAAATTTCCTACGAACCAACCCGTGATCAATGATGGACATATTGAGGCACGTACCCATAACCCATTGCGTCACCATAGAGGGCTTCCCTTATCACTGGTAAAGGAGCACGGACTTCATCATCTTGACCAATACTGGCATTCCCATTATCGCGAGTCAATCCACTGAACCAAAAAATACATCAGAACCTATTAATGCATGATAAATAAACAAACTCATAGAGCGCTTCATCAGTTACTAAATTTTCCATACGCTGAAGTATGATTCGATGGGGAAACAACGTTCTCTGCAGGTGGAGAGTTTGAAGCAGCTGCCAACGAAGCACCGTCATTCCCCACATAGAACAGCTGAATTGCTTCTTCAAGCTTCCAGCATGTGGCCTGTTTCCATACCGTATAATAATTAATGTAAGTGTTGCAAACCCTAAACCAAAAAAGGGTAATAGAAAAGGTGACACATTTTCTGTTATATTAGTTAGTATTTTACTCAAAAGCATCAATCGGTAAATTAATGGAAGACATAATCAACTATATGCATTAATGAAAAACTAAAACTAAAAGTTGGCATCGACAGACGTTGGACAAAGCAAAACAGGATAGCAACAATCAACATCATTTTGTCTATTCAATCAGTACAACCAAACACCAGTGTTACCTTTCTATTACCACTATAGCTTCACTATGAAACAAGCTTCCTATCATAAGTATTAACAAAAACACAAATTAGCCCCAGAAACATCAATGTCGAATCCAACACCTAACTCTCAAAAATGTGTTTAAACATCTGTTTGAAGTTCCAAAGGTAACAAAAGGTGTATCCTTGCAACACTATAGTAGAAAACCCCACACTACCGAATGGCCAGATCACCCAACCAACAAGGCATAACACAAATCCTCCACAAATGCCAAACACATTCCTCTCTCCAACACCTAGAAAATTTAGAAACACACCAAAAGCCCTTGTGATCATGAAGCCAATCGTACACAACCCGCCACAAATAAATCTCCCAATCATAAACACACACATATCAGCCCATTCAGCCGCAGCCGAATGAAACCCCCCATAGAATAAAATCCCTTATACCAAACACGTAAAATAAATAAACAACAGTAACCGAACCCCTCACCTGTAGAAACTGTCTAGCCGTCTCGGCGGTCTGACCTACGGCGATTTCGAGAAACGACGAGACCATACTCTGCTGATCGGTCGGCGATATCACGTCCTCCATCGAATCGACTTCACAGGAGGTCGGATTTTCAGTTGGAGGATTTTAGGGTTTCGATGATGGGAAAAGCTTGCAGCAAGAGAGATGAAATTTAGAGAAGAATAAAGCGAATAAATATTATCAAGGAAATTATATAACACAAAGAAATCCTTAGAGATTAAGAAGTTCCAACCAGATTTATTATTTTTGGAAAAGTTAAGATAATATTTCACGTCATCATTTAATTTCTAAATTTAACAATATCGTTAACCTTAATACAATATAATAAAATCATATTTTGTTTCATCTTACAAATAAATTATGTAGGCCCAAAACAATAGCAAAATAAAACAGGTGTCAACAAAACATAAGCAAAATAAAATTAGAAACATGTTTTATGGTCGGTGAGGCACCCATCCCTCCATCCCTTCTAGGTTGGAAAAACTTAGAGCCGCTGATCGGCTAGCAAAAGTAGAACATAAGGGTGGTATTTTCAAGATAAAACAGGTGGGAAAAAGAGGATGGTTCCTTGAAATGAGGATCGGAGTAAAGTTGCAACCTTAGTCGGGTTTTTGAAAATCTTTAACGTTGCAATTCTAAGTTTCGTGATACTAAAGTGTTAACCTGAAATTAGTTTAATGGATATGTGTCATTGTTGACGAACTTGAGAATTGTCTAAATAGTGAAGATGTTAGAGTGGGGCTTACAATTAGGGGAAAATTTGCTAAATATTGTAATGAAAACATTAATGTGACTCTTGCTTTTGTTGTAGTGCTTGATCCCAAGTTTAAAACTGTATACAAAGAATAACATGGGCATATTGAGAATGGAAGAAGAGAAGAACATAAAAGAAGGCATGGGTAAAAACAAAGATAGATGTAGTGATAATTAAGTTTGTAGAGTTATATTCAGAGTATTTAGTCGTGGATGGTGCGGTGTCCCAAAGTTCGAATAATATGACAAATGATGAACCTTTTTTATCTGACAAAGAAGAATATTTTTCTTATAATTCATTTATGAACAAGAAATCCTGAGATTAAGGATGGAGTACACAAGTACTTCAATGAAGACCACCATACAAACAAGAATTTCAATCTTTTGGATGGGTGGAAGGAAAATGCATTAAGGTATCCTATTTTTTGTAAATTTCTCAAGGATATATTTGCAATTATAGCCTATATAATATAATTGCTTCAGAATCAACTTTGGGTCTAGGATCAAGGATTTCGGATCCTTTTAGAGCAGTATTAACTTCTAAGATGGTTGAGGGATTGATTTGTTTAAATGATTGGATCATTTTCTATATATAAGGAGTCTACCAGAACAGACCTGAAACGACGCCACTAGTATAAAATTTTAATTGACCAAATGAGAGAATATGAATTAGATGAGAAGAAGACTCACGCTCAATTTATTTAAACATGAATTTGCATTTTAAAAAATACAATTTTTTTAAGATGGCATTTTCTAAAGAAAATTCGATATTTTTTTTAAAAAAAATTATATTGTTTGTAAGACACTCAAATGCTTCAAAAGTCGATCACACTAAGCACATTTAGCAACTAAAATTGACAGAGGATCAAAATACATGATGAACTAAATACTTGTTCCATTTGCAGAATGTGAGCCACATAATAACATGGAATTTCTTTGACCACAGAAGTCATAGCATTTGCAGAACCAAACCTGGCGACATGATAAATGGAAATGTGCTCAAAACTGTAAATATCAGTGATGGTGCCTTGCCCGGTCCCGGTCCCGGTCCCTGTCCCTCCCATAATCTTTGTTTCGGTCATAGTAATCATAGTCACGCTTTCTATCTCTATCTCTGTCTCTACTCCTTTCTCTTTCTCTGCTCCGGCTACGGCGCCTTTCTCTGCTTCTGTTGCTCTCCCTATCATTATGTTCTCTGTCTCTACTCTTCTCTCTTCCATCTCTGTCAACAACACCTGCCAAAATACCGACTTAAAATGAGTCACTTGTTCGGTTTGTTTTGGAACCATGAAGTGGCATGAGGCAGAAAATTGTATATTTCATAAGTACAAGGCAATAAAGATTATGAGACCCTAGTAAACTGGGTGATACCTAATTCCTCAACTTCCCATCCAGCACGACCTGCGCCACGAGGAGCCTGCCCAACTACAGCAGTTTGGGTTTTTGCACGGAATTTCTTTTTCAAAATTCCAAATTCATCATACATTTCACCATCGTCCTGCATTTGGATCCAACAAGTTTGTAGGAGCATGGTGGCTTGAAGTCTAAGAAAAGTGCAAGAAAGTAAGGGGAGAGTACAACTTACTTCCTCGGCTTCACGCCGTCGGCGCCTCGTTTCCTGTATTTCCTCCTCATCGAGTTCTTTATATCCTCCTGCACGTCCTCCTCTGTTTCAAAACAAAGTAAAAACATGTGGGAAAAAAGCATTACTGTAACATTATTGGTACAAGTGCCGCTGTAAACCGGATAAAGGATAGGAATTGAGATCGTGGACATGTAGAAAGTACAATAACCTCATCTTAATGTAGGAGCTCAATAAAGCTGCTAAACGTTTTCTAAGGTCGGATATTATACAGACATTTAAAAGGGCTGTTTCAATATGGAAGAAAAAGTATCTAATCTGACTTGATAAATGTATGGAAATGATTTTGATTAGGATAACTGAATCAACAAGTTATGCAATAACAAGAAATGAAACAACATAATTATAATCAATGAATCATACCTCACCCCACCCTCATTGTGCCCAGGTTTATTTGTATTGCAAACATTGCATTTCATACGTTTTGCCCAATTGATATTGGCACACCTGATGAAACATAACATATCAGAAAAAGAATAGTAACAAAAACTTATAAATATGCTTGCTCCATGTGAACTCCAATATGAGAAGGTAGAATGAACAGTAAATAGGTGGCACAATATAAAAATTGAATTTAATAGAAAGGATGAGAAATGCCTTCTCAATGATAACTCTTTTATGAAGAGAAAAAAAAAATTAATGGATGTATAAGTGAATATAAGAAGTCAGAATGACAATGACGGACTGCATAATATAAAGAGTTCAGATAAAAAATGCTTCGATAGTGAGAATGTTTAGCACCAAATAAGAAACCAGCAAGTGAACTAAGAAACCCTATACGAAAAACTTAATATGATCACCTTAGCTGTCACTAGGTTTAGCTTACACAACCCACATGCAAAGACAGTGAAATCTGTATATGATCTCCATCATGCAAGATAATAAGGTTTACCACTATATGTTTCTCCCACTGAATGAACATGTGAAAGTGTAGATGAAAAAAAAAACAAAAAAACATGCAAGTGCAATTACTACGTAATATTTGGCCCTATGGAGACAAAAACATTCAGCGAAAGTCAAAATGTGGTATCAATGTCATTGAAGCCTTCCCAATAGAGGTTCAATGGACCCTTCCCCATGATCTTAATCTTCCATGAATTCATTTTTAACAGTTCGCATTTGGACAAAGCCCTATTATCAGTCTTTTTGTTCACTTTAAGTTAGTTTTTCGTTAATGCATATTCTTCATTTACTAACTGGTTCTTCTATGCTTACTGACCTATAATGCACATACCTAAACAACCTCTAACTAATTCTTTTGCATCCTATCACTCGCTGATAAAACACAATCCTGACACAAGCTCTCTCTTCACTACTCGCCCTTCCTATGTTATGAACCTATCCAACGCAACATATCATCGCCACCACACAAATTGCCTATAAAGAATGCCATTTATTGGCAAATATAAGTATAAAAAAACTCTAACTTCCCCTAGAAGCTTTAAATCCTAGCCAACCGCATAGCATAAAATAAGTATCTCATTCCAAAAGTTATCTTCATAAAACTGGTACCGTTCAACAAACAGATTATGAGCACTCAGTCATGTGTATATTCCAATCATTCCAAGGGGTCATCACATGGTCTGATGCATATAAAAAACTTAAAATATGTATCAGAAGGATCTGAATGTGATTTTCACAGTATATCTTTTGATTTCAGATTCTTTGCGCCAATCTCTAGCATCATCACATAAGTCAGCATGAACAGACAATTCACTCTCGATGCAATAAGAAGTCGGCATAAAATATTATGCTATACAAGGTCACAAAGTGGCATGAGACGCACACATAATGATGCACTGAACTATAAAGTCAATCATTGAATGTCTATAAAGTTATTTTCATAAAGAAAGTTCCATTTCCGTATGCAGCAGAATCTTACATTGGACATGCCCAGTCATTAGGACCAAACAGGCCTGGAGCTCCACCCACAGCACGGCCAGCACCCCCAGAGTCACTGTTATTGCGACCTTTTCCACGGCCTCCGCCTCCACCTGATGAACCAAAGGCACCAGCAGGCCTAGCGGTCCCACAGCGGTTACAAACTCCACGAAATGCAAAGTTAACATTGGTACAACTGCTCAAGTGTGAAACAGAAAAACATAAACAAATTAGATGTATAAATAATAAATACGTTTTCAGAGACGAAGAAGAACCCGACCAATTAAGTACGAAGAAGAGTAAGAATGAGCTTCTCACCGATCTCACATAACAGACCTTGTATTTGGGCACATCCAGTCACCATCTTGCTGCCATGGCTTTCCAGTACCATCCCCACGACCTTTCTCAAGTTCTCCACTCCCATTTGCATCAACATCTTCCTCTATTTTGCTGACATCACCTCCTAATACAGGATCTCCACCACAAACTGTTCCCCCATTATAATCATCTTTGTTTTTCGACTCGGCTATAAACACTCCAATATTGTTTCCATGGAATTCCTTGTTGTTAAACCACTCAACAGCAGCCAAAGCTGCATGGGGATCCTCATATGTCACTGTAGCGTCACCCTTCGGTTCATTTGTAACTTTGTCATGATACAACCATATTTTAGGTCGATCGGTTCTTTTATCTTTCTGCAGGATAAGATATCAAATTCATACAAAAATACGATTCAAAGGTGCATCACTGTATTCGTCATTAAAGTGTATTATAAATAACAATAGTCTCTATTCATCTATCAAAAGACCCACAATCCACTTACACTATCAAACTAATTAAACGCGCACAAACTAACTGAGGGCAAAACTCGAACAGGAATAAAAAGGAATACATGGTCAAACCCATACCTTCAGCAACCCAATGGTGCCGAAATACTCGGCCAACATAGCCTCATCAGTTCCCTCCGGCAAATTACACACATAAACAGATCCATTCGAAGGAGCTCGCTTTCCAGAATAGCTAGCCATTTATCCCAATTTCATACACAGCAGATCCACCACTTATCAAACTAACTCACCTATTCACATAACAACAAAAGCATCAGGTCAACTAATTGCCCCTAACAGTTGATTGCAAAGATAAAGACTTCCACAGATTGAACTAACAAACCCATTTGGCTCGTAAACCCTAATTTACAAAAATCAAGCCCGGAAGGCAGCCGATTCGCTGCTGGTGCTCATGACTTACGATGCGAGAGGTCAGGTTTAGGTTACGAGAGCTGTCCCGTAAATGAGAAATCCTTACCCAGCTCCGTCGCGGAGTAATCGTGTTGATAACGGCGCGACAGATCGGAAAACCTAACGTCCGTCAGATGTTTTTTTTTGCTTAGCAGAAAGAACGTTTGTGTATTTATTTTAGGAACGATTTTGCCATTTGAATGATTTTTCTTGTTGTATTTTCATTTTATTTAATTCGAAAAATAAAACTTAATAAATTGCCTTTACAAATAAATAAAACTTTTTTTTTATAACAAAAAATTATTTTCTCATTTTATTTCAATTTATGTTTTTCCATCACAAGTGGAGAAGAAGCATAACCAGTTAGGATTTAGATAATTACTTTATTCTTCATGTTAAGATGAGGTAATGAGCTAAATCCAAAAATAAAAATGTTGAATTAAATATTTATATTAAATAAATAAATAAGGCAATTTGGCTCTTGACCTTCTCCAAGGCAAGTTCTTCTTCCCTAACCAGCAAGTATTTGAATGTGGAAGTATTTCGAAACAAATCCAACTTCCTCCATACACATGATGCAGAAAGATAATATGAATTCAACATCAGGATCCAAATATGAAATACCATAACTAAAATGTAGCAGATTTGAAGCACATATACCCGGCACTTCAAGAACAGCAACCAGTTCCAGATAGTGCAATACCAGGGAAATTTTACACTCCACAAGAAGCTGCCTGAAATCACAACAGATCACCAACATTCATTGGCATCTCGTCAATTTGTGTGCTGTAGTACTGCTCTATGTCTCTCAAGATCTTTATGTCATCGCTTTTGACAAAGTTTATTGCGACACCCTAACCACCATTAAAGACAGGTTTAGGTTTAATTAGTGATACACAAGTCACAAGAGATAAGCAAGACGATGCATCATATAAATCTTACCAATTCTGATCAGTAAAAATTTTATAATGCAAGAACACGCCTTCAATAAATGACTGATGATATAAGCATTGAGAGATTGATGCACATTGGATTTTTATTCTTCTTAATGGTCAGATTTCAAATGAAACAAGGCATAGTTCCCAATGATATGATCAATGGCAGGGAATGCCTTCACCGCATTCGTGTCAATGTTATATTAAGTTTTGTTTTCGGGGATGTCGTTTAGGAGACAGGTAGCAGATGGACCGACAAGCATACTTGTGGATTGCTGAATGAATCTCAACTAATTTTAGACGCCGGTACATAAGTATAGATCAACATAAAGAGCATACTTCAGAAACTATATGATATCACATGTGTTTCTCATAAGTTAGAGGCCTATTTGATCATTGTAGGAAACAGAAATCATATAATTAGGACAAGTTTAGTAAGAACATTTGTTGAGATCAGACTTTAGGATTGGCAGATGATGTAGTAACAATTTAAACTTGTCAGGATTACTAACAATTTATACTTGGCAGATGAAGTACTAACAATTTAGACTTGGCAGATAACGTGAAAATATTGTCGACTCAGATGAAGCACTAATTAATTCAAAGCAAAACCTTAAGAACTACTGAAACTTTTCCAATCTGAAGCACATAAACAATAAACTACCTTGCGCCCAAAACGACCAGATCGACCAATACGATGAATGTAAAGCTCTCTGTTATTGGGAAGATCATAATTTATCACAAGAGACACCTGAGAAAGGTCAAATCAATAGGTTAAATCACACACTTGTTTCTTAAGCATATTTCTGAATACTTGAATGGAAAGGACTTGCCTGCTGTACGTCAATTCCCCTAGCCCAAACATCAGTGGTGATAAGGACTCGAGTATTTCCACCTCGAAACTCCTGCATAATGGCATCTCTTTCCTTTTGAGGCATGTCTCCATGCATTGAGGAGACAGTGAAGTTGTTGCTACGCATCTTCTCTGTGAGCCAGTCCACCTGCGCATGCCGAAGAAGTCAGGCCCACCTTAGGGCAGTCAAATAACAGGTGAAGCAGAAAAATTTACATGTCTTTTAAAAAAGATAATTTTACACCCTACGATAACACAAATAATCAGACCTTTCAAGTGGACAGCCAGCATCTAAATGCCAAGGTGAGCAGCAATTCAGCTAGATAAGTGTGTGATGTTGACGACGTACATTCAATAGCTTTTGAAGGATGGCTATGATATTCAAGAGGGAATGATAAATTTTAAAATCTACAGCAAAACTAAACTAAAAATCCTGAGGGGCAGGCGTAATGTGAAACCTGATCTCTAATTTTGTACGCAACGGCTTTATTATTCTCGGAATGATGATTTATTTGGACACTATTTGTGACCACATAAAATACAAGTCACAAGTACTTGGCGAAAAATTACAAATGACACACAACTTCTTATGAAAAGAAAAGAACACATAAAGGTTTCAAGTTCAGCTTCAACAAAACAGGTTATTGTATACATGGCATTTTTTAACGATTAACAAAAAAGCTTTCATTCCATGCATATAAAAGATAATTTGGGTCACACAAAACTACAAGATAGATACAATACCTTTCGCTTAGTGTTGCAGAAAATCACAGCCTGAGTAATGGTAAGAGTATCATAGAGGTCACACAGTGTATCAAACTTCCATTCCTCACGCTCAACAGCAACAAAAAATTGTTTGATACCCTGTCACCAAAGAATACAAGGGCACATGAACTATCAGTAACAATAGCAATCCAATGACTCAGTGACTAGAGTTTGATTCCTAATGCGGCCAGAGCAGGGGATTTGGTGGGTGGGTTGGGTAGAATAGGTGATAAAAAAATTAAATTAAATTTTTTTAAAAAAACAATCTAATGTTTTTATACACAAGAAAACTGATTAAGCAAAATGGTAATCACCTCCAACGTCAACTCATCACGTTTCACCAGGATTCTAATGGGATCGGTCATGAACTTAGTTGTCATCTCCAAGATTTCATTCGGTAAAGTAGCTGATATTAAGCATACCTGGAATATCATCAAATTGTGTCAAATATATATAGTTGCACACATTACTGTGCAACAAACCAGATCGACTCCCATATAACAAACATGTTCCCAATGTTTATGAAACAAATGCAATACACATTAATAGGCACGTATAAAACAGCATTACATTTAAACTAAAACAAAACCAAGAATATCGAGTTCTTCAATGAGGGGAAAGCATTCATTCATCTCGAGAGCAAATACCAAATGACAGCAACTATATCTAAAGACGGACAGCCAAGTGTTATTATCTAAATGCCACTATTATTAATAATGAACAGACAGCAACTGAGAAACAGGGAGAAACAGAAAAATGCAAGCGAAAAGGATAACCTGAAGCTCTGGTGGAAGGTATCGGTACACATCATAAATCTGATCTTTAAATCCTCTGCTCAGCATCTCGTCAGATTCATCCTGCATGAGCAAAATATATTTAGAGCACAGCAGCATGGTGAAAACAATATCTATATTAGTATAAGAAAATACACATCAAAGCCACAAGGAGATGACAGCACTCACAAGAACAAGTAGTTTTATAGCTCGCGTACGCAATGTCCTCCTCTTAATCATATCGCAAACTCTCCCTGGAGTCCCAGAAACCACATGAACCCCATGCTCCAACTTTCTGATATCATCTCCTACACTTTTCCCTCCAACACAAGCATGGGCTTGTATGTTTATGTACTCTCCAATAGCCAAAATTACCTTCTCGGTTTGAGTGGCAAGCTCCCTAGTAGGCGACAAGATCAAAGCTTGAACCCTAAACAGAGACTCCAAATCAGTACAAAACAAAATTAACAAAATTAGGGCTCGAGGGAGGAAAGATTGAACATACTCGCGGCTAGAGGTATCAACCATCTGACAAACAGTGAGAGCAATCATGGACGTCTTTCCAGTACCAGACTGCGCCTGAGCGATGACATCACGTCCTTGAATAATGGGCAGCACAGCCCGCTGTTGAATAGCGGAAGGCTTCTCAAATCCATATCCGTAGATTCCGCGAAGGAGGTCGTTCTTAATCCCCATCTCGTCAAAAGTCTGGATGACCTGCACGCCCTCCGTCGTGTCGAATATAAGCTTCTCGTCGTCGACACCGCCGGCGTTGTTGCGTCGGGTTCTGTTGGCCGGGACTACAGACGTCGTCGCGGTAGCCGCTGCCATGGTTGGAAAATCGAGCTCAAGTGGCTGTATCGGAGACGAGATTGCTGTGTGGACTTGTTCTTCGTTCTGTGGGGTCGGAATGAAACCCTAATCGGATTTGGATGATGAAGAGAGAGGTTTTGTTGGTCGCAAAGAAGCTTAATAGAAGGTCCGATTTCTAATCTTCTACCAGTAAAACAACGTCGTTTTAGGACACTGCCGGACCCTGAAGCCATTTAAGCAAAATTCATTTTGCAGGAACAACTTCATCCTCTTCAGAACGCCTCAGCCTTTAGCTGGATAAAAAAAGACAATGCTGCGAATTATGAGATTTCCAGAACAAGGAAGGGTTCATTGCAGGTGCAAATGAGACGTGTGAAATCAAAGTTAGCAAGGCATGATGTGATGAAATAAGGTTCAACAAACATGAAATATCAGCATTTTTCATATTGCAATCTAAACATGAAATATGAAGAAGAATGAATCATCAGGATATTTATTAACTTGTGCCAAATCCATGCATGTTTGTTCAGTCTCAAAATGAGTAAACAACTTTTCTATATCTAGCAAAAATGCACATGTATTCCTCCTCCATTACCAACGAAGCGTACATTTCTTATGTGTCAGAATTCTGTTGCTAAATACATCAACAATGTGTAAATAGAGCAAAAGAGATGAGCGTAGAAAAGGGACATCACCAGTTCCAATGTCTTGTTTCTCATTTGCAAGAACATGGAAACCTTGTCTTTCCAGTCCAAGAGAGAATTGGGTGTAAAGGAAATAATATCCTTGCAGAAGTCATTGGATCTATAAAACATGAAACAGTTAAATGTGATGATCTACACGGAGAGGGATGAAAGAATGCATTCGCAAGTGAAACCTTGACAGGCTAACAATGGTGGAACGCACAAGAACCCACGACAGAAACACACTGAAAAGGAGAGAAGGGAAGATTGAGTAGATTTTTCCCGAGTGACAAGGCCAATCAACAAAACTGAGCAAGTAGTGTGTTTTAAGACTAGGTACTTCATGTTCTCATCTCAGTGTACATGTTTGGAAGATCAATACAAAAGCAAAGCAACGACTGACAGAAGGGAGTTTGGAAATACCATTATGACATGACTCTTCCACATAGAATTCCTGCATATATAATTGCTCCAAACCACTTGTTTGACACAAACCTGGTAGAAACATTACAGTAATATGCAATGTGAATACATATCAAAACAACTAGCAAAAAGGAGTTTTCAGGAATCTATAATAAGGCTCCAAGTAGTAAACAGCAAGTTTTAGCATAAAATGTACATTTTGGAAACTTAAAATATAAATTTCCCAATTATATATGATAAGCATCATTTACAAGATTAGGCAGTGTTTCTTTCACATGAGATTGAATTGAACTGGATTAAACTTAAAATGGACACAAATTGTTAAGCAACTAAGAACTGAACTAAAAATATGTAAAGTGATTAATGTCTTAAAACTGAAACTAACATGCCCTTACAGCAATAGTTCACAGAGTCCATATTAAATTAAAATGTGCTTCAATTTTGTTAGATCCAGATAACTCATGGATCGTGAATGGCATATTCTTTGACAAAAACAAGGCAATGTTCTTGGCTGAGACAGGAGGTGAGACAGCACCTGTTCGAACAGATATCAATCAAGATCTTATTACGAAGATCAAGATCTGCACATGAAGAATATACTGCAGTTATTACGAAGATATTCGCCTCCACAATCTGCGCCTAGAATCTCAGATTATGTCCAATCAACAGATTAGATCTTTACCAGATTTCATGCCTAGAAGATCATTTGTTTTAATCTATTTATGAGAGGCAGCAAGCGTGCTGACTTCATGAATTCTGTAAAAAGAGAATAGAGCACATCGGAAAAAGAATTCCGGCGATCACTACCAAAAGCTAGCCTGAAATCGATAGAGCAAAAGAGCAATTGCCGTGTGACAGAGTTGAACAAACACTGTTTCAGGTCTGATATTCTCGGAAAGAGAATTACTGATTTGCGGGAGGCAAATCAAGGTGAGAAGAGGTGGATCTCCGTCTGAGGGAGTCAGACGCACTCACATCAAGTCAGTTGCATAGTGGTAACGGTCGGGGATTAGTTACTTAAAGAACTATTGTAATTAATCTTATATTTGTGAAGTGATTCTCACTTGGGATTCACGAGCAACCCCTGAGTAGGCTTGGTGTGCCGAACAGGATAAACATATCCTGTGTCGTTTATTGTTCTGATACTATTTCTGTCTCGAACTAACTATCTACGAAACGAAATCTACTAAAGCTTTCTGAAACAGTTAACAAGCGACCTTGAACCGCCGGAGTCGAACAGACTCATAACTTTCAAATTTTCTTGGCACTTACTTTTTATTACAGTCAGCACGGCAAGATAAGTCAACAGCCCGTATCTGCCATGCTAAATGCCCGGAACCCGCAATTAGGAATGCATAATAAGGCCATCCTGCTCATAATTGAAATTCACGTCATATACCACAAAAAGTCAGTGGGGGTACTCATGACATGTAGAACGAAACATAAACTCACCAACATCAGCTTTGTATCCACTCAATGCAAGGCTACCAATACACAGGAGCCCAAATACGCTAATCCACTGCTTTGTTGAGTCCCCAAATCTCAAAGCTGTAGATTTGACACCTACTTTTAAATCATCATCTTTGTCCTAATTTCAAGATCATTATGTGAGTCATAATGAAATAACAATTTCTTAAGTATGGGTTGTCTAACAACTTTCTTCTAGGACACTAGATTTGTACCCATTCCCATTTAGCTTAGCTGTTGAAATATCCGCTCTCAAGATTATACAGCCCTACAGAATGTCATGAAGAGGAATACGGCATATATTTATTGTGGGAAGTACAAAATGGTGACCTGATTTACCCCAGTTTTTCAAATTCTTATCCAATTTATAAAATTTTAAAATCAAGAGTTAAGGGGTCTAATTGTAATAATTCAAATGGAAATTTTTACAAGTATTCAAGTCTACATAAATGCAAAATGAATAACTTAAAGTTTTATCATGAAATGTTGACTATACAGACCAACATATAAGAAATTAGACTTAGTGAATTTCATATGTATTGGTGTTTCCTTAACAAAGTGAAAATAGCTTTCTGATTATTACAACTTGACCCCTTAAGATTCTTACAGGCAAACACTACAAGAGTAACAGAGTTCTTGAACTAGGAACCTTGTAGTAGTCCAAATACTTCCAAAGTAACGGAGTTCTTGAACATGCATGAGTGTAGCAAGATTGAGGAAATGAAATAACTATGGCAGAAAATGTGTACCTGATGAGCATAGATTGTATCATAAACAAGAGTCCAACAGACTCCCGAAAAATACAATGGGAGCACAACATAAGGATCCAAACTTCCTCTAATGGCTGACCAACCTAACAAAGCTCCCCAATTGAAAGTTAAACCAAGAAAGGCTTGTGGCTGTAATCATTTTATTGTGTTAGTCAACCATGCCAACAATAAAGTGAAATGGCAGCCGATTAGAACCACATCATACCCAAAATGTGAATCTTTTCATGAGAGGATATGAAAACACCAAAAGCAATGATGATGCACCCAAAACACGGCTGCAGAAGAGAGCACAACTACATCAGTACTAAAGGACAACTAAACAACCGAAATTACTTTTAAGCATAAGGAATAGTGTATTGTGTTTGTTATGCCGATAATTTAAATTGTAGCTTAATATTTGGTCTTTCTCCCATTTCAAGCAGGCAAGCTGGTGTGGGTTCAAAAGTTAACCATTTTATCAAATAAAGAGGGTGAGTTGCGTGAAAATCCACCTTGAATTACAATACATTGCTTTATTGAGTATTTTCAGGCATGCCACACCAACTAGGGCATGCTTGTTAGATTTTTCTTTCTTCCAAGACTTGTTCAAAGTTATAACATACAAAAAAATGGCTGATGAATGTTATGGATAAATTTGAAATAACTTCAAGCACACCAGAAAATTCTGAAAGGCTGGTCATACACAAATGGACAAAGTTGAGGTAACTTGTTGCCATATTTTCTCTTGGAACACAGATGCACCGGAGTGTGCCAAATTTCTTAACATCACATGACTACCAAGCATAGAAGCCCTTGAAAGGCAGGCTTAATAAACCTGTCTATATTTTCCAGCTTATTTATCTACTAAAAATGACCATTGGCACTTGGTTTATCGTATTGTAATGCTCTATTTACTTGTTTAAAGTGTAAGCCTGACATATCAAGGCACAAATGAACTTCCTAATAATGAAACAAACCTATAATTGTTTAGTTGAAGCAGAATTCCAAGACCCAGAAGCAACTGCAGCCCAAGGAAAGAAACTCCCTCGAATGGAGACAGGAGGCCACTGGCAATCGGTCTCAGCTTAGTTCGCTCCACCTGCGATATAGTAAAGTAAAATCTTACATAAACAAGATAAGATGAAAAAAGTATGCACTGGAAAGGCAATTAATCAGCTTTAGGATGCTTGTAGCCCTGATTGGTAGCCTTTCAAATTCCATGGAGGATTCTGAATTATCATACACAAAACACCAAGAACAAACCCTATTTGTCAGAGAAAACAGATAAAATTATCTTTGAAATGAAAAGTACCAAGCATCTACAGCATTATAGCCGACCCATAGGCCACTTTTGCACACAAATACATATTCTGATTCAATAACCATCGAGGATTATCCATTTTCCAATTCATTTTTAGATACCTTGGTATCAATGTCTCGATCAAGGAGATCATTTACAGTACATCCTGCACCTCTCAAAAGTAAAGCTCCGCAGCCAAAGAGTGCCATCATCTTGAAATCAGGAAGGCTACCAGGAGATGCTGCCATAGTTATCGACCTATAGAAATACACATATAACTGTAGGAATCTAATTAATGAATGGACAACACTTTTAAACTGACTAAACATATCCGAAAGCAATAAAGAAACATCAACAGACCTAATTGTGCTAATACCAAATCCATTTCATGAGCTAACTGACCTTGATTTGACCAAAGTTAGGTTGCTCCTAACATTATGTGAATGCAGGTCATTCTAGCTCATACATGTTTTGATAGCATCCAACCAACTTTTATCAAAGAGAAAAACACCAAACCCTTGTGTAACAACCAAGTGAAACAAAACCTAAATTAACAATTGGACCTAGAAACATTGGAAATCGATCCTTACCACATGCAGGGCCAAGCAAGCAGCCAAGTTCCAATAGGTTTATCCAACCGAGCCAAATGCGCATACGGTCTAATTCTCTGCGGCAAATACAAATCAATCCAAGACAAAGCCTTCACAATCTTACACGCATCACCTTCTCCTCTCCCGCTCGCATCCCCACCAGAAGAAGAAGAAGCCGAAGTCGAAACGCCAGCGTACCGATTCAACGCAGCCGCGAGATCAATAAAATGAGGCCTCAAGCGAGCCACTGTGTTACTTTTCCGGGACGCAAAATGCGAGCTCGGGGCCCAGGACTTGTAGTGATTTCGAAACTGATGATAGGAGTTGGAGTGAAAATCATTATTAGGGTTGGGTGTAGAATGAGGAGGAGAGGAGGGTTGTAACAGCGTAGTGTAGATGGACTGGGAGAGGAGGATGGAGGAGGAAGAGACGGATGAAGAACGGTGCCGGCGAGCGGCGTTTGAAAGCCAAAATGCCGCCATTGTTTTTGATCTTCGAACCCTGCGGAAAATATTCGATCGAATCGCAGAAAATGCATCCTCCAAGGACAATTCCTGAACAAAATTTACATTATGCCCCCTCAAGTTTACGTATTTCTATTTTGGTCCCTTTTTCATTGTGAAATTTTGCTTGATTTTGCACTATTTAATTTAGAGTTCCATTTCAATTATGTTTTTTTTATTGAGTAAAAATGATAAGTAAATATAAAGATCGCATAAGTCGGGGAATTATTATCACTTGCCTTGTGCACCAATTACAGCATTTAAGATTTAAACTACATTCCACCTCTGATTTTTGCTAGCTATTTGAAGTTTTTTATGTGGACTGAATCCTGTTTTTATTTTTTATAAGGAAGTGATCATGACTTTTTCAATGCATTTCGTGATGATTGAGATTGAATATGGACTCCCTGAATTATTATATTTGATCCACCAAGTCACCTTGTATTTATTAATTCCCTTAGGGCATCTGAACCGGCAACGAGATCTATCCTCATTTGAGAACGTTCTACCTCAGCTTAAGACGCAGCCATGGAGAGATCGATCCGGAGGAGATCAAACGATCTGGGGAACGTTCTCGCCGAAGAAGTCCAGCAGATCGATCTGGATAGAGAAGAAAGAGGATGAAGAAAGGAGAGAGAAGGTCACTTGATTTGCACGTGCAGGCAAATCAGTGCAAATCACGTGATTTGATAAATTAAAAATTTATTTTTCAAAATTAAAAATTATGAATATTAATATAAATATCTTCTCGAGAGACATAAAATGTGTAGATTGTTATTACTGTTTGTTGAATAGTAATAGGAATTGCTTATCGAGATATTTTTCAACGAGATATAACTTCCTCAACGGGTGCGGATGCCCTTAATTCATCCCTAGATCTTTTTGGCTTTTAAACCATCTTCTATTCATTTCTTCCCAAATTGTCCAGATTATGAAAAAACATAATGTTTTCCAAAATCTTTTGTACACTTTAAGCACTTCTCTATAGACCAACTATCTCTTTTATAGTTTTGGAAAATACCCAAACTACTCCACACCATAACAAGATGTCAGCCCATAATCTTCATATCCAATTGCAGTGGACTAAGAGGTGGTCAGTTGTTTCTTCTTGATCTTCACAAAATTGGTAGTTTAGGGTCATTTCTGTCATAGGAATTCCTCTCTTATGCAGCTCCATTTTTTAGGAAGGCTATTTTGGCTTATTTTTCATACTAAAATCTCCACCTTAGGGGGTGGGTGCTAACCCTGTCCAGATTTGATGGGTCACTTTTTCACACTTTGAGTTTCTTCATCTTAAGCTCCACGGCTGTTTTTTGGCTGAATGTGAGTGATACTTCTCAGTAACTTTTCTTTTTCTTCTTCTTCTCATGAATATAATTTCCTTATTATTTTGATGACCCAATTTCATGATGTCTATAACCACTCTCTCATTTCCTTCACTACTGCATTCTTATTTGGTGTTAAATAATATAGCTTTGAGAATTCCTATCAAGAGTCACGGTTTTGTAATCCAATATATCATAGCAAAATATATTACAATTCTTCAAGTGCATATATCTTGAACACTCCCCCTTACTTGAGGAAACTAGGCGCGCTCACTGCGTCTCCCCTCTATGGGTTAACCCTATAAATACGGCATTTGATGTGGGCGCGCTTCACACGTCTCCCTCCACGGGTCCAACCCACGCCGTCAAACGGGTGACTCGTCATGCACTTGGCGTTCACATGATCTTCCCATGCCTCACATACTCGGCCCAGATCGTGTGCCTGCGGCTCTGATACCATGTGAATTTGCTAGATATACCGGACCACATCCCCATGTGATTCAAAAGTTTAAGCTAAAGAGCTACAGTTTTGTAATCTAATATATCATAGCAAATTATCTTTCAAATTGGCGATGTGGGACAATTCTTCAAGTGCATATCTCTAACAGATCTTTCCAGAATTTTATTGGGTCTCCTTTGCCCAGATTTATTTTTGTCCTAGCCTAAATGTCATTTCCACTTCTCTATTACTTCTGATAACATTCAGAATATCCTTCCAACACAATTCCCTCTAATTTGTCTTACAAAGAATGTTATTTTTTGAATTGTTCACAAAAAATGCTCTTGCTGCCTCCTTCATTTTTTAGGCTCTTCAATCCACTGATTCTGGAAACAGATCTTTGAGATGTCATTCTTCTTAGTTCTCTAATTAGCTGATCTGTGAAAAAAGTATTCTGGTCTCACTCCAACCATTTTATTCTCGATTTTATCTCCATAATGTCTCTTCTCTCTTTTCAAGTTTCCAAAGCATGTGATTCAGTGCTGCTTTTCTGGTTAGTTCTTCTGCATCCAGATTCATGGAATCCTATTTGAGGTCCAATTTCTGAATTTTGAGCTTAGCTCCTTGGATTTGATGTTACCAAAATCTTTTTGTACCGCCTAATCAAAAAAAATTCCACTGCTATCACTTTCCTTTGCACTGTATAGCCTTTGCAACCTTCCACTTTTGTGTTGTTCCAAGTGTTGGTGACTATATTTTTCAAGTTCGAGTGATCTAGCCAAGCATCTTCAAATCTGAAATGTTTCATATCCCAATCCTTCTCTACTTCTTTCATAACAATTAGAGCATGCTCTGATAGACTTTTCTCCATTCCTCACTGTTCCAAAGAAATCCATTGATTCAGTACCTTTGGAGAAATAAGGAATCTATCCAGCCTGCTAGCTCCCTGTTTGTTTCCATGTGAATTTTCTCCCTTCATTGGGATATCCGCAACATTCATTGCTAACTGGATTCAAAAAAACTCTTGATATCTTTAATATTCATTTTTGATCCTCTTATTTTCTCATCTCCTAAGAATGAATTAAAGTCTCCTCGTGAGATCCACTCTAATTCCCATAGTTTCATTCTCTCTATCTCTAGAGAATGAGCATAAACATTTGCAAATAATAAGACACCTTCAAACTTTTGATTTTGTAATTTACCTTCAATGCAAAGAAAATTTTTGTTCTTGAAACTAGCTTTCATCTGAAAAACTTATGGGCTCCACAGAGAAATCGTCCGCCCTTATATCCATCCGCATCAATTGCCATCCAGTAAACTTTTTCTTTGCTCATAATTGTTCTGCAAATAGTAAGTCATGCTTACTAACCTTTGTTTCTTGTATGAATATCATGTCCACCTGAAGCTTTCATTTCATTTTTCTTTTATTACTGCTGGTTTCTCCTCTCACTTTCCAGCTTGATTCTTGATTTACTTGGGTTTCTAGGAGTTCAAATTGCTTTATAATTTTTTCCTCAAAACTGAATGCCCATACTTTTTGCTATTTGGAAAGTCTCTTTTGCTTCATATCTCTTGGATTCCTCTGGATTGATTTGATTTTGCTGACTTTCTGGAACTTCAGAGGAGATATCTTTGCTACCTTCTTTCTTCTGATTTTTTAGTTCCTTTATTGTTTGAGATATTTTGTTTCTTCTTGAATACTTTAATAGTTCTTTTCCTTTTGAGATTTTCCTCTTCTCTTTTGTCAGACCATTCTGCAGTTTGTTTTCCATCAGAATATTTTCCTCTAATTGATCCTCTCTTGTTTTTTCCGGTCCCAAACTTTTGCTTTCTTTTGATCTCTTCTTGCTTCAGGGAAGTCTGCCTTTTCTCTATAGCGGTTTTTTTTATTAATTCCTGTGATTTCATTTTGTCTTTTACCTGCCTTTTTTCCTCCTCCCGTCTGAGTGTTCACCACCTTCATCCTCCTTATTTAGACACCACCTCTTCTAGGCCTTCATAATTATGACTTTGCTCTTCTAATATAGGGAAATCAGTTTCACATCCATTGCAGTAACATTCCTCACAAACATTAATGGTAAAAGTTTTACCATTTATAGTTGCTTCAATTGCTTCTTCAATTCTGGTCATTTTAATTGTTTCAATCATGACTCTAGCTTTTGTAGTCCTAAAATCTGGAATAATCTATCATCCATCTTCAAGTAATTCCCATGTACTCCAGAAAAGCGTTATGCGTGATCTCTGCTTCCCAATAATTTTTTTTAAATATTTAATTCAAACATGCATTTTTCTATGATTATAATTGCACAAAAAAAATCCTTGATCGAGCCCACAAAAGAACTTTACATGAACTATAAACGAGTTGTTTAAAAACATAAATCGAAACATTAACCATTCAGTAGGGTCTCATTCAACTGTTCTATTTTTGCTTTGCAGCTAATAGATTTTCAAAAAAGAGAGCCTGTTTTATTGATACAAAGAGCATCTAAATTTAACATGAAGATTTAGTAAAGTACACTAATCTACAACAAAGCCAGGAAAAATGAATGCTTCAAAAATGTCTACTTAAAGGAAGCGAAAAAAAAAATGGTAAAAACGCCGCCCTTCGTACGTACTGGTACGACGATGTTTCTGTAGTTGCCCGTAATGTTTCTGCTAGTTTCAGAATCCAAATGGAGACTTTCTCCTACTCCCACCTTCTCCATATTGTTCATTCCATTTTCGCAGTTCATTCATGCTGGTCGCGTCATAGGCAACTGATGGCCCAACCTGCAGATAATTGGATGAAGATAATTATTTTTTCGTGCAACAATAACAACTGTCAATTAAGTCGGCGAGTTGTGAATATAGACCTTCGATTTGGCTTTAACAAAATCATCTAAATTTAGTGGTCTTAGCAGTGCAGACTCGCTTCTGCCTCCCTGCGAAGTTCGAGGAACACGTGAAATTTTTATGGAATACACAAGCACGGAGTTACTAGTGTGACTTAGGTGGAGCAGTTGACACTACTTAAAGAATATATTTGCTGACCTTTTCCTCCTCAAGGAGTTCTTGCACAGGTCGGTATGCAGCAGCAATACAGAGGTTCTGCACAATTTTCGCAACTTGTTTTTTTAATAAAAGATTGAGCAAGCATTCAATGACGATACCGTGTTTCGAGGACTTACCTTCAGATCACTGCCAGAATATCCATCAGTTTCCTTTGCAAGTTTATCATATTGGAAATCAGATTCCAGTTTCTCTTGAGCTAGAAATATTCTGAGGATCTTTTCACGGTTTTTAGCGTCCGGCAAGTCAACATATATCCTGTAACAGCAGATAGAACATACAGTCAACCGTCGAGCACCAGTTTGTAACACTTGTATCCAGTTTTCACAAAGCACAACAAAAACAAAGATATGATATATCAAAGTTACTCCTTCAATTTTGTTTTAAGAAATAAGACCATGCTCAGCTCGAAAGCAGAAAAACTGATGTTAAATTTTTTCATTACTTTTCATCAGTGCCGATGGTCATCCAGTGAGAAGTGCTGTAGGTTTCAGATTTTTCGAGCAATGCTCTATTTGCAGATGACGGTGGCATGCCGAATTGGGATTGTTAACATCTATGCAGACACAAAATATTCAAAGCAAGATACAGCTACTACATACTACATGAATGCTACGCAAGGTTCCAAGAGACACCAAATCCGTTACTACAAAGTGGAACATATTTACCTCCTCGGTAATCTCCGTATGACAGCATCATCAAGATCAAAGGGCCTGTTTGTAGCGCCCAGAATGAGTATTCTCTGACTATCTTTAGTTCTTAGTCCATCCCAAGCTGCCATGAACTCGTTTCTCATTCTTCTCGTTGCTTCATGCTCAAATGCTCCACCACGGGCGCCAAGCAAACTATCAATCTGCAAAATTACATGGCAAAAAAAGCACTCAAACGAGAGGAGAATCTGGATAACCACATAATTTTGGTTTACATAGGCATCTAATTTTTTCGAAGAAAATGTGTCTCGCTACTTCCTAGTTTATGAATGGAATGGCTCCTACAAATGGCGTCCGACACACTGAGGCTCCTTCCTTAAGCCATCAGTTCCTTAACCATTTAGCCAAAACCCGAGGGTCCCTCATGTTATTCAGACACTAAATTGCATGATATTATTCGACCCATGTGACGATGTCTCACCTCATCCACAAAGATTATAACTGGTGCCAACTTGCTGGCGAAAGAAAATAATGCCTTAGTGAGCTTTTCAGCATCTCCAAACCACTGCAAGTGAAGATAAATTTGCAGTCAGATAAGACGCTTGGCACTGGGTAAATTAATGTTGCCTAAATAAGGCCATCAAAGCTTGCACACGCATGATACAATATGTTGCGTCGGTATTTAATGAACAGAACCCTTATGCTACTAACGATTATCCTTTTTTTCCAAAACATTGATCCATTTAAAAAATAAAATTTGATTTACTAAAAAAATACCAAATGACACAACCCATTATATTCTAGCGAAATTGATAAACAATGAACGTGTCCAACTTCCTCTTAAAATACTAACTCCACAACTAGAAATTATTCTTAGTTGATAAATGAGTGCAAACATTACATATTCATCGAGTCCCTCGGGGTCCAGAAGATGGTGGACTGCTAGGTGTATGTGCATACAGATGTATACATATATCTGACCTTAATGGCTTAATCTAATGTCCAAACACATATATTTCAAAAAGAGAACTAACAGTAGCCCGAACACGTCAATCTTAGCAGGCTGGCAGCTTAAGTACCGGAAACTCAACACATTAAACCATCATAAAGTTGTGATTACTTTTTGATGGTATGAAAATGAATGTTCCACTTCCACACACCTTTGATGTAAGAGTTGAACCCGTTATACTGATGAAATTCGCTCCGGCTTCTGTAGCTAAGGCTTTAGCAAGAAGTGTCTTCCCAGTTCCAGGAGGTCCAAAAAGCAAAATTCCTTTGCAAGGCTAGAAAAGAAAGCTGACACATCAATTCACCGAAAAATCAACTATAAGTCATATTGCGGAGAATAAATGAGATGTGGCACCCGCAAAAGATTTCCATGAGCGAATAGCTCGGGTCTCCTCATGGGCAGAATGACAAGTTCATTTAGTGCCTTTTTGACGTCCTCAAGGGCACCTATATCATCGAACCTCACGCCAATTTCCTCTGCAGGAACTACGGCTGATACAAAGTTGTTCTCATAATCATCCTTGGCAAGGTTCTGTAATAAAGTCCATGTGTCACCAGCAAGAGAAAAAGTAATTAAATTGTTAGAATTCTTAAAATAAAACAAAACTTCACCTTTAAGTTTTGTGATGGCTTTTTGGACAGTGATTCCAGCTCTCTCAACCTCGTTATCGCAATCTCAAGACTTTGCCAAGGAAGAAACCATATTTGTCAAATGAAAAAAATGATTTAATCAGGTTCGAAGCAAGCAACGAATAAATAAATGGCATACCTTTCACGAGGAATATACAGTCTGTCTCCCTTAATGTTAGGGAGCAAACATGTGGCTAAGTAATGATTTTTAGCCCATCCAACAACTTTCTCAGCCTCTGCAATAAGTTTTAGTAGGCTATTAACGCTCGGATGATGCAAAATGAAACTTAATCCACAAATTCTCCAAGAACCAATAGTAGGCAAATGCTGATAGTCAATATGCTTACATAATGTGTTAGACTGACGTACACAAGGATACGAGCAAGTTATGAGGTACATGAGTATATCATATGTAAAGTTTAGTTGCACGGGTACTTCATATGAGAGCCGCACCCCGTACCCGAACCTGGGTTCGGGTACTTGATGGGTACGGCTAGGGTGGTACGTACCCGATACGTACCCATTTACGCGGGTTCTTCTAGTCGGTTCGATACAGTTCAATTTGTTATTGGGTACGTACCCAATACAGTTCAATAAAATATTAGACGTACCCGATACAGTTCGATTGAAATTCCTAAATTTATAAAAATTTCTCTTTATCTAAACCCTAAATTGCAATTTGCCGTCACATTTTTTTCATCCACAACAATCTTCGTCTTCTATCAAGGGATTCAACACAATATGAGGAAGATAATACAAAGATGTGGGATGTCAGTGGGGATGGTTTTGATTCAATGGAGAATATTGGATTTTTAGAGTTCGCGGACCTCTCACTTGATGAGCCGGACTTTGAAAACGAGCTGCTCGTTGAAGATTGAAGAGCTTAGTTTACATTTTAATATTTAACATATTAAACCTAGTTATCTTTTATATATGAAATTTTAACTTCGATACTTTTGAAAGTCTAGTTTTGTGGTACCCAAGCCGTACCCGTACCCTATAATTTTTAATTTTGCTGTTTTTCGTACCCGCATCCGTCCACGTATCCGTATCGGTGCAACATAATTAACTAGTCATATTGGAGATACATGTCATGGCAATACAAAAATGCCTTAAATCCGCTGAATTTTCTTAACATGTTTCTATGACTAAACATAATTTCAAATTTTACACGGTATTTTAATCAAACTTATTAGGTTTGAACCAAAACTGCCAACAGCCACAATTTGATGATAATAAACCCATAGTAAAATCCTGGTCTAAAGGAACACCCAATTGCTGAATTTATCCACTCCTTGACTCTTTATTATAATTTACATCATTGACCAAAAATATGGTTGCTTCTTAATGAACACAGACCAAGAACACTTCAATAAGGGGGAGCAGGCCAATTAGTAGACATGAAAAGGGCTGAAGCGTGAATGTCATATTGCACTGAACGGACGAGCTTAAAATGGAGCTTAAGTACTAATCCATCGATATATAACAGAGATAGGCAAGGGTAATGATAACAGGTCTTACTTTGTTTTGTTAGTATCACACCATCAGTATTTACATGTAGCAAATCCATGCACATAAGCGCATTCTCCTCAAGAACCTGATCAGCGCATTTGTGTCAGTAATGATCTAACAAAATCTCTTAGATGATGCCCCTATCACTGAGAAAGAACTTTGTCAGAAATTTGTGGATGCCGCTGAATACCTTATGAAGTTCATTCAAGTTGCTCCGAGAAATTACTATAATTCTATCATCCTCAACCTGCTTACTGAATGTTCGAAGGAGATCATCCTCCTGCAAAACAGCAGAACCAAACAGGCCACTGAGTTTTGTACCCTCATGAAAGCTGATATTGCAGAAATATGATTATTAAGAAGTTGAGAGACTGAACAGGCAACATAACATTCATCGCGCATACATTGCAGCAGGAAGTGCATTCACTATGGATATAGCGACTAGTTTCCGAATCATGCACAAACCACTTGCAATGTGTGCAATGACTGATCTGCTCAAATTGACATCCGAAATTCACATAACGTGTTTTCTACCTTTGGAGGGTGTATGGAGAACACGTTGGAGAAGAGCGCGGAAATTTTAGTATCTTCAGGTTTCTTTGTATCTTTCAGTCCCTCCGTTAGTCGCTTCAAGGAAAGAGGCTGAAAGACAAATGTTAGGGAACAGTTAAAGGCGCCATCCAGTGTATGGAATTCAACAGAAACATGTGGTTTTAAATAATATGCATACTTAGTGAGGGTTTGAATTTACCAGCTTAGCAAGTCGACCAAGATTTGGGAGGATCATCGTCTAAAAGGAACAAGTGAAAAATAACCATATAAGTTTTCGTGACAAACAGAGAGTAATACAACTGTCAAATAGTTGGCACAGATGCTGAGTGGGAAAACCCCTATAAGACAGTTACTATTTGAATATCATAAATAATTGATGCATGAGCTGATCACTTCCTAATATAATGTAATTCGTTTCCGAATGCCAGCTTGTAAAATGTCGGGTTGATCTCTCATATGACATGTACAATGAATACTATAACTAAAGCTGACTTACAGTGCACAATGTTTTATACACGTGTTTACTGTGACTGAGCACATAAAATGAGAATTATATCAATAAGGTAGATATTAGAGAATGAACTACAAAGTCTTACAAATTTTTCTTTCTCCTTGGACCCTGTTTCGACTTTATTCTGGCCGCAGACTAAGACAACGGGACCAGATAATTGGTCAAACAGCTCTTGCACCTTCTGGACAAATTCTGCCCGATTTGATTTGGGAACAGCCCTTGCCAACCATTGAGAAGAGTCTGGAAAATATACGATCAATGGTTGTTGGGACTGCAAAACCTGTAATCCGAATAATTTTAGAGTAAGAATACAAAGATTAGCCTTGAAGACATCGATTAGTATAAAGAACTAACAGGATAAAACATTTTAAAACTGATGAGCCCCAAAACAGGTTGACAACTATCCCAAAGGGAGCTATCAAATAAAAATGCAGGGCTCTGATAGGGAGACGCATGGACAATATTTTAAGTTGGGGATCAGTTATATTTTAATTACTTGAAACCAGTAGATAATACCTGACACAATGCCTTTATTGCAATGTAACAATCTTCAGCCCGAGCCTCAGGATCAAGCTCCAAGTCCTTAACTGGAAGGTGAAAATATGATTCTTATAACCAAAACAAGCACATTACTTAACCAATGCGTGCGAATAATCGGATGTCTGTTGCCATCTACACCGTAAACCCATGCCTAACGATATATCAGTGAAAGAGTGTCTGCTTAAATTTGAGGCGCTACATTAACTTTTCACTAAAGAAACCCAAATTTCAAAAAACCAAAGAAAACTAAACATACTGTTGCGTAATCAATCTGTAGAGCCGATATTGCTAATGTGACCTGACTTCATAGAAATGTGTCGCACATTAATTTTCTTTATGTAAGTACATTTCCCTAGTTTATTGGAATTTGATTACTTATGACCACGGGCCGTGTGAAATCTTCCCATAAATCTTCTACTTACATTGTTCATCATAGCTGGCCAAAGACGTTACCGAAGTATATTTAAGATTAACCTCCTGCACCGCAATTGCACCAAACACGCTTCCAAGAGATAAATATCAAACCTAAGCTACATTATTAAGTAAAACCCAAAATTATACAATTTTAATCATGAAATTAAGTCTTGCCAAGACTGGCATGCATCGCCGGACTCTCTGAGACGATAAACTCACGATGGTTCCAAAATGATTAACTGATAATTGCAACTGCCAGGAAATCCAGTGGTTTGAATTTAATAAACAAAGTACCATGTATCAAATAAACGGACGGCGCGACAGCTTCGTTCTTAGGTTTATCAGCATCTTGTTCATTTTTATCCTCATTTCCATCCACTATTACAGCAACACGGTCCCCATTTACTTCGTATACTTCTCCTCGCTGACCACTGGATAAAGACCTGGAAGAGAGTATATATCCAATTGATCAAAACAATGTTGTAGCTCATTAGTTTTCGTCTATACATCTTTCTCATTCAAACAAAGATGTGATAGAAAGATGTTGATACAACTCGTGAAGCATCAGCGCCATGGAATCACATTCAACTTTACTGACCAATGATATATTTGTAGAGAAAAGGAAGAGCACATTATTAAACATATTCCAAGATAGTATATACAAGTCTGAAGAGTTGAATCCCATCCAAGCAAGTTTTTTCCAATTCTCAATGCTTATTATGTGAAAACCATATCAGATAGTAACATATCTCGAATCTTAAAGACAGAAGCAAACACGCGACAAAATAAGATGCTATTTGATACATTCTTCCAATTCCAATAAATGGCAAGATAAGACATCTAAAGGCATCCATAGCTATAGTTTCAATAGAAGTCGCAGGCTAAGTACATAAAAGAAAAAAAGTACAATTCCGATGTATTTTATTGCAAGCAGACATGATCGTGCATGGGGTAACATTTGATCCAAGATACAGATAGATGACCAAATTTGCTGTGTTTGGTGTTTCTAACATTAAAAATTCTGGGAAACCATACCGAATCAACTTACATAAACACATGATTTAAAGACTATCATTACCATTATACTGATTTACCCGGTTCAATCAACAACTATGCATATCACGTACTGTAAAATCAGTAAGAAAAAGAAAAAAAAAATACAAAGAAGATGTGTCAGTATAGGAGCAAAAATGTTTGTATCATAGCATAAGGTGCATCCTATCTTAAAGCTGCAGCCATCATATTCCTAACATCTGTACTAAACAAGGTCTATCAGTCTGCTGATTTAAGACATTCGACTTCTTTCTCTCCCAAATTACCTCATAAAACTAAACCCGGAGTGAGTGGGAACATTAAGCGCAACCTACATCAAAATGCCAAGAAAGGCACCTGATACATTCTTTCTAAGGTACATAAAGACTCATTAACCCACCTCTGTAGAATAGTAGTAAATGCTGTTGTTGATCCTTCAGACGTTGGTATCTTTCCAAGTTTTATCCTGTGATGTATTGGGCATAGAGTAATCAGGTGGACCTGAATTCAGAGTCATGGTTTCATGCTAACACCACTGGAGGACATCTTTCCAATATCTCTCGTGTAGTTTGGCAAAGGGTTTACATCCAAAGGACTAATAAACACCAATACATCGAGTGCATGCATATAAAGCAATGCAAGGGCTACATTTATCTTCCCTCTCCTATTTTTGTGCCTTTTCATAGGCATCACTATGTTAAAGCACATAAGGTAAATATAAACACACCAAGCTATTTTAGTTTTCAAACTTTCGTACAACCAAACACCACTAGTTTATCGTGCAAGTAAGCATTGAATAAAGAAAGGACGGAACACAAAGTGTATACAACTAAATTGTAAGTAGACTAAAATGTATCACCTGTTGTCAGCTTCGACGCGAATGGTAGGTCCAGTGTATTTTACTCTATCACCTGGAGTCCATATAAAGCAGTCAAATTAAAGAATAAGTGATAATAACATATGACTGCACAAATATACCATTGAGGTTATAAAAGGACAGGTTAAGAATGAAAACAGTCCCATCTGAATCAAATCAAACAAGGTCCGTATTAATTCAAAATGTTCCATCTAGTGACCAGAAAGAGAAGGAAGCAAGAGACCTTAAGACTAAAATGGCAGCCTTGGACATAAAGAGCGCTAAAGGAATTGAAGTAAACTGGATAAAAAAGATGAGAATTATGTGATTGCCTAATAAACATACACCTCTAAGGGACAAGAAAGGTATGTATAAAGCCACAGGCAGTGTGCTACTCATGCACTGTATCACAGACTGCCCTATAGCCGATACCTATCCAGAGAAGACAAAAACCAAGCTTTGCACCAACTATCCAATGCAACTACAAGGAAGCGACTGCCATTTAATTGAAGTATGTTATTTTGGAGATTTTCGCTATCAAGAACAATGTTCCAAAATGTACTCATTGATGAACAAACAAAAAGCTCATGCAGGCATCGGAATGGAATGTTTACTCAATAGTATTTCTTAACTTTTCAATTTCCCTTGAATTAGAGCAATAATCTGAATTGAGATGCTTACCTCTCTTAAGTGACCCTACTATTTTGCTAGAGGATTCGGCAGATCCAGCAGCTTGCGAGGAGGTTTCAGTTTCACCAGATAAGTTCTGCTAAAAATACAAACATTCATTTTAGAATTCACAGATAAAATGTTTTGTTTTCGTTATATCAGAAGGTATTCATCAACACAGAATAATAGTAAAATTCTGCAGGTGGTGGAACGTCAAAAGAACAGGCAAGTGGTCAGCAGTGTTATGACCAATTTTCGCTCCTTACTGAAAGGTGCTGTTAATTGAAGCTTTATGTTCTTGTCTGCAATGTATATATGTCTGAGACTAAAATGTTACTTGTGATTCCAATGAGTTTACATGATTTGTCTAACAGCATGATGCAAGACTGGAAAATAAAAGCTAAAACCAATGAAGATAACTTCACTCAATGAGGTAACAAGGAAAGTAGCAAAAAGAATCTTCGGCCCAATTGTGTTCAAGATATCCGTTATTTGTCCCGTCTTCCCTCTAATTATAAAACGAACGAGATTGGCGAACATTCTCCGTGGTAATAAATTTGTAGTTTAATAGTTTATCAAATGTTAACACAATGCTGTGTTTCCTTGGCTATTTATTGAGTACAGATATGTATCACACGTGCATTTTCACACATATGTATCAATCCCATGACTACAAATTGATTAGCCTTGCAGCAATACATAACATCAAGTTGTGTATTAATATTGGGGAAAAGGACAAACTATTTGTTTTAAAAATCAAAATATAATCTTCCAAAAGACCCACCTTTGCTAAGTCGTCAATATTGAAGGGAATAAACTTCTTCAGTGCTTCTTCAGTCAACTCCACATTGACCTCATTATCGCTTCCGGACTTCCCAGTGTTACCCGTCCAATCTTCTTCGTTACTTGCATCATTCTCATCTTCATCCTCTTCAGAAGTACACTCTTCTCCAACATGATCGTCGTCCTCAGATTCACTTTCAGAAGAATAGTCTTCACCAAAGTCCTGAATCAAGTGAACCTTAGAAAGTGTGCTGGTATTATACATATGTGCAGAATAAGTGAGTGATTAAATACTGCCTAAATTTGGGAAGTCCTTACATAAGGAGCGAGAACATTGCTATCCAAGATAAGCAAGGGTACTTGAAGATCTCTTGCGAGTGCTCTGACTAATCTTTCTCGATAAAGCTCAGTACCTCCAGAGAAAACGATGATCAATAAAAGCACCATGGAACATACTTCCAAAGCTATGTACTTCAAACAAAGGGATCCACAATACCTGGAACACTCTGCAGGAGTATCCTCGCACTCGAAGAAGTCAAGTGAGCACCAAAAGATTGAGCAAATGTTTTTTGCTTTAAATGAGAGGCTACACAATCTGTCAAAAGATTTTTGGTGGTCTCACTGGAGAATTGGGAAAAAAAGTCAACATTGTGGTGTTCGAAACCCATAATCAACTTGTAAGAACCTTCACACCTGAGATACTGTGTCATATTCTCATCTACTAGTTGGCTTGGATACACAATCATACATTGGTAAACGAGCTTATAAAATTATACAAATAAGAACTACATGTCAATTAGACTCTTATAAGAATTACATCAAAATAAAAGAGTCCTGGTTATCGGAATACTAGAGTGGAATCTTTTTACACTTTCCACCCTTATGAGTTGCATCTATAACACTGAGTTAGCCGTAAGTAACAAATCATGCCGGCACTAAACACTGTGACTCTTGATGCAAGTTTAATCCTGCAATAACAATCTTTATCAAAGTGGATTAAGTACTTTCACTATCTTAGTCTATGGTTGCTCAGTCTCGCCAAAATATTTCAACGAAGCGTTAAAAGAGTTTTTAGCAGAGATCTATGTAATAGTGATGTATTGGATGCATAGCTAGACATGCCTCATGCCAGACTGTCTCAATAGTATGTGACCCTTACTTGATGTAGTACGGGAACGAATCCCAAGAAACTGTTATTTTCTCCCACGGAACAACCCTTCGCACGAACTCATTTTTGAACCTCTCATGCCTCGAAAGAAAAGGCGATTCTTTCTTTTTACACTCAATTGCCAACTTTTCATTAAAAAGCCACTCCTTCTGATCTTCCTCACCTAGTCTCGCATGAGCATCGTAATGTTTTGACTCCGGTTTAACCTTTTCCTTTCTATCCTTTCCCTTATCAACATTTTCCGCCTCTTTTACAGGTATAGATGCGTCCTCTCTTGCACTCCCACCATCCCCTTCTGAGCTGAAGAACCGCAATTTATCTAGACAACTACTTAAACGGGCTTTTTGCTTCTCAAGCTGCAACAAATTACTGGTTCTGGATATTGAACCATGCGATAAGAATGTCTGCGACGCATATGCTCTTATCGTAGAATGGCTGCTCCAGATAGACGTAAGCTTTGGAGTCTGAATGCACGGGTAAGGTTGGTAATTCTGCCTACAACAATGCCTTGAATACTGCATAAAAATGTTCCATTTCCGATTTCTACACCTTAAACGACCGACATACATCGCAACTTCAAAACCTGGTACTGTATCCTGCCTAATGAATCAAATCCAACAATATAAACAACAATCAGAGTTTTTTTAACGATGCTCTGAAGACAATTATCTCTAATGTCAGTAAGGGCGACGCAGGCTTACCAGAGACGAAGCTCGGAGATATTGAGAGAATTAACTCAGGCAGACATGCGTCAGAGCGGAGCGAAAAACGAGGAAGCAAACGGTCGACGTTGGTAGGTTGTTTGATGGAGATAAGATCCGCTAAGTGCTGGTGAGGTGCGTTCGAAGGTTGCGTTTGTTGCCTGCTGCTGCTGCTGAGTAACCTATTTGACCTACCCGACCACAAGAATGCGCCACTTGAACTTGTTGGCTTTGCTCGGAGGCTCGGAGGAGAGGAGATTCTCCTGGTCGGATGTCGTGCGGGTGTTTATGTTTGTGGTCAGTTCGGCCTGGTCAAGGTTATAACGTTGTTGGGTCGACCGATACTGTGTTGGGCTGATCTATACTTATTGGGCTTACTTTTGTTTGGGCCCAACACAATGTTTCGAGAATTGCTAACACTAAACGGTGCGTATTTACCGCTGCCCATCGATATCTAAATATGCATTGATATATATTTCCTCTCTAACTTGACGTATTTATCTTTCAATTTTAATGCTTAATTCTAATTAGAATTATTACTTATCGTTCAAACATTTCTAAATCAATTCCAACAACGAGCCGAACCGGTTCAATAACCCATCGGTTCCCAAATCAAACCGGTCAAATAAAGAATCGGACGGTCCAGATGAAACCCAAGCTTTGGGAATTTCCATAACCCTAAAAATATCTACCGAAAATTGCATTATAAAAATGCAGCTTCCAGGCAGGTACAAACTCTCACGCTGTCTCTCTCTCTCTCCCTAAACCCTCTCATCTGACAAGGTTAGGGTTTTAGTACTTCCGCCTCCTCTCTCCAAATTTCCTCAATTTCACCCGACTCCGTCGTTTTTTAGCTTATCTTTCGCTCTATCAATGGCCAAGAAGTCCGCCAGCAAGGTATTCGTGTGCCTCGTTGTCAGTTGGTTTGCTGCGGGCGCTTTTTTGTTTTTGTTTTGTATTGATCAGAGTTTTGTGTTTTTCAGGTTGAGGCCGCTCCGGTCGTTGAGAAGTCTGGAAAGAAAGGTATCTTTTGATTTTGAATTTATATAACCTGTTCATTTGGTTTTTCAGAAGAGTTGTTACCTGTAGTTTAAGTGTGAAAATAAAATCTTTTAGTTTGATTTATCGGTGATCTTCTTAATATTTGGGGTAATTGATTTGTGACCTACTTTGGTCTATGTATTTGTTGTGAAATTGATTTTATAGGTAAGAGGGATGCTGAGGTTGTATTAGAGAAAGCTAGTGCCAAAAAGCTTAAGAAGGATGAGGCTATACAGCAATCTGTTGAGAAGAAGAAAGCTGAGCTGAAGACACAAAAGAAGAAAAAGGTGGAAAGTAGCAGTAGCTCCGAAGAGTCTGATTCTTCAGATGATGAGCCAAAGGTCTGAACTTCTTGGGCTTTAACTTGAGCCTATAAATAATATCATACCTATAAGTAACTTGGGCTTTAATTCAAGCGGGTGTTGTCAATCTCTTACTTATAGGTCAAAGCACCAGCCAAGAAAGAGGTTGCTAAGCCTAAAATTCAGGAGTCTAGCAGTGACGATTCATCAGATGATTCATCTGATGACGTGAGTGTATCCAAGGGATAGAAATTCAAATTACTGAATTTGTCTAATGCTTAATTATTAATATGTAACATTTTCATTTAGGAACCTGTTGCTCCACCTGCAAAGAAAGTTCCGGTTTCTGCTGCCAAAAATGGTTCTGTTCCAGCAAAGAATACAAAAAATGATTCAAGCTCTGACTCAGAATCTTCTGACAGTGAATCTGAAGATGAAGAAGTAAGTATAACACTGAAAATGTCTGACGCGTGTTATGGTTGACAAAAACTTACCAGAACTTTTCATATTTATAGAAACCCAAAGTGACAAACCCTGCTGCTAAGAATGGTTCCGTACCTGCTGCCGCTAAGAAGGCAGATTCTGAATCTTCTAGTGAGGAAGATAGTGATGATTCAAGCTCAGAAGAGGATAAGGTAAGTCTGCATTGCCATGACTGTCTTTCAACATTTCCTTTGCTACATTGCTTTTAGTTATGTTTTTATAATCATCCTTTCTTTCCTCTAATAAAGCCAAAAGTAAAGGCTCCTGCTGCGAAGAATGCTACTGTATCTAAAACTGAAAAAGTTGCTGAATCAAGCTCCAGTGATGACAGTAGTGACGAATCAAGCGAGGATGAAGATGTAGTAAGTTTTTACTTTATGGACACCACTGTTTCAAATGTTATCTTGTTTTTTTTGTGTACTGAAAATTAGTTGTGCCACACAAAAGCCCACAAAGAAAGCCAATGTGACTGAAGTCCCAGAAAAAGAGGAATCAAGTGATGACAGTTCAGAGGAGGAAGAAGTGAGTTTTTTTAGGCTTGTAGATCGAGCTCTCTTGTTTGTGTGTTAAGGTTCCATTTGCGGATTGATTGATTTGTCTTATTTTAGCCTGCCAAGAAAGCTACTGCACCGAAGACTGCTACTGCTAAAAAGACTCAGGATTCAGATGATAGCTCTTCTGATGATGAGAGTGATGATGAAGAAAGTTCTGAAGACACAACTAAAAAGCTGAAGTCAGTTAATAAGGTTAGTTTTGTCCATGGTTGATCAAGTTTGTATGTGGTTTTTTCATGTATCTTTGTTTGATCATTTGAATATGTACTGTAGAAGCTTGCCCAAGAATCAAGCGATGAAAGTGATGATTCTGATGATGAAAGTGAAGAAGAACCAACCAAGACCCCAAAGAAAACAGTAATTATTCCTGCTGATTTAATTTACCTCTTCTTTTATCCTATCGGATTCCATACTGATGCTTATCCGTTATTCTATCTGAATCCTTTAAGAAATCAATCTTATCATTATATTCTCTTACCTGATTCAGGACACTGATGTGGAGATGGTGGATGCCAACTCTGCGAAGAAAGCAGTAAGTGCTATATCATGTTCCAATATATATGTATTAACTCTTATTGTGCTATTATACAATGAGTTTATTATTTTATGATACCTTTTGTCAGCCTAAAACTCCATCTACGCCCCAAACATCGGGATCAAAGACACTTTTTGCAGGCAACCTATCTTTTCAAATAGAAGAAGCTAATCTGTATGTTCTTTTTGAGTGTTAATGTGTGTTTATTTGTTGTAAATATTTGGATGCATTTGTATTAATTTATTAAATTGAGATGTATCTGATTTGTCCTTATTTTGTGAGGGTAGGCGAGACTTCTTTCAATCGGCCGGAGAAGTTGTCTCGGTACGTTTTGCAAATGATCAAGATGGCAGATTCAGAGGATTCGGTCATGTTGAGTTTGCCTCTGAAGCAGCTGCACAAAAGGCAAGTCTTCAGCAATGTAGTCTTTATGTCGTATGATTGTTTTTAGCCATTTGTCTCTAGCCTCTGCCACGAAAATTTTATACTTGCTAGTTGACTACTGTCTCATTCAGCTTTTCTTCTTTCTTTTGCGGAAGCTTTGTTAAGTCAAACTTAGCTTCTCTCATTTACTCGTCATGTAATTGATGTAGGCACTTAAGTTAAATCAGAAAGAGTTGCTTGGCCGTCCCATAAAGCTTGATCTTGCTCTTGAAAGAGGTGCATATACTCCCTCCAGCGGGTAAATTGCCTTCACCCTCCTGAAAAAATATACACAATGTTGTGATATGGTAAGATGTTGTCCGACTGTTTATTTGTGTTGTTTACAACATAGCAAAGACAACTCAAGTCAACAAGGTCCAACTATATTTGTAAAAGGCTTGGACACATCGCTTGGGGAAGATGAGGTACTTTTGGGCATATATATAAGGTGTCATCCTCTTTGACTTGGGTTTTTATGGGTATTGTTTGATTTTAACCTGGCATTTGCTAATGTGCACAGCTCAGAGGAGTACTAGAGGAACATTTTGGCAAGTGTGGTGAAATTACCAGAATGTCAATTCCCAAGGACTATGAAAGTGGCGGTCCCAAAGGGTATGATTTAGAGTCATGTTGCAATTATGTGAACGTAGTCCTATCCTTTCATTTAGAGTACATGTTGCAATTATGGTTGTTATAAAATTGTGGTATGTCCATAGGTTTGCATACATAGACTACAAGGACAATGAAGCTTTCCAGAAGGCACTTGAACTTGATCAAAGTGAGGTTGGTGGCTTTTACTTGACAGTTGATGAGGCAAGACCTAGAGAACCAAGAAGTGATGGAGCAAGCGGCGGAAGAGGTGGAGGTCGGTTTGGTAGTGGAGGAAGGTTTGGTAGTGGTGGCAGAGACAGTGGAGGAAGGTTTGGCAGAGGTGGAAGACGCGGAGGTGGTCGCGGCGGAAGAGATGATGGTGGGCGTTCTGGTGGGCGTGGTGGAAGAGGCCGAGGTGGGTTCAACAAGCCTAATTTAGCAGCAGCTGGCACAGGTATACCTGCTGTAATCAATGTTTCCATATAAATCAGTAGTTATCATTTCCATGAGTATTCATGTTTATATGTTCGCCTTTCAGGTAAGAAAACAACATTCGACGACTAGAAGATGATGAGCAAGACGCAACGCAAGTAATTGCTTTTAGTAATCAAGCTGCAGAATTACTTTGAACAATCCACTATCCGATTTCTATCAATTTTTAGCATACTTTGTACTAGTGTCAGCATACTTTTTTTTAATTCTCTGCCTGCACAAGTTCCATCTAAGTTATGAAGATGATCCCAGTTGGGCAATTCAATCACACAGTCTCATACAAAGGAACTCATACGCATAAAACACCAGAAAATCCGCATGATATTTGGTTATTCATATTGGATTCAGTCATATGTAACTAATCACTGAGATTGTAGCCTGCGGACCGCCTTGAACGTAGACAACCGTGCACTCCGCCCCAGGATTCAGGCCATGCATCCACTCAGGGAGCTCAAAGGTGTTCTTCGCCTCTGCCTGTGTCAGGCCCCATAACGGTCCGGTAAGTTGACCAAATGCTAGTTTAAGGTAGGAGATGGGCTTGTCCGATGTATTCTTGATCACAACTTGGTGTCTGTACTGTGTTTCCTTTGCCGTCATCCATGTCTTTGTTACTGTGTGGAAGAATGCCACTGGAATTTTTGCCGAAGATTCTGGCAATACATGAAATGACATCATCAGTTTTTTATTGGATGCCAAGTATTTTGTTATGACATTGATCTTATTTTTTCTCACCAGAGTACTTCTGGGGCGGCGGCGGCGGGGATGGATGGGGTACTGGAGCTCCGTTACCTTGATACAATTCTTGGAACTTAGAGAAGAGGCCTATCAGAGGAGCTGTGCCGGAAAGGGTAGGCTCAGTTTGCTCATAGCTCGAACGATCATCCAAGAAATCATCATTCTTGTCTGGACCACCCAGGAGAGCTCCATATATCACATTAGGATTTCCCTCCTGGCGGTGGTACCATTTGTCGAACCCATCAACGCAACCGACCAACTCCTGGACAATGGCCTTGGAGGGGATGGATGAGCCTCTGTGATGAATATGTGTAGGATATGCTGGCCCATATCCTACCAAGTAGCTCAGAGACTTGGGGTTCTTGCCAAGAATGTAATCCACCTGCAACCCCAGTACAAAAAATTCAATCTTGATGCTTACAAATTACAGAAGCTGAGAGCCATCCAATAGTTATTATTATGGACCTGTGACTTGGAGAAGCTGAGAAGCTCTGAAGGCTGGAATTCTCCATCTGGGCACTTGAGCACACTGTGAGCAGCTGCAAGGTAGTCAGAGTAGACAGAAACCAAAAATGCCGCTGCAGATACATACTGCAAGTTGTTCCATTCATGTAGATACAACAGGCCTCCTGAAACAAGGTACTCAAAATTAGAGTCTCATCCAAACAACAAGAAATCTTGATATCAGAATTACTCAGTGCTGCTGACCAGGTGTCATTGGGACATTATATCCACTGTTCTTTTGCAGACAAGAGCACACGAAGAATTCAGCCTTTGCTTGATACTGCTTCAATACTTCAGTGTATTCTTGACCCTCTCCGGATAAAAGTACCTGCAGCAGTTCACTCAAATTCAGATACTTCATTTGAAGTCGGAAAAAAAAAGATTTTGATGGTGTCTGTCAGATATTTACCTCAGACAAGAGAACCTGGACACCTGCATATTTATTGTCCCAAGAGAATTCCCTGACAGCCCATCCGGTCCCTCCCAATGAGGCTGCATTGTCGGATACGTACTGGAGGTATGACCGGTCCTTGGTTGCTTGATATAGCCAAGAAGCAGCCCACAGCAGTTCATCCTGTTATTATTGCTCATCAGACCAAGACAAGGAAAAAAGAGAGGAGATCATAATTCATATGACTGAGTTTTGTGTGTTCACAAACCGCATAGCCTGATGAAGTGTAGAATTTGCTAGCACTTGGTATGGAGTCATCATACAGCCCTCTGAATTTATCAGCAAATATGAAAAGCTGCATAGAGAAGAAAAAGTTCAGTCAGTATCAGCTGTCCTGAAATATGAATGGTGGTACACATTATGCGAGCTTTTACCTGTTTGGCATGGACTAGCAGAAGATCTGCGTAAGATGAGTTGTAAGGCCTGAAGAAAATGGAAGCAGCCGCGAAGGCTGCAGCAGTTTCTCCAGCCAGATCAGACCCGGGATTGTTCTGATCAATCTTGTATGCAGTTCTGGATGTAGTCATGTCCTCCGCGCGCTCCCAGCAGTAATGGTCTGAGTCTCCATCTCCCACCTGTTCCAAATTACAAATAAGAAGATAAGAGATTGGTGAAAATATGTGACAAGGAGTTCAAGGCAGGTTTCGGCTAAATTCCTTCCTACCTGACCCCAAAGTACAAAAGGCTGAGTATGCGCTTTGATGAAGTAGTCTGTGCCCCATTTGATGGCACTTAACACATGCCCCATTTGGTTCGCAGCTGTTATCTCCTTCCTATTTTGAATAGCTCCCCATGAAAGCATCGTGACGCTGTACGCCATTGGAAGTCCAAATTTAACATGGTCACCTGCATCATAGTAGCCTCCTACCAAGTTCACCTGAACCAGAATTCAGCAAGTTGTTACATGTTTCCAGGAGAAGAAAAATTAGAGAATGCCATACCCTTTGGGCATATCCATCCTGAGTGGCGGAATCCCCTCGCCATTTAATCCTTTGATCCGCTGGAAGCTTGCCAGACCTCTGAGCCTCGAAAAACAACAAGCTCTTGTCAAGTGCATCAAGGTAGTCAAACCCATCAGCCAGCTTTGCTTGGAACCCAAGTAAACCAACGAACAAGAAACCAAGCCCAAACATGATGCTCTTGCTTCTCATTTTGACACCCAGCTGTAAATTTTCAGTGCAGGATCATAACTCATAAGAGAAGAGCCTATATCTATATATATACACATACTTGTAAATAAGTTTCTGCAGAAAAATAATTAGTAGAGACCACGTTCTGTAAATTTCAACAAGAGCTGCTTCCCACGTCTCTTGTTATTCATATAAAAAAAAGTAGCTTGCAGCCCTGCAGGTGCTGTTCAGCTAAAAGAATAAGTCAAGTGGTCATACATGAAGTTGCTAGATGGGCACAAATCTTCACATTTCACCCTTGCTGCCTTCACCGGACTGAGCATAACTGTTCACTTTTTCCACTCAACAAACTCTCAGTGATCTACATTTTGATGGTATGACCAGACAGCTTTAGAACCGAAGAAGTTGAAAAAAGTCAGTGTTCAGATGCATTGATGGAACAGTGAAGTGTTTAGCAAATTCATCAGCAGGAGGTCAATAACTATTTCTGAGTGAAAGTGGGACAAATTATCTATTCCTATTACTGAAGCTGAAATGGGACTTTACAGGAGTATGCAACAAACTGCTGTAAAGGATGAGCCTCCAAGGAATTTTTTTAGCCCTACTTAAGTTCATATCCTGTATCTGCCCGGGTCACTTTCAAGAACAATTCCATTTACATCAATATAAACTGATTCAAGTTCAAATGTAAAATCCAACAAAAATGGTAATTTTACTGACAAATCAATTTTACAAATGCTACAATGTCTTTGTATATACTTTCCCTGCACTGGTAAAATTACTCTTTTTTCTCCTGAAGCTTCTTCTTATAGCCTTGGCACAACTTGCCTTCCACAATTGTGAATGCAAAACTTTGTAGTAAAAATCATAGTGTTTAGCAACTGGCTTTTCCTATGAAGAAGTGAGCTCCCTCGGCGTATCTGGCATAGGAACTAACGAATAATATGTACCAGTACGGGTAAAATTGATCGTAAGGAGTTTTTCTTTCTACTAGTCAAGTGCCGCTTTGTTTTTACGACCGGTTATTGGCTTGGGCAACCCATCAAAAATCGGTCTTGCAATCGCAGCAGCTGATAGAGCTTGTAAGTCTGTCTTTAAATTCCACTTAGAAGTCAGCCACATAGATGAGCTACATATTTCCTGATCTTGTAAGCTTGGAGTGCTCGACGACTTCCTTACGCCAGAGTGATAGTCAGTGGCTATGTTGTTCCCTGAACCTGCTGGAGTGGAGTTTATTCCGTTTGCTTCGTCTTCAGCTGCCAAACAAGTACGGCTGGTTGCTTTTGATCTTAGTGCTAATCCTTTACCTTTCACAGCCAAAAAACCACCACTGGTGCTGCTAGGATCTTCCTTCAATAGAATCTCAGGAGTTTTAGAGCCATAAGTATCAGGTTTCCGGCCTCTTCTTAGAAAATTATCAATCCATTTGTCAGAATCATCTTTTGCCGAGTCAAATCCATCAGCCAACGCACCATTCTCTGAGAAAAGCCCATTTGCCACACTTTTAGACTTCCTATGCCGATTCAAAGGTGGGTTTGTCGCCATTAGCTGTTTTGGGAAAGGCCCATCCTCTTTCCTGTAAACAGCCATTTCAAATCCTTCCGATTGGTTTCTTTTATGTTCACTAGACCTGAGCCCATAGAAGCCCTGCAGAGTGCTCATAGCTGGGGAAACCTTCCGTTCCAGGGATGAAGTCACCTTCAAGGACTGAAAAGAATCCGGCAGGTCAGGATAGAGACGGGATTGAGGGGTCCGATCATAAATGCATTGTCTGCTGCAAGTAAACGGATTATTAACCAGTGCATGACGTAATCAATCAACTGGACGACAGGATAATAATAACAATCATAACACAAGTCACCACAAAAATTCTTCATGTACCGAAACAAAGTTATGCTATGATCTGTCTGAATGCGCTCCTTTATTTTCCAAAGTAGAACGTAATTAACGTACAAACACTACCCATCCATATTACAGACGGCCAGATATCATATTGTATATGACCATCACACTCAAAATAGTCTCCCAATTTAACCACTTTATACGTGCTGCGTGATCTTTTGTCTTATTCAAGATGACTTGGCAATTTTTACGAAACGTCAAAACAATACATGACCAAAAGCGGCAGTGGGTGCATGGAAACACAACAAATAGCGGCTTGCAAAACACTGAAATGACAATGTCACATTAATCCAATAACAAACGTACCCTGGAGATTCAGAACTATTAGACAAACAGGGAGAAGGCGGATGCCTTCCCGGCAACGGTATGTGGAGCGTCTTAAGAGCAAACATTTGGAGATCGGTAACCAAGCTGTTCATCTTTTTAATGTCTGCAACCTACACAACATTTCCACAAGAATTAACACAAGAAAAAGCTACAACTAATCAAAACACCACAACATCAGAAAAAACAAACCTGCAAAATAATATCAATAAACAACTTTTATCCAGATGCCACAACCCTAATTCGATTTCAACCAGCTGGAAAACATCAAGGAAAACAAAATTCAGAAATTGATCAACCTCGACGCCGTATTTGATGGCGACGCCGGCGAGCGTATCCATTTTGGAAACATGATGCTCAATGTAATTAACACCGCCACCACCACCATTTCCGATGCTAATACCAGGCGACGACGAAACCGTCATAACTCCGGGCACCATCTTCGAAACCGACGATGGCGGATTATCATACGCATCATCCAAATCGATAACATGACGAGGATGATGATGATGATCGTAATGACCATAATTTTCATACCCCCCAATGCCGCCGCGGCGCATGTCTCTGTCCATCTCCATGCCTCCGAACATCAAACTCAAATTCAATCTCGGCCAGCCGAATCTATCTACACGGTACCCAACATCAGCCCGTCGTCCATCCACGCCAAAGTTTCAACCTTTTTCGCGTTGCGAAATCGATTGGAGCTGGATAAGTGAGCCCTAGATCCGCAGATGGCGTATGCGGATTTGGGATCGGGAGAATTTGGGGCGTGACGTCGATCGTATCCCGATTTTCCGCGAACCTGTTTTGGGGGAGAATTGACGATGACGCGAATGGTGATCAACTCTCTCTCTCTCTTCCCTCTGTTCTTCAAAATCCCCAAATCGACGCTTTATCGAATAATTAATTATCATTAGTTTCTGTTTAGTCGTTAAGTATTTTATCAGAACGACGCGTTTTATTGAAAAGAATATTAACGCCGCTTTCTATACGACGTCGTTCTGCTACAAAGTAGAACATGTGTGGAATCCGACTACTTTCATAATTAAATTAAATAAATTCTTTAATTTTGTATGCATTTGACACTGTAAATAAATAAATCTTTATTTAGCAATATTTTTAAATAAATTAATAATTAGGATTAGGACTATGTGCTCGTCATGTTGCAAGCATTGCATTATGATTTTACACGGTTCGATTTAAATAGATACTATTATGCTTTTTTGTTGTTCAAGGGAATAATATATTTATCAAATATTATTCTCCACCTCATGCTTGCAAACAAACCTTTAATTTGTTGTCCACTAATTTGAGCGCAATTAAACTAATTAAATTTGGTGTCGAAAAGGTAATAAAAAGCGAACGTGTGATATGGAGTTTATAATACACCACTACAACCACTAGACTAGTACTTAGTGGGCCTATTTAATATGTGTTAATGTAATATATGTATTCATTTTTATAAATCATATAAGAAATGAAGACCAAATTTTGAATCTATAAAATTATAAAACGACACACTCCTCGTCGTTCTGGATCTGTGTAGTAAAACACGGAGATTGACGTGCGCATTTTAGCATCTCTCTTTTCATATCCATTCGTGAATTTCTGCGACTCGCGAGCGTAGCTATTTTCAATATTGTGGATAAGACGAGCGAGAGAGAGAAGAGTGAGAGCTCCACAGCAATGGCGGCAACTCCGGTTCAGCTCAGCACAACCGACTCAGTCCTCTCGGCTTCCAAGCCGTCACTCTCGTTTCTCTTCAGCACCACTACAACAGCGCACCGCCGGACCGCCGTCACCGGTAACAGAACTTTCCGAATTCGTTCGTCGGCGATTTCGAGGAGAGACCTCGTTGCGCAGACGGCGGCGGTTGTGGTTGGTGCTCCGTTCGTTCTCGGCGGTGGAAGAATTGCCAGGGCGGGCGAGCCGGTTACTAAGGAATGGGAGAGAGTTTTTTTGCCGATTGATCCTGGTGTTGTGCTGCTTGATATCGCTTTTGTTCCAGACGATTCGCAACACGGTTAGTGCTCTCCCTCTCTCTTTGAGAAGTTGGACGATGGGGATTGGAAATGAAACTGGGAAGTGTTATGTGTAGAGAATGATATGATGAGAATTCAGTCTGAAGGGATTCAAACTATTTTTTATGAGTATATCAGTGTATACATTGATATATAGATATGCTAAAATACGCTGCTGCTAGCAATTAGCATCGCTCAATGCTGTGCCAATGCAGTTTAATGCTCTTTGAGGTATTTGTTTCGTAATTTTATTGAGAAAAGTCTCCTGAAAAGACATCAATTCCGCTGCTACGTAGGTTTTCTTCTGGGAACGCGGCAAACTATCCTTGAGACTAAGGATGGAGGCAACACATGGGCACCGCGTTCAATTCCCTCTGCTGAAGATGAAGATTTCAACTACAGATTCAATTCTATCAGCTTTAAAGGGAAGGAGGGATGGATTGTAGGGAAGCCTTCCATTCTTCTCTATACTTCAGATGCTGGGAATAGCTGGGAAAGAATACCATTAAGTTCTCAGCTCCCGGGAGACATAGTAATATTTTTCTTCCATATTGTTTCCTTACATTTCTTGAGTTCCAATTTTTGACACTGTGCTAAAGCTTCACTGTTTTCTGTTGTTATAGTTGGTAGATTTTTTACTAGTTTAGACAATTAGACCTTGACAATAGCAATTGCATTTTATGACTGTTATGTACAAATCTGAAATAGCTATTTTCTGAAATAACTAAATAATTGTTATTGGAAGTGTTAAGAAATAAAGGTAATCTTTTCATCCATGGCTCATCTCCAAATCTCTTAGGATAAGTGAGTGGATCATGTGGCTTCTTATGCAGTTCCATACAAATGGTAACAAATGAAATAAAAAACTTATCCTTTTAAAAATGTTTGTAAACTTTTGATGAGACTAAGGATCTCATGTTTGAAAATCAATGCATGGGTTCTGTTCCTGGTAGACGGTTCCTTAGTAATCCCACAAGGCCTGATTGGAAAAATAGAACGGAAAAGGAGTTTTATGAAACAAATGCTGTTTACGAAATCATTAATGAGACTTGAGACAAATTGTATTCATCGTAATTCATCGGCCATTAAATGTGGGGCTTTTAAATTGTCTACTCTAGTTTGCCGTGGCAGATTGCATCAGTTACTTTACTGTAATGCTCTACAACATCCATATGCACATTATCACCAAATAAACTTCCTCTGAATTCAGTTGATTACATGTAAAGCAATTCTTTTTCTATTTGTTAAACATATTAGGTATACATAAAAGCAACAGATGAGAAAAGTGCAGAGATGGTAACTGATCAAGGCGCAATATATGTCACATCAAACAGGGGTTACAACTGGAGGGCTGCTGTTCAGGAGACTGTTTCAGCTACTTTAAACAGGTGAGTTTCATGTGTAAGACTGACTCTGTTAACAGTTATAGCGGGATAGTTGTAATTAGAGTTCAGTGAGTGCAGTAGTTTCTGTTAAATCAGTTTAAATACACTTGTTCAGTATCAGTTTAAATCATTGATGATGTGGAAGCAGGTGAATAATTATTGTCCTTACGTGTCTAGCAATCATATCACTGCCTCACATTATTTTCAAGGCATGTCATTTTGGTTGCTATCGACTGGCATTGTTTTTCAGTTAAGTAAACATCAAAGATGGATGTCTCATTCTCATATGCCACACCTGATTTGCTGTATGCCTTTACAGTTAATTTTTTTTCTAGTAGTATCACCATGATTTGTTCAGCACACTCTACGCTAATATTTAAGAATATAGTTTGCTTTCATAAAACATTTGGAAATCTTAATTGTTTTATTATCCTTTATCTTTAGCTCGTATGGTATGGATACTACTAGCAACATGTTTTAGAGAAATTTTAACTTTTGATAATTTCACCATACTATCTTATTGTATTGACAAAATAAGAAATGAATTGGGATACTCTGCCAAGAATTTGCCCTTGCACTTATTCCTTCCTATGGCGACATGGGTATTAATTTCTAGCTCTCCTGCATATCTGTACCATTTACTATAAGGGGACTTGGAACTTTTGATAATTTGCAAACTATTTTTCTGGCTGGGTATAGCAATAGCCACACAAAGACCAAAATCAGCATCCTGCATATTCAGTATAGATATGAGTCTTTTCAGCTTCATGTCATTTGCAGAACAGTCTCTAGTGGAATTAGTGGAGCAAGTTACTATACTGGCACTTTTAACACAGTAAATCGCTCACCTGATGGAAACTACGTTGCTGTTTCAAGCCGTGGAAACTTTTATCTAACCTGGGAACCTGGTCAGGTGACATTTGATCTTCACTTTTTCTTATAGTAGTGGGCTTGACTATGAATATTTTGGTAAAATATATGAAACCTTCACGACAAATCTCAGCTTCAGTTTCAATGGACAATTGGATGTGAGGGTGAAGCAAAAATGTGAAAATGACTCTACATTATCTAGATATAATTTGGTGTAAACGGTTTGGTGCAACAATTTCAACACAATTGAACTACAAAAAGAGAGGACACGGAAAGTGTCGGTCCTTCTGCTGTGTATAACTTTTGTTCATTGGTAACCAAATTATTATTTACTAATACAACAAAAGGTGGGAAATAAAAGGGTACAAATATTTTATACTGGGTTTATTCAGAAGACCAAAGGGTTGAGACTTCAGAGCAGTCGTTTCTATTGGCACCTTCATCTGATTCAGCAATACACATCCGGTGTTAGAAGCCTACTTTTTTGTAGATGCATGTCATTGCTGCATAAAATTTAGTCACATGCCCGTTAAGTAACACAATGGGAAGGAATCGGACTCTAAAGACTAGATCACATGTGTCTGCTCATTGTTACTTGACTTGAATACTTGCACTGTCAGGTTGAATCTTAGTAACTAGGGACACCCTCAAGTAATCTCTAGCTTCAGGTTCTGTATATAGCGTTCCCTCCATTTTCTATTTCATCAACTTGTAAGTGGAAGTGCCACTGTTAGCTCAATACAGTATCAAATGTGGATATCTGACTTAACAATCTGCTGTTCCTGAAATGCACAGCCATATTGGCAACCACATAATAGGGCAGTTGCAAGGCGTATCCAAAATATGGGTTGGAGAGCTGATGGTGGACTCTGGCTGCTTGTACGAGGCGGTGGACTTTATCTTAGCAAAGGAACAGGGGTATGTCACCAGTATTTGCTCAAATTTAAACTTCGAAGCTTTTAAACTTTGAACCTTTCATCAGTGCATGTGGCACATCAGCCAACATGCGTATATATGTAAATGTTGATTATAAAACAATGAAACTTCTAGTATGATTGTCACTTGCTCTTGGTATGGCAGATAACTGAGGAGTTTGAAGAGGTCCCCGTACAGAGTCGAGGCTTTGGCCTACTAGATGTCGGATATCGGTCAAAGGTAAAATTGAAGATGTGATCGAGTATTCTGCATTGACCAAACTTAAGTACTTGGTGGCACATTATGGGTTGTACATGTTGTGCTGTCTCTGCAGGTCGTCATAGAAAACTTGAATATTTGTTCGTGTGCAATCAGTAATGTTTGGATTTTATGAGTCCATTATGTACCATTTCTGCAATTATAGAACCTTTCTCGAGAACAGTATTGTGGAAGAAGGCCAGATCTTCACTGGTCATGTACAGCTTACCTTAATATATGTACATAATCAAGAACGCTCTCCACCTTAAAAATAAGAATACAGTGGCAGCAGTATTCTGGACCCTCTGTTGAACTGTTATATTCTAGTAGGAATAAAAATCACATCTGATTGCTCACCCTGGGTGTGTTGTGGAGTTCTGCATATTGACTTAAGGGATTCAACACTGGTACTTATTTGCTGTTTTGCTACCAGGATGAAGCTTGGGCAGCAGGAGGCAGTGGGGTTCTTCTAAGAACTAATAATGGTGGCAGAACATGGGCCCGCGACAGAGCAGCTGATGATATTGCTGCAAATCTATATTCAGTGAAGTAAGCTATCTGAAACTACTTCCTTGTGAGCTTTTTGGTTGTCCTTCTAAACAAAGATGCTTTCAAACTGAGATACTTGACTGGTTGGTAACCAATAATTTAAGAAACAATAACGAATTCCTCACAGTCATCTGGTGTTTGTTCATCTTGCATCACCCAGAACACAGGGATGACTCCTAGCATGAGAAACTGGCAACCATTCTGTTAAATGTTTGAATGTATGTATATCCATAGTCCATAATTGTGCGAGCCTGACACATTCAGGTTTATCAATGACAACCAAGGCTTTGTGCTAGGGAACGACGGAGTGCTGCTCCGATATCTTGGATAAATCTGAACTGGTGATTGGTGACATGCTGCATCTTCCATATCTTGAACAACAATTACCCAGAAACAACTTTTGACCACATAATTTGATTTTGCAGGTCTATATACAATTTTGTGCAGCTCATGAGCTGGGAGTGAACTTTCCCTTCATGTTTTTCTTCCAAATAGTATGCAAGAGGTATCCGGTATATCTCAAAAGTGAGCTGTGAATGCCATAACTTATATACTTCATTTCATGTATATTATGAATATAAGTTTATTCCTTGAGAGTCGCATATTTTATCCAGTGAAAGTGACGCCAGCATTATATTGAACCTCACTGTATCGTCCTATACTCCTGCTGCATCTGCAGTGAATGCAAATAAAAAAACAGTTGGACTACAATTGCTACAGTTAAGTGAAAATGGTATGGAGAAAGCTAAGAAGATTTACACATGTATAGCTTACTATGTTCATGGGATACAAGTTGCATTATCTGGACAACTTCATCTTCAACCAGTGACAAAAAATTTATATGGACAAAAGTTCCAGTTGGTTCAACAGGTAAGGAAACAAATACTCCAGTATAGTATATAAGTTTGACGAGAAACAACAAAGATGCAGACAACTGCAATTCACAAGTTAGCCAGTACATCTACAGAAAACAGCAAGAGAAAAGCCAGATTCGTTGAACTAGAAAACACGAGCGCTAAAGCATAATTAAGCATTTGAAACCCACTTTTTCAGAAATGGGGATGCTTCAGAACAAATGTTTGGGAAAAACAATGAGACATATACTTGCAATGATGTTATATATACTTCAATGTACCAGGTAATGCGTATAAAATGTCGATCACGACGTAGTTACAGGCAGATATACTAACCGCCTTAAGTAACATATGCACGCATACAGTCACGTTAAAATCCAACTGTACTTTGGTTGCATCTGCAGGAGAACAAACTAAATGTGTACAAAATCCTGCGACGAAATTTTAGCTCCAGTGCCGCCCTGTCCACCAACTACATCTACTCCATATATTAATCGAAATGCAGAATCCTTCTTTGGAAGATTTTGCAATTTTTTTCTTGTTTCCCCACCGTCCTCTGTGACAAAGGAAACAATACTTTATCAGTAAAGGTGAAAGAAAAAGGAAGCAAACAAAGAACAAATGAAAAACATCACAACAGGAAGACAATACAACGCAGCATGCATGGACACAGGCAGCCAGCAATACCCAGATAACATATCATATTAATTAGCCAATTAACATGCAGCCGTTCATGACCCTAGAAACATTATTGTTTACAGTGTTAGGTTATTCCTATTCTTTAGGTCCAAGACATCAAAACAGCAGAGTCCAAGAAAAGTTAGTACATTGGTTATTGGTTTCTATTTCTACCATTCACCTGTAAAGTACATTTAGCTAAGAAAAATAAATTTAAGGAAAAATAACCATTTAGTATTCAATTTAGTTTTGCAGGAAGAGAAACTAAAATGATATACAATGTGACAAGCTAAACCAGACAGCTAACATGACAGTAATTTTTATGCATCCCCCTTTTCTCATTAACGTTTGTGGCCCCTAGTTTTATACCAGGAAAGATTCGGGCACCTTGATGAAAATATAACTACATATCCTTATAATATCATTCTAAGGCTATAAGTCAGCCATGAAAGTTTTGACTGCTAAAGAATTTTTTTAACATCAACTCCAACTCATGACCAGCTAAAAACAAATAGGAAATATAGAAACTCATTTGAAAAAGTATGGCAGGCCAAAAAAACAGGTATATTTTCCGAAGAGTACAATAATAATTTAATAATGATTTAAGTTAGAGATAGTAAGCACTAACAAGGTCCAAAACTGATTAAATGTCAAGTGCTCAAGCTGGTCTCCAACAATTACTGGCTGCAATGTCTGGCCTAGGCCATATATGGACTGCGCCATGACCTACGAGAGACCAATTCAAATCATTCTTTATCTGAGGTAAGGGAGCCACAATATAAAATTCTATAGCCATCATAAAAAACATATTTAGCAAGCTAACCTGGGACTGGGGCTTCAGCAGGCATTGCATTAGAAGGATGTTGGAAACCCAGACTATTAGTAGTTGGCCTCTGACAAGCTGGCTGATAGTAACCTGTCGCAGTAATGGAAGCTCATTACAGCTCAAACTATAGATAATAATACTGGAAATGGATCCAAAAGCACCTACTTTTAATAGGTTAATATAATTAAGAAGTGACATTGTTAACTTCCACCTATTAAAAAGCTCCCATCAATACTGGTAATGAGAATCTCATAGGGTCTAATGATGAAATACAGATTATGCTTATATGGCGCAAAGAAGGACACCAGTACTTAACCAGCAGACTAGGACTATCTTGAAACATGCAAGCTATTTTGCATCCAATATAAAGAAGATATATAACAGACAGACATCATGCCACTTTTAAGAGATATACGAGCTCCAGTTTTAGCATGGGCATTATAAGAGCTTCAGAAAAAGAAAACAAGTTTCTGCACCAGGGTAAAAAGAATTATTTAAGCACGAGGTGTACCGTCTTGAACAAAAGGCTGACTTGGCGGTGGACCTGTCCCTCCACCGGTCCACATATTGTGTGGGTTATGTGGAAATTGACTTTCTGCACCGAACGGTTTATTACCATCAGGAGGATGTAAACCATATGGAGCATGATATGGACGCTGCTGTGTTACAGAATTTGCATAAGAAAAATGGCTGGAAAGAGGTTGAGGTGGTGGTGCTGGCACTGGCACTGGCACAGCTGGCATTGGAGGCACATACTGCCCATGAATTGCATTAGCACGAATTGGAATTGGTTGGATTTCCTGATAACACACAGATATTCAGAAAGAATCACAACACAGATGGGTGCCAGAAAAAACAATGAGAATATCAAATCTTACCCCGGGCGTGTTGCTAGGCACACGAGGTTGATAAGCCAACTGTGATGGATGTACAAATTGATGCGTCGTCAGTGATTGACTATTCAACGAATTCTGGGGTGAGGCATATTGACTTTGCATTAGGGGCACAAATATAGGCCGTGCGGACGGAGGCGGTGGTATTGATGGAGGAGGTGTTACGGAAGTGAAGGGTGCATGTGAAGGATAAGATGGTACATGAGATGGAAGTGATGGTGGGTGCGAAGGGAATGGTGATTGATGCGAAGGGAAAGGAGGTGGAGGAGATAATGGAGGTGGGGGAGGTGGAGGAGACAATGGTGGTGGAGGCGTTTGTGGGGGTGGTGGTGGTGGAGGGTATTGTAGGGGTGGTGGGGGCAGAGGTGATAGTGGGGGCAGGGGAAATTGTTGAGGTGGAGGAGGTGGAGGAGATGGTGCTGGGGAACTGGGCAGAGGTGGTGAAGGCGAAGGAGAAATAAGTGGCAATGGTGAACCAGCAGCCAATGGTGGAAACTCAGGACAGTTGTTTGATGTAATATCATCACATCTACCAGCTGGAACCCCTTGCTGGGAGTCTTTTTCAGCAAGACTGTAGGACAAACAATCATCTTTCCGGTGTCCAGAAAAAACTGCAATTTCCAATTCATCGCCCACATTCTTCAGAATGCAGTTTCTCTTATCACTTGAATGAGTAACATGTAATTCTTGATTTCCAGCTGAGGAAATACTTATTTGTGGAGCTTCATCGGATATTTTAGCAAGTGTACTCGGAGTATCATCATCTTCATCTTCAAAAATCTGTGTAGTTAAAAAGCTAGGCAACTGCATTGCAGCATTACTGAGCAGCAAAGGAAAAAAAAATAGTAGTCAGATAACCAACATAGGAATAAATTCCAAACATGTCAATTTTTGTGGAAATGCAACTCACAAGACTATAATAATATAGCATTCTTAACTCTGATCGCTAGATAGAATACAAGAGAACACACTCCAGATTTTCTAATCAGAAACTATCAATGTTTTTAAGAGGCGTAGCTCTAGTACATGTATATCTGGACAAATAGTTCTTGGAAGGATGGATTAAGAATTGCAAAATGAAGACCCGTATTACTGAGACAAATTCAAAAGATCTGGTACGGAATCCCAAGATTCTTTCCATTCAATGGAAGGTTACTATTGTAGCATTCTTTTTTCAGTTCATTATTGATGATATGCAGTAAGATAATCAATGAGGATACCACTAAATCAAGAGCCCCACGAACAAATCAAAGGTGAAATCAAGTGATAATAAATAAAAGAATATGCACCTATATCATATTTTACAACGGTATGTCTGAGACCACTGTTACAATATACTGCCTTTTATTAGTTTGATACATCCTCCTATAATATTCCAATTATGCCTACCAGACCAAAAATTTGCTGGCATAATGTATTTAGCTTTAAGGATATGAATATGTGCATCCTAGGTTTTCACATTCTTAACTATTAATTGTAGACTTAATAATCATGTTGGGTGTACTATCAACTCCCAAAGAACCATTCATTAGGGATGGATGTGGAGATAAGCTTACAAATGACAGACTACGGTAAAAGTAAAAGTCTGGAAACTATAACTCGAGCATTATAAATTCAAGAAAAATACCTTCCATATTCGTCAACAAGCATGCCTTCCATTTCTCTAATAGGATCATCAACAGACCGTTCAGCTCGTGATGGACGTTTAAAAGACATAATGCTACTAGCATCGCCATTTGAAACTCCAATATCATCCATGTAACGGCGAAGAACAGAAGCCGGAAGAATTTTCCTTTCGAGCCATAGCCGCAAGACCTGAGAGGAAAGAAATTAAATTAGCGATAATTCAGATATGATGTGTTGCTGGATACAGTGCTGCATTACCTTAAGACATTGACGGCGATTTTCACGAGCACCTGCTCCTGACGGTGCAGCTGCACTTAAGAGTCGTGACAATGCTCCCTCAACTGTAGGAGCATATGAAGCCTCAGCGATGCCTGCGATAAGTTATTATGACAGCATAACTACTGTGATCAAGATTCAATATAATAGTTACCAAATGTGTTGGGTGATTTTTTTTTTTACCCAGAACACATCAGTACATTGTGTACACATAATACCCACAGCAGCATATTGACACATCACAATTGAGCATACATGCCGCAAACTTTTGTAGCTATCCCAGGGGAAAAAATTGTTAATATAAATAAACATACCTTTTTGATTATGTGAACATTGCATAATTGAGTCCACGAGAAAGAACAGATCCACCCGGTGGTGCAAATTAGGCTCGTTTTCCAATTTCCGAATCAGAAGCTCCACAACCTGCATGAAGCAATGAGTCCTAAACTATACCACTTTAGCCACAGCAAGGCAAAAACTCAAAGACAACTAGAACCTTTGATATTGGACATTCAATATCTTTTGCAAAATGCCTCAGAAACCATTTTCAATGAGATAGGTCACAGAAACACATTAACATCAGAAATCACACTTTCTCATTATATTTAAGCCCAGGCCTAAACAGGAATTTCAAGTGCATCAAAGGCGAAAAGATAAATATGCACAATCAAGCCATGCTCGAAATTGGCATTTTTATGCATTTAACAAGTGAGAAGTGCACACGATCAGCATATGTGTGTTGGGTAAGCTTGCCACGTGCTTGAAGTGTAGTTAATATGACTGATATCACTAACAGATTGAATTTACTATGTCATGTTCAATCGAAAAAGGTACGCCAGCCACAGAACACTTACCTCGGTAGCAATACCGTATTTTGCACAATCAATGGCAAGTCTTGTTGCACGTCCGATACTTTCTTTAGTCCTAGACAAGGTCTCTATCATCCCTTCAAATGCATCACGCGCAACAGCCGCTTCAGTACCACCGCTCAATGAACCTTTGGTAGATTGGTGACCCGAACTGACTCTTCCCTCATACTTCTCATTACTAATTTGAGGTTCAGATGGAAACTGAGATGCAAGCATGGATGAGGAGACAGCAGTAGTCAAACTGTTGCCACGTTGCAGATCCTCCATCATTCCAGGGCTAGAGTTTTTTTGCGGAAAATTGCCAAACGAATCAAACATAGAATTCACAGGGTGATAAATACTTTGCGAGCGAGCGACGGTTCTTTTCGCTTGAGCAGCTGCAATGAGAAGCTTCATGGAATTATCAGGGTCTGAGATCCTGGATTCACGCAGCACACAGCTTGGATCCTCCATGTCAGCTCTCTGCCTGCATTACAGAAAAACAATCAAAATGATAATAAACAAAACAACATTAGTGCTACAATTGGCAGAAGAGGAGATGAGTCTTACACTCCTACAAGTGATGATCTCTTCTCCTCCGAAGTCTCAATTGAAGCATGATTCAACTTCGATTGAACTTTAGATGTAATCTTTGGTCTGTCCCCAGGGGTTAATTTGTTTTTATGAGTATCATTTTCAGCTTCAGACATACCAACATATTGTGAACCAGAAACTTTAACATGCGTATTCTTGAGATTGCCACTGCTGATTTTACTTGACATTTTCATGCCTTTATGGGGATCTGCAATCTTCTTGGCATCAGAGTTCCGCTGAACTTGAGAAGACCCAGGACTTTGCTCACCTTTTGAATTGATTAACTTCTCAAACCATGTTCTTCCAGGTGAATGGGATACAGGTAAACTAGTATTGCCTTTCGAATTAATCTTCACCATATCTTCAGGACTACCTGTAGATTCTAATAGTAATTTGGAAGACTTTGAGCACCTTTCTAAGGGGATGGCCTCAGACTTCGTGTAATTTTCTTTGTGCAGCTGACTGGCCTTGGATTTTTCGTTAAGTGCATGGCGCTTGATAGGTCCCACAACTGGTATGAATGCCTTAGCCTTTTGACAGTGTCCTCGATGAACAGGAGTTCTAGGCCTTTCTTCAACATCGCCTACTATGCAAACAGCTCTTCGTTTTACACGTGACGGGTTATTGAGTGGTTTTGGATTTGTAGAAGGTAGGACATCTATTGTAGGCATATCTAATGCTTTCTTTTCAGAAGTTCTAACATATGTAGATGATGCTTCAAGAGCTAAAATGCATTCCTTGGCTAAAGCAAGAGCAGTTTCAACATTAGAATTTCCATCCTCCATATTGCCAGGTTCAGGTACTGTCGAAGTTTCTTCTCTCAAGTTGGTTTCTGAATGATTTTTGTCCTTTTCTTCGGTAACATTTGAGGAGTTGATCTTTCGCTTCTTGACCCGAGGCTTCTTACCACTTTCATCACTAATCTCACCCTTCGACTTCTCAGAATCAGCAAATGAAAGTTCATTATCAGCTATATTGGCATTTTTGCTGACCGACTGCGCTTTGCGTTTTCTTCCAGATAAGTCATCTCGTATCTTTGGAACATCTGCTTTACCTTCTACCTTCAGTACTTTTTTGCTCTTTACTAAGCTGCCTTTTTTCTTTGCATCATTAGCCACTAAATCAAGTTTCAAAGCAGCCGGCAAGGATTCAGCTAAACTCCTGTTGTTTATTATTTTTTTCTTCATCGACTCTGCAACTTCTTTGCTCAAGTCCCCATCACCTATAACTACTTTCTGAATAGTTTTGGGCTGAATAATGGAATCAACATTTACCTTGTCGGTTACCCTTTCAAACCCATCAGTCTCCAGTTTAAGCTTTTTTATCCTTGAGCCCTTTGTGTAATATGCTATTTTTGGTTGGTCGGTGGACTTCATCAAGGTAACTTTGCTTTGATTACATGCGGAGTCCTCTGCAAGAGAGGCATGATTATTAGGGACTTCTGCCGGTGCTATCTTGCTCGGTGAATGGGCACCAGTAGAGGCCTTAGTCATTTGTTTCAGAGACAAAGAAGAAGACATGTTTTCATCCACAGGGCAGCTTAAATTGGACTTTGTGAATGTGCAATTAGTCTCATCTAACTTACTCACGGAAGGGTCTGCCACATATTCATTACTTTCTATATCCAAATTCTTTGGTTCTGTCCTTGATTCGACCACGCAATCATCATCTCTCACACCAGCCAACACACATGCTCCGCTTTGTGCATTGGCTTGAACCTCTAACGGAACCTCAGAAGTCATGCTACCATATTCACTGGAACTGATTGGATCTTGACTCTTTAGTTTATCATTAGCATCACATATCTCCCACACAGCTTTGGCAAAAAACTTAATGGATTTTCCTTGAGCACGAGCCAATAATGACCTCCTAGCTTCTACATTGAACACCTGTACATCTGCCGGTGCAACAAAAGCTCTGTAGTATACAGAGGTTAAAAAAGAAAACAAATAAGCAACGTAACCATGAAAATCTTCTCTATCATAAAATGTTAGCATCATAAACAACAAGGAGACCAAACGTGTGCTCTGATATCAGAATGACATTGTCAAAAAATAAGTGGCCAATGATTGACAACAAATGAGCAGGCAGGATGATCTGTTCAGACCGAGAAAGCTAACCTATGATCAATTTCTATACTACGCTAAGGACATTGCTACTGGTCCACGTCACTTATAGTTTATGGTATGATAAAATAGATCAACAGTATAAACCTGGTTCCTTGCCATCAAGATAAATAAAACAAATTACGAAAATAAAACAAGATTTTATGAAACTCCTTAGCGTGATTATAACGACGACATGTGGAGACATGTCACCAGCAAGCCACCAGGACGATCAGTCATTGCAAGTCGGTGATTTTCTTTTAATAAGTCTCGTTTAATGTAGATTTATTACATGGTATCCATCATTATGTATATAATTCCTTGGTAAATAATTCAACATAGTTAATGATGATGAATAAATCTATTTAGTTTAGTTTAGTAGTTTCAATTAGCTAGAATATCCAAAGAAATCATTATCGACTTCCAACCCAATAAATACTTGTAAATGAGATTTTTTTTCCAGAACTTATCCAGTTATTTCGGCAAAATCTGAAATTTTTGTATTGATTTGATTGCCTTCCCCTCTAAATACTGATCGTCCAAGCCACTTGATTTCCATCGGAGATAGGATGACTAGTCCACTACGTGACAACCTTGTTATATAGTGATACTGGAGTTAAATAGGCAATCTTACATACTTAAGAGTTAACCATCAGGGGTCATTTAGAAGAAAGATAATGAATGCCTTCCTCATCAGTTAGTTTATCATATAACAATAGTATTCATCCGAGTAGTGTTTCGTAAAATCCCAGAACAAAGATTTCCACATTCAAACAGTCTTCGGATTCTTTACCTTTAACAAAGATTCACTTCCTATTTATTATCCTACATATCCCTGTAAAACCTTTTACTTTCTCGTAATTATTCATGCATAGATCCAATATAAGAGTCCATCATCCGAACAGTTAAAAACTGTCACCGACCACATGTTCAAAGACAAAATACAGCTACATAAATGTGTGTGCTTCTTTTCTTCAACTTTCATATAAGGAAACCACATAAGATGTTACAAAAAACATGTGTTGATAAAATTCACGCAATTGATGACATAAAAAAGAGGTGATCAAGCAATCAGACAGACAAATGAACTTACATTTCTCCAGTGCCAAAAAAATGAACAAACACTTTCTTCGGGTCAGGCTCCCTTTTCCAATCTTCAGCTCGGCTGATCTGAAATGGAAAGAACTTTCTTCACTCCACTTATATCTCACTTCCAGAAAAAAGAACGAAAAGGAAGTGATAAAATTCACGATTGTTCAATTGTATTTGATATCTAAAAGCCAATTACAAAATTTTTAAAAACATGACAGTTCCTTAGCTAACAATCATACAAAGAGATCTAGAATGTCTTCTGATCACCCAAAGTTTGTGCAAATGCAGCATCCATGTATTGAAAAGAAGTACAACATTACAACACAGCAGCATAAAAGGAAAAAAGGAAATAACATATATTAGGGCGTCACGCCAAAAACAAAGACCAAACTGTTCAACTTTCTGTTATAATCAATCAAACAAACTCTAATCCAGGACTCCTAACTTAACTTCCAAAGCTACAGCATTGCAATACAAACGCAGTCAGTAAGCACTAACCTTGGCAGGCCAAGCTGGAAATCCCTTAACTTTAGCAAGCACTAGATCGCCCACACTCAACTTCGCCACACTATCCCCCTTGGTCGCTCCTCTTTTACGCCCCGGAGGCATGGCGCCTAAAAAGGAAACAACCACCACAACCCCAAATAAAAACCCTAACGCCAACAAAACCAGGAAATCAACCGCTCAGTCCCGCAGCACACAACAGTGGCCAAATCCCTTAATTAATCCCGAACCAAACTGATTAAGCTAATCGAAGACTTTCCAACGCAATCAAACTGAAGAATTCCCCGCTACGGCGGAATCGGGAGTTTGTCGGAGCAACGGATGATTGATGAAGCGCCTCGAGCGACGGAGAGGCAGACGGTTCGGTCGCCGATGCGGCACGGGAAGGGTTCCAGATTGAAATCGAATTGGCGAATTTGGAGAGGTCGAAGAAGATGAAGAAATCGCAGAGATTAGCGAGAGGGGTTGATGTGTCGCGGTCGGAGGCTCTTGCGACAACCCAGCCCGGTGAGGATCTTTTATATTTATTTTATTAAAATATAAATCCTATAAATTAAAATATTTTTATTTAATTCGATATTAAAAAAATCAATAATATAAAAAATCAAGATAATCATATTTTATTATGTTCTCATTTATAACTATCTCTCTTTTTTAGCATGAATATAAATATATTTTTATTACTAGCTACGTTAGTAATGTCACTTGGTCTCAAAGTTATAATTTCGTTGCTGAAAGTCAAGGGCTTTGAAATGTGCTTATTTATCAATCCCCATAACTTAAATGGGAGATATTAATTTGTTATTTGAAATTATGTCATTATTTGTGTTCATTTGTTACTTCTATACTAGTTTAGTTATGATGTTCTACAAAAAAAAATATATTAAATTAACCGAATATATACAAAATTATATTATACTCGTCGTATCAACTTGAGATGATTAGTCTTCTGCCATATCTACCAGTCGATCTAGCTGCACTAATTTTGGTATCGACCTCTCTAGAGACGGTTAATATGAATATAATTTCTAAATTATAATATTAAAAATATAATTTGAAATGCTCAAACTAATACCGAATCCATAATTATAGCACAAGCTTGTATAATTCTAAATTACAATATGTAAAGAGTCTGATATGAATTCCGAAATTCAATATTACCACCGACTTAAATCCGTTAACAGAAACTGAATATGAAACCATAAAAAACAGAAGAACTTGAATCTCAGGGTAATGAATATCAAGCTAGATATGCAGGTTTGTGCTAAAGAAGAGAAGGTAAGATAAAAAGTGAACTGTGTCAAAAAAAAAGATTGAGATGAAGAATTATTTTAAAACAATATGAAGAATATTTTATTCAGCAGGATCAACTGAAGCAAAGTCATCATATCAAGTATGTACTCAAATCAAAAGGTAGTGTGCTTAGTGCGAACCTGACAGTAATTATGGTTCCGACCGCTTAGCATGGATATTCAACTAATTTAAGCTTTCCCATCCCATTCCTCGTAGAACTGCGTCAGGTAGTCCTCCATGAACTTGTGCCTTTTCTCAGCCCTTTTCTTCCCCGCCTAAAGTCATATGGAACACCAAGTCACTTATTTTTCTTTTCTTTTTGAAGTTCAGAAATGGTAGCTTGTGTATTGCAATCATGTTCGAGCAATATCAATGAGAAAGTTAAACAGAATATATAATAACTCATGCATGGAGCAATTTAAACTCATAAGGGCACTATCGCGAGAAGAGGGCTCCAATTACTCTACTGCCTTACCACTGTTTTCATCATATCTTTAAGCTTGAGAAGCTTTTCAGGGAAATGGTTGATAGTGGTCTGCTCTTCTCTCTTCATATAACCTTCCTTAGTCAAATCAGTCCTGGGCAGAATAGACGGATCATGAAGTGCTCTGTTCCTACTTCCACCAAAGGTGAAGCAACGAGCAATACCTAAATTATCAGGTAAATTTATGTAACTGTTAATACAAAGTGATTCAACACTTCTTTTGACTCCATAACTGTAAATTATTGCCTATTATAACACTTAACGATCATTGAGTTACTTATTAAGAACACAAGGTAAATCATTTTGTAGTTTTGGTAAAATAACTCTGGGGTGGCCTATTATACGAGGATTATTAAAAAAATGAGAGACCACATGGCAGTTTACCGATGGCACCAATTGCATCAAGGCGATCAGCATCTTGAACAGCACCAAATTCTGGAGAGTGGTCGGCCTTTTTGAGCCGTGATAGTTCGTCTTTAAAACCTATATACAATTGGTAAACAAATTGATAAATAAACATGTGACCTGAACAGTAATAGATAAATGACAGTTTTTCTGGCATGAGGACAAAGTTGGAAGTGCTTGAATATTGAGGCGATGGAATGAAAAAGAAGGATAAATTTCGAAGGTGGTTGAAAGGATGTGAACAGTGTACAGCAGATTTCTAGCACAAAATCCATTTTGATGTATAGAGTAAAATTTCTGTCATGCAGGCTAGGGTTATTTGCTGTGATTCATACAAAACAAGAATTTAGTGGAAGGGAATATAAACCCTCCAAGACCATCACTAGTGACTATCCATTCTGGCTAGGCTTCATTTAATACATAAGGGCTCTTAATTTTGAATTAGAATGGCTTAAAGTATTTGATTAGTGTGCAATGATGTTAGAATGGTTTGCCAGAAAAAGAACATATATAAATAACTAAAAATTGAGTTAATGACATCAAATCACCCAATTTTTTGAAGAATGATTGCTGTAACACGTTAATTGAAGAAATGGGAAGCTGTTCTTTGAATACGCTACTTATGAAGCTAATTCGTTCTTTAACAAGAGAACTGATAACCCAGTGATGCATCACCCCATACAAGCTACTTACCCATTTCATTAATAATCCTCAATATGTGCATCTTCTTGCCCTCTTCAATGCCCTCTTCCTCAAGAAAGTTCTCGGCAATTTTTGCCTCAGATGGATTGCTGCATACCGAAGGATGGAAATTAACACATAAAAAGTTGAAAATTAATAAAATAAAAAAGCTTTTTGTAATGAAAGACTCAGCAGCACTGGTTAGGTATCAGTTCACAATATCTACACTGGTCATGACTTCTTAAATGAACAATTTTGGAAGTCTTAATGTATCTTGGGTTTTTCATTGGTGGTGAGAAAATTCAGAGGACGCGTGGTATTCAAAGAAAATAAATAAATGGCCATGTAACAAGAGGGACACTTAATCCCTTGTGTTGTAATTTATTTTTTCATTAATGCAAATCTTTGATCCCCAAAGAAAAATAAAATTTTGCAATTCAATTGAGCGAAGTTGATGTTTCTGAACGAAATCAAAGCTTGAAGAAGCTGTTGCAATGTCATATGAAGTGAGAGCAAAAAAGTTGGAAGGAAGTAAACAAAGTCATGTTAATAAGAAGGATTTTTCCAACCTGATATATTTGTAGTCACCTGCATCAGTAAAATCAATCAGCAAACTTTTAAGGATGAATGTTCAACGACTAACACATCTAAAAATCTTTTATTGTTGTGGAAAAGGCTAAAAGTACATGATATGATTTAAGGCTTATAAACCTTAAGTATATACTATACTGATGTCTTGTAAAGAATCTTCAAGTGCATACTCAATTCATGGGAAATGGTGAGGCTGTATAATATCGTAGCAAAGAGTATTCAAAAGAGAATCTATTTTAGCAAGGTGAAGCACGAAATGAGTAGAAAAGGGTCAATCCTCATTTCTTAATAAAGCTGTGTTACTGTCATGCTGAAATGCAATTTGGATGCTTGGTATGCATTTGCGAGAACAGACAAGTAAGTTATAAGAATATAAGAAGACAGTACGGGCAGGATGAAGAGTAGATATGCATTTGTAGGGCCCTGTGCTTTTCCAAAAAAAAAAAAATCCCTTTTTCTTTAGACTTATAGGTAAATGATAGAAAATATAACTGCAACTTGTAGTAATGAAGTGAAAAGAAAATACCAATGTCGTGAAGAAGTGCCGAAAGCTCCACCTAACAAAATACAAGTTAGTGCTCATAAGCCATGACGTCAAAAACAAGTTCTAAGAGCACAATTCCTCTAAGAAAGATACAATAACATATCAATCAATTACCAACTTCACCACTCCCATCATATAAATACGTCATCTAAGAACACACATTAAATCTTGAGTGTGCACATAACGGATCCCCTTCATCGAGTACAAAATTCAAATCAAAGCACACCTCGGATCGCGTTTACTCCCTGAAAACTGCATTTTGATTTTGAATAATTCCTTTGACGTAAAAGAGAATAAAAAATAATGAGTCATTTCAATTTCACTAATATGCCTAATGCTTCATCAATCTACAGCTCTCTGCTTCAGATATCAGAAGTATATTAATCATTATGTAGCTTAAATACCATAGAGAGAGAGAGTCGGAAATTGAGAGGAGTACAATTTCCATGGAGTCTGGCGACGAAGAAAGACCATCTTCACGAGCGAGGGAAAGAGCCAAATCCCTAACTCTAAACACGTGAGCAGAATCATGCGATGCGTCGTTCCCTTTCATCTCATTCCTGACCAGCTCCTCCGCCCTTTTCACCGTTTCCGCCATCTTCGCCGTCGCCTCCATCTTTCTCTGTGAAGCTCCTGGCGCTCACAGGCTATGTTTGACTTTCAGTCAACGCCTTCACTCGTAGAGTATTCTGCGTTGACCGTTGACCCGTTTTCTAGAAGCCAATAGAGAACTCGAACCCGGACTGGCCAAATATAAATTGGGCTCAATAGAAAACTCGAACCGGTACTGGCCCAATATAAATTGGGCTCAATAGAAAAACTCGAACCAGAACCGGCCCAATATAAATTGTGCCGAATGCTCGATTGCGCTCGCACACACTATCGATCATGATAATCATCATTTCTTCAACTTCCACAGAACCTCAAAAACCCTAATCCAAGTTCCGATCTGTATCCGCTCTACTCGTCGTCGTCCGCCGCTCGAAGCCGCCGTGATGAGTAGGTCGGGCCAGCCTCCGGATCTCAAGAAGTAAGCGCTGCACTCAACTGTTGATTAAATCGTCTTCTCTTCACTCGTGTCTGGTTTCGTACACTGATGGTGTTTATATGTATGTGACAGGTACATGGACAAGAAGCTGCAGAGTATGTTGTTATCCTCCTCGCTGTTCTTTCTATTTTTATAGGTTATTGCTGTTGAACGACGCTGTGTGGCTTTTGATTCCCCTAGGAAAATCCGCGAGGGATTGGGTCGTGTTATTGTTCTTCCTTTAAGCACTATTAACATATTCTCTTTAGTGATACTGCTTGCATTTTTGGGTGTAAAACAAGCAGTTTTTCCTCTATGTTATATCAAATGTGGGTCATTTTCTGCAAATGTTCTCTTCTTGGTTAGTGGATAGTAATATTTTGGAAGAATATTAGCCTGTTTGACTGACGAACGCCTTGGCATAATCTGGTAAAGCTAGTCTGTAGAAGAGTTGTAGCCTCAAATTACGTACTTGTAGTTGGATGTTTGGATCAGTTTCCATTGGTGTGCTAGTTCTTATTAGGTTATCTTGGTGATCATATCACATGGAGGTGAATGCATCATAAAGGGCGAACTTAATGTGTATAGTACAATTAAGAAGGTTACCTTATATTTTACTTTTTGTTGATGAAGCTAATTTTCTAGAATCAGCTTTCCCCAATTTTATTTGGCCTGTTGTAGAAAACTTATCCAAGTGCCATTATTAGATGGTGGTTGCTCTATGAGAATTGGTGTCATGAATAGCGAACTGAAACATGAACTTGCATTGTTTATGTGTATGGTAAATTTTATTTTCCTCCTATGATGCCAACTGTAACTTTGTGACAACTATGTTACAGTCAAGCTAAATGCTAATAGGATGGTAATCGGGACACTGCGTGGATTTGACCAGTTCATGAACCTTGTGATTGACAACACTGTTGAAGTAAATGGCGAGGATAAAAATGAAATTGGCATGGTGGTATGTCCCTTGACCTGCTTCTATGATGTCACGTATGATGTTCCTTGTGCATGTCAATCATGGATGATGTCGAATTGAAGTTTTTCAAGTACTTATTGTTTTAACAGGTAATCAGAGGGAACAGCGTTGTCACCGTCGAAGCTCTTGAACCTGTGAACAGAACCCAGTAATTCAACATTGTAACACAAATCCTATCCTAGGAGGCCCAAAAAGCTTTTCGTCTATCCAAATGAGGCTGTTGTGATCCTTTCCATTCGTATGTTAAATGGAACAAAAAATACTGGAGATAAAAAAATTTGTAGCAAAAGCTTACATTTATGATTTTGCATATATTTCTGGTTGAATTATATTTACCAAAGCTATATTACGGACACCTTTGAAACAGGTTGCTTTTGATTCTAGTTCCATTCTAATTCAGATTTTGTGAGTCTAGTAGGTTCAGTCGCCAAGGATTTGTACACAACCTCTCATGTTCAAAGTGTTCTTCTACCATGTGGATTGATCATTGGTCAATTTGTCTTATTTGTAAGTGTTACATACAGACAGCGACATGTAGGAGATAGTCAAATGAGTTTTCATTTTTTGAAAACATGATGGGATGGGCGGGCAACTGAATATTTAGAGATAAGGGATGGAGCAAGACGATCCCACATTGTAACAATCCAACGGCTACTTGGACTTTACACCAGGAACCCACAATAATGATGGCTAGAGTAGCAAGCAGCACTTAACAAAAAGCTGATAATAGGTTTGTTTGGTCCTCTCCCATTTCAAACACATCCCACTGCTTATAATTCAACTCTTGAAATCCCAATGCTCAGTTCCAAAAATCAATCATTCTCTCCAATCAAAATCATCTCTACAATGTCCCAACCATTCATTATAAAACGACACACACAAAACTCTATACAAATTACAATGACCCATTACCAACTTGAACAATTTGTTGCACAAACGCCTCCCACTCTTCCATCTTTACATTCTACTCTAATTTCACTCACTCTATTTCTAAGTTTTCGTTCTATAAACTAAATATTTTTAGCAATGTCAGTTTTAGTGTTATTATTTGACTTTTTATCATTTCTAATTATATTGAAGTTAGAAGAGTAAATCAATATATATTCCTTATCGCGTAAAATGAGTAAAGTAAATTTGGTGAACATAAATAGGATGATGTTGAAATAAATATGTAGGAAGTTAACTTTAGTTGATGAAAATTTTGAATAAAATATAATTTTTCAAATAAATAAAGCTCAATCATTTCCATGGACAACAAACAGCAGAATCTTATCTGTCACTGAATCATCCTCTATATTGCCAACCACACCTCAACCAACCACAACCAAAAGCCTGTTTTTTGTTGTGTTTACAGATGGGTAGTAGAGCAGCATCAGCTGTAGCTCTGTCCCTCCTGCTGCTCAGTGCAGCTGCAACTGCAACAACTCCCTCATTGGCTGATTATCTGCAGCAACAGGCGGCCGACAGAGTGGTGGCGCTTCCTGGACAACCACCAGTGAAGTTCAACCACTATGCTGGCTATGTTACTGTCAATGAAAGCCATGGGAGAGCACTGTTTTATTGGTTCTTTGAAGCCACTCATAACCCTCAGAACAAGCCAATTCTTCTCTGGCTCAATGGAGGTGGTGCTCTTTACCAATCTTTGTTTTCCACTTCTGTCAGCAATTTTTTTTTTCTTAGTTGATGGAAGCCATTTTTGATTGTCTGGTTCAGGGCCGGGGTGTTCGTCAGTTGGGTTTGGAGCTGCTGAAGAGTTGGGGCCATTTCTGTCCAAGGCCGGGAAGCCTGAGCTGAGGCTTAATCCTTACTCATGGAACAAAGGTACATCAATACTGAAAACTGTAATTTTGCTAGTTGAATATTATTTCCAAAGAAGTGAAAATAAGCGTCTTGGGTGTTAATCTTCTAATATGTTTCTCTTAATGGTTGCTGTTCAGCTGCAAACTTGTTGTTCATCGAGTCTCCGGTTGGGGTTGGATTTTCATATACAAACACTAGCAATGACATCAAGGAACTTGGGGACAGTGTCACTGGTAAATTTCCAGTGTGAAACTAATTTTTTGTGGAAATTTTGAATTTTTTTGGGGAACTGATATGAGTTTTTATCGCGCGAATGATCAGCTCAGGACTCTTATAAATTCCTTGTCAACTGGTTTAAGAGGTTCCCACAGTTTACATCCCATGATTTTTACATTGCTGGAGAAAGCTATGCAGGTAAAACTTTACAAAAGTCTTACTCGATTAATCAGATTGAGTGCTGAAAATCTCATTTTTTTTTTTCATTTCCAGGACATTACGTTCCCCAGCTTGCTGACGTAATAGTAGACAGTAACAAGAATGTCTCAGGAGATTCATACATTAGCTTTAAGGGAATCATGGTAAGCATTGCGTCGCATTTCAGCAAGCAAAAACAGTTCCTTTTCGTCGCTTAAGTCCTGCAGCTAATGGTTGAGCTTTTTCTAGATTGGTAACGCATTACTGGATGATGAAGCGGACCAGAAAGGGATGATAGACTACGCGTGGGATCACGCAGTCATATCAGATGGCCTTTACCACGACATAAAAACCACCTGCAACTTTAGTGAAGAATATTCGTCAAATGAATGCTCTCATGCTTTGAACCAGTACTTTGCAGTGTACAACATTATAGACATGTACAGCTTATATGCTCCAGTTTGTGTCAGTGAGGATTCAAGTCAATACTCAAGACAGCTCCCTACGATTCAGGGCGCATCCCCGAGATTATTTTCCAAACATGTTAGCTTGAGACTTAAATATCCAACCTGCTGCTTTCCCATTTTATGCTCCATGAATTAAAGTTGATATGGGGGAATTTGCAGGAAGGATGGAACAGGAGACCTGCTGGATATGATCCTTGCATTTCGGGAAATACTGCAGTTTACTTGAACAGGCCTGATGTTCAGAAGGCACTTCATGCTAATGTTACAAATATCCCTTATCCGTGGAGGCACTGCAGGTAGAAGCTTGTATACCTTTTCTTTTTTCAATGATGCTTTGGTTAAGACCTCACTCGCTGCGTCATTTCCCCAAGTGCAAAGATGGCCTGTATATGTTTTTTGCTTGACTAATACCGAATGATGAATCAACTTCTGGTAGCTTTGTGACGTCTAAATGTGGGAACTTTTTTTTTAATGCTTGTAGCACGAAGGTAACATTCTGGGGTGATGCACCACCATCTATGCATCCGGTCATCAAGAAGCTGATTGCTGGAGGTCTGCGCGTTTGGGTTTACAGGTAAGAAATATTTACCTGATATTTTCCCAAAAAAAAAACAAATCCATTCATTTTTGAAAGTAAGAAAACAATGAAAAATGGACCTGATGGCAGCGGGGATACTGACGGAAGAATTCCAGTAACAGCAACTAGATACTCTCTAAGAAAGCTGGGGTTGAAGACTAAACAAGCTTGGACTCCATGGTACAGCAACAAACAGGTAAAAAGTTCTCCATTCAGATTGTTTTGGTGGCTGATGAAATCAAAATTTGAAGGTTTTTGTTGGTAGGTTGGGGGATGGAGCATCGAGTACGAGGGTTTGATGTTTGTAACAGTGAGAGGAGCAGGGCATCAAGTCCCTACATTTGCTCCAAAGCGAGCATTGGAACTATTGGAGCATTTTCTGGCAGATAAGAAACTACCTCAGGAGGCCTTTTAGTTTAACTACCTTCTTCCACTGTCCATAAGAAAATCCTGGGAAAGTAAAAGCAGGGTAAGACTAATGACTTGCCAGAGAATTTGGGCTTCACGTTACTATAATAGGCAAAGTGTATTATAGTTATAGCCCAATTTGACATAATCAAGGGAATTTTAGCTTCTGCAGGCAGGTTACAGATGGATATGAATAAATGATTATTTGCCAAATGACATCAACTCTATTTCTTCTTCTTCTTTTTGGTTTCTGTTCACAGTCAGGATAGGTAAGGAGTAAAGAATAACTTTGGTATTAGTTGTTGAAATCCAGGAAAGCAAGAGCCGCCCCCTGCTGCTGGAGTGACGGAGCCAGTTTTGATCCTGGTACTTCTGAATGAAAACAAACCTCTTACCTGCAAGGTTAAGAAGAATGCCCAGAAATTTCTATGTTTGGATCCAACAGCCAGAAAACTCTTTAAAAAATTCAAACAAGTCAACTGCCCAAGAAGGAATACATCTACAACAAATACCAACTGTGCCGGGTTCTGGTTGCAGATAGCAAGGATTTGTTGGTTTATTTGGTTTTTAGTTCTTGCTCAAACTGGGTAAGCTTTTCACGCAGAGGCTTCAAGAATGATTTCAAATCTTGGTTGATACGCACTTTATCTTGATTTGGAAGATCAGCTCCATCAGTCAGCTTGACGTCAACCTGCAATGCAACAAGAGGGACAAGTGACTGACTATCAAAAAAGAGCAAATAAGAGAGAGGCACATATTGCCGCCAGCCACAAATAATTAACTATGACATGATTCGAAGAGCAAATAAGAATCTGATTACTTTGACTGCAAATAACAGCAGCATGTCACTTTTACTATCATAAGAAATCACCATGCAAGGCATATAGGCATTTGGCGACAATACTAATAAGAAAATTAAGGAGAATACTGTGGCATGTAAATCCTGAAAAATAATGCAAGTACACATTTTATCTCCACCTTACGTTTTAATTTTACTTCCAATCCAACTCCCCATAATTTCAAATCCCACCCACTACTACACCACAAGCCAACCTTTCATTAGCTGAAGACTAATTTTTAAAACCCTAGCAAGCTTAGTCAATCTGTGTCAGATGGGACAGGACAAATCAGTAGAAGCAAAAAAGTTAAGGTGGCTAGGAAATGGGGATCTATCAGAACTGTCGCAAATCCTAACCTAACTCATGTCACTGGTATCACTTTTAGTATTAAATTAGGTTTATCCTAGACTTTCATAGAATAAAAATACAAGTTTGTCAATTTAAGCATGCGTGTTACTGTTAAATTCTCCTACTTACATTGAATCCTTAGAGTAGCTGCTGGAAGTAGTTTTCCTGAACTAACCCTGTGAGTAATCGTAAATGTTATCATGAACCACCAAGATCGTAAAGAGAAGTTACCCACCCTCAATCAACCATTACAGATGGTGTTCTTTCCCTTTTATTTGTATTCATGTCCAACTCAATATTATTTATAATAGCAAAATAAAGCAGTATGGAGTATATCTACCCAGCAAACATTGATGAGCAAAATAAAAATTACTACAAGACATCTGACACATATTCCCATCAAAACACTGCGCTGAGGGTAGTTGACATGTTATATATATACAAAAGACAACGTCTTTGTTAGAAAGATACATTGCTTCATCTGTTAAGGGAAAAACAATACCTGTAAATCATCCAGCTCACCAAATGAAAACTCTGCTACATCAATATGACCTTTTAGTGTCTTTTGCTCATCTTTGACAGTCCACTCCCCTAATTTCAGTTAAACAATCAAAGTACTATTCAAGCACGTTATTAAAAAACAAGGAACAAATGTATAACTCATTACCCACTAACCTTTAACTTTCAATGACAACTCATATGTATAGCCAACTAGTTTCTTGTTCCTGACAGTCACCAAATAAGCCTGTTTATGGTAACATAAAACAGCACCAAAGTGGTCTTTCAGAAACTCATTTCATATTCACTCAACATGTTAACATGAATAATATATATAAGTGAATTAACAATGTCAGTTAGAGCTCAGAATTTAGTAGCAATGGAATAATATAAGTGAATTTACTAACTGAGCATCCCAGTCAAGTGCCACATATGAATAAGGGGAATCCAATATCTTCAATTAGCGAATCGCGATAAAAATCAGTTACGTAATACTAATTTGTTACTTGACAATACTGATATAGAAATTTGGGTAAATGACTCACATCTCCCACACATCTTGACACTTCTGAGATTTCTGCTCTACCACCAGAAAACTCCATGTTGCCCACAGATATAAGCAATTCCTACAATGCTAAATTTGCATTAGGCACGAATGAAGAATTCAAATAACTATTATTCATCGCCTGAGATAAAATTCTCTTGTATATTTATGCATATACATCTCAGCAATAATAATAGAAATCCAGACTACTGACCTTAAGCCTATCATTAGCCCAAGTGTTGAGGTTTTTCTCTTCCCAGGTTCCAGCCTATGTACAACAAAAGAATTGAATTTCTCGCCAAGTCCATATGATTCAAATGACAATATATGCATGAAGATGTTCAAAACAAAGTAATGTCAATCTGGTAAGTACAGCATTCTATCACATAATAACAGCAACTAACTTTCTGTTACTTTATCTAAAGATTTCTCAGATGAACTAGCATAGCGCCAGAACCACTTAACAGAATCAAAGAGCTATGAGCAAAACTAATCATCAGATATTTTCCAATTAAAAAGATAAGGAGCAGGAAAAATAATCAACATCGCTTGGTGCCTAAACTTTGCACTTAGGTTTGACAATTCACTAAATGAGAGCCGAATACCAAAAACAATACGTCTAAAATATTTGGGAATAAGAAATTAACATTTACTGCATTAATGTGTATATCATTTAATACTTCATAACCATTTGATACATTCCTTCAACAGTCAGCCCAATTTGTAACAAAGAAAGAAGCATTTTGATTTCCAATTTGACTTTACGTAATCATTTTTCTAACTCAGCAGATTCATGCGGGGCAGGTCATGGAATACGAACAAACACAACGTCTTCTATAATTTATAGCTACAAACACTAATGGAGTAACAGCAACTAGCACCTCAACTTAAACCACTTCACAACAACCAGATCAAAATACACAGATCAGGAAGAAAAACAAGTAAGAAGAGAGAAATCGAAAACAATGCCTTGTTCCATGTAGAACCGAGGTGATTCCCAGTCTGCGAAACAGACTGATCTTTCTCCTGATCAGTGAGTTTCCGAGGAGCGGGAAGTGGAGCAGCATCTTGCTGTGTCTCTCTGACCCAGTATCTATAAGAGTTACCCGACTTTCCTTGTTCCTTTTCAGAAGAAAAGCCATTAGGTGGCTGCGCCATCCCTTCCTCCATCTCCCTCACAAACCTAGAGATCCAATCTATTCTACTTCACCAATCAGCCAGAAATACCTCCTCCAAAACCAAGCATATATGAATCAATTCAACACACGATGAAATCTAACGAAAACCTCACCCTAAAAGAGATTTAAAATGCAGCTTACCCTGCTTCGGAGCCTGCAATTGGAAGAGAGAGAGAGAGATCTAAGAGGGTTCAGAGCGAGGAAGATGGAATGGGAAACGGAGGATGATTTAGGGTTTGCAAGCTCAAGATGGATGCAGAGAAGTCTAATTGATAGAAAAATGAGGAGAGCGAGAAGGCGACAGGTTTATATAGAGGAGGAGGCGACCAGAGAATGGGGAAACAAGAACTTTCGCGAACATTAGGGAATTCCATTTCTTTTCTTTTTACAAAAAAAATAAATAGGAAAATATGTTTTTGTTATTGAAAATTTAACAAAAATATTTTACGTTTCTAATAAAATTTGAAGAAAGAAGGTTGGAATTGTCTTTGAAAACAATAAAATTATATTGCTTTAGCCAACCCTTGTGGAGGTTTCTGTATAATAAAAAAGGTGAAGTTAGCAAATACGAGTCAAAAGACAAACCGAGCAAGTAAAATGAGAAGTGAAATTAAGTTCCACCTGAATGGATACTAAATTTAGAGGGGCAGAACAAATGACAATCTCCTGTAACCTAGAGAGTCAGCCTCTCTGGCTGAGCAACTTCATGAATTCAGTTAGGGAACTAAGTCTGCAGTGTAGAGTTGGGAATAGTAAGTAAGCATTGGAGTCTTCAGAGTTACATACTACCGCTAGAACCCACTGCTAGGGGATATTTATACACAGAATGGAGCTGCTGAGATGCAATGCTCATTGGCCCTGATCATCCTGCTTTTGTGTGTTTTCCTTGAAGCTCTTAGTCAGCCATATGGCAGTTTCTCTAGGAGAAACTTTGCCTGGTCCAAAAGGTTTCAGCAGCACTCCAAGCTCTTCATATTTTGCTTGTTGCAGCAGTCTTGCGCTGAATTCAAGCACCCCTTCCAGAGCCTCTGCTCGTTGCTGGAATGATGCTGTATCAAACTGGCGCCGTTGAGAATCTGATGATGTCCTGCTTCCTCCTGTGCCAGCTGTTGCATTCTGATTTGAGCCTTCGCTACCATTTTCTCCAATATTTTCCTGCCAGTCGATGAAGCTTGGACTAACAATTTTCTTTTTGTTCTGGACAACACACCTGTCTTTCATGATGGAGCGGTTTCCTTGGGGAGAGGTTGAGGAGCCTTGTGCTGATGGAGAAGCTTTAAGGGTAGAATAGAAAGAGCCGTCGCAGGACGCCAATGGAAATTCAACCATCCGATCAAATCGAGGAGCATTGACCGAAACATCTGGGGAATTCAAGCCATGAAGATTCCTTAAATTATTCCTTGAAGAAGACTCGATCACAGACGATCTTGCTGGTAAAGACGACCTTCTATGCAAAGGGGCCGATTTGTTGGCAGCGGGAGTCTGTGAACCATGATCCTGCAAATATACAAAAATAAAAATTGCATTTCAAAAATTCAAAGATTACAAAATATCAATAACAGGTTCTTTTTATTCTTTTAACGCGCGGGTTGGTGAATGAGATAAAATAATGGAATGACCTTATCCAGTGTTCATAATCGGAACAGATACCACTCAGACTCTTACACTGAGGATTTTGGATATTCTGACCTTTACTGTATTTAAAATCAAATAAGGGGAAATGAAAGTTAATTTGAAACTATTTTACCTGTCCATAGTTCTTTGTTGGATCACTCATTCGTCTCGGACGCGCACATGTATTTGGTGCGGACAGTTGACGTGTCCTTGCAGATTTAGCAATTCCTGAAACAACAGGCTTAACAATTGCTGTCTTGTCATGAGTGCTCCCAAAAGAAAACTCTGATAATCTGTGGTTCCTGTCAGTGGAACACACTGAATCTTGCTCAGCACCAGATATACTGGGATTCAAAGTCCTGTCATTGCCGCATGACCGCTGTTTCACCTTATATGGAGAAGCATAATTATTTCTAAGCCCCTGATATCTAGTAGTGGCAGTATGGTTGGATCCATGCAAGTTAGCTGGTAGAGTATTTCGTCTAGGGTTATTGACTTTCATGTGAATCTTATGGACATAGGGCTGAAGATGAGGGTTCCTAAGAAGCTCAGCGGCCTGCCAGTAGTATTCAAATGTCACTATGGCGTATATATGAATTTAATAAAGCAGCGATGTAGAATGTATACATATATATAACTGGTAAGAATCAAAGAAGCACACATACGCTAGGCCTTAGTTCTGGGTTTCTTCGCAGCATGCTTTTGACAATGCTTCGACTGAACAAATGACAGTAGTAGACATCATTAACAGTTATGAAACAGTCAAATAAAAGTAATACCAATGCGTGGCCACCCAACATTTCCCTAGAAATAATTCGTAGAGCACTTTATATATGAAAATTAAGATAAAATTTGAATGACTTACAATGCACCAGTGTATTTGGTCGGTAATGGAGCCACAATAGACTTGACTATCTTGTTGATCAACGCTTGCATATCCTGGAAAGACCAAAATAATAGACAAACAAATCATTAACATTATAACCTCAAAGGTAGAGTCCTAATAGTAGATGCTGGAGGTAACTCGCAAGCTACACGATGCTTTTTGTGAATTCTGCAAGATATTAATCTGATAGTATGTGATTCATTCTTGCGTGAATTACTGTTCTGAATGGATAAGCCTGAGAGCCGTGTTCTTAACAGTGGGCCAATGCAGAACCCACTGACTTTATGGCTGGGCAAATAAGCCAAGCAAAGACGATTCATACCAAAGTAATAAAAAAAACAAAATGCCCAAAACAAGGAATAATGATTTCCAATAAGCAAACTTCACTTAGTAAGCAATAAGGTGCAGGACAACCTACTGATGAATCATTATGGCCAAATTCTTGATAAAAGCTTGAGCATACAACCTACCTAACATTATCGAGAAACTGTAAATCAGCAAGTTTGGACACTTACAAAAGCTTTGAATGCAGGTTTATGACAAGCCATTTCGTATATACAGCAACCTGGGTAATTGCACATAGCATTGTTGAGAGATAATCAGCTACAGAAGAAATATGCAACTTAAGGACACTTAGATAAGTGTTTGTAAGCAACATATTCTACTCAGAGATAGGAAAATAATAAATTACCTAATGACCATATATCAGACTTAGATCCATATGGTATATCCGCAAGAAGCTCAGGGCACATATAACTAGGTGTTCCAACAACCTGGCAAGACTCATAGTCAGCTGTAGGATCAAGAAACCACAAAACCTTAAAGGCATGTCATCATTCATCAACCATAATACTCACAGAAGAGGCAAGATCATCGGAACTTAACATTTTTGCCAGCCCAAAATCACCTTCACAAAAAATTTTAAATTAGCTTTAGTGACACTTCAATAATCTCTATGGAACTTGGATCTTAGATATTACTTACCAAGTCGAATATCTTGATCTTTGGTCAAGAATATATTTGAGCACTGTAAGGACCAGACAAATAGGTATATGATTTGCGAAGTAACAAATGAAAGCAGCTCTGTTAACATAATAAGTGGAGAGAAGTGCAAATGAGACCTTCACATCACGATGTAGGATGTGGTTACTGTGCAAATAATCGAGAGCCATGAGGAGTTGTATAAGCCATTTACAGAGCTTCTGAAATGGTTATTAAGGTGGAACATGTTAAATATGCATCGGAAAATAATGGAGAAACGAGCAATGAAAGAAAAAAAATGCAACAAAAGGGGACAAAGCTAAAACCTCCTCGGAAAAAAGAAAACCATTTGCCTTCTTTATTGTTTCTGCCCTGCATTACAGAAACACAATAGTCTTACATTTCTTTGATGATTGATATGGTAAATTCTCTCTCCTTCAAATGCACGAAATGGAAACTTACATGTCTCCTCCTTCACAATATCCAATGATGATGCACACATAGCAACCCTGAAGAATAACAAAGTCATATTGTGCCACTCATACAGTTTGCCAATCCAAAGTAACATTGAGTTATATCATACGCAATTCAAGATTGATGCCATATAACTACAGTCTAACTGGCAGGATAACATAAGTCTCAAGCTAAACGAATGTAGATATTATTTATGTTCTACGACTTCTTCAAATGTTTTTCAGTTTAAGATAAGCATTAAATAAAAATGCTGGAATAACATAATATAAGGGTATATTTTATAACTGCATCCCATTAAAATGAAAGAAAGAAAAATATCCCCCATGTCAGGTCACAGTACAGCAATTGAAAACAAGAGAGTTTTCTTGAATGTATGTCATGCTAAGCAGGCATAACTGAAATAACTATACAAGAAAATGCCAAAATGAGAAGAATGATGAAGATTATAAACTATCCAAGAGAGCCCCATTATTTTTTATTATCTAAGCTTTTAAGATGCTCCAACCAAATGCAAATCAAGTACATCAGGCAACAAAGATCAGAAACACTAACCTTCTCTACCCATGAATCTTTGTACTCCACAATAAACGGATTTTGCATCTGAGATATGAGCTCCATCTGTACAAACCAAAAAACATTAGCTTTCTCAACATAGTATCCAACAAACAATGAAAGGATTAAGGGCATTCACCACCAACAGAAACTGTTTATGACGACAACCTTATAAAAGCAACAGGTCGTACAAGTAAACATTCAGCTAATGAACTTGTGGGAAGAGCTATAGTAATTGTCATGCTTTGAAACTTTATAGTGTGACACAGTACTACACGTCACATGTATTATTAATCTTTATTTGTCCATGGTGATTACCAAACATTAGAGTTATTCAATGAACATTCGACGAACTTTGGTGTGCAGATCAACATTAAAGAAGCCATCAGAAACACATTTACGACAAACATGCTATGACAGACATAGAAATCCAAATCAATAACCTCTTGGTGTGCAGATCTTCGGGACCTATCAGTCTGGCGGGCTAGACGAATTTTTTTCAAGACATACCTTAAAATAGGGAAACAAAAGTAAGATGTCAGCTCAAGTTGAGAACAAACAGTTGGTGGTCATTACTTCAAACATGAGACAGCATTGAAAATAATTTTTAATTAGATGAGGTCGTGTATATGTTATTGCACAAGTGTCATCACGAAGTCAATTATTAAGTCACGCAATGAGTAACAAATAGAACGGAGGTGCAATATTACTTTTTCTTCTCATGTTTATGCCTCACAAGGAGAGCAGAGCCAAAAGCTCCTTTGCCAATCTGTTCCAGTACTTCGTACTGCTCCATGTATGACTAGTATGGTTAACTTCTTGAACACAGTGTCAAACTTCAATCCTGGACAATTTATAAGCACAATTAGTCTAAGCCACTCACATTTAGTTTTTGCTTGTTGGCAATAGCATTACAAGGTCGGTAAAATACATGGGGATGTAAACATTCACAAGATGTAAAAACGGAAAACAGATGTCATATTGTACATATCATCTAGGATCATAGACAATTAGGCCCGCATTGGCACAATAGATAATGAATTTAGCATGTGAAGTTACAAAAAGCACAAAAATCCAAGGGGTTGAAACAGAGGTCGCGGAAACCGTGACTGACCAAATGAAGGTATATATTGTGCCTGGATTTTCTCTGCTAGTTCCCACTGTATCAAGTTAGAAAACTGTTCTGCATAGATTGCCCCTCACCGCAATTTTTACAAGCAGGAAAGTAGTGCAGTTGAAATGCAAGACATACAGCAGTCAAACAAACCAAATAGCACTATTAAGATGTAGATAGGTAAATAAAGTGTGCCTTCTGCACCAGCATACGTGGTTCTATGTATGCACACTTCAGCAAGTGCATTGAAATAAACATACAGTGCAACCATCCTTAGGGTCTTGATAACGTACAAGGGGGCAGTTTTATAAGAAACAACAGACACAAGATCTAAGGAGGGCAAAACAAACATCAACCTGTTCCTTGTATCTGTGAATCACATACTCATTTTAATGCATCCATGTACTAGCGAAACTTTAAATTGCTTATATGTTGGACATCACTTCAATAGCATCAGTGAGAATGAGTTCAGCTTGTATCGGATGAGCTAATAATGAAGCATATTAGTTTAGGTTGTGTAATGTATGTTTGTTCGAGATTAGCTTGGCATAAATACAAAATATCATCTAGTTGCCCTGAAAACAGCAAGACAGTTAAAGTGAAAACAAATATTGAAAATTGAATCATTCAAACAGCATCATATACTTTTAGTCTGCTTATAGGGTTTATCAAATATTCTGGATCTCTCAAAATATAGGTCACATAGTGCTTAGACAAACAATGACCTCATCAAATAACATCCAATAAAGGCTGAATCCACTTTTTCAAAAAGGGACCACGACAAACTACATTTAGCAAATGTGAAGGGCAACTGAGTCTATACAAGAAGCCACTACGATATACTGTTTATATACTTAGTTGTTAATGCAAAGAAATAAATAGAACAAAATGAACTAAGTCAAACTTGAAAAAATCCAAAAACCATGAAAATGTAAAAGAGATGTAAAGATTCAAGAGAAACAAAAAATCCAACAATAATTAAGCATATTATAAATGCTGTAGGTTTCAAATCCAGATCAACATCAAAACCATCAGCACTTCAATCACTACGACTTCTGGTCTCCACACTCCAAAAAATCCAAACATCAAACTCCAGTCAGCAACACTTCTACTTCATCTACTAACTTAACTTTCAACACTCTCCATCACCAACAACGACTCCCGATCTCCTTCCTCAACAAATCCAAATCTCAAAACCTCACACCTCAGTCAACTCCCAGTCTCCCTCACTCACTCCCATCCACAAACCCCGATCTCCTCCCTCGGCGCCATCCCTCCCTCCTGCCACCAAACTCCCATCTCCTCCTCCGCATTGCCGATCCAAGCCAGAAAATCACATCTCAGCATCCGAAACGAGAGAGCAAGAGAAAGCAAGCAAGCCGTACCTGAATCGAAACCGAAATCGGAGCATCAGCAGCGGAGCGGAGATGTGCAGCGCGGCATTCGAGGCGGAGAGTCAGATGGCGTAGGCGGTGCAGAGGAGAGGCAGTGGATGATGATGCATCTGCTGCTGCTGCTGCTGGTAATGCTCTTCTGCCATTCTTGTTTGTTGGTTTATCTTTGTACGTATGCAGCAGAAGAGAGAGAAAGAGAAGAAGAGACTGAAGACTGAGATCAAAGTATTAATAAATAAGTGATTTATAACAAATTATTATTTATTTAATTATTAATAATTGGATTGTAGTGCCACTTTTTTAAATAATTGTAAAAGTAAATGAAAATAGAAAAATGAAAAGGATGAATGCGACGTTTTAGTTTAAGCAAGAGCAGATCTTGTTAGCTTTCTCACAGTGGACTCACTTCACTTTAACTACATTTTCAATATCTCCTTTTGTATTTATTCTAACATTAAGAGTCACCCAACCACGTCTAACCAACTTTAATTAACATATTCATCGAAAGGACGCAGAATAATTTCGATTTAACAGAGTATATTATTCAAATCATATATTCATTAATATAACTCAATATGAAAACGAACTAACTGAATCATTTCGATTTCGACATAAACTAATTATAATTATTTCTTATTTATGATACGATCCGCCAAAATTGCATCATACAAAAACTGCATCAACATCTTGAGTTGTAGTGCGCTTTTTAGGGCCTAGGATGTTAATGCACTTTATGTATAGGATTGTTGGTGAGGAGGTCACAGTTTTCATGAAACATGGCTTATCTCTCCTTTTTCTTTCTTGTAAAAAGTATCCACTTTAACAAGATGGATCAGAAGCTCCAATGTGGAAATTGAATAATCGGATCGATTCATTGCTGATATTCAAAATCCGTGACGCGAATTCAATGGAATTGCACGAGAAGAGTGACTGAATTCGGTCGCAACAATTTAAAGGACTGAACCAACACGAGTCACGAGCCTCCCCTTCCGGATGATATGATAGATTTTAATAATACCAGAACTATGAGGTACTATATGGGAAGATTAGCTTTGAGTTGTTATAAGTCATTATGCTTCATTGCACATAACAGATTATGATATATTGGTAGCAAAATAGATAGTAAATTATATTATTAAATATATGCAGGCACAATTCTCAGCTGATGTGGGAGAGGACATGTGTGAATTCATAATGCACCGCATATTGTGATTTGTCTCGCATTTGCGGGGGAAAGATGTTCGTGAGTGCTTAACGAGTAAGCACACAAACTATAATGTTGTCAACATATCATGATTATTTAAATAGACCCAGATTTCCAATGATTCAGAGATGATGTCGACAAGAGACAGTTGAGAGAGACTAGAATTACTAGAACTGGGAAGTGAAAAAATTAAATCGAAAATTAATTACCATAACCAAACATGATCAGACCCTAAGCAATTTACAAGCAACAAAAATTATAGATCTTTACTACAACTAGTCATGAGCTCAACTAGTACGGAAAAAAATGGCTAATGCGATAATCGATTTGTTTTAAAATAAACTGCTTGCGGTGAAAAAAAATGGGAAAGTGTAGTTTCAGAGCACAACTTTTTTTGTAAATAACCCTCGACATGGATCTTATAAAAAGAAAACAGGACAAGAACAATTTCGGTGGACACATTTTTGTAATACGTGTCTGATAAATTAGGAAATATCGTTGGGCCCGCAGATTCCTTATTCAGATTTTATGGCCCACATTTGGATTATTGATTGGGCCTGTGTTCATATTTATCCGTAACAAAAACCCACTTGTCCCAAAACTTCACCAAATTGGCAAATAATAATAATAATAATTTGTCCTCAGAAAAAACCTAATGCCACTTGGTTTCTCTGCGTAATAAGAATAATAATAGTATAAATTGACACGTGTCAGGTATCCATTGGGTGGTATAACAATCCCATTTTGTCCGCACGCATCATCCTCTTTCAATTCAAAAATATTTAAATAAAATAAATAAGCGAGAAGCCGGGAGACGAGGAAGGAGGAGAAGCTGGCGACGGTTCGTGCGCCGTAAGGAGAAGAGAGAGAAAATGGATAGGGTTTTTTCGGTGGAGGGGATCGCTGATCAGTTCTGGACGTCTCCGCCACCATACCAACTCGACTGCAACAACAGCAACCATGTCAGCAACAGCGCTTCTGCGTCGGCTAAGATGAATCGAAGCTCATCGGAATGGGCTCTTCAGCAGTTCATTCGGGAGAATACCGTTTCTGATCATTCACATGCTGGAAAGGTGGAGGACGACGAGGTTGTGGAAATCAGAGATCATCGTGCTGGGCCGGCCAGTGTGGTCGTTGATTCGGATGAGTATCAGGCCTTTTTGAAGTCCCGGCTCGACTTGGCCTGCGCTGCTGTCGCCATGAGTAGAGTGAGTCCTTCTTAGGTTTTTTTTTCTATGTGGATTTGGAATGTTATAGACGATGGTTTATGAGATTTGAGGTATGTTTCCTTTTACGTGACTTTCTGGGATACATAGAGGAACTGCTTACTGTTGATGTACTGAATTTTCATCTACTGTGTATGATTTTGCTGGTGCATGTTGGATGGTGTAACGTTTTGACTCGGATGAAGTCACAGGATTTTGACTTGGGATTCTAGACTGTTGTATTTTCCTGATTCACTTGTGTTCCAGTCATTGAGTTTTAGTTAATCTGTAGCTGATAACCTGTAGAAATTGCTCGAGAAGGCCAGTAAGAATTAGAAATAATTAGTGGAGCATTGCGATTGTGTATGGTGTTTAGTCAATTTAGTGCATCTTCCCGGGCATGGCTTTGCATTTGTTTGTAAAGGAAATTTAGTTAGTTTCTTACAGTTTTTGTTGTCACCGTACTGTATGTTCAAATCTATCATGAACTAGGACAAAATAGCTTTGACTTTCAGTTTTTTACAATTTATGGCTCCTGAAGCTGAACTTTGGCTTCAGAATTATGTATGGGTGTCGGTTTTTGTGTGCAGGATGCATTTTCAAATGTGACTTTATGTTTTATACTTTAACAGACATCATTCGGTAAGCCTCAGGATTCTTCCACTTCAACTGATTGTGGGTCAAAGGTTTCTGATTCCTCACAAGTGAAGTCTCGAGTAAATAAAAAAGGTTTGTTATATACTGAAAATCTTCTGTTACTCATAGTTTCTGTGCTTTAATCAAAAGTTATATGCATGTGACTGTTAACTGTGTAATGCAGTTTATATATAAAAAAGAATCGAGTATAAAAACAAATATTTGTTTCTTTGATGGATAACTGTGATTTCAAGAAACTTCCAAGTATTCATGGGGAAACCACTTCATCTACATTTAAATCAAAATGTTGATCAAAGTCAATGACATGGTCTTGTGCTGGATTTTCTTGTATACACTGCATTGGAAAAACAAACACATTTTAGAAATTATTTTTTTTAGCTCAGAAAGTTGTTTGTTAAATGGACACATAGATAAGTTAGTACAATGGAAAATAAAGTGACTTTTCTGTGGAACCAGGACCTTATTTAGTTTATTGCTACCAAATTATACTTGTTGTTTAATGATCAATGTGTCACCTAAACAAGATCTCTTATACTTAAGCCGCATTATGCAAATGTGAATCTTGGAGTCTTACGGGAATAATTTGCGAGGAAATATGGTTGGCTTTTTCATATATTTCTTTGCAAATGAAGAGTGAAGCATTCAACCCAACTTTATCAATCATTTAATCAATAAAACCCAAATCTGTGACAAAACCACAGAGTTGGATTGGCCATTGTGATTTACAACCTACAACCAAGATTCTAGGTCACCTGATTTCAATTTAAAATGTTCTGAAGTCGTGACCAAAATATTTATTGAGCAACCAGACTCAGCAAACCCCACTGCCTGTCTGATGTTCTCCGACAATATATGACACATATGTTGGCATACCAAAAACAAAATGTTACTTAGCAAACAACTTCCACTATGAAAATGTTATGTGGGATTTTCCTTTAGTTCGGAATCCTGCATTCTATACTACCCTTTAGTCTTAATGAGAAAATTGCAGTGGTCATTCACGTAAAAAATGTGCCACTTTCAGGGTTAAGGAATGTCAAAGTTGAATTTTTATGGTCTTGTGGTTTGACTTTATCTTCATTGCTTGACCTAGTTTTGTCTCCCTGATATGTAGTCATCACTTGTAATCTGTTTCCGTTCCTTCCACACTCATTATATTCATGTACCATAAGTGCACTAAGATTTCTACCTCATGATTCCACATTTTAGTCCGAACCCTTGTTTACATTCTGTAGGCTGCACCCGTTTTTCGAACTCCATTTTAACAGCTGCAACTCCTAAAATGAGGGTAATGTTACATGGAGGCTTGAACTAATGTGGCTTTGTATGTTGCATGTTTCATGGATAGTTAAACGTCACCCCACTTTATTTGTAAATCAGTCATATCTTGTTTGATCTAAAATGCCATGTTGGCCTGCGTAGGACCTGGCTCTAATTCATCCAAACAAAAATATAAGGAAGGGCCAACTGGGAATCCTTCTCTACCAGCTAAGTGCAGTAAACCTATGGTTCAGGTGAAATCAAGTACCAGCAATTCATCGAGAGAACAGTCAGATGATTATGAACTCGAAGGAGGTACAGAAATAACAGAGAATATGGACCATACCGATGATAAGCGCGTGCGAAGGTGATGAAAGCTTCACTTTTTTTTCGTAGTTTTGGAAGTTTGAAGATTCCATTATTATTTACTCGGTCATTTTATTTTCCAACCGTGATGACTAGATATCGAAGTATGTATTCTCCATGAAACAACTTCACAGTCCCTACGTGGATACTTCCATATCTAGTCAATACATGCTACTATATGCGTCTATACACGGTGTAGTTTTGCTATGTAATTATGTTACATTGGATTTAAATTTCAGGTTTATCATAAATCAAAACTCATTTCTGCTTTACCACTCATTGTGTTTGCCAGAATGATGTCAAATAGAGAGTCAGCTAGACGTTCAAGAAGCAGAAAGCAAGCACATCTTACCGGTCTTGAGACACAGGTTCACTTATATTCGTAGTCTTTTTGGCGTCTTATCTTCAGAACACCGCTCTCAAGGATTGGTTTCTTGATATATACACAGGTTGCACAGCTAAAAGTCGAAAACTCTTCTTTATTGAACCGTCTTGCTCACATCAGTCAAAAATTCAATGAAGCTGTTGTAGACAATGGAGTCCTAAAAGCTGATGTTGAAACATTGAGGGCAAAGGTAAGCCTTCCATCATCATTATAACTGATGATCAGAGCTTCTGTGAAACATGTCATTTGATGTATGGTAAATCGTAAACCTATTGAGCCAAGACATCATTTTAACAACATCATACTGAAATGACATGATTAAACTGTCTTTTTTGTCCGTACAAGTGTGTAGAAGTGCTGACTTTGTTACTTATGATTCAGGACTGTTATGTATTTAGCTGTATTCTTTTTTTTGTTTCCAGCTCAAAATGGCAGAAATAACCGTTAAAAGAGAAACTGGGCAGAGTCCAATGCAATCCTATGACGGAAACACTTCGGACATTTCAGCAGATGCTGCTGTTCCCGTACAAGATGAACTTAGTCTTCAAATCCATCCGCAACGCACTTCAAATCCCTTGGCTGCTACAAACTCAAATGATCCTAGAGCTAGCAATTCCTTGTCAAACAACTCGTCGACTGAGAACCCCTACCAGTGCTCTTCATCTGCAGAGACGATCACTTCATCAGGAAATAAAAGAGAAAAGCTGCCCATGCGACGAGTTGCTAGCCTTGAACACCTGCAGAAGCGCATTCGAGGTACATAACAGCAGTGCAGTGGGGAGCAGTGGATACAGTAGAACAGCTCACTCAGTGCAAATGCTCTTGTTGAAATGTCTTGGTCATTAACAATGTGGATATGGGCAAGTACATTAGATCCTGGTACGTCTCCTGGTGAGATTCTCATACATAAATCCTGTGTTTCTTGTACAGTTAAGTCTAGCTGCTCCACTTGCACAGCCCATGCTTTTCCTGTTTAGAAACATGTATTCAGGTGTCCCTTTTGTGTCCAAAATTTAAGAATTACAAACCTCAAAATGAACGAATTCAAATTTCTTGTAATATGAGGTGTAGAACAAGTGAGATATAGATGCTTAAAGTATATATGAAGTTCAAAGAGTTGAATGTGCATTCATTTAATCGCATTTAAGCTACCCTAACAAGAAATTGATTAGGCATTGACATTGGTTTTGGTCATGGGTAACCCACCACTTCTTAAGGCATAAATCATCTTAAGTGGAAGGTTGTGAAAGCTTACACTTAAGTGTTCATTTTGATCATTCATTATGTGTGGAAGTGGTGGATATTATCTAGGATCGTTCCACCTCATTTGAACATGACCAAACAACAATAATCCTCTCTTAGAATTCTAGTAGCTGACAAGGTTTTCTCCCTATTTATTTCAGTTCATTTTTTGGTATAGTGATAGTTACTTACAGAGTTGTTGTATCATGTGAAACGATTGTCCGGTACTCTCATCATCTAACAAAGGTCAATAACACTTTAAGAATATCAATCTCAAACTCCTCCTTCTTGCTTGTTCCCTTTTTTGTTTTTATTATATTATTCAACTTTTATTGTGTTGGATAATATTTTAATAAATTTTTGGTCTTCATATTTCTCAACTTGTGCACATATTGCCTCATATAATTGCATCAAAAATCTAACATCCTGAACTTTATGTTGTGTAATTGTTTATTTGGCCAAGTAATCCACAATAGTCGGTTCATATTTGATTATAACTTAACCGAAGTAGTGAAATTAAACCCTTTTAAGGGTCTCGTTTGGTTTTCTTAGAAAATTTAAGGGTTGGAAAGAAAATTTGGAAGTTAATGATTTTTTGTGTTTAGTTTGTAAAAGAAAATGAAACAAAATTTTTTAAAAAACTTTTTCACATAAGCCATGGAAAAGTATTTTTTAACTTATTTTCATTTTATTTTTTCAATTAAATTTTCGGAGAACCAAACGAAATCTAAATAAATCAATGAGGAGAGAAAAAAATTCGTAATTATTTTGTCAAAAAATGTATTCTTTATACAAGTAAATAATTTAATTCTTATAACTCTGGGACAATTACAAATGAAGATCACAAAATACCAATACCTGTCACCTCTACCGCAAAAATTAAATGTAATTATTCCTTAATAAGAATCCGTCTGGCAGAGCCTTCTGCGTGACAAATGACAACTTCTGCCTCAAGATAGAGAAAGCTATTAGTGGCTCCATACCCTTGGCCTCAGTCCATATCGCCGCCACGGTTCTAATCGGTTGATCTCCACTCATAAACATCATAATGTTTCAATGATAAAAGGCACGAACATGAGCCCATTAGCTGAACAACCACCTTCGTATTTAGAGATCTTCTTCTCTTCTGGCCTCCTAGCTGCCTCCCCCGACTTCAGCCACGCCTCTCCCTCCATAAAGAGGGAGACAATGAACACATATACATAAAGATCTCGACCTTCATCTCACGTTGGCACCAAAACGTCCGCTGACTTCTCTCCCCCAGCGAGAAGACCAACCATCTCCAGCCTAAACCCCAAATTAGTCTCCCTTAAAAAAGTGAACAAGGCGCCTCTCACTGCATAATGCCTCGGAATCCTCCCCCCGGTCAATGAGAGTCGTGATCACCGGCCGCATCGGAAGTGTGAAACCCTCAACAGCCGCACAAGCAAGCGAAAAAGTGAACACACTGTGATCGGTACGGTACTTGAGGACCAAACGATACGTTGCCAGGTTCATACGAAGCCCAGAGAAAGGCATAGGTATCGTTGTGGTCCAAATAACGCTGCCCGACACAGAAATCGCATTCACCAAGGTCTTCACTTGGGCCACTCTCGGCCTCTTGATCTCTTCCTTGATGACTTCTGCGGCCAATCCGGTAAGCTACAAATGTGGTTTAGCCTTCGACCTCAATTCCCCCAAGCCAACTGGGGTGGTAGGTCAAAATCTCAAATTCCATTCTTCAAGCAAGACTCCACACCTTGACAAAGAGAAAGAATCCTTCGTACCCGAACTTTAGAGGTAACCTCACGAACCTCTTTTGCTCCACCGTGAAACCTGCATTCCAAATATGCACAAAATACTGATGTACCGATGAATCGAAAGAACGAATCGACCCTTCAATCTAGCCAGGTGGTGAACTCCTCAAATTGTACATCATCTTCTACATGTCAATGCATACCTACAAAAGTAACAGCTCCGACTACGGATTATCCAACTTACATACCTTAACAAGGATCACTACTAACCCTAGCCGCGGGCCCGAATCCCGAATGACTCCAAAAGGTGTAAGCAAATCCTCTCTTTGACCTATCAAAATGCCATCATTAAGGTACCAAAGCGTCGAGCACCAAAAGAGGACATAACTCCCCAGTCCAACAAAGCAAAGGTTGTAAAGCAATGACAAATAGAAAGGACCCCAAATGATCACCTTGTTGAACCCCGCAACAACTACGGATCGTTGACTGTCTCACAAAGAGCAAAACCTGAGAACCATAATAATACGTAACACAAGCATTAAGAGATGGAAAGTGACACCGCACTCCCTCCATGTAAACCTCTCTACTGACTAGATTGAAAGCATTCGTAAGATCAACCTTCAAAACCCCTTACCCCTCATTATCTGAGTGTTTCCCCATCAAGTGGTTCAATGAATGTGTAACAGCCTTTGCTGTCCCTCGCACTCCCACACCCAATTGAAAAGGCAACAAATGAGCTACAACTGACGCTCTAACTTTGCTTAGAGCAACTCTCAACGTAAGATGACGACAAATCTCTCCCACTGCTACCGATCGAACTCCTCATCTAGGTTTAACAAGAGAAATGATAGGAACACTTATAAGAAGCGGAGTCAAATAAAGAGAAGCTCTCCCACTGAGTAAAAGCACGACATGAACTGCAAAAACCTCATACAAAAGAACCTCATCCCCACGGCCTACGACTCTTTGGATCATGTCCAATAACAACTGAGGCTTAAGCCCATCATGCCCTCCAGCGGAATTACTCAAAAATGATTGTAGAGCCTGCGACACCTCCTCCCAATAAGGCACAAAAAAAATTGGAGGTAAAACCCTCTTGAGAGTGGTAGGTCGTAGGGAGGAGATTCATTTGCATGAGATTTTTGTAGCTCATATCGTACTTTTGCTTAGTGGGAGAGCTCCTTTTTTTTTGGCTTCATCTCCTCCTAAGACAGCGACAAAACCCCTTTACTAACTACAGTGTCAATCACATCTCCTAGCCGACCAACAACCGTAAATTTCTCGCACCACTTCATATCGATCTTGCTCTAATAACTGATAATGATTTTGTCTATCCATCCATCAACCAATCTGGGCGATTGAATTCACGAGGAGCGCGTGAGAGGGCAGCAAAAGCGAGGATCGGGCAATTAAATGCATTTGAATATTATGGGCTTTTATCGCGGCCCATAAAAAGTCACGCACTTTAATACAAACGGTCAGTTAGTTACTTACGTCATAAATGTATTTTCCTCGTACTATTTATTTGAATATTCTCCATCTCTGCAACGCAACTGCATCTACATCTTCGGATCCCAAATTTCTAGGGTTTCAGGTTCTCTTCAAAATTTCCAATCTCTCAGCTTCTCAAATCCCTTTTCGACATCATCGTCTTCTATCCACAACTCGCAATGAAATCCACGGCTGATTACGGCGCAATCCCCACCACATCCTCCACCACCGCCGCCTCCCCATCCACCTCCGACATCTCTTTCTTCTCCAGCGTCCAGTATACTGCCCAGTCCGCAATAGCCATGCGACGCCCCTGGAAAGAGTTTTTCTCCTTTTCCTCCCTCTCCCGCCCTCTCGGCTACCGCGAAGCCATGGCTCGGATCAGGCACAACGTTTCCCATTTCCGGGTCAACTACGTCTTTGTGGCGCTTTTCGTGCTGTTTATGAGTCTCTTGTACCATCCGATTTCGATGATCGTGTTTTTGGCGGTCTTTGTTGGTTGGTTCTTTTTGTATTTTTTTAGGGATGAGCCCGTTAGGGTGTGCAATTGGACGATTGGGGATCAGATTGTACTTTTGGTGCTGGGATTGGTCACCATTGTGGCTTTGGTGCTTACTCGCGTGGGGTTGAATGTGCTGGTTTCTTTGTTGATTGCGGTTGTGTTGATCGGTTTGCATGCGGCTTTTAGGTCTACTGAGGATGTGTATCTTGATGAGGAGAGTGCGGCTGAAGGTGGATTGGTTTCTGTTACTGGGAGGCGGACTTCAAAGATTTCTACTGGATACTCTCAGTTTTGATGTTACTTGCTTGTCAATGCCTTGTTGGAGTGAGAATTTGGCTGTGAAGTTTCCCAAAAATGCCTCAAGAAATGAATAGTTTTTCAATTGGATTTAGGCGTTGTTGCTCCATGTGTAGCTCAAATTTTAAGGATTGTGGGATTTCTGAGAGTCATTGTGGCGCATTAGTATAAGGCCAGTTCTTAAGATTGCATGCTTTGCAATCTTGGCATTCAAGCATTTGGATAATGATAGCATTCATGAGGCTAAGAGGTCTCTTTTTATGAGTTGGTGATACAGATATGATGAGAAGCTTAACATCAGTGTCTGCGAATCTTGGCACAAGTTGATTCTACTACTGGAGGTGATGTTTCAATGTAGTGTGTGAATTTTTTATATCATGTAGTGTATTCCTCTAGTTGTCGAAATGTTGTCACGCATTGTTTGTTACTGATGTTTTATCTTTGAGGAATTCTTGTCCTCTGTATTTGCAAAGATTATAGACTCTCTTGCTGTATGCCCCTCATACTGAATTTCTGTACAACTACATCACTATAAAAGTACACTCCTTTTTGGGTGCAAGTCTTTTCCTCTTTAGCACTGCCTGTAGAAAAGTCTTAACAAAAGGAGGTTTATAATTTTCTTTCCTGGAAGCCAAATAATTAGTAGGCCGTCAATTGTAGGTTTTTTGTCTCTTAAGATTGTAGTTGTTTACGTAATAATGCCTTTGTTTTATTAACCTTTTAGAATAATTGAAGGCTGTGTGCAATCAATATGGAGAGCTTTCATTTAGGTATACTGGTGTAATTCCATGAAACTCTTTCTCTATGGAACTCCAATTTATAAGTTAACCATGTTCCTTTATTTCAATCACATACATTGACACCCGGCAGTTCTTGATTTCCTTGTCACGGCTTTTTAAAGATGTATAACATGTTGAATGGCTGTGCAGGATCAACCAAATATGTTGCACGTGTTAACCAAAACATGACTTTGAACTTATTAGGCATTGCAATTTACACTCTTGCTTGTATATTTCTAATAATCTTCAAGTGTCTGCCTCTATTGCAAACATAGAAAGTTCTTTGTATATTTATTAAGGGTTCTTTAACTTATATGGAGTGGGGCAACCTGAAGTTATTTTTACTTATGCATTTAAGCTTGTTCCAATCATAAAAAGAACCTGGTCTGTCTTGGATCATGGGAAGCTGTCCTATATTGGTAGGAAGCATGTTTGGTGAGATTGCTGACTAGCATAGTATTTTTTGTACTTTTAGGATTATTGTTGGTTGTGCTTAGTTGGCATTATTTGAATGCATTAATTTCATCATCAAATGCAAATTGAAATGGCTGTCCGGTGAAATGGCCTTGAAGAGTTCAGTGTATGAGATTGTTGCATTTAAATGGCCTTGGCACTCCTCCATATCATGCCTGTTCTGTTCCGAGAAATTATTCATGATTTTTATATTCTCTTACTATAATATTATTTTTATAATTATAGATGCAAAAAAAATCATTACAACACAGGTCGTAGAGATTCTAAAAAAGATATGTATTACACCATGCACTTCAAATTTTGTGCCCACACATGGAATAAACATTTGTTTTGCACAAATTCATCTAAAATAATATAATTAATAACAGCTGAGAAATCAATTTTAATAATTAGAGTCCAGTCCGTCTATGCACCATCTCATGATTCTATTGTGTTGTGTCGTTTTTGCCCTTCTCTTTCTTGTTTTTGCGTCCATACACACGACGTCGTTTAATTGTGGAAACACGATGGCAAAACCGGTTATTATAATAACTGGTGGAGGGCTCACTGTCATTCTGCAGAGCAATAGTTGGGCGACGATTTGAATCGTGGGACTAGCCCAAAGGCGTGGGTTCGGAAGAATGGGAAACAAGTGTGTAGTCCGTTTTTCTCATCGAATTTACCGATAAAGATTCAATTACGGCTCCACATCTATCACACTCTCTTCTGGATGTAAATTGATTTTATGTTATACTCCTCCTTTCAACTCAAGCAGTTGTTATAGATGTAGTAATGGATGTTCTTGCGTTATTGCATCACTTCTGATTTTAAATGCTGCAATTCAGCACATCTGGTTGCCTTCCGTGCACGATATTATACGAGGGGAAAGAAGCAGGGTTGAGGCAATCCGTCAAATATCATCATCTTCTGCTGAAACATCTACTTTTTTTGGTATGGCAGGGAACAGAACCGGATATGATGATGATGTATGTCACATAACTCTGATGTTGTCTAAGCATACGTCTTCCAGTTGTGCTTCTTGTTGGAACTAGGTAAATGTCACAAACAGTTTACCTCGTCTTTGTGAAAAAAATTTAGATTGGCGTTCTTTGCCAGTATGGTTTTCCAACATACGTTGCATGCAAACTTCATTTCAAGGATGCCCCGTTTCATAATCTTCCCGGTACCATTGTTGCCAATTAGTCAGATTTCCCAGAAGACCGAGAATGGTATTCCCGGTCTCTTTAGAAATCAGCCGAGGTGGCTGATATGTGCCACCTCGGCTGCCATGTGTACACGGTAACAACGCTACCGGTTTCATATGGGAAAATGGCAATTATTGATCTGTGTTTGTCAAATTTATTATGAGACCGGCAACCACATTGCCGATCTCATAATGATTCTGTTCCTCCCTTGTCATATAATGTAGAAATTCTGCAGAATGCCCATGTCACGAGAAATCATGTCGAAAGTGAGAACATGTTGGTCAATAATCTCATAATGACTCTGATACACAATTTCCTGTCATGTCAAATCATGTCGGAAGTCTGCACAATTTTGTGTTCTGGCAAATCATGTTGAAAGTGAGAACATGTTGTTCAATAATGAGACGAACAGTTATGTTGCCTGTAATAGCCCTCCTTCGTTCCTCATTTCCCAATAAAGACAACTTCCCCCATTGCATCTCTCTCCCATATCTTCACTACCGTTCGCTTTCATTATTTTCAATTTTTAGACATTGTTGATACTCCCTACATTGCATTTCTCTCTCTTGTACTACAATGGAGGACCTTGAATTTGATCCTATGGTTATGTCAACATTCGAATCACTAGACATGTCAGTACAAGATGAATATGATAGGGACGAGATGGAAATGTTAGAGGAAATAGATATGGAGGGTGACCCAAACGTTCCAGAACCGGAACTCGTATGGGATATCCTCGGATTTACAGACGTATCGGCGTGGGATGTGAATGAACATGATGACGAGTTCGGTAGAAGATAGACCAATTATGTAAAAATTAGGGTTGGAGCGACGTTCGGTACAAAAGCTGATGCCATCTATGCGGTTCAGAGGTACTCTATCCTGAACCGCGTTGAATATTACACAATAGAGTCAGACTCTCACTTGTTAATTCTTCACTATCGGGAGGGCGAGGATAATTATCCTTGGAGGATCAGAATCATGAAGAAAAAAATCGACAGTACTGGGAAGTAACCAAGTATCGAGGGGACCATATTTGCAATACTGATTTTATTGCAAAGAAGAATGTACACCTCACCAGACATTTTATCGCCATGGAGATTGGCGACGTGATTAGTGAACGGTTGAGATTGACACCCGACGCAATCAAAGCAAGAATATTCAAGGATTACGGGCTAGAAATACGGTATTTGAAAGCATGGCAGGCTAGACAACAAGCTTTGCTTAACATATTTGGGGATTTGGATGAATCATTTCGAAAGCTTCCACATTTTTTGCAAGCCTTGCAAGATTCAAACTAAGGAACATACGTGAAGTGGCAGCGCAGCCGCGATGAGGATAATATGCATATGGTCGTTAATCGCGTTTTTTGGGCGTTTGGCCCAGCTATTGCCGCCTTCACACATTGCAGACCCGTTTTGTGCATTGATGGCACACATTTGTATGGAAAGTATAACGGAAAGCTACTTGTGGTTATCGCCTTGGACGCGAATAACCATATCCTTCCCATCGCATTTTCCCTAGTGGAAAGTGAGAATAATTCCAATTGGAAATGGATCATGAAGTGCCTACGCGAGGGGGTGACTAGTAGGGACGGGTTATGTGTTATATCAGATCGGCACAAAGGCATTATGAATGCGATGCAGGAACCAGAGTGGATTGCTCCTCGTGCGTACCATCGTGTCTGTATCAGACATCTGCAGAGCAATTTCAACGTGAAGGTGAAGGATTTTCTGCGCTTAAATAAAAAAAGAGGCACGTGGCACACCAAAGGCAAACGATAAAATTTGCCAAAAGAGTATAAGGAATTGATGGACATATTGCACGATAGACTCCAGATAGTAGCCTGGTTAGATAGCATCCCTTGGAATACGTGGTCTTTGGCATTCGACGAAGATGGAAGACGCTGGGGTTCCATGACGACGAACGTCAGTGAGTGCATCAACAATATTTTGAAGGGCGGTCGAGACCAACCGATCTATGCTCTAGTCCAATTCACTTTCATTCAGTCCAATACCAATATTTGCAAGCGACGTGCTACTTACCAGACGTGCGTTGGAATGTTCCCTCCCCAGATAGACCTTAAGATGAGGGAATGTAAGTGAGCCATGTGGAACCTCCATATATGATTTCGGTCCATACCATTTCCTGGGGCAAATGAGAGAACACGATTAAAGGTGAGTCCAAATATAACCCACATAATTAATTAAAAATAACACAAAATACTTACAGGTATGCCCATGACCCACGATAATATGGATGGATATCTGCATCCATCGGCTTAAGAACTCTACTGAAACCTTTCGGCCGACCAATGGGTATCCTCTCCCAACTTCACAACTGCAACAGTATAACGCAACCACTCATTTGCTTATTTCCCTCTCGTGCGACGCTTCATAACTGCCTATAGAGGTACCCAAGCACTGCACTCACCCAGCTATATGATCTCGTACGATCCAAGTCTTCCAGCAATGGGAGGTAGTGGAGGGATACCCGATCTTCGAAAAGATCAGTCACCAGAGAGAACCCTTTATGTATGCCCAAGCATACCTCTTCAGGTCGTCTTCCGAAGCGCCCTCGGGTATGACGCTCATGTTGTCAGTAAACCACCTTCTCCTCGCCATTGTGGAAGAACGTGAGCATTCTAGATGGGCACCGAGCAGTCGTAGGGTCAAACTTCTCCAATCATGTTCCTCAGTACCGGTGACCACTTCACCTTCAACTGGTAATCCTGTCAGCAAACCCATATCTTGTAGGGTGACTGTACACTCCCCAATCCTCATGTGGAAGGTATGTGTCTCCGGTCTCCATTGCTCAACAAGTGCGGTCATTAATGGTGGTTCACCTCAATAAAACCCAGCTCTAGCGATATAAGGGGCAATCCGATGGTCCATGCCCCACATCCGGCGATGGACCATCTTCAAATTTTTCCCCACCTGTTGTATGCAAAATCAATGTCAACCCAAAACTTACATTAGAAATACAAACTTACATTATGATTAATGAAACAATAGTGGACTTACAGGATCATCCCATACTTCACCCGAGCGGTGTTTACGTTGTTGGATCAAAATGGACTGATTAATCGGACCCGGGTCCGCTATCTGATCTATATCCATCTGCATTAACACAAATATCGCTCAACAACATCGTAACCAAATTTATCCTTGTATTCATCAAATTCGTCATCACCTCCATCTTCCTTATCATCACCCAATATTCATCATCATAGTCAACATCATCAAAAAATACATCGGCGTCAACAAATTCATCATCATATTCACCAAAAACTCACATACATCCATAAATTCATCATCAACATCAAAAAAATCACTGTCAGATTCATCATCATAGCCATTCACAAAGTCAGCAGCTCATCAACAATTTCATCATCGGCAACAAAAAATTCATCACTACCGTCAACAAACAACTTCGTCATCATCTTCACAAATTCATGTTCATTAACAAATTCATCATCGTCATCACCGCAATAGCAACACATTCATCATCATCATCAGCATCAACAACAAACCATACCCGCAACATTCATCCTCCAATTCGTACTCAATTAGAGGTTCTCAGCCTTCTCAATTCATACTACACGACATTCAACACATACACAACAATCATACTCAAACAACAACACCACAATCACCCTTAACCTACCCAAGACATTAACCTACTAACCTGCGGACCTGCTGAGCGGCTGGATGCGGATGCGGAGAAGGGAGGTTCGGCGTCGCTTGTCGATTCGGAGAGTGGGCACACGAACTCATGCTGGAATGGACGAAATCGCCTGGCGGAGGGAGAGACGTAGAGGGCGAATTGAACTCGAGACGGAAAAGAGAAAGAAATCCCAGATCTGTTTTTTCCAGATGATACCGGTAACAATGTTTTCGGTTTCGTAAATTATCTTACGTGGCAGCCGAGGTGGCACATATCAGCCATCTCGGCTAATTTCTGAAGAGACCGGGAATACCATTCCGGGTCTCCTGGGAAATCTGACTAACCGGCAACAATGGTGTCGGGAAGATTATGAGACGGAGCATCCATGAAATGAAGTTTGCATGCAATGTATATTGGAAAACCATATTGGCAAAGAACGCAAATCTAATTTTTTTTTCCGTCTTTGTTTACAATCATGTTTTACAAGCATCATATCCAGATGCAGACTAAGCAACTGCAGACTATGTTTAAAATGATATATTGCATTGAGCGAGTGAAACTGGGAGAATAAATAAATTATATTACAATTAATAAAGGGAAAGTTGAAGGGTTGGGAAGGAGAAGAGAAAGGGAATATAGCTTTTATTTATTATTATCCTCTTCTTCAACTCCCTTTTCTTTCTCATTCGTAAATATGAAGTCATCCCTCTCTACAAACAAGACATCCTAATCAGCTTCACTCCATTAGGGAGACTAAGTTTTGAGATTCCACCATTAGAGTAATTTTTGGGGGTTAAACTAGAGGGCAAGGTCATAAGAAAGGGTCTCTGTCAGGATTGGTTGGGACGCTAACTTCATAGAGGTACATAATCGACTATGTCATGATGTTTTTTAAAAAAAAAAACATTTTTGATGACTGATTTTGGAAATGACTTAACTCATGTTTTAGTTATTCAAATGGAATGATTATTGATTCTAAATTATTCTAATCAAAACAATCTTTCCAATGGTATAGTTTATGCATATTGATTCAATTTGAGTCTTTCTGAAAATGAGTTCAAATGTGAAACTGAAAACTATTTTATAAACCCTGGACAGTTCTGTCGAATAACTTTCAACGTGAAATACATTATTGTTTTCGTTTTCAAAATGAGTGATTTTAAATTCTATGGTGTGCTACACATAAATAACTTTCTAACGGTATATTATATGTGTGTTGATTCAACACGAGGGATTTTGAAATGAGATTGAAATGTGAGGTTTTAGAATCTGTTTATTGTACGGACAGTTTTGCCGATAAATTTTGAAATGGATATACATCTTGACTGCAATGTTCAAAGTTAGTATCTTTGAGTTCTATCATATTCTACTTGAAAAGAGCTTTTTAACAAAATAAAACACGTTCTAATTCATTGGCAGTTACCTTAAAATTGGATTTGAAGTTAGGACTCGTAACCTGAAATTTGCTAAATGTTGTCTTGGTTTTCTTTTATTGAATGACAATAGTTTAAATTTACGACTCGATAGCCTATATTGGTGTCTATACAGTTAATATGCTATACTCAAACCGAATTAGGTTGATATGAATTTTGAATGACTCATAATGGTTTATGAGTAAAATAATTGTGAAACAACCTAATTAAACCAAAAACTCAAATGTCATATTTGGCCCTTGGGTTAATATATAAATTTATCGTGTTTGTTGGATGCTTGTGGTGCTTAAGAGTTTAATTATATTTTGGTACTGATTGTAGGTGATTGTTGACTTGAGTTTTTGCGTGATCTAGTCTTGTTAAGAGTTTATTTGGTGTGCTTTCGAGGTAAGTAATACAGATCCGTTCTAGTTATTTGTCGAATTTATTTTGTAAAACTATATGACATATCTCTTATTTTCAAAAGCTTCTTTTCTTAAATAAAATCGGATCATGTGTGTAATCCCCTGTGAAATTATTCGGCCTCGGTAAGTAAAACTTCTCAAGTCGCGTCATCTGTAAAACTCGTCATATCTCGTCGCATTTCTCTGTTAGTGTTTCATGTATCATTCATGTTTAACTCAAGACTCACAAATTGATAATGATTATGGTTGCCTAACCATATGACGAAATATGGTATTCATGTTGCGTAGCCGTAGGGCAAAATGCGGTAATTTTATTGCCTAACCATATGGCGAAATATGGTATTCATGTTGCCTAGTTGTAGGGTGAAAATCGACAATAATGTCCCGAGACCCATACATTCGTGATTGGATTGTGCTAGGTGAGTGATCTAATAATAAAATTACATTTTTTAAGATGCGATACTCAACCATATAGTAGCAAGAGCTAAGTGGTCCTGGACCGGCAAGGAGTGTATGAGCATCATTCGAAGAGTAAAGCGAAGAGTTCAGTCGGAGATTGTAAAGTGATATTGGTCGGGGACCAATCGTAAAGTACACTCTATACTTTAATTGCAGATTTTTCGTAGTTTAGTTGATCATTAACCTATGAATTAACTATCGAGAGTTGAGGTATTGTATGAAGTCTTAAGAGGTCAAAACCTATGAAATATAGTGGATGGTAGTAAAATCTCTTCATCACATAATGATGAAAAATCTTATAAGTAATGGAACATCAAGGTTGGTAGAGCCTTATATGTTATAAAAGTCAATACTGACAAGAGCCTCCTTGCACGTATATAGCACGTTGAGACGCCAAAGGAAGCATGAAAATTTTGAGTGGCAATGTTTTTAGAAAAGATCTTCGCTATACTTCAACTGCTGAAGCAAGAGTTGATGAACAACACTCAAATTACGCTATTTATCGATGAAAATTTTTTCAATATAAAAATTTGTGTCGCGAGATTAGAAAAATTAAATGGTATAAAGTTGGAGATGATCGAATAATACGATTTATAATAGATGGACTAGAGCTCGAGTATAAATGCTTCATTGTAGTGGATGGCATAAACAACCCTCACCGGTAGAATTGAAAAATTTATTAGTGAAGCAAGAAGCTTTAGTACAATAAAATGGCAAAGAACACTATCAAGCTTTAGTGCAATAAAATGGCAAAGAACACTATGAAGCTGTAAGTGTGAGTGAATTCGAGTTTCTTCTCTTTTACTTTTGATTAAATAATAAATTCACATTCATACTCAACATTGAGATCCTATGTAATAACCTATAAGTTATAATGTTTGATTGAATCTCGTTTGGACTAATTCAAAAAATTCCCCAACTAGGTCTAGGAAGTAGTGGGTCAATATGTTTCAACCAAGACAAAGCTATGGTACCTAACCAGTACAGAGAGCATCCAAGCATGCCTCAATTCATCACCCAACCAAAGTAAGATCAGCTGGTCTGGTCTGGTCTGGTCTGGGGAGCTTATCTGTCCTTGGTGACCAGACCAGTGTTGGCTATAAAGGTAAATGATGAAGAGAGAGAGTGGGACGTGGGAGTGTAAGAAAAGTAATAATAAGAGAATCTTTGTCAGGTCAACTATGTCTATGTCACTGTCTAACTCTGCAGGCCCCACATTCCACTGCCAACGGACAAATCACAAAAATAAAAATAAGTCAAAAATTCCTTGGGACAACTTTCACTACTTCACCCAATATGTCCACGTGTCACTCTATTGGTAGTCCATTTTTACAACGGCTACTTTCTTTCTTCCAGATGCCACCACCCACACAAATAAGTGAATCTTTCATCTCCCTGCCAAATTAAACTCAATGGCATTTTTTCTAATAAAAAGGATATAATGAAAACAACATAAAATGAGATTCAGATTTCTTTCTCACATTTGCAAGCAAATCTGTAGCTCTGTCTTTAGTGCAGATAGATGACTGACAGGTCTCCCCACTTTGTCCAGAGGTTCTTTGGTTTAGTTTAATGTTAGAAATGCAGCTCCATTAATTTACCAATCAATTGAAAGAGACAAGAGAGCACCTTTGATTTATTTGTAAACTGCTCATGTCAGGGAGAGAGAGAGAGAGAGAAAGTGGAGAGGGTGAGGGAGCAAATTCATCTTCTCTCCCACATCTCATCCTTTCCTTTCTTTAATCTTTATGCTTCAACAAATGTCCATCATCATCATCATTATCTAGGGTTTGTTCCACTGCTCAAGGTTTGCTGTTTCCCACCTCAATCCTCTCTGCTAAAGCTTTTCCTACCAATCCATCCCATTTTATCTGATCCTCCTCACCTCTCAAAGCCCTTGTCACCATTGAGACTACAAGATGCTCTTGTTAGCTTGAAAAACTGGATTTTCTGGTGCTCAGTTGAGATTTTGCAGGCTTAAGGTGCTTACTGACTTGAGTAGCTTTGCAGCATTTCACTCCCACCCATTTTCTTACTCCCAGTATACAGAAATGGGGTTGTGTCAACTTTGTGAAAAGATTGCAGCTTGAGGTTTCATCATCTGGGTTTCTGGCTGGCTTGTTAATGGAGAAGGTAGAGGAAGCTAATAAGCTGGCTATAGTCAGTTCACAAAGAGTTCTGAGTCTATCATGCCAACCCCCAACTCAAATTCTAGGTAGAAATCTGGAGCTGCAAACTAGAGATGCTGTTTCCAAGTTCAAAAGAGTTGTGTCCCTTTTGAGCAACTGCTCTGGCCATGCAAGAATCCGGAAGGGCAACAACTTCAAATCACCATTGCCTCAAGACTTCCATAACTTGTTCCTTGAAACCCCTCACTGTCATCCCAAATCTCAACCCAAATCTCTGCAGTTGCTGCCCAGCATTTTCAGTGAAACCCCAGCATCCCAAATTGATTCCAAGTGGAGAATTACTCAACCCAATAAGCCTGCTTCCATTTTCCAAAACTCAACCCTCAGACTTGATTCATCTCCAAAGCCTCTATTACAGCTCACCCAACCTAAACCATCCCTTCATTATCAGTTACTCCAGCAACAACAGCAGCAGCAAATTAAGTACCAAGCCCAGATGATGTATTCACGCAACAGCAGTGGTCTAAACCTTAAATTTGATAGTTCTAATTGCACTCAGGCTGCTTCATCTGGTAGATCATCATTCATGTCATCTCTAAGCCTGGATGGTAGTATGGCTAGCTTAGATAACAGCTCTTTTCATGTAATTGGTGTACCTCAGTTGTCGGATCAGAATTCATATCAGCATAGGAAGAGATGTGGCCACAGGGGGGAAGACCCCAAATGCAGGAGCTCCAGCAAATGTCATTGTTCAAAGAGAAGGTTAAGACTTGTCCTGCAATCAATTATCAACACTTGATCATTACTGCATTTTTATTGACTAGGCAACATGCTTAATTGCAGGAAACTGAGGGTGAAGAGAACTATTAAGGTACCTGCCATAAGTAACAAGGTTGCTGATATTCCCCCTGATGAGTACTCCTGGAGGAAATATGGACAGAAACCAATTAAGGGTTCACCCCATCCTAGGTATCTTTGTTTGAATCTCAGTAACTACTTTGACCATTACATAAGCCAATGTTTTTAATGCAACACCAACTTATGCTCCTCCCATGTGCTCCTGAACTACATTTGTGTAGAAGTTAATAGTGTATCCATCTAAAAAGTTTGCTGTGAATGGATAAATATATATACAAGGTGACGTGGGGCTGGGGAGGGTGTCTAGTTTACTAGCAGTGTCCCTTGGATTTGTATTGAACCAGGCACTAACTAGTATTACAGTAGACATAGAGTAAACACATGTGGTTGAGTTTTATTCTATTAGACTAAATAAACAGGATTGTCTTTCAGATCCAGCAGAGATTATCTTTGTAACTTCAGTTAATTAATGTCCTTCATTGTTTGTCGTTTCCTAAGAAATTTTTAAGTCTTTCAACCAAAAAATAATGCATTTAAATGCAGGGGATACTACAAGTGTAGTAGTATGAGAGGATGCCCTGCGAGAAAGCACGTTGAGAGGTGCCTCGACGAGCCTTCAATGCTCATTGTCACCTACGAAGGAGAGCACAATCATTCGAGGTTGATATCCACACAGTCTGTCCAAACATGAATACCAGGAGCATCCATGATCAACAAAACAGACATGATCATCACATCCAGCACTAATCAAGAATAAGTTTGCACAAGAACTGTGAGGAACAATGCAGGGCTGCAATGTATTATACAGGGTTAACTTAGCAACTGTAGTTTGAATTTTCGCTCCCTTCCCCCCTCTGTAGGTTCTAAAAAATTCATTTATGGCAGCTTTCAAGCTTCTTGTTTTTATTATCCCTTACTTTGCAGTTAAACAAAAAAATGTCCCTTGCTTTGCAGTTAAACAAAAAAAAAAACCGAACATTGCTGTAAAAGAATGTTGATCAATATCTATAGTTTGATCCTCTTGACTTATTATGAGCCGTGTAAAGATATAATGAGTCTTTTTCATCTTTTAGATGCTGATCCTTTGTGATCTTTCACTCACTTAATGGTCATATTCGAGAAGTTTATTATATATGCCATAACAAAATTATCATCCCTTTTTTGAAGAATAGAACATAATGATGCATACAAACGCACTTGCTAGGGGAACCTAGACAAAAGATTGGGTGACTCACTGAAATATTGAATAAATGCTGGAAGGTGATGTTCTATATCATTTAAGTTCCTCTCCGTTGGTATGTTTGGAAGCACATCAAGGGCCATAAACCAAATTCAGTTTCTAACACATCAGGCTACAGTAAGACTATGAATGCTTCTCTTTACCCATTCTATTCGGAACATATCGAAGTTACAGATGCATAATATACTCATGACATGCTAATGCCAGTGTACATAAGACTAAGAGAATGAGCTAAAAGCTCATAGAATCACTCACAGTAGAGGTGCATTTATCATCCAATCACATTGATAACGTGTAGAAGCTTCTATTGCGCCCGAGACCAGATTTCCACCTGCCATAAAACATCTTAAACATCACCAATGGTTCCCAATGAAATATAAAAACATGGGCAGATTTTTGCAGATTATGGTTAGGCTCCACTGTTCAAGAATTATTAGTTTGCCAAACTTGCAAACAGACAAGTAATGAATTGTGAGCCCTGAAAACAGAAGCATAGTTGAGGGCAGCTGTCACAGCAAATTTCCCAGCGAACATATGTGAATTGAAACCATGTAATAAAAATGGTAGGGATGGGTATCTTGACTCACCATCGTGTTTGAGGATTTATGATTATCTCCCCCGATAACTTCTTTGAGGAATTTGGCTATTCAAAATTCGCCCAATAGTGGCCACGGCTTCTTCAAACTTGCGGATTTTAAGAAAACCATGTATCATAGATATTTCGCCACCGGACAACCTGGCTGTTTTCATGATTATATCTACAAGCTTGATTAGGGTATCCTCCATAGATAAAGCACATAACCCTTCTGCCAGCATATTTAGAGAGGAAGGTTCAGGTAAAAATCCTCTCTCTGTCATTTCAACTAGTAAGTCAACAGCTTCTCCAATTGGACCTCCGCCAGAGCAAAGACCCCTGAAGACGATCTTGTATGTTATGGCATCTGGTGGCTCAGCCTTGTCCATCATTTCTCTGAAAAGCCTCATGGCTTCCTTTGTTTTCTTTCGCTTGAACAGAGCTTGAATCACAGGGTTATAAGCTTGTGGAGCAACAACCATACCTTTAATTTGGATAGTCCTAAGGAGTCTAGTAGCAATTTCAACTCTACCAGCTTTGCAAAGTCCCCCTATAAGAGTGCCATACGTAACTACATCAGGTTCACATCCATTAGAGGACATGGTCTGAACTATATCTGCTGCTTTCTTAATGTCGCCTACTCTGCAAAAGTGGGTGAGGAGTGAGTTGTATGTGAATTTGTCAGGCTGTAGTCCTTCCATTATCATCTGATCCATAAGCAGAGCAGCCTCTTCTACTCGTCCACTTTTACAAAGTCCCTCCATAAGAGAATTATAAGTTACCAAGTTCCTTGAAACCCCTTGGATCTCCATCTGGTCAAATATCTCCTCCGCTTGTTTAATTTTATTGTTTTTACAAAACCCATTTATTAAAGTATTATAAGTTATCACATTTCGAGCACAACCCTTGAGCTCCATTTCTCTCAATAAACTTAAAGCATCCCCAAGGCTACCTCTGGAACACATGCTATCAATCAGCAAGTTATATGTAAATAAATCAGGTTGGCATCCAATAGTCTTCATCTCATCAAATATTTCCATCGCAAGTCTATGATTGCCTGTCAGGCAGATACCTTGTATGAGAGCATTAAATGTACAAACATCTGGAAGAATTCCATTACTAGCAAGGCCACGAGCAAGTTCCGTGGCTTCTTTAACTTGATTTTCTTTACACATTGTACTAATCAATGTATTAAATGTGACACTATTGGGGGCACAACCACGGGATACCATCTGGTTTAGTATCTCTATAGCTTCTTCAGTGTCACCCGTTCTACACAATCCGGAAATAAGGGAATTGTACGTGAATATGTCAGGTTCGAACCCTTCCTGAAGCATCAAATCCAATATTTCCAGTGCATGCTTAATATGCCCTATCCTACACAAACCATTCACTAGAATGTTGAAACTGATTTGATCTGGATAAAAGCCCTCAGCTGTCATCTTCTGCACAAAGTCTAATGCTTCCCCAACTCTACCATCTTTACAGAACCCATTAATCAAAACATTAATAGTTACATTACTCCACTTACAGCCAGCTCCAGCCATTCGCTCCTTCACCCTTAAAGCACCATCCATATTACCCTCCTCAATATAACCTTGCATCAGAGTCGTATATGTCGTCTCATTAGGCGACAGCCCCTGACAACCCATCTCTTCCATTATCAGAAGCGCAGGCCTGATTTGATGAGCTTTACAAAGTGCCTTGATCAATATATTAAAAGTGGAAACATCTGGTTTCACCTTTTCACTGACCATCTTGGAATGTAAAGTTTCAACCAGCTTAAGCTTATCGCCATTGACAAGAACATTTAACAGATGATTATAAGTATGAGTATCGGGCCGCACCCCATATTCCTCATTCATCATAGCCAACACACTAACAGCTTCATCATACAGTTGAAATTTCGCATAGCTATCAATAAAGGTAACAAAAATACCTTTATCAACTCCACGGCTCAGGCGCTTCACCCCTTTCAAAACACTCCGCATTGAATCAAAAGATCCTACATTCCCTAGCTTGTGAAGCATTTCAAAATAAACAGCCAAAGTGGGTACAAAGTTAGGCTGCTTCAGTGCCCAATTAAACAACACCAGCGCTGTCTCCTCATCCTTTTGGCTACGGATGGCTTCAATGAGCTGCACAGGAGTGAAATTTGGAGGGAGCTGAAAAGGGATTGGTGGGAGAGCGGAGAAGGGGCCGGGTGTCGAAGAAGTAGCCATCTGCGCATGGAGCTGCTGTTGAGTTGATTTGGAGGAAGTGAGATTTAGGGGTGAGGATGATGACTTCTTGAAGGAGTTGGGAGCGGTTAAGAATGAGTGCTTGGAATTGTGTGGTGAACAAGTCCACGGACGGAGGTGCAGGCAAGAGTAGAGTGTCATTCTTGTATGCGACAATTCGTCGAACACTTGATACGCAGTGCTATTTTTTTCACTGGTTCATTGCAATGAGAACTTCGACTCTGCACGGCGCCGGAGATACGACGAGACTGAGACGATAAACCTCAAAATTGAGATAAAGAGAAACCCTAAGGTTAGACGGATGAAGAAGCTATGGATGACTCTCGTGAAGTTGAGGATGAGATATGCGTGAGCTATCCAGAAATTAAAATTAGAATTATTAAAGTTTATTCCAAGGGTATTTAAAGTGTAATAATTCATTTTGCAATTTGATCCAAATATAACAGCAATTACCATTCAATTTATCCTATATCGATTGAAAGATGTGTTGGTCACGATTTAATAAATAGTATATTAATTAACTTGTTATTAGTATAGATGAACCTTATGTTACTGTGATCGATAGACAGTTGAGACAGACTAAATTTATAACGGTTCGAATCGACTTCAGATGTCTTTTAAAAAAATTATTAAAAATTATTTTCAAATTGAATATATATTAAAAAATAAAAAAATATAATATCTAAAACATGTTGATGTTAACATAAAATAATCAATGAAAATAGTGCTGTTGCTCACACAGTAACCTACACAAAAACAGGCGCGCATCATCGAGCTTTCGTGTTGTCTACGCAGCGGAGAAGAGGGGAGAGAGAGAGAGAGAACGAAGGAGACTGAGTTCTCGTCCATGAATTCGCTACAAAAATGGGGAACTCATCACTCTCACCATCAACAACAGCGATGCTCTCCTTCCTCCTCCCACTTTTTTTGCTCTTACACGACACATCATCATTTCTATCCTCGATCCAATTGTTTCTCCCATCTCGTCTCTTCCCTTTTCTGTTTGATCAAATTAGGTTTTGAGAAATGCAGATTTGGTACCGGCAGATTCTGCCGTGTTGTGGGATCGGACAGCGATTTCTGATTCAGTTCCACGGAGCTGATTGATTTGATCGACGCAAGGCTGTTTTTTTTCAAGCATTTGGAGATGGATTGTTGAACTAGTTGCAGACTCTTTGTTTGAAGATTGAAAAATGGTTAGCTGTTTATTTAAATAGTGATTCACTTGTTGTTCTGTAAAGTCTATTAACTCGCACGCAAAAGAATTTTGTTGTTGTTGCCTGATGCATATGTGGAAGGTATGATATCAAAGTACGGTATATAGTATCACTGTTTACCAGCGCAATGAGTGTAAAAGTGTTATGACGGGTTACTGCAGGGAACACCAGTGAACATCATTGTAGGCTCCCATGTCTGGGTGGAAGACCCAGTAGAGGCTTGGATTGATGGAGAGGTCACCAAGAATAATGGGGATGAAGTTGTGGTCCAAACAACCAATGGAAAGACGGTATGTTTATTTAATTATATAACTATATCATATTTGTTGTTTCTCTTGATTTGTGCACTAGCAGCAATTTTGTCACTACAGAATTCTACTCAGTGGTTGTTCGCAATGTGATGTGTCTTTTATTAAAAACCTTACTTTTGCTTTGAATATTTTCTATCATGTTCATACTCATAGATGATCTTACTCTTTTAGTTACATAATGGGCTCCTAATAATTTGTAGTGTGTTACATGATGCTGATAATTTCATGCTGGTACTGTCTCTGACTCAATTAAGGTTATGATCCGACAAGCAGTACACCGATATAAATTCTCACAGGATGTGTTAGTGATGTAAATCATATTTAATTCAACGGAAAAAATGTTTCGGGTTTTGCAGTTACATTATGTTTTTTGTTCTAGACAATGGCATGAGAATAAATGTGTTATTAATATAAATAAATGTGTAACATTTACCAGAAACCAACTCAAGTATGAAATTCATAACTTTTGATTTACACCCCTATGGACTGCGAATTTTAGGAACTACTCAATGGCAACTCTCGGACGAGTTCATCTTTCACTTTATTATAATGCATAATTGAGCTTGCGTTACAAACTAAAATTCGCTGTTGATATTGTTCAGGTTACTGCAAAGTTGGCCAAGATATATCCAAAGGATATGGAGGCTCCAGCTGGTGGAGTTGATGATATGACAAAACTATCATATTTGCATGAACCTGGAGTCTTGGAGAATTTGAAAATCAGATATGAACTAAATGAAATTTATGTACGTTTGCTTGTCATTTCAATTAAACTGATCTGAAAGTGTTTGTGTTATACCTACTGTTTACACCATAACATGAGTTGATGTTTCAATGAGTCTGCAGACATATACTGGAAATATCCTCATTGCAATTAATCCATTCCAAAAACTGCCTCATCTTTACCATAGTCATATGATGCAACAATACAAAGGGGCACCATTCGGAGAGCTAAGCCCTCATGTTTTTGCTGTTGCTGATGTTGCTTACAGGTTACTATGTACCTAGTCTTACCTCATCTTAGGTATATTCTTGGTCCTTAAATGTTTCTTAACTGATACAGAGCAATGATAAACGAGGGTAAAAGCAATTCAATTTTGGTTAGTGGTGAGAGTGGAGCTGGTAAAACTGAGACAACAAAAATGCTTATGCAGTACCTTGCCTTTCTTGGTGGCCGAGTTGCCACTGAGGGACGCACTGTTGAGCAACAAGTGCTTGAGGTGTGAGCTTCTCAAGTGACTTTAAAAACTTCCTTGACATCTTATTTAAATTTATTTATGTTAAGTGCAACAAACCTTGATGAGCAATCTTACTATGTAAATACTTTGTTTTTTGGGGCCTTATGCAGTCAAATCCAGTTCTTGAAGCATTTGGCAATGCTAAAACTGTCAGGAATAACAATTCTAGGTAAGATGTGAATTAACTGCAATTGTAAGTTTTATACGCCCACATCATACATGTTTACCTCAACTGCTCCACAAATGACTCTGTACCACACTTCAGCAGTCAATCTGCACTTGAATAAAAGGTCTCATAATGTAGATACAATTACTCTACTGTCATCTGTATTCAACTGACCGACAAAATATACATTGATATATACCAATGTCTTATGGAGAACATTTGTTTCTTTCTACTTCAAATTGATTCACTCTGGTGCAGTCGATTTGGTAAATTCGTCGAGATCCAGTTTGATAAGCATGGAAGAATATCAGGAGCAGCCATTCGTACATATCTTCTGGAAAGATCTCGTGTTTGCCAAATCAACGATCCTGAGCGAAACTACCACTGTTTTTATCTTCTTTGTGCAGCTCCACAAGAGGTATTACTGACTTGATGATGTGAAATTATATCACTAATGTATGATTGCAACTCTGTCTTGTATGGAAGCTTAAGTGTAATTAAAATGGGGAGTGTCAGGGTATTTATTGATAATTATTTAGTATTTTTTCTTTTAAGTCTGTTAATTCATGAGATAAAATGTAATTTTTTTGAAGCTTCAGTTGAGATCATCGTAGCGTAGTTTTATATTCACTGCATTCATGATTTATTTTGTAAAGATTTTTCCTTGACTTTTGTATATAAGCTCTCCTCTAAAACCTTTCAGGAAGTGGAGAAATACAAACTTGAGCACTCGAAATCATTTCACTATCTTAATCAGTCAAAATGCTTCGACTTGGTTGGTGTAAATGATGCTAAGGAATATCTTGCCACTAGGAGAGCTATGGATATAGTTGGAATAAGTGAAAAAGAACAGGTAGAGTGTAAGCCAATACTTTTGGCTGCATACTTTGAAACTTCAAATCTTATTCCTGAAAGACAATGGTCTCTTTCTGTCTTCCCTTGTCCCTTCAGGAAGCAATTTTTAGAGTTGTTGCAGCCATTCTTCATCTTGGGAATATTAATTTTGCAAAAGGAAAGGAAGTTGATTCGTCAATTCCCAAAGATGACAAATCCAAATTTCATCTTAAGACTACAGCAGAGCTACTCATGTATGAAGCAAGTTAACCATGTTATTTGAGTTTTATTGTCCCTATTGTTGTGGTAGTTAAAAAATGTGTTTTACTTTTTAAGGTGTGATGCTGTAGCACTTGAAGATGCTCTATGCAAGCGTGTCATGATCACCCCTGAAGAAGTAATTAAGCGAAGTCTTGATCCACAGAGTGCATATGTTAGCAGGGATGGTTTAGCGAAGACCATATATTCGAGATTGTTTGATTGGTATAATAGGGGATTCTAATTTGCTTTATCTACAAAATACATTGACACTTCAACTGAGGGTCACACATGCTTGTTGTGATACTCTGTACAGGTTGGTTGATAAAATCAACAACTCTATAGGACAAGACCCAAATTCAAAATCTTTGATTGGGGTGCTTGATATATATGGTTTTGAGAGCTTCAAGGCGAACAGGTGAGCGATATACATATGAGCTGCCTCCAACTGTATTAATCCTGCTAACTGTAACAGACCATGACAAGCGGTGTATTTACTTTCAATTCTTCGAGGGTAACAAATTAATTATTTGTACACGCTTTGTAGTTTTGAGCAGTTCTGTATCAATTTCACAAATGAGAAGCTGCAACAACATTTCAACCAGGTAAATTTTGTTATAATTATTCTTTATTATTTCCATTTTCTGTTCTAACTTACCTCTTGCTGGCTAATCAATGAACTCAGCACGTTTTTAAAATGGAACAAGAAGAGTATACGAAGGAGGAAATTGATTGGAGCTATATAGAGTTTGTCGATAATCAGGATGTCTTGGATCTTATTGAAAAGGTTATTCCAATTCTTTATCTGGGTGAACTATCAGAGCATACATGCATTGCAAGACTGCAATATTTTCTTTTTTCAAACATAAAAAATTAAAAAGCGTATGTATCTCCAACTCCACAAAATTCAGATGAATCATCAATAAAACCACGTTCCTAAAGAATTTATTAATGTGAATATTGCAGAAACCTGGCGGCATAATTGCTCTTCTTGACGAGGCTTGGTATATATTTCTTCCATGGTTCTCATGTGACTAATATACTGTTTTTATGTGCATAGAGGATTCTTTAGTGCTGAACTTGTCAATTTAAAAAATGGTAAATATGTGATGTACATTTTTCTTATAGATTGAGTGATAAATTTCAGTATGTTTCCGAAGTCCACCCATGAGACATTTGCGAACAAGCTGTATCAGACTTTTAAAACCCATAAGCGTTTTGTCAAGCCTAAGTTGTCTCGTACTGATTTCACCATTGCTCATTATGCTGGAGAGGTATGCTATGAATAAAACAAAAAACTCTTTTTAGTTTTCCTATAAATTCCATTTTGTTGTGATGTTTTCCATTACCTCCTATTCAGGTCTTATATCAATCTGATCAATTTTTGGACAAGAACAAGGACTACGTGGTACCTGAACACCAGGACTTGTTAAGTGCTTCCAAATGTCCTTTTGTTGTTGGTCTTTTCCCTCCACTTCCGGAGGAATCATCGAAATCCTCAAAGTTTTCTTCCATTGGTTCTAGATTCAAGGTACAGTTGCTCTCTGACACTTTGATTATTGTATAACATACTAAAACCTTAATATTTTATTATGCCTCTTATATATTTGATTTATAATTATCTTATTCTGGCATATTGTACACTAATGGCTGTGGAAACACATTGCAGTTACAACTACAGCAACTGATGGAGACTCTTAACTCTACTGAGCCACACTATATCAGATGTGTAAAACCAAACAACCTTCTAAAACCTGCCATCTTTGAGAATGTGAACATCATGCAACAGTTGCGTTGTGGTGTGAGTACAATGCTTTCTAAGTGATCATACTAAATATACCTCTCCCAATGTTTTTCCTTGCTCATTCAAATGCATGATTATCAAAACTTCTGCTGTAGGGTGTTTTGGAGGCTATTAAAATTAGCATGGCTGGGTACCCAACTCGACGACCATTCTTTGAGTTTGTAAACAGATTTGGGCTGCTTGCTTCAGAGTTTATAGAAGGAAAGTAAGTACCAAGGACAAAATTAATTTTTTTTAAAATTAATTGGGTGTTTAGTTTCAAAGCTGGCTTTTTATGTTAAATTTGTCTCAAATGAACTTATCACCATGTGACAGCTATGATGAGAAGACTGCATGCAAAAAGATATTGGAAAAGATGGGGCTTAAAGGAGCTCAGGTACTGTTCAGTTTAATTTGAAACTTTTGATGTGTGCTTGCAGATGTCATTCCCTTAACCCTCATATTGGTCAAGCCTTGACCATCTGTCTTATTAAATTTCTATGGTACCACTGAAGACTGAACCTTTTTTCCATTTCAACACAAAAGTAAAAAGAAAGGGTTTCCCACAATTATGCATCACTTACATCAAATTTGTATGCACTAAACTTAAGAAGTTGCATTAGTATTTGCATACTGAAATTGTACAGCCTGAGGTATTAAAAGAAATATTAAAGAAGCCGCCATGTGCTGGGTTCTATGAAATTTAAATGGCCATCACATGATGTTGCAGATCGGTAAAACAAAGGTTTTCTTGAGAGCTGGTCAGATGGCTGAACTGGATGCACGTAGAGCAGAGGTGCTAAGCAATGCTGCTAAAATTATCCAGCGGCGTATACGAACTCATAATGCTCGCAAGAGATTCCTTGCTATGCGAAAAGCTTCTATAAAAGTGCAATCATTATGGCGAAGTGAGTTTACACCTTTTCTTCTTCTTTAAAAGAGAGCTCACCCATACTACATTGTTTATTGAACTCAGTTAACGGTTGCAGTTCCTAATAAAGTTATCCAGTTTTCATGCACCATATGCTCACATTATAGGAAGGCTGGCTTGCAAACTCTATGAGCACTTGAGGAAAGAAGCTTCTGCTATTAAAATTCAAAAGAATACGAGAGGACATCAGGCCAGGACATCATATAAGAAATTGCGAGCTGCGGTGCTTGTACTACAAACAGGATTGAGAGCAATGTCGGCTTGTAATGAATTTAGATTTAAGAAACAAAATAAAGCAGCTACTATTATTCAGGTGATTTTCATTTACACATGAAAATGCTAAGGAATTGCTTGCAATTGTATTTGGGCTGATCTCTGAAATTGACATACAGGCTCGATGGCGCTGTCACAGAGCTTCCAAATTTTATAAGAAACTGAAGAGGGGAACAATACTAACTCAATGCAGATGGAGGGGGAGAGTAGCAAGAAAGGAACTTAGAAAGCTAAAAATGGTGATCATGATATTTCTTTCATTTTTGATCCATTCATTTATTGCCTTGTCACAAAATGGAACCGGCTTCTTTGATAAAAAATGTTTTTTTTTTTATGTTTGTCTGTATGCAATTTTCCTAGCTATAGTACTTGGTGATTGTCTTAGTACTTATTGTGGTTTCTTCTTTGCATACCGAATAATTCATAGGGTTTGCCTCATTTGCATACCGATGAAATTGGCCGGATTATAATGGAAAATGAGTTCATAGGGAAATTTATCATGGAAATTTTGATTTCATTGAATTCCAGTGAAGCAAGAGACTTATAGTTGCCTCATAAAAGAGCCTGAAAAATGGACAAGGCTTGCTAATAAATTATTTAGTTGCATAAGGGTAGTGCACTTTACTCATATTTCCTAATGAAATGTGTTCATTAAGTTTTATGCAATTATTTAATCTCGGATTTGAGTAGATTTGTGTGATGCACAACAATTATAATCGAGCTTTTTCTAAATCCATTTCACTTTTTATGAAAACTGTTTGTGAAACTGTAATTACTAAAAGAAGAAAAAATTGAGCGAATCCTGATTCCTGTTAAATACTCATGCATAAATTCAACTCCTGCAAAATCCATAAGATCTTTCTGCTTGCATGTGCATTATTTAGTATTAATGTCCTTTTCGATGATGTGTAGGCTGCGAGAGAAACAGGTGCACTAAAGGAATTAAAAGATAAGCTTGAGAAGCGAGTTGAAGAGCTCACATGGCGTTGGTCCCTGGAAAAACGTTTAAGGGTAATTATATTTTTACCGTCCACATATTAGTTACATACTGTGACACTCCTAGTGTCTCCAGCAAGGCTATTCTGACATTCAAGATCTGTGCTGCGCAAGTGGTCCATGGAGAACAAATTATCATTTGAATTTTTTCGTAGTGCTGCTGTCTTCACTTGTATCACTAATGCAGACAGACCTGGAGGAAGCAAAAGCACAGGAGACTGCAAAATTACAGAATTCCCTTCAGGAGATGCAAGCAAAACTTGATGAAACTAATGCATTGATTGCCAAAGAACGAGAAGCTGCGAAGAAAGCTATTGAAGAAGCAACTTCAGTAGTAGAAGAAACCCAAGTTCTTGTAGAAGATACCAAAAAAATTGACTCCTTGACTGCAGAAGTTGAGAGCCTGAAGGTAGAATTATCATCCAAAACTTTATATTTATTAGACTATTTATCTATGTCAGATTAACTTTTTATAAATGCTATGTGTGAACCTTATTCTAAATATCAGATATGTCTGAGTATGGGCCAGCAAGAATCCTGGAATTGTATTGTATAACACTACCCTTTTCCTTTGGTATTGAGTGATGGTTGAAGTTGAATGTTGATGCATCTATTTAGAAGCCACCATGCAACCACAGTGTTGCTGTGTGATGCTACAGTAAGTGCCCATATTTTTTACATGAATGTTTACCTAATCAACGCTCAATCTTGTTCCAGGAGAAATTAAGCTCAGAGACGAATAGAGCTGATGATTATGAGAAAAAGTATGCTGAATCTCAAGAATCTCTCGAGGAAAAACAGAAGAAACTAGAGGAAAACGTCAAAAAAGTCCAGCAACTCCAAGAAACATTGACTAGGTATTGTTATTTTCACCAGTGACTGATTATAATATTTCTGGTAACTGGTCAATTAAAAACTGCTTGCATAGGCATAGACAATGGAATGGCTCACATATGTTTTGTACTCAAGTTATGAAAAGTTTATTTTCTCTAAAACCATATTTTCCATACTTAGGCTTGAAGAGAAGGTGACTAATGTGGAGTCTGAGAATCAAGTACTACGGCAGCAGGCTGTGTCCATGGCACCCAATAAGTTCCTTTCTGGTCGTTCAAAATCAATCATTCAGGTATCCTTACAATAAAATGAGTACTGAATGCGGTGCAATTAGGTCATGTCCTTCATTAATAGATTGTGTTTTTTCAATATACAGAGGGAGAGAGGTCCAGATAGTGGCCGTGGTTCGGGAGAAATCAAAACTCCTTTGGTAATCAAATTTCAGATGAACACAGGCAACTTATTACAGTTGAAGTGTCCTGATTGTTTAATGTTTTTACTTCGCATCAGGATCTCCATAGTCCATCAATAAACCATAGGGAAGATGTCGAGGAGAAGCCACAGAAATCCCTTAATGAGAAACAGGCAGAAAACCAGGAATTGCTCATTCGCTGTATTGCCCAACACCTGGGATTCGCTGGGAATAGGCCTATTGCTGCATGTATTGTCTATAAATGTCTTCTTCAGTGGAGATCATTTGAAGTTGAACGAACTAGTGTTTTTGACCGGATTATTCAAACTATAGGCCATGCTATTGAGGTTTTAGATTCTGTTCCTAACTGCATATTATGTCCACTAGTAATTGATCCTTCTAAAAATACACAAGTCACTAAGTGCCTCATTGGGATGCAGACTCAGGACAATAATGATATTTTGGCTTATTGGTTATCCAATGCATCAACTCTATTGTTGCTGCTCCAGCGGACATTAAAAGCAAGTGGCGCTGCTGGAATGGCTCCACAGAGACGGAGATCATCGTCAGCTACTCTCTTTGGGAGGATGACACAGGTAATGAATAGTGTCGTCATCTTATGATTCATAACTAAGCATATTATTATTTTTTATATTATGCAATGTTTTTGCATTGAGATGCTTGTTATGGTTTCCTTAAGAGTTTCCGCGGAACTCCACAAGGAGTTAATCTATCATTCATCAACGGGGGCCTGAATGGTGGAGTAGATTCCCTTAGACAAGTTGAAGCCAAGTATCCAGCTTTGCTCTTCAAACAGCAGCTCACAGCCTACGTAGAAAAAATATACGGAATGATCAGAGACAATCTCAAGAAAGAGATATCGCCACTCTTAGGACTGTGTATTCAGGTTTTTATTGCTTTCTTACATTTGTTCATCGTACAATTAGTTTATATAATTCTTGATCTTGATTTGCTGGTTGAATTTGTTTCTATCTGTACATTGCTTAATAGGCTCCAAGAACATCTAGAGCTAGCTTGGTTAAGGGATCATCTCGTTCAGTTGCAAGCACAGCTGCACAACAAGCTCTGATTGCCCATTGGCAAGGGATAGTGAAAAGCCTTGGAAATTTCTTGAACACACTCAAGGCTAATCATGTGAGTAGTATTTCATTGAAAAGCTTTGTTTCATTTATAAACTTCTTTCTTGTAACTTGAGACCAGGCACTCCAATATAATGCTTATGGCAAATAATATGAATTGTATTTGTCATGTTAATTTTTTCCATGCATGTTTTTATATTTAATTATTTGTATCATGTAATGAATTCATTTCAACATATGACCGACACATTGTTCTGTGTTCTCTTTGCTAGGTACCACCATTTCTTGTTCGCAAAGTTTTCACTCAGATATTTTCTTTTATCAATGTGCAGTTATTCAACAGGTATGTGGCATATTATTTTCTGAAAAAAAAAAATTGTATCCTATCCTATTTGGGTTGGAGCTTATTCTCACAACTTGATGCTTTGCTTTCTCATGATGCAGTCTTCTTTTAAGACGAGAATGTTGTTCGTTTAGTAATGGGGAGTATGTAAAAGCAGGATTGGCTGAATTGGAACATTGGTGCTACAAAGCAACCGATGAGGTACTCAGAAGACATGCCGTACCACCCAATTCTTTACGTTAGTGTTGGGTTATGTGCTAATGTCATAACAAGAAACTTTAAATGCAGTATGCAGGTTCAGCCTGGGATGAACTGAAGCATATAAGACAGGCTATTGGATTTCTTGTATAATTTCCTTTTCCTTGTGTTTAATCTTGCTATGTACAATATCCATTTATGCAACATAAAAGGGCAACTAGTCTATAACTCTTTATCTCTTGCTTCTCCTTTCAGGTCATCCATCAAAAACCGAAGAAAACACTGGACGAAATCAGCCATGACCTATGTCCTGTGAGTTACGAAACAGATATAACATTTAGTGAAGCTACTTGCATCTCATATATTACTCCTCTTATAAATGAATTTACACATACATTTGCAGGTGCTCAGCATACAACAGCTTTATCGAATCAGTACAATGTATTGGGACGATAAGTATGGGACACATAGTGTATCTGCAGATGTAAGTAATTGGATGTCATTTTCTCTCTTTAGGTTATAAAATGGCAAAACACATTGTTGGGAGGAGGTACAAAACTACAAAATAATCCCCTTTGAGATTCTTATTATTTCCCTCCATATAGGTCATAGCCAGCATGAGAGTGTTGATGACTGAAGATTCAAACAACGCAGTTAGCAGCTCTTTCTTGTTAGATGACGACTCCAGGTCTGTAAGCAACATTTTACTACCAATTTCTCGTATTTTTTCTGATTTGACTTCTTCGAGCACTAAGTAATGTTTTCTGTCTGATTATAACAACTAAAGATATAACGTCACTGACCTTTGTGAACCTCCTGCAGCATACCATTTTCAGTTGATGACATATCCAAGTCAATGGAACAAATAGATATCTCTGACATTGAACCTCCTCCGCTTATTCGCGAGAACTCAGGCTTTAGTTTCTTGTTACCTCGATCAGAATAATATGGCCCTCTTGTTGATGGAGCTAGATCAACTCAAACTTGTAGCAGTAAAATGCGTAGATTTGCAAATTTTTTGTTGTTGTAGAAGCTTGGTAAGAGACTAAAATACATATAGTCAGTGCAAATGATAATGTAGTCCTCAGAATCGCCCCCTTTTACACGTACAAATTGGCTTTGCGGCGGTCTACTTGCTCCTGTCAACTGAGGTCCAAACAATTCGCATCAGTATAAATTTACAGGCTTTTTTCAGGATGAAATAAAAAAAAACGATATATAACTCTGTTGTTGGCGGCCATAATAAAGGACCAAATCACATTATTCTCACCATAAATCTAAAACTGACTATGTATTTCTTCCAGACTTGAGTCGTCATGATTAACAATCTTTTATTTATTGAAAATATGTCTACTTGAAAAAACAACTAGGATTATTATGTTGAATATGACATTTACTGCAAACCAAGAACGATCAGGAAAATCTGCTTAGTGGTACACAAGCCATTTCAAACCAGCAATCGTACACCAGAGCTTCACTAATACTGTACTGTCGAATTATTTGTCATGTCATCTTCGACAACTTCACTTGCTGCCACTGCAACAGATGCATGTTTGAGTTCTTCCAACTGAAAACGAAATGCAAATAGTGATGAAGCAGAAACAGCTTGGGAACTTATGAGTTATCACTACCATTATATCTTAATAGATGAGAATGTACATGTATGATAGGTGATGCTAATGTATTTGCAGCCATCTTTAGAAGTGAAATTCATTATCGTCAATCCATGTAAACCATAGGCATATCAGGACATGATGATTGTCACGTAATTAGCTTATTGTTACTTAACCCTAGCAAACACAAAAATTGCAATACAAATGAGATTCAACTTTTATTAATTACGGCACATCTGAATTCCTAGATTTCAATAATGCAGAGTCTATCCATTAATCAAGTAATCCCTTTTTAGTTTATGTCATGCATTTGTTGCAGAATGCACACAGTATAAAAAAAAAAAGGAAGTAGGAAGCAGCGGCCAATTTTTTTGCCCTGGGCTCTGACTGAATTAACCAGTTATACCTCTTTGTAGGTTCTTTGGTGAGTAAGCAGAAGCTGATTATACTTGATCTGCAAAACTGACATTTCAGCTTGCAGCTTTTCATATTCAGAAAGAGATGGACCTCCTAGCTTTTGTTGAAGAAACCTACAAAATGAGATAAGCTATAAATATGCAAGCACACTTCGCAAATTGCATGGTCTTATGTGGATGCAAATTGTAGGTTAATTACGCCAAAAAAAAAAAAACTAGATTCCAAGAAAAGAACACTCCATCTGTAGAAGGTGCGACATTACTAAATCTGTAGCGTCCAATAACTTCTGCAAGTACAATAATCCTTAGTATTTTGACACGTGAATACTAAAACTTGTACAAGGGTTAAATAGCACAATCTAGTACCACAAAACCATATTTCTATTTATGTAGCAAAATGTTACATTTCACAGAGCTTGGAGCAGTAAACTCACTCGAGCGCAGTTGCTGGTTTATCGTTCTTCTCATAGAGAGCAACTAGAACTGGGACAAAAAAAAAGAGTCACTCGGTATGTAAAAAAAATTATAAATCGAGCAATCTCCCTTAAAACCCAACAATGAACTAAATCCACGCAAAACCTTTCGTTAGAACATCAAGAACTCCTGCTGATTCTAAATACTTCCGAAAAGCTTCTTTCTTCGCTTCTTTATCCTGTTTAGCAGTAGAAAAAAGATGAAAAGAGGCGAGCCAAGAAAAATACTAAAAATGATTGCGTAATATTTTCACTGCAATAGCACCCCATACATCTGAACCAAGGATTCGATCTATAATCAAACTAAAGGCATGTTGCCCTAAACTTAAACTGACATCGATCATCTCAGTTCCTTACCTCCATTTTTTTCCCCAATTCAACTCCATTTGAATTTGTTTCTGTTAGTGTTAATTTAAGAACAGACCCAACCATAAAATGTCAACAACCGACAAACTCGCATAATTTGAATCTCATACACGTGTGCGCAGTAATTCTCAACAATATTAACGGATATGCGATAGGAAACCGCTCTTCAAGAGACACCCCTATATAGAAAAAATCTCATATCCACTTCAAGGGTCCAGACTTATCCTGAGAAAATCGCTCATTTAGCAAAACCTAAAACCACCAAACCTTTTCAGCGGTAACATACAATAATAATAAGCAAGCATCCCAATCTCTAATCCACTGCATATACAACTGAGAAATGGGTATTTTTATCCACACTGGGTACTCTAATTCAGTGAAAGATGGAAGGAACTGAGCACAGCTGCCTTCAGGAATTCCACCGACATTTATATGCACAAGACACTAACTCATAGCTATCTTCAAAGCAAGGAATGATGGAAATCAACGCCTAAAATGATACCATGTTGTCGCAGCAATTCAGACTGCAGGCGTAGACCAGATGGAGAGATTTCACTGGTCGATTCCCAGTGCTGTGAAGGCGGAAGAACACTTCTTGTTTGACCCGAAACGACTCGAGCGGGCTGACCCGAAACAATTCGATTGGGTTGACCCGAAACATTTTATAATTTTCATTTAATTGCAATAATTTATAAATATAATTATAAAAATTTGTTCGATCCCCTTTCTAGAGATGCAAGCGGCTAGCAAAAGTTTCGGTCAAACTTATTCCGATAATAAACTACTCAAGCTCAACTATAATTTTTGTGTTATAAATAATTGAATATGTGTAAGGAAGAATTCGATTCGTTTATATTTATAACTAACTTTTATGAATTTGTTAATGAACTCGATAATAATTCGTTTACACTTTTTTTTAAACTCATTTAGAAATTCGATTTTCAAATTAATTCATCGTTAGAAAAATAATTTACTGAAACTAATAGCACATTTAGCATCATTAGAAATCATTTAATCTCTTTCAAATCCATTTCAAAACTCGTTAAAGTTTGAGCTCGCCCCTACTTAAGAAAATTAAACAAACTCGTGTATGTATTTGTACGCGTCTTGTCGTATATTTAATAAAAATGTTTTTTGTGCAACTTAATAAACTAGTATGCTACGTACTTATCATCATCATACTATACTCTTTTGTGTGTATTTGTAGCGATTTAGTTTTTAAATCTGAAAGACAGAACCGGCTCAACAGGAAAGTAAATATATTAATTCTTACAATTCAGTGACAAACAATTAGAACGGAAGTAAATGAAGCAAAGGACTTACCCCAATTATTTTACTCTTAAAAAGAAAAAGCATAAATATTTAAATATATGAATGAAGCTGTAACAAGTAACAAAAATATACAACCTTTTACAGTTGTGTGCTTACAGTTTAAAACCAGCAATGTTGCCCAAGAACCACGCTTCAAATTCGGCCAGAACCGTGCGTGTCTTGTTCCACATCGGACATGTCTAAAGTTTAGTCCCACTCATCATCGTTCAACTCATCATTGTCATCTCTAGGCGGCCTCACAACCAAAACCACAACACCTAAACTCTCCGTCACACCCACCTCTTTCAACTCTATTCCTCGTACAACTTTCAGTTCACTTCCATTTTCTCCGGCCATGAGATAGAATCCGGCGTCCGCTGCCACTTCTCTTCGATCCCGGTCAGCCACGACCAATATAGCCTCCTCCCTGTACGACCGGTTAGCCTTCCATGGCAATGCTCTTGCATCATCGTAGGATACAACAATGGCGCCTTCGCCTAAGGTCAACACCGGCTCCCACCCCGGCAATGTGACCCACCTAGACCACCCTTTCTCTGCCACCACCACGCCGAATTCTCCCTGTGTTCTCCGCTTCCATGGCGCCTCGAGCACCTCGTTCTTGTTGGATTCACAGACCGGCAGAAGGGCGACGGAGGAGGCCTCGGCGACTTCTCCGAACTTCAATCTGACCACGGGGACCTTAATTCCTTCCAACGATGGATCCGCGAGATGGAGATTGCTTGAAGTCGGGTCCATTTCGGACAAAATGGTCTGCTTCGCCTTCTCCGAGCCTGCAACTTCGAGCGCACGCTGCAGCGCGCTCGTCCGCTGATCAGAAGGATTGCTGTGCTCCTTACTCTGCCGGAAGTACATGAACGCCAGGCAGTCTCCGGGAAGCGTGTAATCAAAGCTCTCCCATCCTTTATCTCCTCTCCTGCGCGGATAGTCTTTAATGGCGCGCGCCAGGTCCTGAGCTCCCTTGCCGTCAAACTTCCTCTCGACCAGCAACCTCGCTGAGGCCGCGCGTTGCGCAGCACTGCAGAGTCGAATCTCGTAGAGCAGCTCGGCTCCGCCGTTGTCGAAAAAGGCTAGGGTGTCTTCGTCGAGGTTGGAGTGAATGAGTGAGTCGCGGACTTGCGTGGCGACGACGTAGCGGTTCTGGTCGACGGAGGTGAGGCCGGTGACTTCCTCGATGGTGGAGGGAGTGAAGCCTTGGTGAATGAGGGCGGTGATGAGCGGGGCGTACTCGAACCAGAGGCCGAGCCGGTTGGCGAGGACTTCCAAGCGGCCGTCGGTGTCGAGGGACTGGTATTTTTCAGGGAGCGGGGACGGCGGAGGACGGAAGGGTTGGTAGAGGTTTTGCTGCTGGGGGTTTGTTGGGGAGGAGAGAGCTGCGGCGATGATGGTTTTGCCTTTGCAGCGGAGGATTCTTCTGGTTGGGGTTCGAGCGCCGTGGATGAATGAGCTGAGGAAGTTGGAGGTGGTGAGGGAAGCCATGGAAGCACAGGATTGTGGAACAGAGCAGAGGACGCCTTATCTCTGATCTCTTCCTTGATATTTTTGATAAAGATGATGGAGAAACAATTGGGCTTTAATTGGGCCCAAAAGGAGATTAAACTGAGGCCCATCAGGAACGAAGAAAGTCGAATCGAAATATTTTTGAGTCCGACCTTACTCGGCCCTGCATGTAGATTTGGTTCTGATAAGCCCCACGGCTTATCAAAATCTAATACGGCAACTGATTCAAACTCATCGTATTTGATCTCTCTCAAAAAAACAACACTGAAACTGAAACTGATCTAATTAATGGTAGCTGATCTAATTAGTGGTAGCCATGTGCGCGCATGTGCTACAGGTTAGCGGTTAGCCACGTGTCACGACATGTGACACAGCTGCGGTGGGAGTCCACATAGCTTATTGAAAATCCACAAAACTATGCACCATAGCTTATCACAGCTCACTTCGTGTTATACATAGCCCTTGCTTTACCCCACCAACATGGACCACACTCTAACTACAAAACACGACCTTTTTGTCCACACGGCATTTTCTTTAGCTACAAAACCGGGAAACATTAAAAAAATGAAATGATTTTTTTAAAAAAAAGTTGAATCTTTCATGTAGATTTTATTTTCTAGATGCTTCCAAATGGAAGAATTAAACGAGATGGTAGACAACTTATCAGCACATGTGATTGATTCGGTAGCTCTTGTTTGGCTCCAAAGGCCGACATGGACACCCGTGCCCTAACTGCATAGATTCGTGCTTGATATTATATTTATAAGAAAGTTTTTATATGCAGTCGGTCGGGCCTGGGAATGTGAAGCTGTTGTCCTCCAAGTCACCACGCGTTGAAGAATTGGGCAGGAGTGTTTGATACGCTGCTGCTTTTTGTCTAACAAAATATCCATTTCTTTCTTCATATAATAAGATGATGATAACTTATATCTCTCATTTAAAATTATTTAATAAAAAAAAGGTGATTACTGATATCAAACGTTATCAAAATCAGAAATCTTCTGTTCCGGTCCGAACAAGTGAGGAACGTATTCTTTTTGGTTGAAGGACGTCCGATTTAGGGCCTGATAATATTGGATTTAAGGCCTATTTTTAACAGGGTAATTTAATTTATTTAATATTTATTAAATGTATGTACTATTGATGGATAGGCTGTTGTGCTGAAACGTGAGTCACCTTCTCTGCTAAAAGTGATAAGTGCGGTCTGTAACTTTGTGGTACAAAACCGACCCTACCCTACAACCAACTTAACTTGGGCACCAAGTTAAAACTTAACCCACCAAAACCAACCAACCCAACCTAACCTTATCCAACCACTCTACTGCGAAGCGGCTGATTGCATATGCTTATTCTAAGTAAATTATTTTAGTTTCAGAATATGTTAAAATTGGCGAAGAGAATATTTAATTAGATATTTAGTAAGGATTGAAAAAACTATTTAATACTTTAGCATCAATTGTGCGTGTAGCTTAGGCGATGGTGGACCAACAAACTGGTCCAGACTCGACGCCACTTGCACTTGACTCATCTAGAACCATCAAATCTCATTTGTCCGTTACTAATTTATTTATTGAAAATAAGAGCTCGTAAGCAATTAGTAAACCATCTCTAATCTTTTAGTCATGCTTCAAAATTTGAATTATCATTGTACACTTTTCTTGGATGTATTTTTTGACAAACATTGTTATAATTTATAGAGCGATTCAAAGTGCATATATTGAAGCATTTTAATCATAAATTATACATAACACTTTATAACGGAATCAATACGCTAATGCGAATTCTGAGAATAGTGCCTCGGGCATTGATAATTTTTTAAATATGTATCCAAATAATAATATAAAAAGAGTGATTAAGAACTCGTATTTCGATCTTAAAATTTCAGTTCAGTTTAGATCTGATACTGGTACCATATCAGATCTGATACCCAGCTTATCTTCCAAGTGAAGTTCAATACATGATAGATGGTGAGACGTATGCAAACTAATCTGATTCACTTATACATGGTCAAAATTAAACCCAGAACTCATCATGATCATATCAACAAAGAGAGAGCAAGAGAGAGTGTTGTTGAGGTACAAAGATGACTTCTCATTCCTTTATTTCAACAAAAAGACAGGATGAGGATGGAACCCAAGTTCATGAAACCCATAAAGAAAGTACAGAGAAATAAAAACTGAACCAGATCAACAAACTAGTCTTCCAGCTGCAGAGATCATTGATGGGAAGCACTCAAAAACAAGTCTCTGAAACCAGACATCACCATCTTCCTCAAAAGTTGAACACACATAGCTTCTTTCTTTCAGGTCAGGATGAACACCACAAACCATCACTAAGCTAAGCCCACCACCATGCCTGAGATAATATACATTACTGCTTCTACAAAAAAGTGACACTGATCTGACCACATCTAGGATGAGTCCTCCTCCATGACACCTCCATTCACTATCCATGGATGCCCTGCAAACAGACCAAATTCAAATCAGATCAATCTTTACAAAAAGATTCATACTTTGAGAAACCCAGATTGAGAAGAAAGTCATAGCTTGGATCTGAGATGATGAACTTACTCAAGACTTGGTCAGCTGAGAATCTTCTAGAAGCATCCCGGCACAACATCTTCCTCAACAGATCTTTGGCCGCAGGGGACACCCCTCTAAAAGCTCTAGTCGGAAACCTCAAGTTCCCCCTCACAACAGCCTCAAAAATCTCCGATGCGTTCTCCCCATTAAACGGAGGAAATCCGGCGACCATCACATACAGAATCACACCCGCGCTCCACACATCCACCTTCTCGTTATACTCTCTCCCCAGCAACACCTCCGGCGCCACATAATACGGCGTACCTACCACCCCCCTCATCAACCTTCCATCCCCGAACCACTCCGCCGACCCGAAGTCCGCCAGCTTCAGCTCCCCGTCGAACCCGAACAGCACATTCTCCGGCTTCACATCCCGATGACACACCCCCATTCTGTGACAGTGGGCCAACGCTCTGACAAGCGATTTGGCCAACTCGGCAGCCTGCGGCTCCGGTACCGGGCCGGCGGAGGAAAGGAGCGTGTAGAGGTCTAAGGACGGGTCGCAGAGGTCGAGGATGAGGTGGAGGTGAGAATCGTCTTCGAAGAGGTCGTGCAAGGAGACGATGTTGGAGTGGGAGGAGGACAAGAGGAGCATGGCCTTAGGCTCGTTCTGGAGGCATTGGCTGTCGATGGAATCGGAGAGGTGGGCTTTGGTGATGGATTTGCAGGCGTAGGTTTCGCCGGTGGAGCGGTTGAAGCAGCGATGCACAACGCCGAACTGGCCTCGGCCGATCTGCTCGCAGAGTTGATACTTTTGCTTTAGCGATTCAGACATGCGTAGATGGGTCGAGCTTCGTTTCTGCCTCTCTGGATTTGTTGTTGGGTTTATGTCTCTTCCAGAAAGCTTGTCTAGTGAAGGGGGTCGTTTTATTGACGAGGAAGACGGAATCTAGGGAATATTCGAATCAAAGCTTTCATTCTTTTTCCATCACATAATTGCAACTAATAAATAGTTGAAACAAAAATAAACAAGATAAAACGGTTTTTCAAATTAAGTATTAAATTATTAAAAAAATCATTTTTCATATTTAATTATTAAAATACAAAATTAAACTAACAAATAACATTATAATATTTGAAATTTGAAAAATCAATCATTCAGTGCTTGAAATGAAATGATGCGATAGTTCAATATATATTTATATTAAAATAAGTTTTAAGTTCCTATTTAACAACATTATTTTTTGACTATATGTTTTACGGATTCAGATTCTATTATGACAAATCAAATACATCAATATCAAACAGTATAATTTCATATTTAAAATGACTCTCGAAAAGTTTAAAATATAAAAAATATGTAATACAAATTAGACAGCGACATACATCTAAATTTTATAGAATATGATTACATATTTTCCTACAACCAAAATCACATAATTTTGAAAATTTTAATAGTTTAGCATTCAGGCTTTACTTGCTGTTCTTGACTTGTTTGAAGTGCAGTCTGTTGCGTCACGCCATGCGTGTATAATCCGTATCGAAGCTGTGTCGTTTTGTTAAGTGAAAGCCCTGTGGTACACAAAGGTAATTTAGTTGTGAATGTAAATACTATTTGATTATTTAAACAATTATCAAGGCAGAATGAATTAATTGACTGAGCGGAACATGTATTATATTAAAGTGCGATAAAATCTTAAGTACGTTGTTGCATAATTAATACACAAACTTCTTTATTCTTAAAAATCAAAGTGCTAAACATAAAGTAATACATTAAAAATATTGGTGAACTTTAATTCATCTAGAAATTTGATTAAAGTGCATTCATTGATTCAAAAATAAATGAAACATAAATGTAGCTAATAATTTAAAACATTATAATATGTATGTTATTTTATTTTGTTGTTATTATTATATATTAATAAAACGTATATTAATAAAACGGATTGGTGACTATTGGAATACACATGTACATATTATAATTTTTTTTTATTTTGACCCTGATTAAAAATTTGATGGCTCATAATTGGGGAGTTTCTCAATAATTTATTTGGAATGAAGTTGAATATGTATATTATTATATAAAAAAGAGGCATGCGTTTTAATTAGTAGTGACATATGCATGACAAAGTTAGCATGTGTGGCATTCTAAAACTATTAAAAATAAGCTACACATCTGTAAATGGAATGCATGTTTAAGATTCTATACAAATTCAAACCTCATGAACCAAACACTATATTTAATTAGCATCCGGCCTCCACTCTCTTTGGACTTATTCCACCAAGCGGCTACATTTTTCTTTTTGCACTAATAAAATCAGTAGTAACCACCAATATTACTAAAAAACGTATTTGACTTTTCAGTCTTCATCTACATGTTTCATTCTTTTCAAGGAAAATAATATACAGTTTCACTGACTGTCTAACATAAGGATGATCGTTTACACAGACACGGGCTGCTAGCTGCTGCGCCGAACTCTCTTCTCTTTGTTAAAGAGATTTATTGAATTTCATTAGCTTAACTGGATTGTAGTCTCATTTTGACTTAAAAATTGAATCTTATATAAGTTAGTTATTCTTCATCGTCCTTGACGATTTGAGTCATTTTACTTAATCTTTTTCCCTTTCAAATTATGATTCCAAATGTTTGATGCATATTGCAGGAATTTGGTAATTGATGAAGCTCTTGCGAACATATTCTCACTTAAAACACAAAATACTTGATGTTCAACTCTTATAGCATGTCCTTCAAACACTGGCCATGTAAAATGAATAAGAAGTAAATGTCTAGTCTAGTTCAAATCCAAATAATTTAGCCCAAAAGTTGAGAGATGATCCATGGAGATGTCTCATTATAAAGAGTCCAAGAAAGGAAAAGATGGTGGAGCTTTATATAACGTAATGGATAAGCATGGATTGATTATGGACAAAGTCAAATTTCACCCTCTATTTCATGCATAGAATAGTATAAATATTCTCGCATGTTTTCAATCGTAGTCACTTCAAAATAAAAAAATCTTTGTCTCCTAAACTTTCCTATCATCACTTGCTAACCATCCTTACGTACGAAAAATATACAATCAACTTGGATGTTATTGTTGTTGTATTGTTGTTTATTATTAAATGAGACACAATATAGACGATGGAATTCCAGGCGAAAGTTTATATGTCAATAGTGGTCAAGATTATAGGCAAAACAAGGGTTAAGTGGATTCTGAAGCTATAAAGTAATATAGTGTTATGGTTTTAAAACAATCGGCCATTACAAGCGGGACTGTATAAACAAGAAGCAGAAAACATATAGTTCTACTAACGTAATCCAAAACGTTTATTTTGGAAGTGAGGGGGGATGTTCTTTGCGCTTCATTTTTGGATATATAGGCATTAGCGACAAAAATTTGAAGATCATGTGTGATCGTCACGAAAGTCAGATGGTTTGAAGAGAACGGTGTCCGGTCACAAATCACATGCTTCTCTCGTGATGAGGTTGTTTTTCGGCCGTTCAGCATCAATTCGAGGGCCAAATCGAAGTTTTACGATTATAAGGATAATTCCCGATTTGGCAACCACCCTTAGATTTAGTATTAGATTCTTTTCCATTTTTAATAATTATCTTTTATTTAGTTTCCTAATCTAGTTTTCGATTTCTTATAAGTAGGGTCAAGTGTAATTGAGAAGGACATCTTTTATTGAATATACTTTTAGAGTTTTTCTATATTTCTGGTGGATTCCAGTTTTCTAATTCGTGAATTTGTCGATTGCAAGTTTACGGGCTTCCGCTACGTGATTATCATATGAGGCCGCACCGGGAATGGCTTACCACATATAAACCAAGTAATTTTGGACTTGCTTTCTTAGGTGTTGATAAATCATGTGTCATCAGTATATGACAGTGCATGCAAACACTATGTGATGTCAGACATGTACCGGACTTGAGGAAGAACTTAATTTCGTTGAGAACTCTTCGGGTGAATGGTTTTGCATTCAAGTCTGATGGAGATAGAGATATCATGAAGGTATCAAAGGGTGCAATGACGGTGATGAACGAAAGGAGGGCAGGTAAAATCTATAGGTTATTGGGAAGTACGGTTGTAGGTGATGTTTTATCATTTAAGTTGATACTGATGCAACGAGACTCTAGCACATGCGTTTAGCTCATCTCAGTAAACGTGCAATGATGGAAATTCACAACAGAAATCTGTTGAAGTGTGTGCAGAGTTGCAAGATGGATTCATACAAGTAATGTATAATTGACAAACAATGTACAGTGCTTTCCAGACCTCGAAGCACAAAATAGGAGAGTCGTAATTACATAAATTCAGATATATGGAGGCCTACGAGACATGCATCAATGGGTGGCTCCAGAGATTTTTTTTTATGTTTATTGAGGAGTGTATTTATTAAAGAAAAATCTGAAGTCTTCGACAAGTTTAAGTGGTGGAAAGGTGAGTTGAAGAGCCAAACATGGACAAAGATCAAGTACTTGCGGTCAAATATTGAATAGAGGACATAAATTCAAACTTTTCAAAAGTTTCATGCGGAACACAGTATTTAGAGATATTTTTCAGTTCGGAAGACACCACAGCAGAATGGTGTCGCAGAAAAGATGAACAGAACACTAGCTGAAAGGATGAGATGCCTTCGATTGAATGCTTGATTGTCTAAGAGTTCTGGGGTGAGCTCATTAACATGTCGTGCCATCTCATTAATAGATCACCACAAATTCTTTTTATGGAAATATTGTAGAAGAAGCTTGGACATGTCAGCCGTTTAATCTCGATAACCTAAGAATTTATGGGTGTGAAACTTACGAGCATATATGTATTGAAGATCGGTCAAAAGTCGATACTAAGTCGAAGAAGTGCGTCTTTTTTGGTTACACGAAAGGTATAAAGGGGTTTATGTCATGGGATCCGGTTGAAAAGAAAATGATGATTAGTAGAGACGTAGTATTTGATTAACAGACCATGTTGAAGCAGACAGTTGGAGGAGATGTGCATACTTCTGAAGGGACATCTTACAACAAATGAAGCTGTTCATGTTGGTTTAGAGTTACCATTGGTGCACAATCCGCATAAGACTTTATTTTAGGAACTGTAGATTCTGGTGGAGCGCAAGATTATTCTCTTGTACGTGATAGACAACACTATCAAATCAGACCACTAGAAAGATATGGGTATCAAGTCTTGGCAACATATGTACTTCTACCGGTTCTAGAGACCCGTCCATTTTTTGAGAGACTATGGTTAGCCATGAGAAAAATAAGTGGATGAGTAGTATGGTAGACGAGATCGACTCATTGAAAAAAAAAAATCAGACTTGGAAGCTTGTTTAGCTTCAAAAGGAAAGGGAGCTATCATTTGTAAGTGGGTCTACTAGAGAAAGCTGGAAATAACAGAAAAAGGGAAAAAGTTTAAAGTTCATCTCGTCTCAAAGGGATACTGACAGCAGAAGGGGATTGACTACGATGAGATTCTTTCCGGTAGTCAGACATACTTCAATCATGGCAGGGTTTGCCTTGGTAGCTAGCCATGCACATAGAGCAGATGAATCTGAGATATTTTTCTTCATGGTAAATTGGATGAACAAATTTACATGGAGTAGCCAGATGGCTTTAGTGATACATTACATGACAAGCTAGTCTGTGAATTGAAATAGTGATACAAGCGTTTTGATTCATACATGCTGCATATTGACACAAAAGGTGCAAGTATGACTCTTGTGTTTATACTAGGAGCCTTGATGATGGTTCATATGTTTTTCGTTACTCTATGTGGATGATATGTTGATTGCTTTTAAGCATTTACATAAGTACATGAGCTCAAAGTCATGTTAGGAAGGAAGTTTGCCATGAAAGATAGGGTGTTACAAAGAAGATTCACAGAAATAAGAGTTTAATGAAGTTGTGGCTCTCTCAAAAAAGCTATGTTGAAAATGTGTTAGACGATGATCAATTATAAGGTTGTGATGCTCCAAGGGAGAGTCATTTTAAGCTTTCTTCTGAACAATATCTAAAGACGGATGCCGAGGTAGAGTATATGTCAAAGGTCCCTTATGCCAATGTTGTTGGTTGTTTGCCCCATAATATAAGTCAAGTGTGTATGTTTATGCCCAAAATGGGTAAGCATTATTGGAAAGCAGTCAAGTTAATTTGAATCGGACATGATATTATGTTAGACAGTGGACGGAGAGTGATCCTTCAGTTGTTGGTAATGTTGATTCAGACTAATGCAAATGATGTTGATGGGTTTACAACGAGATAAGTGTGTACTCTTTCTGGTGGACCTATTTGCTGAAAATTATCAGTCTTATCTATATTGACTAGTCTAAAGCTGAAGTTGAGTACATGAGAGTAGGTGAGGCTGCTAAGCAGACATTATGGCTGTTGGGTTTAGTGAGGATGTGGGTGTTGAGCAAGTGGAGTTCAACTGCTTTGTGATAGTCAAAGTGTCATTTACTTGGCAAAGAACAAGGTGTATCACGACATGTCGAAGTATATTAATGTGAAGTATCACAAAATCAAGGAATTATTTGCATCTGGACATATATTACTGGAGAAGGTTCACATTTAAGAGAATACCACTGATATGTTGACCAACCCAGTCACTATTGACAAGTTCAAGCATTGCTTTGACTTGTTACAAGTTTTTCACGTTGAGCAGAAGGTGTCCTCTAGTGAACGAGATGTGAGCATCATACATTGATATCAGTGGCGAAGCCAGGAAATTTTTTAACCGGGGGCAATTTTTTTTCTCAAAATAATAATAATGTAAATACGTTACAGTTGTTCCTTGCGAGATTTCATTTTCATGAAACGCTCAATCACATCATCGTTACGAATTGTACGAAAAATATCTTTTTCAATGTAACAGATAAGTGACTCGCTCAAAAAAGAATCTCCCATACGGTTGCGCAAATCTGTCTTCACAATCTTCATTGCTGAAAAACATCTCTCAACGGTTGCAGTGGCGACCGGCAATGTCAAAGCTAGTCTCAAAAGTCGATATATTAATGGAAATGCAAGATGTTTTCTAGTTTCAACCATCAATCTACTCAAAACACCAAGATCCTTCAAGTTAGAAAATCTCACATCTTCTCGAACATTGTCTATATAAATGCGCAACTGATGCTCAAGAGTCATTCGATCCCCAAAATCAAAGTCATTCGGATAAAGTGTGGCCAATCTCATCAACTTCGAATGATCAAAATAACGAAATGATTCTGTTGGACTCAGTGAAGCCATACAAATGAGAAGTTCAGAATTAACCTCATTATAGCGATCATTGAACTCTTGCATCATACAATCCACCACTGTATAGAAACAATTCACTTGAAGATGTTGAAGGTTAGTGATATTAGATTTTTGTCTAGGCCGGCATGGATCAACAAACTCATCCTCCATATTTAAACTTGGAAGGTCATGGTCCTTACAAAATGATGATACCTTCAACAGTAGAGAATTCCATTCCACATCTCTGATTGATTGTAATTGTTGTTTCGTTGATGTTACCATCGACATGGCATTCAAAATGTCTTGGTCTTTTTTTTTGAAGGACCTCTGATAAAGATTCTGTGAGGCCCAAAATAAGAAGCATGAGTTGCAAATAAAATGCAAAATTAAATGATTGCAAATATTTGAGAAGACCATATGCCTAGCGCCTTTTCCCGTCGTCTGACCCTTGTTCCTCAATATACTCGAGCACTTTCAGAATCACTGGAAATAACTCCATCAAACTCAAAAGAGTCCTTAATGAGAACCCCAACGTGTATTTCCCGGCCTCGTCAAAGTGATTTCTTGATTTAATCCACTTCCTGTTCTGATTTCATGATTACATATGGTCTTTTTCACTTGTTCTCTATTGAGTTCTAGCATAGTATCCTTTCTTTTGCATGATGCCCCAACCACACTCACCAATAGAGATACTTGTTCAAAAAAGTCACCAACTTCAAAATGTTTCTTTGAAATTGCTACAACAACTAGTTGCAGCTGATGAGCAAAGCAATGCACGTAATAAGCTGAGCTATTTTCTTGTGAAATTAAAGCTCTTAATCCATTAAACTCACCCCTCATATTACTTGCTCCATCATAACCCTGTCCTCTAATACTTTGCAAACTAAGCCCAAGTTCACTGAATAGTGAATCGATCGCACTTTTTAGGCTTGCTGCTGATGTGTCTTTTACATGGATAACACCAACGAATCTCTCTTTAATAATTCCAAATTCGTCAACAAATTGCAAAATCACCGCCATTTGCTCCTTATAAGAAATATCATTGGACTCATCCACTAACAAAGCGAATACACCATCGTCAATTTCTTTAAGTATAGAAGAAAGTACCTCTTGAGAAAAGCAATGAACAATGTCCTTCTGAATATCTGGAGACCTCATTTGATTATTCCCGGGAGCATTCATCAAGACAACTTTGTTAATGCTCTCATTTTGTGTAGCGGTGTACTTTATCAATTCTATGAAATTTCCTTGATTCTTTGACTTCTCAGACTCATCATGTCCACGAAATGCCAATCCTTGATGCAATAAAAATCTAGAAGCATCAATGGAAGCATTTAACCGAATACGAAGTTCAGCCTTCATAATATCATCTTATTTACGAAGGACAACTGCAATCGACTGATTTTGTCGCATCAAATCATCACATTTTTTCAGGGCATTATTATGGGAGCTATTGACATCCCCCACGTGCAAAGAAAATCTTTCAGTCTTGTTCCAGCAATCAAAACCTTCTGTCACAAACGTATCATTATCTGGCTCCTTGAATAAATAGCAACACAAGCAATACGCTTTATCCTTCTTCATGCTATACTCTATCCAATTACCATACTGAATAAACCAATCAGGATTAAATCGCCTCAACGAATTTCCTATCTTTCTTTTCGGAAAATTATGAGCATGAGGTTGGCAAGGTCCTCTCACCAAATATCTCCGTCGCACTTCATCTCTTTGATTTGGATGATAGTCAGTTATCTTTTTTCTATCGGCAGGATCATAAGGAAGATCGTCCATATCAACGTGCTCCGGACCGGAAGAAGTATCCGCACGAATTGATTTTGATGCATTTGTATTTGAGCTGCTACCACTGCCATCTATATTTGGATTCTTTCGTTTCAAGAGGAAGTCTATCTTTGATTCTATCAATATAAAAATTAATAACAAAAAGTGAATTGCATATATAAATCAACATGTCCATAATTATAGACACAAAATTAAAGACAGACACAAAATAAAAATTTGTATTCAAACTTACGGAGCATGTTGAGTTCTATACGCAATTCATTTAAATGAACTTAAGAAATATTGCTGCCTCGTGAACGTTCCTGTAAAATAAAATTTAAACTATAATTCACCCAATAAACTTAAGCCCCAAATGATCCCTATAATTTTTTGCGAACAAATGATCCCTAATTCCCTATAATTGTTTCATCCTAAAATGCTCATTCACTAACAAAAAATATATCACTGTATTAACTAATAAGCCCCAAATGTAAGACTAAGACATAAAACGAATATAGCAGTAAATCAAATTCCTGAAGCAATTAGGATTTAGAGGACAAAGGTCGAACCTTTACAATAGGAAATCAGTTAGTTTGACTCAAGAATCAAGATAGCTGGTGGCGGTGCAAGACAGCAAGAAGGGTTAGGGATTGGTGGCGCGTGGCAGTGCAAGAAGGCGAAGACGGAGAGAACCAATCAAGAATCAACCAACCCAGTTCCGAACTCCGAAGCTGAAATCGAAATTAAGATTTGAGAACCTGCATTCATCCAAATCAATCAACCAACCAATCAAGGTGAAGAAGGAGAGAACCTGTATTCATCCAAATTCCAAAGCCACACTCGAATTTGTTGCTGAAGTCGGTTGGTGAATCTCCGAGTAAGAGTGTGTTTCGAAAATTTTTAGGGTTCGAGTGCTTGAGATTTGAGAATTTGAGAGGCGACCTGCGACCAGATGCCAAAGCCAAAGCCACGCTTGAGTTTTTAGAATTTTTTTATTTTGAATTAAAAAAATATTTACCCATAATCTTACTTGGGCTGGACCCGGGCAGCCCACCAGGTGGATCCACCATTGAAACCCTTCAATACAAGTTACAAATGCACCAAATTGATATAATCGAACCCTAATTTTAAGTCACTGTTTATTTATTTTTAAATAAGAAAAAAAATCTTTACTCTATTAATTTGACTTTATATTCATCTTGAAATAATGGGGGGCATAAATTTAAAAATACCGGGGGCAATTTACTATATATCTCAAAAAATTCAAGTTAATCATACGAATATACAGTAAAATTTGGAAAAATGACCGGGGGCGGCCGCCCCCCCTCCCCCAAGCATGCCTCCGCCTCTGATTGATATCACAGGGGCTGGATATTCGCCAAGGTGGAAATGATTGAGAATGACTTATATGTGTAATTGGGGGGGGGGGGGGGGGGGTGCAAGGCCGCAGTGGCTATTGTGACGACCGTATTAGAGAATCGATAGGGTAAAACTTTTCTCCAAGTTTTTGACAATCATATTGCCCGTACCAGCAAAAGAGCGGTATGGGTCAGTGTACTCACTGAGATGCTAAAGTCTGTATCAGTGAATAGTACGGCCACACTGTCCACATTGTTTGTCCATACCGGCGGAATATGCCTAATACATGCAAGACGAACGAAGCCCAATTTGGAAGCTATATATATATATATATATCATATTTTATAAACCTCGAGTCCAAATAGAACCAATACAAAGAAACTACAAGTGCTTTGTAGTCGCAGACGTAGCATTTTTGGCCGAACTGCGTGAATAAATGATCTTATTATTTGTCTACTCTATTCTTCCGTTTACTAGTTGTTGTTACAACATTGGTTCAATTACTTAAGATGCTACAATAATTCAACGAACATTTTTGTTGCACCAAAAAACTTGCTCCGGCAAACTAATGTGTATCTTTCACATTTTCAATAATGTGAACCACTTTTGAGCATAAAATTGCCATTTAATATAACTTGGATACTTATTAATAATCGATCATATACCTCTCATCTCAAGGTATTTAACTACGATTATTTCGATTCAATCCTAGGTGTACTCCCATCCAAATTTAACTTACAAAATAGGGTCTCACCAATATTTTCTTTATATTTTTAACACAATTTTCCGATAAATTAAAAGTGAATAAACTTTCCCTCATTCTTACACGGCTAGTTAGGATTCTGCTTGAACCGGTTCATTTAATATGGAAGGAACTCTTAGGGTCTGTTCTTTAGAACTAAACTTATACTTAATTTAACTTATTTTAACTTAATTGAATTGAATTGAATTTAACTTAACTTAAGTACTTTTACAAACATATTTTTAACCAAGTATCTGGGAATTAAACAAATATATAGTGGTGGAGGTGGTGGTGATGTGGTTAGGGTGGTGGTGGTGTGGTTGAGGTTGTGGTGGTGGATTGGGCGGTGGTGGTGGTGGGTTGGGGTGGTGGTGGTGGTGGTGTGGTTTGGGTGGTAGTGGTGGTGTGGTTGGGGTGGTGGTGTTGTTGGGGTGGTGGTGGTGGGTTGGGATGGTGGTGGTGTAGTTGGGATGGTAGGTTGGTGGTGGTGGGGGTGTTGGTGGTGGGTTGGGATGGTGGTGGGGTGTGGTTGGGGTGGTGGTGGTGGTGTTGGGTGAGTTGGTGGTGGGTTTACCATAGCTTAATTTAATTTAATTGAATTTAATTGAATTTAATTTAATTTAAGTACTGAAAATTTAAATTTTAAAGAAGAGGGCCTTAGGGCATCGCACCCGTTCAGGAATTTCCATCTATCTGAGAAATTTCTCTTACTATTCATCATAAACAGTAATAGCAATCTGCACATTCATGCACCCATTTCATCGACACGTGCCGATTAAATTTGTTTTTAGGGTTTACGGAATGGAGAACGATCGTTCTCCATGGTGACCTCGCCGAGAAATTTCTGGAGCTCGTTCTTCCTCGCCATCCGCTACTGTACGTTGACTTGGATCAATATCGCTTGAAATCTTGCACAAACATCCTCAATTTGAAGTCCGCTGCATATGCCCTTAATGATTTGACCGAATCTACTGGCTTGCAACCATCTGCCAAATATTTTAGCGAAACTCCATTTGCCATGTGACCCGACTAATCTGGTTCGCTCGGTTCAACCACTTCGACTACATGCGTATCAAACTTTCGAATCACTCGTTACCCTAAAAAGCCAAAACCCTAACAAAACCTCAGCTCTGCACTCTCATCGTCACCAAGCACGCTCGCTGTTGTCGAAGTTAGTTTCGATTCAGACCTTGATTAGCCAAGTCGCTGGTAAGCGTCACGCTGATACTCGGTTTCATTTACGACCTTAATCTCCCGCTGTCTCTGTATTATCAGATGTTTGCTCTCAGTGTTCTGTTAGAATTTTTTCTTTGTGATTCATTGCAATCTGAATTCCATTTTCTTGGCGGCGTTCAACAACTAATAATTAGGTAGAGCCTGTTTCCAAATTGTTTGAACCTGCAAGTGCTTTGGATTTGAATAAGAACAACTAGTTTTTTTTTATGGTTTTAACGCTTTAGAGAGTGCTTAGAAAAACCTAAAATTATGACTTTTTCTTGGTATAAAATGGTAGAATTGTATAGTAGTCATTTGCTGTTAGTTGTTAACTGGTGAAATTAGAGGCTTGGGAATGGAATTTGTATGTGTGCGGAGGCTGGCTAGGCTACGCTGCAATGTGAAAAAGATGTGCTTCTGTATAATTCTGTTTATAACGACTTCTTCTGGGAACTATGTTGAAACATAGAATTGTGTACTCTAGTAGCAGGTTATTATATTAATTGTATTATTATGTTAATGTCATGTAGCGGGGGGTACTCTAATATAGTATGCCTTGTTTTGACAGTCGGGGAGGTTTCTCATCTGAACATAAACGCCTAATGCTCACTTAGGTAGAAAAAATCTCCTACTTTTGATTGTTGGCGTACTGCTGAAAGGAGGAATGGAGCATGCAAGTTTAATCACTAATGCATTCGGTGAGTTTCCATGTTTGCAAATGCTGCATTCTTGTTCCAGACAACCGGACCTTAACGTTATCCTTGGACGTAAACTGTCAAGAAGAGCACTAAGTATGATGATGAACAGTGGTGGCAATTCAATTTCTTATGTACAAGGGTGGAGGGAGCCTCTAGCTCCAGAAAGAAGTAAATTTTCATTTAGATGTAGAGTCATGCAACAAAGCTTATGTTTGGATAAAGTCTATGAGGATACGGCAGACGAAGTGAATTCTGGAAGTCTTGCTGAAGGAATTGTTAATAATCAGAATGGGCCAACTGAATCTGAAATACCAGTTAGTTCGTCTACATCATCAGGGGAAGGAGCATTTTCTCGTAATGATGAAAAAACCAACAATCGCATACTTCAGAGTACGAGTAGAAATGGTAAGTTGCTTGTAGCAGCAAAATTGGTGGAAATTATGTCCCGTCATAACCAAATTCCTCACTTCCCTTCTTGTATATTACTTATTCGAGGCCTCCTAAAAGTTAACAGATTAGATAAAGCTTTCAAAGTTCTTCAAATTATGATAATGTCTGGTGGGGCTCCTGATGTCATAACATGCAACATGGTTGTCGGCGGACTCTGCAAGGCAGGACAGTTAAGTTCTGCTATTGATCTGTTAGAAGATATGAGCTATTGTGGCTGCCTCCCTGATGTGATTACTTATAACTCAATAATCAGGTCCATGTTTGATAATGGAAAATATGCGGACGCTGTTCAGTTTTGGAAAGATCAACTGAGGAAAGGCTGTCCGCCGTATGTTATCACCTACACAGTTCTTATTGAGCTTGTATGCAAGCAATGTGGAGTTGCTAAGGCTCTTGAAGTCTTGTCGGATATGGCAAGTGAGGGCTGTTACCCTGATACTGTAACATACAACTCACTAGTTAATTATACTTCTAAAAGAGGAAGATTTGGAGAGACCGCCATAGTATTGCAAAGTCTTTTTTCACATGGATTGGAGCCCAATGCTGTGACCTACAACACTCTTCTCCATGCACTCTGCAGACGTGGGCGCTGGGATGAAGTTGATGGTATTCTCTGCATAATGAAGGAAACTATATGCCCTCCTACTGTTGTTACTTATAATATTCTGATCAATGGACTGTGCAACTATGGACTCCTGGATCGCGCCATCAGCTTTTTTGATCTCATGGTTCACGAAAACTGTTTTCCCGATATTATAACGTACAACACTCTGATTGCAGCTCTATGTAAAGAGGGCCTTGTTGATCAAGCAATGCAAGTACTCGAGAAATTGCATAATACTGCCTGCCCTCCAGGTGTCATATCTTATAACACAGTGATCAATGGATATGCGCAAAAAGGTGAAATGGACAAGGCTTCAGCAATATATATTCAGATGATACAGAATGAAATCCTTCCCGACGATATAACTCACTACTCCTTAATATCTGGATTCTGTCGAGTGGATTTAGCTAATGAGGCTGCAGCAATATTAAAGGAGATGAATAGAAAGAAGAGTCTTGTGAGACCCAGTGCCTACCGCTCTGTGATCCGATGTTTATGTAAAACTGGGAAAGTGGATACTGCAATAGAAGTCATGGAATCTATAGTTTTGACAGAAAGCAAACCCGATGAGATAATTTACTCGACTTTAGTCAATGCCGTAGCTGCTACTGGCATGATTGAGGAGGCTGATCAGTTACTTAAGAAGTTAATTGAGCGGAGGGTGTTGAACGAAGACACTAAGTTGAACTTTTGAACCTTGATGAGAGGTAATCTTTTGGACTTGCATCTCATAGTGTGAAGATCAATAGAATGCCAAGAAGCGCCGCTCATCATCTCATAGATGAATGACTGTGAGATCAGATGATCCACCTACCGTGAATGCCTCCTGATTTGGATGCTATCCTGGAATAATAAGAACACTGTACGTAAATTTCTGCTGTTAGGAATTTTGTTCTTTTTTATCCCAACACATGCCCCTTTTTTTTTCTTAATTATATACCCATTTTATGTTTATGCTGTTTATGGTTCTAAATGAACAGATGATGAAATGACTATTGCTGAGATTTGGAATATATTCTTTTTTTGGCAGAACTTCTGCATATATTAGATTATTGATACTTCCAGGATTTAAGACCTACTAGATTAACAAATTTCGGCTAGCACGGTAAATATCCTTGCGAAGTCATATCCTGCTTTAGGTTATTCTGAATTAAGCAGAGCAGAAATTCTGGCCATACAAACAGTTGGTTGAATATAATGAATGCCCATCCGAAAACAAAGATAATCCTGAAACAGGCATCCCTTCTAGAAATCTTCCTGCTTCAATTTTCTTTTTCTTCATTTGTGTTTCATTCTTATTACTCAGATCATTTCCAGAAGACTCTTTTATTTTCTCATCCAACACATTTTTTCCCGAAATCATGTCATTCAGATTAACTTGGGTTCTGTTATGTCTGTGTTTATTAATTTATTTTGGTTATGTTGTAATCATATAAAAGAAGAATTATTGGCTCAAATTTGCCATGGTTCAGGCATTTGAAAAAGAAAGAAGCATAAATAAGCTGAGATCATTTCGTGTTAGGAAAATGTTTGAGATTCCAGGAAAGCATGCCAACAGTTTTGTCCATGAGGATGGGAACTAGCCTACATCAGCTGATCAGGTTGGGTCTGCACTTGATCGTTCAGGCAACAATAAGGGCCGCCCAAGTCTGGACAAAGATGGAAATGTTGCCAGAAGTCCCCTGAAAGCGCAATCAAGTAAGAGCTAGAAAATTTATTGATACATAATTTTGTAAAATGGGTAATGGAATATAATAATAGTTATTGTTGTCCTCACTTGAAATAGCCTGGTTTGGCTCAAATTCGGACATAGACCAGATGTAGGAGAAGTTTGCAAAGCTGCTGCTAGGCGAAGACATGATTGGTGGTGGAAAAGGCATTTCCTCGGCTCTGGCTTTGTCAAAAGCCATCAAAAACCTTGCTGGTACTTTCTCTCTTCTTATAGTTTTAGTTTAAAATTTCCTTGACTTCATAGATAATGCATTATTTACTTGTTGGGAAGTTCAGCTTCTGTTTTTGGGGAACAAAGGAAGCTAGAGACTATGCCTGCAGCTATAAATGGAAGATGGGGAAAAGAGATTGATTGGCTCTTATTTGTAACTGATCACATAGTTGAGTTTGCTCCTTCCCAACAGAAGTCCTAGGATGGCACAACAATGGAGGTTCACATCTTTTTTTGAGCTCAGTAATTATTGTTCTACATATCTTCAAAGATAATGAATTTTCTGTATGGCAGATAATGACTACACGACAAAGAAGTGATGTGCACATGAACATTCCTGCTCTGCAGAAGCTTGACGCTCTGCTCATTGTCAGTTCTCTGTCCTAGTAATGAATTTTATTTTCATTCAAATTCTTTTCTCTAATAGTTTCTATCTTGTTCTTCTGTAATGATAAGAATGTTTGGATAACTTTGATGGCCCAAATGAATTTTGGTACGTGTCTAGAAATGAAAAGGATTCTGTTAATGAAGCCACAAAGAGACATGAGGATAAATGGTGGCTACCAACTCCCAAGGTTCCGCCAAATGGGCTTTGAGATGAAGGACGGAGATGGCTCCAGTTTCAGAAGGATTAAGTGAACCTGGTGCTGAAAGCTGCCATGGCTATAAATGCACAAGTACTGTCCGAAAGGGAGATACCAGACAGCTGTCCCTCCCAAAGGTTTATACATAAATCTGCATGCTTAAGCATTTATGTCTTTGTTCTTCTTTGTAAAGTGTATCATCCTTCTCTCATAAATGAACAATTATAATTTTCTGCAGAATGGAAGTTCCAGCCTTGGTGACTCCATCTACAAGAGCATCACAGTTGAGTTCTTTGATCCGGAACAATTTCTATCAATAATGGATTTGTCAACAGAACACAAAGTTCTGGATCTGAAAAACAGAATTGAAGCTTGATAGAGATGTGACAAGGAAGATGACAAATAAAGATGGAAAGTCTCACTGGGGAGGCATGGCATCGACAGTCGGCCAGGAAAAGAGAGGGAAGTATTTGAAGAGGGAGAGGAATCTATCTTACTCTTGCTAAAGCTACAGTTCCAGGTCTCCCTCAATCTTCACTAGACATATCAAAAATCCAATACAACAAGGTATCATGTATTGAAATTGCAATGTATCCAATTTAACAAGGTCTATCAAATTATATTTTTTTGACATAAAATATTCGACCATTTAAAATACTTGAGGAAGTAGGTATTCAGGGTGCTGTCTAGAATTGAAGATGTCATTTATGCTGCCTCTCGTTCTCAAGATTCATCCCTAGCTGAAACTAAAAGCCATGGAATGTGGGCCCCACCGAGACAACACGCAGCATATTGAATAGTGGTATTCTGTTTCTCTTCAAAACCTTGTTGTTGTATCAAAAGAAACTGCAGGAGTAAGTCAGTCTGATGGCGATATGATTCCTGTCTTTTTAAACTTGTGATGAGCCTAGGCTAGGCCGAGTATCTAAGTTTCATCTGATTACTTCAATGCTCTGGACGTAGTAGAGTAAATAGACATCAGATGTGAAAAAAAAAACACCCACTTCAGTCTCAGGATGCCATTTCTTGTTCATTTCCCGAAATAGATGTGTGCCAATACAGATGCCAAAACATGTACTCGGAACTATCTCCGCCAGGAAACTTTCCTGGCGCTCACCTACAAGGTAGAAACAATTTGTAGTTTCAACAAGCATGAGAGTACTGCCCGATGTCACTTATATTCTATCAAGGTCAGAGCACACACAGTGAGGGGACTGGGTCAATAATCAGATCTTCTTGGCCTTGGATGGTGCTTCAGAATGAACCTGTTTTTTTCGGGGCCATCCCACCAAGTAGGAGTATTGATAATTGCGGCTTCTAGCCAGTTCTCCGGCACCTCCTCTTCTTCAGTTACGAAGAACCTACCGAGGCCTTCCATAATTCGTTGCAGACGAACACTATCCCTTGCGCCAAACACATACCTGATCATGTCCTTTGCTATCTGTATGACATCCTCGCCATCGATGATGAAGATGTACTGCCATAAAACAAATACTTAGTTAAGACAAGACTGAAATTTGAGGAAGCCATTCGCTCTTATGTTTTTAAACAGCCCAAATTTACATAGAACAGCGGCAAGGTGTACCAATAAGTATATGATATGTATTTACCAGAAATATGAATGCGAGTGTTGCTAACATCACTTGCGTAAATTCTTCAAACATCTCAGAGAATCCGTCTTCTCCCGATCCACCAGATCCATCATTGTTGTCAGGAGGCATTCCTCCGCCATCTCCATCATCCCCATATTCTTGTTTCTGAATCTGCTTCTTAAGCATATCTTCCACGGATGGCCCTTTTTTAAAACTATCCATGGCCTTTTGCAGACCACCCCACAGTGGCTGAGAAGTAACGATACAAATAAAATGAACACAAACTATACGTAGCAGCAACAGATATACTTCATGCTCATGTGGATAATGTGCCTAATCATAAACGTATAAACTATGGACAACTCAGAATCTCTCTAAGATGCAGCTCCAACTGATGCCGACTTAACCCTTAGTTTTATATTCATCATATGCACGCTACGTCCCTTAACGTAGCTACAATACGTTCTCCATTCTTTTGGTTCAATATTTTTCCAGCTCTAAGAAAGAGTAACTGAATCAATCATCTTGATACTTCTACTGAAATTCAACTTGTATGCAACTTGACATGAAAACTTACTGAATTAAAATGATAATGTATAGATTTAGGTTTTAAATATTGAATCATGCGATTAACGAAGCATGTCTTCGTCTGAAACAAAACATTAAAAATGATTTTTCTTAATCTTTGACCGTATATACATCTATAAATCCCTTTCAAACATAACATTTCATTGAACTTGCAATTGGACAACCGTCTGATATATGGCTCTCACAAATCACACCTACTCTTACTAATTTTTTTTTCTACCTGGCAAGCGACACATTTTCCTTTTTAATATCTGTAAGGCATGCTAGCTTTGATAATACTATATATGATTATGCAATAGAAATAAATTTGCTCTGCGTAGCAAAAAATAACAATAGTGACACATTCGAAATATTCCAGCTTATGCCTTAGATATTCCTATCACTATATAAGTGGTTACTACAATTTTAACACCGAGTTAAACCTCTTACTGACGCGGGGAACTGCTGTCTTACCATAAAAGGCTAAGATAAGGATGCTTCGCTAAGTATTCTGCTTGGAAACTATAAATTAGAAACAGGAAGTGACTTCAATCAAGCTGATTTGAAGTAGAAGCAGAATACAGGTTGTTAATCAACGAACTTGTCACCCAATTTACTCAAGTGATGTGGTTTAGCCAATAAATAGGTTACACCTATTATATCAGTAAACATAAGTCCCATTCTTTACCAAAACACCTCAACATCCGACAAAAAACGCAATCTGCAAACCAATGTACAAGTAACAACAAAATTCTTACCTCTCTTGTATCTCCTGGCTTCCCTTTGCCACCAAATAAGCAAACTGGGGATCTCAACTTGTAAACGGATGCATTAGCCCCTAGTCGAAGTGGAGCACAAGTGAGACTACTGGCATAAGACACATAAGAACCTCTTAATGAAGGCGGGGAGCAGGAGCAAGATATTCTATTGACAGTTCTGGCAGGTAGACCAGCAGTGATTTGAAGACAACTCATACTTCATGCAAGGGAGAACCTGAATTCAAAAATGAACAACACTTATAACCCCAACCTTTAGCGTACAGAAACAAACACACAGAACTAGCCCCACGCTTAGCCTCCCCTAAAAAGCAAGAAGAGAATATCTCCCACAATCAAACTGATGAAAAAATCCATTCACTTCATAAAAAAACACTACCTCTGAAGCTGATGATTTGTAAACTAAAATCCTTGGAAAAATACATTATTTCTACTAAAATCAACTCATCTGCTAAAATTCATTATTTCTGTAACCCGAAAGAATATTTCAAATTGTGAAAACCTAGAACATTTTATGAACTACTCAATAGCCTGAATTTCCACAGAACCCAAATGCTTCATGCTATGTGTAGTAATTATCCTACCAAACTAAACAATCGTGCACAAACAATATTTCACTCACGCTTTTCCCTGCCCTAAATTCTAACAATCCAGAATTGGCCTAAGCATAAAAACAGTACAAAGACAGCAATTTTTATCGTGGTTCGGTTTCAATGAAACCTACATCCACGTTGAGCTCGGAGACTCAGAACTACGCACTAACTCAGGTAGAAGTTCAACAACAGACGCTACCGAATTATAAGAAAACCTCAAACTGCAATCGCTACCCTGTGCTACTCAAGAACCTGTCAAACAAACAGCCTACAACCTGACTTGTGAGGAACGCTCGACCAATCTTCAGGCCTCACCTCGCAATCCCGCTCGGTGCCCTAATCTTCAAGGGAACAACGCCTCGACGCCAACCACAGCAAGAGCACTACTCTTCAGACGGCTACTCCGCTCCTTACAGGTCTGGTTAATCAACCAAGCAACACAAGGTTTTGAAAGATTGATTGGTTTGTTGGAGGATTTGGTTCAATAACTCAAATCAGTTCGGTTCACAATTCATTTTATTGGTTCGGTTCATTAGTATAAAATCAGATTTCATTTAGATTAGGATCCAGACTTGAGACATCAGAATTATATTGTAATAAAATACAATCGATTATAATAACATTATATTGTGATTTGAATGTATGATAGGACATAATTTTAAAAATTTTCTTCGAATAAAAGTACGTGATTAAAACTTCAAGGAATGACTTTTATTTAATCCGGCAAAGCTTGTGATAAATGTTGATATTATGACTACTACAACACCTGGGTTAAATTTAAATTAATCTATCAAAGAGGATAGCCTGTTCCTTCCCTAAGTAAGAAGAGTTAACCTGATGAAGGAGCAGCCACAGGAATTCACCTGGCTGGATTGAAGAACGGCAGGCTTCTGTTCATTGTTAGTATCATGAATGCTGTTCTATCTTTGGTTTTATGGTACTGTCAACATATTGGATATTTAAATGTTGGCCTCTGTAGGATGCAACAAAGGTAGCACTGGTGGGAGTGGCTGCACCTGGGGCTGTAGTTTTGTAGCCGCTTGTAGAAAGTGGAAATGACTGATTCACTGGTCCATGTCTACCGTTCATGGCGCTTTTGCTAAATGCATCCTTATGCGCTGCTTCACTTCTTGCTGATGAGGAGTAATTTCTTTCTGAGACAGAATGAAAGAGATTTAATGCGCTAAAATAACCAAGGAGGATGCTTATTTACATATATGGAGACTTGAGTAGGAGTCCTACCTTTGATTTCACCAAAGTAGATGAGCCTGTTAAGAGTGTCCCGCAATTTTGTCAACACTACTCTTTCTTGTTCTGCATAGACTTCAGTCATCTCACTTCCGTTAGGTATCTGTGAGGCCAAATCGCCACCTTCACCACTCGTCATCCTATTTGGTGTCGTATTTGTCATGAACAGTGTATCTTGTTCATCACACATCAGTGCTAATGTTCCAGGTGACAAAGGCCTCTTCGGGACGTCTACACCATCTGAACCAAAACAATCAGATTCGTCATTATTTGACTGGATCACACTTGAGTTATCACCGGTGGTTGCTTTCTCTGTTACTTCTTCATTCTGCTTTTGGACTTTGTTTTGATTTGGTGAAGCAATCAATAACCCATGTTCTGTCGCTTGATGCGCTGATGCATCTTTTTGTTCTGGAAGATCATGTATTAAAAGAAAAATTAAATGATATTAATTTCAAACATGCCAACAAAGCTCTTATTTCAAACAGAGTTTTGATGCATTTGAAATTTATACAGACAAGTTCTAAAGCCGTCATCTCATGTTATTATCAGCTATGCCGTTTAAGCAGACCATTTACCTTTTGCAGTTTTGCACAATTTATAGAACTCCTTTTTGTCAAATGTTTCGACATATATAAATTTTTATCAGTCAAACGAAAGAATACATATCATACACAACTTTGTTGTGATAAACGACAGTAGATGTTTTATCCAAACTTCTGCAAGCAGCAGTAGATCAAGCATCATATTTAATTCACATCAACCGAAGATGAAATTCATCATTGCAAAATATTATTAGTGTACCTTGTCAACATTACCTGAATATGTCTTTTCGACTTCTCTTGACAGGACAACCAAGTTCGAGCAAAGTTCTTTCAAGTCATTTGGCTGGATAATATCTGCTAACAGAGACCTACGTGATACAGTTTGATACTTATTATACTTCAATAATTTATATATCCGATTTTAATTTAATATTTTAACACCCCAGATAAATATTTTAGTTTCTAATCTATATTGCATTACAAACTAAAAAGAGTTATACAGAAAGAAAAAGTTATTCAAGGAACAGAAAATTCTCTCCAACTTGATTGTATAATATATATTAATATTCAACGAAGTAAATGCAAAATGTGTTACCTATATTTGAACTTTGAATGGCTTGACGGATGTGGATTAGCTGATCGAGCAACAGGAGTGGAGGATGAGTTTGAGGGTGCTGGAGACTTACCAGTATTGGCCTGAAAAACAAAATGAAATATAAGTAAGAAATGCAAAGACAAAACAATGAAGTACACCAATGCACATCTACAAGAAGCACAATTTATATAATATTAAGTGCTCATGCTTTAACATGGCAAATAACATTATATGGAGGCATTTATGTAGTGAGAATATAACCCATTTAACCACAATGCTTTACACTTATAGTACATGCTAACAAAATTGAGTATTCATGCACATTCAACTAATCATCGATTAACTTCAGAGCCATCTCACTTCTGATTCCAGACATAAGTGGGCTCTCTAACAGGCTTCACCCTCAAATCAGGTTCACTTATAAACACATGTTTGTGAATCCTCTGCACCAAGGTTCCGAACTCAGATGTCTGCTCTCGCAAAGTGTCTTATATACGTGGAAACTTGACTTCCCTTCTCATAAAACCCCATGCAACTAAACCTTGGGCAATAACTGAATAGTGATCAGTTGATCACACTCACACCACAATCTATAATAATAGTAGTTGAGACAGATAACTTGTCTGTCATGAGTTCCATAAATCGGTTAATTACTTTTCTTGATGATTAAGTTTAGTTCTAAATCTCAACTTAGCTAGAAATTTTGTTTGAATACATAAGGGAATGCTACTTTACACCAACTACGCATACAACGTTAGCTCCTTCGATCGACCATTATATTTACCGAGATTATAAATTTTGTCCGACTGCAATTTGACTCCTAAAACTAAACTTGACAACTACATATGGTTAAAAATACGCATGTCTTAGCGTGACAAATTGACTCAATTTCTACTCTAAACTCACGGAAGTTGAATAATTCCATATGCACATTTTACCTGCTGGACATGTGAAATCTTTGAAAGATCATTTGGGGATGATCCAAAGAAAATGTCAGGCCCTTTTCTTCTTTTGGACAGTGGAGGGGATAAAAAACCATACAACCCTACTGCTCCAGTAATGGCAGCATTTGCTGCCTGTTGAATAACCACCATGTTACTGGCCTGGTCTCCATGAAGAGCTTTTCTCTCTTCACTTCCTTCGAAATTTTTGCAATCCATGCACTTGCAATTTTCTGAGCATAAAATATTAGCCTGGAAACATTCACAATATTTTTTTAGACACCCTGACTTCTTGCAATGGCACCCTTTGTTGTGTTTTGCTAACGGTAAGAGATCCCCCGTAGCCTCCTGCAAAATTTGGACATTACTGCTACATCAATCAAAGTGCAATGGACGGCAAACTCTTTCCCTGCTTCAACTTGTTTTGTCCAAATACCAAAACATTACATTCAAAAAATCCAATTACAAATCCTATCAATGCCTAATGAAACATTTTTTAAGAATGAAGATGCCTTCAATACATCATGTACTAGAACGATAAAACAGTGGATTGCAAAAGAAGCAACCAATGGGGATCAAAAGATTTCAATGAACTGGTAACTTTTATGTAACACATATTGGAAGATTGTTGTAGCAACATGCAGACATTTATGTGTTACACAGTTCAATTCCTGACCATTCAAGGATTCTCCTAACGGGCCATTGAAAAAAGATCAATAAATTGTGTAACACATATTGGAAGATTGTTGTAGCAACATGCAGACATTTATGTACCTTGGTTGCTCGATTCACTTGAGGACTGCCAGCAATTTTTGGCCTGAACGCATTTGGATTACGCTCTAAAGTAGCTTCAACAGCTTCCCGCCTTGAGGCTTCATGCTCCATGTTGTTATGGCAATTCACACAATTGCAATTTTCACAGTATGTTCCAGACGCAAAGCACTCACAATACCTATCATATTAAACATCAGAGAGGCATCACAAAACTTCACCAGTCCAATGAATGGAAAACAGAGAATGTCTAACAACAATCTGTAACTAACTGACAACTACAGGCGCCATCTATGAAGTAGCTCACAAGGCCACAAAGCCTTAACAAGCATAAAACAATAGGCGGGCGACTTCAAGCCCTACGTGTAATACCAATGATTCAGATTTTGAATATATTAAAATATATCACTAAAATATATGTGCTAGAAACTACAAGTGAAGAAAATATATACAGAACATAAATTATAAATGGGCACCCCTCATTTTGCATGTAAAATTATCACCTAAAGGGAGAATTAAAAAAGAAGATAGCAAACAAACTTATTGGGGACATGTTGCATACTTAAAAAAGTGCCATAAATAGAGGAGTGAAATGTTGAAATGCCTAGCGATATAATCAACACTATTGGGGACATGTCCTGACCATATTATACACATAACAAAGTCATGACACACAATTTGTTCTGTCCTATAAATGTTACTATCATTACAAGATAGGAAACAAGCTTACTGAAACAATTAATGGGAGAAGGAGAGAAGGCAAATGGAGAATCTTAATCATACAAGACCTTAGATTCTGTGGAACGCTTTTTATTAGAAAAAATTATCAGTTCACGTTAGACTTCGACTGTAATAAATGATAAAAAAATTTCAATGACACAAACAAAAGGTGAAATGTTTTCATTTGAAAAATAAATCACTGAAGGCATCTGTGAAGCCATACAATTGTTTATCTTCTTTCATGGGACTAAGAAAAATCTTTAAAGATTTGCCTCAGTAGACCCTACAGGCTACCAGTACTTGATTACTTAAGCTTGCATACAGAATGTATACACATGAATTTAATAGTTGTGATTAGTAGGAATGCTGCAGTTGTTATTTAATGCTTGAGATGTATTCTTTCCAGCTTAAATTCATATTAAATATTAATCTTCAGTTAAGTTTAGCCCTTTTTGTCTCACAAAAATCTAAAGTTACATTAAATTCAGCTTAATCTAAGCCGAAAAAAAAAAAATGCACCCATGATACAAGCTCCATAAGTAAATAAATTTACTACACGAATGGTAAGGATTCAGTAAAGCATCATATTCATCTTGAATCAGAGCCAAATATAAGACTAGTCATATCCTCGGGCAAATGGGCAATAAAACATAGCTGTAATTAAGTTAACAAGTACTTCAACATTGCTGTAGCCATTCATTTGACAGAAACCCTAGTGATGAAAAAGGCAGCGAACTTACAACTTTAAGCATTTTGAGTGTTTACAGTTGCATTGTTTTTGCCTCTTTGGAGTGCTATCATTGGTCTTTGACTTCGGGGATACAGGTTTCCTAATAAGCAAAAATGTTGTAGTCATCTCACGAAGAAATAAAACATATCACATTTAAAAGTGGCCTCAAGAAGCAACATGCAGTTACACAGACGGGAAACCGTTTGATTCACTTCAGCAAGGTTTTCATCCACACTACAGTGGCTCATGGGCTTGTTATATTCAACAATTTTACACTAAAATAGACATTTTATGAAACTTCTTATTAATGATGCAGAAAAATAAGCTGTAAGAAAATGAAAATCGTTACTGCGTGGCTATCATGCATGGACCAAAGCTTAGTTGGCCCTAAATTGGCAACTCTTTCGATAGTTGGATATCCTTCCTAAGATTAAAACGAAAAAGTATGAATGCCTTAGATAATAACTTTTCTATTGATGTTCCAATGACAACTATGAAAACATGAAGCCTTCCATCATTTAGTATGTTAAACAGTTTACCACCAATCAAATATCCCACTTAGCGAGAAAACAACCACTTTTATTGAATGCCTTATAGAGACAATCCATCAAACTAGAGCAGCAACACATAGCATCCTTGTCACCTAAACATTCGCAATCACATGCCAAATTTGACATCCAAGCATATAAGTCATGGAAAAATAGAACCAAGAACAAGTAAAAGTCCAGTTGAGCTGAAATCAGCATTGAAATCCTCAAAATTACTTAAAAATACAATCTTGTCAGTAAATTGAGGCAAACACATGAAGACACTCACATTGGTCGCATTGCCTGTTGAGAAGACATAGTCCTCGACGAAGAAGGAGAAGGAGAAGGCATCATCAATGGAGCAGGCGGCGCCACAGTGGTACTTGAAACCATAACCTCCGAAGGAATAGGAAGATGTGAAGGAGCTAGGGACGGCCGAATCGCCACAACAGTAGTCTGCTCACCACTTGTCACATTGAAATCGAGCTGCCTAGCCAGCTTCTTCCCCGGAGCATCCAAAGCAACCATCGGAGCCTGCGTTGACGGAATTCCAGTCTGCGGACCCAAATCGTCTCCCTCCTTTCCCTCCATCATCAGATTCAAATCAAACCCCAAGCAAAAATATAAAATCAACGAGCTAAATTCCACAGCGTGTCAGCAGCTCATCAGTCCTCCGAAACTACCAGAATCACACCCCGCGAAATCCCACAAATTCACCAATTCGAAAATCCAAGCACCGGTTCTCGATCCCAAGAACTCAAATTCATCACAAATCAACAGCTGAACAAAAAAATCCCCATCCGCCTCGACCTGAGAAAAATTCTATCGAATAAAATCTGAAGCGTACAACTGATGACTTGGGCGAAACGAGCGCGATTGGATTTCGATTTTCCGTACACGGACGCAGAAAAAGGGAAGGGTTTGGTTGTGGTTGTGTCTCAGTTTGTTGGAGAATCTCCTTCTCCTCCTCCCTCTCAACAAGCCTTTTGAAATTGAAATTCCAGAAAACAATGGACGGTCAGATTTCCTTTAAGATATAATCTCACAGTGCAGATTGACGGAGAGAATCTGACGGTGGAAATTCATAAGGCTGTAACATGCGTTGGATTATCAGCCGTTGGATTAATTTCATCACGTGGTGCGAGGGCGCGGTCAAACATGATTAAATAGCTTTCAACTTTTTTATAATGAATTTTGACGTTTTATTTTATACTACAAATTTGTGAAATATTTCTTAAATTAAAAATAAATATAATTTTAATAGAATAAGATTCTATACCAGTCCCTGAACACATGATTTTGATTATACTATTATACGCTAAATTGGATTTGGTGAAGTCAAATTAAATTAAGAGACGAATAAGAAAATTAGATTCAGCACAGTCAAATCAAAAGCAAGAAAAAAAGAAAACCACAACTCCAACTAGACCTGGCCAATGGGAAAGCAGCCTCCGCATAAACTGTGGAGGCAGAGATGCTAAGAATATCTCTAGCCATTAACAATAAAACTAGATACATACTGCTATTGATTTTCCACCAGCCCAAAATACTAAAACTAGCATTTTTTTCATTCAACTCTAAGGTATCTATATTTGCAAATCATAACTAAGAACATTACTACCAACTCTATCCCTTTCCAATCAAGCCATAGAAGCGGATAGTACTAAAGATGCCCAAAAATTTCATACACAAAGAAGCAACAACTCGATCATGCAATAAAATCTAGATTAGTTAACCTTTTGGCCCTCAATGCAGTTATATACTTGATAGCAACATTCAATAATCTAAAAGTACTAGTCCATCGATGAGACATGTTACTATCAATGATTCTCTTTTTTAAACATAATTCAACCCAATAGTTAAACTAAAGTTCATGCCTTTTTTTAGACGAATTCATTGATTTCACAATGGTAGTAATCTATGTTAGGTGACAAGTAAGACAGGCCATTATGAATAATCAAATTCAAAATATGACAAATATATCTAACATGCAGAATTTGTTTTCTAACTGTGTCGACCAATAAATGAGAACCAAGTTGTGCAATAAGAACATCATTGCAAGATGTATTATCTTAAGTCATTGTAAAAAATTATTGTCCAAATGACATGAGTTCCTCATACGCATGAGATGCAAGGCCCTCACCTGTATAACGATACTCTACCATTTTTTTTTTTTTAAAAAAAATTCTTTTTTACATACACCAGTCAACATCAATTCAATGTATAGTCAACCTCATGTAGCCCATTTTTTTGTCTTAAAACCACATATCAGAAGTAAAACTAACTTTACCAGTAAAAGTAAGCAATTAAGTCAGATTTTCATGCATCTAACATTTTCATCACACCCCTCTTCAATATTTGTGTGAAACTCTTTTATATTAAAGTGCGCAAAGCCTCTTTGAATTATTCTAGCAAAGTCATCAGTTTCAACAAACGTAAAAGTCAATTTAAACTCTAATAATGAAATGAATAACTTCAGACCTAACTCTAATAGTCACCATTCCACACTTATCTTTTGCTAATAACATTGGTTCCTTAAATCATAACTATTAATTAACAAGTGATTTTTAGATTTCTAGATAAGAGCATCTCCAACCCCATTAGCTAAAATGATTAGCTAAAATATAATATTATATTGATTATGTATAATTTAGATGATGAAAAATAATTTGTGCTCCAATGGGGTTATGCATGTTGGTTATGTATATTTAGAAATCAAATTTCAATGACTACAATTCAAAATTTTATCTCATCAACGTGGGATCCATAGTGGGTCCCACACAAAGGAAAAACAAAAGTAAAGTTTCCTGCAACAAAAGAAAAAAAGGTCTGCAACCAAAGAAAAAAACAAAAGAAAACAAAAGAAGCTCACATGCTCCTGCGCTCGAATATGCTACACAAAGGAAAAACAAAAGTAAAGTTTCCTGCAACAAAAGAAAAAAAGGTCTGCAACCAAAGAAAAAAACACAAGAAAACAAAAGAAGTTCACATGCTCCTGCGCTCGAGTATGCTATAAACAGAGATGCACGCCGAATAAGAAAATCATCCCCTCAGCTTTCTTCTCTCTACCTTACAGCAAGTTTTTATTTGAGTGTTTGATATAGTTCGGTTTGAATTATTTTCCTAGTTTATCCGACACTCTCCTCCCTTTAATTTTACCAAAGTCATGCCACACAATCTACGTAAATGGTGGAAAATGCGGATGAAGGATGAAGAAGATGAAGAACTACAAACAATGGCTATTGTTGCTCAACATCATTGTGAAAGTCAGAATGAGGAGTTGTCACCACGCCGTGGTGGATCTTCAATGAACCACCGTGTTATTAAACGCGATAGAGAAGAAGATCATGCTAGACTTTATCGTGACTATTTTTCTAGCACTCCTACATATCCAGAATCAATGTTTCGTAGGAGATTTCGGATGCGACGATCTTTATTTTTAAGAATTCAAGAAGAAATATCGGCTCATGATAACAGACGCGGTCGGAGTTCGTGGATTATCGCCTCTCCAAAAATAACAGCGGCACTTCGAATGCTTGCCTATGGAACTGCCGCTGATGCGGTTGATGATTATATACGAATTGACGAAAGCACGACGATAGAAAGTTTCAGAAGATTTGTAAGAGGAGTTGTGGAAATATTTGGTGCTGAATATATGAGAAGACCAAATGCTCAAGATGTGGCCAGACTGTTGGCGGTAGCCGAACACCGAGGGTTTCCAGGAATGTTGGGCAGTATTGATTGTATGCATTGGAAGTGGAAGAATTGTCCTACTGCGTGGCAAGGTATGTACAGTGGACATGTTCATGAACCCACTATTATTTTAGTAGCTGTAGCCTCATATGACCTTTGGATTTGACATGCTTTCTTTGGATTACCGGGGTCATTAAATGATATAAATGTATTAGATCGATCTCATCTATTTGAAGAACTAGCTGAAGGTCGTGGTCCTAAAGTGTCTTACAATATTAATGGGCACGAATATACCATGGGATATTATCTTGCTGATGGTATATATCCTTCATGGCCTACTTTGGTTAAAACTATTCCATCTCCACAAGGAAACAAAAGAAAATACTTTGCTGCTATCCAAGAGTCTGCTAGAAAAGATGTTGAGCGAGCATTCGGAGTGTTGCAGTCTCGATTTGCAATGATACGCGGACCTTCTCGATTTTGGGATGTGGACACAATGGAATATATAATGTCGGCCTGTATCATTTTGCATAATATGATTATTGAAGACGAGAGAGAATTACAAACTCCGGACTACAACTATGATTCAACTGCTGAGATTGCGGATATATCATTGAACAAAAGTGGTACACCCAATATTATGGAGTTCATACAAGTACACCATCAAATTAGGGACAAGCAAGGTCATATTCAACTGCAAAATGATCTCATTGAGCATATTTGGCAAAGATATGGTGCCTACCAAGACTGATGCGGCGTCCTCCCTTCTGAAATTCTATAGTGCCTTTATATATGAATTTCAGTGTGAACTTTTTTTTGTATGAACATTATATGATATGCAGTGTGAACTTTTTTTGTATGCTACAAGTGTTGCCCTCGTCATTATGCTACAATTGAACAAAGGTAAATAAAGAGTCTGCCGACACCATCCTTCTCAGCATTCACAAAAAATGACAACTTGAGAGGAAATGTTCAAGGGAGACATTGTCTCTAAAATGAACAATAACTTATTTATTTAACTACGAATGCCAAATAATTTCTTTGTAGCAGTCTGAGTTTTAAAGCTTTGGTCCTCCACATGCAGCAGTGTATTGCTGCAGAATGTAATGTGTTGATAAACTTTCCTGCAGAACATAAATTTCTCGTCTCTTATTAGCAGAAGTAGACGTATGGTCTTTCATTTCTCTAAAAAAAGCTTTTTATGCTTCATTACGGGACTCAGCATCCATTCTTTTCCTTTTTCTAGCAGCCTTTCTTCCAATTGGGCATTCCAGTCCTTCGTCATCCTCTTGCTCACAATTGACACTCATTGGACTTTCAGAGGATCCGATAGTATGTAGGCTCTCATTTGGGGGTGCTCTTACTTTTTTCTTGATCATATTTGAAGCAAATTTTGACGAATTTCGCAACTCAGTCCAACAGTGCGAGAATGGGAATGCACTGCCTTGTAGACTTTGATACATCTCCATAGCTTGACGCACTTGACAAAAAATAAGTGCAATTATATATAGTGCAATGCTTTGAACAAAGTCAATACTGAAAAAGACACTAAAAGGTTCAAATTTCATACCTTGTCTGCTTCACCTATTCCGCTTTGATTTCTTCCCTCTATATGATTATAGAATCCTTGAAACTTGCTTACACATTTTTGTATATTGGACCATCGATTAGTGAAAGCTATTGGAGTTCTTTCACTTTGGAATGATTTGTGCTCGTCAAAATAGTTTGCAATTCTACTCCAATAGCTTGTGTGCGTTTGATTGTTGCCCTTTATGGGATCCAAACTAACATTTTCCCATGCAGATATGAGTAACATGTCTTCTTGTATAGAGAAATTCTTTGAACGTCCTTTTTTCTGCGGCAAATACTGAGAGCCCATATATTCACTATCTTCGCATAGGCCTTCATTAAGAAGTTGTGTGAATGATGTGTCCATTCCATATAAATGTATCTGAAATAAGTTAAAAAGGCAATGTGAAATAAGAATTCTGAACAAAATTCTGAGCGCCTCATCGCCATACCAGCAATCTTCCCAAAGGCAATGTGAAATAAGAATCTGAATGAATCAAAAACCTGTTGACCACATAATCCCCTTACTCTACTCCAATACCAACATCCAAACAAATCAGACATGTTTTACAACGCACTAACATCATTCAACTTTAATCTCAACTAATATCGCAACACATACCAACGTATAATGAATTACCATATGCTGACATATGAAACACCTACCCTCAAATCCATCCCTTTTTAAATCTTAATACTCAACAATTCCCATTTTACTTTTTTTCTTCAGAACCGCAAAACCCTCAAAATCGGGAAATTACCAGACTCCCAAAACACCATAAACCCTAAATAAAATAGAACTCGACTTCAGCAAAATCACATTCCCTAATCCTGGCGATATATCATAATAGTGTAAATTGGGATCATTAACCCTAAATAAAATTAAAACTCAACAGCAGCAAAATCAGATTCCCAAAACCACCAACCCTACAAACAGATTGAATGAACCAACTGGAATTCGCATGAAGAAGAAACGCATCGGAGCAAACCCCTCTTCAGAATCAATCCCGAAACCCCAAATCCATAAACAACACAATTAATCCTAGAATAGCAATGAACCTTTGAGTATGAATATCTCACCTTTGACACACAGCGAAGGGTGGCGGACACACGCAGAGAGGAATCGAGACGATGAAAAGAAGGAGAAGAGAAATCAGAAAATAGCGATGAAGCGATCTGCTGCAGATTTGGCGAAGATGATGTTCTTTATGTAAAATTATAGCTACTGTCCTCCATGGGTTGGAGAAGACGATAGCTATTTAAATCTGTATTTTCTAATGACAACGAGGCTTTTTTTTACGTATTGGGCTTTTTACATAATCCATTGGAGATGCTCTAAGTGAGAGATTACTGAATTATCTGAAGAAATCAATTTCATATTACATATAGTACACCTAGCTTTCTGAATGTTTTTACCATTAATTAATTCCTCTCCACGTCTTTCAATTACTTCAACATATTGGAGGTTAATTTAATCTCATGAGGCACAGAAAAGGGTGTAAAATCAGTAGATAATAATAAAATATAACAGCATTAAAGGAAATCACAGCTTCACATCAATCAATAAAGTTCCGCTTCTTAGCAGATGATCAGATTACGGTTATGCTTCCGATTCAGCAGTGCAACAATACCTGCACAAAAAATAAGGGGCATTTTATAAATAAATAATGAAATTATAATCTCATAATAAACAACTAAACCTATCTGAACACATCGATATGCACAGAAATGAACATATCTTCATACCTCATAGGAATGAACATATATACACAAATCGAAACATGATAAGCATGAACATATAAAATAAAATTAAGTTCATCGATCTACACAGATTTGAACGGACATCGAAACATAAAAATATAGGACATAAAATAAAACTCATCAAGCTCCATAACTTTGAACATATTCGACACATGTAAGAAAACACATCGATCTGCACCGATATGAACAAACATCGAAACATGAAAAGATAGGACATAAAATAAAACTCATCAATCTGCATAACTTTGAACATATTCGACACATGTAAAAAATACATCGATCTGCACCGATACGAACAAATCTGCACAAATCAAAGCATGTAAAGATACTAAACACATCGATCTTCACAGGTATGCGCAAATTGAAACTTGTAAAAAAAAAAAAAACTAACCACATCGATCTGCACTGGTATGAACAAATATGCACAAATCAAAACTTACACAAAAAAAAAAAAAAAAAAACTAAACACATCAATCTGCACATGTATGAACAAATATGCATAAATAAAAAATAGATATGTAAGAACATGTAAAAAAAAAAAGTCATCGATGCACAAATATGAACAAATCAGCACAAATCGAAATATGAAAAAAAATTAACAAATCGATTTGCACAAATATGAACAGACGTGCTCATACCGAAAAAGATATGCATGAACATGTACAAAAATTAAACTCATTGATCTGCACAAATCGAAAACATGTACAAAACTGACACATCGATATGCACGTATATGAATAGATATGCACAAATCTAAACATTTATAAAAATTGAACAAATCGACATGCACATATATGAACAAATCTGCACAGAATCGAAGAGTTCATTTAGGCTTCAATTAAATAATTAATTCTTATAACTCAGTGTGAGAGAATTACAAATGAGAGATCACAAAATAATCGATACATCTCAATTCTGTTGCAGAGGCTAAATGTAATAATTCCTTAATAAAAATCCGTCCGCCAGAGCCTTCTGCGTGACAAAAACAACTTCTGTCTCAAGGTAGAGAGAACTGTCGGTGGCTTCATACCCTTGGCATCAGCCCACCTCACTACCACGGTCCTGATCATTTGAATTGCTCTCACTCTAAAACCTCGTAACGATTCCATCATAAAAGACACGAACATAAGCTCATTGGCTGAACAATTACCTCCGTACTTAGAGAACTTCCTTTCCCTCGACTCCAGCCAAGCCCCTCCTCTCCCAAAGGTAAGAATGAACACATCCATCCAAAGATCTCGACCTCCATCCCACACCACCAAAATATCCGCTAGCTTCTCTCAATAAGAGAAAAGAGCATCCACCTCCGGCCTAATTCCCAAATTAACCTCCTTAAAAAAGAGCATCTCTCGCCGTCCTCCCCTGAACTTTGGAACATTTAGATTCTTTCACTGGCCTAACAAATGCATGCAACCATTTGCAAGTATTGTAAAATAAACTAGAGTATATAAGTCTATAACCTTCCCCACCAAAAACAAAAAGTAACACCAACAGATTCAGGTCTAGAAAAACATGCAGCCATTTAGAGAGTAGCTAGTTTAGAAACAGGAGTATCTGGAGCTAGTACGCATCTCGACCTCTTGTCAAACCATGCCTATCATCTCTTCCTCGATTCATGTATGCACCACCCCTACCCCTACCCCTACCTCTATGGGGCAACTCATTTCTCAAAGGAGATCGGCTTCTCTCCCTGGCCCAGCGCCCTGAACCAACTTGAGGTGACAATGGTAGGGTTGACAATGGTAACGGATCGCGCCTTTCATTTCTCCCACGCTCCAAATACGAGCCACGACGGTAATCCTTCGAGGGTAATTCATCTCTCAGTAAGATCGGAGAGCGGCTTCTGTCTCGCGCCCATCGCCCTGATACAACTGGAGGTGGTGGATGGAGAGAGGACAGTGGCGGGGATGTCAGTCGCCTTTCATATCCTTTCCTGTCGTAATATAAGCTGTCGCTTGTATGTTCCCTAGGAGCATATCCCATTGGAAATTCACGCCTGTCAAACTTGTTCCTTTGATCAAAACCATCTTCGAGATACCCTGGCTGGTCTCTTTGAATGTGGCGCTCGGCAAACCTGTCTACACGCCTGTCTCTTTCAGGCAGAAGGTCAACTCCATAATTCCTAGCCATCCGAGGTGGAGATCTGTAGCCATTTGTAGCCCTCCGAGGAGATTGATCCATGCCGGACAAGCGACGGAGAGGTGGTGGAGGGCCAGGATGACCCCTGCGAGGACTAAGCTCAGCTCCACGACGCGGTCGGTGGCAGTTATTACAGTGGTCACGTCTTGCAAAGTTCAAGTTATTACATCTGGCAAGAGAAAAATGTATTAAAATGATATCAATTATCAAACATTGAAGCATAAGTGATCAGCAGCTGGCTGAGGCCAGAGATCATTTTCAAAATTTGGCACAGAGCGAGTTGAAAACTATATGATGTATGGGAATGCAGCCAAGTTACAAGGATCTACAAGTCAGTGCAATTGGAAAATATAACTGGCTCTGTGTTTAATTAATGCAAAGGGAAAGTTCGGAGGGCGTTCTATTGTGTTTTTGTTCTCAATCTACTCAGGTTCATACTACCTCAAATAAAGAAAACAATGTATCAAAAAGAGAATCCAATCATGGCACCCAGCTTACAGTTACTGAAAATTTCAAATGACGATAAATACAATCTCACCACCATAGAATTATTTGAAAAGGCATTTGCATTTTAAATCAACCAGAGGGGGTCCACTACTATTTTGGTCCTCGTAAAAGAACATAGAAAAATATTAGCCTTCTCATGAACAACAACATAATCTATCCAATTTCATCAACCTTCATTGTAATTTGTAAATGATGAATTTTCTTTTTTTAGTAACAGATGGCATATACCATGAAAGCATGTCAATATCACAGTGGAACAGACTCGGAATTTTCAAAGATATTCTAAGTTACTACTCTGGAGTAGATGTGATGTATGTTTTAGGAAACAGATCTCTCTTTTAAGAGAAACAATATAAAAGATACATTTAAGACTTCAACTGTAGGAGGAAAAAAGCAATCCGGTTTCTGATATAGCCTGTACTTTTGAGATCTCTAACTGCTATCAACATTAATTTGACCAAGCACTTGAAACAACGAAGAGAAAGTTTGGAAAAATTGAACACAAAAATAGAAAACCCCACCAGCTTATAGGAACGTGAACAAGCAATTTCAGTAAATTCCATCAAAAGCATAGACAACCCCAGCAGCATAGCAGTAACAATGAATAAAAAAATAAATCAAAGAATGACAGTTCACTTACGCAGGATCTGAGCAATACCAATCTCCTTCCCTTGGTTCTACATTGGGATTACTTTTTCCAGTAACCTCAGCTTTGAAAGGCCCTGGGCGAAGTCCATGTCCAGCAGAACCTCTTCCTAATGATCTGTCAACACCCCTACCACGGCTGAATCGAGGTGGCGATTCATGGTATCTACCAGAGTCCCTCCCCCTGCCACGTCCACGATGTGGCATTGCATCAGAATGATCAAAAGTAGAGTTAAAATGGTGATCTCCATTTCTACGGCGCACGGGGGAGACAGAACCAGCATGAACTCTATACCCTGAAAAGGGAGCCAGTGACATGTGAGAGGGAGTAAAAACACTCTGATAGGATAAGCAAAAAGAGAAGCGTTGAGCTCGCATATGATTTTCTGAAATCTCTTATCACCAACAGGCCCCATTACCAAGTTAGGAGGTTTGTGATACTATATGCCAACATATCATGGTGCGTACATGATCAATCTGTTAGTATGAGGAGCAGGAGCACAGCCTGATATCAGTCCCCCCGAATTCTTAACCCACCCAGAGTTCACATAAGTGTTGAACAACCAAAAACAACCACTCAGGCCAGGCAACAGCCAAACCCCAACCACAACTGATTCAACCCATAACACCAATGACCAGACCAGTCTTAGAATGATGAGCCATTTTCTTTGCTTCGGCAGATAGAAGCCTCACAAATTCCATCTACTTTCAAGTTTCAACATCTGCTTAATCACCAAACCTTGCAAATAAAACTATACAAAACCAAGTGCATCAAGGATCAAAATACTAATTGCTAAGCATTAACCCAAACAAGTGATAAAAATAAGAACTAGATATAATAACAACAACGACCGTCGGTACATATACATAATCTCTCCCAAAACGTCTAATAAAGTTAACAAAGCCTGGGAGCAACAGCAAGTTAAACCCAAATTTTGAGCATCCACCAAGCAGCTGAACAGGTACTAAAACCACCACCTCATTATCCGAAGTCTAAAATACCCAGATGTATCGTGAACATTATATATAAGCTGCCCGCAATGGAATACTTTGGATGCTCAGCAGCGCATTAACAAATGCATTTCTTACCCAGTTAGACATCATTCACAAAACACATGAGAGAGCACACGCAGGGAAGAAGATAACTTGTGGAAACTAACACTCCAATGCTTTAATGATATTTCCACCGTCCCTCGGAGAGAGCATCCATAGAACTCTCAATTGATAGGCCATAAAACTTGCCATATTATTCAAGAAACCTAACCCATGAGAGAATTTCAATCTCCAAGCATGCTTCATGAAGGCAGTAGTTATAACTCTTCTCCGATACAACAGCATGGAACATTAACCTGATGTTGTGGACTTCTGCAACAGCAGAACAACCTTATGCTCAACAAGTACTATAATGTAATTTCACGTTTAGAGCAATCACACTCAACTAATACAACGCAGAGCGAACAAAAGCCCTATCTGGCAAGGCAGTCATTGTCCAGCTAATGTGCTATTCTGAAGAACCAGCTACGTAATGCTTAAACAATTGCTAGCACCTTATAGACAAGATGAATTACCAATAAAAATTAAGAGGAACCCGAAGACATATTGCCCTGAAGCATAAGAAAAACTTGTGGAGGTCTGATCCATGATTTCGGTTTATTAATGTGGTTTCAAGGGTTATGGTATCTCCTATAAGTCTGGATGTGTTTTATCAAAGAAAGAAAAAGATTTTAGGTAATGTATTTCATGAGCGAATAGTGGGAAAAACTGTATTCAAAGAGATACTTGTGCAGAGGCTAGAATACAACAACACAAGGAGGTTATCTTTAACAATCTGATTTGGCAAAAAGGATGGGGAAGAGAAAGTGTAACAGTTACGAATTCCAGTCATTCTAAAAAATTAGAACCCTCATTGACTACGAGATAAACAGCAATGTCTATCAACGGGATCCATCAAGACCTGTGCAACCTGAAATTTCTTTTGATCGCCATACACTAAGTTAAATTGGTCTTTGTACAATCTTCTATTCAAATACTATCAAGGAGCATATCATCAGCCTAAACATAATCCGATCCATTACCATCTCAAGCAACTGAATCCGTCAGAATATTCAATTTGACTTACCTAATCCATTCCCTAGAAACCCAAAGTCATTCCTGAAACACAATAATTGTATATCCACTCAACGGAAAATAGGTCCAATCATTTCAAGGACTTCTTATCTGATGAACTCTCAAAAGTCATAGAATATGCCTGCAGCCAGTATCTGATTCAGATCACCATATGCCAAACAGATTGAGCCCAAAACAGAATCTTTTATTTAGTTGTCATCAAGAGATAAACGGACGGTTGTCTTGACTCTTGAGTGCAGCTCAACCTCCAAACTACAAAAAGCAGCCAGAGTCGACACGCTGGTAACCATGAGTAAGGAACCATCCTAAATTCCCAATCCACACTATCCGTTCCCTGCAAGAAGTCTCCAAAGATGTAGATGGTTTAAAAAGATACTCCACTCTATCTCAGAAGTAATTAAGTGGAGGCGAAGAGGAAGGCACTTTGATAAAAGTTCCCGAGAACTTGACCTTGTAAGCTGGCTTGCTTTATAATAGCCAATAGAGATATGGGATGAGGCATAGGCATTGGCCATACTGTATAAATTACCAACTCTAATGCCAACAGGAGTCATGAGATCAAGATGGGCGATGCCCAATAAATGGTATTGAACACCAAGTCTAACTATACCTTTACTTCACCACGCAGCAACATTGGACAAATGACTTTTAACTTCAACAAAATGAAGAATATCAACAGAGACACAGATCCATTTCACTTATATCCTGGAAATCTCCCAAATCACTACTGCAATAGTTGTCAGACCACAAAACAGTGTTCACACCACGCCCATAACCACACGAGGTTGGATCCTATTCCAAGTTGATAAACACATAGGAGTTGGAATGCACCATTTTGAATACATATTCACATGCAGTTTCAGTCTTTCATAGTCTGAAGGCTCAATGCAACACAACAATACTTTCAAATAGATCGTATACATGAATACCATTACAAGCGTCAGTAAGGAAACAACCAAGGACAGGAAAATTCACAGCCACATGGTTCCATATGCAGACATATGACACCCCGATAATGTTAACCAATGTTAATTCTAACCCTTCAACCAGTCCCATGTTCTTAAACCCACAGTACAACCACCATACCAGATTCAGTAAGGATACAACCAAAGACGAGCAAATTCACACAGATTAACCCTCATGGTTTCGTATGCAGAGATATAGTACCCCAGATATTGTTAACCCACTTTAATTTAAACCCATCAACCCACTGTCATTCTCAGAAACCCACAGTACAACCAAAATGCCATCATCAAGATGCTACGTTCTTGACAGAGGCCAAACTGTAAAATGCAACTGAATCAATCATTGACAGAACGAAAGATACAAAAATTGAGACTGGTAACTAAGTCCGTTAGTAACGATTCTAAGAATCAGTGTATATTTGAAATTAAGACACAAAAGCTGACAAGAATTCAAAGGGGATACAAACAGTTGATAAAAAAAACGTCATTTGCAATTCTACCCGAAGCTCTAAATCTGAAATTTAGTCTCACGAGGATTTTGTTATAATAAGTTTATGAGAAAAACGATACCATCCAAATTTTCCAAACGTACACTTCACAACCTATAACAGCGATATAAATACAAATATGATTAGGGTTTGTACACTTTTCAAGGGGGGGTGTTAAATTGACAAGTTTATATCCAGGCATCCAGCCAACGTTAACATTGCTCAAAAACCAAATCTATTTCTGTCCAACTCCAAAAAGGACACAAACAGCAACCAAAACGAAACTCAAAGGAAAACGAGGCGATTAGGTCAAAGAAAAGATGGGAGGCAAATGAATACCGGGAGGATCTTGGTAGAAACGAGTGGGGCGGGAATAAGGAGGGTCGCGATTGACCTCACCAGGTTCAAAATCGGCGGTCCTTTCGTTGTCAGTGAGACGGACGACGAGGCTGCTGAGGAGGGGCTGGTGCGCCGCCGTCTGCTCTCTGTTCCTCGAACCCATTTTTCTCTCTTTCGCAGATTCTCTCTCTCTCTTTATTTTTTTTAATTTGCACTTTCTTTTCCACTTATTTAAAATAATTTGAGCTCCGTGCACTGCACGGGCACTATAGTTGCCTCACATATTTTATTTAAATTAAAATTTAAAATAAACTTTCTATAACTTGATTATTTCTAAGCTTTTATGTTTTATTTGGATTGTGATTTCAAGAAAAGTAAGACAAAATTTATATTTTTTTTGTTTAATTTTCATCGAAAATGATTATCATTTGTGTCATACTCCTGCTAGTTTGACGTCCATCAAGCATAGATGACTTCAGTGGCGGATCCGGCCGATCAATAAAGAGGAGAGCAAAAAATTACATACGGTAATATATAATTTTTACAAAATGACATTGAGAATTTGAATCATTTTACTTCATATAAAATGACAATGAAACATAAATATTCAATTTAAGTAGTCATCAAAAAGATGTTATAGTTAAATGATCGTATTGATTGAACGGTAAACTTAGTGCCGGATCACTCATGGTAATAAAATCATCACTATCATTCTTTGGGCGGTCTCTTTTTTCACCCGAAGCACCAACCACTTCATCAATAAAATTTTCAATTTGAAGAGGAACATTCGCAACAATTTCGAATTCAACATGATTATCCAAAAGAGTTTCAACACTAGATTCTAACCCTCTCTTATGGCGCACTACAAATTTATCCATATTTGTATTACCTAATCCACAAACAAAACATAATAAAATAAATTTCAATAAGAACGACATTAAAATAACTTATGAAACATTGTTAAACAATAGTAAAAATTCATAAAAGAAGGTCAAGGAATTTGCTTCAAAGTGATCGGGCCAAGCACATTTGATTCGCCCGAATCGCTTTGAAGTTTATCCGAATCAAGTGATTCGCCCAGCTCCCTTGCAAATTGAGTATTTGACTCGCCCGAATCACTTGTCAAAGCTTGCACAAATTAGACAGCCGGCAGGTGAATCTTGGAATTGGGCTGACTTGGACCGAGAGTTTAGGGTAATATTAAAAAAAAAATTTAGCTTTTGGTGTAGTGGGGGCACGTGCCCCCTAGCCCCCCTGGAACCGCCACTGGATGACTTGTTATTACAACCTTCTCATATATTTCTCTCAATTTTGTAGTGAATTTAGGTACGGTGCCAAAAAAGAAAGAAAAGAAGATCATATATTTTGAATGTTAGGAAAGAAGTTAAGGCGCATTAAACATTTATTTTAATAGAAATCAATACTCCACCGTCATATACATGCGAAGCTAATCCCTCCGTCGGTGAGGTATTTGCAAGTGAAGTACAAATAAATATGAACTTCGCAGGTCACATTTTTTTTCTACACCTGAAAGCAATCTCATCACGTTTGATTAGACCTCCTAAAGTCAATGCGGCCAAAAAAACAAGAAAAAAGGAAAAAAAAAATCTCTACTCCAACAAATAGCATACAAATCAAAGGCTTGAAAGCACTTAAGCAATCAAAAAAATTATATTGATTGGCAAAGGATGAACAAGATAATCGAGGAGATTATTCAAATTATTATCATCCATTTAATTTTGACGATTTGAATAATGTATAATTTTAAATTTTTTTTGCTTTTATGCAATTTCAATTTTGATATATATAATTTACTTATTTGATTATGTAAATTCAATTTTAATTTTTTAAAAATACTATTTATTTGATGAATAGTAATTAAATACTATTTTAAAAATACTCGCGGGACCCCCAAAAATATTTTTTAAATACTAATTAATATTAATAAATCCCCCATCAATCTTCAAAGCTCCGGAGCCTCAATCCGACAATCCGCATCCCCAAATCGCAGCCTCAATCCGCATCCCCAAATCACAACGCCACCGGCCACCTCCCATAATTTCCTTCTAGCTTCATCCCTTCCATTAATTTGTTGTCAATAACTTGCTAATGATAAGCTGCTTGTCTAGGTGATTGACCGAATTTGTCATGAGATGGAGAATCGCTATGGTGAGTCAAATACATAATTGCTCACTTGTATTGAGTGTCTTAATCGTAAAAATTCATTCTCCAAATTCAATAGTTCAAAGATAATTCGACTTGCGGGGTTGTATTCGCAAGAGTTGTCTAAGTGTGCTTTAATGAAGCTTGAAGAATAACTTAAGGGTTGGATTTATGAGATGAGAGAAAATGGTAGTTTTTCTTTGCTACAAGATATTGGAGATGTTGCTAAAAAGATGTTGAGGCGGGATACCTCATTACATTTTGCTTAGTATGTCGTGTTATTGAGTTGATTTTGGTGTTACCAGTTGTAACTGCTACTGTGGAAAGATCATTCTCTGCAATGAAGAATATCAAGACAGATTTACGTAAAAAATTGGAAATGATTTTTTCACTAATTGTTTGGTTTGCTATATTGAGAGGGCCGTGTTTAAGAGCATTGGTAATGAAGTTATTATATGCAGTATTTTCAGAGCATGAAGACTCGCAACCAAGGCTCTTACCTCCTATACTACGGCCAGAAATAGAGTGACCCAATAGTTTTTTATTCTAGTATTGACTTATTTTGTGGTTGAACAGATTGTTTCATTTTGTAGCCATACATAATGAGTTGGCGACCTCTTTTTGTATACAACGAAATGAATTATAAGTATCATTTTATATACGATAGATGTTTAAATTATGTCATCACTTTTTTTTATGACTCCCTCTGTCGAAGCTCTGGATCCGCCACTGATTATGAAGTCATTTTTTTTTGTACCGTTGCACAAACTACAGAAATAAAAAACTTCATATTCGATGAATAATAATAGAAAATCGTAATGCATGTGTGCAAAATCTTAATGCATTTATGGTATCAAAATAATGGAAGTAATCAAATTAGACATTAATGGAGTCCAACATTCATGATCATAATCATCCATAACTTCTTGTCATACATAAACACGTTGAAGTAGAGCATGAGCACACAGTGCAATATATCATCATGAGCAATCAGCCTTGGAATCTTGTACCGAGCAGAGTGACTGCTCATGATATTATATCATCTAATCTCTCCTCGAACGAACGTCGCGCATCAGAAACTCACAAGTAGCCCTAGTGGAATCCTTCTCCGAAGGCCTGCGGAGGAGCCCAGTAATCTGCTCCGTTGTCGCTCCCGACTTGCACTGTGCACGAGACCGGCACAAGACACAGACCTCTGCTCCTCAAGTTTTTCTTGTCCTGCACCACAATCTCACTCACTTTAGTACACTCATCCTCATCGTTAACTTATAACTATATGAGAAATGAGTGAGAGGCTTTGTTAAATTGGTCCTTTCCTTTTAGTGCAATTTTCACTTTAAACAGTACAAGTCTATCATTAGCATGAGCCCTAAATTAACCTTTACTGCACCCTAGACTGTAATAATACATTTTTGAACTCGGCAAAGCGAGTGGGATATCGGCTCATAGGATAATGTGCTTAAACATTCATAAAGTCTAAGCATATAATTAGTGGAAAACGTGTAAGTAGCGAGGCCTGTTTTTGTGAGGTGAAATTATTTACTTGAATATTTAACTTAATTTATTTACTGAAAATTTAAATGCAAAAGAACATGGGCTAAGTAGCCATTAGTTTAGCCAGTATCCTTTGGGTTCAAATGAGTTATAGATCCCAATAAAGCACGTTGTTGTATCTGTCCAGGGTTTTCAGGAAATGTGGGAGTTTTATGTTCCACATGTAACACAACATATGAATGATGAGGGAGAATTTATCTTCTTTTTGAGAAGATGTATGTATAAGAAGACATTAAGGTGTTTCTTTAGGGTTTGCAATGTGCTAAATCATGCATGGTGAGGATTAGTGTCACTTACATGCATGTGTTCTTGCTCCTGCAGTTGCTGTCTTGTACTCCCTGAACCAGTACTGCCCAGGTAGGGCAAGCTAAGAGCCTGAATTCAAGGGTGGCATCAGGTAACAAGTAACAAATAGTGTTAAAAGACAAAAACAAAAATGTAATGAGTATCTGGTGGTGTTTGCCAGAGACAGAGATTCATGTGTGTGGCAGATAAGCATGCATGCTTAATAGCTGCTTTGTACATAAGTAAAGGCTAATTTAAAGAGATGTAGACCTCAATTTGACTCTGCAGGAATCTAATGTACCCCATGGCCTCCAACAACACTGATGCTGTGTCAGTCTGCAAAAGATGACTAAATCATTATTATTAGCCAGAGAAAAGTATGTATGTGATTATGAGTTTCAAATTATTTGAGTTGAAGTACTTAAAGTATTAATCCAGGTTTATGTGACTGAACAGTGGGTTTAATTAGGTTAAGTTACCTTCCCAAATGGGGAGACTATCTGGTGCAGAGCTGTAATTCTATCACCTAGCTTCTCCTTTCTCACCTTAAATCAAGCATGAAATTTACACAATATTAAATCTCCATCTTCAATACTTCCTAGTGAAATGAATGTAGAGAATATATATGCATGAAGAAGGTGACAACTGGGAAAGACAAGGTTTGTGACTTTATGTGATAGAGAGGTTTTGTATGTTGAGAAGAAGAATTACTTTGAAGCTGTTAGACTGAGCTGGTGATTGTTGAACCCTAGCTTTCTTACAAGCCCCACCAGTAGCGCTGCTGTTAGACTATCAGTGCAAAGAAACAAAAGAAGAAGATTATTCAAAATTAAGTGTGGTCCAATTGGAAAAAGAAATGATTTTCAGAAACACTCATTCTAAAGACCCAGACACAAGAATTATTAACTGTTTAGATTAAGGCTTGAGAAGAAAAAAACCCTAATTAATCTTTGTAAGAGGGAAAACAGCACACCCAAAAGGGAGCCTCTTTTACCTCCGAGGGGTGTAGATGCCTTATTCCATCTCCTTTGTTGCTCGAAAAGTCAAGCATATTGTTAGTGTTATTGCTAAAACTTGTGACGCATGATTTTGGTGGAGAAGAATTGGGCATCACAATTGAGGACCATGCACTCTTTGCAGCCAAGAAATCCTCATTCTCACGGCCGAGCATATCGTAGCAGCCGCTTGGAACTGTGTGATGATGCTCTTGCTTTATGTCCACCACAGAAGTAGAATCATAGCTGTTCAGATCATGAAGAAGAAGATGCTGCTGCTGTTGTTGTAACATCACTCGGCTCGGCTCCCAATTTTGCAACTTGAGTTTATCCGCAGCCATTAGAAATTGTTGGGTCCTCCCTTCTTCATCCTGATCCATTCCTCCTCTGCAAAATTCAACAAAAATTCTAGGGTTAGTAACTGATTTGGACCTCAGATGATGTACAAGAGAGAGAAATTTACAGGAGAAGTTGGCTCCATGTTTCTTCAGAGGGAAGCTGGTGGTGATTATCAGGCTCATGCCAAGAAGATGAGTTGGAAGACGAAGCGGGCTGAGGCGAAAGAGTTATGGAGTTGGGAGGAGTAAATGGGAAGATGTTATGGGTATTGAGAGGATGAAAAAGAAGATTATATGGCGGATGGTGTTGCTGAAAACTTGTCATGGAGGTGAGGACTGGTGGTGGCCTAATGCTCCACCAATTAGGGCTTATTCCTCCTCCTCCTCCTCCTCCTCCCATCTGCACTTGCTCTGTAACATTCCCACTTGATGTTCTACTCTTCATTCTTGATTCTCTCTCTAGCTTTATTCCTTTCCCCCCTCAAATCAGCAAGTCTTCCCACAAACTATATGAAGGTCCTCTCACTAGGAAAACAAATACAAAACAGCGTGCCAGCCACCAAAGTCTTTTAGAGAGAGACAAGAAGTTAGAGAGAGAAGAGAATTCCGTACTTTGATTAATCCTGACCTTAAACGACAGGTTTTGAATGAAAACAATTCGAATATAAAACGACCTTTTTTTATTCATTGCTTTTTTCCCACCCTTTTCCTCTCATTCTTTATTATTTTCTTTACTTTAATTTTCTTTGTTTTGTTTTTTTAACATATGCTTTTTCATTGCTTTATCTTGAAGTGGGTCATGGAAAAGGTGTCCATGTTTAATTTATTACATTTCAAACTTACTCGCCCTAGGCACAATGAGTGCACAATTTGGCTATCATTGCACGCTCCTCAATAAGTGTTGTGATCACCTTTTTTTAAGGACATTTCTATTAATTAAACTTAAATCTTGAAGATTTGGTTTCAAGGCATATTACGTGGTGTGATAAGTTTAGGGTTTAGTTTAGTAAACCAAAGACATCTTAATCTTACTTTTTACTAGCTTTTTGTCATGGATAAAGCAATCTATTCAAGTTTCAAAGGCCCAAACAAGGTTAAACATTGCGTTTCAACAATACTTAAGAGAATGGTTTTTTAGAAATTTGCTACCATACACATACACTGATTCTCACATTAAACCCGCTTTCAAACGCGATGGTGTAACACTCTTGCTCTATGGTTTCTTCAAAGGAAAATTGCTTTCAAGTATTGAGACATGTAGAGCATTTGCTTTGTGTTAATGACAATGAGTCTCATTGAAGGTCCCCTATAGCACACAATGAAGGGGAAATGGCACTAAGCACTGCAAAAAGAAAGACTGAAAAATAATTGGGAAGGGCGGCACAACCATGTCGATGCCTTACACATCACTAGAATCCTTTAGTTGTTGCCATTGCATTTGCATATTTTAAAAAAAGTACCTCAATACGAGTTATTACTTTAAATGACAATTCAGTTGTGTTTTAATAATTGGATCACGTAAGAGATAAGAGAAATTTTTTTAGAACTTTCCTATCTCCCAATATGAGTTTCAGAGTTGTCCTATCTATCAAAAATATTTCAGATTTGTCCTATTTTTTAGAAATCAGTCTTGTTTGCTATGTTTACTAACCAGACCGGACTTAACAAGCCTGGTCTGTTGTATTTTCTAATCAAACCGGACTTCTCCGTCTGCTTAAAAAACAGGAGATGTGGATCGATTCCGCCAAGTCACCGATCAGGTGTCATACCGGGCTTGATAAGCCAGGTATAATTAATGACACCAATATTGTTAAGATCGGTCTCGTGCAGATAACAAATCTGCTGCTCAAAAGTTGATTCGCCCAAACAAATGCACGAATCAAAAGTGATTCGACCAACCCTGGTCGTATCATCTCATCCATATCTTACTTGGGCGATACTTTGGTCCAGGCAGCCTGAGTTGATTCGAACAGGGTTGGTCGAATCACTTTTGATTCATGCACTTGCTTGGACGAATCAACTTTTGAGCAGTAGATCTGTTATCTGCACGAGACCGGTCTTATTAAGATCACTCTCGTTAATTATACTAGTCTTATCAAGCCCGGTATGACATCTCGTAGGTGACTTGGCAGAATCGGTCCACATCGTCTGTTTTCTAAGCAAATCAGGCTTAACCAGCCCGGTCTGATTAGAAAATACAGCAGACCGTGATTGTTAAGCCCGGTCTGGTTGGAAAACAGAGCAAACATGTCTGTTAAGACCGATCTCGTAAAAAATATGGTAAATCTGAAATATTTTTGTTTGATAGGGCAAATCTGAAATTCAACTTCGCCAGTAGGACATTTAAAGAAATTGAGATAAAAGACCCGGTAAATAAAGATAGAAAAAATACAAGCCAGTTCCTCAATCATCTAAATTCTAGGGTTTGGGCATACCTATAGCTAGGTATTTTCACAATCCTCATTTTACTTCCCCACAACTTCATCTTTCTTCTTCTTAAATTTGACTCCACTATGCTGAAATTAGGCCATTCACGACAGAGTTTAACTCAAAGAACAAAAGATGATTGATACTTATTTGAAAACATCTAAGTATATATATGAGCAGTCAATGTCGACTTTTGTGTTTGTAATAGTGTTAACCGCGATTTATTTATTGAAGTACTTAAGTTTTTATTACTGATGGTATGTTTAACTTGTAATAAATTTTTGTACCGGATCTTACACTAGCCCTAATCGCAATCTTAAGTATGCTTAGAAGTGTTCCTTTTGTAAAAAAGTTTCATTTAATAAAATTAATGATAGAACTAAAGTGCTTTAAATATTGTTTTCTTCTTAATATCATTTCTTCCCCTTTATTCTTTAGCACCATCTTCTCGTGTAAATACTTAAATTTCAAATTTTCTACAAGTAAATGTTAGTCCTTCATGGTTTTTAATTTAGTTATAAAGGGGCTTCTAGATGTCAATTATTCTATTATCAAAAGTGTATTAGCTAGTCACCCATTTTTATTGCCTCAAGTCGTCTCATCCAACTCTCTCAGATTCGTTTCGATTGGCGTATGATTTTGTCAATTTTCTTCTACAGTATGTCTGTATTTTAATGCACTGCACCAGAAATATCATGAAGATACATAGTCGAAAAGTTGTTAATCGTTTTATTTTTACTGGCATCTTATAAAACATCATCTTATGTCCTAAGTCGAAATATTTTTCAGCTAACTATGTGTCATCTCAAGTTATTTATTTTTTGCAACATTACAAACTATGTGTCATGTACTTGTCACAAACTATTTGAAAATTCGTGAATGTAAATTTAATTATTTATTTCGTTATCAATATATCATGATTTTTATGTTGTATCAAAATTCTTAATATCAATGAATTTATTTATACTAAAATTACTCATACTTCAGGCCTCAAAAAATTACATTTAGGCTTCCAAATAGCCCTAAATTTATTAACTAATATGTTTTTGTATTCTAAGACTATGTACAATGGGGGTGTTGAATTAGGTATTAAGCAGTTGAATAGGTTTAATGAGGTAGTTGAATAGGATGTTGAATATGAGAATTATTTAGTATTAAATTGAAATTATTTACAATGGGGTAGTTGAATATGGGATTAAGCAGTTGAATAGGTTTAATGAGGTAGTTGAATATGGTGTTGAATATGATTTGGATTATTCGGTGTTGAATTAATTAAACATGTTGAATGAAGATGTGGTGGGGACCATGTGTGACATACCAATATACGTCTTGTTTATTGGTCCACTGATTTTTTTAAATTTTAATTTTTATACCAAAATTCATATTTTTTTTATGCTCTATAAATACATACTCGCTTCATTTGATTTGGACACCGAAAAAAAAACTCTTTCTTCTCCATTTTAAACCCTTCTTTTTAGCCAAATGGATCCCAACAATAATTCCTTTGTCTACCCAAATCTCCACAATTATCAGTTTCAAAATCAACAATCCAACCAACAAAATACTCAAAACACTTCAAACTATGGGTTTGCACCAATCTGAGGTGAGTGGGTCTAATACACAATAACAATTCTCGACCGAAGTGCTACCGGCATTTGCAAATCATGTGCGTGCTAGATCCGAGATGCATGATTCAAGCGCACATCACGCATTGCAAGCAGATCTGGTCAAACACATATGAGCAAAATTCGCAATGTTTCGTGGTTAAATATATTTATAAGTCGTTGTTTGTATTTGTTTTAATAATGTCTATCTATATTTCTCGTCTTTATTTCTTGCAAGATGCAATGATATAAAATTTAAAATTGATGAAAAATAAAAATATTTAAAAAAATAATATATATAATTTATTTTACTATTAATTTTTTTTTTGAATGCAAAATGATAAATTTATTGAATTGTAATTACAAAAATTAAATTATGAAGAAAATAAAAGAAGATAAATAAAAGTTATGGAATAGGGTGTTGAATTTTATTAAACAAGCTCATTGTAGAGGGTATAAGTTGAATGTGTGTTGAATGATTAGGTGGAAGATAGAGAAGATGACGTGGCGTGTTAAAAATGATAAAGTAGGGTGTTGAATTTTTTTTCCCATTGTACATAGTCTAACACGAGAAATCATTTGACCCTGGAAAGAGAAATAATGCATATTATAGACCCAAAAATGTACTATTAAAAAAATTATACATTTCAAAAAATGATGTACTACTTTTCGGCCCCTTGAAAATAAGTTATAGTCTTATCTAACAAGTAAGATTTTGTATAGCTACACGAAGGAAATATGATATTCATTTTTAGTTCTTTCGTCAAAATAAGAAAAAAATAGAATACAAAATATTTATTTTTACGACTTAGGGAGGATGATAATGACGAGAGATAGTGTGACAAACGTATAAATATTTATGGTAAATTGTTACATAATTTATATATTTTGGTAAATTCAATTCGATCAAATGACATCTTCTTTTCATGTGGGAAAGGTACGGATGAGGATATAAACTAGCAGGCAAGTGGGATGTGGGCCCATGTCAGGCCCATTATGTCTTGAAAAGGCCCATCCATTGGTATTATTTATTTATTTATTTATTTATTATTATCGTGAATCATGGTCCTACTACTAGCTTGTTCTGTATTCAACTGTCGCCATCATTGTCTAATTCCGCGTGATGATGATTATTCAATTTGTCTGGTGATGATGTCATTCACGCATCACCATGACGCCATCACGTTTATGAAGAGTTTTTATAACTCTCGGGTGTTGATGGGTGGGTGAGAGCCAGCATTTCTAGAGAACGGCTCGAAATTTATTTGTTCATGTATTTAAATCTTTACGGGTATCCATCCGGTCCTCTTGAATTCAAGACGACTGGTACGAATAAAGAGTGGCGGTAATTGTCATGTGTGTAGTTTGATCGTATCACATATCTTTAGTTAATGTCTTTTGAAACTGTGGTTGGATCGAAGAACTTCGTGAGTCTTTGAGAGAACATGCTGTTTTTTTAATTATTCTTAAACGTTCTCTATTCTACTGAACATTATTTGACTTAATCAAAGACTTCATTGTCTTCTATTTTGGGTCACCGTTGACATACAATATTGCTTTAATTTGAGTAGCCTCCCTCAACTCCCTCTCCTCCTTTGTTGTTTGTCCTATACACTAATCATGTGATAACATTCCTTTTTTTCTCTCATTGCTCCTCTAAATGCCTCCATTTGTATCTTCAATTGTGTGGTTGTCTTTGAAATTGACCACACCTGCATCTACTAGTCACTCTCTTGAAATTGACTAAGCGTGAATCGAGGAAGCATCTTCTTTCTCCAACCGTCTTCCTCATCTTCAATCTTGGCACTTACATCATCACCATGCTCTTCATCCATCATTCTCTACGACCATAAAGTTTGATACCATCTCGAAGTCATCACTGCTCTCCAAGTCTTCACTCAATATTTCATCATTGTTTTGCTCAAGATCCCACTCATCTTCGGACGTGTCTTCTTCAACCGCATATGTGGCCTCGAATTCCACTCATATTATTCGTATGATTTATTTTGACAAAGTTATTTTCAATCTTTTTTTCATATTTACAATCTCTCGAGTAGTGCTCTTTGCGACCACAGGCGAAACACGATCCTCTTTCATGTCGCCACTCTTGTCGTCGATGACACTATTCGTCACTAGAGCCATCTTCATCTCCTCTTTCACATATATGACCTTGATAAATAAACTCACTTCATTTAGGCCCTATATCGCGAAATTTTCTTTTGGAACCTCTCTTAGCAGTAAAGAGAGCTTCCTCCGTCTCCGTTTGGATCGTGATCTTTGCCATTTATTGTGCTAAAGCTTATTGATTAACTAATAGATTTTCTTATTCTAACATTTATTACAATTTTTCTTATCCGATCATCTCAAAATTTAGCATCGACATCTAATTGTTCAATCTCACAGCCAAATTCTTTATTTTAAAAAAGTACTCATTGATAGAGAGCGTACCTTGAGTGGGGTTCATCAATTCTTGCTCCAGCAGTTGAAGTCTAGTGGGATTCTTCTTTGAAAATAATTACGCCAAGATATCCACATCTTCTTTTGGTGCTCCACATCTTCTATCCGAGTAAGCAAGCTCTTATTGATGCTAACTTCTATATCTTACAGGGCTCTACCAGCCTTGATGTCGCATGACTTGTATGACTTGTCATCCTTATACGGTGGTGAGATTTCGCTACCATCAACTATATTTCATATGTGATAATGTAGTATGGCAGTGTTTGACAAAACTAGCACAAGTGAACAAGGAGTTGCTGCAGCACAAGTAAACTTGCAGCAGCTCCAGCAGGGGATGCTACAGCAGGAGCTTGTTCAACTGGCTGCATCATCTGTCTGAGAGGCTGCAGCAACCTGGGAGTGTCTTGAAGGGCTGAAAACTCTACGGAGAGCATCTAAAGAATTTCTAATATGTTGTGGAGTATATTCCAGTGAGGTTTACTAGTCAGAGAAGGAGTTTTGCATTGAAGATAAATATCAAATCTAATCTCCTAGATTTTAGGAGATAATTGTTCATTTTGGGACATTGCCTAAACCTGGACATTGCTTAAAGCTGGTGCTGCTATTTAAGCGAGAGGTTGATCGAAGCTGAGGGATACACGAGTGCATACACAGAATTCAGAGAGAGCAATTCTTGGTGTGCGACGGACGAATTCTTCGATCATCACCAGAGAGCAGAGCGTGAGCGCAGAGCTGTGGTGACAGAAGCAGAAGGTGGTCAGGACTTGAAGAGTCTGATCCAAGCTTGATCTGGAAGCCAATTCAGAGCTGGGTGCTTGTTGGTTGATCAAGGACAGCCGCGGAAGAACTGACGGGTGGTTGGCTAGGTCAAGTGTCGTGCGGCAGTACTCGCTAGTGGCAGGTGGTCACTGAGTGAGGGGGAGTATTCCAGAGTGTGCAGCGCTCGTGGAATCGTTCGATCGGCTCGGCAGAAGGCCTTGGAGCGACGCGGACAATTGTGCTTCAGCTGTGTGTTACAGCAGTTGCTACAGCAACCCTGCTGAGTGAGTGTAGTTTAGAATAGGCTTAGTTCTTTGAGAAGTCTGAAGCTATTCTAGATTGACATATTGTAGAGGGTGTGCAGACACAAGTCAGAGCTTGTTCTGATTGTGTTGAGTGATCCACACAAGGTTGAGTAGCATAGGTTGCGTGGAGTTGTAACCGTGTGTACTTGGAGACCTTCGAGTTTAGTGGATTGAGGACTGGAGAATAGTCCTCCCCAAACGTAGGCAGTTGGCCGAACTGGGTGAACAAACTTTGTCTTGTTCATTGTTTGCTGAGACAATTTCTGAGTGAACAAGAGTGTGCTGCAGCAACTGCTTGTTCACAAATCTGTCGAACTAAGACACTGTGAATTTCAATATGTCTTTACTTATCAAGTAAGACTTCATAGAAGACCTCCACTCTTAATAATTATACTCATTTATTGAAATGCGCTGCTGGTGACAGGTTACAACAGGTTGTTATAGCAACCTATTGTGTTACTTACGAAAATTCTTTGCTTCGGCCAAACCTGGAAGACTCAAAAACTTTGGTAACCCAGTTCGGCAATTGCCTACGTTTGGGGACCACTTCTCTCTCAAGATCCACTATCATTGTTAAAGTACAAAGGATTTCAAAACTCAGCCTATGCTAGTTTAACCTCTACTTCTAATCTAGTCGGAATCTCAGCTTAGTTTGGTCACATAGACTAGCGTACACTGTCAACACACTCCAGTAGTAGAACGCTACATCTCTGATCACACAAACTTAGCCTATTCTAAACAATGTGTTACAGCAGATGCTATAACAACTTACTTTTGTCCACGACTCTCCAAGCACTCCCTACTGAGTAATCGGGCCTCTACGAGTTCTCCTGACTCTAGAGACGCTCCCCCTTGATCAATGACCTCTTGACAATATCTGGAACTCTACTTTGATCTCCGACAGTCCGCGATAGCTCCTCTCCTCGACTACGCTTCAAAGCAAGTACTTGATCTTTCAATGAGACTACGCTCCAGTTGAATTTCGAAGATCAAGCTTAGATTAGACTCCTCTAGTCGTGATCTTCTATCAGCTCTTGCACCCACAGCTCTGCGCTCTAGCCTTTAGCTCCCGCTCTTTACTTAAGCTTATCTTTTTGTGGTTGTGTGTGTGTGTGCTGCACTCCCATATATAGTCGCAGCAATGAACAAACATAGGAATCCTAATTCTCTTAGGATTCGCTGTCCTTCCCAATTAACATTGCACATTGGATCTTATCCTAGATTCTTGCAAGTTTGTTGAAATTTGATTTCTTAAAACCAATTTAGTAATCGGTATTCCTCCAAGATCTTTCAGTCGACGTTGATAATTCTGTTATGACTGGCGACTCATCAAGCCAGTTGATGAGAAGGCCGCACCACTCCGGGCGCTCTCCGTGAGACTTCAAATCGAGACAGTGTTGATCAGCCAAGTTGCTCCAACATTGCATCTTCACAGGATGTTGTAGCAACTTCTTGTGTTCGGTTGCCAGCTTCCGAAACTTGCTCCAGCTTCTAACACCGTAGGATGTTGTAGCAACATCTTGTTCAACTAGCAGACACTCTGTAGTCTTTGTGATGCTCTAGCTGATGTCATCAAAGGTTGTTGTAGCAACTCGCTTGATCCACTTGTATGCTTTTTGTTACTAAATGCCATAACCATAACAAGTTTCTCAATTGATCCAATCAAACCACCAAAATCGCCGTTAAAGATTAGAACGTACCTTAGGATTGGTTCCCGACTAGTATCTCTTCACAGTCCCTGACTGTACTCTTCGCTTTCCTCCTCAAGCGATGCTCCTACGCTCTTCACCGATCCTGGATAGCCTAACTTTTCATACCAATTTGTTGAGTATCGCAGCTTACAAAATGAGGATTTTTCTTTTGGATCACTCGCACAAGAATACGAGAGGAGAAACTCACTCAATGATGAATCACTCGCACCTTTATCTTACTCACTCTTATTCTATTCAAGTGTCTAAAACTCCTAAGACTCACCTCTTTTTATACTAAAGCTCTTCCCAAATGGAGGGCTTGGATCATTTTGATCCAATGACTATAATTAGTCACTCTAGAATATTCTACCAAAATATCTACTCACTCATTTACTCTATACTTCTCCACACTATTCTAGAATAATCTTCTTCATCAGTGGATTCCTTTTGGGGGGAAAATCGCCAGCTTCTGAAGGATGTGACAGGAGCTTTGAGGCCGCGGAGTCTTGATAGCCTTGATGGGTGTTACTGGTGACAACTCTCATGGATGTCTTATCCGGTTGAAAAACTAGTGGCATCATTGAAGGTGAAATAAAAATAAATGGGTATCCGAAAGTCCAAAGTGCCTCATCGCACATGTCTGCTTATTGTGAGCAAACTGATGCACATTCTCACTGATGACCGTAGAAGAATTTGTGGTCTCATATTGACCATATTACAAAATCTTTAAGCAAAGTTTGCAGTTTGGACACATTTTTTTCATTGGATTTTGTCTCAGAAGTTCTTGGGATGGTCGCGCTGGAGGGAATAAAAAGTGCTTTGGTTGGCCGGCTGGTGTAACTGGCATTTATACTGAGCAGCGCAAAAGGCTAACTATAAACGTTGAGCATGTTTCTAATCCTTCCACAGTTTCCATGAACGAACCAATGTCAGGTCTTTATGCCGAGTCAGCTGCCACGTTATGCAGACATTTAAGAAAATTGTTAGCACTAAGAGGAATGATGTTTGGACCATTCACCAGCCAGTATCGACATCTTTGATGCTTTTGTTTTGACGAGGTAAGAAAATATCCAACTTTATGATATAAGAGGTTCATATTGTTGGGGTCCAGTCTGTTGAGTGTCGTACGGGTCGTATGACTCGTATTGGTATGGGCAGTACGATCTGTACGGGATTTTTCGAGACCACGGAGGTCGTATCGTCGTATCAATTGATTTTGGTCGTATTGAGTCAGCCTAAAACCCTAATTTCTATTTTATTCTGGGCCAACAGTCAAAAAGGGGTTTTTTTCAGAGAAAAAAAGAGAGTGCGATTTTCGGACAGTGCTTCACGGTGGAGACAGTTTCGGTAGCCAAACATTGTCCGTTTTTGCTGAGATTTTGATCGCTTGTCGGGGACATCTTGGGCTTCGTTTTGAGTGGTCTTTGGCGTGATTTAGAGTTCTGGTACGAAAGTTATTTCTTCTGGACATAGCTTGTTTTTCTGTGACTTCTGCCCTCTCTTGGTTGGTCTCTTATGCATGTATGTGTTGGTGGGTAGTTGCTGAACGTTTGTAGTCTATTGTGGCTGCTTGTACTCTCAACCTTTATCATAATAAGTGCTGAGTAGGTGGACTACTTACGTCCCGTGGTTTTTTACTCTCCACACCGGAGAGGTTTTCCACGTAAAAATCGTGTGTCATTGCAATTTACTTTCTCTCAGTTGGGTTGCTTGAATAATTGTTGATTGTCTTGAAGTAGATCCTTATTGGGTGTTATACGTTGGGTCTTTTAACTGGTATCAGAGCGGAGGTCATTTGAGCTGCTATTCTGGAATCCGGTGGTAGCAACTCAATGACGAAGTTGACATCAACCAATTATTCTATTTGGAGGCCGATGATGGAATACTTGTTATATTGCAGAGATTTGTATGATCCTATTGAAGCAAGTGTCTCGGCAGGTGGTGTTGTCACCAAACCAGCAAAGCCTGCAAAGGTAGATGAGAAAGAATGGAAAAAGTTGCAAAGAAAGACTTTGGGAACTATCAGACAGTGGGTTGGTATTAGCATCTTCAACCATGTGTCTCAAGAGTCTGATCCATATGAGTTGTGTAAGAAATTAGAGGAGCTTTATGAGAGAAAGACCGCGCACAACAAAGCTTCTTTGATCAAGAGACTTGTAAATTTGAAGTTGAAAGGTGGGAAGTCAGTTTCTGAACTCTCAGTGACTTCCAGGATATTATTAACAAGCTGACCACAATGAAGATTGTTCTTGATGATGAGCTGCAAGCTTTGTTTTTATTGAGTTCTTTGCCAGATAGTTGGGAAACCTTGGCTGTGACCATTAGTAATTTTGCTCCGAATGGTGTTCTATCATTGGATGTGATTAAAGAAAGCATGTTCAATGAAGAGATTAGAAGAAAGGAGATGAGAGTTGATAATTCGCAAGCTCTTGTTATCGAGAACAGAGGTAGAAGCAAGAGCAGCGGTCCCAGGGGGCATGATAACTCAAGGAGGAGGTCCAAGTCTACAGATGGCAAAGAGACTAGGACATGTCATTATTGCAATACGCCTGGCCATAGTAAAAAGTTTTTTTACCTGTGGAAGAAAGAACAGGGTAACAAGAAGGAAGATTCAAAAAAAGATGGAGATGATAAAAATACTGCATCGACCGTCTTTGAAATGGATGGTCAAGTCACCTTATGTGCATCCGAATGCAACCATGTTGAGAGTTCACATACAGAGTGGCTGCTAGATTCAGGAGCTTCATATAATTGCATTCCTGTTGAAAGATTATTTCTTAAATTACCGAATTGGCAATTTTGGTAGTGTGAAGATGGGAAATCAGAGTTCAGCAATTGTTGCTGGGTTGAGTGATATTCGAGTGAAGACAGATGTTGGGTGCACTATTACCTTGAAGGATGTGCGACATGTTCCTGATCTACGTTTATATCTGTTGTCTGCGAGAATCTTTGACAAAGAAGGATATCATCAGAATATTGGTGATAGTAAATGGAAACTATCAAAGGGTTCCATGACAGTTGCTCGAGGCAAGTTGTGTTGCACTTTATACAAGACACGCATGTTTGTATGCTTTGATGAGGTGAATGCAGTTGAAGATAAAAATTCTCCTAGCTTGTGGCATCGAAGGCTAGGACATATGACTGAGAGAGGGTTGAAACTTTTATCAGGTAAATCTTTGATTCCTGTTGATAAATCAGTTTCTTTTGACCCGTGTGATTATTGTCTAGCAAGAAAGCAACATAGAGCTTACTTTTCTGGGAAATCCACTAGAAGGCAAGGGAAATTGGAGTTAGTTCACTCTGATGTTTGTGGGCCTATGGAGGTGGAGTCTCTTAGTGGCAATAGATATTTTGTCACTTTTATTGATGATGCTACTCGGAAGGTTTGGTTTTATTTGCTGAAAGCAAAAAGCCAAGTATTTGATGTCTTCCAGAATTTTCATGTCATGGTAGAAAGAGAGACTGGAAGAAAGTTGAAATGTCTACAGAGTGATAATGGTGGTGAATATACTTCAAAAGAGTTCAAGAATTATTGCTCGCATCATGGCATTAGACACGAGAGAACAGAGCCAGGCACACCACAACATAATGAAGTTTCAAAGAGAATGAACAGAACCATTATGAAGAGAGTCAGGTGTATGATGAGAATGTCTAAACTTCCTAAGCCATTCTGGGGTGAAGCAGTAAACTGTGTTGTGTATTTGATCAACCGAGCTCCAACTGTACCTCTTGATTTTGACATTCCTGAGAGAGCATGGAAGGGATGTGATCCGAAGTATTCACATTTGAGAGTCTTTGGCTGCAAGGCATTTATGCATGTGCCTAAAGAGCAGAGGTCTAAACTTGATTCCAAGACTCATGCTTGTATTTTTGTTGGCTATAAGAATGAAAAGTATGGCTTTAGACTCTATAACCCAGAGAAGAAACAGACAGTGAGAAGCAGAGATGTGGTATTTTTTGAGCACGAGATGGGATCAGATCTTTTGACTATGAGGTACAACTCTACTCTAGACTCAATTATTGATACTACTGATGTCTCTATTCCTAGTTCTTCTGATGGCCAGAAAGGGAATGAGAATGTTGATTTGACACCTAATGTTGGTAGTGAGGTACAAGCTGATGTTGATGTACCTGATGATGGTCTTGTTGAGTCCTCATCTAATGATGATATACATGACGAGGATGCTCTTGGTGGAGAGATTCATGAGCAGGGGGAGCCTCCAGCTCTTAATGTTGAGAATGCACATGTTAGAAGGTCAACTAGAGAGAGTGTACCTTCAAAAAAGTATCCAAGCTCAGTTCATTCTTCTTACTGATGATGGTGAGCCAGAGAATTATAAAGAAGTGTTGTCTCTTGATGAGAAAAATATTTGGCTAGATGCTATGAAGGAAGAGATGAATTTCTTGAAAAAGAATGACACTTATGAGCTAGTGAAGCTGCCCAAGGGAAAGAAAGTCTTGAAAAATTGATGAGTTTTCAAGAATAAGAAAGATGGTGAGAAGATAGCTAAGCGAAAAGCCAGATTGGTGGTAAAGGGATGCAATTAGAAAAAAGGCATCGATTTTGATGAAATCTTCTCTCCACTTGTCAAGATGACTTCTATCAGAACTGTGCTTGGTTTAGCTGCTAGTCTGAATCTTGAGTTAGAGCAGCTTGATGTTAAAACTGCTTTCTTGCATGGTGACTTAACTGAAGAGATCTATATGGAACAACCTGAAGGGTTTGTTGAAGGGGAAGGAACAACTTGTCTGTAAATTGAAGAAGAGTCTTTATGGGTTGAAACAGGCACCGAGGCAGTGCTACCGAAAGTTATGACAAGCAATGGATACACTCGGACTTTAGCCGATCCTTGTGTGTATTTCAGAAAGTTTCCTGACGATAACTTTATCATTCTTCTTTTATATGTAAATGATATACTGATAGTTGGAAATGATGTTGCTATGATTCAGAGTTTGAAGAAAGACTTGTCCAAGTCATTTGACATGAAAGACTTGGGTCCAGCAAAGCAAAACTTAGGCATGGAGATAACTCGTGACAGAAAGGCTGGGAAATTGTGGCTTTCACAAAAAAAATATATTGAACGGGTGCTTGGAAGGTTCAATATGAAGAATGCTAAGCCTGTGAATACACCACTAGCTACTCATTTCAAGTTGAGTAAGAAAGATTGTGCTACAACAGAGAAAGAGAAAGACTATATGTCGACTGTTCCATATTCTTCTGTTGTTGGTTCTTTGATGTATGATATGGTGTGTACTAGGCTAGATATTGCTCATGTTGTGTGATCTGTTAGCAGATACTTATCCAATCCGGGTAAGGTTCACTGGGAAGCAGTGAAGTGGATCTTCAGATACTTGCGTGGTACTTCCAAACTTCGTTTGTCTTATGGAAGTGGCAAACCTATTCTAAATGCTATACACATGCAGATATGGCAGGTGATCTTGATGCTAGAAAGTCTACCTCAGGTTATGTGGTTGCATTTTCAGGGGGAGCCATTTCATGGCAATCCAAACTACAAAAGTGTGTAGCTTTGTCAACCACTGAGGCGGAGTATGTTGCAGCTGTTGAAGCCAGCAAAGAGATGATTTGGCTTAAGAGATTTATGCTAAAATTGGGTTTGAAGCAAGATGAATATGTGGTATTCTGTGATAATCAGAGTGCTATTGACTTGAGCAAGAAGGCTATGTGTCACTCTCGCACCAAGCATATTAATGTTAGATATCATTGGTTGCGAAACGTGATTGAGGATAGTGAGATTAAGCTAAAGAAAGTTCACACCAACAACAATGCTGCTGATGTGTTGACTAAATTAGTTCCGAGAAGCAAGGTTGAGCTTTGCGGCAAACTTGCTGAGATGAAGTTCAAGTGATGATCTTCGTGTTTGTATCTTCCCTGTTATAGGCTGGAGGAGGAGATTATTGGGGTCCAGCCTGTTGAGTGTCGAACGGGTCGTACTGGTCGTATGACTCGTATTGGTACGAGCAGTACGACCTGTACGGGATTCCTCAAGACCACGGAGGTCGTATCGGTTGATTTTGGTTTTATTGACCGTATTGGTCGTATTTAGTCGGCCCAAAACCCTAATTTCTACTTTATTCTGGATCAACAGTCAAAAAGGAGGTTATTTTAGAGAAAAGAGGGGAGTGCGATTTTCGGACAGTGCTTCACGACGGAGACAATTTCGATAGCTAAATGTTGTCCCTTTTTGCTGAGATTTTGACAATTTCCTGTCCGTTTCGCGTGTGGGGAGGGACCGGGAGCATGGATAGCCTAAATAGAGAGATTCGACAACAAAGTCCCGCACCACGAAGACGAGTCACTTTAGCGCGAACAGAGGCAATGACCTCCCACAAGGACGCATGAGGATTGTGGGCAAGTAGCCGAGCTTGAATCTGTTCAAACTCAGTGCAAAGACGGGTCAGGAAGTCATAAAACGCGATGAAGCTCTAGTTGAGAGTTTTGATGCTGACAACACTAACATGTACGATAGACAATCAATCTCAATGAGTCAATTTAACACCATATGGCAGATAGTTGAGCGTAAAAGTCGTCGATAAAGGAATCGCCATGTTGTAGTGATTGCTCCTGACATACAACAGCCAGATACATAGAATCACTAGAGGGCTCTTTATGATCTCGAAGATGTGTCCTCATGTGTTAGGCAAAGGATATAACCGGTGAGACCACCTTCGAATATGGCAAGGGCACGGGATCCTCATTAATCGAACGTTGATATGCAGTTAGCTCACTATTAAAAGAATCGAAAGCATCATGATAATCGTCTTACACCTTCTTCAAGATGGTTGTGGCGGCATCACCTAGAAGTGCGAGCCTAGTAGATGAAGTAGAACGAGGTGGATAAGGCATGTCATCTATAAGAATGTCTCAAAGACGTTAACTACGCTGGTAAAGACGTATGTGCTGAATCCAATTCCGATAATTGAGAATATCAAATATAATAGGACAGTGATGACCCGATATACTACCTGGAAAAAAGAAACATTAGACATGATTTTGATTTTTGTTGGACCGAGTTGACAGACTTCAGCTGAGTTTGTTGACTGAGTTGACTGGGTATTGACTTTAAAAAACGGTCAACATGATCTGAATTTTCACTCCGCGCAGATGAAGGGCAAAGTAAACTCCGTCAAAACCAGATTCAGATCTGAATTTTCACTCCGAGCAGATGAAGGACGCAGATGAAGCCAATATCAGCTGGAATGGACGAAGCGGATGTTGCTGGCGGACGGGATCGGCAGGAAGGGCGCAACTGGCTTGCCTGCGGGCGGACTTACAAGGCGCTGGTTTTGGCGAAGCGGTGGGGCGAGAAGATACGATCGTGGAGAGATCGGTGTTGGCTGCAGCCTGATGTCCGGCGGCTCGGGCGGAGGCAGGCTCAAGTATTGGGCTTGGCAGAAGAAAAGAAATAAATAAAGAAACGATCGGTAAAACCCTAAACTCTTAATACCATGTTATGATGAATTTTGTCTTACTGAATAGTGACCAGCTAACCTATATACAGGTACATATATTGTGCTATATGAGCTTCGAATATATATGAGATCATAGTATATCTCTAACACACATGATGGCGGAGGCCGATGGAGCTTTGGGTCAGCAGGGCTGCAATGTGATCGATTATTTTGAGGTGGGTAAACAAGTAAGGAAAGCATTCGGAAAATGTGGCCATGGCTTCTTATGGGAAATACTTGTTCATAATTTAAGAGCTTTGTTGGTATTTGCAGGGACATTTTTCCAGCAGTATCAAGACAGATTATAACCCTGCAACATGGATGTTACATATCACAAGTCCATCTACAGAAGCCCGACTTGGCTTGGACTTCGCTCAGCTCTACAAACACTCTCATCTCTGTCGGTAAGGGCAGCACTTGGTTACAAAAAACTGAACTTGGTTACATATCTTTTTGAACCCTTTTGTGCAATGAAAACAATGTCGAAAAATCTCAGCATTCAGCCTCAAAGCTTCGAAAAACTTCATTTCTCTAATGGATGGATGCAGCTCAAGGCATGTCTTTGGAAGCATAACCTGTCGTACTGGACAAAGCCGAAATATAGCCTGGCCCTCCTTGTATGCATTACTTGTGCGTCTTTCCTGATTGGAGCACTCCTATGGAAAAAATGTTATCCTTGATTTTCTTAGAGTGAAAAAGTTTCAGGAAGCTGTTCTTCTATTCTGCAGGCACGACGAACAAGATTTGTCCAATATCATCGGAGCAATGTTTCTCTTTAAACAATATTTGGGAGTAGGCAACTGCTCGTCCATTCTGCCTTTCATGTATTCATTCATGTTGGGCATATTCGTGCGCACAGGTACATTTACCATTCCACACGCAAAACCGCAGAGAGCTGAATACAACGGGGCACTATCATTTTTTAACGTGCAGGTTGCAGTTGATCTTACCTTCAAATCGTGCTGACCTCTGCTGCTCGGCTTTCAAAAGGAGGTTCTTGATTATTTTGTGTGGTTGTGATAGGTTGGCTTGTCAAATTAAGGAGTTGTGTACCTGAGGAATCATGAGAGAGACAAATGTTCACAATGATTTTTCAATGACAAAGGTGAATGGAACATCATATATTGATTCATGATGTTTACCATGTCACTGTTGTAAAAAGTCGTCTATGAAAAAGACGGTTTGTACCTGTAACCGTCATATGCATAATTGACATTTTCATTTTTTTTTCCATGCAATAAATTTTAATACGATACAGTTTTATGTTAGTATTTTAATTTTGTTCGGATACAATACTTCTTTTGTACAACTCCCAGATTTGAATGCAAATTAATAAATGAGAAATTTATTAGTTTAAATGAGAGTGAGTTTTAAAAATTTATTTTGAATAAATTATTGAATTTATGAGTGGAAAAAGCGTATTTGTTTAGTTTAGAATTTGACTCGTACAATTTAATACAATAAATAATTATAAATTTTCAACAAAATAAAATAAATATCAAACCCAATCCGACAGCAAGCGCAAAGCCCTTCGCTTCTCTCTCTTCATCATCATCATCTCCTCTCGCTTCGTTCCGTCGTCGTCGTCTTCTGCAGCTCCTCGGCCCGCCCCGCCCTCCCACCACCTGGTTCTTTCTTGTGGTCTCAACTCTCAAATCAGCTTCATCATTTTCAACATCATCATATTCCTCGCTAGATTTTCCTCTTTTACTTCATCGATCTGCCGATTTGTTAACTTGTGCTGCTGCTAATTTCTCTCTGTTTGCTGCTCCGATTCTTAAGCTAAATCTTAGCTGGCTAAAATACATGATCTGACGGCGACTCGATCTGGATCATGGAGCGAGTAATTGGTGGAAAGTACAAGCTGGGCCGCAAGATCGGCAGCGGATCCTTCGGTGAAATTTATCTTGGTTTGTTCTTCTCTCCGCACTCTGCTCTGTCTTTCATCTCATCCTTTTTTTCGGGGGTGCGATTTGATGTTTTATTGGCTTAATTTCAGCTACGCACGCGGACACGTTCGAGATCGTGGCTGTGAAAATTGTGAGTCTTTTTAGCTGGGCCTGATAAGTAGATCGACACTGAGTCGACTTCATTTTTTGTTACCGAAATTGGTTGAAGCTTGCTGTGATTCCTAGTAGTTAACGTCCAGGGAGGCTGCAGTTTTAGGGATTATGACCTTTAATTGGATTTTTGCTTGCAGTTTTACTACAATTGATTCTCTTTGTTTATGTTTATGCAGGAGAACAACAAAACCAAACATCCGCAATTGCTGTATGAAGCAAAATTGTATCACATCCTACAAGGAGGGAGTATGGATTCTTTCCGGCTTGAAGTTGTCTTTTATGCAACTTCACCTTGATTGTTATATAGCTGACCTTTTTTCTTGTCTCTCTAGGTGGAATTCCTAGCATAAAATGGTCAGGCGTTGATGGGGAAGACAATGCTCTTGTCATTGATTTGCTGGGTCCAAGCCTAGAAGATTTGTTTGTCTATTGTGGGAGGAAGTTTTCATTGAAGACAGTCTTGATGTTGGCTGATCAAATGGTGCGCACTTGTGCTGGTCATTTTTTTGTTACACATTCTACTCCATTTCAACCACTCTCTTGAAAAAATTCAACTGATAAGCATTTCAGTATTGTGAAGAAGATCCAAATATCGTCCACTCAATTTTAACCCCTGTTTAGTTTTTTTCAGATTACCAGAATTGAGTATGTGCACTCCAAAGGATTTTTGCACAGGGATATAAAACCTGATAACTTCCTCATGGGCCTCGGTCGCAAAGCAAATCAGGTTAAACTGTGTAAATTCCCTATTGTTTATGGATTGAGATACTGAGATTCTTCTTTAATCTTAATGACAGTATGAGGTAAGTAATCCTTGAAAATTTGCATTGGTGCTGTATTAGGTTTATATCATTGATTTTGGGCTCGCTAAAAGATACAGGGACTCCACAACAAATAGGCATATACCATATAGGTGAGGTTCAAAATGGACTATTTCAATTATTAGAAATTCTTTTATATCTTGCATTTTGCCCAAAATGAAATTGTCTTAGCTGATCATCCTTAAACTAATAAAGGATTATCAAAGTTTCTTTGAAAGCGTGGTTTATTTTCTATGCAACTGATATCACAGATTGCTTGATGGAGTAATTTCTGTTGGGTGTAGTTCATTTTCTGTAACTTGTTGTATTTCTGATACTTTTATGTTCTTGGACAGGGAGAATAAAAATCTTACGGGGACTGCTAGATATGCAAGTTGCAACACCCATCTTGGAATTGGTAAGTTAAGCTAAATGTTTCTCTCTCTGAATAAACTTATACTTGAGGTTCACTTCATGCAACCAAACTTCTTGTTTTATTTACTGATAGAGCAAAGCCGGCGTGATGATTTAGAATCACTTGGATATGTTCTCCTATATTTCTTAAGAGGAAGGTAGTTTCGGTAACTCAATAAGTATAACTTCACATTGTGTAGTATAAACTATCGAAAATGGGTATATTTTAACAACAAAACCTCTGGATTGCATTCAATCAGCCTTCCATGGCAAGGATTAAAAGCTGCTACGAAGAAGCAAAAATATGACAAAATATGTGAAAAAAAGATATCAACTCCAATTGAGGTATGTGACTTGTCATTTTCCTCGTTCTCCAAAACTGAAATGTTCGGCTTGTATTATACATGTGTGTTAATGTTACCTTTTACATGCTTCACAAGGTCTTGTGCAAAGGTATTCCTGTGGATTTTGCTTCATACATGCACTACTGCCATTCACTGACTTTTGATCAGCGACCGGATTATGGGTTTTTGAAGCGTTTATTTCGAGATTTATTTACCCGAGAAGGTAGCTGTGCATGTGTTTAATTAAAGTCTTCAACCGTTGCGAAACCACAAAGTAAAAGTCATCTCCGTCCATTATTTTCAGGATACGAATTTGATTACATTTTTGACTGGACAATCCTAAAGTACCAGCAGTCACAAAAGAGCAGGTTGCAACCCCGACCTTCGGTCAGTATTGTTGCCACCTACCATTTTGGAAATTATTTTCTCAAACAAATTAAAGCTTGCCGGCTCACCTGTGTCTAAACTTCTGAATGAATTGATTCTTTTTTAAATATAGCCTGCTCCAGGGGAGAGTAGCAGTAATCCAATGGCAATGAATCTAGACAAACATCAAGGTTAGATCTCACTATTACTCTTGGCAGATCTGCTACCATTTTTTTTCCTATTCTACCCCAAACCTCCATCAGAGCCCCTGCTCTGGCCCCATCAGGAATGGAACCTTAGTCGCTGAATGTTTGACGTCTCTTTTTGCCACTAGACCACGCCCAGATGGGCAGCAGATCTGCTACCATATCCTGCCTTGACTTACTTACTTTAAGGAACCTGAAGTACACAACACAATTTGTTATGTGTTAATGCAGGAGGCGTGTCATATCCAACTGAGGTAACGGAGCGCATCAGATCTGGAAATGCTGCTGGTCCAGGAGTCCGAATGCAATTTAAAGCTGCACCAGGCAACTCTAATTTTGATGGCCGCCCTGATAAAAATGTTAGTCGATGTTTTATCGTGCAACTAATCATTTATGCTGTATCACCGTCACAACAGTTGCTCATTATTCCTGCTATCACATAAATTATATTTTTTATTTTAATTACTCAATTTTCTATCATTTTTTTCACATCCTATCCTACCTCATTGAGTTATTTTGGTTTATTTTCATTAGTGAAGGGTTAAAATTTGCATCCCATGTTGCTAAGTTTCACCTATTGTTTGGTGTGATTTGAGTTTCCTTTGAAAAGCCAATCTCATGGGTGTCACAAAAATATTTTTTTAAAACTTTTATATGATAATCAGGGAAGACCGCATTGAAAATGTTAATCATCTTTGACCATTTATCAGTTCCCCTAAAGCTTACAGGAATTTTCGTAATGGTTCCTTGCAGCCTATCACGGACACACAGATGACATCTGCATCATTTTCTCATGCTGGTGTATCAAAAAGAAATACTTCAAAAGCTGTATTGCCTAGTGACAGCACAAACCCTGCCCATGGAAGTGGAAGCAATGTTGGACCGTCGAGCAGCTGGATTTCATCCTTGCACCGGATATCATCTGCCAAGTAACAACTGTGGAATGGTGTTCCCTAAACTGTCTTCCATTACTACCTGTATATTCACTCTCTTTCTGTTTTTTTGAGTTCTCTGGCTGACTGTGGTCTTTTTATTCATTTAGTTTCATTGGTTGTTACTGTGGTGATGCAACAATTTGAAGAGGCAAAAGTGGATGGGGACAAAGTAGTTCTTCAGGTGATTCCAGAAGCAATTTAAATCTCATTGAGTGCCACCACCACATTTGTTGAGAATCAATTATGGAAGACTCAGCTCGGATATGGTGCTGTACATAAAAGCTGTTGTCACAAGTCGCATCTTAGCGATAATGTATTATTGAGTTTGTGTAACATAGTGATTATATCAAGAGCTTTATCCCCCTAAATCTGTTAAAAGGTTGAGTATAGCTTCTGTTTTCATGTGTGGGTGCTGAAAATGTTTTGGCTTATGCGTGTATTCAAGTTTTTTTCATGTTATATTAGAACCCAGATGCACATGCCGATGCGATTTGTAAAAAGCATCATGTACTCATATTTTTCCATGCTTGTATTGGCATTTTTCTAATTATTGGTAGCACCTGAATCTAAAGTTTGTCAGGAGGTGCTGCTTAATGGCTTAGTTCCTTTTCCAGTTGCGCTTTTTATGGTCTTGATAGCTTATGAACCATCTCTCTTGAGTAATTTGCAGGTTCCTCCCCGTACAGAGCTTTTGATTTTCTCAGGTTCAGTCTTGATCATCAAGCACTATGGGGTGAATTGAAAAATCAGGTACTTCTTTTGGCTTCATTGATGTGATACAGTTATTAACTCTACCCCTTTTCCTTCATTGGCAGTAGATATTGGTTCAACTGGAATTAAATGCATGTTGGCATCCTCAGTTCTTCTCAACTGATATGTGTTATCATCAGTTCTCATCTTTATTTCATTTGATGGCCTCAAAATGTAAGAAGTAATTTAGTAGTTGCAACTCAAGTAGGAATGGGAGAAAATGTTGGCTTAAGAAACTGTTTGTATCTGAATTTACCTGCAGCTGAAGCGATAGTGTTGACTTTCAGATGTTGTTTGCATAGAAGTTGGATTGGACATCTTATGTCATGTGTTATGAAATATTCAGCAATTGGATGGACACTGCAGCTATCATCTGATCTTACCTGAATAGGTAATTGGTAGTGTAATTCCAAGTTACAGTTGCATTTTCTATGCCTATAATTATTCAGACATGGCATGTTTGAGCATATTCATGTCGTTCTCATGTCCCAAACTAACAACTCAATGATTCAAACCGTAGGGTCACTTTAGATATGCATTATGTATTTGCATCAATATTCAGTAAGTTGATTGTTTACAGGTCCTAGGACCACAATATTAGTAGGAATTCAAGGTCCTTCACAGATTTATACAGCTGGTGTTTCAAGGATTGGAACTCAGCTTGTTGATATCCTCATGCAATTTAATCTTGTGTTTGTCCAGGAATTGAACATAAGAAATGCTACAACAAAACAACTAGTGACATGACACTAACCAATTTAAGATGAAAAGAAGGACAACCATAACTCTGATGGGCTAACCAGTCCCACATAGCAACAACTTCCAAGGAACTTTACTCCAGATTAAAGCTACTGAGACCCAACTTGGAACTCTAACTGAGATTAGCTGGTTTTCTAGATGCAATAAAGCTTTTATCTAGATTATTTCGATTAATCTAATGTGTAATTTAAGTAATTATTTGTGTTATCATTTTGATAAGATTATATATTGTGATCTAATCCTTTTGAAAGTTTATCACATATAATTTTAGTTTGTAGAATATATTGTGTAGATATAATTATGATATTTATTGAGAGACGAAATTCATGATTATTGATTATATATTGTCATGTATAAGATATAAATATGGATTATGGTATCTGATCTACCATATTATTATCCATTCATTAATGGATATTCATGTGTGTTTAATTTACCGTGTTGATATGTGTATTAACGATCTTTTTAATTCGTTTCCGTTGCGTACTTATTTTGTTCTAACAAGTGGTATCAGTCAGTCGCCTCCCATATTAGGATCATTTAGCAAAATTAAGTTCTGAATAATTTTCTTAAAACTTATCGAAACCGGATTAAATATTTGTTTAGATAAGAAAAATAATTCGGTAGAATTCATGATAAGTGATATTTCAGTAAAAATGGAATGAAAATAGGTTTCTTTTGTGCACAGTATTTTTTGTGAGATTATTATTGAGAATTATGCTGATCAATTTTCCGTTTATTTTTAAACGCAATTATAAAGTCCGTCAATAAAGCTTTCTCCAGATACAAGTCGTCATCTGTGATCGCTCGCCCTTACTGCGTCGATGAGGACCACGTGGCGGGTAAAATTGTGCGTAGAATACATTCGAGAAGTGGAGTGCTAATTATCCTTTAATATATCCGCTTCCTCTACCACCTGATGATTATTACCATGCACAGAGTTGTCATCCCTAACTCAACATTACATTACAAAAATCCTACTTTCGAAAGACCTGTTTTTACCAAGTAGTTATAATCTTATGGGTTTAGGTCTCCACCAATCTTACTAGAGAACCAAGAAGGTAAAGATACACTTGCTCCCATCGTCCCGAGGTCCTAATTTCCGATTCCCACATATAATGAAGGTAGTGTAGAGAGCTAGCTCTCTAGTCAGAGAAATATCGTCAAAACTTGTCTAGTCTCTCTCTTAACATGATCCGTCTCATTAAAAAAAAAAATTGAAACCGGTCATGTTAAGATCAGTCTCATCTTGATAACATTTGCAAAGCCCTCATTTTTCCTCTTGCCAGCAGCTTCTCTCTTCCCGTTCACTCTCTATCGATCTGCGTACTGTGGGATCAATTCCGTGTCTTATGAGTGAATTTAAAGCTTATATTGTGGTAAGAATGGTTTGTATATGTTAGTTCTAGTGTGTTTATGTTAAAATTGAACAGAAGTGATGTATTATTAGGTTAATGTTGTTATAAAGAGTTGAAGGATCTCTTGCATAATAAATTACAAGCTGTGAATTGGTTGGACAACGTTCCTTAGAGCAAATGGTCATTGGCCTACGACGAGGGTGGTAGACGGTGGGGTGGTCATTGGACATAGGCTGCAGAGTTCTGCTAAATCCTTTTGGGCGACCAATGGTACTCTCTCCCAACTTCACAACTGCAAAAGAATGATGCAACCGCCCATTTGCTTGTGTCCCTCGCATGCGGCGCTGCACAGCTTCCTATACAAGTACCCAAGTACTGCACTCCCCCAGTTATACGTTCTTGCGGCGTCAAAGTCGGCCAACAGGGAGAGATAATGAAGGGAAACCCTATCTCCGGATAGGTCAGACATCAAGGAGAATCCTAACATACATAGAATGTATGCCCTCGCACACCTCTTCAAGTCTTCTTCCGACGCGTCGGCGGGTATTACCTTCATGTTGTTTTGAAACCACCTTCGTTTCGCCATTGTGGGGGACTGGGCACTATGGGTATGCACCAAGCAACCTTATGCACATATCTTCCCACTTTTATTCCTCACTACCAGTAACAACTTCACCCTCGAGTGGTACATTCTCTCGTCCTCATATGAAATATACGAGTCTCTTGTCTCTATCGTTCTACAAGTGAAGTGATTAACTTAATGTTATGCACTTGAGTCCATGGATAAAACCCAGCTCTAGCAATAAACGGGTCAATCCGAGGGTCTATTTCTCATATCCTACGATAAACCAACTTTAAATTTTTCCCGCCTGCTGTAAACAAGAGCAATGTTAGCTAAAAAATGATCAATTCAATAACAAGAGATAATAACAAACATACAAATGTACACTTACAGGATCTATCCATACTTCACCCGACGGTGTGTCGGTTGCTAGTGTGAAAATGAAATCATCTATAGGACCAGACTCAACTATGTGCTTCATATCCATTTGGACCATAAAAAATAAAATGTCCAATGTTGGACAACTGATCAACAACATCATCATCATATTCATAATCTTAATCATCAAGATCAACATCGTCAACATCATCATCATAGTCATCGACAACATCATCATCATCTTGATAATCATCATCATCATCAACATCATCAGAATCATCATCAACATCATCTCAATTCATCTACCCGATTTACATCATCATAATAAGCAACATCATCATAATCAACCATACTCATCACCACTACATCTCCCTAATTTCACTATCTACCTGTGTAATTTGTTCAGTTACAACAATATCAAATTTCACTACAGCAAACACAACTATACACAATTTTAATTCATCCCTAAAATATAAATAACCAACTACAAATAACGCAACATACCTGGACGTCAAATGGAAGATGGGCATCGCGCTCAGATATGGACGGAGAATTGACTGGAGTACTCGTCGCCGGAGTGGATAAGCCGCGCAGGGAGAAGGAAGAGAGAAGATTGGCCTACTGGGAGAAGAGAACGCCCAGATCAGTTTTCGATATGAGACCGGTTGTTATAACCAGTCTCAAGTTAAAAATAAAAAAAATTATTCTGCGTGTCATCCAAGTCAGCATAATTCACAATGAGAACGGTCCTAATAAGACCGGTCTCATTGCGAAATGAAACTACCCGGTCTTGTTATTACCGGTCTACTATTTTTTTAATGAGACCGGTCATGACTCATGACAAAGACCGGTCTCAATAAGGGCATCTGCACCGGTTGGAGATCCATCCCCATTTGAGAACGTTCTATCTCAATTTGAGAACGTTCTCCTCACTTTCAAACGCACCGGTTGAGAGGAAGATCCGGAGGAAGAAGAACGTTCTCCCAGACGATCTAGCCGAGCACGCCGAGGAGATCGATCGAGCGAGAGAGAAGATGAAGAGGAGAGAGAGTAACACATGCTTTGCACGTGATAGGCAATTCAACAGGCCGATTTTTAACGGGAATGAGATCCGGTTCGTTAGATTAGATCCAAATTTGATTTAACGGCTCAAATTTATTTCCAATGGGATTTAAGCCAATAAATATGAAAAAAATCCAATAAAATTGAAAATTTAACGAGATTTGATTACCATTTTGATCACTTGGTCCATCGTACAAATTAAAGGCACTATTTGGATTGAGGGTATCTTCTTCTTCGACTTCAATAAATTCTTCCTCGTCAAATTCTTCATCAACAATCATATTATGCATTATGATGCATGCTTACATAATAATTGTCAAAACACTTTTTTGTGACACATACCTGCATGACGCACTATTGATCATCGGGATTGTAAGATCCCAAATGCCCGTTTCACATCTTTGCGATATGATTCTTGTTTTTTCGCAAATAATTTTTCCGCATCACCTTGAAGGTTACGAATTGTTTTGACAAACGAGGAGTACCTTGGATAAATTCCGTCAGCCAAATAGTAGCTCTGCTAATATGTGCTCCCATTCACTTTAAACGTCACTTGAGGGGTGACTCCTTCAATATGAATCAAATATATCCGACTGATACAAAATATTAACATCATTTTGTGCTCCAGGCACGCCAATGAAACTCTGCCATATCCAGGTATCGTACGACGCGATAACCTCGAAAATAATAGTTGCACGGTCCTTACGACCTGAGTAGGACCCTTACCACACCGTTGGACAGTTTTTCCATTCCCAGTGCATACAATCTATGCTTCCGATCATAACTGGAAATCCTCATTGCTTTTCCTTTTTAGTAGGCGAGTTAAGTCTACCTCATTTGGAGATCGTAGATAACGATCTTTATAATGCGCAACTACTTGAGCCAAGAACTTCTTCAAACATTTAAGGGTCGTAGATTCGCCCACTCGGCACACTAATCTGCGCATGACCCGTATGCTAGCATCCGTATAGCACCAGTCATCTTCTGTTCGGGAAGGAGAACTAGCACTCCAGCGGCATCACTTCGCTGGTGCCAATACGTATCATTGTTACAAAGCATAGTCTTTATAAGATTAAAAAGTTAGTTACTTATACGATACCTTCGGCAAAGTCTGTATCAGAAAAAATTGGACGCTCAATGAAGTAATCTTGTAAAAGATTCCCCCCCCCCCCTCGATCGCCTATGTCTTTGTCGATTTGGTTGTCGACGAGGCCGCGCCTCTTCCTCTTCTTGAGCAGCCATTGTTGTAATCGCAACGGCATCCATAACAAATGAGTTTCCCATTTCACTCAATTCATTCATTCTTTGGTTGAACAAGTGAAAGCTCTCATTAAAATTGAAAGGATCCATTACCCGAGTACGAGGTTGTAGAAATCGACAAAAATCTAGATGAGGAGAAGATGAATGATTGTGTGAATATACAATGATGCATGAACCTCATTTTATACAAGTTTGAAGTTTATCCTTAAATATATGTGTCCTCTTATGAATCGTAGAAAATCTTATGGGAAATCCGAGCATCGAAATTAAGAATTATTAAAAAAATATGAATAGTAATAGAAATGTTTCCTCGAGATAGTTATGGGTGCATAAAATGTGTAGATTGCTATTACTGTTTGTTGAATAGTAATAGAAATTGCTTCTCAAGAAATTCCTCAACGAGATATAACGTCCTCAACGGATGCGGATGCCCTAAAAAACGGGACATTTCATAAACGATTTTAGGTGAGCCAATTGTGAAATTGGCTTGGATATAGAGGTGGTCTAAATTTTTTTCCAAGATGGAGTGCTCCAGATACAAGAGTTTGATGAAGCTGCAACTCTTTTCATCAAACGTAAAGAAAATGCTGCAAACTAAGGCCATGAAAATTTAAGTCAATGCCTCAGGTTATGCATAAGAAAGTGCTACAGAAAGAATTCATTATCAGCCCGGATCAGTTAGGCATAAGCAAGAAGCAACACTAACAACATGTACACTTCCTGAATTTAAAGATTCAATCATCTTGGCTTCAATGCAAGCCAAGTAGAAGCCATATCTGAAAATAAAGCAAACCAGCAGAATCAGAAGTCTGCGGCAAAATTCACAAAGCAGAGGATATTGCAGGACATATGAAAGAAGAGAACAAATGACATTTTCATCATTCACATTTAACCTTCCATGTGATCACTTGAAACTGAAACAAAAGCAAAATGTGGTTTGTTCCTACAGTACCTCAAGAAACTAGCTACTCCTACTTTTTTTGATGAGATGATCAACATCGCGTCTTCTACTTGACATGGCAAAGCATATCTTTTTGGTCTCTCCATGTCGAAACATCCAAACCGTCACAAAATCCTCCAAAGGTTTCAAGTCATGAGACTTATAAAAGACTTTCCACCCACTGGTGAGCACATAGTACTTGCCACACCAATTCTTGAAAAGCATCGGATAAGAATTCCCTTGCATGTCATAAACAGTGGTTGACACGCCGGATTTGAGATTCATTCCTTTCACAAAAGGAAGCAAGAATTTCTCGGCATCATGCTTGCTGAAAGCAAGTCTGCTCTGATCATCTTTCAAGTCGCTAACAGTCAACTGCTTCTCAAACGGAGAAGTACACTCCTTGATCAAACAAGCCATACCCCTTACCGGAGGGACCGGAGGAGCAACATAGCCATCAGACTGAGGCAGCAGAGCAGGAGATGACTTCAAAGACTGCCACTTTCTTTTCAATGAGACATTTCTTCGCTTGCTTTCAACTCCTACACCCTCCACTTCACCAGAAAGGCCAAGACTTTGACCACCCATTCCCTCACCATTCCCCATTCCAGCACGGAGCGTGCGGTCCACCATTTCACTCAGCTTCAACTGCTCATTCGGGCTCAGCCTGATGAACTGCATCGAGTACAGCTCCACGCAAACAAGAGTCTCCTCAGGAAGCATGTCCTCCTCCATTTCCATGACCATCGCCTCTTCCCAATCCTCTCTCCGTACAAAATCGGAAACGGGTATTTCTCCTTTCAAAATGTGAAGCTAGGGTTTCCTTGCGAGTGAAGCCAGAAAAGTTATATATAAATCAAATTGGTATGATAATTACCAAAAGAAGATGATTATTATCAAGAATCACTTACCTGCAAGTTGATGACTTTGAATTTCACCCACACAACAACTCGCTCTCATTTCATGTGAAAACCCTTGCAAAATGAAAAACCCTAGAGAGTATTTTTCGCAGTTTGATTTGATCATTATGCTTGAGAAAATCTGGCTGGATATCTGCTGCTCTCAAAAGTCAGTTAGAGACGCTTCGTATCTTGTATAGTTGAAATGACCATAATGCCCCATAATATTTTATTGTTGGGGGAAAAAGTTGTCGACTCAGATTTTATCATTATTTTAAATTAATGAGTAAAAAATATATCTTAATGTGAAAAAATGTTTAGGCACTCTGGAAGGAAGAAATTTGATAAACTAGTTGACACAAAAGATCAATCCTTCCTCGACCACACTACTCCCAGCCACTCTAAGGTTGGCTTTCCTGCCAGAGACGCCCTACCGTGTTCGTGCAGAGTTTGCTGACCTTGCGGATGCAAGCGAACCTCCGCTGGGTATTGATTTCTCCACAACACCTGACAATACTTCAGGCTAATAATTTTGCGAGCTCATCTATTCCCAGTGTACCCCGTGCTGCATTTTTACCGTCTTCCTTAAAAACCTCCCTATTAATTTGACTTCTGAAGCTCTTTCGTTCACTTCCTCTTTTTGGTGCAGGCGGAAGTGGAAGTCGGATTGGCTTGATTTCTTCTTTTTCTTCATTGTCACCATTCATAGCTTCTAGGCTTTGAGGAATTTCAGTAGCTTCTTGCCTTTCAGGTTTTATGTAAGGGGCCCTTCTTGGATAAAAACTAAACACAGGCCCTGGTGGTGCGGACTGCGAGAAAGCAACCGCTCTTCCATGGACTATGTCAGCATCTAAAGGAGCATCTTCTAAGAGTAAGGCGCTGCCTTGCTCAAGAGCTTGCTGCCACAGTAGTTTAACAGCTTCAATAGAGGTGTTCGACTTTGCTGGGACCGGAATTACCTCTCGTGTCATTGTCGTGGAACTTTTTATGAGAGAGACCGTCATATCTTTGGTTTCACCTACGCATTTGAATGTGTCCACTTCTGCAGCTGCTTCAACGCTGTCAGAGCAGGTAGCAGTATAGTCTCTCCCTGAGTCACCGTCGCAAGAGGTAATGCTCTCCTGCAATCTGGTTTCAATTTTCTGCGTCTGGATAAATACTGGTGCATCATTGGCAGATGCAAGAGGCTGGTCATCTGATTCCAATGTTGCATATCGACCACTCTCATTAATATCATCTTCTGGACCCATACGGACGCTTCCATTGTTTATGCCCTGATCTCCACCGTTAACAGGTGTATTTGGCATAGTCAATGGCGGCAATTCTTGTTCCTCTGACAAAGATGAAGCCAATACGACATCATCTTTTTCTAGTTGAATAGGATTGTCCCCTAAACTTAACAATGAGGATTTCCACTGTGCGCCTCTCCATATGAGTATGTGTTCTTGTTCAAACGAGATCAACACACATGGCACCAGATCCTAAGTTTAAATCATAAGAAAAAAGATGAATCCAAGAAGCATAAAATTCAAACACCAAAGCACTTTCGTATGATAAATAATATGCCTGGACTACCAAACTTTTTGAATGTCAAGTTCAAATCCTAAATTGATCTTAAATCAGTAATCTGTTTATAATTTGCATTAATGGTACCTTGAGTTTTCCACCGATTTTTCTGTAGTCACTCCCGTTCATTCCTTGGCAATTTATACGAACCAATTCACAAGCTTCAAATGCTTCTCTAACGTGTTGTACAAGGTCCTTATACACACCATTCTTTCCTGTACAGTGCAGCTACAACAATGAGCAAATATTGTCTGAGTTCATCTAGTGAAAGCCGAACAACTGTCAGCACATTACCAAGCTTGCATATTGGGATCAAGGTTCGTCCCTTCTTGCGCAAAAGTATTGCTTCCTCCATTGTCAAACCTTCTGGGGCCCTTTTGACCAACCTCGGATACACTGGGGTTATTGGTTTCCACAACATGAGGGGAAATCTAGGACGGGTTCTGTAGTTGTAATTTCTACCACGAAAAAGAAATAACGCTCCCCCTCGTTCATAAATAACCTTTCCACCAGTTTTTTCCTGTAAAATTAGAAAAATTCTAAGAGTTTACAGAATTCTCACAATTACGAGAAGACGTGACAGTAAACACGTGAACCAGCGACTACAGAGAGCTTGATTAAAAGCATCACAACATATCCATCAACCAAAATAAAATTTAAGCTCAGCAGAATTGCAAATTATGCATACTGCCATACAAATTATCACACACCATTTATTTGGGAGATAATCAGAATCGTTGTCAAAAGAAACTTTAAGTCAATGCTCGAATTGTGTTATAAACAATGAGCGCTTACTCACTAAAAAACATTAACAAAAAGAGATGAGCATACAAATTGTATCACCTCCAACTGTTGTTTGACGTTGTCCATGTCAACCGTGCACACTCCTTTGCATTTGATTTTACACACACGCCGCCTCTTCCAATGAGCATGTATATTATCCAACATATTATGCGTCAATCCATCCCTACCTATAAGAAAACCCAAGCTATTAAAAATGCTAAAACCAACTGCATCAAAGTAAGGGGCACGCACACACACAAATGAAAGCGAGATTGAGCTGCCGACCTATATTCAACTGTCTACTCGTCCTAAGGCAGCTCTCAACAATGCCATTAATCTCCTCACGTGTCAATGGCTCCCCCAATATCTCCTCCCTAGTCATGACATACTTTGGACCAGAGCCAGGCAAGAACGGCCCAGGAGACTGCACAGGCTTGACTCCCTTCTTATGCGGCGGAGGCAGCACAAAGGAGTCGAACTCCTTCAGATTCTTTTTGCTGGGAGGCAATGGCGCTTTGCCGGTCCACGGCCGCCCCATTGTGACCGGACCAAAAGGCGAATAAGGCGTCTCGCGCAGCGCAATGGGCTTCACCTTCGGCGTCTCCGTATAGCTATACATCAGTTCAAAAGGCACGCCTTCAACTTTGTAGGACACTCCATCTTCAGTCACCGCGACATTCTCCTTCCTACCCACGGATGTGATGGATTCGTCATAGTCGCGGCGGATTCTGTGGAAGGCGGGGTGGTGGGAATCGGTGGTTTTAGGGTTTTTGGAGTATTTGGACTTGCGTCCGGGGATGGAGGGCTTGGAGGGAGCGGAGGGGGTTCCTGCGGACCTGAAGGAGGTGTCGGTTGAGGGAGTTGAATCGAGATGCTGTGAGGTGGCAGCGATGTTGTCGGCGGATCGGAAACGGCGGTGGCGGCGGATGTCGTCTTCGATTTCTTGCTGGGCGCGTCGGCGGGCTTCGAAGTGCTCGGCGTTGGCGTTGTTCCATCTGGAGAAGTGAATTTCGGTGGGGAGGTTGCGGAGGTGGGACGAGGACGAGGAGAAGGCGTCGGTGGGCGGAGCGAAGATTGGGAGGGTGGTGAGGAATCTGAGGGCCATGGAAGGTGGTGATTTTCAGCTCTTCGGATGTGCACCAGAGCTGATTGATGTATGTGTACCATTTCTGGTTCGAATCGATATAGAACCAAATTGGACCGAAATTGAAAGATGAAGCGGTACATTTCTGGCAAACCACGATTTTTCCAAGTGCAATGGAAGAAGTCAAGTGAGGGGTCGAAGTAGTGTGGGGCTGGTTGAATTCGGTCACGTTCGAGACTGCTCTTAATATAAGAGTGGGTCAGGCCGGGCCGATAAAAATTTCTTCGGCCTGGTCATATTTTTGTCCGGCTCAACATTTTCGGGACGGCGTGATCAATTTTTTTTATAAATTTTAAAAAAAATATTACAACCAAATATACATTTTTGGTCAAAATTATAGCTTTAGCTCTACGATAACTATTTCCAAAAATATCAAAAACTATAACTCATAATTAACCAAGTTTGTAAAGCCGACTGCTCTCCCAACATCATCAGGTTCCCAAATGGATCAACACGACACAGATGAAGATGCAGACCTCCTGGAATGAACCCTAATTAATTATTTTGTAGTTTAACTTACTCTAGGGACTATTGTGTAAATAGTGTATATTGTAAACAAACTCAGGGACCAGTATTTAAACTGGATGTATTCTTTACCTCAATTAATAACAGAAGAGATTTCCCTGATCTTGAGCTTTTCCATCCGTTTTCCGGAGAGCCCCGATCAGTGCTCCGACCATCTCCGATCATCCATCCGCAGATGGTTTCAGAGCCGCAACAACAATCCTGTTGACCTGCTCTCAACCGATCTTCATCACTTGCTTTTTGATCAGAAATCTGGATGTGCTTTGATCAGAAATGACTTCTCTAGCAGCAAATCAGGTCAGTAATCTAGAAGGTGCAATGCACATAAGCTCGAATGAGAATATTAATGTGTCCTTAGTCACTCAAGTGCTTGAAGGACCTGAAAACTATATTACATGGAAGAAATTTATGATCCGATCACTTGGTTTTAAAATGAAACTAGGTTTCACATACGGCAGAATCAAAAAACTAGAAAATCCAGGTGATCTAGATCGCTGGGAGAAATGCAATAGTGGTGTGATATCCTGGATCACAAACTCAGTAAGTAAAGAAATAGCAGGCTCTTTGGTTCATATTGATGATGCTGCAGAGGCTTGGGAAGACTTAGAATCTAGATTTGGAGGTTCTAATGGTCCTGCTGTTTTTGCTATACAAGAGGAAATTTACAATCTGAAACAAGGAGATCAGAATATAGCTAGTTATTATAATGAACTGGTTCGCCTATGGGCTGAGGAAGATGCTCTAACTGTTCAAGATATACGAGAAACGAGAAACAGCAAGGGATGCAAAGGAACACTCACATGGATGCTTCAGCTATGTATGCAGCGCAGAAATCCCAGATGAATGATTTTGGCCGACATGTGCAGCCCTACAATTCACAGCGTGCACAAAGTCAAAATAGGCAGAGAAATACAGCAAATACCAATCAGAACAGTGAAGATAAATCAAATTTGTTCTGCAATCATTGCCAAATGAGAGAGCACACAAAAGAAACATGTTACAGACCGATTGGTTACCCACCTGGTTATACCCCCAATAGGAGAATTCTTGGTCAGAATAACAGGAATAATTTCAGAAACTCTGCTAATAATGTTGTTGCTGCTCTATTCCTGCAGGAAATAATTCAAAGTGTGAGAACTAGCCACAAGATAATCAGTTCTCGCTGAACACAATTAAAATGAGCCAGGATCAGTTGAACAAGCTAATGTCATTTTTTAACACAAGTGAAGATACCACACACATGGTAGGTAATACTTGTTTTGCATCAATAACAATGAAGAAAACTGACTGGATCATTGATAGTGGTGCAACTGATCATATAACACCTCATGCTGAACTCTTAGAAGAAATAAAGCAGTTGCAAATTCCATACAAGCTCTTAATGATAGATGGAAATTCTATTTCAGTGACACACAGTGGGAAATGTTTTCTAAATGAGAGAATCACTTTGCAGGATGTCCTATTAATTCCTACCATTAAGCATAACCTGATTTCAGTTGCAAGATTAATTTTAGATACTAAGATGGATATGGTTTTTACTAATGGAGGATGTTACATACAGGACCAAGCAAAGGAGATATTCCAAAGGATTGGTGTTGCTGAACAGAGACTTTTCAAGCTACAAAGTGACCAGCTAAGGTATTGTACTGCTGTCCAAGTGAATAAAGACACTACTATACTCTGGCATCAAAGATTGGGACATGTTCCTTTTTCAAAATTAAGAGTTGATTTGAAACATTATATTCCTATTGTTGATTACAATTCAGCATCTACAAACTGTGATATTTGTCCTCAAGCAAGGCAAACCAGATTGCCTTTCAATAGTAGTACCAGTTTCAGTAAAAGTAAGTTTGAGCTCATTCACACAGACATTTGGGGTCCTTACAAAATACCTACTATGAGTAGCGCAAGATATTTCCTCACAATTGTGGAGGATTTCTCGAGATGCACATGGGTATTTCTTTTACAGAACAAAAGTGATGCGGCAGATCAACTTATTAAGTTTTACAAAATGGTGAAAACACAATTTGGCATCCTTATTAAAACAGTCAGAAGTGATAATGGACAATAGTTCCTATGTACGAAATTATCTGAATTCCTATCTAATCAGGGTTGTTTACAATAGACAAATTGCACCTATAGCCCTCAACAAAATGGAATCGTTGAACGTAAGCATAGACACTTAATGGAAATAGCCAGAGCGCTGAAATTCCAAGCTGCATTGCCAGATTGTTTTTTGGGTGATTGTGTGTTAACTGCAACATACATAATCAACAGGATCCCATCAGTCATTTTACAAGGCAAATCTCCTATAGAAAAACTGCTTGATCAAAAACCAAATTTTTCTAGCATGAGAAATTTTGGTTGTCTCTGCTACATTACAAACAATATGTCACACAAAGAAAAATTTGATTCAAAAGCTTTTTCATGCGTGTTTTTGGGATATCCTTTTGGTCAAAAGGGCTATACGATTTTTAACCTTCATTCACACTCTATTCAAGTTACCAGAGATGTTGTTTTTCGAGAAGATATACTCCCTTTCAAGGACCAGGATAACTCTAAGGATTCAGATATCTAAACCAGTTATTCCTATTCCAGCATATGAAACAAATGATGCAGTTTATGTACCCATTCAGTCATGTGCTCCTCAAGTAGTTTTCTCTGAAACAATGCCAGCTACTGAACAATCAGATATTCCCTCTGATCCTCTACCTAGACGATCTGGAAGAATTAGTCACAGGCCAAGCAAGCTGCAAGACTACATTTGTAACAATGTTTTCCCCTCTATCAGATATCCCATAAGCAGCTATGTGAATTATTCAGATGTTCACCTGATTTTCAGCACTTTGCTTTGACTATTTTAAATGACATTGAGCCTAAGTCCTATGTTCAAGCTAGTAAAAACTCAGATTGGGTTACAGCTATGGAAGATGAACTTATGGCTCTGGAAAATAATGCTACTTGGAAAATTGCAGACCTACCACTAGGCAAGACGACTATTGGCTGTATGTGGGTTTACAAAATTAAAAGGCACTCGGATGGAACAATTGAGAGATTTAAAGCACGCTTGGTTGCTAAGGGGTATGCTCAATTGGAAGGATTTGATTACCATGAGACTTTGCTCCTGTGGTTAAAATGAACACTGTTCGAACACTACTTGCTATTGCTATATCTAAGGGTTGACCACAATACCAATTGGACGTCAATAATGCGTTCCTTCATGGTTCAATGGATGAGGACGTTTTTATGACATTACCCCCCGATTTTTATAAAAAGGCTAAGATAGAGGGCAAGGTATGCAAACTTACTAAAAGTATTTATGGTCTCAAACAAGCTTCTAGATAATGGTTTAGCAAATTCAGTGAGGCTCTAATCAAATTTGGGTTTGTGGCTAGTCTTAATGATCATTCAATGTTCACCTATTCTTCTAATGGTGATTTCCTTGTTCTTCTTGTATACGTTAATGATGTAGTCATCACAGGAACTTCACCCTCTCTTATTGGACAGGTGAAAGATTTCATTCATGCCACATTCAGTATCAAAGACCTTGGTCATTTGCACTACTTCTTGGGGATTGAAGTAGCTCGCTCTTCCTCTGGTCTTTTCATCAACCAAAGAAAGTATGCATTGGATCTTATCTCAGAGGCAGGCTTATCAGGTTGTAAACCTTCTGCAATTCCCATCGACCCAAGGCACAAATTGGCTTTATCTAAAGCCCCTATCTTGGCTGACCCAACGCCCTATTTACGTCTAGTAGGTCAGCTGATCTACTTAACAGTGACTAAACCTGACCTAGCTTATTCAGTTCATATTCTTAGCCAGTTTATGAACAATCTTACAGAAGATCATTTAACAGCAGCACACAAGGTACTTCGTTACCTCAAAAATGCTCCAGCCCAAGGCTTGTTCTATCCAGCTGATCAACCTTTGACTCTTTCCGCCTTTTGTGATGCTGACTGGGGATCTTGTCCCATCACCAGGCGCTCAGTTACGGGATATGCCATCTGCTAGGCAATTCTCTTATTTCCTGGAAAACCAAAAAGCAACCTGTTATTTCTTGCTCATCAGCTGAAGCGGAATATCGAGCTATGGCCCATACCTGTCGAGAAATTGCCTGGCTTGATCGACTGCTCCAAGATCTACGCAATTCCCCCCAAATGTCTGTCCCTATGTATTGTGACAACCAGGTTGCTCTCCATATAGCTAAAAATCCTGTCTTTCACGAGCGGATCAAACATGTGGAGATGGACTGCCATGTCATTCGCCAATTCGTCACTTCTGGCCTGGTCTCGCCTTGTTTTTTGTCCACACTTGAACAAGCTGCTGACTTGTTCACAAAAGGGCTGCCCTCAGATACTCTTCTTCGTCTCACTTCCAAGCTCAACGTGTGCAATTTCTTACACACGCTCAGCTTGAGGGGGGGTGTAAAGCCGGCTGTTCTCCCAACATCATCAGGTTCCCAGATGGATCAACACGACACAAATGAAGATGAAGACCTCCTGGAATGAACCCTAATTAATTAGTTTGTAGTTTAGCTTACTCTAGGGACTATTGTGTAAATAGTGTATATTGTAAACAAACTCAGGGACCAGTATTTAAACTGGATGTATTCTTTACCTCAATTAATAACAGAAGAGATTTCCCTGATCTTGAGCTTTTCCATCCGTTTTCCGGCGAGCTCCGATCAGTGCTCCGACCATCTCCGATCATCCATCCGCACAAAGTTTATTTAAAAGCCAAAATGGTCAAATTTTTAGCAAAACTTGGACCGACCCTCTCCGCTCCAGTCGTACTTTCCAACGAACTTTGGACGGGTTAGGGTCAGATTAAGACGGTGCGAGGAGTTTTTTTTACCTTTCCAACCTTTTTATGACCCCTTTGTCAAAGTATCGAGAATTAGAGTATATAAATGGGAAATGATTAGCAATGCCATATTTTTAACTTTGGATTCTAAAATGACATACTTTGAAAGATTATAGCGTTTGACACTGCATTACTAAATCGTCATATTTAGTGAGCATTAAATAAGCATTTTCCTATCAAATATTAACATTAAGTATGTATTTTCCTATCAAAGGAGGCCGGATTTGTCTCTTGAAAATTTGAGGGATGGAAAGAAACGATTTTTTATGTTGGTTTTTCATAAATTTTTTTTAAAAAAACATTACAAACATTTCCATATAAATTTCCATGAGAAAAACATTTTTCAACTTATTTTTCATTTCTTTCTATTAAATTTTCCAACGTCCAAATGGAGTCTTAAGTTCCGTTTTGGTTCTTGGAAAGTTTGAAAGATGGAAAAAAATTTATATTTTATGTTCGGTTTGTCATGAAAAATGTAAACAAAATAAAAGAATCCATATAACTTTCTATGGGAATTTACTTTCTTTCCACTAAATTTCACCAAACATGGCGCTAAGAAGAATGTCGGGAAAATAAGATGGGATGAATAGTAAATGCATGCTCATTAAGTCCAGGAACTAATCGGGTCCGGCCCCCCAAAAAACGACCTTGTCCGCAAAACGCTCTTTGTGGCCTCCTGGTAATTATTCGAACTAGGTTTATAATTCCGACCGCGTCTATTCTCGTAGATCTTCGAGAAGTTCCATTCTGCCCCGCGCAGTCTTTGGTCGCCCTAGCTTGGCCAGATCAGACTCGGCAATTCTTGGTCAACTTCTGACTTCATCTCGGATTCTTGTTCTTGTTCTGACTTTGCTGAAATTGCGAAGCCTTTGCAAGAAAGTGGATGGTTGAAAGTTGCACCTCCTCCATTGTGTTGGATTGTTGACTATTGAATGCCTTGTCCCTGCCAATTTTGCTTAGCGATGGATCACCTTACAGCCTGACACTATGCCCATTCTGCTGGAATTCCATCATGAGTGATCTCCGATCTACATATATGCCTTCTATGCTTTCGAGCCAACGCATCCTAGGAAGGCGTCAATGCTGCCTAACGAAAGTTGTAGAAAGTCAGCTTTGATTCGACGCATTGGTGTTCCGATTTCCATGGCTCCTTGCAACGGTAGCACTTGTCGTAGTTCCTTCTAGGTTCTGCTTGTGCTGGGCATTGCTGCTGATGCGGCTGATGGTCTGCGGACCTTGGCTGGGTATCTCGGGTAAAATGACCTCTGGTTGTCTCCTGGTCGTTGGTTAAAATTGTTGCTGGGCCCGGAACTAAAAAATGCGCCTCGGTTGGGTTTGTTGTTCTCCTTCTCTTCAACTAGTTGTGCCAAGTCCATGACTTCAAGCAAATTGAAGGGCTTATGAATCCTCACCGCTGCGCGTATTTCTGGCTTGAGTCCTCTCGGAAAGTTGGTCATTAGTGTCTCATCAAGAATTCCTTGGATTGCCCCCGCAAGTTTCTCAAACTTCTCCCGATACTCCTCCAATATGTACCTGTGTTGTGCCAACGATAAGAACCTCTCTAGAATGTCAGCAGTGTTCCCCCTTGGAATCTTTTGATGATGGCTTGCTTGAGTTGCTCTCACTGTGTACAGGTCGCATGTTGTTGTACCACGCATATCACTTGAAGGCTTTGTCTTCTAAACACATAGTGACTGCTACTAGTGCTTCGCGTCCGGTTAGATCATTGACTTGGAAATATCTTTCGGTTTTGAATATCCTTTCATTGACCTTTTTGCTTCCAAATAGCGGCATTTCGAGCTTCCTAATTCTTGGGTCGGCTTGCATCGGACGTGTATCTTCATGCTCGCTTTAGAAGTCATCTTTATAGGCGGGATGGTTAGTCCCCCTTGATGCGTACTGTTGCGTCCTTCGACGCCATGAGGTTGGATTCCTTTGATTGCCCTCCCCTGCGAGATCTTGCCCCTCATCAACCTCAGCCTCAGACATTCCTTGCTGGGTCACAAACTCTCTTGGCGGTCGACTAGACTCGCCTACAATTGCCTTGCCGCGGTCCCTAGCGTGTAGAAGGTTGCCTTGCAAACCATTGCTAAGGTCTTTATGGATATCTACTTGGACTGGTGCGGAGGGCGGTTTTTCTGCCAACTTCTCAATGACTGCTTGCAAAGATCCATCGATTGTGTTGAAGCTTTTGTCCATGTTCTGATGTAGGGTCGCTAGGCGCTGGTCATTTGCCAACTTAAAAGTCTTAAACTCAGCCCTCAGGGTGTGGACTTCCTTTTCACTTCTGGTAACAGTTTCTGACGATGATGCCTTTCTTGTTGCTTGTTTTTGCGCTGGAATTTCCCTAGAAACGAAACGGCTCTGATACCAACTTGTTAGACCAAAAAAATATAAAGATGCGGAAATCTTTGCGAGATGCTATATTATGACCAATGGCCGAGGCACGATTATAAATTTCCCAAATGGACCCTCCAAGTGAAGAATTTGACGGATAAGAATGTGACCTTGAGCAAAACTATGCCTAATGACTAAAACTCTCGCCCAAGGGTGGCTGGATTCTTCAGAACTTTCTCTCACTAGTTGAATGATCTCTTGGATGCCCTAGAATGGACTGGTTACTTGGTACTTATAGTCCGCATGCGCCCCTTGTTTCTCTCGGAAGATGTGTGGTATCTGCCCTTGCTGACCCAAGGAAATTATTGGCCTCTGGCTTGGCAGATCCTGGGCAATGTGCAGACTCTGGCTTGGCAGACTGTAGACAATGTGCGGACTCTGGCTTTGCAGACCCTGGGCAATGTGCGGGCAGAGGCGACCCTTTTGGATAGACTTGAACCTCGTTGAGCTCGATAGGCAGTCTGCGGGAGTTCTTGGTCGAGCTGGGTCCTCTTGGAAGTGCCCGAGTGTTGCCCGACATCTCCTGGTTTGCCTGGATATTTCCTGGGTAAGGGCTGGGCACGCTGACTTTGGGAATTCCTGGGCTGAGACATTTCCTAGTGAGAATAGATGCCTCCAGCCTGCAGGGATCGACTCGAACTCCCTCTTCCCTCCCTCCCTCTAGGTTGTAACCTAAAAACTCAACGAATTAATCCACTATCCATTTGAAAAAAATATAATTTTCTTAATATACAAATTTCTATATAAATAATATTTGCGCGAATGAAATATCATTTCAAAGTAAGTTATTTCTCTTTTATTTATGGGTTTTGAACTAATTTAAAATCCTAAAGGCGAAGAAAACAGCTCCATATTAATTCACAAAACGCAGCGCTTTGCTTACCTGTACAAACCCTAAGTATCACTCTACGCTTCCTTCGTCTCTTTCGCAGTTCGCCGTCTCAACTTTCTCTCCGTCTCCGGCGTCGTCTGCTTCTCAAGCATCGCTGCCCTCCTTCTCCAGAATCGACAGTTCTGTAGAATTAAGGTAACCACAGTCCTCCTGGTCAGAAAGCAATCTGTACTTTGTCTGATTTCCTGAAAGCTGTAATTCTGTAACCAGTGGCGGACACAGGAAAGCTGAATTGGTTCGCAATTCTTACAGTTTGTCTTACAATTGAAGGATAAGGGGCGCCCATGCCACAAAGCCTGCGGGGCCCGCCCCTGTCTGTAACTATGTTCCTCTTCTGCTCTGCAATCCTGTTCCGTCGCCAGTGTGTATTTATTTATGAAATGAACGGCCTGATCTTCTACTTTGGTTTACATATGTTTATCCCTGTGTAGTTTTCTATGCGAGTCCTTTTAGAACAACAGGAGAAATTAAGATGTCGCATTTTTAGAATCTGAGGTTGTGCATTAAGTTAGGGACAAAATGGCGCAGAATCGGCATAAATTGTCGTAAGTAGGAGATATGATATTCGCCTGCCTGATACTGCAAGCTGTTATTACTTTTATTGTTGTTTGATTCTTGAACCACCTGCTGATTTGATGCAAGTTGGGAATATCATTGTTTTAGTGTCATGAGATTACCGACGGTTAAGTTTTACCAGCATACTGTTTATTCATCCTTGACATTGATGGGAACTTGCTGAACTTAGTTTACTGATGAATGTTTGGTTGATTGATTGATTTTGCAATCGGAAATTTAATACTTGGTCTGACTTTTATGCAGCAGGCTCTGCAGTTGAGGAAATGTCAGAAAGAAAAGTGAATTCGAATTTTAACAAGTCAACCGGCTTGCCAAGAAAACGCTTCTACCGAGCCCGAGCACACAGCAACCCTTTAAGCGACTCCCATTTTCCTGTTCCGGTCTCTCCTAGCCATGTTGATTATTCTCTCCATTACCCTCAAATATTTTCATCTGGTCAAGTTGGCTCGTCCAGGAGGATTCAGTTTGCAGACATCGGTTGTGGTTTTGGTGGACTCTTAATAAGTCTTTCCACGCTTTTCCCTGACTCCCTTATGATTGGAATGGAACTCAGGGACAAGGTGACTGAATATGTCAAGGAACGAATTCTAGCCCTGAGAGTTTCAAATCCAGGTCAGTACCAAAATGTCTCCGTGGTTCGAACAAACTCCATGAAATACATTCCCAATTACTTTGAGAAAGGACAGCTCTCAAAGATGTTCTTTTTATTCCCGGATCCGCACTTCAAAGAAAAAAACCACCGACGTCGAGTGATCAGCCCACACTTGCTGGATGAGTATGCTTATGCTCTTCAGGTCAATGGAATTATCTACACAATTACTGATGTTGAGGAACTTGGTGAGTGGATGAAAGCTTGTTTAGAAAATCACCCTATGTTTGAACCCCTCACTGATGAAGAATTGGATGGCGACCCAGTTGTTAAACTGTTGAGCAGCGCAACAGAGGAAGGCCAAAAGGTTGCTAGAAATGGTGGACAGACCTTCCAAGCTGTTTTTAGACGCATTGGAATGGCTAATATTGTCATCTGATACTCTACATTATTATTAGGCCTACCTGCTGCCAGTAGTTTTTTTCTATGAAGGCGGCCGAGTATGAGGGCACTCCAGTTGTTAGCAGCCTGGTCTCTCTTTCTGCTCGGAATCTAAATGTTTGTTTGCCATACTTTGGGAGTCTTGGACATTATTGAACTGAATCTTTTTGCTCTCATTGTATTGTATATTTTGACAGTGCTTCCGACACTAATCCTCTGATTTTCTTAGTGATAAATTCAAAAGCGAACCCTCTTGATTCAGGATATGTTTTTTTGTACTTATATTTTGTATTTAAATTTATTACTTTATTTATATTTATTTATATATATTTATATTTGATTTACATATTGGCGGAGATAAATCCTTAATTCAAAAACTTTGCCCGAGTTTCGTCTGACATAGTACGTAACACAAATTATTTTTCTTTAAGCTCCGAAAAATATGGGAATTGCCCGCTAAACACTTAAAAAGTTTGAGATAATTGGATGGAATCCCTTCCCAACAAAATAGTTTTGTTTTAGTTATATTTATTTTTCAACAAATAATTAATTTCTGGTTTAAAAAGGAAACCCTGAAAAGAAGATAAATCATTTTGGGAAGAAGGAAATGCAAGCTGTCCAGCGTCTCCTAACCAACCGCACACTCTCTCTCCTCAACTCCTCCATTTCAACTCACACTCTCCTCCGCCGCCGTGGCCTCAACATGTCCGCCGCCGAGCCTCTAGCCATCAACCCAGCCACCACCAGACTCGGCTGGATCGGGACTGGTGTGATGGGTCTCTCCATGTGCGCCCACCTCCTCAAAGGCGGCTACACCCTCACCGTCTTCAACCGGACCATCTCCAAAGCCCAGCCCTTGGCCGACCTCGGCGCCACCCTAGCCACCTCCCCACAAACCCTCGCCGCCCAGTCTGATGTCGTCTTCACCATCCTCGGCTACCCATCCGACGTCCGCTCCGTCTCCTCTGCCGTCCTCTCCTCCCTCCGCCCCGGCGGGATTCTCGTCGATATGACTACTTCCGATCCCTCCCTCGCCGCCCAAATCGCCTCCGAAGCCGGTTCCAAAAACTGCTCCGCCGTCGACGCACCAGTGTCCGGCGGCGACCGCGGCGCCAAGAGCGGAACTTTAGCCATCTTCGCCGGGGGCGATAGGGCCGTGATCGAGAAATTGAGCCCTGTGTTTTCGTTGATGGGGAAGGTGAATTACATGGGCGGACCTGGGAAGGGGCAGTTCGCTAAACTGGCGAATCAGATAACGATCGCGTCGACGATGGTTGGGCTGGTGGAGGGGATAGTGTACGCTCACAAAGCTGGTCTGGACGTGGGTGGGTACCTGGAGGCGATTTCGACTGGAGCGGCTGGATCGAAGTCGTTGGATTTGTATGGTGGGAGGATTCTGAAAAGGGATTTTGCTGCTGGATTTTATGTGAACCATTTTGTTAAGGATTTGGGGATTTGCTTGGGCGAGTGTCAGAAGATGGGGTTGGCGTTGCCTGGATTGGCGCTGGCTCAGCAGCTTTACTTGTCCTTGAAGGCGCATGGGGAAGGCGACTTGGGGACGCAGGCCTTGATTTTGGCGCTGGAGAGGTTGAATAATGTGAAGCTTGAAGCTGTGAAAGAAGCTTGAAATTTATTGGATGGTAAAACTTATTAGTCCTTTCTTTATTGTGCTTCATGAGTTATATATATATTCACATTATCTTTGTTTTAAGGCGAAATAAGTTCTAATGTGATGGAGTATCCCTCCTAATAATCAATGGCTACATGAGTTCGAATATGGTTTTGTTTCTTGAGCTCTGCTTCTCTTAGTTTCCCGTAGTCATATCTGAGCATCTAAGCCATTATATTTGATTGTTGCGGGTCTTGGAAATACTTGCTGAAAGCAGGAATATAGTTTTAGTACGTATAACTTACTTGGCCTCCGCCTAGAGATTGAATTGGGTTGGTTCACGGGTCGAGTTAGGTCGAAATGTCATATCTATGCGGCTTAGGGCTTCTGAATAATGTCATGTTGATCCCGATTGTTCACAAGGTTGTCAGTTCCGACGGACTCACCAACTAAAGTAGTTTGATTGAAATCAATAATCTAATCCGGATGCTTTTTAGCAATATGTCTTGAAAATGTATCCGTATCCCCCCACTGAAATTTTGTACTCTTTGTCCACATTTTTTGTATTTGGCAGGTCTTACATTATCTTTTCAAATGATTTCATAATAAACCCAAACAAAAGATTTAGACATGTGTTCATTTCTCATAGAGGTAGAGGCGGATGATGGTGTGACAGTGTGAGTATTCGATAATGAGTTTGGAGCTTCGTCTATCCTCATAACAGTATCCACACGTTCATTTTTTTCCACCTCATTCTCATCCTTGAGAAAAAGATATTCAAAATTATATAAATTAAAATAGAATGATGAGAAAAAGATATTCAAAATTATATAGATTAAAATTTTTCTATGATAAATTAATGCAACAAATACAACAACAGTTGGTAAGTAAATAGAAAAAAAAAAGATATACCTTTGAACTTGTAGATTTGATTTTCCCGTTACTTACAAAATTAAGACTCGAACACTTAACAAGAGAGGTTTTAGAGAGTTATTAGTGAGTAAAATACGATATAAGGATGATATATTAATAGAAATCGGGAATGAAATCAGAATTTTGATATTTTGAACTTCCAACGGTTATATTTTTGAATTTTAAAACCCGTGGGTCGGGCGAGCTGGTTTAGTACTGGGCTGGGTTGAATCCGGGCTGACTCAAAATTTTATATGGCTGAGCTAGCCAGACCAGCGAGCTATAAAATCCATCCAACTCGACCCACAGATTGATGTGTTCGAGCCAGGCTGTATCGAACCTGCCCATCCGAGCCGGTCCACGCTTGTCTAATCCACTTCCATGTCGGGCCTCACTTAACTTCTTGTAGTGCAGGTGTTTGAATAAAAGGAGATGAACTGTCATTGAGTGTGAGATATTTGGTTGTGAACTAAATTAAAGGATTGTGAACGAGTTTAGTGTCATTGACTTCGTCAGTAGATGCATTTACCTATATTATTGTTTTTATGAACTATGCTCATATTTCCGCAGGTCATATTCATTTTTCATTAACAGGAAGCAAGTTTCACATTACTACTTACTAGGGTCGAAATGCATCCATCATAGGAATTCAATGGCTAAGTTCTCGCAAGGTACATGTCCATCATCTTTATAGCCATGTTATTGTACGATGGACGCTTATCCCTACCTTTTAATTGCCTTTGCTATTATTATGTGGCAGATTTGGCAGCCCCTTACATCACGAGTATGTTAGATAAGGTATTCTTTTGAAAGAGATATGATGGCTTCTTTATTATTGTGAATTAGATGTATGGTAGGTGTAGGGTAGGGAGAAAGTCTGGATAGATCTTTGTATGTATCGCAAAGTGGTTGTCCGAAATCGGTATTTCGTCCCTTATAGTTTAGCCAAGGGTAACATGAAACCCGAAGTGGGATAATACGAAGAAAAACGCTTTTAATTTTGGCTAAATTATTAGAAACAAAACTAAGAGAGAAAGGAATGTTGTAACACAAGAAAAAGAAGTCTTTCATCCGTCTGAATCAAGGTTTTCGTCCTCATATATATAGGAAGACAACAGTCACCAAGAAAGGATACAACTTTTAAGAAAAGGGTTGTGTCTCTCAACAAGGGTCGCGTCATTCCAAAACCCTAGAATCACTAACATTCCTCCCCCATTTTAGGGTTTCCATTATGTTTTCCGCACACCTTATTTTGAGTTAGTCATGCATGAGCGAAAATATCAATAGGATTGAATTTTCGCCTAGTGTAATTACACATTCCAAATATTCGAAAATCATGGTATCACTAGGAATTGATCGATCAATCCTTCTGAGTACCTGAAGATAACATACGAGTCACTTTCAAACTCTAAGTTTAAACTTAACTCTTATTTGGCACTTGAGTCCCCATCCATTCATGAATGTATAGAAATCAAACTCGATAATTTCTTGAAGCGACCATAAAGTTCACGTTCATATAGGAATATCCTTTATTAGGTAATATTACCCGATTGTGTTCTACAATTAGCACTTTATCAAAGAATCTGTTAAGAAAAGTTCGTCTTCAACCTGACACTTGTAGGTCATGAGCACACACTTGGAGATAAATTTCATGCTCATCAATTTATTAGTTGTGGGCTTTCCACATTGACTTCGATGCTAACTCTATTTAGATACGAATTGTGTGTCCCACCATTAGTAAATTATACAGGTTTTAGTCCTATCTCCTTTTCCGATTTCGAAACCAAGTCTCTAGCTAGTCCCTTCGTCAAGTGATTAGCTACGTTCTTTTGTGACCTAACATAGTCCATTGATATCACTCCGTGCATGATGAGTTTCTTACAGCACTATGCCTTACACCTAAGTGTCGAGATTTCTCATTGTATACATGATTATACGCCTTAGCCAATGTAGCTGCACTATCACAATGTATGGAGAATGGTAATATTTTTCCCATAATGGAATCTCAAGCATGATATTTCTTAACAATTCTGCTTCTTTTGCTACGGCTAACGCCACAAATTCAGATTCCATTGTGAAAGTTGTGATGCAAGTTTGTTTCTTGGAAGCCCAAGAGATTGCACCTCCCCCCATCTACTTGTGGACGAATGATCCTACTCATTTGAGATCCAACTTGCATCTGAATATGCTTCAATAATTCAGGAAAAATTAGAATATACAAGACCTAGGTTTATAGTCCCTTGAGGTAATCTAGTATTTTATGAACCGCTTGCCAATGTTGCATACTAGGATTGCTAGTATAGTGACTTAGCTTACCTATTGCAAATGCAATATTTGGTCTTGTATTTGTCATGACATACATTAGACTACCAATGACCCTTGAATATTTAAGCTGGGATACGGGTTTCCCCGTATTAGGCATAAGTCGAAGTGAGGAATCAAATGGAGTACTTGCCGGATGTCATTCCAAATAGTTAAACTTCTTTAACACTCTCAATGTAGTGAGATTGTGTCAAGGCTAAGCCTCCCTCAAGTCATTTAATCTTTATTCCAAGAATTATTTCGGCCTCCCCCATATCTTTCATGGAAAATTTAGATGACTTAAATTCCTTTGTTTGATTTATGCTATGTTAGTGCAAAAAATCATCATGTCATTCACATATAAGCAAATGATCACACCATTTCCTAGGTTAATACGACCTCATCAAATTTTTGGTGCCACTGTTTAGGTGTTTGCTTCAGCCCATACAATGATTTCACAAGCTTGCACACTTTGTGCTCTTGTCCAGGCATGATAAAACCTTCGGGTTGTTTCATGTAAACCTCCTCTTGCAATTTCCCATTTGATGTACTAGCAACTTATGTATAAATGCTAAACCAATCAACAACCGTCTAGTTGAGATTCTAGCAACCGGTGCATAAGTATTAAAATAGTAGGTTCCATACTTTGTCTAAAGTCTTGGACCACCAAACTTGCCCTGAACTTATCGGTTGTTCCATCTACTTTCACATTTTGAACATCCATTTGTTACCCAAGATTTTGCACGCTGGTGGTAAATCCATTAAAACCATGTATTATTTCCCATGATGGAATTCATGTCATCATTTATAGCTTCTTTCCAAAATGAACCGTCTAGGATTTCATGGCCTCATCAAATGTTTTGGAGTCAGTCTCAATCTCATGGCAATACATGTATTGAGAGCCAACCTTGTCCCGACAAATGATTTTTTTTTCTAGCTCTCTTACTCCTAATTTTTGGAATTTGTTCATTTTTGGATGATACTTTGTTGGGACATGTGGGGACATGTCCTCAGCAGTTTTGATGGAACAAACATAAATAGAATATTCTTGCATATCTATAATTATTAGATTTCATTATCTTTTAGATCATGCATATCTATGATTATTAGATTTAATTATCTTTTAGATTTTCCATATCCTTGGATACATACTTAGATACATATCTTTTATGATAAAAGGAATATTCAAAATATTGTTAGGATTCTATTATCATTATCTCTTTGTCTATTATCATTATCTCTTTGTTGTTATTATCTCTTTGGTTCGCTTGATTAGAAAGCAAGAGTTTTAAGAATCCTACAATATAAATAGAGCTTCAAAGTCTCAAATCAAGACATCGGTCTACAGTTGAGAGTTCAGAATTTCTGGAGAGGTCGATCTGCGGTTTACGAGCTGCTGCACGTCGCTGCGTCTGAGGAAGGGTCCGAAGACCAGTCCAGTGAGCTGCTGCATAAACGCAAAGGGGAAGCGTCCGCAAGAGCAGTCCGGTTGATTCTCGAAAAGATAGAAGGTGGGTCTAGGGCGAATTGGAGATTCGGGTGCTATTCAACTTGTCTAGTCTTTTGTGAAAAGTATATCGGTACACTGCAATAAAAGACTGCTTCTCGAAATCCTTTCAGTGAAAGCTGAAAGGTAGTGGTTTTTCTCTAAGTACGGTTGTACTAGAGTTTCCACTATAAATCTGTGTACGAGTCCCTTACTTTTTTTTTTGCATTATATTACTTATCCGCTGTGCAAACTGTACTTGGGGACACGTCCACAGTGAACCCAAGTTTAACATAAGCTAACCTAACGGTCCAACATACTTGATTCTTTATTAGGCACAAGACTCAAGTTTGTATTCATGCTAACTGATGAAAATCTCTTTTCAACAAATATAGGGTCTCTCGATTCAATAAGTGTATGAACCGAAACATGCTTATTAGGTTCTATAACATAGTATATATAAGCCTCGGAGTGTTCGGCAAATCCTCAACTCCATTTTCACCTAAAGTTTTATGTTTAGAGATAGGTAGTCTCACTACCGCTCTCCATCCCCAAACTCGAACATGATTCAAATTTGGTTTTCTTCCACACCAAATGTCATATGGAGCAAGCTTGCTCCTTTTATTAGGAACTCTATTCAATACATAACAAGTCGTTAACATGGCGTCTCCCCAAAATCCATAATTTAGTTTTGAGTATGAGAGCATGGAATTAACCATCTCTTTTAGTACTCTATTCTTTCTCTCCGAAGTACCATTTTGTTACGGTGTATAAGCAACCATAGTTTCATTAATGATCCCAACAAATTGGAAATACTTTGAATCATAGTATTCCCCACCTCTATCATTGTGCAACCTTTTTATTAAGGTTGCCTTTTGAAGTTCAACTTTGCTCTTATAAACCTTGAATTTATCAAGAACTTCATGCTTTGAATGTAACAAATATACATAGCAAAGTCTTGAACAATCATCTATATATGTGACTATATATTTCTTATTTAGAGCAAGTGATGCATGAAAATCACATAAATCGCTATGTATTAATTCAAGTAGATTACTCTCTCTTTTTATATCATGAAATGGTTGCCTAGTAATCTTAGTTAGCATGCAAGTTCTACATTTATCAGTATTTATATCAAATGTAGGAATTAAATCATGCTTGGACATTTCATGCAATCTTTGAAATGTACATGTCCTAAGCGCGCATGCCATAAGCTAGATTATTGAGCATTTGATGTATTGGAATCGGAAATAGAGACATTTTCACTAGTCATAAATAAGGAAGAAACAACTTTATTAATACTTAATTTGAACATTCCATTACACAAGTAACCTCGGCCAACGAACACACAACCTTTTGAAAAAATATACTTATCGACTTCATATACTTGTCGATAACTCATTTTATTCAAAACTGTACCGGATATAATTTTTTTCTAATACTAGGTACAAATAATACATGAACAAGAACTAAGGGTTTTCCTTAAAAAAAATACTAATTCTACTAATCTTCTTCTAGGATAGAGGCGGTTGACTCATCTCCCGGGTGAAGTACTTTTCCTCTACTTATAGCGAAAAATGTTGTGAACATTCCTTTGTCTCTCAACATACATATGTCATAGCTCTTGAGTCAATCCACCACGAAGTCTCATCATCTTGTATAGTGATTTCAGAAAAATTAGAAACATAATTCATAGTACTTAAATTAAATTTAATCTCTAAATCTTAAACTATATTTTTTTGTTCTTGATGAGATCTTTATTCTTTCATTTGAGTGTTCGGAGCCTTCTCGCTCTTCCCCTCTCCAATGCGATAATCCCTTTTGAAGTGTCCTGCTTTGCCACAAATCCAACAAATATTTCCCTTTTAGGGATGCTTCTTGTTTGATCCGTTATTTGCTTGTTGGTGAGGCCTTTCTTTCCCTTGTTCATCTTTTTGGTGCTAATCTCCATCATATTCATCTTATGTGAATTTTGGACCTTCTCCTTTAGGTTTTGTGCATAGAGTTCTTCTTCAATTCGAAGTTCACTACCTAATCTCATAAGAGAGATTTCTTCCTTTTTATGCATCAAAGTGCGCTTGAAATCCCTTCAACTTGGTGGTAGCTTGTCTATTATGCTAGACACCGAGATGGAATCATCCATTTTCAACATGTGTTAGGCAAATTGTCCCAAAATGCGCTGAAGCTCATGGAATTGGTCCGTAACAGGCCGAGTATCCACCATCTTGTAGTTATTGAAATTAATAATAAGAAATTTGACGCTAGAAGCGTCTTCGACCATGTACTTGGATTCAAGTGAATCTCATAAAGCTTTTGCAGATTGTTCATTTTGATAAATTTCAAAAAGGGCATCAGACATATCGTTGAGGATGTGACCTCTAGCAATGTAGTGGTCGTTCTCCCATTTGCTCATTCGCCTAAAAAACTTCCATGAGTCCATTTTCGCTAACTTCGGGAATGGAGTGGAAATGACATCCTACTTTCAAGTTTGTGAGTAGAAAATGTATCTTCTTTTGCCATCTCGAAAATCAGTGCCTTCAAACTTCTCAAGTTTCTGGAAGTTGCTGGTTATCTCCCTTAGTGATGCCATCGAAGGAAATATCGATTTTGATTGTTAGATAAGGTATTCTTTTTAATGAATTGTGATGGCTTCTTTATATTTGAGAATTAGATGTATGGTAGGTGTAAGGTAGGGAGAAAGTCTGGATAGATCTTTGTATCGCAAAGTGGCTGTCCGAATGTCCCTTCTAGTTTAGCCAAGGGTAAAACGAAACCCGAAGTGAAATAATATGAAGAAAAACACTTCTAATTTTGGCTAGAAAATTAGAAACAAAACTTAGAGAGAAAACAGTGTTGAAACACAAGAAATAAGAAATTTTTCATCTGTCTGAATCAAGGTTTTATCTCCAAAACCCTAAAATCATTAACAGAGTATGTTCAAATCAGGTGTGCTACTAGAAGCATTCTCTTGTATCCTCCCTTCCTGGATGTTACTTGTCTTCTTCTTTGTCCTAATTAGTTTTCACCATCTTGTAAAGCAAGTTTGAAACGCAAGACAGTTGACTTGTGCCGTGCATGCAACTTTAGTTTCAGACTTCACCACATTCCTGGTAATCAGAGCATCATCCTCCACGGCCAGAAGCTCGAACCTCAGATCACCAAAATCCATGCTCACCCTTCCCAGTCATGTCCATGACAACCGGTATACCTCTCCAACTCTGCCTTGTCTCTCTTCTCCTGTTCCATGCAGCCGCACAGCAGCTCTATGTTAATGAAAGATCAATCTTACTGGAACTGAAGCTGTTCTGGCAATCCCCTCCATCAATCGGCCACTGGAGAAATTCAACCAACCTCACCTCCCACTGCACCTGGCCGGAGATCACCTGCACTGACAATTCCGTCACCGGAGTCTACTTGCAAGACAGGAACATAACGGGAACCATCCCATCCATTATCTGTGATCTCGGGAACCTCACTGCCCTTGACTTGGCTTTCAACTTCATACCTGGGAATTTTCCGACTAGTTTATACAATTGCTCAAAGCTGCAGTACTTGGATTTGTCTCAGAACTTATTTGTTGGACCGGTTCCCAGTGACGTCCATTTGCTGGGAAAATTACAGCATCTCAATCTGGGTGCCAACAACTTCTCAGGTGACATACCGAAAACTATTGGGAAGCTGACAATGATGCGAAGCCTTCAGCTTTTTCGGAATCAGTTCAATGGTTCTTTTCCTCCAGAAATTGGGAACCTGGAGAATCTCGAGGTGCTGGAAATGGCATTTAATGAGTTTTTGCCTGCACTGTTACCGGAGAATTTTATGAGATTAAGAAAGTTGAAGAAGTTATGGATGCAGGAAACAAATTTGAACGGACAATTGTCTGAAAAGATTGGCGATTTGGTGGATTTAGAGTACCTGGATTTGACTGCAAATCATTTGAGCGGGACAATTCCAACAAGTTTGTTTCTGTTGAACAACTTAACCAACTTGTACCTTTATCAGAACAAGTTTTCTGGGGGAATTCCTCAGGTGATCGAAGCTGTCAATCTCCTCGACGTTGACCTCTCAATAAACAATCTCAACGGAACCATCCCCGAAGATTTTGGGAAGCTCGAAAAGCTGGAAGCATTGGGTTTGTTCCACAATCATTTGTCAGGTCCGGTTCCGGACAGCATTGGCAGGCTTCCAGCCTTGCAGCATCTTAAACTGTTCACCAACAACTTTTCAGGATCCCTTTCAGCAGATTTTGGCAAGTTCTCAAAGCTCAAGGCCTTTGAAGTGGCTAGTAATAATTTTACTGGAAACCTGCCAGAGAATCTGTGCTATCATGGCGAGCTCTTGGGTATTGCTGCTTCGGATAATCAGCTCAGTGGTGAGCTGTCCAATTCTCTAGGAAACTGCACTAGTTTGCTTGTGCTGATACTTGAGGGAAATAAATTTTCAGGGAATTTTCCAAGTGGTATATGGACATTGCCGAATCTTGAGACACTGACAATTGGTAGCAACTCATTCACAGGACAGCTTCCGGATGAACTGGGAAGTAATCTCAGTAGGATTGAGATTCAGAACAATGGATTTAGCGGTGACATTCCGTTGAAAGTCTCTGGATGGAACAATTTGATAGTGTTCAAGGCCAGCAGAAACAGATTTACTGGTAGAATTCCCAAAGAGTTAACTGCCCTCCCTCTTTTGATGAGTATTTTGCTTGATGATAACAAACTATCCGGGGAACTTCCATCGGACATAATGTCGTGGGATTCGCTCGTTTCTCTAAATCTCAGTACTAATCAGCTCACAGGCCTGATCCCTGAAGAGCTCGGCGGCCTACCTAGGCTGCTAGAGCTAGACTTGTCTGAGAACCAGTTGTATGGTGCAATCCCAGACCAAATTGGGCACCTAAGACTAACTTTCCTCAACTTGTCATCGAACCATCTTTCGGGTTCAGTTCCAAGTTCATTGGCAGCCTACAAAGATAGCTTCCTGGATAATCCTCAACTCTGCACTAATGTACCATCATTGGTATTAAAATCCTGCAGCTATGAACCGGATAAAACTAGTCCCTCGTCAAGAGGTACTCTGGTCCTTATTTTAAGTCTTGTGGGAGCTGTCTTTATAGCTTTGGTGTTTTCCGCGACCTTTTATAAATTATGCAAGAGAAGGCGGAGCAAGCGTCATTCGAATCCCAAGGTCACATCTTTCCAAAGGCTGAATTTCACAGAAGAAAATATTTTGTCAAGCTTAATCGAGTGCAACGTGCTGGGGAGTGGAGGATTTGGGATAGTGTACCGTGTTCCCGTCAGCAGCTCCGGTGAGTTTGTCGCTGTAAAGCAGATATTCAGTGACATGAAGCTGGAAGGGAAACTAAGATCAGGATTTGACGCAGAGGTACATACCCTGAGCCGCCTCAGACACCTGAATATTGTCCGGCTCCTATGCTCCATCATCACTGATGATTCAAAGCTTCTTGTCTACAAGTATATGGAAAATGGCAGCCTAGACATGTGGCTGCATAAAAAAAAGATACCACATCTTCTTGCCAAAAATGTCGGTCATATAATTCTAGATTGGCCTACAAGGTTAAAGATAGCAGTTGGAGCTGCTCAGGGGCTGTGCTATATGCACCATGATTGCTCACCTCCCATCATTCATCGCGACGTGAAATCTAGCAACATTTTGCTGGATTCAGATTTTAATGCCAAGATGGCAGATTTTGGCCTGGCTAAGATGCTGGTCAACAACGAGGAGATGAATATGTCAGCTGTGGCGGGCTCAGTTGGATATATGCCTCCAGGTGAGCTTAACTGAACTCCAACCATCACTGGATCATTCCTTCTTGTCTGCATTTTTTGTAGTACCTTAAAAATGCTAATATTGTTTCATAGCAACTGCTCTCATCTGCGCAATTTTTCTGCAGAGTACGCCCACACGACTGCAGCGAGTGAAAAGATTGATGTGTACAGTTTTGGGGTAATCCTTTTTGAACTGGTGACTGGAATTGAAGCCACGGATGGTGGCGAAGAAAACAAAGGGTTAGCTGACTGGGCTTGGGATCACATTCATACAGGCAACCCTATTGCTGCAGCATTAGATAAAGAAATTATGGAAGACTGTAACTTACATGAAATGAGCGCGGTTTTCAAACTTGGGATTATCTGTACCAGCAAGTTGCCATCCAGCAGACCGACAATGAAGGAAGTTCTGCAGTTCTTGCTGCGATACAGATCTTCTGCCTATGGCCATAAAAGTCCGAGGAATGAGTACGATGATGATGCTCCTCTCTTGAAATCTGTCTTCACAGATATAACAGCTGTTTAGAGTTGCAGAGATTGAAGCACACAGGATTTATTGGAAAACGTTTACATAATTTTATTCGACAAATAGCTGGGAAGTGAACAGGACATAAAAAGTAGCAAAGGGAAGCTACAAGTGCAGATATCATGAATCAAGGTTCTTGGACTGGCACAATCTAGTAAACACTACTTGATTATTATAGCCGTTTTCCAGATCACTGTTTGCAGGGAAGAAAATATTGCCTGATAGAAAACTGTTAACCAGATTAACAACCCAAGATCAATTCACCTTTTAGGTCATATGTTTCCCTTGGTTCAATTCAACAATCAATCAGCAAACGCAAGATCAATTAGAGTAAAAACTGACAAGACGCAAAAAAAGTTCACGCATTTCGGCCTATAAGCCCACATCTGCGGCGCAGCGGCTTCGAGGAGGCTCAGCTCAAACACTTCCACTAAGCCAAGAGCAAGAGTTCCCATTACAAGACAATACTCAGAATCAAGCTGTACCAAACACGACTGCTAGCTATTTAAAATAGGCACTAGACGCTAGGTTTGTACTTGCCTGACTCAACCGCAGCTCAGCGCAACAGCCAGACGCTCAGTCCAACCTCAATGCTCCTCTGCGAAGAACACTCCGACTCTGCGCTCGAAGACCAAGCCAGTCGACACCGACACCAAACATTGAGTATCAATCGAAGCCAGCCTTGCTCCAGAAAACTCTACGACCCCTCTCGCTCCAGAATCTCTCGGACGCTCGAAGAAATCGAAGAACTGAAGAATGGATCTTGAAAGAGCCCTAATTCCCAAATTAGCTGAAGAGGACAACTCAAAACGCTGCGCTGCACCTCTTTTAAATACATTGACCGACAACCAAAAACGACGCAACTTTGCTTTTAAGCGAAATCTCGCGCCAATACAAAACGGCACCGTTTTTATCCCTTATGCAGATCAATTTCCTTCAAAAACCATGACCAAAATCTGCATTAAATTCAACAAGTCCAAACCCAATAATCTGAGATTCTAACCTATTCTAAGAACATCAAATATGAGCTAATATGGATGACCATCCCTTACAAACCTAGCCATTAAATTTCTTGAAGAACAAGGTACTGGGAGTGTGAGGCTGCAAGGAGAGCAGCTCCGATGCCTAAACCATCGAGGGACCCGAAAATAAAAGTTGCTCAAAATTCTTTGCTGAAAATGTTGGTATGCTTGGATTGTCGGATAAATAAGTAAATAGCCCTAGTTGGCCTCCACTAGTCCTAATATTCTCAGATAGGCCTCGATTTGACCCAGTTTGGCCCCGCCTGACTAGGACATTCTAGGTCATCTTCGGACTTGGCCTCGGACACTTGTTCTTGGCCTGACTTAGCAGAAAATTTGAAACCTCAACGGAAAATTGGAGGTCATCATGCGAAAACTCATCAGCTCTATTCGAACCTGGTCAGACACTTCAAGACCCAATAGTTCCTTTAAGCGTTCTCCATACGTATTCCAAATTTGGTATAGTTCTCGTACAAGCCTCCCTCTAATGCTATTAGCAGTGTCTCTTCCCAGTTTCCTTATAATGCCTACAATCCCAGCAACTGCTAACCGGGCCCCACGAATGGAATGGCCACAATGTCACAGAGCTCAGCTATGGTTTTGATCACTTTGATTGAAGTATTTGGTATCTATGAGAGGATCATTTATTTCATAAAGCTGTTTAGGTAGCTAAAATTTATATGAAACCAGTCCCAAACAAGACCGGATCAAATCTAGGAAGGACATGTTGTGCCAAGCTCCTGTTGAAGCATTGACAACTGTTATAATGATTCAGGATGGATAATTTGGTCTTTAACTGTTGTGAATGGAAGAGCTGATAATTTTGCACACCCATCAAGTCCACACATCATCACATCAAACTCCATATTCTCAACATATCTGAAAACCAACATGTCATAAAGTGGAATTGGCAGTCTTTCAAGAGAACAGCCTCCACCCCTAAACCCTAAACACCCCTCGACAAACCCTTCCGGAATTAGCTACCATGGTAGCTACAAGCTACCTAATTCCACTATCAATTGATCATCAGACTACAATCGGAGCGTGGTTGGAAGATCAAGTATAAGTCTTTGAAGCGTCCTAGCGGGTGATTCTATCACGGACGATCGGAGTGCAAATTAGAGTTCCCGACAGTTGACAAGAGGTTACTGATCAAGGGCGAACATCACCTCAATCAAGAGAACTCGTGAAGGTCCGACTGCTCAACCGGAAGAGCTTGGAGAGTCATGAACATCTGCTGGAGCAACTTGATATAGTAAGTTGGTATAGCATCCGGTCATTACACATTGTCATAGAATATGTTAAGTCTGTGTGATCTGAGTGTGACGTTCTATTACTACATTGTGTTAAATAATTGACAATGTAAGTTAGTCTGTGTGATCAGATAGAGCGAAGATTCTAGCTAGCTTAGACGTAGAAGTTGTTCTAACAAAGATTGAGAACTCGTATCTTTGTACGTTAACTATTGATAGTGGAATCTTGAGGACTAGAGAGAAGTCCTTCCCAGATGTAGACATTGGCGAACTGAATAATCAAAATATTTGAATCTTTCAAGTTCGACTGTTGTAAATTAATTCCGCAAGTGTCATAAAAAATTACTATAGCAACCTGGTTGATTAAGACAGCAGCAACGCATCAAATTTCAAACAGGAACACATATGTTCACTCATTAGCCTGAATCAAGCACCATTTCACAAAATCAAGCACCATTGTTGGATAATGCTTCTTCTAACATTTAACCAAATATCTACAACAAAAACCTGCACATCGGACCACAACTAGTAGAAACAATTATCAAACCGAAACATTTTTATTCGCTGCTTTACCTACCCAAAAAAATAATGTCAATGAATAAAAATATTTAATTGTCTAGCTTTTGCATATATCAGCTGTAACTATAACACGCAAGATGAACGTCGTTAGAAAAATGCTCAGGTGCTTCGACGAAGCTGAATGATCAGCTGGTTCTTCAAAATGCGAGTCCATGCCTCAATTTGCATTCTTCAGCAAATGTTCAACTCTGCTTGGAGCGAGCTGTGAGGTGAACCTTCATTTCCAGTCTGTTCACAAGCTCAAATTTGTATGTATCACCTTCCTTGATGTTATTACCATGCACGAAGCTTGCCCAGCCTCCACACATGGAATACGTATGCTTTTTGTTGCATTTGGATTGAATGATGTTCACTGGCCAGGATGAACCATTTTTGTTTCGAAGAATAATCTTCTCCTTTCCTTGATAGCGTAATGAGTTTTCTTCGATAAACTGAGGTGGAATGTTCTGCATGATTGGTAATAGAATGTATTTAGTTCAAATCCTACTCCAGAGTATGGAGGTGCAATGACGTACAGTCAAATCCTTGGTGGAAAAAGAAAAAGACAGATGCGAAGAATAGACTGCCATTGCATGCATATCAAAATAGCTAAGACGACTTACCCTTGTATTGATGAGAATAATAAAGTGATGAAAATTACTCAAAGTGAAGGGAGCATGAGGTTAATACAATACTGGCTGATAACATAAAATCTAAGGATCGAAAATCAGACCAGTTCCAAAGGATATTTAACTCTTAACCACAATCTAAAGGACCAACAGAAACTCACAATTATATAATTTCGTTCCACATTATATTTCTTCATATCTAAAACAAATGACGGTTTGATAGAAGATGGCATGGTCCTGCCTGCTGCCTTTTGTTCCTCTGTGATGAATAGCGACTCTGGAAAGAAAGAAAGAAAAATCATAAGAGGATCAACTCATCAAGGTATCTAGATTACATTTGCCTAGAGCATATGTGAGTTTCTGTACGCACTAAGTTCACACAAAGCACGCTAAGCTACTTATATGAAAAAAGTAGATCTACAGCTTCGGTCATCATTTGGGCTTTCTCTTAATAATAATTAGCATTGTGGTGGTCCAGAAGCAAACAAAAAGAGCATTGAACTGTGTTCCATGTTTCGCTACAAAATATAAAAAAATAAGTAACAAGTTATTACCACATTTGAGTACAGGCTGAGAAACTCCAACAGTTCTACTCAAAGACTTAATCTTCGATGTTGCCACATTCATGTTTTTTTGTCCGATACCCTTTTGCCGGTGTGCCACGTGAACCATCATTTCCAGTCTGTCCAAAAGTTCAAATTTGCAAATATCTCCTATCCTGATATTGTTTTCACTGGCAAAAACAGGCCAGCCTCTGCATAAAGTGACCTTACCATGACCGTTAACAATGTTCACTTCCCAGGATGAGTTTCTACTGGTCCGGAGAGCCATTGTCTCACAGCTTTTGTAGCTTAATGAGTGTTCCTGGACAAATGAATTTGGAAGGTTCTGCATGAACATTATGATGAAAGATTCAGTTATAAAAAGTAACGAGCAGGTAGATTGAGCTCTGAACTCCAATGATGTCAACTAACAAAAGATAACAATGCCTACAAATGGACTTAAATTAAACTGTACATATTCTCATGTGCATGTCAGTACAGGTTAAGGCAGAGAATAACTATTTCTAAGCAACTATATGAACTGTCAAGTTAAAGTTTTTACCAAAAATTAAGAGAGCATTAAGTTAGCAAGACAAAAGCTGATGGCATCAACTTTTTAAATTGAAATGAGTATCGGAGCAAGCTGTAATCATTTGGTACTCCAAGAACAATAAGACTAGTATAATAATCATGAAGTATATAACTTGATCATCAAAGGCCTTTCACAGCATGTGACTCTGGAAACCGGATAAATTATCAATTCAATTTCACTAATTCATATTAAAACACTGCTTTTCTGGTCTTTAAACCAAGGTGCTCAACATCAGCAGCATGCAAAGCTATATAGAGTTTGATTTTCAGATAAATACGATCATGTGTGTTTATGATGCTAATTTTCAGTGACATCTGTGACACTTACAAAGTTAGCTCCCTTTCCAACATTGGATTTTCTAATACATTTTTCGAAAGAGGGCTTGACCGAGATAGTAAATCCTTCAGCTGTTTTGTCCTCTGAGGGGGCTGCAAGAAAACAAAAGAGAGAAAAATCTAAGAACACGGCACTGCAGTGCAAGGTCAAGATTGTCTTTCATAACAGGAGAGACAATTGACAAAGTTAAGAACTCTTGCTACAAAACTAAAATAGATTTTAAATCAACTCTGCATTTACCTTCTGGCTGAGAAGGCCCCACACTTCTCCTCTTCGCAGGTCTAACCCCATTTTGCTCTTCTTCCGCTTTCAGTATGCCATCTCTCCCTTGACTACTCTTATCGATGAAAACCGCTCCTTTCTCGCACATACTTTCATCATATATTATAACACTGAATATCAAATTTCCATGGAATTTGAAAAACAAAAAATTTCCATCTTGGACCACATTGTCTTCAACAAAATTTTGCCACCCATCAGTAAAAGACAAGTTTTTTCCATCCTGAACCAACTCAACTCGCCAAGTCTGTCCACTTGGACCCGCCAGCTCAGCAGGACCAGATTTCCATTCTCCCATATAATCTACAAACTCACTCGGAATTAACTGCAGCCAACAATTTGCAGCTTCAATTCAGTCAACAGCAAAAAAATCATATAATAAACCTCATACGATCAAATCAACGCCCAGTCAAGCCCATATGCTGAACCAAAAAGCTAACTAAAACCGCAATGGAGTTCCAAACAACCAATGATGGTTACCATTTTCTCAAGGCTGTGCTGCGTAAAATACACTTTGAAAAACTCCGGCAGATTATCAGCCTCCACCTCCATCTCCGACTCTCAAAAAAAATTCGAAGCACTGACTTCACAACCCCGCTCTAATTTACCGAATTTCAACCTGAGATCGCGCGCAAGGTTTATCCGCAGCGCGGATTTATTGGCATTGACGAGTTGAGCGAGGGGAAGATCGATCGCGGAGGATAATTGGCTCGCTAGGGTTTCTTGGTGAAGTGCCGCCATATCTGTCTGCTCTACGTCGTCGTTATTTCCAATTTTTGTTTCCAAAATATTGATGTTATTTATTAACTGATTTTGTAAGATTCCTCTGCTTTTAAGGTTTTTTTAAAAATATTGAAGGAAAATAATTTTTTAGTTTGATTTGTTACGAAAAATAAAAATAAAATAAAATAAAATATTATTTTTCTATTTATTTTCTTTCCTCTAAAAATTTCAAGATCTAAATAAAGATGAAGGGGCATCCGTGCAGGGGCAGCATCTCCGGCCGGTGCTGATGTGGCGCAGCTGCCGAATATTCAAAGCTGTGCAGCTGAAGGGCATGCCACACCAGCTCAGACAGCAACTGCTGTTTTAGGCTTTTAGCAGCTGCTGAACGAACTGCCGGGAGCCAGCTGCGGAAGTGAATCCTGAGCCGGCGACCACGGTCTCCGCTCGATCTGAACGATGACGCCAGAAGCGATCATCCACGTCGAACCCACACCGGTCTCCGCTCGACCTGCGATGGCTGAAATTCTTCGCCTTCCAATTCTGCATCAACCGTCTTGGCATTATCTCCTCGTAAGCCCTGCACCGTTCGTCCGTTCCCAACGCAGCCGCACAAGCTTGTTGCCCCCATTTAGCGCATGCCACAGGTTCAGGGTACGAGGAGAGGTTTGGAGAAATTTACTGGACTGAGTTGCTGAGTTCTCTTGTATTTTGGTGAAATTGAATCAGATTGGAAACAGGGGTGGAGCAGGTATGCGCAGTGTTTTGAAATCCGGAGGGAGCAGTTGGGGTAGAAAATTTGATGCACGAGGAAGGTGTTTGATGAAATGCCTGAAAGAAGCCAGTCATTGGTGTAGAAGAGACATTTGGAATCTGGCCGCAAGGTATTGTTGCACTGTTTTTGAATATTTCAAATACACAGGCAGATTTGTGATGAGCATATCCACATATGTGATGGTGTTTTGATTCATTTAGTGGTCGGAACAGAAGATTGGGATTCAGGGGGTTTTTAGTATAGAGGATTGGGTTTTGGGAGAGGAGAGGAATCTGTTCACCATGAAATCTGGATAGATAAGCTAGCAATGACGGTGGTGTAAGAGAGGGTGAGTGTGATTTGCTTGCTTGACTTGGTAAATTATGAAGTTTAGTGTTTCTTTTTGTTGGTGTCTTTGCGTACGTTCATATTTGGTTTGAGGACCATTATAGTATCTGTCCGAGTTATTATATTATGAAATTATTGTGAGAAAGAAGTCAGTCATAGTACTTCTGAGAAGAGTTTCGTATGCTTCATATTTTTATTTAATGAGACTTATATAATGTTTGTCATGTGTTGGACTCGTTTAAATCGTATGGGGATATACTTTCATGTTATTCTTGGGGGTTTACTTCCTGAAGTTGTTGGTATGTTGAGAAGAGACTGCTCTTTGAAGTGGGATATGGCCTATGTCTTTTATCTTTTCATTCCTCTTATTACTACACTTTGTGTTTTTTTTTTTTTGCACAGTGAACTGTTTATGTTATGATATATTGAGTTTCATGGATGTGTAGTTGCAACTCATGAAACACTAGAACAAGACTGGGTTATGGCAATGTGTTTATGTTATGATACTCCGGCATTGTTGGTTGTATGCAATATGATCTTTTTTTTGGATGGAGCTGTGCTACATGATATTTAAAATGGTGACAATCTGTCTTTCATTATAGATTAAAAAAGCATAGCACAGGATAATCATCAAGTAGATAATGGAATTCATTCTGTTTTTTGTTTCAATCTTTTTTATCTAAAAATCATCAAGTAAACAATCTGTTTTTTGTTTCAATATTTAAAAGATTGTCACTCTCTGGTGATAATCTTTTTTGTCGAAAAATAGGCAGTTCCACAAAATAATCTTCTACCAAATTTTGACTCCTAGATTGTCTATGTCATTGTAGATTTGGTTTACGGCGAGGGCAAGAATCGTCTTCATCATCAGTTGTTGCTAACGCGGCCACCTCAATGATGAATGAGTTAGTCATTGCATCACTTACTCTTCTTTGTTATTGATATCACCTTCGGTTGCCATCGAAATCAAAAGGATCCATATGGTGATTGACGAGTGAACAAGAGCGTAGAACAATATTTGAAGAGAGAAGATGTAAGTATAGAAATATTTGTATATCCACTATTTATAGGATTTTGTAGATTTCGAGGAAATCTAATCGTAAACTCGTGCACGTAACGATTAGATAAAAATATTTCCAAAAAAATAAATCGGTAATTCACAGGATAATATATAATTTTTGATATCTTTTGTTATCTATATATAAACACGTGTCACTCTGTTATTGTTCAAAAATCTTATCAGAAATCTAAACCAATAATCCAAATGAGAATTGACAGATTATGAGATTTTTTACTTTATTTAAATATTTATACACGTGTCGCGCACTAAAATCTTGATTAATTTTAAACTTATAAATTTAAGATATAAAAATAAACATTTTTATTTAATGAATAGTGCAAGGAGGTACTAAATTTTTGAAAAGTCGCATAAATTACATATTGAGAAAGTGCTACTTATCCATATCGAGAAGGTGCTGAATGGGTGCATATGCCATAAGTGCCATTTTTTAAAAAGTTTATTTCGTATTTTTCACTTTTTTGACAAGTCGTCTTTAGAAAATGCGGTTTGTGCCTTTTTCTGCACGTTCAGCACTGAGAAGACATTGATTTAAAAACTTCGTGGCAAACCGCTTATAAAAATCAATTTTTTTAACAAACCGTTCTTTTGAAGAGCGGTGTGTCACAATATATGCACATTTGGACATGTTGTAAACAACCAACCGTTCTTCAAAAGAGTGGTTTGTTAAAAAATCGATTTTTTAAAAGCAATTTTGCCGTGAAGTTTGTAAATCGATGTCATATCATTGTTGGTCATACAAAAAAAAGTCAAATCCAAAACAATCTTCAAAATGATATTTTTAAAATAAAACTTATAAAAGATGACATTAACAATAAATTTTGATGTGCCAAAATCGATTTGCCATGAAGTTTGTAAATTGACGTCATATCTTTGTGGGCCTAATGTGATTTGAGTTAGTGATTTGAATGTTTCATCTTCGATTAGTTCTGTCTTTCCTTTTTGATTTTGAGCTCTCATTTGTAACTGTCTCTTTTTGAATTATAAGAATGAATATATATATTTTGTACAAAATAAAGAAGTAGATTTCTAAAATAGGGATGTCTGAAGACTCAACAGTCTATAAATAGAATCCAAGTATCAAATGCCCACAAACTCATTCATCTTCCAACAATTTTGGATCAGCCTTTTAATCCATTCATCTCCAAAAGCTCAGATTTCAATGCATCATCACCAACATTCATTCATTCATCACCATCTCTGCTGTCTCCTTTCTTTCCTCCTGTATTGTTTTCTGTCATGCTTCATCATCCCTTCTTCCGTAAATCATGAGCATAAAATGCAAGCAGCTTTGAACATTTAAGCTTCTAAAATGGAATCACAATCATCACCAGTTCCTATTTCTTCCCAAGTTTCTGTTAATGAGAGTGACTCAGAAACCGGGGCTTCTCGTGCTTCTGATGCCGTGGCAAACTCCATTGGCCGGATCTCATTTGATCGCGACGACGTGGTTGTTAATTCCCATGAAGCTGCTGGTTACATCCTTGAAGATGTTCCTCATTTAACACATTACTTGCCTGATCTCCCGGTACCTTTTCCATACCTTTTTTTTTTAAAAAATTTCGCTTAAGAATGAATTATGTCATCCTTCTGATCAACTTATCAGTGAAGAACCTGCATAGATTCATATTTTCTTAAGGTCTCTTTTTTGTAGATGTTGTCTTTTGCAGATTATCTTACTGACATTTCACTTCATTTTTTTTGTTCTGGGAAGACATATGCCAACCCAATACGATTCAACCCTGCGTACTCTGTCGTCAAGTATGTCACCAACTCATGATCTGATATATCCATTATTATTCTGTGCCATCTTTTTACAGTATGTAATTACTAGTTTGGTCTGTTCAGGCAGTATTTTGTACACTCTGACGATACAGTTGCAGAAAAGGTCAGATTTCGAGATCTTCTAGTCCTTTTTCCTCCCTGCTTCATACTTGATCATTTTCTAACTGCAAGTATTTGGTATCTGTCAGTCAAATATACTAAACTGAATCGCATAATTTAGCGAAGGTATATTTGTTAATAATCAGAAGTGTGTGTTATCTGTTATCAAGGTTATTTGTCACAAGGGCGATCCTCGAGGAACGCACTTTCGACGAGCTGGTCCCCGCCAAAAGGTAATTTTCTGTCTTCTTGAAATTTTTGCTTGTTGTTACTAATTAAGATATGTCACTGGCAACGGCAACAGGTGTATTAATTCCCATGTTTCAGGTCTACTTCAAGTCGGATGAAGTTCATGCTTGTATCGTCACCTGTGGAGGCCTGTGCCCGGGGCTTAACACAGTGGTCCGAGAGCTGGTATGCGGCTTGTATAATATGTATGGCGTGCACAAAGTGATTGGAATCAACGTGCGTCCAGCTTCTTTCATCCCTACCAATTTTTATCCTCAGTTGAATTTTTATAGGCCTGTTCAAATTTTTGAAGAACAGTAAATCATAGCCTGTTTGTAATATAATGTTCTGTAAATTCCAGGGCGGATATAGAGGCTTTTACTCTAAAAACACCATCTCGCTGACGCCCAAGGTTGTAAATGATATCCATAAACGCGGTGGAACCATCCTTGGGACGTCTCGGGGTGGACAGAATACCAAAAAAATTGTTGATGGCATCGAGGACCGCGGCATAAATCAGGTATATGAGAAATTTTGAGGATTATATGTCTTTCTAATATTATGAAGCATCTCTGGTTTTGACAGGAATGTCCCATTGTCAGGTTTTCATAATTGGAGGAGACGGAACCCAGAAAGGTGCCGCTGCGATTTATGAGGTAAAAGGCCTTATCTCAAGGAGCTGACACTTTTTATTTAATCTAGGACTCTGCCAAGCTTCTATGAACCTGTATGATTTTGTAAATGCAGGAAATTAAAAGCCGTGGGCTGCAAGTTTCAGTGTGTGGAATTCCCAAAACAATAGACAACGACGTTCCAGTACGTGCTGCACCGCGTCTGATAAGGGGCCTTTCTGAAATAAATTTTCTGCTAAAGGGACTGTTTTTTGTTAACAGGTTATAGACAAGTCTTTTGGGTTCGACACTGCTGTAGAGGAAGCTCAACGTGCGATAAACGCCGCCCACGTCGAGTCTGAAAGTACTGAAAATGGAATTGGCGTGGTGAAGCTGATGGGCCGCTACAGTGGTCAGCTTTTTAGTTCCTTACCTGTTCGCATAAATTAATTCTGAACATGAAATTTCTGTTCAGAGACCAAAATGTCTTATGGTGTTTCAAGTTTCTGAAAAAAACATGGGTGCAGGTTTTATTGCAATGTATGCTACTTTAGCAAGCCGAGATGTGGATTGCTGCCTAATACCCGAATCCCCGTTTTATCTGGATGGACCTTGTGGACTATTCGAGTATGTAGAGAAATGCTTAAAAGAAAATGGTCATATGATCATTGTCATTGCTGAAGGCGCCGGACAAGAATTAGTATCTGAGAGCTTCCATTCTACGGATATGAAGGATGCGTCGGGAAATAAGCTTTTACGAGACGTTGGACTTTGGATTTCCCAAAAGATTAAGGTCAGAAAAAAAAAAATCTCTACTTCATTTTTATGCATCAGTTCAAAAAAAAAAAAATCCAACAGTAGATTTCTTATCCTTGCAGGATCATTTTGCAAGACGGACCAAAATGAAAATAACTCTGAAATACATCGGTAAGCAAGCCATGTATTAACAACAGTCTGGTATGTATTGAGTGTTAAGTATATGCATTTGGGAATTTGTCCCACATCGGCTGATTAATTTAAGAAATGGTAGTATATGTTGGGTTATACAATCATGACTCACGATTCAAGGCTTTTGAATCATATAGAAGTATAAATCGGAATATCTAGCCATTTCAATATTGAGGTTTATAAATGTCTTAATTTTCAATGAATCAGATCCCACATACATGATCCGAGCAATACCCAGCAACGCATCGGACAATGTGTATTGCACGCTTCTTGCTCAGAGCGCTGTCCATGGCGCGATGGCCGGCTACACGGGCTTCACAGTTGGACCGGTCAACGGCAGACAGTCTTATATACCATTTCAGGTACTTTGGTGACAAATTTTGATCCTCTTAAAATGCAGCTCGTCTTCAATTGGTGGTGTGGTTTGTTGTAGAGAATTATTGAGAAGCAGAACAAAGTTATAATAACGGACAGAATGTGGGCTAGGCTGCTTTCTTCGACCAACCAGCCAAGTTTCATAAACACCAAGGACGAGACAGAGGACGAGGACAGGGCACAAGACGAGCACCCGTTGCAGAGGATGTCGTCAGAAAATGAATACTGCTCGCTTGACAGCGCCATGGCTGCTCCAATATGCAGAGCTGGGAGTTTGCCTTCACCGCAGAAGAGAAAGAAACCTGGCTTGTTCAAGAAACTGAGTATAAATAAGTAACATTTACAATTGGACCAAGTATAACTAATGAGTGTTAGATTAATATGATTAATTTAATTGGAATCGAACGTGTAATTTAGATATTTGTATGTATTATTATTGTAATAAGCTTAAATAACGTGATCTAATCTTTTTAGAAGCTTATCAGGTATAATTTTAGCCGTGGAATATACTGTGTATATACCTTAGAGATAATTATGATATTATTTGAGAGAAGTATCATTATTATCTGGTTTATATCTTCTCGTGTAGAAGATATAAATATGAATTATGTTCCCCTTACCAACTCGAGACTATGTATATATTTTTGAACTTAAACTTAATCGAATTCTTTTGTTCTCTAATTCAGCTTATATGTCAACGTTTCCGCAATTACTAACATAAACAACATTCCTAAATTGAATGTAACCAACTTCAAGGATTGGAAGGAGAATATGATGATTACGCTTGCCTGCATGGATTGATCTCACTGAAGAGAGTACTGACGGCAATGTACTTTGTTCAGAGAGGTGGGACCGTTCAAATAGACTAAGTTTATTGATCATGAAGCACGACATTCCGTAGACCTTTGGAGTTGCAATGACTGATGACGTCCTTACTGCAAGCGAGTTCCTTGCCGAGATTGTGCAGCGTTTTATGAAAAATGATAAAGCTGAATCAAGCACGCTTTTAGCTAGCTTGATTTCAATGAAGTACAAAGGCAAGGGCAATGTTCGGAAGTACATCATGAAGATGTCATATCTTGTTTCTAAAATTAAGGCACTGAAGCTTGAGTTATCTGACGATTTGCATGTGCATTTGGTTTTGATATCTCTTCCTCCACAGTTCAGTCACTTCAAGGTCAGTTACAACTGTCAGAAGAATAAATGGGAGCTCATTTCTTATTTTGTGCAAGAGGATGTGAGGTTGAAGTAAGACAGGCCCGAGAGTGCTCACTTGGCTAGAACATCAAAAAGAAAGGGCAAAGATAAAGTTAAGGAAATGAAGGCTGCTGCACCTCTCAAGGTTCCAGACTTTAAGAGGCAGAAATCTGATTCTACCTGTCACTTTTGCAATAAGCCTAGACACTTTAGGAGGGATTGTTCTTAGTACGCCAAATGGCGTGCTAGGAAGGTAAGTTTCTCAACTTGGTCTGTTCTGAAGTTAATTTAGCTTCGGTACCTAGAAACACATAGTTGATAGACTCTGGTACTACTACTCATATATGTTTTTCTATGCAGGGACCGAAAGCCAAATGACATTGAAAGACCCCTTGTTCCATGGTATTTTTGAGATCCTGCACGTGGAAACACGCGGTACGAAGCGTAAATTGATTGATTCGGCTTCATTGTGGCATAAGCGTCTAGGTCATATCTCGAGATCTCGGTTTCAGCTTCTTGTGTCTGTTGGCATTTTGGATTCACTCGACTTTTCTGATCTTGATACTTGCGTCGAGTGCATCAAGGAAAAACAGACCAAGGTTAAGAAATTAGGTGCCAACAGAACTTCTGGCATCTTTGAACTAAATCATGGGCCGTTCCCTACTGCTTCTGTGAATGGTCAACGATACTTTATTAGTTTCATAGATTATTACTCATGTTTTGGCTACCTATTTTTTATACATGAGAAATTACAGTCTGATGTGTTCAAAGCCTTTAAGACTAAGGTTGAGTTGCAACTCAACAAGAAAATTAAGAGCGTCAGATCAGACCTTGGTGGTGAGTACTATGGTAGATTTGATTGCTCAGGAGCACAACATCCAGAACCGTTCCCTTTATACCTAGAGGAATGTGGGATCGTACCTCAGTACACCATGTCAAGTTCACCTAGCATGAATGGTGCAGTTGAAAGACGAAACTGGACACTAAAAGATATGGTAAGAAGCATGATTAGTCATTCTTCATTACCAGAAAGGTTTGGGTGAAGCGCTTAAGACAACAACATATCTCCTTAACCGTGTGCCAACCAAAGCAGCTACTAAAACACCTATTGAGCTTTGGTGTGGGCGTAAGCCTAATCTAAAGCATTTGCATGTTTGGGGATGTCCAGCTGAGGCGAGGCCTTATAGGCCTCATGAAGGTAAATTGGACTCCAAGACAGTTATCAACTACTTTATTGGCTATGTGGAGCGATCGAGGGGTTTTAAATTTATGATCCTACTTCCAGAAATATTTTTGAGACGAAAAATGCAACATTTTTTGAGGATGTTGAGCTTGGGGGGAGAAATTGGGCCAGAAACATGGTCTTTGAGGAAGAGAGATCAACTACTGCTTTTGACAATAATCAGGTTCTTTTACTTATCATTGATTAAGAAGTGAACTTCAATTATCAGCCTACTCGCAATGTTATTCAAATCCCAGTTTTGGGTCAGGATAATGCTCCTAATGTTCAAACTCAACAACCTCAAGAGACAATGCCACTTCGTGATCCATTAGAGAGAGGAGAAATGCGATCGGATGATTATGTCGTATATCTCTTGGAACATGAGGAAAATGGATTGATGAAAGGTGATCCAATCAACTTCCAGCAAGCCATGGACAGTTCAAACTCTCAGTAATAAATTGATGCTATGGAATATAAGTCTATGCAAGACAATGGAGTTTGGAAACTTGTCCCATTACCAGACCATGCGAGACGCATTGGTTGTAAATGAATATTTAAAACAAAGAGGGACTCTAATGGTAATGTGGAGAGATTCAAAGCAAGTCTTGTAGCTAAAGGCTTTACTCATAAGACAAGGATTGACTTTAAAAGGCCTTCTCTTCTGTTTCTTCAAACTCTTTTAGGACAATCCTGGAACATGTTCTACACTTTGATCTTGAGTTGTATCAGATGGATGTTAAGACATCGCTTCTCAATAGTGATATTGACGAAACGATTTACATGGTACATCTAGAACACTTTGTGTCTGAGGATGCAAAGAATATGATTTGTAAGTTGAGGAAATGCATTATGGGTTCAAGCAAGCTTCTCGTCAGTGGTACTTTAAAGTTCATCAGATTGTTGTCTCGTATGCGTTGAGGCAAATCCGATGAGTGAATGTGTGTACCACAAGTTCAGTGGAAGTAGACATATTTTTATTGTTTTATATGTCGATGACATACTGCTGGCTACTAATGATATGAGGACTTTGCCCGATACTAAGGAATTTCTATCAAAGCATTTTGAGATGAAAGACCTTGGTAATGTATCCTTTAATTTAGGAATCCAGATAATCAGAGACCTTTTGAAGGGTATATTAAGATTATCACAGAGGAATTATATTGAGAAAGTCCTCATAAGTTTCGACATGCAGATTTGTAGACCATTGGACACCCCTGTCGCTAAACAAGTTTAGTCTCGATCAGTACCTTAAGAATACTCTGGAAATTTAGGAGATGCAACATCTTCCGTATGCTTCGGCTGTAGGAAGTTTTATGTATGCTCAGGTGTGTACGCATCCGGATATCGCGTACATTGTTGGCATGTTAAGAAGATATCTGAGTAACTCGGGAGTAGATCATTGGAGAGCATTCAAACGAGTTATGAGGTATTTGTAGGGAACAAAAGAATATAAGCTCAGGTATAAGAGATCAGACCATGTTGATTTTGCTGGATGCCCAAACAGTAGACGATCCATTTCCTAGAGGTCTGCCAAACAGATGCTCGTTGCTTCATCGACTATGGCGACAGAATTTGTAGCTTGTTTTGAGGCATCAAATCATGGCGTATGGTTGCGAAACTTTGTCAATGGACTGCGCATTTTGAGTGATATTGAAAGACCACTGAAGTTATACTGTGACAATTAATCAATAGTGATGTACGCCAACAACAACATGAGCACTACGAATTCAAAGCAAGTTGATATCAAGTTCCTGGTTGTGAAATAAAAGATACAAAGTGGACAAATATTCATAAAGCATATTAGGACAAACTCCATGATAGCGGATCCGCTTACGAAGCATTAATACCCAAGGTCTTTCATGAGCATGCAGATCACATGAGTGTAATCTTGTTTGAGGATATTCATGATTAGTGGGTGTTTTTATTTTTGTATTGACGCTTTATGAGATGTATAGATTTTTCTACCTATACATTTTGGATTATGTTCTGCTGAAATTATATTTACACGGTACACTCTGTATGATTCTGTTGATCTCACACACTACAAGAAAAACTGCTAAAATCCACAAAGAAAAACCAACGGATTGTATTTTGTCGGCTATATATGTAAAGGCCACAAAAAATGGTGGGAATTAATTCTGTCGATTATATTACTTGTAAAAGCAACAGATATTTGTCAATAAAAATACCGTTGGTATTTGTTCATATATACCACAGACTTTCGTAGGAAATAAAGGTCGTAAATAATTAATTTTCTAAACTAGATAATGAGTAGTTTTTACTTTGCTATTTGCAACAAAAAATATGGTTGGAAATAATTCTGTTGCTACTTTATGTTTAATTCCAACAAATATTTGTCGTTACTAAGATCCGTGGATTTTGCCTATCATATACCTATAAGAATTTCTGTAAGAAATAAAATTTGTAAATTTAATTTTTGGAATGTTTTCATTGTTGCAAACAGAACACGTGCTTTGTGTGTTTCTATTTAAAAAGCAGCTGGCTTTTTCTTTTTCACCCCAGTTTGTGCAAGGAGGATGGGTTTCATTCCAGGCATGCCACTGATTCATTATTTTCTCACAGCCCTTCTTACGTTGTTAGTTGACAAAAGATCCATTTTCATCCCCTTGTCCTGTTTTTTCTCATCTTTTATGCAAGATCACCATATATTCTAATTATCTCGTGTAAATCATATTTTCGCAGAATATGTATCATACTATCATGTGTACTTGAAATTGATACCGACAGGTCACCGCAATATGTGCAGCATGTGAACCTAAACTAATTTTTGATGGGATCATGTATTAACTATATGTCATGTTAAACGAGTGAGTTAGCTTGTGCTTATAACCTGTTTGATTAAATTTCTAAAAGACAATGCCCATGACGTGTTAATGGGGACCTGTAGAGGTAGGACGTAGGAGTGCGATTTCATCAAAAGTTTGCGTTTGTTTTTTTAATTTATTCTCATCTCTAGTGTTGGCATGGTGCTAAAGAGATTCTATCGCGCCTTTTATGATTATGAAATTTTTGTAAGTTATATAGTGCATGAAGATATTACATAAATGTGGCTTATCAAAAATATAAATTGCTAGTATAAAAAATTAAATTATTAAAGATAAGAATATCAAAATAACTCCTCTTAAGGAAAGAATTGTGAATGATAAATCAACTTCCTTGAAATTCTCTAACTGTGAGGCATCATGCCTTAATTATCGATAAGAGAACTCTGATTCCCGCTTTAATTTTTCTCAGCCCGCCTACAGTACAACTTCATAACCATGGTGCGCCTTAGGGTTTTGGCTCGCGAAGACATGTTCCGAAGGAGTCCTGCTGCCAACGTCGACCTGCACCCGCCCTTTATAGTAAGTCACTAAGTAATTCAGTCAATTTATATGCGAAATATTGATATGTGACATTCGAAAGTAAAGATCTGTTTTATATGTGAAGGAATCAACTGGTGGGTTATTGGTATTTTTTGCTCTCCTTATCGTGATAGCTATTGTTGTTGATGCACCCCGACGTGGAAAAGGTCGCAGCAATCGTACTAGTACCACTGATATTGAAAATCAGGTTGACGGAATGGAAAAATAAAATGATGGCCAGAGAAGTGTTGCAAGTTCTAGCGATGATGATGCACTTGGAGTAGATTAACAGATTAGCTAGTAAACTTTGATACTTGGCACTTTTTACGTTTTCCTTCTTCTGTTCAGAACAATTTGTACTTTTATTCAAGTTTAATATTAATGCTTCTTTCGTATTAATTAAATGTATTAATTTTGTTTTTCATAAATTAATTTTAATTTTAATTTTTATAAATATAAAAGACAAACATTAAAACCCACAACTTTGTTTGTTGGAAACTCAATATTTTATAACCGACAGATATTTGTTGAAAATAAAATCATAAATTCGTAGGAATTAGAAAAGGGCAAAATAGTAAACTTATTTTATAATCAACAAATGGTAAAACCCACAAATTACTCGTTGATTTTATCTTGATTATAACTGCACGCAACTTATAAAACCAACCGATTTATTGTTGAAATTAATGTCATAAATTCGTAGCTAATAAAAAAGGGTATAATAGTAAATGTATTTGATTAACAATTTACCCACGAATATTAGAAACGACGGATTAATTGTTACTTTTGATGATTTTTTCCATTATTTTCAATGGATTTAAGCAACAGAAATTCTGTAGATAAAATCTTCAAAACCAACAGATACAATAAAATCTACGCCCCTATAACCTACGGCGTACCAACGGAAATATCCGTCATTTTTAATCCCATAACCAACGGATATAGGCTAAAACTGACAGAACGTGCCGTTGATTTTAGCAGTTTTTCTTGTAGTGACATTTTGAGGAGACCAATTGGTAATAGGCATGTGCATATCACATTTCATGTAATTTTCATGCTACACACCACGATGAATCCATGTCATTTAGCTATGTTGGCATACGTGACAAAGCACGGTCGAATAACGATGATGATTACGAAGGCCGCCTTGATCCTATGTTTGCATAGTTAATGGATCAGATAATTTCTGATATACTTGTTGTGACATTATAGGAATTTTGTGCACATTTTTATTTATACATTTATTTGGTTACGCATGCGGTCTAGTGGGAGATTGTTAGATTATTATGATTAATCTAATTGTGACCGAACATGTAATTTAGATAATTGTATGTGTTATCATTGTGAAAAGCTTGGATAACTTGATATAATCTTTTTGGAAGCTTATCAGGTATAATTGTAGTTGTGGAATATATTGTGTAGATACTTAGAGATAATTATGATATTCTTTGAGACTTGATCCATGATTATTTCGATTATATCTTCTCGTGTAGAAGATATAAATATGTGCTATTTCTCGATATATCACATCGTTCTCCAGTTTCTTACTCTCAAAGAAACTGATCCAAGAGACATACTGTTAGACTGAAAGCACCATCCCAGACAATTGCACTGGAGGTTACTTTCGTTCCATATTCAGGAATGAAATCAGATTGCAGTAATCAGGTATACTTAATTATTCTGGAATGAATTTGATTCTGTAATTCGTTTCGCTACATGATTTTGATCCAACGATAAACCCCTTCACATGGATTTTTCAAAATTCCACACCTCATCAAAATCACTGTGACAAGCACAGATGAGTATTTTCTGATCAATTGGCCACCCACACGTTATATTTTTAAGACTAGGACCGACACGGATATGAGGATGACATGGCATGAAATTAGTTAACTTCATAGTGACACTTGAAGATGGGGATCCCAACAATGTTGGAAAACTCGTGGATACGGATTCAGAGCTTGCCATCACACTTCTCTACAAATGCAATTTGGATGAAATTAAACTGAAAGAAACTTGCAATGAAATTTATGAGGTAGTGCTTTTAATTTAATCGGATATCTCAATAATCATCTCTTTTTAGATTAAAAAAAAATTTGAGAACGATATATGAAGATATCTCATATTTATATTTTGTACACAATTTGGATGTTGTCTAAATATGTCAGTATAAATTGTTATGCATTATAAAAAATAAATAAATATACAATTGATGTCATTAAGGTGCAATCCACTGGAATCTTTGTCATATTCGTACTGATTGTCAATTCATGACCTTAATCGTGTCACCTAGGCATTATTTAATAGTTCCACAAATGACGCATTAATGACAAAACAATTTTGTGTGGATGAAATCCGTGTCACATTTTTTTATTATAAATATGTAAAATTAATTACAAATATTTTTGTAATAAGCAACTTCTATGCCTCCATCAAACTAACTATTCCAAAAATCTCGGGAAGAAGTTCTAGATGCTTCATTCAAATAAATCCACAGACACTCTCCATAATCCCATCACACGATTTTGACTCTGCTAGAATTTCAAAGAGGAAAAATCAACTCCTTCGCCACCGGCCGCCTCTCGCTCTGCTCTTCGCCGAGACAAGTCTCCGAGGTAATTCTTCTCGTCTCTCTCCGAAATCCTCGATTGGTCAGAATCCGACATCTGTATAAAAAACCCAGAACTCACCTACCATCTCAATGAACTTTCTCTTCGTGCTATTCTCCTCCTTCCGACCGTGCTCTGTTTTTTAATGGAATCTGCTACAGCTTCTTCCAGTATCCCTTTGCTGAAACGGACCATCCCTTCTGATTCTAAACCCGGCTGCAACCAGGAGTTTGTCAGGTTGAGAGCTTTCTCCACGCGCGCTACTGCTGCGATGACTTGCGATATGAAAGTGGTGCTCGGTGACGCTGGTTTTGTGCTTCAAGACGTCCCCCACTTCACCGACTACATCTCGAATCTGCCTGTAAGCTTTCATTCTCTCCGATGTTATGTTTTTGATTTGACGAGGTTGAGCCAAATTTATTAACTATTACATATTCTTAATGATTTCTTTCTGGGCCATGTAAATAATTGAAAACGGAGAACTTATTTTTGTAGTTAGATAAGTCTGGTCACAATCCTGTCCGCTCATATTTATCACAAACACATATTTACAGAGGAGAAGGATTTGATTGTGTTTTAATGGTGATTGCTTAACAGAAGATTTGTGGTGATTATTTGCATATGAGGGAGCTTGCAGACTTGACTATGCCTTTTGTTGGTTCTGCAGACGTACCCGAATCCCCTGCAGACGAATCCTGCCTATGCCGTGGTGAAGTATGTTTTACACCATTCCTACTCTTTTTTAACTTAATTTTTCGCCTCCTTGAAATATTGACCTGAATTTTTCTGGTTCTTCCAGGCAGTATTTTGTCGACGAGGATGACGTAGTTGCCGAAAAGGTAAGCAACTGTTGCAAATGGTCAAGCGCCGGTCTCGAACTAGAATTTACATGTGAACATATCTTATTTATGACAGATTGTCGTTCGCAAGAGCAGTCCACGAGGAGTCCATTTTCGACGAGCTGGCCCTCGTCAAAGAGTACGTTTATATAATTATATGCAGCAACTCTTAGTTGCTGATCTTCGGCTATTCTGAAATTTGCAACATTTGTTTCAGGTTCACTTCGAATCCGATGAAGTCCGCGCCTGCATCGTGACCTGCGGTGGATTATGCCCCGGTCTGAACACAGTCATCAGAGAAATAGTATGCGGCTTATATCACATGTATGGCGTCAACGAAGTGCTTGGAATCAACGTAAGCTTATCGGTTTCCTAGTCAAACAAATTTTTTTCTCCAACGAAGATTTAATGGATGGGGATTGATGATACTGGCAGGGAGGGTACAGAGGCTTCTATGCTCGAAACACTGTCACTTTAACCCCCAAAACTGTGAATGATATCCATAAGCGCGGCGGGACTGTTCTTGGCACTTCTAGAGGTGGCCATGATACCACAAAAATTGTGGATAGCATTCAGGCTCGCAGAATCAATCAGGTACTGAAATTTTAGCTACCTGATAGCTAACAGCTTAGCATTGATAATAAATGTTCCCTACTCAGGTTTATATCATCGGAGGGGATGGAACCCAGAAAGGGGCTGCTGCCATATACGAGGTTTTACCTTAAAAACATGTTTGGTTTGAAGTGTTTTTACTGATCAGGCTGGCATGTTTCATGTGCCCTTTTCGTGAAACAGGAAATCAAAAAGCGGGGTCTGAAGATTTCAGTCGCTGGAATTCCTAAAACCATCGATAATGACATTCCGGTATGCCTCATGTTTGTGCATCTGATCTGATTCATTTTTGTCGATACTCACTGGTTCCTTGGCTTTGCCCAAAATTGAGTCAGGTTATCGACAAATCCTTTGGATTTGACACTGCTGTAGAAGAGGCTCAAAGAGCTATCAACGCGGCTCATGTTGAATCAGAAAGCTTTGACAACTGCATTGGACTAGTTAAGCTGATGGGTCGTTACAGCGGTAACTTCTTCTTACTTTGCCGCCTCAGCTGCTGTGTCCGTCCGTCCAAGGTCTGAAACATTTTTTGGTGCAGGTTTTATTGCAATGTATGCAACTCTAGCTAGCCGGGATGTGGATTGCTGCTTGATTCCTGAGTCCCCGTTTTACCTCCACGGCCCGGGCGGGCTGTTTGAATACATAGAGAAGCGGTTAAAAGAAAATGGACATATGGTCATTGTGATCGCTGAAGGCGCCGGGCAGGAGCTGCTCTCGGAGAGCACCGATCAAAAGGATGAATCGGGAAACAAACTCTTACCGGACGTGGGGCTCTGGCTATCCAAACAGATAAAGGTACGCCACATTAGCTATTTAGCTGGCTTGTATAGTGTCTCAAACTGCATTTACCAAACTGTTGCCTCTGCAGAATCACTTCAAAAGGAGGAGAAACAAGATGTCCATGAATCTCAAATATATCGGTACGGTAGGCCAGCCTTGTCAATTAAGAACAGATTCATGGGGCATTTGCTTTATCAATTTTATGTTACAGATCCAACCTACATGATCCGGGCTGTACCGAGTATTGCATCAGACAATGTGTACTGCACGCTTCTCGCTCAGAGCGCTGTTCACGGCGCTATGGCAGGCTACACAGGGTTTACAGTTGGACCAGTGAATGGCCGCCATTCTTACATCCCCTTTCAGGTGTGACCTCTGTTTAGGACATTTATTTAGTTTAGGACAGTTCGGCTGAAACTCATATTTTTATTACGCGCAGAGAATCACTGAGACGCAGAACCAAGTTGTTGTAACGGATCGGATGTGGGCGAGGCTTCTTTCCTCAACAAACCAGCCAAGCTTCCTCAGCACCAAGGATGAAGACACGGCGGAGGCCGTCGCATTGGCGGAAAATGGTTACTCTAAATGATCAGCCAAGGAAACAGCTCAATGAAGATTGGAGTCCAGCATTCATTCATGTTCTATCCCCTGCCTGATGTTCTGTTTTGGCCTCAGCTCGTATAGGTTTTGGTGTTTCTCTCTTATTCATTATTCTTTTGTTGTAGAGAGGGTTGGGATCAAAAGTAGTATCTCGCTGCACAAAATGTTAGTAGCAATGTGCGCGTTGCGCGAATAGTAGCATAGACCTATTGTATGAACGGATAAGAACATATTGTTGTTATGAATAAATAATTGATTTGTAATATGAAATGATCAAATCAGAATGTGCACAGTTGAAGCTCGCTCGGCGATTTCTTTAAAATATTATTGTCCATCCACGGGTGTTTTGATGAGCAACTGCTTTTCAGAATACAATAACAATTGAATTAAAACTTGCACCTTAAATTTCAACTCTAACGAACTTACTTGTGCATTCTACTATCATTATTAAATGCAATAAAATAACTCAAAAGAAACAGAAATCATGCGGTCATAAGGCTTCCAGAGATGATTATTAGAGTTGTATTTTTTGTTTTTCTCTTCCTCACCTTTAGTCCAAATGAGCAAGAATGTCTCTCCTTTTATAGGAGAGCATTGTCATCTCGAAAAAGCTAAAGGTCATAGCCTTTAACATGTATTCTACCAAGGACAAACCTTCGATGTTTCTTGCATGTCATAGAAAAATACCAAAGGTTCTTAAATTGAATGTCTCCTACGAGACGACCACTTGGTATATCCAATGCGCCAATGGAATCTCAAATAATTGTAGTCCATTAAGTTTGCGCTTTACAATGTTCATTTTTTCATATCATAAAATGAGGATTCACCATCATTTTCTTCACCAAGTAAAACACTTTTTTTCCAACAATCCTAGTCACTATTAGGTAGAAGCGTTCAGGCAGAATCCAAATCCTAGTCACCACCCTCAAAGGTTCTTCAAGTCCAGACCTTACTCCCCCTCGATCAGTGACCACCGGTCATTATCAGGTGGAAGCATTCAGCTCTCCAATGGCTTGCAACACCTCCTGTCTGTAGCTGTTCTCAGAAGCAACTGACTGATCCTTCAACGAGCCGCACTCCAGTTGAGTTCTGTGGACCAATACTCGAAGCAAGTTCTGATCTCCTCTGCACTCAACACAACTTAGCCAAACTACCTTGCTGTCTTTGCTCTTTGCCCATGGGTTCGTTGTGTATTCTCTATGCTTTGATTCATTGTCAATTGCTCTGCCTCTGCATTGCTCTTATAGCTTCATCAATGATCAGCTTTTTGGAAACCCAAGTTGCCTTAGGATTTGTAGAATAGCTCAGCATCTTTCAATCGTCTCCTATATTCTGGTGGAGTTGTTGAGATTTGGTTCCCGAAATCGGAATTTAGAAACCTTATCTTTCTAGATTACTTCTGGCCGCGTGATGACGTCTGCTGATCACTTGATGATGTTTGTAAAGCTCCCTGGTCTTTCACGACACTTGCAGCACCTCGCCGGACTCTCTTCGTTCAGCTTCAAGATGATCTATCATTCTGCTCTAGTTTCAAATCATCACAGAATGCTATAGTAGTTTCTATCATTTGTATTCTGCTTTTGTCTTGAGCCCAACTTGCCTCAGTTTTTTACAGAGTGCTATATCACTTTCTTGTGCTTTGTCGCTGTACTTTGTTGTTGTTTTGTCAATCTTCAGATTGTGCTCCAGCTTCAATCTTCAGGGAGTGCTGTAGCATCTTCTTGTACTGTTTTGTCAAAGATACCATACCTCAACAGTGACCACACATAGTCTCAGCAATTAGGTTATCCCTTTGAACCAAGATCTTGGGATCTTTAGTCAGTGTGGTTGGGTTTCCTTTGCCTTGACTTTATTTATCAAAGGGCTTGAGTCCATTCCTCTAGACGTCTTCTCTACTTGGTCTCTATTTAACCCTTTGGTTAATGAATCCACAATATTATCTTTGAACCTTACATAGTCAATCCTAATGACTTCTAAAGAGAGAATTTGTTGGATGGTATTATGTCGTCGACTTATATGTCGTGACTTATCATTATATATTACATTTTGTGCCCTTTCAATTGCAAATTGGTTAGTTATATTGCTGGCACAGGTGTTTTCCTTTGGAATATCCTCTATAAAGTTTCTTAGCCACTCAACTTCTTCGTCACATTTATCTAATGCAACGAATTCAGCTTACATAGTAGATCTAGTTATCACAGTCTGTTTAGAGGACTTCCAAGACACTACAATACCTCCTGGAGTGAATACATGTCCACTTGTCGCTTTTGAATCTTGTATATCAGATATTCAACTTGCATCAGTGAAACCTTCAATGATTCTTGAATATCTGATATAATGTATACTATAATGACGAGTAAATCGTAAGTACCTCAGTACTCTCGCGATTGCTTTCCAGTGTTCTAATCCTGGGTTACTCGTATATCTAATAAGTTTACTTACAGTATAGGCAATGTCAGGTCTAGTACAATTCATTAAACATTAGACTACCTATGACTCGCGCATATTCCACTTGGTAGATACTTTTTCCTTTGTTTTTAGACAAGTGTTGACTGATGTTTATTAAAGTTCTGCATATTCCTAAACTATCTTTCCAAATTTGTCTAAGATCTTCTCGACGTAATGTGACTGACTTAAGACAAGTCCATCATTAGTCAGTGTAATCTTGATACCTAGAATTACATCAGTCAGTCTCAAATATTTCATATCAAACTTAGAGTTTAATATAGCCTTTGTGGACTTAATCATGTCATCATTGCTTCCCACAATGAGCATGTCGTCAACATATAGACATAAAATCATATAGCCATGTCTCGTGTTTTTAATATAAACACATTTATCACACTCGTTGATTTTAAACCCATTTGACATCATCACGTTGTCAAATTTCTCATATCACTGCTTTGGGGCTTGTTTTAGGCCATAAAGACATTTTACAAGTCTATAAACTTTTCTTTCTTGACCAGGCTCTATACAACCCTCGGATTGTTCCATATATATTTCTTCCTCAAGATCGCCATTGAGGAAAGTTGTTTTCACATCCATTTAATGTATTTCTAAATTATGCAAAGCTGCAATTGCTATTAGCATCCTTATGAAAGTGATTCTCGTCACAGAAGAATATGTATCAAAATAGTCAAGACCTTCCTTTTGTCTATAACCTTTGATTACAAAGTTTTGCCTTATATTTATCGATAGTGCCCTCCACTTTCATCTTTCTGGTGAAGACCCACTTAGAACCTAGTGTTTTACTTCCAGGAGGAAGCTTAACCAATTCACAGTATGATTTTGCAAGACAAAATCGATTTCACTCCTTATGGCTTCTTTCCATAAGGGACCCTCAACTCAGTTTGTGGCTTTTTTGTAGTTCGAGATTCAGTTTCGAGCATATATGTTAGAAAATCAGTACCAAATGATTTTCTATCCTAGCTCGCTTGCTTTGTCTAGGTTCTTCTAATTCTATATCATTTTCAGAATTATCATCTCGTTCTTGAGTTACTTCTTCAATATCTTCAAGTAACTGATAAGATGAACCAAATCATCTTCCTTAGACTTATAAAGAAAAACTTGTTCAAAGAACGAAGCATTCTTTGATTCCAAGACGGAATTTTTGTGTATATCAGGATTTTTTGATTCATACATAAGGAATATATATGCATTATTGTTTTGCGCATAACCAATGAATATACAATCAACGGTTTTTGGTCATATCCTCATTCATTTAGAACCGGGAGCCATTACCTTAGCAAGACACCCTCACACTCGCAAGTATTTATAGGAAGGCTTACTTCCTTTAAACAGCTCATACGGAGACTTTTCCTCTTGTTTGCGAGGTACCTTATTTAAAAGATAATTCGCTGATAAGATGGCTTCCCCCCATATTCCTTGGGGTAACCCAGAGCTAAACAACATCGCATTCACATCTCTTTTAGAGTACGATTCTTTCGTTCGGCAATGCCGGTGGAATTACTTCATGAATAATTCTGTATTGTGCACAAAGACCCCAAACAGTTCTACTTAGTCACCTCCACGATTACTTCTCAACCTCTTCATCTTTCCGTTGAGTTGATTCTCAACTTCCAAATTATACATAACAAATGTTTTAGTTGTCTATGACAAAAATTTCTAATTGTCCTTACCTTCAAGCAAATGGCTCACTGTAATATTTTGTACAATCACCTATTAAAAGTCATAAAATATTTCCACATATCTTTCAATGCCATGAGAGGATCTTCTTATAACTTTTGTTCAAACACAAAATTTATGTGTGCTCTTAAAATAAAATAATATTTTGGATATATAATCCAAATTCATTAAGCACTATTGCGGGCACTCGTGCCATTCAACCGTTTGGAATTAGACTCGCAAGTCTATTCCTGGTCATAGTCAACATTAAGATAGTGTGACACTCCCATTATAACTGGCACTGCCCCCACACTTGAAACCACCAGGATGTTCACAATAGTTCCATGTAGTGGTTGTCCATGTCAGATGGAATCAGAATCCAACTTGAACCAATTTCAAGCTCAACCGAACAATGCATATTTAATCAAATCAAATAGGGTTAAATTGAATTGATACATACAAATTGAACCAATCAAATCAAATGGGTTAAATTGAACATGAATTAAACCAATTGAATTTAACCTTATTGATTCACCTATTAAATTGGATTGATTTACCAAAATTAGAATAAGGATATGTTTTTTAGAGCTGAACTCCTTAACTTAACTGAACTGAACTTAAGTACTTTTACAAACATATTTTTAACCTTAAGTATCTGGAAATTAAACAAGTATATGGTGGTTGCGGTGGTGGTGATGATGTGGTTAGGATGGTGATTGTGGGTTGGGGTGGTGGTGGTGGTGTGGTTGGGGTGGTGATGGTGATGGTGTGATTGAGGTGGTGGTGGTGGGTTGGGGTGGTGGTGATGGTGGTGGTGTGGTGTGGTTGGGGTGGTGGTGGGTTTGGGTGGTGGTGGTGTGGTTGGGGTGGTGGTGTGGGTTGGGGTGGTGTTGTGGTTTGGGTGTTGGTGGTGGTGTGGTTGGGGTGGTGGTGATGGTGGTAGTGGTGGTGGGTTTGGGTGGTGGTGTTGTTTGGGGTGGTGGTGGGTTTACTTTTTAAAAACATGTTCATTTTCAGTACTTAACTTAACTTAACTTAATCTAATTTAACTGAACTGAACTTAACATAACTGAAGTGCTTAAACTTTAAGGTCTAAAGAATAGGGCCTAAATCATAATTGACATTATTCTAATTAGGCCAAATCAAATCAATTTCATATAAGCAAATATAAATTAAATAATGACTAGAACAAGATTTAAAATGAACCATTTATTTCGATCAAACCTAATTAAACCAAATCGATTGGTTTGATTTATCTTTAATCTTCTCAAAATTGGATTTTGTACACAATGCATAAGCTAACTCAAATCCACTAGTGTATTTAGCCTCATCAATCCAAGTGAAGCCATCAATTCATTGTTGGTGTTAGCGCAAATATCAAATATGCTAAAAACAAACAAAATCAATGTCAAACCGATTGGGTCAATATAATAAATTGAATCATAAGATTAAATTACCAAATTATGAATATTTAAATATAACCTGATTGGACCAAAGATAATTGAACCAAACCCGAATATGATCCTTGTCATGTCATAGGACAATTCTTCCATTCCCAGTGCATATAATTTATACTTCCTATCATATATGGAAATCCTCGCTGCTCAGCCCTTCGTAATCGAGTTAGGTCGGCTTCATTTGAAGAGCGTAAATAGCGACCTTTATAATGTTCAACTACTTGGCGACACCACATATTGAAACATTCGAGAGTTGTTGATTCGCTCATTCGTGAGATCTTGGCGCACTGATTTGCATATGAACCGTATGCTAGCATTCTTATAGAAGCGGTCATCTTCTGTTCAGGAAGAAGGCCAAGAACTCCAGATGCATCGCTTCTTTGATGCCAGTACGCATCATTATTACAAAGTTTAGTCTTATTACTGCTCATACGATACCTTTGACGAAAATCTCTTTCTGGGAAAATTAGCCACTCGATGAAGTAGTCTTCTAACAGATTCTGCTCCCTTGGCCCTCGTTGTCTGGGTAGATTTGGTTGTCAACGAGGTCTCGCCTCTTCCTCTTGAACACAAATTGTCGCTACGGCTACCGCATCAATAACAAAGGAATTACTCGTCTCATTCATTTCAGGCTCTGTTCTTTAGAACTTAAATTTTCAGCACTTAAGTTAAGTTAAATTCAATTCTTAAGTTAAATTCAGTTAAGTACTACCATTATTCATCACCACCATAACAACACCATCAACATTATTCATCATCTCTTTCATCCACACACCACCACAACACTACTACATCACCACACCACCACCACACTACTACACCTCCACAACACCACCACCCCAACCATACCACTACTAGACTATCACAAAATTACAGTATTTAAGTTAAGTATAAGTTCAGCTCTAAAGAACAGACCATCAGTCATTTTTTGTTGAAATGCTTGAAAACCCTCATCAAAATTGTATGGATCCATTATGTAGCTACAGGATTGAAGAAAGCAAGAAAACTGAAGTAAACAAGAAGATTGATGGTGTGTGTTTACAAGATTTGTGAACCTCATTTTATAGAGATATGAAGTTTTTCTCAATTACATGTGTTTTGTTATAATTGGCCAAAATCTTATCGCAATATATAGCAATAATAGAGCAATAATTTACTAACATTAATTTTACTAAGATATGTGAACCTCATTTTATAGAGATATGAAGTTTTTCTCAATTACTTGTGTTTTGTTATAATTGGCCAAAATCTTATCGCAATAATAGAGCAATAATTTACTGACATTAAATTTTTAAAATTTTTTCATAATTTTATTTTATTTCGTGAATAATAACAAAAATTTTTAACGGAGAATGTCATGGGTGCATAAATTATGGAGAATGCTGTTAGTATTTGATGAATAGTAATACGAATTGCACCCGAAGAACTTTCTCGAATAGCAAACTGGTGCGAATTCCCTTAGATTTCAAAACAAGAAAAGCAACCCATCTCTCTCTCTTTCCTTGGGGACTCTCTTGATCTCTCCATCCGCATAGTGTCCGAAGAAGCTAAAGCCTCATTCCCATCCTTGTTCCTATCTTGATAGTCATCCTCCTGGCACAAGTAAATCCATGGTTAGAGAAACTTATTACAATATCAAGTTTCAAGGTTCAGCATCAAGGTGCTTGGCATGGACAGCGTCGCATATGTTCGGCTGATGTTCATTGTGGGCTAGAGCTTCACCAATTGGCTGGCAAAAGTTTCTGATCCTTCTTTTTAACCATTAAAGCTGGCAAGCTATATCTACAGCTGCTTTCAGGATACAACAACGGTTGAATTCAAACTTTGCACTTCAAATTTTAACTCTAACGAGGTTACTTGTGTCTTCCACTATCACCGTTAAATGCAATAATAATTCAAAAGAAAAAGAAATCATGCGGCATAAGGCTTCAAGAGCGGAGTATTGGAGTTGTATTTTTTGTTATCTCTTCCTCACCTTACTCTAAATGAGCAAGAATGTCTCTCCTTTTATTAAGAGCATTGTCATCTCGAAGAAGCTAAAGGTCATAGCCTTTAACATATCTTCTACCAAGGACAAACCTTTGGTGTTTCCCGCATGTCATGAAAAAATACTCAATGTTCTTAAATTGATTGTCTCCTACGAGATCACTTGGTATATCCAATGAGCCAATGGAATCTGAAATATTATAGTCCATTAAGTTTGCGCTTTACAACGCTCATTATATTGAGGTGTTTACTATAGATTCACCATCATTTTCTTCACCAATTAAAACATATTTTTCCAACAATATCTACGGAGTTTTACTATTTTGAACAGCTTGTACCAAAGTGGTTCAGAGTTTCAGACTGCAGCTGGTCTCCCATCCTTCCTGGGATCACTCACAGCTGTAAGAGTACCATGCAAGGTTTCTTGGCCGTGTTTTCTCCCCATGTTGAGTGGGGTCGGGAACGACTGAACAATGAGTTGGCAGATAGCTCCTCCGGCCTTGCTCTGCAGTTGATGCCCTCTTGCTACCAAGAAATGCTTTCTCTCCTCTGAAAGCTCAATATGTTCACCATCGATCACAGTCCAGTTTTCATACATGGCCACATTTGGTATAAGCTGCAATGTTCAGAGAAGAAAAATCAGTTAATGGTTCCAAGCCTCTTTCTCTCTACTCTTCTTTACTTGCTGAGAATGTACCCTGTGATATACTCGTGGACTCTGAACTGCATCCAGAGCATTCATTCCCAACACAAAATGGTTCATGAATACTTGCGCCACCGCCGGAATGATGTCCATGCCGCCGCTACCGCCCATCACTCCCACCAGTTGATCATTCTGCCACATCACCAGATTATAAGCTTAGTTTCCCAGCAGTTGGCGAACATAACGACTTAAGGGCAGCAAATACCTTTGTGATAATAATCGGCGTCATCGAGGACAAGGGCCTCTTGTTGGGTCTGATAAAATTTGATGGTGCTGGAGGGAGTTTATCAGGCGAGACCTCCGTAGGCGTGGAGAAATCATCCATTTCATTGTTTAGTACAATGCCGGTAGAAGGAGAGAGCACGCCACCGCCAAAACCGTAGTTCACGGTGGTTGTCATTGACACAGCATTCCTATCTGCATCCACAATGCAGAAATGACTCGTTCCATGGTCTTGTAGCTGACTCCACCTGACCAAACACAACGGAAACTTATCAGAGTCTTTAGAAAAATCGCAGCACAGCTCATTCAGATGGACTAACACACCTGTACATATAATAGTCCGGCGAGAAAGTGGCGTTGTCAATTATCATTTTCTGCAACTGCTTGGCAAATGAGGGCGAAAGCATGTCGGTTATGTAATCGCTGATGTTAACAAAATCCGGGTCTCCTAAGTTCATTCGAACAGCAAACATGTGCTTCATTGCTTCAATCAAGCGATGAAGACCAAGTCCACCTTTTGCAGCATTTGGGTCTTCATAGCTATCAAAGATATTTGCAATCTGTTAAAGCTCCATGTCGAACACACAGGCCCAGCATTAGTTGAATAAATCATGATGAACTCCAAAACCTTATCTTGTGTGAAATTATGGTAAAGAAAAGTATAGCAAGATCAGATGGGTGGCTCACCAGAGCAAGCCCGACGGTTCCACTTGAAGGCGGGGGCATTCCATAAATTGTATAACCCACCGCGTTCGCAGCCACAGCTTTACTTATTTCCACTTTGTAGTTCTGCAAATCATCCATAGACAAGATCCCGCCGGCTTCTCTGATATCCTTTACTAGTTTCTCACCAACACTTCCATTGTACAAAGCTTGTGGTCCTTTCTCTGCGATGGACTCTAAGCTGCGACTAAGTTCCACATTGTAGCAAGTGTCGCCAGCTCTCAATAATTTTCTGTTTGGTGCGAAGACTTGTCGCAAGCCAGGGTCCGATAGAATCATTTTCTCACAATGGGCAATACTGTTTGCAAGATAAGGGGCAACGACAAACCCATTTCTAGCTAATTTAATGGCAGGTTGGAACAACTTTTTCCATGGCAACCGTCCATTTCTCTTCCAAGCTTCATGAAGCCCCGCAATCTCCCCAGGAACACCCATGGCCAGTGCACCATATATTTTTGCAGTCGGATTATTCTGATACATATTCTGTTCAGTTCGGAAGAAAATCAGATGAGTCAATACTGACATGCCACACTTATGGAAATAATTTTGGATAAAATAAGCGACACATTCTCTGAGACAATTTTCAAGATGAAAAGTAGAAATAGTTACCTCCGAAGCGGCTGCAGGGGCAGTTTCCCTCAGATCATAAGCGATAGTCTCCGATGTCTCTGCTGATCGAACAACCATGAATCCTCCACCCCCAATCCCACTCGCCATTGGATTAACAACACCGACACACAATGCAGTTGCCACTGCTGCATCAACAGCATGCCCATTTTGTCTCAAAATGGAAGCACCAACTTCAGAACATCGGCCATCGTCAGCAGCAACCACACCCTTCTCAGACTCGACGATGACAGCATCATCATGGTTCCCCTTCCTGGTGCTGTACTTCCCATTCAACACGGAGACAACAACTAGGTTCTCTCTCAAAACAAGGCCTAATGCTAAAATTCCAAATACAGACAAACCCACATCAGAATGGCAGGTGTGTCTATCATCCAAATTCAGCATAAAATTTAAAAACAAAAACACTGTTCATCAGAATTTGGCTGCTCAAGCTAAGCTCAATACACATAATAAAGGCCTATGAGAAAACAGTGGAACAACAAAAGGTCAACCTATAAACAGCTTACACAAGTTGTCATCTAATTAGACAAAATCAGTTACAATCACCATTTGACCCAACACGGGCGATCCGCCTCAATTGAAAAACCTGACAGCATCAGAAAATCATGATTTTGACACCCAGAAACCCAATCAATCCCCAAAACAAACACCAATCCATCAGATGAAGTGAATCCCAATTAAAATAAAGTCTCACCAGCTAGGGCCAACAGGGAAACTATGAAGATCAAAGGCCTAGTCCACCTCCTCCTGCCACCAGAGTTTTGTGAAAACAAGAGTGGAGAGTCCATGATGATCTGTAATGGGGGGGAGAGGAGAGAGCGCATACAGAAAGGTTTCACCAGATGATGATTGATGACTAGGAAAGGTTGGAGTGTTGGGGTGGGGATATTTTCTGTTCTTAGTGAATCTGGACGGCATTTCGAGGAATCTCTATTCATTTGGTGTTTCCAGTGACGTATAAATTGTAAATAAATATGTAAAACTAAATCAACTTTCGGGGTGGTAAAATAATTTCAATAACATTGTTATTGATGAAGAGAATGATACGTGCAAATTAAAAATTGAATTTCAGAAAGTAGTTAGGATTAAAACCTTTGAATTTCCAATTGCACAAGGCAGTGGTTGGCACACAAATCTAACATGTGTATCATAACATAAAAAGTTATAGGGAAACATATAAAAGTAAACTAGTTATTTGTTGATGAAGCACGTGATTTAACGGTAAAAAGGACGTCAAATATCTTATCGATTAGAGTTCGATTTTTGATGAGACTAGAACATAAACTCTAGTGAGGGTTTAGATGAAATAGAAGAAAAAAAACTAGTGAGCTATGAATCCCAAAATTGTACAAACACACATCAAAAATTTGAGCGGATTGATAACGATTGCTTCAAATGCTCATGTTGGTCTCCTGCCAGGGAACTTCCGCTATGACTGATGATCAATGAGCTGATGAGCCTGCACGGTCAAAAGTCCAGAAGAAAAGGCATTGAGGTTTAATATATAGTGGTAAATGCACATAATAAAGTCAATGATCAATTTGCGGACTTGACTCATGATGAGTTTTTAGCAAACCATACTGCTTTTCAGAAACGGTTAGGGCAAGTAACGTCAGAAAATGGTGAGTCTCACATTCAGATCACGAGCTACGGTTTAAGTGGTGTTCCAAACAGTGCCGATTCGAGGTCACTTCCGGTGAAAGTTCAAACAGATGAATGTAGTGAGTTTTGAAGTTGTAAAAGGATAGAATAGAAGGAGATTAGTGTTTCATAAATACATAAAAGAATAAGCCTGATGTAATACAAAAAGTAAGAATAAACATATAACAAACAATATGTCTGCCCTTACAATATGAAAATATTATTATTTAATATTCCCTCAAACTCACGATGCAATGATAGGAAGCAGTGAGAGTGCTTGGACATGTGACTAACAGCCCACTTCAACTGTACCGGTTCGACCTAATCTTTCAGTTCGGTTCAATTCTAATTTTGATTTAAAATTTGAATGTTTGTTTACTCATTTTTCTAATTTACTTTATGGTTTAAATCTTTTAACCATACTTTTTGGCAATAACATTATTAAATATTTAATTACAAAATTGACATTAAATTTTAAGCTACCACTCTAAATAGATTAATTAAAACATAAATATAGGTAGTGACATATTTGCTTAGCTTGACATATTTGGTTTGTTAGGTGTACCTTTCATTATTCGTTGAATATTGTTCCATCATTTTTTGGGATCCTGCATGTGAAAACACGTGGAACGAAGCGTAAATTGATTAATTTGGCTATATTATTGTACAAGCTTCTGGGTTACATCTCGATATCTTGAATTCAACATCTTGTGTCTGATAGCATTTTAGATTCGCTCGACTTTATTTATATTTATACTTATATTGAGTGCATCAACCAAGGTTAAGAAATTGGATGTCAATAGAACTTTTGACATCTTGGAATTGATTCATATCGATATTTGTGGGTCATTCCCTACTGCTTCTTGGAATGGTCAACGTACTTGATCAGTTTCATAGATGATTACTCATGATTTGGCTACCTATTTATTATACATGAAAAATCACAGTCTTTGAACATTTAAGACCATTCGCTTTATACCTAGAGGAATGCAGGATCGTTCTTCAGTACACCATATCAGGTACACCTAGCATGAATGGTGTAGCTGAAAGATGAAATCAGACACGTAAAGGATATGGTAAGAAGTATGATTAACCATTCTTTCTGACCAGAAAGTCTTTGGAGTGAAGCACTTAAGACATAACATATCTCCTTAACCGAGTGCCTATTAAAGCAGCTGCTAAGACACCTATTGAGCTTTGGTGTGAGCGTAAGCCAATCTAAAGCATTTACATATTTGGAGATGTCTAGCTGAGGCTCATGAAGGGAAATTGGCTTCAGGTTAACAACTACTTTATTGGCTATATGTATCGATCTAGAGGTTTCAAGTTTTTTGAGTATGTTGAATTGGGGGTGAGTTTGGGTCAGAAATATTGTCTTTGAGGATGACGGATCAACTACTACTTTAACAATGATCAGGTTCTTCTACCTATCATTGATCAAGAAGTGGACTTCGATCATCGAGCTATTGACAATATTGTTCAACCCTTAATTCAAGACCAAGGCAATGTTCTTGATGTTTAAAGTCGACAACCTCAAGAAACAGTTCCACTTCGTAAATCCATTAGAGAGAGAAGAAATGCAAATTCGGATGATTACATCGTATATCTCTTGGAACATGCTGAAAATGAATTTTTGAAAGATAATCCAATCAACTTTCAGAAAGCTAAGGATAGTTCCAACTCTCACAGATGGATTAATGTTATTAGTGGGGAGTACAAGTCTATGCAGGACAATAAACTTTGGGAACTTGTCCCATTACTAGACCGTGTGAGACCCATTAGTTATAAATGGATATTTAAAACCAAGCGAGTCTCTAATGGTAATATGAAGAGGTTCAAACCACGTCTTGTAGGTAAGGGATTTAGTCAAAAGGCAATGATTAACCTTAAAGAGACCTTCTCACTTGTTTCTTTAAAGGACTCCTTTAGGGCAACCGCACCCGTTGGAGCTTCCAATCTCGCTGAGGAGCTCCTTAATCAACAATTTCTATTACTATTCACCAAACATTAATAGCATTTTGAACATTTTCTGCACCAATGCAACCTCCAGAAGAAGCTCCTATCACTATTCCCTAATTAAGAAAAATAATATTTTGTAAAGATTTTTTAGAAAATATTTATGAATTATTGTTGACAACTTGAATATGACACGTGGAGATATTTATGAATTATTGCTGCCAACCTGAATATGACACGTGAAGATATTTATGAATTATTGCTGCCAACTTAAAGCTCCAGAATAGCATTTTTAAGATTTTTTTTCATCCAATCATAACATGACACGTGAATATGAGGATAGACATGAAACCTCTATAAAAGAAGTTCATACGTTTTCTATACTCACACCATCAATCTTCTTGCTTTCTTCTATGTTCTTATTTTCCTCAATCATTTTCTTCTCATATGGATCCTTTCAATTTTGATGAGAGCTTTCAAATATTCTAGCAAACTATGAATCAGATGAATGGCAAATTCAGCTGTTATGGATGTCGTAGTGCTAGCAACCATGGACGATGAAGACAATGTGCCTCTTCGTCGACAACCATGGACTTTCATCGCAGGTACCATATGAGTAGTAATATTTTTTTAATCGTATAAAGACCAAACTTTGTAACAATGATGTGTATTGGCACCAACGACAAGATGCCGCTGGAGTGCTTGGCCTTCTTCCTAAGCAGAAGATGACCGGCGCTATACGAATGTTGGCATACGGTTCTTGTGCAGATCAGTGTGCCGAAATCACACGGATGGGGGAATCAACAACTCTTAAATGCTTGAAGAAGTGGTGCGCTCAAGTAGTTGAGCACTATAAGGATCGCTATTTAAGATCTTCTAATGCAGGGGATCTAACTCAACTACTAAGAAAGGCAGAACAACGAGGATTCTCAGGTATGATTGGGAGTATATACACTGTATGCACTGGAATGGAAAAATTATCCAACAGCGTGGCAGGGGTCATACTCAGCTCGTAAAGGTCATCCAACCATTTTATTAGAAGCTGTCACATCATATGACACATGGATTTGACACAGTTTCATTGGTACGCCTGGAGCACAAAATGATATCAATATATTGTACCAATCAGACATATTTGATGGTCGCCTCGAAGGAATCTCTCCTCAGGTGACATACAAAGTGAATGGGAAACATATGCAGACACTTACTATTTGGCTGATGGGATTTATCCAAGGTACTCCTCATTTGTGAAAATAATTCATAATACACAAACTGATACTGAGAAATTATTTTCGAAGAAGCAGGAATCATATCGCAAAGATATTGAGAGGTGCTTTGGGATCTTACAATCTTGTTGGGCAATTGTACATCATGTAGGTGTGTGTCATAAGAAAAGTGTCTTGAGAATGAGTATGTTGGCTTGCATCATAATGCATAACATGATTGTTGAAGAAGAATTTATAGACGATGAGTCTGAAGAGATTGAAGAAGCAGATACACACAACCCACATAGTGCCTTTACGGTGTATGATGGACCAATCAATCAAAATGGCAGTCGGTTTCGTCATGATCCCGTTGAGAGGGTTCAACAATCTCAGATGTTTGGTGAGCGTCTTGCAAATCTTCAGTCTGCGTATCTTCATATGCAACTTCAGAATGATTTAGTAAGCCATAATTGGTTTATGGAAACCGATAAACAGTTATGAAATTAGATTGTATGTATTATTTTAAGTTGTGTGTTGTAATTCCCTTGCGAGTTTTATTTCTATGAATTTTATTTTGGTTGAAATTTTTTTTATGAGAATAATTAAGTTTTATTTTTGAAATCAAATTCGAGGTATGAACAATTTAAACACACATAATATATGCAATATTTGAACAACATAATCACTAAAATTGAAATTACATAAAGCTAAATAACGACAAATAAAATTAAATATACTAAAGAGACTACTCATCGTAGTGAGATGAACGGTAATAATATGAATAGTCTTCTTTGTTAAGGTAATGACATCCCTGACAAAACCAGCGTAAGAAGTTCCTACAGCATCCCGCGAAGATTGAAGCTGGAGCCTCTTCAAAAGACTGGCAAAACAACAAAGAGCAAGAAGTTGGTACACCATCCGATGACAGCAGAAGCTATCTGAAGACACCACTTGAGAAGAAGCCAGAAGACAAGCTAGGGATAGCTTGAGATCGACAGAGTCCTTGAATTGAGATGAATCCCGAAGAAGCTAAGGAAACTGCTAGAGAAGGAGTCTGAAGAGGATTGCCTAAGATTAGAAGGGTCCTTGGATTTTGTCAAAAATGCAAAGGGGGAGATTGTTAAGATATGTAGCATCATTGACAAACTCCTACAAGGTGCACAAGAGTCTGCTACAGCAAGCATGTGAAGACAGCAGCTGGTGCAGAGCGTTCCAGAGTGAACAAGCAGAGTGCACAAGGCATTACTACAACAATCTGCGTAGCAGAGAGCTGTAGCATCCTAAATAGCAGATTTCCGTGTGAAGAATAAGCTGCCCAGAATTGAAGAGAAGAGCAACGGAAGCTTTCTAAATGCAATTGAAAAGATTCCCAGAGTCAATAACATGCCCATCAACTTGGAGCAGCCCAAAGAACATATGGAGGGTTGCTGCCAGCATCGCAACAGGTCGGTAGAGTATCGTGAATATTGAAAGCAAGATGATACAGCTGCCCGTGTGAAGACAGCCGCTGGTGCAAAACCAGCCAGAGTGAACAAGTAGTTGCTACAACAGGTGCTGTAGTAGGGAGCTGTAACAGCAGTAATTATGCGAAGAACAATTTGCCCAGATATGAAGAGCTGAGCAACGGGAAGATTCCAGAGCATCTATCAGAATATTCCCAGTGGAGATTACGGTCTATAAGTCAGCTTGAAGATATGGATTTTTTGGAAGGTGGGTATCCTACAAAGTAGGAGATAAGTTTTGGAAGGTTTCCTAATGGACTTAGGAAATTCCAGCAGCAACAAACAACTCAGCAAGCTCAAGGTAAAGATAAGATTTCTAAAATTGGTTTTAGAAAATCAAATCCCAACAAACTTGTAAGAATCTAGAAGAGCTTTTGGAAGGCTTCCTAAATTTGATATTGATGGAGCATGGAGTTCCTATTTAAAGGAGGCTGGGCAGAGCAGCAAAGTATCCATCCATTCAACAATCGAAGAGCAGAGCAATATACAAAGAGATATATTCAGAGTGTTAGAGCAAAGAGATTGGATTACCACCGAGAGCAGAGCGTGAGCGCAGAGCTGAGTGGTTAGAGCGGAGACTGATCGAAGACTTGTAGAGTCCGGTCAGTGCTTGATCAGATAAGGCCAATTCAGAGTACGAGTTGCTTGTTGGCTGATCAAGGAAGGCAGCAGGGGAGTTGTCGAGTGGAGGAACTCGGACAATCTGCAGAAGGACAGGTCTCGCTAGTGACAGACGGTCACTGAGTGAGGGGGAGAATTACAGAGTGTGCAGCGCTCGTGAAAGAGTTTGATCGGCTCGGCGGAAAGCTTTGGGGTGACGCGGACATAACCTGCACCAGCTAGTTGCTACATCAGGTGCTATAGCAAACCTACGGTAGTATTGTTTTAATTAGAATAGGCTGAGTCTGTGGGATCAGTAGAATAGCTATTCTAAATTAATTCAAGTGTGTAGGTGTGTGAGACACAAGTCGGAGGGTGTTCTGATTGGTGTGATCGACTAGCTAAGGTTGAGTAGCATAATTTGCGTGGAGTCGAACCGTGTTGTACAACAGACCTTGAGACTAGTGAATTGAAAGACTGAGGTTCAGTCTTTCCCATAGGCAGGCACTTGGCCAAACTAGGTGAACAAATCATTGTTCTTTGTTTTATCTTGCTGCAAAAGATCGATCGGTACAAGAGTGTGTTATAGCAACTGCTTGTACACAATCTACAACTCAAAGGCGCTGCAAATTTCACTCTTAATTGTTGTCACCATCATTATTACCTTCATCTTCCTCATATCGACGCAAAATAGCAACTTTCCTCTTTGAGAAGTACCTCTTAGACTTTTATGTCATTATGCCGGTATTCATTTGCATAACCTTTGCTTCCTTCTCTAATTTCTTTCACATTCATGCCATGTTCTTGCATTTTATGATTGTGCTTCATTTGCTCTCTAGCAAGTACGAGTTACTTTTCTTGGAAAGCTAATTGATTTTTTTGAGTTTCCGCAATCGATTGTAAAGCTTCATCTAGGGCTATGTTATATGAAGTGGCTACATTCTTACCCTTTCTTCTTGCTTCTTTTGCCGCCTTTATTTCCGGAGGTTTTACCGAACTAGATGAACCTCCCGGATAACTTTCGGGTGTGCAAAATGCCGCATCTTCAAAGGAGGAAGTAATATGGACGTTACTTGCATGCACTTCTTACTCGCAGGACTATAGTCGTATGTGTTAGCCGGTGGAACAATGGGTTGGACAGGTACAAATGTTTGATGTGTCTTGACTTGTTTCAAACATTCAAAATGTATGAAAATCTTTTTTCGTTGCGAAACATACATAGTTTTAGTTTTGCGCATCTATAAATTAATAATTAAAATAAATAAATTTCAAGTGTATCGTATAAATAAAAAATATGAAATAATTTAATAGAATTATATACCTCATCTTGTATATTAGCACCCGATTTCGGATTCCTCTTTGCGTAACCAATACAAGCCCCCATAAAACCAAATTTTTCTTTAGTTTTACAAACTGAGAAGAAAGCGCAATTTGGGACCTAGCCTCCGTTAGAATTATTTCATCGGCCCTCATCACCCAATTTGCTCGAAAATCGGCATGAATTTTTTCCCACAACCTATCAATCTTTTGTTTGTTGCCAGATATGGGATCGACTGATTGACGACAATAAGATATACATAATTGCACATCTTCGGACATGGACCAATTGGTAATGGAAGTCATTTTTTGAACAAAAAAATGATATGGAAATGAAACAAAATGTTGCCAATATATTAGGAGAGAACAAATGAAGATTGGTATACTTTGAAGGTGAAATGAAAGACCTATTTCTAGCAAAAATATGTAGAAGTTCAAAAATATTTTTTAAGATTTTTTTTGTTTTTTAAAAAAATTTCCAACGTTACAAATTGGGCTTGGCCTCTACAAAACCTAGTTCCGCAGCAGCTCCTCTCTCAGCTGCTCGAGCAGCTCTTCTGGCCGCAGCTCCTCCTGCAGAGCTTCTCCTTCAGCACGCCAGCTCTTGCAGATTGTTATCGATGCACGAATTCCTCCTTGCGCAGCTTCTACAATCCGCACGAGATCCGCATGGGTGAGGATGCCCTTAGGACAATCCTGACATTAGTTTCACAGTATGATCTTAAACAACATCAATAAATGTTAAGACTGCAATTCTCATTAACGGCATTGATGAAACAATTAATATGCTACAGCTAGAACACTTTGTGTCTAAGGTTGTAGAGAATATGATTTGTAAGTTGAGAAATCTCATTTATGGGCTTTAGCAAGCTTCTCGTCAGTGGTACTTCAAGTTTCATCAGATTGTTATCTCTTATGATTTTGAGGTAAATCTGATGGATGAGTGTGGGTACCACTAGTTTCATGGGAGCAGACATATTTTTCTTAGTTTTATATGCTGATGACATACTGTTGGCGCCTACTGAAAAGCAAATTTTACGGGACACCAATGAATTTTTATCAAAATATTTTGAGATGAAATACCTTAGTGATGAGTCCTTTATTCTTGAAATCTAGATACGCCAAATCCGTTTGAGGGGTATCTTAGGATTATCACAAATGAATTATATTGAGAAACTTCTCATAATATTTGGCTTGCAGAACTGTAAACCATTGGACACCTCTATCGCTAAAGGAGACAAGTTTAGTCTTGATCATTGCCTTAAGAGTGCTTTGAAAATTTAAGCGATGCAGTAGTACATGCTCACGTATCAGAGGTCGGATCATGTTGAGATCATTGGGTACTCCGATTCTGGTTTTGCTGGATGTCAAGACAATATATCTATCTGCTAGATGGAGGGGCCATTTCCTGGAGGTTTGCCATAAAGACGCTCGTTGATCCATCTATTATGGCAGCAGAATTTGTAGCTTATTTTGAGACATATAATCATAGCGTATGGTTATGAAACTTTGTCATTGAATTGCGCATTTTGAGTGATAATGAAAGACACTTGAAGTAATATTGTGAAGTAAATTAGCACTGTTATACGCCAAGGATAACAGAAGCACTGCGAAATCAAAGCATGTTGATATCAAATTTCCGATTGTGAAAGATAAGATACCAAGTGTATAGATATTCATAGAGAATATTGAGACATGATAGCGGATCCGCTTACAAAAGTATTAACACCCAAGTAGCCCTTTATACATTTATAGGCCCTGGGAAAAAAAATTTGGGCCCTTTTTTAGATAATTATATAATTAATTTTTAAAGTTTAATATTAATTCTTATTAAAAAAATTTACTAATTAATTTATTACTAGAATAAATAAAACTTTAATTTTTTGGCCCTTAATAAATTGGACTTGAGCCGGTTCATAAAGTAAAATTTAAAAATAAAAATTAAATTTTAGCTATAAGTAATTGATTTTTAAAAAATTAAAACAAAAAATAAAATTATGGGCCGCTTTCTAGCATGGGCCCTGGACTGGTGCCCTTCTGGCCCATGCTCAGGGCTGGGCTTGCAACCAAGGTCTTTCATGAGCATCCATCTCACATTAGTGTAATCTTATTCGAAGATATTCATGTTTAGTAGAAAATGAAATTTTTTGTATTGACGCTCACATATTTTTTATCTTTAAAATTTAAATTATGTTCTGTAAAAATTGTGTTTACATGGTATACTGTGTATGATTTTGTTGATCCCACTTTTTAGGAGATCAGTTGGAAATAGGCAGGTGCGTATCACATTTCATGTAATTTTCATGCTACACACCACGATGAATCCATATCATTTAGCTACATTGACATACATGACAAGCACGGTTGAGTAACAATTATGATTACGAAGGCCGCATTGATCTTATGTTTACATGGTTAATGGACGGGTAGTTTGTGATATACCTTTGTGAAATGATAGTAATTTTGTGCACACTTTTGTTTAAACATTTTTTGATTATACATTCGGTCCGGTAGGAGATTGTTAGATTAATTTAGTAATATAATTGGGACCGGATGTGTAGTATAAATAATAATTATATGTGCTATCGTTATGATAAGCATAAATAATGTAATCTAATCTTTTTAGACTCTTATCAAGTGTAATTTAGTCGTTGAATATATTTTGTAGATACCGAATAGATAATTATGATATTCTTTGAGAGACGAAATTTATAATGATCTCGATTATAGCTTGTCATGTATAAGATATAAATATATATTATGGTCCACAATCTTCTATATTATTGTCCAATTTCTTTATTCTTAATAAACTGAATATTGAGACATATTACTGAATTGGAAGGACCAGCCCAGGATATTCCATTACATGTTTCTTACAGTGTATTTTTAGAGATGGATTTAGGTATGTCTAAGTACAGTAAAAGATATGCTTAATTATTCTGATATGAATTAATGATCTTATCGTTCTTCCCCTGCATGATTTTGTTCTAAGAAATGTACTTATAATCATTAACTAGCAGGTCCTCCTCACACTAGTTAATGATTTCTCTCTTGCCTTTCATTTGAGGTGAGTCTATTCATGCCTATTATAGCTAAATATGTGTTTCTTATCTTCATATTCAGCAAAAATACTTTAATATTGTTTTAGAATTGGATAGCTCAATCAGTCGGCCTTGAGTCCCATTCTGACTAAAAAGTCATATTTCATAACTATCAATGAAAGTAGCACAATATTTATTTTCACCTTTTAAATTACGCAAATGTTGAACCGTTAGGTTAGCTTAAGTTTAACTTGGGTTCACTGTGGACGTGTCCTCAAGTACAGTTTGCACAGCGGATAAATAATGTAATGCAGAAAGGTAAAGTAAGGGACTCGTACACAGAGATTTATAGTGGAAACTCTAGTACAACCGTACTTAGAGAGAAAAACCACTACCTTTCAGATTTCACTGAAAGGATTTTGAGAAGCAGTCTTTTATTGCAGTGTACCGATATACTTTTCACAAAAGACTAGACAAGTTGAATAGCATCCGAATCTCCAATTCGCCATAGACCCACCTTCTATCTTTCCATGAATCAACCGGACTGCTCTGCGGACGCTTCCCCTTTGCGTTTAAGCAGCAGCTCACTGGACTGGTCTATCGGACCCTTCCTCAGACGCAGCGACGTGCAGCAGCTCGTAAACCGCAGATCGACCTCACCAAAAATTCCAAGTTCTCTTCTGTAGACCGACGTCTTGATTTGAGACTTTGAAGCTTTATTTATATTGCTAAGATTTCTATCTTGTGTTTAAATCTTTTGTTTTCTAATCAAGAAACCAAAGAGATAGTAACAAGAAAAAGATAATAGATATTTCTAAATATGTGAATTAAGATTATGAAATATCTACAATAGAATCCTAACAATATTTTGAATATTCTTTTATTTATAAACCACAAAAGATATGCATCTAATATAAATTTCGAATGTAGGATCCAAAGATATGCATAATCTAAAAGATTTAGAAATCTAATAATTATAGATATGCAAGAATATTCTGCTGATATTTGTTCCATCAAAACTGCTGAGAACATGTCCCCACATGTCCCAACAGTAAACCATAATGGATCAAGGGGTTATGTGTAACATCACAGATTGTGATTTGTCCCACATCGGTTAAGAGATATGTTGTGACTGATTAATAAATTAAATTAAATTAAGTACTTAAGTAAATAATTTAAGGTCAAAGAACAGAGCCTAGTATTTTGTTATCATCATATCATGATTTTTGAAATGAACCTAAGAGTTTGTGATGACAATAGACAATTGAGACAGACTAAACTTATAATGACGGATCGGATTATCTGATTGGATCATTACATAAGAAGTTCATTAAATTTTGCAACGTCTAGTGTATCAAGCCACAGTTTAGTTGACTAAGCATATAAAAGGAAAAATTCTCTTTATTCTTATTTTTACGTCAATTACATTCATTTCATAAATGTCATATTTGGTATATTCACATGTCTTTCATCTTAGTGATGTGATTCAAATACCGGTTTAAATCTATAGTTATCAAGCAAGATCTCTAAAATTGGATTTTCTTAGAATATCAAGGACAGAATATTTATCAGCTTTATCTTTTTTGTTCTTCTGATCTCAATTTCGAGATGTACAACTTCTTTTCAACTTCAAACGGTTCCAAATTGAAAAAGACTTTCTTTTTATGAGTAAATATGGTGGGTTGATTTCTTCGTCAACCGCCGCCGCATTGACTTCCTTCTTTTTCAACTTATCAATTAGCCTTTATAAGACTCTCTTTATCACAATCCATGCATTTCTCATTAAATTTTGATTGTTGCTTCATCTTGGATGCCTCTCCCATATATCCAAACTTATTGAATGTTCTTCATTTTGAGTTTTCACCATGTTCAATAATGTTGGTCCTCTCAAAAGTGGTTTCAAGCCTCTTATCAGAATAACTTCAATTTAGAGATGGACAACCAAGTCTTCAAACTCATATTCTTTCTCTTATGCTTATTATAATCAGGACAACCAAAAAACACATTTGCTCCTAACAACATTACTGGTACAACATGGGGAACCAAAACACTAACAATTTATTGCCACCTCTCTGTAACACATAAAATGCAACAAACCATCTGCCAGATCACCATCTGAGTTTTTCCGGGAAATACTGCAACAGAAAGAAAACCTAAGTCAGTACTTAATATACTTAAAAAGTGAGTTAGTGGTCTTCTTCCTATGTGTGAAAACTTCTACTTGTTACCTTCTCAATCAGGGAAAGATAGTACGGCTTGACCTTCTCAACATCAACTCTAACTTTGCTCTTGCTGTATAGATCGTACTTACTGCAAGTAGGATCAGTTGCAAACAACAAAGTTAGTCACTCTGAACAAACACAACATGGCCACATAACTAGCTGACAATATTAAATTTGAGATGTGGATCGGGTAACATAAATTACTTGAAAATATGGAGCCACTTTAAATTGGCTTTGTCTTCATCATTCATCAAGTGGGTGTATGCGCCGCATCTATGCAGAGCTGCAAGTTGCATCAATAATGTTTAATACAGTCAATCTGATCAAAGTTGAAGATGATACTAAACAAATAATGTAAAACTGAATTCATGAAAGCTTACGGTAGAATGAGTGATATCTAATGATGAACAATCCAGCTGATGGTAGTGTTGTCTTATTTTCCTTCGCTACCTGTAGTAAAAAAATAAAATTGAACTGTTAGAAACTTTTATTAAATACATAATATTCATGGAGCCAAAAAACTGATGGCTCACTAACCAAGTACATGTAATCGTCGTGCCCCCATGATATCATTACATTATTTAGTCCGCACCCTTCCTCGTAAACCCCATTCTTAGAGTTGTAAGCAGGGTTTTGGTAGTCTGGGTTCTCAAGAAAATACTGCATGATTAAACATGACATGGTAAGTACAAGTTTGTCAAAATTTCAGATTTCATCACTATTGACATTGGGCAGTCTAGGTTTAGTCTAGTTTGATTAGACGAGCTCGACATATTTTCAGTAAAATGCACTTCAAGATGAAAAACAAAGGAGCTGAAAAAAAAACAGACCTTATGATGAACAATAGACTCGTCGAAAGCACAACCAAGTGGATGAGTGTCTCCAACAACCGCCCATTGAGGAAGCCCCCCAAAGCTGGGAAGCAACAGAACCTTTCCAAGATCTGAAACATTAACAGCTCGATAAGTTCATACCAATAACAACATTCTAGTTTCCTGACTTGTGTATACATATAAGAGTAACGCGACTCCAATGCAATTCAATCATAAAAAGGGATTCTATCGCACCATGAATGAGTGCGGTCAAGTGCAACCAATCCTCATCAGGGTAATCCTTCCTGACAGCCTCAGCTGTTTGCAGCAAATGCTCTATTTGTGGCTCATCCAGATCAGGATCACTCTCATCCACAACCTCATTAAGCAATTCACAGCATTCCCAAATGCTCATTTCCATTCTATCCAATTTCGAATATTGTTCCCTCGTCCTCTTGACCTAAAATGCCGAGAATTAAACATACATCTCTATCAAAAAAATTACAACTATCAAACAATGAACAACAGATCCCCAGCATCCACAAATTCACTTAAATTAATTTCAATAAAGAAATACATAAATGCTTACAAAATCACAAGTTTGATGGATGTGATTGAGGCGGTAGAAATTCTCGACGCCTTTCTGCCTCTCACTCTCCGCATCATAACTCCTGAGCTCCGAAAAACCGTCAAATCATTTCAGTTGTGAATTTTAATCCACGCTACGGTCTGAGGCCTGAGTAAGCAGAAGCGTACCTGAAAGCATGTCCGAATGCGTTAATTTCTGGCGCCAGAAATCCGGAGATGCTCACCGGCACTTGAGGCTCCGGGACGAGGAAACCGGCGTCGAGCACGAGCTCCGTGATGACGTCAACGTCAACGTCATCTCGTTGGATCTTCTTCGTCTCATCCACTCGGACGTCTGAATCAAAGTGATGGAAACGGGACAAGTTGGGTCAACATTGGGCCTGTTTGGGCCGCATTCATGGGTTTCTTTATAATAAATAAAAATTCACATGGCCATCAAATTAAAGTTTTAATAAAATAAATGTTGAAATATTTTGTCTTAATTAACAGACTTCCAAGGTGGGATTTCTAATCTTAAGCTATTTTTATTTGAGCAATGGTTTGTTGTGATCAGATATGTGTGACATCTCGATTCAAAATAACAGATCTCTCGATAAATATGGAAAGTAAGTAGAAGAGAGAGATTGAAGTACCATGGAGGAGGTGTTGGTCGAAAAGGATGGTCATTGTGTTTCTCCCTCAAAAACGCAGAAATATGTGGGGTTGAGTTATAGATGAGATAGGATGGGAGGGAGGGGTGGGTATTTATATGGGAATTGGGAAAGGTCCTTCCTTGAAATTTGGAAGAATTGCGAGTCCTTGAGCTATAAATATGGAAATTGTCGGACTCCTCAATTGGAAATCCAAAACTTTTATTCATTTCAAGTTCCAAAAGATAACATTTGTTATTGTCAATTTGGATAAAGACAAATTATCTTTTTGTCACCGCGGATAGATAGTCCTCTAAGCTTTGCTGTAAGCGCGTGCATCTGACGTGGACACACGTGTTACTTCAATTCTTATCTCTTTCATAACTATAATTAGCTGTCGACATAGTCCTAATCTGTCATTTTTTGAAATTTTTATTTATAAGTATCGTATATTGAGTTATAGAAATAAATATAATATTATGAAGCTTAATGCTGACCAATTGGATTATGGAAATTTTGCACAGTTGACTTCTATCATAGTTATCACTTAAGAATTTGTTAAAGTAAGCTAATTAAATTAAGTTAATTATTTAATTATCTTATGGCAGTGAGTAGGTGATGGCCGGATGAATTAAAATTCCATAGTAAACTGAATATATGGATGGTAAAATGATATAAAAATTTAACCGTGAAGCAACTTAATTTTATCAAAACATGTTAATTTACCTGGGGTTTGGAGACACGCGCCAAATTGTAAGGTCTCACAAAATCGCCATCATTATTTACAAATGTGCGAGAGAGAGAATGCGTAGGTGGAGGCGGTCCAATAAAAGAGAAGTTTAAGGATGATATTGAAACAGTGGGATTTCTTAGTGGTCCCAATCTGACCACACACCTAGTCAACAAAATGAAGAAAATGCATTTCACACTCCATCCCGTTCTTTATCATTCAAAATTACGGTCAAAATAGATACCCTCAAAGGAAATCGAACTCCTTCCTCTCAACCACACCAGTCGAACATTCACCTCTTCGACTATCCCATAATTGGTTTTGTTCGATTAATTTTAGTTGCATTTTAAACGAACACAAATTATAAAGGACAAGTTATAAAGAACGTTAGACGGGGATTGGATGAAATATGAGTTCTCCAAGATAACGAGGGATTAATAGATTTTGTATTTATTAATAAAAATAATTGTACATCTATATTAGTAAAATATCATACTATAAAAAAGTACATAGATACGAAATTACTTTTAAAAATTAAATCAAACATCAACATTTTGTTAATAATATTACAAATAAATCTTTAATTCTATTAGGTCCGGTCCATGCAAGATAAATTTTAAAAAATCGAGAAATTTTATTATTGAATCTCTTGCTAACCTAAAAGTTCTGTGGATCGGGCACCGGCCATATGACTGATTTTCATTTCATTGAATGATGACGTGCGTACATAAATGTTTTTTAGTGATATGATTGCTTGATATTTACGTGAAAGGAAGCTAACGACATGATTTGCACATGCAAATGAAATATGCGATGAAGGACGTAATAATAAATGGTGGAGATGTATGCACGTACCTTTGAGTGAGCATGTAGGAAGTTATGGGGCTCCATCCCTTACCAAACTATCCGTTGAGAATGATTAACATGCATAATTGAGATACGTGGTATTATCTATATTACTTGTATTGTACTACATCCAAATGAAAGCTATAAATAAACATTTTGTACCATATAAATCACAATTTACAAAGGAACTACAACTTTTTGTAGTCGCAGATGTTGACATACTTGACCAAACTACACAAATAAATGATCAATATCAATATCAGTGTCTTGTTGTGTTCTCTTTTTCTATTTTATTCTTTTGTTTTTTATTGTTGCTTCAACAAATGGTATCAGATGAAAATTAATTATAGTACGAAATTCGAAGTTATAAGTTTTGATGGGACGATGTATTTTGGATTTTGAAAAAGAAGAGTTGAGGATCTGTTGGCTCACCGAAGTTTAGAGAAGGCGATACAAGATATAAAACAGGCAGAGATGGAGGCAACCGGTTGGCCAGAGATGAAAGAGAAAGTTGTACGGTAGATACGTCTGTGCCTTTCGAACTATGTGATGTATCACATCCTGGACTTGAAGACTCCGAAAGAGGTTTGAGTCAAATTGGAGAGTCAAAATATGTCTAAGAGGCTTGTAGACAAGATGTTCGCGAAAGACATACTATATAGCCTGAAGATGCAGGAAGGATCTGATTCGCAGCAACATATCAACATCTTCAACAACATTATCACATATTTGGCGAAGCTTGGGGTGAAGATTGACGATGAGGAGAAGGCTATTATTTTATTATGCTCGTTATCGGATTCCTAAGTCACTTGGTGACGATCCTTACATATAGAAAAAACACAATCAACTTGGATGTGATTACCGCTACATTGTTGTCTCATTCTGAGAGGAAACATAATGTAGAGGATGGAGATGGAATTCAAGTCAAATGTCTGTATGTGTAGGAGGGTCAACACCATATGCGAAACAAGGGTAAAGTGGATTCTAGGAGAAAGAGGTCCAAATCCAGGAGTAGGAAAGCAGTCCAATGTTATGTTTGTATCACAGACAGGGCATTACAGGAAGGATTGTTCAAACAAGAAGGTAGCATTGAGTTTTGCTAATGTCGTCCAAAATATTAATTTTAGAAGTGAGGGGATCTTCTTTGTGCTTCATCTAGTAAGTGTAGAATTTCTATTCAGATCATGGTATTAAGCAATGCTTTTTAGTTCAGAAGACACCGCACTAGAATGGTGTAGCAGAGATGACGAACAAAAATCTAATTGAAAGTGCGAGATGGTCCAATTGAATGTTAGATTGTCTAATGGTCTCTGGGCTGAGGCTATTAGCATGGTGTGTTATCTTATTAATAGATCACCACGGGCTTCTTGGATGGAAAGGTTGGAAAAGAAGGGTTGATAGGTCAGCCGATTAATCTTGACAATTTAAAGGATTTTTGGTTGTCCATCTTACGTGCATATATCTAGTGAAGATCATTTAAAGCTTGATGCTAAGTCGAAGGAGTGGTACAAGCATTTTGATTCATACATGCTAAAAATTAGTTACAAAAGGTGTGACTATGACTGTTGAGTTTATACTAGGAGCCTCAATGATGATTCCTATATTTTTCTGTTACTTTACGTGGATGACATGTTGATTGCAAGGAAGATTCTTGGGATGGAGAGTCACAAGGATTGGAGTACAAGGAAGTTGTGGCTCTCTAAAAAAAGCTATGTTAAAAAAGTGTTAGATAGATTCAACATGAGCAGTTTGAAGGTTATGAATACTTCTTTGGAAAATCATTTTAAGATTTCTTTGGAACAATATCCAAAGACGGATGCAGAGGCGGAGTTTATGTCAAAGATCCCTTATGTCAATACTATTGGTTGCTTAATTAATGTTATGGTCTGTACTAGACCAGATTTGGCTCATGCTGTAAGTCAAGTGTGTATGTTTATGCCCAAATTGGGCAATCATCATTGGGAAGCAGTGACTGAACGTCGTTGTGTGCGCCCAAGTGCATTATGATAGTCAAAGTGCACTAGTTGGGCTGCATTATGATAGTCAAAGTGCCATTTACTTGGCAAATAACCAAGTATATCATGCTAGGACGAAGCATATTGATTTGAGGTATCACAAGATCAGGGACTTACTTGCCTCTGGACAAATATGACTAGAGAAGGTTCATAATTCAGAGAATGCGACTGATATGTGTATCAAATCAGTCACAAGTTTGGACTTGTTACATGTTTTCAACTGTTGAGCGGGAGGTGTCCTCAGTTGACGAGATGTGAGCATCGTACATTGATTATTCATGATGCTAGATATTCGCCAAGGTGGAGATTGTGAGAATGACTCATAAACGTAACTGAGGTACGCGATACTACAGTCTACACATATTTCTCGTACTGCAGTACGTATACTTTTCAATTTTGGAAATTGAAGTACGGATGTACTACCCGTACTATGCCCAGAACTGAAAACTATAAATAAACATCTTTTACTATGTAAATCACAACTCACAAATAATCCATACAAAGGAACAACAGCTGCTTAGTAGGCGCAGGTGTAGGCTTTTTGGTTGAATTGAGTAAATAAATGATCGGTGTCATTTTCTTGTTTCGTTCTCTTTTCTACTTCATTCTTCCGTTTTATGATTACTGCTACAACGCTATCCCTGTAAAAATCTCAGGCTTTGGCTGTCAGCTGTAGCGCACGTGTGGTCGGAGTTTGGTTCTTCATGAAGTAGGGTTGATCTACGAGGATTGTTAAGGTCTGTTGAACTGAATGTCTGAATTTAATTTGAATCGTTGAATTTAACTGAACAACATAACGTAAGGATTTGATTTGAAGTACTCATATATAATAATTGACTTTTAAATAATTTAAATTAACTATTTAAATAAAGTGCCGAACAAAATATTAAAAAACATATTTGAACCAATTAAATTTATAGCTCAATAATAAATCAGTATTTCTGAATATGAAAATTACATAAGTTTAATCAAAAGCTCGTTGTACAATTTGCTTTGAGTGATAGTAGCTAGTATCGCACTTAGTCGTTCGATGAAAGAGATATTGACTCTCAAAATCTTTCAACCAAAGTCAACTTGGCTTAGCAAAAAACAAAACTTGAAAACTTCAAGAGACTTTGAAAACTTTATAGCAAGAGAGGTTTCCTCAAAATCTTGGATCTTATCTTTGAACTGCAACAAGGACTCGGTAGGTTCCGAAGTCGGCCTACTCTATAAAAGTTTCTTTCAAAAGATCAAATATTTCATAATCAGAGGGATACTCGATTGTCTTGCTATTTAGCAAGATCAAATTTTAGTCTATCATCTTTTCAAATAAGATGAGGATGGATGAGGGTGCCCTTCATGTTTCTCCTTTAGATAGATCCTCATTGTCTCCATTGTAGAGCTTTGGACAATTCAAATGAAGGACAAGCATCTTCTTTAAAGTTAACGGTAACTCAATTCGATAGGATGCCATGATTTAGACTCTTTGAATGTAGAAGGACTCCTCCCCATATACTTAGATGTCAAGAAATGAAGTGTGAGCTCCATGGACAACTTGAATGGACTATTGTTTGTAGACTCACTTCTTTGCAAATTGTAAGAATTCGTCCATGAGCTTATCTCAAACCCGCTAGTTATCACTTACAAAATGACAGCTCTAAAAGCGCATTAACCCTTCCCATTTGTTCATCGGTTTGTGGATGAATGCTCGTTGAAAAGTAACGCTTCGATCCAATGAGTTAGAGCTCCATTCAAAACTTCTTCGTGAAGTGGGTGTCTCGATCCTCACAATATTACGAACCAAGCCCCAAAGCTTCACCGCATTTGTAAAGAACAAGTGAAATATCTTCTTTTACCGTGCAATCTCGAGGTGTCGGTATAAATTTCGTGTAATTCAAAAATTCGTCCATCTCGATCATGATGATCCTAAATCCTTCCGAATTTAGCAAGATGCTAATTAAGTCCATGCTAACACTCTCCCACGGTCAACTAGATACAGGAAGTGACATCAAAAATCTCTAAAAATTCTTCAGCTTGTCTTGGTTTTATATAGGACAAGTCTTCACATATTCAATCTCATCCTGTATATTAGGCGAAATAAGTTTAAGAGGAGGAAGAGTTACTCTGAAAAGAGTCGCAAGACACTCCAAATTGTGCCAAGTTGTAAAAAAAATTCAAAAGATTCGCAGACGTGCAAATGAGCTGGTTGTGCTAGTGGAAGTCCCAGCGCAACCGAGTTTGTGGTGTAAGACTCAAAGTGAGCCGCTGGACATGACCTCAAGTGAAGGAAGAGTCGTAGGGCATACTTACCAAGAGCTACATTAGAAGTATTGATTATGCCGGAGCATGCACAATATCTTCAAAGAAAGGAAGAAATTGTTGAGAATACGACACTTGACAAAGTTGTTTAAAATTTCAAGATGATTTATATAATAAAAAATTTATCATAAAAACTTATTGCAATTCTGCTAAATTTATGCTTAATAAAGAGTGAATGATTGCAAGATGATTGGCTCATTTAGCCCCATTTGACTTTGAAATTATATATAAAAAAGGGAAAAAAAATAGTCTTCTAGATTTCTTAACCAGAGAATTTATTCAATGAGTTTTCATCATGCAAGTACGTAGCCTTCTTGTAAAAGACGAAGAGGTCGTGGCAGCCAAACATAAATTTTGCCACAACATGGAAATATTAGGCTTATAGTCATAGATTTATCACAAGATAAGATTACCAAGAATATTTGGAGTTTAAAAAACAAAAGGGAGGCTCCACCCCACAAAAAAATTTGAAAAATAATATTTCACCTTCCTTCGCAACTGTAGTTGGAAATTCCTCTACAAGAGTTTAACAAAAGATTCTTAAAATGAGTGAATATTTTGCCTAAAGTCCTGGAATATCAAGACAAAAAATAAAATGGAAGGATTATTTCCACTTTATTTTTCATTGAGTTTTCCATTTCATGGGTTTGGAAATGGGCTCCAGATTTTAATTATACCGAAGATATGATCCCATGGCTCAAGAGAGATTCAAAATTTTAGAGAAAGCAGTTATATGGTCAAGTTTCTACCTATAAAGAAAGAAGGCCAAGGAAAAATCCTTGCAACATGTCTCAAGCAAATTTAAGACAAGATCAAAACTGTGTTCAAAGTAGAGCTGATAGCCGCTTATCTTGAAAAATTAAAGAAAGACTTACTTAGCCTAGAGGATGAGATAATGTCTCACAATTCAGGTAAGACTGATGTGTCCATGACAACAACCAACAACAATATCTTCCAAAATTCGCAAGAACCAAATATGGAGGAAAGCATAGAAGAATCTTTCTATTCCCTTTCTCAAGACAAAGGTGAATAAATTGATGTGCAAGAGTTTTGGGATATATTTTTAGGCAGCCAAAAAGAGAAAAAAAAAATCCGACAAGAAAAATCTTTAAAATCAAAGTTACTAGTATTGCTTAAATAAAGCTCTAGTCTTATTATTTCTAATTTTTTTTATGGCCAGACCCAATGTTTTTGGATTTATCTTTACTTGTATAGTTTAAATTTAGTTGGAAGTCCAAGGAGCGGGGGCATCCTTTCACGCACTCTCTCTAAAAAAAAAGTGCCTTCTAGAATTTTTCGAAGCTAAATAAAAGTTTGGTTATATACTACAATCAGTAGAATATCTGTAAGTATTTTCTTCTTTTCTTATTACTAAATTTTACTTGTTTAATTATATGTTTAGCCTTATAGGCTAAATCCCCTCAATATGTTGTGGACTAAATTACCATATTATGAACCTAATGAACCCTAACATTCAAAGGAAAAGGTATTATAAATTCGACCTATATAACATCTTTTATAATTTTATGAAAAGAGTTAGGTTTATACTTATTTAATATAATGAAATATTATATTATTTAAAGATAGATGAAACTGAACTACTTATCAATAGAATGGTTAATAAGGGCATTCATATATACTTTAATTTTTTATGTTCATTAGTAGAAAATATTGCTCATGCTCAAAGTATACATTGGATCACAACTGTGAACTAAGTAATTATAAGCACAACTTGGGCAAGGTGCTAACCATTGAAAGCTTTCTAGTGATGTTGATAATTATTCAATTTTTAATTAACACCTAAATGAAGATATGATTGACTTTTGCAAAGCTTGGTAACTTCACATTTTTAATCTTACTGCTTAATTAGTTGACTAATGGTTTAACCAATAAAACAAAATTGAATATATGAATATGGACTACAAGCAGTGTCGGATCCAGAGCTCGGAAAGATGGGGATCACAAAAAAATATATCGTATTTATTAATATTTAAATAAAAAATATTTTTTAATCAAATTTTAGGAGGGTCAGGACCCTGAATCCGCCACCGACTACAAGTCACTTTATTTAACAAATAAAGAACACAACTAACCTTTGACACTTTTTATTCAGTTTTGTATGATTCTTGACAAAGGCACGCCATCAAGAAGATTTCCCATCTCCATTTTTGGTTGTTATTGACTTATTTATGTATAATATAATCGACATACAAATTATTAAACAGCTTCCAAAAGTGTGTGAATTAAGCACAAAAGTGAACAAGCTTAATCATTTATAATGTTATTACATGTCGGTTGTGAATTTACTTATATTATTTTTTTCAATGAAAACTGGAAATGAATAATAAACCATTTATTTTAATATGGAAAATAAGGAGATAGGTGTAATTTGTGACCCTAGGTAGATGTGAGGAGAGAAGTCTGATTTTACATTATGTGGAAGCGAAAACCATGAATTGGTTATGATTATGAAAAAAAAAAATTTAGAAGTACGTCCTTTCCCGAACTCAACTTCCCACAAGCCCTCTCTCCTAATATCGTTTTTGAAATGTTCTATTTTTTATTGAGATCGACCTTGTTATGATCGGTGTCATTAAAAAATAGGAGCCTGATCATACTAAGATCGGCTAGTTCCGTTTCTCAATGAGATCGATCATGATAAAACCGGTCTCATAAACCCTAAGATCTTGATATACGATTACGAGGCAATCAAACCACCAAACCCTAGCAATTGAACCATAGCATACATCGGAAGTGCTGGATCCAAATTGTAGGAGCCCAGGTTGTCCTTGCGTCGACGCCGACTTGCTGTTCAGCTCCTGAATGTTCTTCCGCTCCACCTCCTTCTGCTTCTCCAGCCTCCGTATCCTCACTGCGCCCAGGGCCGTTCCCACATAACCATCCCCCATGCCCGACTGTTAGAGACCCAAAAATGAAAAGTTGCGGAATTCCTTCCTAGGCCCGATGGTCTGCCCAGATGTGCGAGGATTTATGCGAAATCCCCCCGAAATGGCCTCAAAGTGAAGGAATTGGTCGGATGCGATGATGACCTTCGGTTGAGTTGAGGTAAAATGCGAGGAAATGCGGGACAAATGTGACCTCTCGGACAAAGTGACCCAGAAAGTGGCGAAAGATGGTGTATTAGTGGGAAAATGCATTACAAGTTGATATAATGCCCTCGACACCTCCTTTGTAACTAAAGGTGCCGATGCCCCAAGGCTATGCCCGTCGGAATATAAGTGACCTAGTCTAATGACTAATTTCCAGAGAATTCTTCTGATGCTTGGATGCCCAGAGATGGAGGAGGTGCCCTCCATTTATAGAAAACCAGGGAGAGGCAAGGTCCATGGGCTGGTGGGCAAGTGGCCTTGGTAAGTGGGCAGGCACTTCAAAAGGTCTCGTCGCGGCAGGGATTGGGGGCTATTGCAGGGGGCTGGAGCAGGCTTTTGGCTGCCCATGCTGCTCTTAATGGTGAGCAACTTGCTGCCTTTTGACTGATGGCTTGGTTGGCTTGGTTTCCATTCAGTTGGTCCGGTTGCCCTATTCGGTTGGCTCGGTTGCCCTTGTTGGTCTTCATGCCCCAGATGCGGAACTTGCTTGCGGGCATTGTTCGCAGATTGCCTCGGACCAGCTTCGGAAGTCATTGCGGGCATTGTTCGCAGCTTGCCCGATCGTTGGCCCGGTTGCCTCGGACCAGCTTTAAAAGTCATTTGAAATGACTTCCAAGGCTGCTAAGGATTTTTGAAAGTCATCTTGAATGACTTCGGTTGCTTCGGAAGATTTTTTGGGTTGGTTGATCGCGGGCTTATCATTGCCCGCCCCTTTTAGTAAGACCTTGTCCTCAAGGTCGTTTTCTGTTGAATGTTGCGAGTTGGCTTTGATGGCTCGGGCGAATGTGTGTACTTGGTCGGGTGGGCTGCCCTCCTCCCAAAAGGTGACTTTTGCCTCAAGTCCAAAGTCAGGGAATCTCTCATCGATGTAGGCCAGCGGCTCCCAAGTTGATTCTTCGGCAGGCAGGCCCTTCCAACGGATGAGGACCTCTCGTCCAGAGGTAACTTTGCGGACTCCAATGAGTTCCTCGGGAAAGAATCGCGGCTTGTAGCTGGGGAACCATCTTAAGCGATGGACCTCGCCTGGTTTAAGTTGGCCTCGGTACACTGCTTGAGTTGCGATACATGGAAAACTGGATAGATTTGGCTCTCGTCAGGCAGCTTGAGTCGATAGGCCACCTGCCCAATGCGTCGGATGATTTTGTATGGCCCGAAGAACTTAGGTGCAAGCTTGTAGCCTTCGCGCTTGGCAAGGCTTTGTTTGCGGCTTGGTTGGAGCTTTACATATACGAAGTCCCCAACGTCAAAGTTTACGTCCCTTCGGTGCTTATCTGCATTGGCCTTCATGGTCTGCTGGGCACTTACAAGTTGTTTGGCCAGTCCCTTTAACACTTGGTCCCTGTCTAATAATTCTTCCTCGACCCGCTGAGCTGGGCTTGATCCTTTTGCGTATGGCACCAATCTAGGGGGCTCTCGGCCGTAGAGGATTTGGAAAGGGGTCAGCTTGGTTGCGGTGTGGAAACAAGTGTTGTACCAATACTCGGCCCATGGGAGGAACTTCACCCATTCCCTTGGTTTGTTTGCTACGTAGCATCTTAGGTATGCCCCGACGCTTCGGTTGACAACTTCTGTCTGGCCATCCGTCTGAGGATGGTAGGTTGAGCTCCTCTTCAGACTTGTGCCTAAAGCATCAAAAAGCCTTTGCCAAAATGTGCTAGTGAATATAGCATCTCGGTCACTGATGATGGCCTCGGGTATCCCATGTAGGCGGACAATCTCCTTGATGAAGATCTCGGCAATACACTTTGCGGTAAAGGGGTGGATGGTAGGGAGAAAATGCGCATACTTGCTGAGTCGATCCACAACGACTAGAATCACTGAGTAGCCATCGACTTTTGGCAGACCCTCGATGAAATCCATTGAAATCTCGGACCAAACTTTGCTGGGTAGTGCAAGTGGTTGCAAAAGGCCGCCGGGAGCTAAGGTCGAGCTCTTGCTTTGCTGGCACTCATCGCAGGCAACCACAAACTCCTCGACCATCTTCTTCATCCCTTCCCAATAGAACTCGCTATGAAGTCTCATGTATGTCTTAAACACTCCCGAATGGCCCCCAGGGGTGCTGGCGTGGAATTTTTTGAGGAGGGTTGGGATATGGGCAGAGGTGTGCGGAAGCACAAAACGACCCTTGTAGAAGAGGCGTGAGTCTGATAACTTATACCTCTCATTCCCCTTCTCCGCAGATTCGCGACCCTCTTGCAGCTCTGGACTTTGATTGTCTGCATTCAGGGCATCCCAATCCAGCACTTGTGGCACTGATATTGCAGCCCAAAGTATGTTTTCCTCGATTTCCTCAGAAACTAAATTGGGAGCCTCCATTTGATCCACGTTGGTTACCTTCCGGGATAGAGCATCAGCGGCTTGGTTCTCTTTGCCCGGCTTGTATTGGATCTCGAAATCATAGCCAAGCAACTTGGTTAACCAGCGTTGGTGCTCCTCGGCCACCAACCTTTGCTCCAGAAGAAATTTGAGGGCCTTCTGGTCAGTTCGGACTACAAAATGCCTTCCAAGCAGATAAGGTCTCCATTTGGTTATGGCTAATGCAATAGCCATGAGTTCCCTCTCGTATACTGACTTTTTCCTCGCCCTTGCTGAGAGTACTTGGCTGAAATAAACAATTGGCCGCTTATTTTGCATCAACACCGCCCCTAAGCCATAACCGGATGCGTCGGTTTCGATAATGAAAGGCTCTTTGAAATTGGGTAGCGCAAGGACAGGCACTTGCGTCATAGCTTTCTTGAGCTCTTTGAATGCTTGGCTGGCTTGATCATTCCAAGAGAATGCATCCTTCTTTAGCTGCTCGGTTAGAGCCCATGCTATTTTGCCATAGTTCTTTACGAACTTTCGATAGTAGCCCGCCAGCCCCAAGAATCCACGGAGCTCTTTGATACTTCTTGGCTCAACCCAATCTTGCATGGCTTGTATCTTCAATTTTTCTACCGACACTCCCTGCTCGGACACCACATGTCCTAGGTACTCGATGTTGCGCCTTCCAAATTCGCTCTTCTTTGAGTTGGCCACCAGCTGATGCTTCCTTAGCTCCATCAAGACAAGGTCGAGATGCCTTGCGTGTTCCTCAAAGAATACTAGGACGAACTTCCGCAGCCATGGTTTGAATAGCTGATTCATCAGGGATTGAAATGTTGCTGGTGCATTCGTCAATCCAAAGGGCATTACGAGGAATTCGTATTGCCCTTCATGCTTCCGGAAGGCTTTCTTCGACTCGTCGCTTTCAGTCATCCGGATCTGGTGGTAGCCTGACTTAAGGTCGATCTTTGAGAAGCAGGCGGCTCCATGCAGTTCGTCCAGCAACTCATCTATAACCGGAATGGGGAACTTGTCCGAAACAGTGTGTTTGTTGAGGGCCCGATAGTCAATGCAAAACCTCCAGCTTCCATCCTTCTTCTTGACTAGTAATACCGGGCTGGAGAAGGGGCTTGTGCTAGGTTTGATTATTCCAGCACTTAGCATCTCGTCGACAAGCTTTTCGATCTCATCCTTTTGTGCCTGCGCATATCGATAAGGGCGGACGCTAATAGCTGAGGTACCTTCCTTGAGCACAATGGAATGCTCATGTCCTCTTCTGGGCGGAAGGCCTTCGGATTCTTTGAATACATCCTTGAACTCCTTCAGGATGGCTTGTATCATTGCCGGGGCAGCTTCTTCCCCACTGGTTGCAGCACAAGTTGCGAGGATTGGTTGGACTTGAATCAAAAAGAACTCGGCAGAGTTCTTGCGGCCTTTGACGATGGACTGGAGCGATGCTTCGGATCTGTGAAGCTCGGCTTCCCCGGACAACTTTATCTTTCTTCCTTCGTCCTTGAATTCCATCCGAAGTGAGCGCCAGTTGGTCTTTATGTCTCCTAAGGACTGCAGCCACTGCATTCCTAGTATTGCATCGGTGCCCTGAATGTTGAGGGGTAGGAAATCCGCCTTGACCGTATAGCCTGGCAGTTCAAGTTGAACGTCAGGGCAGCACCCTCGGCTTTCCTCGGTCATGCCTATCCCCAAAGTCACGCGGAAAGTCGCCCTTGTCCTCCATCCTTAAGCCTTCATCTCTCACGAGTTACCTAGAGATGAAGTTGTGGGTTGCGCCGTTGTCTACTAAAACCACCACCTCGCGCCTTCCGATCTGCCCCTTTAACTTCATGGCCCTGGTTGGTGCTAGACCAGAGACGCTGTTCAGCGACACTTCCACTCGGTTATGATCAGCCTCCTCTTCGTTTTCTGAGATGATGTCCCCTTCGTCCGAATCCTCATTGTCTTCTTCGATTATGAGAACACTAAGTCCCTTGTTCTTGCATCTATGTCCGGGTCCCCACTTCTCGTCGCAGCGAAAGCAAAGGCCCTTAGCCTTCTTCGCATCATAGTTTGCCTCGCTCATGCGACGGAAGTTAGGCACTGGGACACTTGGTTGCGCTGGATCTCTTGGCCTTTGCGAAAATGTTGGTGTAGGTCGGAACCTTGGCTGGCTCCAAGGTTGGGGGCCTCTCGATATACCATACTTTGCTGCTCCTTTGCCTGCTTCGTCCCTCTCCTCGATAAGCTGGGCCATCATCATGGCATCGTACACGTTGGTTGGTTGGAATGGCCTTACTGCAGCACGAACATTGTCTCTGAGTCCCTTAAAAAAGGTTCCCAACAAGGCATCATCGGACAGACCTTCAAGGCCTGCGGATAACTCCTCAAATCTGTCGCGATAGTCTGCTACAGATCCCTTTTGCACAAGTGCAAACAGATGCTCGTGGCCGTCTTGGGAGCCTTGAAAACGTTCAAGAATTCCCTTACGAAATTCAGACCAATTATAAATGGGATACCTTCTCTCGCCAGCGATACCATGATAAAGCTTTGTCTTCCAAGCACAAAGCTGCTGCTGCGAGCTTATCTCTCTCCGTCAGCCGGTTGACTTGGAAATACCTCTCCGCTCGGTACAACCAGTCCCCCACATTCTTTCCCATGCAAATGGGCATATCCAGCTTGCGTATTGGTGCCTCAAAACCCCTCGTATCCGGAGGCCTTGGTTACTGCCTTTGGTCTCCATGGAACTCCACCTCGTCTTCTGTAAAGCGTGCCCCATTCTGCTGGTTTGGGATCCCACGCTCAGCGTAGCGATGTCCATCCCCATACCTCTCTTCTGGGCGTGCCCCATATCGATGGTTTGGGACCCCATGCTCAACATAGTGCTGTCTCTCCCCAAACTCAGCCGGTTGCATAAGGGCAGAGGAGCGACCTTGGTGCTGGGCTTCTCTCCTTGGTGGCTCGGCACTCGGCCTTAGCGAATGCACTGGGATTTGCGAGTTTCTTGGCAGGTCCTCCTCATAATTCATGACTCTCTTCCCTCGGTCATTGCCCCTCGGCTCCTCACTGGCCCTTTGTTCTTGGCTGCTGCCCATTGACGAGAGCATCACATTCATTTGTGCCTTAAGCGCGCTGAACATCTCTTTGGTTTCATTTCGAGAACGTTCAAACTCCTCTTTAGTCTCGTTCTGAATGCGATCCAACTTCTTTTCAATGTGGTCTTGCTTCTCGGCGGAAGTGGCCACGGATGCTTCAAGGGCAGCAAGGCGCTCTTCATTGGACTTTCTTCTGGTAGACATGCTGGCTGTGTCCGTATGGATCTGTCCGCTCTGATACCAATATGTTAGAGACTCAAAAATGAAAAGTTGCGGAATTCCTTCCTAGGCCCGATGGTCTACCCAGATGTGCGAGGATTTGTGCGGATCCCCCCCGAAATGGGCTCAAAGTGAAGGAATAGGCGGATGCGATGATGACCTTCGGTTGAGTTGAGGCAAAATGCGAGGAAATGCGGGACAAATGTGACCTCTCGGACAAAGTGACCCAGAAAGTGGCGAAAGATGGTGTATTAGTGGGAAAATGCGTTACAAGTTGATATAATGCCCTCGACATCTCCTTTGTAACTAAAGGTGCCGATGCCCCAAGGCTATGCCCGTCAGAATATAAGTGACCTAGTCTAATGACTGATTTCCAGAGAATTCTTCTGATGCTTGGATGCCCAGAGATGGAAGAGGTGCCCTCCATTTATAGAAAACCAGGGAGAGGCAAGGTCCATGGGTTGGTGGGCAAGTGGCCTTGGCAAGTGGGCAGGCACTTCAAAAGGTCTCGTCGCGGCAGGGATTGGGGGCTATTGCAGGGGGGCTGGACAGGCTTTTGGCTGCCCATGCTGCTCTTAATGGTGAGCAACTTGCTGCCCTTTGACTGATGGCTTGGTTGGCTTGGTTTCCATTCAGTTGGTCCGGTTGCCCTATTCGGTTGGCTCGGTTCCCCTTGTTGGTCTTCATGCCCCAGATGCGGAACTTGCTTGCGGGCATTGTTCGCAGATTGCCTGATTGTTGGCCCGGTTGCCTCGGACCAGCTTCGGAAGTCATTGCGGGCATTGTTCGCAGCTTGCCCAATCGTTGGCCCGGTTGCCTCGGACCAGCTTTGGAAGTCATTGGAAATGACTTCCAAGGCTGCTAAGGATTTTTGAAAGTCATCTTGAATGACTTCGGTTACTTCGGAAGATTTTTTGGGTTGGTTGATCGAGGGCTTATCACCGACATCGCACCAAAGAGCTTCTCTCCAGAATTGCTACTTGCGACTGAAGATTCTTAATGAGACCGATCTCTTTGCAAAACCGAACAAACCGATGTTGGTACGACCAGTTTCTTATTTTTTAATGAGACTGATCATGTTAAGACCGATTTCAATATGAAAGGAGTTTCATTATCTATGAACTTGTGTATCCTCCTCAAATTAAGCAACATCCAACGTCTGCTCATTCATGTTAGCAAAGCAAACCGTAAACCAGCAGAACAATGGCAGGATGACCCTGGAGAAACATTTAACCTTACATCATGTAAAAACATATCCCACAGCCTCAGCTCACCTTCTCTAGTCTTCTCATCAAGCAATGGCCAATGGGTTGAGGTTCATCCAGCAAACACAGCCCTGCATTCCCTTTCACGGTTGGTTTTGATGTAGTTGACGGTGAACTGGTGAAGTCCTCGTCGGACAAGATGAAAGCCAGGAGGTCAGATGCTGGTGAAGCTGGACATCACAACTCGGTCATTGTAGGAGTAAATGGTCCCAACTCGAAGGCCCAAGTCTTTTGAGATCGAGGCTGTAAACAATGTGAACTCTGTTGGTTTCTCTGTATTTTCTTGATTCAACAACATCACCAATATAATTCAGTATATTTCATCAGATCTAGACTAGGTGGATATTCTTGATTCTAGTTTCAGCTCAATCTCCACTACCGCCATGTCAACAACCGATCGAACCCAATTCGCTTCCACTGGATAATTCTGATCTTTCGGAGGATGAAAACAGCAAGAGCCAAGATCAGTTGAGTTGATTTGAATGAGGAGTTTAGGTGAAGAAGGCGGTAGATTTATGTGGTGGTAGTGAAAGAGCAGGTAGATTTTGATTTCTATACAACAGACTATTTGGTTTGATGGAAAACATCAGCAATAATAATCAAATCAGTTGTTGGCGATATATGTGAGGTGAGGTGTCAAGAACTTTGGTTCATCTGAAATATCCAAAGAATCAAAATGTGTCGATGATCCAAATATAAATTAACATAAGCGATAATAAACCTAGCAAGCTACCCGAACTCAAGAGAATCTTGTGATTAGGTCCAGTTGAGGCATATATATATAGTAAAAATTGAGAGGCGTGGATCGTTTTGAAGCATGCTCAAGTGTGTGTTACAGTACACATTATTCTATCCTCAAGTTGAAGTATCACCAGCAGCAGCATAGAGTAATATCCATGAAGGCTGTAGCATTAGTTCTTACTGAATTCCGGCTAGCTAGCATAGTATAATGTTAGTATATTAGCATAGCATAATGTTAATATAAGGCTAATTTAGTCTTTTTATCGTTTGCTTGTATTACGGTTATATAACCCACAACATTGCCATCCATTGATCAATAACATATGCTTTAGACTTTCTCCAAGCTTTCATGGTATCAGACGCCCCATCCCGATCCATGGCTTTAGTTGATTGATTGAAGAAAGTTATAATCCAACTACTTTAGTCTTTTTGATGGTTGTTCTTCGTTTTGGTGAATATGGATTCTTCGTTTTGGATGCCGTAATTGCTCGGGGTTACGTCTTTCTTTGGGTTTCGATTTGGGGGTTCTCTGTGATTGTTTGAGTATCATTTTCGAGTGTTTGAATTGGAGTTTTCGATATGGCGGGTCGAAGAGAGGATTCCTTGCAGGCGATTGGTGTTCAATCGGATGGCAAAAACAACTCATATTGGAGTTATTATATGAGGAATTTCTGCGTGGGAAATCTATGTGGAGTTATGTGACGGGTGTGTGTGTTAAGCCTGTCGATGAGAAGGCAGCTGATTTTGCGATTCAGGTTGATGGTTGGGAAACTGATAATGCAAAGATTATTACGTGGATTAACAACTCTTTTACCCACTCGATCGGTGCTCAGCTAGCGAAGTATGAGACTGCGAAGGAGGCATGGATCATCTGGAGAGACTCTACACTCAGTACATCTTTGTCAAACAATATCAATTGGAGATGGATATTCGTGCGCTTCGGCAGAACAATATGAGTATTCAGGAGTTCTATTCTGCCATGTCTTCATTATGGGATCAGTTAGCATTAACTGAATCGGCTGAGTTGAGGGCAGTGAAGGCTTATATCTCTCGGAATGAAGAGCAGGGGCTGGTTCAGTTTCTGATGGCACTTCGGGATGACTTTGAAGGATTGCGTGGTGCGATTCTTCACCGCAGTCCTCTTCCTTATGTTGATTCTGTTGTCAACAAGCCGCTGGCCAAAGAGGTTCGTCTCAAGTCTAAGATTGACAAGGAGACTCCATCGCCCACAGTGCCCGCTGTCCTTGCTGTCCCACAGCGGCCGTCCGATGGCAGTGCGCCCAAGTCATCAGTGAAAGTTTCTTCTGACGAGTGTGCATTTTGAAAGCAGAAGGGACGTTGGAAGGCTCAGTGCCCAATATTATTTAGCAGAGGCAAAACGCAGCAACAACAACATCCACCCCAGCCTCAGCAGCGTCCACCACGTTCACCTCAGTTCACTAATGATGTTGCTGCCCCGTCTATGGATCAGTCCATGTTTGAGCAGTTCCAGAAGTTCCTTGCGTCTCAGCCTCATGCCATGTCCGCCTCTTCCTCAAAAGGTTTGTCCTCATCGTCAGTCTCAGGTATATCATCCTCCTTGTGGATTCTTGATTCAGGTGCCTCCCACCATATGTCTCCTCACTTTCCATCATTTGTGTCTTTGTCTCGTCATTCATCTCTTCCCATTTATGACCGCTGATGGCACTCTTATGTCATTGGAGGGAGTAGGTTCTGTTATCACATCTCATATTTCTCTTCGTGATGTCTACTATATTCCTAGTCTTGCTATAAACCTTGTGTCTGTCAGTCAATTATACGAATATGGTTTTTTAGTCACATTTTCTTCTTCCACTTGTTGTGTGCAGGATCCGCGATCTCAAAGGGTCATTGGGACAGGCCGTGGGAAGGGTAGACTCTATGTCTTGGATGAATTCAAAGTATCGGATGTGGCTGCCTCTAGTGTGGATTTATCCTCCTTTCGTCTTAGTCATTTATTGTCTGAATTCTATTTGTGGCATTCTCGTTTGGGTCATGTTTCAAATTCCCGTTTGCGTTTCTTGGCTTCTACGGGAGCTTGACACTTGACCTCCTATGATATTTCTGATTGTAGTGGTTGTAAACTTGCAAAATTTTCAGCTTTACCTTTTCCAAAAAGTGTTTCGTCATCTCTTTCTCCCTTTCATATTGTGCACTCTGATGTGTGGGGACCTGGTCCCGTGTCTACTAAGGGTGCCTCTAGGTATTATGTTTCTTTTATTGATGGTTTCACTCGTTACACTTGGGTCTATCATATGAGCTTAGATCTGATTTTGTGGGTATTTATCGTGACTTTAGAGCTCTCGTACAAACACAACATTCTGCCGTCATTAAATGTTTTCGTTGTGACTTAGGGAGTGAATACACTTCTAACGAGTTTTCTCAGTTACTTGCTTCTGATGGGACCATTCGTCAAACCTCATGTGCCGACACACCTCAACAAAACGGTGTCGCTGAAAGAAATACCGTCATCTTGTTAAGACCGCCCGCCCATTCCTATTGTCCGCCGAGGTTCCTAGTCTCATTTGGAGGGAGGCTATCCATAATGCTGCCTATGTCATAAACAGAATCCCAACATTTAACAATTCAGGTCTGTCACCCTTTGAGAAATTATTTGGCAATGCCCCTGATTATGCCTCTTTACGTGCGTTTAGTTCCACTTCTTTCGTGCTTCGACCTCACGTCGAGCGCGATAAATTGTCTCCTAAGTCTGCCTTGTGTGTCTTTTTAGGTTATGGTATTGGTCAGAAGGGATATCATTGTTTCGATCCAGTTAGCCAAAAATTGTATGTCTCTCGTCATGTTGTATTTTTAGAGCATATTCCTTTTTTTGTCTGTACCCACTAGTTCTCATCACATGACTCAGTCAGATCTTCTTCGTATTGATCCTTTTGATATTGACACTGATGAGGCTATCCTCACTGATACTTTGGTTCCCGAGACACAAACGTCCGACTTCCCCTACTATGACTGCTCAGCCATCCGAAGAGATTGCGGATCATCCTCTTCTGCGTCAGTCCACTCGTCCTCGTAAGTCCACTAAACTTCCCGCTTTTGCGTACTCTTCATACTCTACTTCTTTTGTTTCATTTCTTGTGTCTCTTCACTCTTTGTCTGAGCCTTTATCTTACAGAGAGGCTATTGTCGACTCCCTTTGGCAGGCTGTTATGGCTGAGGAACTTACTACTCTACATCAGACTCACACATGTGATTTTGTACCATTGCCGTCGGGGAAGCGAGCCATAGGCTCGCTCTGGGTCTATAAAATCAAGACCAAATCGGATGGGTCCGTGTAGCGGTTCAAGGCCCGTCTTGTTGCTAAAGGCTATTCACAGGAATATGGTATGGATTATGAAGAGACTTTTGCGCCAGTTGCGAAGATGACCACCATCCGCACGCTAATCGTCGTTGCTTCCATTCATCAGTGGAAAATATCTCAGATGGATGTAAAGAATGTCTTCCTGTATGGTGATCTTCACGAAGAGATCTATATGACATCCCCTCCGGGTGTTTAGCACTAGCCCGGTCATGTGTGCAAGCTGCGCAAAGCACTATATGGTCTCAAACAAGCTCCTCGAGCTTGGTTTGAGAAGTTCTCCACAGTGATCACCTCTCTTGGCTTTCTTCCCAGTCAACATGATTCCGCTTTGTTTGTCAAGCGTACAAGTGCAGGTCGCATCCTTCTGTCCTTGTATGTTGATGATATGATTATTACCGGCGATGATTCTGATGGAATTGGATCATTGAAGTCAGACCTGGCTCGGTGGTTTGCTATGAAAGATCTGGGTTCATTGGGTTGCTTTTTGAGTATAGAGGTGGCCTTCTCTCCGAAGGGCTACCTTCTCTCGTAGACGAAGTATGTATCATATCTCTTTGAGCGTGCTCGTCTTACTGACAATATGACTGTTGACACTCCACTTGAAACCAATGCTCGCTACTCTCAGTCTGACGGGTCTCCTCTACTTGATCCTAGTCTATACCGCACGGTGGTAGGGAGCTTGGTTTATCTCACCGTTACTCGTCCTGATATTGCGCTTGCTGTTCATGTTGTCAGTCAGTTTGTCACTGCTCCTACCACAGTTCATTGGGCTGCCATTCTTCGTATTCTCAGGTAACTTCATGGTACTCAGTTTCAGAGCCTATTGTTTCCTTCATCCTCTTCGTTAGAGTTGCGTGCCTACTCTGATGCCAAATGGGCTGGTGATCCTACCGATCGCAAGTCCATCACTGGATTCTGTGTTTTCCTTAGAGATTCTCTCATCTCTTGGAAGAGCAAGAAGCAGAATGTCATTTCTCGCTCTTCCACCGAAGCTGAGTATTTGGCTATGGCCATGACTACATGTGAGATTGTTTGGTTACGCTGTGAAATTTCAAGTGTCTCTACTTATGCAGATTCGTGAACTAGCAGTTGCTGCAGCACACTCTTGTTCACTTAAATGTAGGCACAGCAGACAATGAATAGGACACAGATTTGTTCACCCAGTTCGGCCAATCTGCCTACGTCTGGGGAGGACTATTCTCCAGTCCTCAATCCACTCAACCAAAGGTTCAGATCACACTAGGTTACAACTCACGCAACCTATGCTACTTTAACCCCGTGTGGACTACTCAACACAATCAGAACAAGCTCTGATTTGTGCCAGCACACCCTCTACAATATGTCAGTCTAGAATAGCTACAATCCTCTTCAAGAACTCAGCCTATTCTAGCCTACACTACTCAGCAGGGTTGCTGCAGCAACAGCTGTAACACCAGCTGAAGCACTCTGTCCGCGTCGCTCCAAGGCCTCCTGCCGAGCCGATCGAACCACTCCAAGAGCGCTGCACACTCTGAGTAACTCCCCCTCACTCAGTGACCACCTGCCACTAGTGAGTTCTTCCGCACGAACCTCGACCGAGCCTTCCACCCGTCGGCTCTCCCGCGGCTGCCTTCGATCAACCAACAAGCTCCACAGCTCTAAATTGGCTTCCAGACCAAAGCACGAATCAGTCTCTGCAAGACCTGACTCTCTTCTGCAATACGCACCACAGCTCTGCGCTCAACGCTCTGCCCGTGTGTGTTGATCGAAGAACAACTTCCGTAGCACACCCAGAAACACCTATCTCTGAATTTCATGTCTACGCTCGTGTATCACTCAGCTTCGATCACCCTCTTCAGCCCTCAAACCTTCTGCTTAAATACCCACGCCACTTTAAGCAATTTCCAGATTTAGGCCATAATCCCACAAGATCAATTATCTCCTAAAATCTAGGAGATTAGATTTGATTAATATCTTGAAGCATATCTCCTTCTCTGACTGATAATCCTTGCTGAAATATGCTCAGCAGCATTTTAGAAATTCTTCTAAGCACTTTCACAAAGCTGCCAAACCTTCAAAACTCACCCAGCACAAAACTGTTATTCGGACAGTTGAACTAGCTCTTGAACCAGCACCTGCTGCAGCATCCCCTGCTGCATCTGTTGCTGGTTTACTTCTGCTGTATACTTCTGCTGACCTCCTTGATTGATTGAGCTGCAGCAGCTCCTTGTTCACTCATGCTGGTTTTGTCAAACACTGCCATACTTGCATTATCAATCTCCCCCTTGGCATTTTGACAAAACCTTAAGGCCAATGCACTCTTCCGAAAAACAGAAACGAAATACTCTAAATAAAAATTAATAGAGAGTAAGTAGATGAGGCCACACTCGGCCATAGCATACTGACCACGCAGGGTCAAAAAAAATGTATCAATATTCAGCAGCATATAAATCTTCTCTCCCCCTTTTTGTCATAGATGCTCAAGGGGCCTGCTCCTCATCCTTCAGGAACTCCAAGTCTCTGATGAGGCTCCTGATCTGTCCACGCCTGGCATCTCTCCTCCTGGCTTCAGCTTCAAGAATAACCAGCTCAGACCGGAGGTGACTCACAATCCTGGCACGAAGAGCAGACTGGATTGTGGCAGCAGGGGGAAGAGATTCCTCAAAGGGAGCTGGAGCTGAAGAACCAACCATGAGAAGATCCTCATAGGCAACATCCACTGCATGTTTTCCCTTGAATAATTTGTGATCAACAGTAAAGACCTGCAGCTCCTCAGATAAGCCTTCAGTAATCGCTCCGAACTCTGGGTGCTGAGATACCATGATCCCATGGATGAGGGAGGGCAGCACAATAGGCTTGCTGGAGGAGGCACTCCCGGCATGTGTAGCAAGCTGAGGGAACATCACACTTCCCAGGCTGATCTTCCTCCTCTTTCCAATAGAATAGAGAAGGTTAGCAAAGTCTTTGTTGACCTTCCCTCTGTGAGAACTAGGAATCCAGTTCCTTGCACCAAGATGATACAGCAGAGCATACTTGGAGGTTAGCTCAGCTGCACTGAGATTTGGACCGCCCCAAGACAGGCACACTCCCGCTGTAAGGGTCTTCGCCAATAATTCAGGCTTCACATCAGTGGGAGCCCTTGCATTCTCAGAAATCCCAAGGAATGCATCAATAATTTCCGGAGTAATAACCACTTGTTTACCCCTTACCCAGCTTCTCCCATACTCATCAGCTCCTTCTTCTCCAAATTTTTCTTCCATATTCACTATAAATTCTCTAACCAGAATAATATTGAAACGGTGAGGAAAGGTTAGGGACTTGAGCAATTTTACCTCAGTCAGGAGCTCAATCATAGCAGCTGATCTATACTTGTCTTGCACCAGACGCTTCTCATGCACAATGTGTTTCCTCTCAACAGCACTCCAGGATTGAGAGACGCTTTTGTTCCTGAACCATGTGCCTCCGACAGTGAGAGCAGAGAAATCTTCAGCTGCAGGACCTTTCTCAGAGGGTCCACCAAGAGATCCTGCTTCCACTTCTTCACTGGATGAGCCTTCACTACTGGAGCCTGGGATCAGGATAGGAGCTTTGCCCTTGTCTGAAGAAGGGGGATGTGCTGCAGCAGGTTCTTGTTCAGGGGACTCAGCAGCTGTTTCAACCCCTTCACCAATAATACCTGGAGACATGACCAGTGATCTGCACTCTTCTCCTGCAGGAACTGCTGCAGCAGTCTCTGCTGCTTGTTCTTCTTCAGATGCAGCTTCAGTCATATCCGCTTCTGGCAGCACAGCAGAACCGGAGACAGGTTCTCCATCACGTACCAGCCGCCTCCTCTTCTGCGAAGCTTCTTCAGAGGGAGAGGGCTCACTGTGCGACACAGGGAGAGGGTTCGGTTCCCACACAACCACCTCCAGCGGCTGAGCAGGGTCTTCGTTGCGTGCCTTGGTCCTTCTCTCAGACCTGCTTTGCCTGTCAGCTGCCAGATTCTTCTTCAGTCCGCGTGTCTTCACCATTGCTGCAGAGATGTGGAAGGAAAGAGGAGCGCACAGAGGATGATCGGCAGAGATTTCTGAGACGCCCTTTGCTCTTGATCTGTGCCCTAGAAAATATTTACCCGTTATTTTCTTTTCCTTTTTGAAGTGTAAGTCACGTGCCTCTCATGTGCAAATATTTTCCTTTCCATCTTTAGCAACCAACACATGTGAACAAGCTAATTCGGGCCAGGTTGCTGCAGCACATGTGAGCTTGTTCACCTATTCAATTCAGGCTGCAGTTGCTCAGAGGATCCTTGGGAGAATCTGGTGGAGTCTTCTTCACCCATACTTGGAATACACCATACCTTTTCTTCTTCTGATCTTCCAGCCTCCTAACTCTTTGTTTGGGTTTCCATATTTGTACCATCTGCGTTTTACCCTTGTTTTTAGCAATCCAGTGCTCTTGTGCAACAACATGAAATGGAGTCTTTGTGCAACATGTGCTGATTCTGGACTTTGCTCCCCCTTTTTCAGCTGAGCAAGTTTTGTGTTGCTGCTTCAGATTGGAGTTGATCTTCTGCTTCCCAACTCTTGTACCAGTACTCCACTTGTTCTGAGACTTTTGTTTTGTTTGAGAAAAATGTTGTCCATGATGCTGCAGCATCCTCTTGTTCACATGTCTAGGTCCAATTTTCTCTGCCATTTTTGAGGAGGCATCTGAATTCTTCTTCTCGTCTGTCTCACCATCTGAGGCTTTAATGAACACTGTCCCGTTAGAGCTTTCTTCACCAGTATATCCAAGCCCTGTTTTCCCTTTTCCAAGTCTTTGGTAAGATAATATTTCGTCCAGAATATTGCTCTGCGGGTTAGCTGTCTTGGCTGCTGCTGGAGTGGATTCAACAGAGGTCTGTCTTTCTGAATCTTCTCTTTTCATAATAGAAACTTGATTATCAACTGAGGGTAGACATCTCCTTCGTTCTTCTTCCAAGAGATTTACTCTGTCAGTTAAGGTCTGATTGGTTTGAAGAACTGCCTCACATTGTTTGAGTATCTTCCTCAGAAGATCAGCAAAACTGTCAGATGAGTCTTCGTCATCTTCACTCTCAGAGACTTCAATCCCATAGTGAATTTCTACCTTCTTTAGCTCGTTGAGGTGGACATCTGAAACAGTTGTCAGCACAACACAGTTTTCTTCATCACTCTCATCCGAATCACTCCATTTTGCTGTCATGGATTTGCTGTTCTTTTTCTCAGAATTCTTGAAGGGTTTGCTTGGACAATCAGCCTCAATGTGTCCGTACCCTTCACAGTTCCAGCATTGAACTCCCTTTTTCATCTCTTTCTTGTCATCATCGTCCAGTGCTGGTTCTTTCCCTTTCTTCTTTCTTTCACTGCCCCGTCTGAATTGTCTTCGCGAGGAAGAGCTTCTCTCAGTTCTGGATTCCATGTTTTTCAGAAACTTTCCTAGATTTTTAACCAGCATGCTCAACTGATCGTCTGGAACTGTCTGCTTGGTTTCTGCTTCAGCCTTCAAACCAACATTCTTGTCCTTGGAAGTGGTGTCTTCTTTGACCAGTTTCATCTCAAATTGTTTGAGAGACCCCATCAGCTCTTCCAACCTCATGAATCTGACATTCTGAGCTTCTTCAATGGCTGTCACCTTCATGTCAAATTTTGTGGGCAGCGATCTGAGAACCTTTCTGATAAGCTTTTCTTCTGGGATGGGCTCACCAAGGGCATGAGCTTCATTTGCAAGATCACAGAGTTTAGCATTAAACTCAGTGATTGTTTCTTCATCCAGCATCCTCAGATTCTCAAATTGTGTGGCAATAATCTGGAGTCTTGACAGCTTTACTCTATCAGTTCCCTCATGGGCAGTTTGCAGAATCTCCCATGCTTGCTTGGCCATGTCACAGTTTGAGATCAACCTGAAGTTATTAGCATCAACTGCAGCAAAAATTGCATTCAGAGCCTTTGAATTACCAGTTGCTGCAGCACCTTCTTCAGCAGTCCATTCCTCTTCAGGTTTAATTCTTGTTACTCCTTGCTGATCCATGGTGATTGGGGGAGACCACTGAACCACAACAGCTCTCCATGTCTTCTCATCAATAGCTTTGAGAAAAGCTTTCATTCTAGCTTTCCAATAACCATAGTTGCTCTCTTCCAGGAGTGGAGGTCTACTCGTGCTCTGTCCTTCCTTCATTGTCTTGGCTACTTCGGAGACACTGTAGGACCTTTTAGACTCTGTGTGTCGAGTTCCTGCTCTGATACCAATTGAAATTTCAAGTGTCTCTACTTATGCAGATTCATGAACTAGCAGTTGCTGCAGCACACTCTTGTTCACTTAAATGTAGGCACATCAGACAATGAATAGGACACAGATTTGTTCACCCAGTTCGGCCAATCTGCCTACGTCTGGGGAGGACTATTCTCCAGTCCTCAATCCACTCAACCAAAGGTTCAGATCACACTAGGTTACAACTCACGCAACCTATGCTACTTTAACCCCGTGTGGACTACTCAACACAATCAGAACAAGCTCTGATTTGTGCCAGCACACCCTCTACAATATGTCAGTCTAGAATAGCTACAATCCTCTTCAAGAACTCAGCCTATTCTAGCCTACACTACTCAGCAGGGTTGCTGCAGCAACAGCTGTAACACCAGCTGAAGCACTCTGTCCGCGTCGCTCCAAGGCCTCCTGCCGAGCCGATCGAACCACTCCAAGAGCGCTGCACACTCTGAGTAACTCCCCCTCACTCAATGACCACCTGCCACTAGTGAGTTCTTCCGCACGAACCTCGACCGAGCCTTCCACCCGTCGGCTCTCCCGCGGCTGCCTTTGATCAACCAACAAGCTCCACAGCTCTAAATTGGCTTCCAGACCAAAGCACGAATCAGTCTCTGCAAGACCTGACTCTCTTCTGCAATACGCACCACAGCTCTGCGCTCAACGCTCTGCCCGTGTGTGTTGATCGAAGAACAACTTCCGTAGCACACCCAGAAACACCTATCTCTGAATTTCGTGTCTACGCTCGTGTATCACTCAGCTTCGATCACCCTCTTCAGCCCTCAAACCTTCTGCTTAAATACCCACGCCACTTTAAGCAATTTCCAGATTTAGGCCATAATCCCACAAGATCAATTATCTCCTAAAATCTAGGAGATTAGATTTGATTAATATCTTGAAGCATATCTCCTTCTCTGACTGATAATCCTTGCTGAAATATGCTCAGCAGCATTTTAGAAATTCTTCTAAGCACTTTCACAAAGCTGCCAAACCTTCAAAACTCACCCAGCACAAAACTGTTATTCGGACAGTTGAACTAGCTCTTGAACCAGCACCTGCTGCAGCATCCCCTGCTGCATCTGTTGCTGGTTTACTTCTGCTGTATACTTCTGCTGACCTCCTTGATTGATTGAGCTGCAGCAGCTCCTTGTTCACTCATGCTGGTTTTGTCAAACACTGCCATACTTGCATTATCACGCTGGTTACTTACTGATATGGGTGTCACTCTCCATCATCCTACGTCACTATACTGTGATAATCAGAGTGCCATCCAGATTGCTCGTAACTCGGTCTTTCATGAGCAAACCAAGCATATTGAGATTGATTGTCATGTCACTCGTCATCATTTACAGCTCGGTACGATCGCATTGCCTTATGTTCCCTCTCTTCTTCAGATTGCTGATTTGTTCACGAAGGCACATTCCACTGCGCGCTTCCGCTTCTTAGCTGACAAACTCTCCATGCTTATTGCTGTAGCATTTTGAGTTTGAGGGGGGATATTAGCATAGTAGAATGTTAGTATATTAGCATAATATAATGTTAGTATAAGGCTGCTTTAGTCTTTTTATCTTTTGCTTGTATTAGGGTTATATAACCCACAACATTGTCGTCCATTGATCAATAACATATGCTTTAGACTTTCTCCAACCTTTCACCTATAGCTTAAAATATGTTTGGTTTCTTTCTCTTTCATTTTCACTATTTTAAAGGGAACATTTCAACGGACATGTTGAGGAGATAATGCGAGGATTAACTTAGACAGAATATATCATGGATTTTAGGAGTGATATATATGAGTGAAAATAGCTTCAAGGATGAATAGATGTGCAGTTTCAAGAAAAATGATCATAAGACATAAGTACGTGTTGGCTAGCTTCTTAATTACCAGCTCTAAAAATGATTAGATTAGGTACTCATTGATAGGCTAAATAAAGTATAATAGAAAATTACAATTATAAGTCATACTAAAATGTATATATACTCCATTATCAATAAAGCAATGGACAGATAATTTTCAACCTTTCATGGTATCAGACGATTAGGGTTTTTCAGCGGCGACATCTCTTCTCCTTCTTTCCTTGATCAATTCTTCTATTTTTTTTCTCTACCATGGCAGATCAAAAACTCCCCTACAATACTCTCATTCACATGTTAAACATCAAAACTATCATTTTCTAATTTTATGTTGTGGAAGACGCAGGTTACACATATTCTCCGGGCTCATAAATTGTTTGGGATTTTAGATGGATTTGATCCTTGTCTGACTGTTCCAGTTCCGCTTCCTGCTACCGCCACTGCTGATGCCAAAGCACAATTTGAAGCCGCTGTCTACGCTTATGACAATTGGATGACCGAAGATCAGAGACTTTGCGGTCTTTTTTTTTTTTTCATCCTTAACTGAAGAGGTCATGTCATAGGTAATCGGATATTCAACCTAGCAACAAATTTGGGATACCCTCTCTACTGTGTATCAAAATCGAAGCCAGTCTAGTATTTTGCAGCTCCCGATTAGGTTCTTAATCTTCGCCATACAGGTACGGTGCATGAATTGCATCTTTAATTCAAAGCTATTTTGATCGATTGGCCTCTATGGGAGCTGCTGCCACAAACGATGATCAGGTTCTATGGTTTTTACGTGCTCTTGGTTCTGAATACAAAGATTTTAGTGCACCTCTATTAAACTTGTCTCCATCTCCGACGTATACAAATGTTGTTGCTCAGGCCGAAAACCATGAGGCATTTTTAACTTCTTTGTCTGATCATAGTTCATATGGAATGTCTTCAACATCAACAATCAATCCCACTGCCTTCACGGTCTCTAATCAGCCCATTTCAGATAGTAACGTTTGTTCTTCGCAACAATCTAATCATGTTGGTGGTCGTTCTGAACGTGGAGGTCGTTCAAATAGCCGCGGTCGAGACCGTGGGTGTGGCCGAGTCGTAGTCGTGTGCAATGTCAGTGGTGTGGTCAGTTAGGTCATGTTGCCTCTACTTGCTATCAACTTGTTCCACCTGCTCGGCAACATGTTTCAGCTCATTTAGCTATTTCATTTCAATCTGCATTGCAAATGGAACCTTCAGTGCGCTCATCTGATTGGTATATGGACTCCGGGCGCTACAAATCACATGACTTCTTCTCCGTCTTCTCTTGAGAATGTCACCTTATAATGGTATATCTCGTGTTTCTGTTGGTAATGGTGCATCTATTTCTATATCTCATGTTGGTGATACTCAAATTTTCTCCAAGTTTGCACTTATCAAATGTCTTAGTAGTGCCTCATATTTCTAAAAATTTACTATCAATCAGCAAGTTAACACGAGACCTTGGTGTTCTTATTACTTTTGATGATCACTCATTTGTTATTCAGCACAAGCTTTCCAAGGCAATCATCGGGAGAGGTCACAATGCAAATGGCTTATACATTTTGGATCATGGAGATGCGGCCCTTGTTTCTCTCCTTAAGAACAATAAAAGTCGAGCCTCTTTTGAGCTTTGGCATGCTCGACTCGGTCACACTTCTTATGGTATTATTTCTACATTGAACAAAAATGGCCATTTATCGGTTACTTCACTGTTGCTTAAGCCGCATACATGTACTCCTTGTGTAATGGCCAAGGGTCAAAGATTATCATTTGTTGAGAATTCTAAACGTGCTTTTAAAGTTCTTGATTTGGTACATTGTGACTTGTGGGGTCCTTCTCCAATTATGTCTGGAAATGGATTTATGTATTATGTTATTTTTGTTGATGATATCTCGCGCTTTACTTGGATGTATCCTCTTCGTCGCAAATCTGATTTTGTTGCTACATATCAAAATTTTGAGGCCTTTGTAGAAAATCAATTTTCTACTCGTATCAAAGTTTTTCAAAGTGATGGAGGAACTGAATTTTTAAAAATCATCTTCGCACACATTTTGCTTCCAAAGGTATTCATCATTAGATATCGTGTCCTTACACGCTGAGCAGAATGGACGGGCTGAGCGCAAACATCGTCAAATCATTGAAATGGGGTTTACTATGTTATTCCATTCTCATGCACCTTTATCTCATTGGGATGATGCTTTTGCAACTGCAGTTTATACTATCAATCGCCTTCCTTCGTCGGTTCTTAAGGGAGAGACACCTTTTGGTCTTTTATTTGGTCGTGCTCCAGTTTACTCTAACTTCCATCCTTTTGGCTGTAGAGTTTATCCCTTTGTTCGACCATATGCATTACATAAGCTCTCTCATCGCAGCATTCCATGTGTGTTCATTGGTTATAGTTCAAACTATAAAGGTTTTCGATATTTGGATACTACCACAAGTCGCGTATATGTCACTCGACATGCTCGATTTGATGAAACGCATTTCCCATTTGCCTCTACTACTACTTCTGGTGTTGATTTTTCATCATTAGATATCTCTACTTTCATTGATCCAATTCAACATAATCATCATGTGGAGGACTCTATGCATATCATTTATGCTCTTCCAGTATTAATGAGGATGCTGCTACTGCTCCAGCTCAGTCCGAAATTCCTCCACCAGCCCCTACACTCTCTGCTTCATCTGATGCCTCTTCATCACATCCTGGATCGTCTTCAGCAAATTATCCGCCAGTTCGAACTCACTCTATGATCACTCGCTCTTGAACGGGTTCTCTTCGTCCTCGTGAACTCCCTGGCTACGAGATATCTGGATTTTTAGCTGCATTGCTATCACATGCTGAGCCACGTACTTATTGTTCTGCTATACGAGACCCACTGTGGGTGACAGCCATGGATGAGGAGATGAATGCTCTCCGTCGTCAACACACTTGGGACCTAGTTCCTCCTCCTCCTAATGTTAATATTGTGGGTTCCAAGTGGATTTTTCGAGTGAAGTACCGCCCTGATGGTAATGTTGATGGGTATAAAGCTCGCTTAGTTGCTCAAGGATTTTCACAGATTCCAGGTTTTGATTTCGAACTTACTTTCAGTCATGTGGTCAAAGCTACCACAGTTCGTATTGTTTTAGCTATTGCCACTATGCGCAAGTGGCTACTTCGCCAGTTGGATGTTAAGAATGCATTTCTTAATGATATTCTTGAAACTTCTGTTTACATGGCACACCCTGTTGGTTACAAAGATCCTCGTTATCCAGATTACGTTTGTCGTTTGCGGAAAGCTATATACGGGCTTAGACAAGCTCCATGTGCGTGGTTTCAAAGATTTAGCTCATATCTCTCTCGAATTGGGTTTATTTGCAGTAATACCGATACATCTCTTTTCATTTATTCTCGCTGGTCGACGCTCCTTTATCTGTTGGTATACGTAGATGATATCATACTTATAGGAAATGACTCTTCTACCATTCGTCGATTTATTGCCCATATTGATAAAGAATTTTCCATCAAAGATTTGGGCACTCTTCATTATTTTCTTGGTTTGGAGGTAACTTCAAATTCTTCTGGTCTTTTCTTGGCTCAAGCAAAATATGCTCGTGATATTCTTCGTAAAGCTGGCATGACTGATGCTGCTCCAGTGTCTACACCTTTTATTCCGCTCTCTCAGCTTCAAAGGAGCACCAGTGCACCTTTTGCGAATCCGACTTTGTATCGTTCACTTGTCGGAGCTCTACAATACCTTACTATTACTCGACCTGATATTACTTTTTCTATAAATTCTGTAAGCCAATTTCTTCAAGATCCGCGTCATGATCATTTTGCAGTTGATACCCGCATTCTTCGCTATGTTCGGGGTACCATTCATTATGGTCTTTCTTTCAGCTCCACGTGTTCTTATGAATTGTTCGGTTGTTCTAATTTCGACTGGGCTCGCTGCTTAGAGACTCGACGCTCTACTCATGGCTATGCCATTTTTCTCGGTACCAATTTAATATCATGGAGTGCTAAAAAGCAACCAACTGTTTCTCGTTCTAGTACCGAATCTGAGTATCGTGCGTTAGCAGACTCTGCTGCTGAGGTTATTGGATTGACTCATCTACTTCACGATCTTCGTGTTCCTGTCTCCAATCTGCCAACTTTATTTTGTGACAACATTGGTGCTATATTTATGTCTCAGAATCCTGTTGCTCACAAGCGATCCAAACATCTTGACACTTACTATCACTTTGTTCGTGAGTTTGTTACTTCGGGAAAGCTTCGTGTTCGCTTTGTTCCTTCATCTCTTCAGATAGCGGATATTTTTACAAAAGGACTTCCTCGTTCGCCTTTTGAGTTTTTTCGATCCAGGCTTTGCATTTCCGTTAATCTGATGCTTCGCTTGAGGGGGGTGATAGGCTAAATAAAGTAAAATAGAAAATTACAATTATAGTCATACTAAAATGTATATATACTCCATTATCAATAAAGCAATGGACAGATAGTTTACAACCTTTCACTCATTTGCGTACGTGTTGTTATGGTCCCTCCCATGATCAAACACAAAGAATTTTCTCGATAACCACATATTTGACTCTGAAACACAACTAAGAAACATAGCATAATCATGCTTATATATATAAAACCCTAAATCACCAAATTAAATCACCATCAAGTCATGAAACCCTGAATCACCAAATTAAATCTCTTCATAATCTGATATTTTAATCATCATCATCTATAATCACCATGCATGCTTTCTATAACATACTTGCAGTTCCTTTACTATATATTACCCAAGTTGGATTTTTCTAATAAGCGTCTCTAGAGTTTACGCATATATCCAGGTCTGATCCTGACAACATTTGTTGCCTGGAAACACAACAACTTACTTTCTTGTTTCTGGAAATTCAACTGATGTTGTGTTTCCCTTTATTTTCAGTTTATGCATGTTGCTTACTAGTGAAGTTCATATGGAACCTCAAGTATGCATGATTGTCTCTCATGGGGAGTTGCATTCATTAGGATGGGAAATGGAGTTGATTAAAGGAAGGTAAGAAAAGAAGGATTTAGGGAAAATTCCGTGTGATCTTCTGTTATTACATTGTGTTAAGTAGTTGACAGTGTAAATACTGAGCGAAGATTCTAGTTAAGTTAGAAGTAGAAGTTGTTCTGGCGTAGGCTGTGAACTAAATACCTTTGTACTTTAACCATCGATAGTGAAATCTTGAGGATTGGAGAGAAGCCCTCCCCAGACGTAGGCACTGGTCGAACTGGGTTACCAAAGTGCTTGTGTTTTTCAGGTTCGGCCGTCGCAAGTTATTTCCGCAAGTGACCTAGAAGGTTGCTACAACAACTTGTGGACCTACAATCTTTAGTGTGTAAACTGACTCATTAAAACCATTACCTAAGAAACCCAAAAAAGGACAAAAACCAAGTTAGGGAAAAAGTGTACATTTATAGTCCTCCCCCTCAGGAGGACATATCTTTCAAACTCCACAACCCCATCTCATGTACAAGCTTATCGGGAATTCTTGTCAGTAATAATTTGGTAAATAAATTTTCCAAATTTTTACTTGACTGTATTTGATGAACATCAATCTTCCCTTTAACTTGAAGCCCGTGAGTAGAGAAGGATTTAAGAGATGTGTGCTTTATTTGCTCATCTATAACATATCATTCTTTAATTTGTGCGATACAAGCAACATTATCCTCATATATCACTATGGCCCTTGTTTGCATGATATTGATCCACAAGATGCTTTGACATGGTGCATAAATGACCTATGCAAAACACATTCTCTTCCAACTTCGTACAATATAATCAACTCTGCATGGTTTGATGATGTGGATGCCAAGGTCTGTTTTGTCGAACGCCATGAAATGGCAGTTCCACGCATGAATAAGTGACCTGTTTGTGAAATAGACTTGTGTGGGTCAGGAAAATAGATGATGCAAATAGACTTGTCAATGGATTATGGCATCCAATGAGAAAATAGCTACAAGTTGGTCTAGCGAGATGCTATAGCATCCTGTGAAGATAGTAGTTGGAGCATCGTAAAGACTAACAACCGCAGACTTTTAGCTAACTGCCAAAAGCAGAGAATCCCGTCAGGGATGGTCTCCTAATAGTTTTAGGAATCCCCAGCAGCAACTGATTAACCAAATCAACTCTCAAAGCACAAGGTAAAGATATGGTTCCAGAAAGGTTTTTTTTTTTAAAGAAGGTTGTTACAAACATATTTCAACAAACTCGTAAGATATTGGGATAGATCTTGAATTACCTAAACGAGTTTAGAAAGAGGTCTATTTCCTAATGAGACTAGGATTTTTTTATAACTCTTCAAGGGCTGCCAGTATATAAGGGCAGCGCTTCTAATGAAGATATAGAACTCAGAAACATAAGCGAAAAGAGAGAGTAAGAGAGCTAGAGCGCATAGTCCGAGAGTTGTGAGTGAACGAGCAGAGAGTGATCACGACTAGCAGAGTCTGATCTAAGTTTGATCATCTGAATTCAACTGGAGGGAAGCCTCTTTGAAAGATTAAGTACATAACTTTGCAACATCATCTCAGGAGAACCGGTCGGGGACGATTATAAAGCAAAGTTGTGTTCCCTACAATTTACCAGAGGTCACTGATCAAGGGGGAGCACTACCAGAGTCTGGGGTATTCGTGGAAGTCCGACTCTCAGCCGGGAGAGCACGAGAGTTGTGGACATTAGCTTCGGAAGCAACTTGACATTGTAAGTTGCTATAACATTATATCGTAACACATTGTTTTAGAATAGGCTGAGTCTGTGTGATCAGAGCTGTAGTTTTCTATTATTGGATTGTGTTGACGGTGTAAGCTAGTTTGTATGTTCAGACTAAACAAAGATTCAAGCTAGGTTAGAAGTAAAGCTTGAACCAACATAGTATGTGTTCGCGTGTCCTTGTACTTTAAACGTGCTTAGTGGAATCTTTAGGACTAGAGAAAAGTCCTCCCCAGACGTAGGCAATTGCCGAACTGGGTATTCAAACTGCTTGTGTCTTCCGGGTCCGGCCTTCACAAGTAAATTCTATAAAGTGATCTAGAAGGTTGCTATAACAACCTGTTGGTTCAAGACTCTAGTAGTGCATCAAATTTTAGACGTGCTTAACACCACTCCACTATCTTTTTGTGGGCAATGCACTATACCTTGTAAGTAAATTAACTATAAAAGATATACCTAGTTGGATATTACTGGCAAGATACATTAAAGCGCCAATTACACTAAGATAAGGTACTTCAAGACCTAAAATCTCTTCATTATTTGATTCGGGATGAAAAAGGTCCTTTTCGATATCAAGTGATCTTATTACCATCAGCGTACTTAATGGGCATGCCTTATCTTTATTAAAATGCTTTAGTACCTTCTCAGTGTAATTTGATTGATGGATGAAAGTTCCATTGCTCGTATGTTCGAATTGCATACCAAGATAATATCTAGTATTCCTAGATCTTTCATCTCAAACTCCCTTTTCAAATAATCTACTACAAATTGGATCTCTTCCGGAGTTCCAATTATTAAATCACAACATAAACAGTTGTGATTACGTAGCGATTCTATTCTTTTGAATATTTAAATATTGAATCTATACAGTGAAATTTCGGTTTATTTAAAGATCAATTTAATCCGCCTTGAATCAATCCGGTTCAATTTGAATATTGAACCGATGCGGTGAAATTACAGTTTAATTAAGGATTGATTTTATACGCTTTTTGTTCCAGCTTAATAAATAAATCTGATTGAATTTACTATTGGTTCAGTTTGGTTTAATTTCGCTTGATTTTAATTTGGTTTGATTATATTTTTTATTCAAACCAACTCAATTATTTATGACTCAATTTTGTTTGTTCGGATTGCCCTTTAGTTCAATCTTAAATTTTAGAACCATAACTTTTGTAAATCAACATTATGTTCAATTTTAATTGCAAGATTTGACATTCATTTTTTGCTGACAATCACCAGAGTGACATTTATGTGTAGATTGTCTTATTTAATTCGTTGGAGTGTGTGTACTTTACATGAATATTTAATTATTTATAATGTAAATGAATATTCAATGTGCCTGCATACATATCAGGTAAATATGTGACAGTTCTTCAGTATTTTGGTGTGAATTGTAGAAGACAAAGAAGAGAAGAAGGAAACGATGCTAGGGTTTCAATAGATGCAAAAGAGAATGTTCTACATAATACAGAAAGCAAGAATATATAGGAAAAGATGACAAAGCAAAATTACGAAACTAGCCTTATTACTATTATTATCTTTAATATCCCCTCTCAAACTCACGATGCACTGACATGAAGCAGCGAGAGTTTGGCAATCAAGAACCGAGAACATGGAGCGGAAAGGGCCTTAGTAAACAAGTCTGCAATCTACATAGCGGAAGTAACAAACGGCAACATGATAGTCCCAATCTGATAATGATGACGAGTAAAGTGACAATCAATCTCTATATGATTCGTACGCTCATGATACTCAGAGTTTCGAGTAATCTGAATAGCACTAGCATTGTCACAATACATAGGAGTAGGTCCTGAAAGAGCAACACTCATATCAGCCAATAACCAACGTATCGACACTATCTCAGCAGTAGTAGAGGCTATAGCACGATATTCAGCTTCTGTAGACGAACGAGAGACAACTGTTTGCTTTTTGCTCCTCCAAGAAATGAGAGAGTCGCCAAGAAATATACATAATCCAGTGACTGATTTGCGATCTGAAGGATCACTAGCCCAATCTGCGTCAGAATAAGCCCGCAATTCCAAGGAAGAAGTAGAAGGAAATAGAAGTTTCTGAAACTGTGTCCCACGTAGATACCGAAAAATGCGAAGTACAACTGCCCAATGTACTGTAGTAGGGGAAGAAACAAATTGACTAACAGTATGCACCGCATATGCAATATCTGGTCTGGTGATAGTCAGATATACTAAGCAACCAACTATAGTGCGATAAAGAGTAGGGTCTGACAAGACAATACCATCAGTGGAAGAATACGGCGCATTAGCCTCAATAGGTGTATCAGCAGTGCGAGTGTCAGAAAGCCGAGCCTGATCAAGAATATCAGCAATATACTTAGACTGAGATAAAAGATAGCCTCGTGGAGAGTATGCAACTTCTATGCCCAGAAAGTATCGTAGAAGTCCCAAATCTTTCATTTCGAATTCCCAAGCCAAATGTTGTTTTAGCTCCGAAATTCCACCAACATCATCTCCTGTGATAATCATATCATCAACATACAAAGAAAGTAATGTACGACCAGAAGGAGTACACCTGAAGAAGAGTGTTGAATCATGAGGACTGGAGCGGAAGCCTAGAGAGGAAATCACAGTCGAAAACTTTTCAAACCAGGCTCGTGGTGCTTGTTTCAATCCGTAAAGAGCTTTCTTCAGTCTGCAAACTTCACCAGAACTATGAGGAACACTCGGCGGAGGAGTCATATAAACCTCCTCTTGAAGATCTCCATTCAAAAATGCATTCTTCACATCCAACTGAGAAATAGACTATTGTTTCACAGAGCCAACAGCATATAAGAGTGCGAATCGTGACATGCTTAGAGACGGGCGCGAAGGTTTCCTGCTAAGCAAAACCCTTAGCAACCAAACGAGCTTTGGATCGTTCAATAGTCCCATCTGACTTGGTTTTAATCTTATAAACCCAACGTGCACCAATAGCACGCTTTTCCTTCGGAAGAGGAACTAGATCCCAAGTATCTGTTTTGGACAATGCAGAGAGTTCATCATCCATTGCCTGCTGTCAACGTGGATCGAGAGTTGCCTCTTTATAAGAAGAAGGCTCGAATATCTGGTGAATAGAAGCCAAAAAAGAAGCAAAAGAAGTAGAATATGTGGAATATATAAAATCAGGTAACTGAGTGGACTTACGAGGTCTCACTGAATCCGAGGTGGATGAAAAGGAATAGAATCCTCAGTCGCAGAAGCATCATCCTGGGAGGCGAGCAGGGGGAGCTTGTGGAGCATCAGTATGCTGAGGATGAGCATCTATAAGATCAGAAGCGTCACCAACAGAAGACTCAAAAGGATCAATATGAATGAGATCAGCCGAAATAGAAAAATATGGAATGTGCTCAAGAAAAAAGACATGACAAGACACGTAAAATTTTCGACTGACTGGATCATAACTACGACCTTTCTGACCTTCACCATAGCCAAGGAAGACACAAAGAGCAGAACGAGAGGTGAGCTTACTACGCTCAACATGAGGCCGAAGCACAAAGCAAGCACAACCAATATTCTCAATGAAGAATAATCAGGAGAATGACCATAAAGTTTTTCAAAGGGAGACAGAACTGAAGTGACAGATGAAGGATTCTATTAATAGCATGAACAGAAGTAAGGACTGCTTCGCTCTAGAACTGACTTGGAACAGATGCAGAAAACAAAAATGAGCGTGTTGTTTCCATAGTATGTCTGTGTTTTCTTTCAGCAACACCATTTTGTTCAGGAGTGTTAGTACACCATCAGAAGCAAGAAGGTCAGAAAAACGTTTAGACATGTGTTCACCTCCCAAATCACAACGAAAGCATTTGATAACGGCATTATGCTAAGTTTTAACAAGAGCACGAAACATTTGATAAATCTCAAAAAATTCAGAGAAGTATTTCATGAAATATACCCAACAGTAGCGAGTACAGTCGTCAATGAAAGAGACATAGTATCGGGATCCACCTTTTGTAGGAATAGGTGAAGGTCCCCAGACATCTGAATGTATCAAGTCAAATGGTGATAAAGAAATGGAAGAACTTTTATGAAAAGATAATGCTGAGAATTTAGCTAAGTTACACCCGCGACAATCGGTAATATCATGACTGTATAATTGTCCTAATTTTCCTGTGGAAGCTAAATGTTTCAAACGAGAGCCAGAAACATGACCAAAACGTGAATGCCACAAATAAAAGGTAGAAGAGGAAGGACTCAAACGAAAAGAAGACAGGTCAACACCAGATGCTGCAACCTCAGGTACTTTCAACTCATCCAAGACGTAAAGGCTCCCTTGCCTACGGCTTGTCCCAATCAGCTTCTTCGAATGGGGATCCTGCACATAACAAGAAGAGCGAGAGAAGAAAACTAGTAAGCCAGCGTCACATAACTGACCAACAGAAGCAAGATTTAAAGTAAGGCTCAGAACATGATAGATATTAGAATAGGACATATTAGGAGTGCAAATAGATCCAATTCCTGCTACTGGCATTGAAGTACCATCAGTAGTCATGATTGGTTCTGAAGAAGAAGACTGAATGGAAGAAAAAGAGTTAAAATCATGAGACATATGTCGTGAAGCACCAGTGTCAAGAATCCATGCAGAAGAAGAGTTACCTGACATGTTACCAAAATGTAAACCTGAAGAAGAAGTAGCAAACATAGCACGTGATTGCGAGGCAATGAACTTTTGAAACTGTTCTGTTAATGTAGCCAAATAAGTATTGGTTCCAGAATCAATTGGGGGGACAGCAGCTGCTATGGATGGCGGCTTCGGACGCTGGAGATTGTTGCCTGATTAACCTTCTTTTATCCTTAACAGCTAGGGACATTGAGCCTTCCAGTGCCCTTTCTTCTTATAATAACTGCACTCGTCAATAGCAATCCTTGACGTAGACTTTCTAGAGCCAGGAATTCGGGGAGATGCTGCTAATATAGAGTTGTCGGGAAGTGGCAGAATGCCCTTTTTGTCAACACAGGATTTCAAGAGCGACTCTTCTGCCATCAGCTCGTGATAAACGGAATCAACAGATGGAAGAGGACTCCGATGCAGAATAGAACCACGAAGACCTTCAAAGTCATCCCGAAGGGCCATCAAAAATTGAACCAAGCGTTGCTCCTCTCTCCAAGCAATATATGGGGCGCATGCTCTTAGTTCTGCATACTCTGTCATTGCAAGCTGATCCCATAAACCAGACATAGCCGAGTAGAACTCATGAATAGTCATACTATTTTGCTGAAGAACGCGAATATCATTCTCTAACTGATATTGTTTGGCAAAGTTAGATTGCACAAACAATCGTTCCAAGTGATCCCAAATTTCCTTAGTTGTATCATACTTTGCCAATTGAACACCAATCGACTGTTGAACAGAATTGTTAATCCAAGTGATGATCTTTGAATTGGTTACTTCCCATGCGGCCAATTGGATAGCCTCAGTCGGCTTGGCCTTACTCCCGGAGACAACATCCCACACCGATTTGCCTTTTTTCATGACATAACTCCAAGACGAATAATTCTTACCATCCAATTGAACACTGATAGCCTGAAGCGAGTCATCCTTCGCGGTAGCCATGATGAACAGACAAGGCAAAGACCAAAGCCGAAGCGATTCCAGATGCGAGATTCCTAAAAAAAAAAAAAGAGAAGAATGAAATGATGCTAGGGTTTCAATAGATGCAAAAGAGAATGTTCTACATAATACAGAAAGCAAGAATATATAGAAAACAATGACAAAGTAAAATTACGAAACTAGCCCTATTACTATTATTATCTCTAATATGAATAATAAATACATCACATGATGGTTTATTATTCGACATACCTTTATCATCAATATTTGATCACTACGACATAGTATTCCTTCACATTTAATACAACTTTCCTAAGAGTTGGTATTAATGTTGTGGCAGATATCTTGAAATGTTTTATTTACTTTTAAGATTTTTGGTTTGAGCATGTTAATTTTGTTGGAAATTGAAGTTTCAATTCTATGAATGATGGAACATGTAGATAAAATTTTGTGAGTAGAATTGTAATATATTTAATGAATTGTTTCTAATGATGGAAAACTTAGACAAGCACATGATTGTTATATTAAATCAAATCTTACATCAATTCAATATAAAATAAATGAAGTAACTAAATGAAATCTCTAATCTATTTAATACATCATTCAATTTATTCAATTTAATTTGATTCAATATAATATAATACAAATTAAATTAATTAGATTAAAGATTATAATTTGATAATCAAATAAATGAATTACTTAAAGTAAGAACGAAATTAAAAATACAAGCAAAACAGAATGAGTTGAGGATCGTTTGACGATTTCCTTAAAGCTTCTATTGTCGTCCCACCCGGTGCTTGGAAATGGCAAGAGCTTTCCAGGACATAACAACTTTTGAATATACCTCTTTGCATCACAAGGTAATACTCCGGCGAATCAAACTTGTGCTAGCAACTATCACCAATGAAATACTCAGAAGAGTATGTTGAAATCAAAGGAAAAAGAAAGCCAGCTATCAAGGGAGGAAATGTTGAAAATGAGAGATATTGTTGTGTGACTTATGATCTCTCAAGCCCTCATTTGCACCTCCTTTTATAGGGGAGGATGAGGCAGTCCATCATTATGGCATTGTGTGTGCCATAATATCCTCTTGAAGGGACCAAAATGAATGTTTCAATGGAACTATTGGTCTCACAATGAAGTCCCAACTAATAGCCCACAAATATTATAACAATGTCATAATCAAGATAAAACCTTCATGTCTTATAAGGAAAACAAATAAGGCTTTCACTTGACCTATGTGAAATGTAAATGCTCTACATAATTTTTGAGCATTTTATTTTATTAATGTTAGTTTCAATTTGGCCACGTAAATAATTGATTTTTTCCTTTCATTAATAGAAATTTAAATAAAATTAAATACTTTCATATTGAGATATAAAACATATTCAATGTTAATTATAAAATATAGTCACCCCACCTTTGCAGCACAAATATCAATTGAGAGTGCATACATTTTCTGGCTGAATTTCATTGTCTTACAAAAAAAAAACTCACATTTTATTGGATAAGATTGTATATCTCATATTAAATGAGGATATTGAGTTTGGGGAGATATATGGTTGAGACATTGTAATTAAAAAGAAAATTGATTTTCTTATTTTTGTGTGGTTTATTAAGTTTTCATGTATGATGAAGTATCACTTGAGCAACCACAAGACAGTGTCATTTATCTTTAGTTATGTTTCTAGAAAATTTTAGTATGACAAACTCAACAACTTAAAGAAGACATATTTTGATGGATTAATAAAATATGACTTTATGTATGCTTTTAGTTGATACATTTATGATTTGTATACCACAATTCAGTGGGAGAGATATATAATTTTCTTGCATGGAACTTGTGGTAGACACACAGATAATGCAGAACTTATGTTTACCCAATTTACTTTGTATGATTTTGTTGATCTCAAAAGATAATTTCTGATATACGTTTATAATATGATAGTAATTTTGCGTTCATTTTTGTTTTTACATTTATTTGAATACACATGTGGTCCAGTTGGAAATTTTTGGATTAATTTATTACTAATCTAATGAGACTGAATGTGTAATCAAATATTTGTATATATTATCATTAAAATAAGCTTAAATAACGTGATCTAATTTTTATGAAGTTTATAGGTATAATTTAGTCATAGATTATATTGAGTAGATACCGAAGAGATAATTATGATATTCTTTGAGAAACGAAATCTATGATTATCTGTATTATATCTTTTCGTGTACAACATAAAAATATGAGTTATGGTCCCAGAGATATACAACTAGATCGGAAGCACCAACCCGGAGACCAGGTTTGCTTCATGTTTATATCCATTCATTAATGAATATTTAGGTAAATTCAATTTACAAGGATATGCTTAATTGTTTGGTCGGGTATTAACGATTCTGGTTAACTCGTTTCCACGACTTATATTATTTTATTCTAACAAGTGCTCGTTTTATTCCAACATTATATCCTCACTGCTATTTCGAAACATATACAATGTGTTTTAATCTGCCTTGACTGTATTTTCGTCGCAAAAGAAATATATGTGTTGGATTCCTAAGGTTATGACGATAACAAATACTTAACTAATTAATCTAATTAGTGTGCAGAAAAGATCTTTACTTCATTAAATGCAACAAGACGAATAGGAAAGAAGATATGCAGAAGATATTTGATAACAACTTTATGGGAAGTTGTTATCAATCAAGAATATATCTCTCTAGCATGAGATTTGGACTTCTTAAATATCCTAAGAAGATCCGAAGATATTTGATGATAACTTTATGGGAAGTTACTTCAAGCCCAAATATAATATGAGATATATTTTGGGCTTAACGATATATCTACTTAATAATTATGGAAGCAAATCTAATTCTATTAGATAAACTTTCCTATTTATTAGTAGAGATTTATATTCGGAATAGAGGAATATTTGATTTGGATAAAAGAGAATCCTAACAAAAGAAAACTCTAGGAGTATCCTTGGTGCTACAAGCAGAAAAAACGGCCGAGCAAGAGGACAAGAATTGAGATAGCAAAAAATGCAGAGAGTGAAAAGAAGAAGTGTGTGATTCGGACAAAAGGCTACTTGTGAGCATCAGAAGCTTGAGCAATTGTGTCCGAGGGTGGGTTAGATCGGTTCGAGGGTTTGATTGAGCTAGAGTAACAAAGATAAGTTAGAGCCTGTACGGAGTGTACTAGTGAGAAGCTTAGTCTTTTGTACTTAGCAAGAATATCCTAATTATAGAAACCGATCGATTCACAAACCCTTCCAGAGGATACTGGAAGGTAGTGGTTTTACGCAATTGTTTGATTAAGTACTGAGGTTTCCACTATAAATCACCGAGTAAAGCGTATTTAATTTTCCATATTTACTATTCCGCTGCTATAATACATGTTGGGTCACACAACTCTCTGGTGTTATACCTACTGGGTATAAGACAAACTCTATTACTCCAATGGACCAACTAACTAACTATCCAACAACATGTTCATCAAATACATATTTCCAAAACAATTATATGCTCCCTTTTGATCTTCATGTGGAGAACTCGATTATGATTTTCTTTGTCGAGGTTGGGGATGATGATGAAAATTGGAGCTTGCAGAGACATCTTGTGAGCATTCCTTTCATATAATTTCATAATTCCTTTTTTCCGGGTATTTCCATATATTGATCCATTTTCGAATTTAAAGAAAAAAACTAACAACTAAAATAACTAGCTATATTATCCTTTTATTGATTGTATGCTTTTTTATTTTGAATACTTGTACTTAATGAATTTTGATTAGTTTCACTCAATTTAAGTAGATTATGATTGTACTTCGTCATTAAATGAACATATAATATGAAATCACGAATGAGTATAAGCACTTGGAAATAAATAAATAGAGAAAAAATATACAATTGGTATCGAGTCATCAATGGTTTCTCAATTTGTAGTCTAATAAAATAAGTCGATGAACTATTTTAGTCAATCAATTGAATTTCTGTCAAACCATCTATTTTTATAGTCTAAGAAAAAAATAGTTAATTATTATGTTTCACAGTTCATGTAAAATTTGAAGGATGAGAAGAAAATTTAGGAATTTGATTTATTATGAAAAATTAAAATTAAAAATAGATTATAAACTTTTTATATGATAAAAAAATTATTTTCGAAGATCGAAATAGTACATGAGAGTTTGTTTGAGGAGAAATGGGTTCGGTCAAAATGTTATCTCCAAGCTAATAATACAGGGAGGTACGTTGACCGAAGGAGGGGTAAAATGGTAAATAACAACTCAGCGCACGGAGCACCGCGTGTTTTCGATTGCTTTGACGACCCATATAAATACATACCTACACGAAGAAGAAAAAGGACGACGAATTTCTCTTTTTCAATATTTCTCGCCTGAGAAAAAGAAAAAGAGAAATTTTTCTAAAAATTCAAATCCTGAAATTTACAGAGTTGAGATTCGCTTGAATCAGCGATTTGTTTCCATTGCGCAGCAGCGGGAGAAGAGCCATGCCTGAGTCGAACCATTCTTGTTCCGACATGGAGACTCTCAATCTCAGCGGAAAGGTTTCGAATTCAATCCTTACTTCTTTTTTGTTTCTGGTGATTAAAGAATCCTCTTCTATTGTATTGTGTCCGCGACTTTGAAATTCGATTCTGGTTTTTCATGATTCAATGTGATCGCTTCTTTGGCTTTTTTTGAGCGGTTAATCTGGAGTTTTAGTGGCCGATGAATGCTACGTCATGAGTATTTGTTGCGCTGGAACTGGAAGCATTTGATTGTTTTGAGACTAGAGCTTGATGAAGGCGATGGAAGAAGTAATAAAAAAATTATGAATATGATTGATTTTCTTAATATTATATTTTGTTGCTGTTTAGCTGTTGATTGTTATTGTCATTTTGTTTGGCTATGTAAATTTTCTTACAACTTTAGTCTCCTGTTCATTCCAACAGCCTCTCCTTGGCTTCCATTTTGCTCCAGGTTTGTATTATCGGATTCAGTGATTATGAAAAGCAGTAGAAGTCGCTGTTTATTTACTTTCTATAAAGTAACGGACTAAAGGATAAAGGATAGTGGATTTGTTCTGCGCCTGATTATACTTTTATATCCATTGTCATCATATGGGTGTTAGAGTATCTGTATCTTTAATTAGTGTTATGCTCATAATTTTGTTTGGTGTCACTTTTATTTTAATTTTAGTGAATGCTTTTTTGAAAAGGCAGTTAGTGTTAGGTGATTTATCAGTATTCTTACATTGCTGGGCCTTGAGTTTGCCAGGTTGATTGGTGAAGATACTTCTTTATACCTGCCAGTTCTTGTCTTATTCAATCTTAAACTTAAAAAAGTTGGCTGATACAGTTCTTGTCCTAATGTGTCATGAGTTTTCCGCTGGATTAATATTCCTCATCATGGCTACATTTGTGGTGTGCTTATGTCGAAATGAGTTCACTCAATGAACTGAGTTTTCAGCTTTCCTCTTATTTGCTGGAATCATTATGGTTTTCTCCTTAATGCAAGTACGGGGAGGAAAAAACATCTTGATTACATTTTTTCATAAATCAGTGGTATATATGATCTAGATGTTTCTATTTGTGTAGCACATTGACTATGTTATTGTTATGTTTCAGTGATATTATCAACGGTATCCAGGACATGTTTGCTAATGGTGTACTTTCCATGATTGTTATCTTAACACTCCAGGAACATATTGTTCGAACTGGCCGCGGTCCTGTGTCTGTTATTGTTTATGGTGATCAAGACAAGCCAGCCCTGGTTACTTACCCCGATCTAGGATTAAATTGTAAGTCGAAGTTTTTGCCTGTTTCTAGTGTTCTTGTCATGTGGATCTGTGTCCCTCCATTCAGATATATTTGTTAGCAAATCAGTTTCAGTTCTCATGAGTTGTAGCAGTTAGTTGCCACCATGTAAGTTGAATCTCACAGAGTTATTAGTTCTTATATTTCAGATGTATCTTGTTTCCAAGGATTGTTCTTTTGCCGCGAAGCAGCTTCATTACTTCTGCACAATTTCTGCATTTACCATATTAGTCCTCCAGGGAATGAGGTTTGTGGACCACTTCACTGATTTTAATATTAACACTTCTATATTTTTATGAGCTCATCATGGTGTCTTTCATATGTGTAATTTTCCTGCATTGAATATTATTATTCACATAGTTCCCATTCTGGATCTTCTACAAGAGCTCTTGCAGTTAGGAGCTGCTGCCATCAATCCAAATGAACCAGTGCTTTCTGTTGATGATTTGGCAGATCAGATCCTTGAAGTTCTCAACTATTTTGGGTACTTGATTTTCTGTGCTTGTTAACAAAAACATAAATGTGTATTGGACTATCTTAGAAATAGTTCAAGGCATGCAATCCTGATGCTTTAATTTTTGCTCGTTTTGCTTTACTCTGAATTCATCTTTTGAAGATGTTTGCACTTGTCATATTCAGTTTGTTTATAATATTTTGGTTTCTTTGTTGTTTAGACTTGGTGCTGTCATGTGCATGGGAGTTACTGCTGGTGCCTACATCCTTACTCTGTTTTCTGTATGTTTCTTCCTCCACGAACCAGTTTTAATAATTCCAGACTTTGTTTACTAATTTCATGAATGAAATGTTTCCAGCTGAAGTATAGAGACCGTGTTCTCGGTTTGATTTTAGTATCTCCTTTATGTAAAGCCGCCTCTTGGACAGAGTGGTTGTATAATAAGGTTTGATCATAAATCTCTGTCAGTTTAGTACTTGTATCTATATTTTAGGTATAATCCGTGTTGTGGTTGTTAGGTGATGTCCAATCTTCTATATTATTACGGCATGTGTGGCTTGCTTAAAGAGTGTTTACTTCAACGCTACTTTAGCAAGGTATTTAATTCCTTCAGGTCTTATCAAGATTTTTAATGTCCACGCCTTAAGCATGTTCCTCACATAGAGTGTTAACTGTGAAATCTGTGCATCTGATTTAGGAGGTTCGTGGAAATGCTGAAGTGCCAGAATCTGATATTGTTGTAACCTGCCGTAAAGTAAGCACCATCAATAAGATATTTAAGCTTCCTTGACTTGTATGAAAAAGTTCTCAAATGTTCTTTCTTTATAACTATGTTACCTGGTTTTCCTTCTAGTTGCTTGATGAGAGGAAGAGCATAAATGTGTGGAGGTTTCTTCAGGCACTGAACAAGTAGTTATCATGACGACCTCCTATTCAACAGAGATTACTTGGTATTTATGGCTAACCTTAAACTCTATATTCTGTTGATAAACAGACGGCCTGACCTTAGCAGCGGGTTGAAAAAACTAAAATGTCGGACTTTGCTATATGTTGGGGAATATTCACCTTTTCACTCGGAAGCTCTCCATATGGCCTCAAAACTGGACAGGAGATACAATGCTCTAGTTGAGGTGTGATAGACATTTCTATTTTTTTTGTCAAACTTATCCATGCCTGTGTTTTCACCCAAATATGGATAGTGTTTACTAGTTAACAATTAACATTTGCACTGGTGCCTTTTGTTTTCTCATTCAAACCTGGAACGCTGTAGATGACAGGTTAATTGGTCGTTTTTTTCAGCTGTTTTTAACCAAACACTTTTGTCCTGCATTCCTTAGCCTTTAATGCATCAATTAAAGTTGAAACTCAGGGCACTGTGCCAATCCTAGTAGCCTTAATTTACTGAGTTCACGATGACAGTAATTAAGGGGTATATGCAGGTACAAGCATGTGGGTCAATGGTGACAGAAGAGCAGCCACATGTGATGTTGATTCCGTTGGAGTACTTCCTGATGGGATATGGTTTATATAGACCATCTTTGTTCAGAGGTAGCCCTAGGAGCCCTCTCAGTCCGTGGTGCATCTCCCCAGAGCTTCTCTCTCCCGAAAGTATGGGGTTAAACCTGAAGCCAATAAAAACCCGGATATCCACATAATATTAAAGCATCTCCATGTGTCATTCAATTTTGCGTTCACTGGTCCTAGTTGGTCTTTACAGAAGCTCCAAGGGATGCGTATAAAATATTTGGGAAGAGGGTTGTAGATATCAGAGCATAGTTCCAACTATAGGAAAAAAGTGTTCTATGGAATAAAGACACTCAAATAAACTCTTTCTGTTGTAGCCATTTTTATAAATGGAGCAACAAGATGACATTCTTGAAAGGACATTTTATACTGATTCATACATTTGTGAAGGCTAGATGGAAAAAGTTGTAAAGAATGAGTTGTGTTGCTTTGATGCATCGATACACAAAGTTTAACTTACCAGGTACTCACGTTGTCATGGTGTATGGTGTACAGAAACATAATTGTAACACACCAACTCATTTGTGTATTGCTTTACATTGGTTGGGAATTAACTTTGTGCAAGCTTGATAAAATAGTATAATAACTATCTTATCACCAATATGTCAGTGTTTTGTGAACTCTAAGTTGTAATGATCTACAGGATTGTGGTGAGAAGAGACGCTGTAATAGACTAAACTTATAATAATTCAGATTGGAACCTATCATCAAATCGTTACAGATGATATAAGCAGCCCTCTGAACTTGAAAGTATGATGACAGAGACATGGTCATGGATTCATGGGGCAAATTTATTTAAGAACACGAGAAATACTGTTATTTGGGATCCTTAACAACTGTGGTTTCAATTACAACAATCTAACATTAAAATGGCTTGCTATCTGACATGCACTGTTAGCAAATGTCGCATCTTTGCAAGAGAACTCACAAAGCACGATTGAGATAATTGGTCTGTGGCCAAAGGGCACTCCTATTGAATTGAAAGAACAAAAAAAGACGGATCATAATCTCTTTCGTCAAGGAAGGAATACCGGAAGTGTAGATATTTCATGAATTCAATTATGCCTATCCAAAAACTTCTCAATGAGGACTGAAAATGTGGCGAACCCAGCACAACCCACACAAGCAGCTTTAGGGCCACCTGCATTGATTTGAACATAACAATCCATCAGCAGATGCGGAGACAAATGGGCATGGTATGACCCGAATGCTGCTAGGACAATTACAAAAACAAATAAACAACATAACATTCCATATTTACCCCTTGCTGACATCGTGCCTCCCGTTACACAGCCAGCGAAAACTGTGTTTGTCATGTCATGTTTTGCCCGTGCCTTCAAAAGAATTAAGATTTCAGACACAAACTTCGGAGTAAATTAAAAATACAAGTCGAGCATCTTTTTTTGTTGTTGCGTGCTCTAGCAAATACCTACTGTAACTGTTTTTGGCATGAGAAAATCTTCAGCGGTTTGTGAATGAAACAACAACAAAAATAAAAATATTTTCTAATCACGGTATTTTCAAACATCTAATTCCTCTGATCTGATCTGAACAGATAATAAATCAAAATCTCATTCATATTTTTTATGTGGCCCCAGTTTGTTTGATCGGAAGAATGGTGTCCCTCGCAAAACATGGTTATCCGAACTATCTTTAAGGAAACACAATGTCAGTCTACAATTTTTTTTCTATTTTATCAGACATGTTCAAATAGAAGTAGAGAGAACATATAAAAAATTATATTCCACACACCTTCTCCACAACACATTCTGCAGCAGAAAAAATAAAACCCATCACCGCAAATGTTTTACATGAAGTCCAGCTCCTACGCCCCATTTGTTTGGCCGTATAAATAAATTGCTGTCGACCAGACATTTCATCTTGCATTATAGGATTGTCCAAGGCCCCTAAAAATATCCCCATTGCCAAACCCAGTCCACCTCCTGCAGATTCCAAAACACGTAAAAAAGTATAAATTTGCAATGACTTGTCACATAACATTATACCAAACTACAATTCGTATTAACTTAAGCCCACATGACTTAATATGGCTTGAAAGGAAACACACGATGAAACCAAACGCGAAACACAAAACCAGATATCAACTAGGTCTGCCTAAGCTGAAAACAATTTTGTACAAAACAGTTAATTAGAGCTCAGGTATTGGCTGTACTTGCCCATAACTCCACTAACAATGCTACGAACAGCACAATTGTTCCAGATATCCTGGCCCCGAATCTCTTCAGGGGTCGGCAACCGTAAAGGTTCAATACGTGGGTTCTCTGATTCATTTATGGCAGATGTATCCCCGGTAGACTCAGTCCCCGATTCCGAGCTCATGTTGTCAGAAGAATAGCAAAACAATATTCTGGAAATGTAAGCAGTCTCAGCTGTTAGGTCCTGAGTCAAGACCGGTAAAGTTAGAAAAGTGAGTGACTGAAATATGAATATTGGGCGATCAGTAAAATAAACATAAAAACCAATATTTTTGTTGAACTTCAAGCAACAGACAGACGGTTGTCTTGGGCCGCCATAAGAACCCATGGGATTGAACTTAAAATTTAAGGAACCAAAGTCCACGAAAAACATAATCCTTTGTGAACGAGCGCCATTCTTATTTCTTTTCCTTTTTTATATACTTCATTTGTAGCTACTGCAATTCAGTTTTTAGTTGGTTCGATTGATGTGTAGTATCAGGCTGGTTTGAAGTTTTCAACTTGTTTTCTCAGTTATTTTCGATCCCTAAATTGGCAACTGCACAACCTAAAATTAGCTAGCAACATTCAACTCACTTTAACAGCTTCTTCCAAACCCCAGAGTTCAAACAAACTGTTCAACCAGCCGTGAAAATGAACCTAGCATTAGCAATTCATCTTCCCAATTACCAGTCGAGATATCTCAAGTGCAAGGCAGAATGCTGGATATTAAAAAATCCAGAACCGATCAAACAAAAAAGCCTTGGAGACTACGACTTACCAATCCAATACTGAAGACAACAGTCAATTGAATGAAGCACATAATCCGGCATCGTTAAAAATCGAACGAGGAATCAAAAACAAGAGAAGCGTTCTTACCTGACTTTGCGCCGAGGTTGCTGCTTTCAGAAAACTCGGCGCACCAGTTTTAAGGGTTTTACCACATTTCAAAAAATATTTTATTAAATAAAATAAATAGCCGCATTACACTTGAATTCTTACCAGCAAATTTATTTAAGTTATTCATTTGAGTTAAACACATAAGAGAATTTAAGTTAAATGTTTAATTGAAATTTTATAATTAAATATTTCAATTAAGTATTTAAGATAAATTTTTTTTAAATTTTAAGTCCCCTATTTAAGCTGATTAAGGTTACGTTCAATCTTTAGAATTATCTATTAACTTTGTATTTAATTTAACTTTTTCTTTTCTAATTTTCACACTATCACGCCCTAAAATAGCATGAAAATAAAATAATAAAAATTTTATTTTATTTCCTAAAATTTTAAATGATATTTATTTGTAAACTGTGCTTACAATCGGATACAATTTATTTGACATAGCGAATAATATCAATTTGTTCTGCCGGTCTTACATCCTATTTTTTATCATTTAAATTATTAATAAATAAAATAAAAATTAAATTACTGAAAACTAAAAATTAAAAATTGTGTTGCAATTAGAAAAGCCCAATATGAAATGAGCCAGCCCAATAGAAAGAGGCCCCTACACACATTACTTCATTTCGTCCTCCGCGTCGCACTTCCTTAAGAGATTAAATTGGGTAATAATAATAATATCTGAAGCTCCGTCGCTCTCTCGGATTTCGCTGTAACGCGTTTATCGAGGTGATTTCAGTCGATTGGTTTCTTTTTTGTTGGGTTAGGGTTAGGGTTAGGGTTTGAGGTTTAGGTTGATGATTTGGTGGTATTGTAGTGTAGCGAGTTTTAGATGAAAAAATAGACAATTCGAAAGTGTTTGGTTCCATAGTGAGCTGCTGTTAGAATTGGCTTCTTTGAACTATACCTTAACCATAAGAGTACGCACTTATCATCGCTTGACCTGACTAATCAAAAACAATATGCCAAATTGACATTGATGATTCTGGCTCACTTATGCGTGTTCTGTTTGTGCCAGGGTTCAAATAACTACCTGAAGCCTGATCTGTATCGATTTATTTGGTGAAATCTGGTGTAGAAAAAATATGGTTTGTTTCTTCTCCCTCCCTGTTTGGGTACACTTGTTGTATCAATGTTGTTCCTACTTTGTATTTCTAATTGGTATTGCATTGGATCATGAGTAAGAGAACATGGATGTACATCAAGAAAAAAATTGGACTTTTTTTGTTTGCATTGACTGATGGTAGAAACGGCTTGTGGTTATTTTTATAGTAAAGAAAGCAGAATGAGTTAAATGAACACAAGGTAAGGGGGTGTTGGGGTTTGAAAAATTAAGACATGAATTTGCTACTTTATGGTAGGTGGAAATTTATATATATTCCAGTCTCAGTGAAAGAGGTTGGGCATTCAAAGGAAAAGAAAATAGTTGCCTCCCTTGTAACTGGATGTGGGGAAAGTGTAAATGTTTAAGCTATTTAGTCTTATAAAATAAGAGCCTGAGAGGAGGAAGGGGATGAAAGTGTTTTGTTCTTTTTCCTTTTTTAAATTTGCAGGTTGTTTGTTGAAGCAATAGCTTTTCTTGCTTGATTACTGTCATTATTTTATATGTTCAGTTTGATGTATGAGGTAGGCCAAGTTCCATAATACTTTGGCTTCTGACAATTTCAGGCAACGCTAGCTGACTCTTTCTTAGCAGACCTTGATGAGCTGTCAGACAATGAAGCTGATGTTCCTGTAAGCGATTTGCATATTAAGTCTCGCAATCTATCATTATATTTCAAATGTTTATATCGATTTCTGGCTTCTCATTTTATGTGTCACAATTTTGTAGAATGAAGCTGATTTGGATGCTGATAACATGGATGAAGACGTGGATGGAGAGTTGGCTGACATAGAAGCTCTCCATTATGATGATCTAGACAGTGTTTCCAAGTTACAGAAAACTCAACGCTACACTAATATCATGAAGGTCAATTGAGTTCATTTTTCAAAAAGTGATGCTTCAATAATTAGTACTACTGCAACCCTTGTATTTTGGTTCTGTCATATGTCCTCGTGCTGCTCTATTGGAATTTAGATTAATAATAGATTAAGTTAGTTGATAGACAATGGCTTGGTTAGTGTTGCTTGCTAGCCTCTTGATTTCGCTACCTTTCTGCTTTAGATCCATCTAAAGGCAATAGTTCGGCCATCTAGTTATATTTCTTCTCTCATAATTGCACCAAGAACGATACCCTGTTAATAGGTTTGTTGGTCTTGATTTTCTCATATTTGGTTTGCTATCTTCCTCTTATTTAATACACTGCATTGCTAGACATTTATGCTTGTGCATTGCTTCTCACCACATTTATTGTCTGATGGATTTATCTTCGCTTTCTCAAGTTTTTTCTTAACACATGTGCTCGTCCTTCTATAATAGATCTATCGTATGTTGACTTGTCATTATATTGGAAGCAGTTAACTAGCATCACTAATTAACAGAATCATTCTCTTTTATTTTATTTTTCAGAAAGTGGAGGAAGCTCTACAAAAAGGGCCCGACATCTCGAATAAAGATACAAATTTGGAAGATGATCCCGAGTATCAGTTGATTGTGGAGTGTAATGCTCTCTCCGTCGACATTGAAAATGAGATAGTGATCATTCATAACTTCATACGTGACAACTACCGACTCAAATTTCCGGAGCTTGAATCACTTGTGCATCACCCTATTGACTATGCTAGAGTTGTTAAGAAGATTGGGAATGAAACGGATTTGACCCTTGTGGATCTTGAAGGAATTCTGCCTTCAGCCATTATAATGGTTGTTTCAGTCACAGCGTCAACTACAAGTGGAAAGCCTTTACCAGACGAAAATCTTCAGAAGACAATTGATGCATGTGATCGGGCTCTTGCTCTTGATGAAGCAAAGAAAAAAGTGCTTGATTTTGTAGAGACCAGAATGGGTTATATTGCTCCAAATTTATCTGCTATTGTTGGTAGTGCTGTTGCTGCCAAACTTATGGGAACTGCCGGTGGCTTGTCTGCATTGGCCAAGATGCCTGCTTGTAACGTTCAGCTTCTTGGGGCCAAGAAAAAGAATCTTGCCGGTTTTTCAACTGCAACGTCTCAGCTACGCATAGGATATATTGAGCAAACTGAAATATTTCAAATGACACCTCCTCCACTGGCAATGCGCGCCTGTCGTCTTGTTGCTGCAAAATCTACGCTCGCAGCTCGAGTAGATTCTACTCGTGGTGATCCAACAGGGAAAACTGGAAGAAATTTAAAGGAAGAAATTCAGAAAAAAATAGCTAAGTGGCAAGAACCACCACCAGCAAAGCAGCCTAAACCTCTTCCTGTGCCTGATTCAGAACCTAAAAAGAAGAGAGGTGGTCGTCGCCTGAGAAAAATGAAAGAAAGGTTAGATATCACACGTTACAATTAGTTCACTTGTACGGGTTCCAGCATCAAAAAGATTTATCTTTTCTTATCTTCACTGCTAGGTATGCTGTAACAGACATGAGGAAGTTGGCCAACAGAATGCAATTTGGTGTGCCAGAAGAAAGCTCATTGGGTAATGTTTGCTTCCTTTTACTTTCTTTTTATCTTTACAACTTAATAAATTAGCTCCGCAAAGTATCGTTCTAGAAGTGCATCATATGTATAGCAATATAAGTCAAAGCATCTGCTACACCCATTAAGAAAAATGAGTTCTCTTGCTTAGGTGATGGACTTGGTGAAGGATATGGAATGCTTGGTCAGGCTGGAAATGGGAAGTTACGTGTATCAGTTGGTCAGAGCAAGCTTGCTGCCAAAGTTGCCAAGAAGTATGTATTGTGTTAGCTCTATGCATTTGACATCTTCTCAAGTGCTGCTATGTTTCTCTCATTTTAACTCCACTCGCAACCTATCTGCTAACCAAATAGATTTAAAGAAAGGAGCTATGGGAGCAGTGGCGCTACATCGGGCTTGACATCTAGTTTGGCTTTCACGCCTGTCCAGGTCAGCACTTTTACGTGTCTTATATTGTCCATTTTTCGGTGATGGTCATCTGTTGCCACATTCCCAATTGAGATATTGTTTCTGTTACGAAATCTGACAAGTGGAAAATAACCTGCATAAGCAATAAGTTTTGGCTTCAGGTCCTTGTACCTGAGAGTGGTTCAGTTCCAAAAATAAATACTAAAAGATTCCTGTGATCATGCTTGTCATGTATTTCTCATATTTGAAAAAAGTTGTCCAGAACAAACTATTGATTTTGAGTTCTGCTACTTTATCTCACTAAATTTAATACTTTTATAGTGGTAACTCTCATATACATGTCTGCCACAGTGACTAGTAATGTAAAACTTGTATGTCTTAATTGTTTTTTTACCACATACACGCACTTACGGATCTTTGCCTGATCAATAAATGTGTCAGCCACAGTGATCAGTGTTCTATACGGAGATGAGCTTATATTGGAACATAATTTAGCCACTAGTTGAGGTTCTTTATGCGATTTGTTTGTTTGTCTGACCTCTTATTGGACTTGAATCTCATTTAGATATGTTTTGTTGTTTCAGGGGATTGAACTAAGCAATCCACAAGCTCATGGAAGCTTGCTTGGCGGTGGCACTCAGAGCACTTACTTTTCGGAGACTGGAACATTTTCAAAGATCAAAAGGATATAAAACCATCTTGGGGAATAGTGTACTACACGTATAGATTTTCATGGGCTCGTTCCGCCTGTTTGCAGATCTAATATACATCAGTTGGTGATATAACTGCTTGATCTGTATGGATGTGTCCAGAATTGCTGTGTTACATTTTCAGGTACACTCAAGGTCAGTGCGTTGGAACTTTGGTATATATTCACTTCAAGACCATCTAGTCACTGTGTAAAACTTCAAGACACTCTAGTTGATGTATCTGATTCTGAGCAGGTTTTCTGATAATCTTGTATTCAGGATGAGCGATATTTCCATGTAGAATTATGAGTTGCAGATAAATGTACAAAGAGCGTCTAAGTGAATGCGTAGAACTCAGAATCTGAGTCTTTCTGAGACCTTTATACCAAAGTGAAAACTAGAGCAATAAAATTGCTCATATGTACCATTCCACAGCTGCGTGGTTTTAGATTTCCATCAAAATACAGTCCATAGTTTTCACACAAGTGAACACCAAAAATAAGTACAACTTAGGCCGGATTATATCAGCTTTGCTGCAACAAAGAGGCATTTACAAGAAGAGTAATTATGAACAACTTAAAGCAAGGGATTGTAAACGGTAGGTATACTTATATTTAACACAGACTAGCCTATTCTAACAATCACTGTCAATAAGAATTAAAATCTGCTTCACTCGCTGGGTCAAATATCATCCACCATATTTTGCATTACTCAGTTCTGGATCACCTCTAACTGCTACATCAAGAGAAAATGTACAAAAGAAGCAGATTAGTGAATAAAACTCGAGTTGGGGCAAAGAAGCATTGACCCGATACTCCTTTGCACGTTAAATCAGCACCCAGGTACTGAACACCGCTGGGTTAAGTCCCATGACGTTGTGTCACTGTTTTTGCTTCTTTTAATACATCATGAGTCATGGTCATCTTGGACCATCAATGTAATACGCTTACCACTATCTACGCGGAGGACATCCCCTTTAAATCCGATCTGGGAGAAGAAAATTTTACATTAGTTAGTAAGTTTCACCTCAAAACACTGACTAAAATAACAGAACATATATATATGTCATGGGCGATTTACTTCTGTAGGAACATCAGGCGAGAACCATCGCAAAAGTACTCCCAAGTGTACCACGGCAGGAATTAACTTGAAAAGTAATGGGGTGGTCACCTGTTAAATTGCAATTCAGAAATCATCTCAAATGACAATATTCACTTCAGTACCACAAACTGTTCTTAAATACTGTACTTATTCCAGATGCTCGATGCGCTGTAGTAGAAAATGAGATGATAGGAAAATAAAATAGGGCTTGCTTACCAGACTAAGAGCTGTTGTGCCAAGCAGTAGAAGATATAACTTACCCTACAACATTGAACAAATCAGCTACCTTTACATTCAAATAAAAGAAATTAATTAAATGACGTAGACACTCACCTCAACTAAATGAAGATTAGATGCACGGCTAAGGAGAACAAAAGCAAATTCTCCTATTTGTGCAAGTGACATTCCGACCTGCAAATTTTGGATCTCCTGTCACTGAAATTGGTAGCAAGAAATCAAAATTTTACAAAGAGAAGGTTGAATGTTTAGCTTACAAGCAATGCAGTCTTATTGCTGTACCCAAATCCTTTTACAACAGTGGCTACCACAATAGTTTTTATGATGATCACTAATATCACAGCTGCTAGTAAAATATCAACATGGTTCCATAGGAAATGAACATCAATTAACATGCCAATGCTGGCAAGAAAAAGAGCAGCAAAGAAGTTGCGGATCGGCTCAACCTATAGAGGCATGAAAAAGAAGAAAAATAATCAAATAAGGTAACAAATCATATTCACCTAATAAGACACAAGAGGACCACATTTATTTATTTTATTGAGTAAAAGTTTATTCACAATTATTTTAATTTTTTTCATGGAGGACCACATTTACTTAACAGGGTAACAAATAATTTTAAATGTATAAAGTTTTTATCTCAGGAAGTACAGTAATATTATTTTATGAAATTTCGCATATTTTAATCCAACTAAGTCCAGTCAATTTGACCTTTATACTTTTAAAAATAAATGGCCAATATGTTTTTGTTCTTAGTTGAACCTTCCGCTTTACATATAGGGTAAGGTTCAGGTGAGAGTCCCTTCCATCGTGACAGCCGATATTACAATCTCACACTTTCAAACAAGAGGTCCAAAATTCATTAGTATAACGCATAAGTTCAGTTTGGACCCGAAAGTTCATCAGCTCAATGAACTTTTGGTAATGCTATCAGAACTTTGATTGAAGTTCATTCATTTATAACTTTTGGTTAAATTCACTAAAGATGGTAAAGGGGTTCACTATCAATTTGCTTAACTTCAAACCAATTCACAATAAGAAGAAAGCTCGACAACTTGTAACGTAACATCCCTATTTGTATCAATCAAACGACTCGTTTATCACTATAGCAAGCTTTGATATATTACTTGTTCAAGTGTATGCTGAGCAAGATCTGTCGTAGATATCATCACTCCAGCAGCGAAGGATCCCAGCTCAAGGCTCAGCCCAAGTTTATCACTACACTGGAAACACCATTTTAAGTTTATCAATTATCACCAACGGGTTACAGAAATAACTTGTAAATATATTCTCAGTGTAAACAAGTTTAAGATGAAATAATGAGACTGACCCAAGCAACAAGTAAGCAGAATGCTACAGATGCCAATTGATAAAGCTCGTTGGTCTGTATGTTCAAGCAGTGTAAGGCCATAAAACACAAGAGTCAAGTTTATTCACCATAGTCTCATAATTCTACCTGTGATGATAAGCTTATCATCAACTTCAGGAACCAAGGCACACAAGTGCGAGCAAATATTGACAAGGCAACCAAAAATGCAATCAAAATCACCAACCTGAAAGGAAACATGGTGAAATATCGGTACACTGAAGCAGCCAAACTCTACTTTGCTATCTAGAGCATGTGACCAAGACAATGCTGACTAAAAAAATTCAGTGCATAAACACCTTGACTCATTACATGACCTATCTGCTACCAAAAACTTAATCATCAAGGAAAAAGCTTCACTAAGAAAGAATGCTTCACAATTTTCATATCATTCTGTTTCTGTATAGTTGTGAGCTTTAGATACGGCCAGGCACAAAACTTGTGATAATTATCATACCTTGTGGTTTCAACCAAACATGTGACGGTGCGTAAGAGAGCTTGATATTTTGTTTGTACATTTAAGGCCAAGGGTATGTTCTGCTCACATTAAACGCTAATTTAAATTCATAATTTCAACTCTGTTCAGGTCTTGTCTTAAAAGTTAGGTCATTTCAGCTCAGTTGAAAAGAAGACGTCCAAGTATGAAATCAAATTTTTATACACGAAATACCCTACAGAGAGTAAACCGCCATCATAGCCAGAGCCACTGCTCTAGTAGGATCCATTATAGTTTCTCATCAGCTTCTTCTCGAGGATATCCCATTAGTTCTTTTCTCTTTTCCCTTTTTATAAAACATTTACCAAGACCATGAAATCTTCATGGGTGTAGGGGATATGCATTGCAAGAGAAAGGAGGGGAGTCGTAAAAGTCGTTATGAACTTCCAGATAAATAAAAAACAGTTCAAACAGTCTAGAAGGTATTGTTCCTATCAGAGATCCATTAACTTTACTATAGTAAGTCGCATCTCTGCTGAAGTAAGTGGGTCACACTTTCTTGTTAACTTACGATTTAGTCATGGATATTACACCCTGAAGGACGCCCGAAGTTCCACCCAAAACTGGAAGAAGAGCAAACAGCAGACCAACAGCACAATCCTGGAAGTCAAAAGATGATATGAGATATAACCGAGAAACCCAATATATATTATGCTTGAAAATTGAGAAAGAGTGCCAACCTGCAGAATGAGGGTACCTATAGTGACCTGACCATGTAGAGCGTTGATGCTATTTCTCTCCATCAGAAACTTAAGCACCTGGTCCAAATGACCAATTCCCTCATTATAAAAGAGAACCAGTAAAGTGATACACCCATTAAAGGTTCTTCCATGAATTTTTTTTTTCTCAGCAACATGGTTCAATTACATACGCCTCATTTCCATTCCATGATCATATTGCTTAGTTTTGTTCTTTTGCTTTAATATCTTATATTTATGTTTTGAGAAGAAGAAAAACAGTGGCTTCTCGATTCAATAAAAACCCCGAAGATAATATTCTGGTAGGCAGCCAAATAAGTACTCTTATTATGGTAAGTGTGTATCATGACCAAGTTCATATGAGAGGAGAAAGTTAAAAAAAATTACCACTGCAGTTGAAGACATGGACAGAAAAGTTCCTACGAACACTCCTTCGGAAGGCTTACCGCCACATAACTAGTAAATGCTTGCAAAAAGATATATCAGATATATATACATGGTTATGAAAGACGCTAGGTGATAGTCCGGCAGAAAGGATCCTTTAGGAATAGTCGGTTTTGTATTTTTAAATTATTAATGAAAATAATTATATAAATACCATTAAAATATATATTACAGTTTATTACTACCTAACAAAAGCAAATAGATAATAGATATATCCTTAAAAATTATATATAAATCATCAACATTTTACTAACAACATAGAAACAACTCAAACAAATCCTTAAATCTCTTACATTTTCTTTAAAAAAATATTAGTTCTCAAAAATTTAACTCAAAAAAACATTTTTTTTCTTAGATTGCCCCCTAGGCGGCCAAAAGGATGCCCAATTCACCAAGCCGATATGGGCAAAATCGAATCGGATTCTAGAAATAGGGTGCCTAGATAGCCACTTTCGTGAACATTTTATATACACATAAAAATATAAAACAAGTGAAACGGGCGTCAAATGCAGCACAGCCTAAGTTTTGTTCTTATATAGATGTGAAGGGATGTCTATCTTTTAAACCAGTGTCAAACACTGCTGGAAACATGTAATGGAACCAATCAAATTAACACACAACAACATACTGCACATGCCCCCTTTCGCTCTCACCTTTGTGCCACCCATCTCCCATATATACTACCTCCGTATTATTATATAACTGAACAGGAATAATGTTTAGTTTTTTTTTCCTTTGCAGAGACTATTCTTACCGACGCTGTTATGCCACACAGACACATAAAAAGGAATATCTGAAGTAAGCCGCCTAAAACTGCAACTGCTCGAACAACCCGAAGCTACATGGGGAAAAAAAGTATTAGTTAAAAATTAAGTTGGTAGAAAAGCTGTTCAGTTGCACAACAAAAGAAATAAAGAATAACCAACTTTTGCAGCGGAGAATTCAAGTCCTAATGCAAACAGAAGGAAAATCACACCAAATTGCGCAACTGTCTCAACCTGCATTCAATGATTGAAATAGTAATGTAAGTAAAACTTATCGAAATGTAAATCCACTTAAGTTACTTATATACTTGCTCTAATGCTATAAAGTCCTATGGCAAAAAAAAACTTTGTATTTTGATTGTTGTATATGCCTCAATCAAACTGTTCTTTAAGGGCATGCATAAGAGGACGGTGAACCATCAAATCAACAGAACAACCAAACAAAAGAAACAGAACAAACAATCACCATTTTCCCAAAAAAAAAAAAAGGAAAGGGAAAGGTGCTGGTATTCTTTACTATACACAAGCTTGCTCAACTCTTATTGCTCAAATATTAGTCCAATGTTTAACTGCAAAAAGAGTTGTTTGATTTCCATAATAGATGTGCAGGACGGAACAAAGTTCTTCAAACAGTAATGGAAAAAACAACTTTGCATTTTGATTGTTGTACATGCCGCAATCAAAATTGTTCTTCAAGGTCATGCATAAGAGACTAGTGAACTGTCAAATCCACAAAATAAACAAACGAAGGGAATTGCGTAACAGCATTTTTTACTGTACAATAATTTTTCTCCACTCTTATTCTACAAGCATTAGTCCTGGTGTTCACTGCAAAAACAATTTGTTTGATTTCCCTGATAGATGTGCAAACACTACGAGATAGAAATAACTTGTTCAAATGGGAAGGATAATTAAGATACCGCGCCAGCATCCATAAATACTTGAGTGGAAGACCACATATATACAAGCTCAAAACATCCAACTTCGTTTAAAATATTTCCTTTGATACAAGAAATCATAGCTGCCGGAGTCAAATCATTGTACAGCCATCTGATAAACAGAGCATAATGCAGCTGCCACAAATCTTGATTGCCAGCCAATTAGTTCAAATTATTTTTATAGGCAGCCTACAGGAAGTCATGGAATTTTTACTGAAAAATGACACAAGGGCCTCAATAGCGAGGCGACATCTTCTTAGCCATACTCCATGTACAACGATTGGTTGAATTTGATAACATAAAATTACTCATAAATTCATAATTGATGCCAAATCTGACAAGTAAATGCAAACTACTTAGTCATCAGAGGGAACGTACTTGAACCATTTCACTGATAAAATTCAATCCCCCAGGCCCAATGACAGATCCTGCAAGCAAATAACCAGTAATGACCTGTATAAACAACAGTGAACTATAATTATTAACCTTTGACTGGATAAAATGTATCTATATTGCTGAACTTTATGAACATAGTGCCGTTAATTAAAAATTAGAGAGAAGTAGTCAAGGTCATACTGGTTGTCCAGCACAAGCAAAGGCGATGCCACCACAAGTTGCAGAGACAATGACAACTACCATATCTGATATCAATCTGTAAAGATCATGAAATTAACTTAAATTATACAAGCATTAATCAAAAAAATCTCGGTGCCAAAATTAATCATAATTTTTTCTAAAAAATCATTTCACCTCAGGTCCAATTGCAACACAGGATACTTCGACTTTGTGTTTGATATAATAAAGACATTATCCTGAATACAAGAGCAAACATAATAGTATGACCACAAATAATTGTTCAGTATATTTTTTTGATGCTGGCACATCCACTATTTTCAATTGCAAGAGTTGGGTGGCTAAGAGTCATAGCACGAAGACTACCTTTCTGTCGATCAAAGTTGGCGTCTCTTCTACTCGGTTTTCATTATCTAGATTGAAGACATCATGAAATTGGAAGGATCTGAAGACAGCAGCCAACTTAAATAAGCAGGAGAGTTTCGTTTATACAAAGCAGTAAAATATATTGTATATAAGTAAAGTAAAACTAAAAATTATATCTCAGATCAAAAATAGTAAGTTTTATTAACATTTGTATGGAATCAATTTAAAATTCAGGTGTGTAGAAGAAAGATATACTTCTCTTCCTTTGTTTCATTTTTCTTCGGTTTGACTCTGGCAACAGTTTCCAGGACTGCCTGATGGTAACAAAACAAACATTGCAAAAAATTTATTACCTTGAAATTTAAAAAATTGTATGATGTCAATCACTGCTCTCTCTCTTTATTATAGGGACGAATTATACAAACAAAGAGTAATATTCACTCAACAAAGATGAAAAGGCCTTTTGCAAAACAAAACTGCATATCTAAGGATGATCTCATAATTATGAAACAGATCTATGTTGACTCACTAACTCCTTCCCAATAAACTGAAATTCGAAACCATGAACATTCCATCCTCATAATTCGGGTTGATTCCAACTAGCACCCTCCTTCCAAAGCACATATGAATCAAATTATGAGACATTGATCCCCTTTGATTCAACTATAATTTTTTGTCTTGGTCCCGAGAGAAGTTTGTGTTTCTGATTACCCGTATAGGCAAATTAAAACAACTCTACTCCATAACCAAGCTTGATACCCAGCCCACTTTAATATGTTAATCTGGTTCTTGACATTGACATAGTGTCAAGTTCAAGTTCATAGGAAACTAAACTAATGACTTGCTCCCTCACAATTTTAGCTGACCAGAAATTTTAGCCTAGTTTTAGAATGGTACAGAAGTACGCCTCCCACTAATCACTATCTGTATATTTTCATTCACGCTCGTTGAAAAATCTTAAAAACCACCAACTTGCGGAGTGAGGCAGTAAGGATATGATGCGAGTCTCAATTAAAGGTAGAACAAATGAAAGAAACTCTCAGGAACAGATCAAAAAGAGTGCTTTAAAATATCTGATTTCTACATGTCACATCCATCTTGAAAGAACTAAACAGGTGTCTGTCTTCCAATTTCTTATTGCCATTTAATTGCAAACATGTATTCAAGCATATATCATACAAAAGGCTACATTAAAAAATCATTGGAAGACTCAAATTTTTTTATCCATACACTATACAAGACTTGCTAGAAAAGGAAGCATGTAAAAGCTTGATTATAAAACTTTCCATCAGCTAGACTGAAAAGGTATTACTAACCTGCTGATCATTGACACTATTATTGAAGCTTCCAGCATCAGTGCCTGAAGAAAGAGAACTAATTAGGAAACACCACATGCTACCAGTATTCATCACACACAGAAATAACAATACATAAGTTCAAATTTGCAGTTTCGCACTCAACCAGGCTCAAGAAAGCCACAACCAAATTCGAAAGATCAGGAAAACGGAATAGAAACAACCTATTGCCCGAGATCGCCGGAAAAAATTGGGAACCTAGTTAGTCTCTAAAACCCTAGCTGCATCTAACAAACCCTTAATTCACAGGAAAAAGGTCAGATCTAAAGACTCGCCTGCAGTCTGCCCATCATTTTCCGGAAACTCCTTCTCGAGCGCTCGATCAATTATGTCCGCGAAGCTGTCCGATCTCGAGTCGGTTACATTCAAAGAGGTGGCATTATTCACCTCGACGCCCAATCCGTCCACTTCACCCACAGATATCACCAATCCGCAACAACTGAGTAACACCGCCGCCGTTATCACAAAGACCGGAAGCCGCAGCCAGGTCGGAGGACACAGCAGCCCCATCCGGCTGAAAACGAAGCGGCGGAGTCGCACGGAGCTTCGTCGTCGATGAGTGAGCGGTTGAGGGGAAGGAAGGAAGGAAGTAGTGGTGGCGTAGTTGTTGTGGTTGTGGGAGTTCGTGATTAGGGTCGCTGTCGTTGCAGAGCCATGATGCTGTCTGACGGAGACTATTGGTGACGAGGATCACCTTTTCAATTACCCAAAATGCCCTTCGGGTTCTCCGACTTTATTATTTACTATAAAAATCTTTTTTAGATTTTTTGTCATTTGATTTCTGCTCAATTTTCAACTATATTTATCATAACCTTTAACAAAAATGATTTCTCACACATACCGTCATTCCAAAATCGTTCTTTCTAAAAGCGATTTGAAGGCTTTTTTTATAATTACATTTTTGGATTTGCGCAATTTAAAAAAGTTTGTCTAGTTTTTGACGCTCTGCATTCGATTCTGATTTAGTTTTTTTAAAATTGCTTATTTTGAATTTGCGTGATTTTAAATGTTAGTATCTTTTTATTCTTCTTGCTATGAAAGGATGTTAATACATTTTGCATCAAAAATTCTTTTAATTTGGTGTAAAACTTTCGCTTATTTAAAGCCATATTCACACCAGATCCTCAATGGCCTAATCAGAAGCCGTTGGCCAGCATGTTGTCATGTTTAACGTTTTTCATCACTAGAATGTATTAAATCAAAATAAAAGAAATAAAATTAATAAAGAAAAACAAAATTGAAGATTAAAGATGAAAATCAGGAAGGAAAACAGCTATATTTTTTTCCACACTTATCACGTCTTCTTACTTGAAAACAAAATTAAAAAAATTACAGAACTTTTAAGGAGGCAACTGGTGAGTCCCCGCAAACTGACCTTCCCGAAATCAGCCCTAGCCTCGCCCAGAATCCGAAGAATTCCCAAAGTCCGCATGGGGCAACAATTACCCGAGGAAATCTAAGAAGGCCCGCACAAACTCAGCATGGCCAGGGCACTTCCCAAAGGCACTCGAGGTTTCTCGCACGAGGCCCAGGCACTGCCGAGGCACACTCGAGGTTTCCCGCACGAGGCCCAGCCGCAATGAGCAAGTCACTCGGGAGTTCCCACACGCAACCAATTGACCTAGCCGAAATCCATCATGCAAGCAAGGGTCACATCCACCTATAGCCGGGCCAATCAGGGGGACGCCCACCATTGTCCCATCCGACCCAGTGCGTCCCCAAGCAACAAGGGAGCACGCCCACCATTGTCCCATCGAACTTGGGACGCGACCGGACTTGCCCCAGGAATCCAAGGGCACACCATTCAACATCGGACCATCATGAGGCACGCCCTTCAAGGTCCGATCCACAAGGGCAGCTACAGCCTATAAAACAGCAAGCAACAGGCCAGTCAAGGCGTCCAGAAATCATTTCCCAGCTCAGTCATAAGAATCCCAAAAGCAACTCGGTCTTGCCCAGCCTTGTTCCGCATATACTCAGCCAATCCAGTCGAGAAACCCAGCCTTGCGGCATTCTGCCACTTTCAAGCCGAAGGTCATCCATCTATCCGTCATCTTAAGGGACATTTTGGGGGGAATTCGCACCATATCTCGGACAACTGGTCATACAGTCGGGACTAGCAAAGAATTCCGCATCTTTGTCATTTTGGGGCTCTAACAATTGGTATCAGAGCAATTCGCTCAAGGGATTATGGAAACCCGCAACAAAGGACAATCTAAGACATCATCCGATGAAGGAGGAGGCAGCAGTTGAAGGACTGAATTTGAAGCACTTAAGCTGGCAAATGAGCAGCGCTTTGGATCAAAAGATGACATCATTAGCATCCCAGGAGAACATAGACAAAAGTTTCATCGCAATCAACGAGACTTTGCTAGTACTCTTGGAGAAGGTAGCATAACCATCACCTTCCGCACCAGCCGAAGAAAGCCTTGGCAATAGTTTGCAAGATGACTTCCACGTGCCATGGACCGTCGAAAGGCAGTTTTGGGCGAGTCTAGCAGGCTGCCGAGAGAAATCCTGACCCAGCAAGGTAGATCTGAAGCTGAGGTCGATTATGAGGAGGAGATGGCCGAAGCAAACCAGTCTTTTTCTCTCTTACGTTCGGATCCGACGAGGGAATTTCATGGGGGAGGTTTTGCGCAGCAAGGCGCAACAAACCGAGGGAGCACTCGCCTGGAGGGGCGCTTGCCCAGGCCTGGGAACGAAAGACCAGTCGCCATGAATTACTCGCAAGAAGAATAGGAGCAGGCAGAGCAGAGCTATCAAGGAAATCCCCACCTGCGGCATCAAGTAACGCAACCAAGAGGAGGGACTAACTATCCCACCTATGAAAACAGCTTTGGGGGCCAGCAGGAAGGAGCATATCCAAGGCAAGGAGATCCGAGAATCAGGAGACTCGACATGCCAATCTTCACTGGCAGAAATGTCGACGAATGGATCTTTAAAGCCGAAAGGTATTTTTTTGCTAATGGACTGGCTAACCAAGACACCCTTTTGGCAGCAACAATGTGCCTAGAAGACAAGGCATTCCGATGGTACTCTTGGTATACCAAGATGCGACCCATCAACACATGGGAGCAACTATGAGGGGCTGTGGTTGAAAGATTCCGAGGGACAGATGGCCAAGACTTGCACGAGATCTCATTAACTCAGACCAGGTCAGTGCTGGAGTACCAAAAATTTGAAGAACTCGCTGGAGCAATTGAAGGCATAACCGAAAGAGGAGTGATGGCCAACTTCATGAAGGGACTAAAACCAAAAGTTCGCGCAGCTGTCAAAATCCAACGACCTTATGATCTACACCAGGCTATCTCTTTAGCGCAGATTGTTGAAGAAGAAAATAGCAAGGTGCAGCGAGGGGCAGTCAGCCACACAAGGCCAACAAGTCAGTTCAACCAGCGACCTGTTGGGATAACCAGACCATTTTACCCCAGGGACAGCCAACAACGAGGAACACTATCAGCAAGGCCATATGAACAGCAGCAGCGGCAAATCCAACCAGAGCAAAGGGACAAGCGCACAGATAACAGATGTTACCGATGCAGGGAGCCTTGGAAACCAGGACATCGTTGTGCCGACAAAACACTGAGGACCATTGAAGGCCCGGACGAAGAGCAAATCCCGTCGGAAGATGCTGAGGTTTCACTTAACAGCGTTGCAGGACTTACCCCGGCGCGAACCATGAAACTCAAAGGGAGGATTGGAACCAGGGAGATAATAGTTCTGATAGATAGTGGAGCAACCCACAATTTTATCTCACCATCTATTGTGCAGAGCGAAGGACTTAAAGTTAGCAACAAAGGAGAATTCAAAGTCACATTGGGCACAGGGATCACTGAAGCGAGCAGAGGCTTTTGCCCAGGAGTGGAGATAATGCTGCCAGAGTGCCAAGTTAAGGCAGATTTCTTGCCACTTTCTCTTGGAGGAACAGACGCAATTCTGGGAATGCAATGGCTACAGACCCTTGGCGAGATGAAGTCAATTGGAGGGCACTCACCAAGGAATTCAAGAGCAAGGGACGAAGGGTCAGACTGTGTGGTGAACCAGCACTAAAGAAGTCCGAAACCACAATTCAGGCCATTATCAAGGGATGCAAATCCATTTCCGAATGTTACTTGGTGGAGGCAAGGGAACTCAAGGGATTCGAGGATGAGGGAACAGACATCCCAGAAGCCATTCAAGAAGTATTGCATGAGTTTCCAGCAGTGTTCCAAGAGCCCGAAGGCCTCCCACCAATCCGGGGTCATGAGCACTCTATTGTGATGAATGAAGGAGCAGCGCCTATAAGTGTCAGACCTTATCGCCACCCCCAATTCCAGAAGAATGAAATTGAGAAGATGGTCAAGGAGATGCTGCAAGCAGGCATCATTCGTCCCAGCATCAGTCCCTTTTCCAGCCCGGTTCTCTTGGTGAAAAAGAAGGATGGAGGTTGGCGGTTTTACGTCGACTATCGCGCGTTGAACAAGCAGACCATCCCGGATGAGTTCCCAATTCCAGTCATAGATGAATTACTCGACAAGTTACATGGGTCAGTCATCTTCTCAAAGATAGACTTGAAGTCTGGATACCATTAGATCTGAATGACGAAAGGGGACGAGCGAAAGATAGCCTTTCGCACACACGAGAGGCAATATGAATTTCTGGTCATGCCATTTGGCCTGACGAACGCACCTGCAACCTTCCAAGCCTTGATGAACCAGGTATTTAAACCTTGGTTAAGGAAGTTCGTGCTAGTATTCTTCGACGATATTCTGATTTACAGCAAGTCGAAGGAAGAACACAAGGAACATTTGCGCCTTGTTCTGGCAGAATTCAGCAAGCAAGAGTTGTTCGCAAATTTCAAGAAGTGTCTTTTCGGCAGGGAAGACATCGAATACTTGGGGCACGTTGTTTCCAAAGATGGAGTTTCAGCAGAGAAATTAAAGATCAAAGCAATGAGGGACTGGCCAGAACCAAAGACGCTAAAGGAACTTCGGGGATTTCTGGGCCTCACAGGTTATTACGGCAAGTTCGTTAAGAACTATGGAAAGATTGCACAGCCATTAACCGAGCAGCTGAAGAAAGATTCTTTCAAATGGAGCGACGCAGCGACTGAGGCATTCAAGGCCCTTAAGGAGGCAATGACTGAGGTGCCCGTTCTAGCATTGCCAGATTTCTCCCAGCCTTTTATTATGAAACAGATGCTTCCGGCTATGGCCTGGGAGTAGTTCTCATGCAAAACCAAAGGCCCATCGCGTACTGGAGTCAAGTTCTTAATGGCCGCACAAGACAAAAGTCTGTTTATGAACGAGAGTTGATGGCTATTGCCCTAGCAGTCGCAAAATGGAGGCCATATCTATTGGGGCGCAAATTCATTGTCCGCACTGATCAGAAAAGCCTTAAGTTTCTATTGGAGCAAAGGCTTACTGCCGAAGAGCATAACCGATGGCTAACCAAGCTCCTGGGGTACAACTTCGAAATCCATTACAAGCCTGGTTTGGAGAACAAGGCTGCTGATGCGCTTTCTAGGAAAGTCGAAGGACCATCCCAGAATCAATTGAGGGCCATATCTGTTCAAAGGGTCATGAATTGGGAGGCGCTCAACAAGGATAACGAAAGCCCGTTGCTGAACAGATTCAGAGAAGCCATAGAGCAAGGGGACTCGAGATACACCTTTGCTGGGACTCGGGTTTTCTATAAGGGTCATTTTTGCTTGCCATCCATATCGGAGCAGATTCTGCTCCTCTTCCAAGAATTCCATGGAAGCACCATAGGAAGACATTCCGGAGTCCTCAAGACATACAAAAGGATCGCCTCAGAATTCTATTGAGAAGGAATGAAGAAGGACATCCAACGGATGGTAGCAGCTTGCGAGGTGTGTCAACGCAGCAAATATGTGGCCCTTACACCCGCTGGACTTTTACAACCATTGGAAGTACCCACTCAGGTATGGTCCGAAATCACCATGGACTTTATCGAAGGATTACCCAAGTCTGATGGCTATTCAGTGGTCTTAGTAGTGGTGGACAGATTGAGCAAATATGCTCATTTCATTCCCTTGAGTCATCCATACACCGCCACATCAGTAGCAGAAGAATTTATGAAAGAAATTGTCCGACTACATGGAGTTCCAGAGGTCATGATCAATGACCGCGACGCAATCTTTCTCAGTAACTTCTGGCAGCACCTATTCAAAGGTCTTGGAACCAGTCTGCGCAGAAGTTCAGCATATCACCCTCAAACTGATGGGCAGACCGAAATTGTCAACAGAAGCATCGGGACATATCTTCGCTATTTCACAGCCACCAAGCAACGAAATTGGGTCAAGCTTCTTCCTTGGGCAGAATACTGGTACAATTCATCTTTTCATACCTCAACCAACACAACTCCTTACAAGATTCTCTATGGAAGAGACCCACCAAGGCTCATACCTTACGAAGAAGGCTCAAATCCAGTTCAACAAGTTGACCAAACCCTGACCAACCGCGACGAAATCCTCAAAGAATTGAAGGAGCAATTAGAAAAGAGTCGCATCTGAATGAAGGACCAAGCTGATAAGCATCGCTGATAGAGGCTATTTGTACGCATTATTTAGATCATAACCCTATGCTTGTTTGCAATATTTTATGAGCAAGATTACTCGTTTCTAGTGTTTTTGTGTTACAGGGCAAAACGAGTCCTTGAGTCGGATACGCGCTAACAGGCAGCGTCCTAGGAGTGAGAGATCCGCCTGCGGAGATAGCAGCACAAGCAGAGGAGAAGTTGGCGAGAGTCAGTAGCGGTGCGCTAGCCGAATGCCGTGCGCCAGGCGCAACATCCAGTGACCAGATTTGGAAGTTGCCAAAGGTGAACTTCCTGGGCAATATATAAACGAAGGAAGTCTAGGGTTTCTAGGGAGATAGACATCACAGCCGTCATTGGACAACGCACATCAGAGAGAGCGGCAACACTGAAAACACACGGACTTGTTGAGAGGATTTGCGCCAGCCGACTGCGCCAGCCGAGAAGACAACCTGCACGCACTGTTTGCTACTGTGTTCTCAGACATATTAGACCTTATTTACTATTCTATGATGTTTATTACTAGCATGTCTAGCTAAACTCTTAGTGTTGGTCGGGCATGAATCTATGAAGTATTACCTTTGAGACTTGAGCTTAATGCATAGTTTATTTACTTGTATTAATTCTGTGCGCACTGAGACAGTTAGTTGCATGAGTAGGGGAAGCCTTGAACCGCAAACTTACTTGCATTGCTTGCTTGTCATATGTTAAACTAGTTACATGAGTAGGGGAAGCCTTGAACCGCAAACTTACCGTGACAACTAGGAGTAACGAGTTAGGGTAGGCAGTTGCTACTGTGACAGGACTCGCAGCTGTTTAGTCTAGTTCTAAGGATTAATAGCACATGAACTTTGAACGGAACATGCGCACGTGTTAGGAAGCCTTGACCGGACACTAACCCAAGTAAGCCGAAAACTATAGACGTTTAGAGTCGATGATAAGGAATGCGTTCATAGAGGATTGTCTGCCCAATACTTCTCATAGTCATAGTATCTAATCTCTACTGCTTGCGCACGTCTAGTGCAATTTCCTGCGTTACGCTAGCTACTGTTCATTTGCGCATCGCGCACCCCAATCTCACACAACCCCCATTTTTAGTGTAGACGACAGGATTGAAGACTGAACTACTTGCTCCCTGTGGAGATCGACCCTTACTTAACCGCTGTACTGGTGGAAGAGGAAGGATTATATTTGACGCGCACAACGACGCGCGATCAATCGCAGAGATGTCAATTTTAATGTTGGGGACTGGATCTACATCAAAATGCAACCCGGACGGCAACTGTCCATAACAAAGAAGCCGAGTTATAAGTTGGCGCCTAAGTTCTATGGACCATATGAGGTTGAAAAGCGCATTGGGAAGGTGGCTTATCAACTCAAATTTCCGAAGGAGGCACAAATCCATCCAGTTTTTCATGTTTCACAGCTCAAACCCGCAAGTGGACCACCAAAAGACCCTAATCAATCACGCCAACTTAAATGGTTTCCAGGTTATCAAAACATTTATAACCCTGAAGGACTGCGAGGCGTTCGGCATAGCCCAGAAGGACAAGAAGTCCTCATCAAGTGGAAAAGAATGCCAGAATACGACGCAACCTGGGAACTTGCAGAAGACATTGAAGAAAGGTTCCCTGACTTTGATCTTGAGGACAAGATCAATCTTTGGCGGCCAGGACCTGATGAGTCCCCGCAAACTGACCTTCCCGAAACCAGCCCTAGCCTCGCCTAGAATCCGAAGAATTCCCAAAGTCCGCATGGGGCAACAATTACCCGAGGAAAACCAAGAAGGCCCGCACAAACTCAGCATGGCCCGCGCACTTCCCAAAGGCACTCGAGGTTTCCCGCACGAGGCCCAGACACTGCCGAGGCACACTCGAGGTTTCTCGCATGAGGCCCAGCCGCAATGCGCAAGTCACTCGGGAGTTCCCACACGCAACCAATTGACCTAGCCGAAATCCATCATGCAAGCAAGGTCACATCCACCTATGACCGGGCCAATCAGGGGGACGCCCACCATTGTCCCATCCGACCCAGGGCGTCCCCAAGCAACAAGGGAGCACGCCCACCATTGTCCCATCGAACTTGGGACGCGACCGGACCTGCCCCAGGAATCTAGGAGCACACCATTCAACATCGGACTATCATGAGGCACACCCTTCAAGGTCCGATCCACAAGGGCAGCTGCAGCCTATAAAAGAGCAAGCAACCAGGCCAGTCAAGGCATCCAGAAATCACTTCCCAGCTCAGTCATAAGAATCCCAGAAGCAACTCGGCCTTGCCCAGCCATGTTCCGCATATACTCAGCCAATCCAGTCGAGAAACCCAGCCTTGCGGCATTCTGCCACTTTCAAGCCGAAGGCCATCCATCTATCCGTCATCTTAAGGGACATTTTGGGGGGAATTCGCACCATATCTCGGACAACTGGTCATACAGTCGGGACTAGCAAAGAATTCTGCATCTTTGTCATTTTGGGTCTCTAACAACACCACACAAGACATCTGTTGGAAAAATATATATTAAGTGTAAAGAAAATGGAGGGTCGATCCCATTTATAAGCCAAAATTGAAGTAGGAGTACACCTCGAATTGAAATGAATTCATCATAATTAAATATCTTGAGATGAGAGGTATAAAATTGGTTATTCATAAGCCAAAATCCAAGTTAAATTGAATTAGATATTGATACTCAAAGAGTGGTCTCAAATAATGAAAATGTGAGTCAATTAAAAATAGAACACTCACTCTTGTGGAGTAGAAATGCAAGCAATGTGCAAGTATCCCACAGTTCTTGGAAAGTGACTAGAATGTACGCTTATATATAAACTTATTCTACCCACTTAGTAAGATAATAACCAAGAAGATTCTCTATAGGCGTGTCCATCGAGCCCTTCGATCTTAAAAGCCCAGGCCCGGCCCTTCGGTCCGTCAAGCCCTAGCCCGGTCTGGTCCTAGAAGTCGGCTCGACAGATTTCAGCCCGTTATGCAAAAAGCCGGGCTAGGGTCCATCAAATTAAACCCGGCCCGGCCCTTCAGCCCGGCCCGAATAAAGCCCATCGAGCTTGGCCCGGCCCGACCCACTAATAAAAATAAAATAAAATAAATTTAAAGTTTTTTTTTTTTAAAACCCACTCCGTTAGAGCCCCAACCCTAACACCCACCAGGAATCGAACCTGTGACATGGAGTTTATAATACACCACCACAACCACTAGGCTAGCCCTTGGTGGGCAATAAATTTAAAGTTAACACCTAACTTTGTGTTATTTGTTTATCTGTAATTTTAATATGCTAGTTACTTATTTTCTTATGAGTTATTTTCATTGTGTAGGTATATTAATGAATCTGAGTCCTCTGATTATCGATATGATGTTGTCGCAGCATAGAATCTGACCTTTATTTAGCGCTTTTTGTGATTGATGTATAGCGCTTTTTATGGTTCTATTTACAGAATTAAGTGTAATGCACTATTTTGAGATAATGCAACTAAAAATTAAAATTTGATATTATATTTGAGAGTCTTCAAGCCCGGCCCGATAAATTTAGGGCTGGCCCGGCCCTTTAAAATTGATAGGGCCGAAAAATATTAGGCTCATTAGGGCTAGAGCTTTATATTTTTGGGCCGGGCCGGGACAGACTTACGTGTGAGTGCGCATGTTATACCCATATTTTAAATATATTTTTTCCTTTCTTCTCTCTCCTTATTTTCTTCTCCCCTTATCTTCTTCCCTCTGTCTCCTCTCCCCCATCTTCTCTCCCCGTTTTCTATCATCTCTCTCTCTAATCTCAGACGATTTCACTTGGAATTTCGGGGTTTTGGAAATCGGTTGTGTGGTGGAGAAAGGTGAGGGCATTGAGCCGTGTTGTTTTTTTTGGGATTGATTGAGGTGGTGTTTGAATCTTTATTGGACTGCGTTTTGGTTGAGTAGCTGGTGGAAAGTTTGTGATACGGTTTCGTGGTGGTGTTATGTAATGTCATTGCGAGAATCTCTGTTGCCTTGTTTCTCCATTTCTTCATTTTGGGTTTTCTTCTTCATGTTTGGTGAGATGGGTTTGGGGTATGAGAAGTTTGGTGGTGTGATGCATTTTGTAGTATGAATCTGGAAAGCGGAAGTTGGATGTGTGTCGCTGGCATGTTGTGGCAAGATTTGGGAATATAGTTGTGTTTAGTTGATTGTCCTGAATAGGACTATAACTAATCTGGTGGCCTAGTTGAAACACATGTACAAAAGTCCAGTGTAGCACGCAAGACTTGTTTGATTGTCCGGTTGATTTGTTAATGCTTCGAAAAAAGGCAACAAACCAAATGAAGAGGACAACTGCTATATCCATGAACTACATCAGTTTTAATACTTGAAACATTTTCTTTGTTTCTTAAGCTTCTTCTGGTTATGCGATCAAATCATAAAATGGATTAAGATTCTTCCAGGATTCGTCTGTTTGTGATACATAAGTGCCGACCTGGATTGGCCCATGGATATAAGCGAAGTTTTGATTAGTTTAGCAGTTAATGATGTTTTGAGTAGCGTGTTGATTTAGTTTAGGTGTTGTTAATTTGGTGTTTATTGGTGGTTATTGATATGCGCTTGTTGGAGCCTTGTCAACAATATAGTGTCATGGAGAAGCATTGAGTAATCTTAGAGTGTGATGAGATAATAATGTATATAATTATTTTATTATGTTATAGGTTCTGGAAGCGAAACCGTCAATAGAGCGAGGTGACTACACGCTCTCAATTGAGTTTCAGAGTGAGTAAATAATTCCCACGTATTCGCTTCGTATTAATTATAACTACACATATTGCATAATCATCCGTAAATAGATTTTGCTAAATTTGAGAAGAGACTTAGTGATAAGTATCATACACGTGCATACATATTGCATCATGAGACTGCAACTTCTGGTATGCGATGATAATTCCGCATTTTGTTACGCGATGATGAATTCTGCATTTTGATGATACGGATAGGTAGTGACGACTGCCTAGCTATATGCTTCTGTTAGTTGCAGTACTCATTCTGAGCATTCATGCATTTGCATATGTGCATTCGAATTATTTGATAGTTTATTAGCTTGTTATTATACGTATACAAGCTTAGTAAATTACATATCTCATTTATTGAATTCGTAAAAGTATAACCGCTTACTAGAGTACGTGCGGGTTATTTCCTCATTGAGTCTCCCCGACTCACCCTTTTATTAACCTTTCTTTACAGATAGGTGAATCGATAGCTGCTCAAGGATCCAGTTGTCCTCGACGAGAGAGTTATCATTTCTTACGGTGCCATCCAACTTCAGATATTTTTTTTGGGACTCGTTATCAGCTATCCTTTTTTATTCGTTTTGGCTAGAGTTACGCTCCGTTGTCTAGAGCAGGTTACTAGGAGCACATTTGCTTAGTTAGTAGTAAACTCGTTTCCGTGAATATTGTAAAATTTATGACTGAATTAACTAGAAAAACTTATTTTTTGTGTTACTATTGTCATATGTGAGGCTTGCTTGGTCGTTGGTCAAGCGCCGGTCTCGACCTGGATTTTTGGTTGTGACAGCGAAGGGATGCAAATCCCGAGCCGAACTGATTCGGTTCGGAAAGGAATCCAATGGGTGCGCCCGCGTCACTAATGGTGGATCGATTTAGTCACATATGGACAGTCTCTCCTTTTACACTTAATTATACTCAATTTTTTCACATTGAGCATGAAAGTTGACGCGACATCCAACATAACTTATAAGCAACGCATGAAGGTCCGTGCATCGCCTGGGTTTGGATATAAGCGAGGCGTCACCTAAGTGCCCATTAATAAATTTAATGACATTTAAGGTAGAGGTGTCGCCTGGAGGCTCAATGGTGAGGCGGCTCCTAGATGGATTAATGGCTTTTAAAAGCATTGACAAGCACCAAGGCGTCGCCTGACATCAAATGAATCGGGCGTCGCCTTGCTTACTTTTTGAATACTATAAAATGAGAAGTTTTCCTTCATTTGTAAACACTCCAAAAAATACACAGTCTAATACAGTTATCATTTATCAACAGTCCTCCATGAAGTGTTAGCCGGTAATTTTTTAAGTTATCTCCCCCTCTTTTGAGTTTTTTAAAGTCATGATGATATCGAAAGGCATAAGAAAGTTCGACGAGTAATTCTTTGGTGCAAGAAGAAAGCTCGGTGAGTCATTGTATCCTAAGAAGCGTTGGCCAAGAAACCCAGCACCGAAGGGAGGCCAATAACACTTTAAGGAGTCCAACCAGCATTGATTCATCCCTTATTTGGTTTTGTACAGTTTAGGATTTTCTATTTATCTCACACATATTGTCCAATTTTCATTCAACAACATCACCACGCCATAAGAAAAAAATTAAGAGAGTGAAATTGTAAGGTGAGTGTCCTACATGCATTATCTTCCATGAATTGATGTATAGAAAAGGGATCATTGAGTTTGAATATTTATTTTCATAATTGAGCAAGTAGAGGGATCTCATCTATAGAATCCTTGAGGCAACCAAGTATGCATAGGTATAATTTTCTTGCATGCTTTTGATTGAATGCTCGATGGAAATAAGTTCTGTTAATTGATTTTAAATGAAACATTATGTTGGAACATGAACCCCATATGGTCTTTTGATGATGACAACACTCGACTAACTCTTAAACTGAGTGTGAAGGTACCTATACCTGACGGGAGACAAGAACCTGTGTCGGACACAGAAGGACTTGAAGGGAACGAAGTCGAAATCAAGTCAACCGAGTAGTTGGGAAAATCATGGACAACGTGAGAAACGACGTTGTGACCTGGACGAACTAAATTGACGAGGCAGCGTTTGACCGAGTAGGGAGTTTGTTGAGCAATTTCCGGACGTGGGACACGAGCAAGACATGGAGGCAGTTGGAGGTCGTGAACTCGACCGTTGCTCTCATATATAAAGCAACCCAACGGCAACCTGGCTTGCATAGCAGAAAAACAAAAGAAGTGAAGCCAGAATACTTGAGTAAGCCACATCCTATGCATCAAGTAATCAAATTAGAGTGTGCGAGACGAAGTGAGCGATTCGGAATCGTCGGAGGTACTTGTCTCAGGTAGTCCCGATTGGTGATCCGGGATCATCAGGTTTAGGTGACTTGTTTTGTGATAGTTAGCAACACTATTACAAGTGTACAAATAGCTGTAAGTATTTGTACAATCTATTGGTTAATAAAATAATCTTTAGACATATTTCCGTTGTGCATTTATACTCTGATGTACATATACCTGCCAACTAAGTTTAGGGTCCTAACAGTTCCTATACCTAGTGTGTTACTACTAATCACGATCCTATGTTGGTATCAGAGCCGCTAGTTCTAGATCTTGATTAGCATTGCAGGTATGTCAGGTGATTCGTTTGCAACCCCTCCAAAACTGAAGGCAGGCGAATATGACTCATGGGTTATCAGATTTGAGGAACATGTTCTCTCATTGGATGGTGAGGTCTGGGAGATCATTGAGCAAGGTAGACAAGTCGTCACTGATGATGAAGACAAAACCAAGGAGAAAGCACGAGCATTTTACACCACTGAGGACTTCAAGAAGCTTCAAAAGAACGCTCAAGCTATGAAGGTACTTCATGCAGCACTGGAACCAGGAGATCTTGACAAGGTCATGAGCTACAAAGACCCATCAGAGGTCTAGGATGCTCTCAAGAGAATCTATGATGGTTCAGGAGGCATCAAGAGGATCGTCACTGCTCAGATGAAGTATAACAGTCTTCGTCAAGCTAAGGACGAATTGATACATGGCTACCACTCAAGGCTTCAAGGATGTCTACCAACTCTGTCAAGACTGGGAAAGGAGTATGAGAATTGGGAGGTTACTCATCACTTCTTACAAGGACTTACTCCAGAATGGGATGATATTTCAAGGACTTTGCCTGCTCTTCCTAAAACAAAGAGAATCACTCTAGAAGAGCTGGTCTCTAAGCTCGAAAGCAACATGCTTATTGAGAAATGCAAGCTCGAGGGACGTGAACCTCAGAAAGGAGCAAAGCAGATTGCATTGGTCAGTGAGAAAGGGAAGTCCAAGAAATCCAAAGGAAAAGAGATTAAGTCTGAAGAAAAAAACAGAAGACAAATATGATTTGGTGCTCCTGTCTACGGCATTGAAGGTTGCCAACCAGAAACTCAGTTCGAATAACTCTTCTTCAAAGCGCACTGCAGGGAAGGATGACGAATGCTTTTATTGTGGTAAAAAGGGTCATTTTGCCAAAGATTGCAGGAAGAAAAAGAATGATAAGTCCAACAAGGAGAAATCCAATGATGAGAAATCAAAGGACAAGAAGGCAATGATCGCAGCATGGGGAGATTCAGAAGAGTACAGTGACTCGGGGATTCAGTGCAGGAACAAGTCCTCAGGGAGGAACTTGTGTCTTATGGCCAAGGAAAGGTCATCAACATCGGAGGTAAGTCATTCTTCTAATCCTTCTGAATATAAATCACGTGCTGATTTGTTACTCATTATTAAAAGTCTTTGTGATAAAAATGATGAGTTGACTAACATTATTGCTGAGCAAGAAGCTCATATTGATGAAAAAAGTCTGCCATGATTCGGCAACTTAAGAAGGAACTCGTTCGGGAACGAGAGACTGTTTCCAGATTGCAGGTATATGAACCCATTGATAAGGTGAAGAAGATTGTTCTAGGAACAAAGAAGTCTAAACCAGCTTTGGGTTATGGAGATGTGACCATTGCAAAGAGACTTCAGAAAGCTGGAGAGCCCAGGAGTACTCCATGGGTAAAGGTGGATCTCTGAGACGAGGCTAAGACGTATGGTAAGGGTTACCATATCTGGGAAAAGATCGTTCAAGGTCAGAAACCAGCTGGCATGAACTTCAGCAAGCAAAAAGAAAAGATTGCTGATTTTAATAAGGTAAACTTCAGATAGAAGAAAATCTATTTTCGCTGTGGAAAGAAGGGACACTTTTGGGCAAAGTGTACTGCTATGCAAGCCTCCAAAGGCAAGGATCAGAAACCAGGTGGTTCCAAGCGAGGAACACGTACCCGGCAGGATCGAACTGTCAAAACCGATACTGATTTGAATTCTTCTAAACTTATTACTTGTGTTGATTCTAGTTCTGACAAGAAATCCAAAAAGGCGAAGCTAATTTGGGTGCGTAAGAACTGATTGTTTGTGTGCAGGTGGAGAGAGGAACAGGTCCCTGGTATGTAGACAGCGGATGCTCAAGTCACATGACTGGAAAGATGGACCATTTCTCTTCTCTGCCGCAACATTCCGGAGGCTCAATTACTTTTGGCAATAGGAGTAAAGGTGAGATCTTCGGAACAGGTATGGTTTGTTTGAATAGGAAAATTAGTATTGATAATGTGAATCTAGTTCACAAGTTAAAGTTTGATTTACTTAGTCTATTTCAACGTTGTCCAGGTGGGAACAACAAAGTTGTTTTCACCACTGATGGTTGCTATGTGAAGTCTCTGAGTACAGGTAAGATTCTTCTTAAAATTCATAGTTGAAAACAGAGTGTACAAGAGTGATCCAGAGTGGGATCCAAATGAGTACCTCTGTCAGTTATCAAGCGTAGATGACTCCGACCTATGGCACAGGCGTCTAGGACATGTGAATCTGAGGTTAATGAGGAAGCTCCAGAGACTGGAACTTGTTCGTGGCTTACCGGAAGTGAGTCATGTACCCGATCAAGTATGTGTTGCTTGTACAAGGGGTAAACACACCAGAACCTCATTTCATCCAAAGAACGTGGTGAGTACCAATCGACCTTTGGAGTTGGTGCATATGGACTTATGCGGGCCAATGAGGACTCAGACCATAGGAGGGAACAAGTATGTGTTTGTGTTGGTCAATGACTATTCAAGGTTCACGTGGACAATATTTCTGTCTTCTAAGACTGAGGTATTTGAGGAATTCGAAGCTTGGGCCAAGGCGATTGAGACGTCACTCGTTCAGAAACTGAAGAGTATCAGGTCAGATCATGGTACCGAGTTCGACAACTCACAGTTCATCAGCTGGTGTGCTTGTCAAGGTGTTCAGCACAACTTTTCAGCACCAAGGACTCCATAGCAGAATGGGGTAGTTGAGCGGAAGAACAGAACCCTGGAAGATATGACCAGGACCATGTTGTTGGAAAGTGGTCTACCCAAAAGATTTTGGGGAGAAGCAATGAACATGGCATGTCATGTGCTGAACAGAGCCTACTTAAGACCGCTTCTGAATAAGACTTCGTATGAGTTGTTGAAGGGATGCAAACCTAACATATCTCACTTGAGAGTATTTGGGTGCAGCTGTTTCATTCATAACAATGGGAAAGATCAACTTGGGAAGTTCGATCCGAGAAGCGATGAAGGGATGTTTGTAGGGTATTCAGCACACAGTAAAGCCTACAAGGTGTACAATAAGCAGATTAGGACAGTCGAAGAAAGTGTACATGTGGTTTTTGACGAGAATGTCATGCCAGGGAAACCTGCAGAAGTCCAGGTCAGACAGGAACCTACAGAGGAAATCTTTGTGTTAGCAAGGCCAGATGCAGACAACACACAAGATGACATTGGTGTTCCAGCACAAGAAGGTGCTGATGGGGATCAGGAGGAAGCTGATCAGGATCCAGAAGTTGCTGATGAAGATCCAGCCGAGGTACAGGTGCAGGATGAACAACATGAGGATCAGGGCCAGGTACTTGATCAGGATCAAGTATCTGAGGACTATAACAATGATCACATTCCTAATCGGGAAGCCATAGGAGACATGGTTCCACTGAGGAGAAGTACTTGAATTAGTCAACCTAACACCAGACTTTGTGATTTCTATTGTTATGCAGCATTCCAGGGGGAACAAGTTCAGACTACGTTCGTGTCCCTGATGGAACCCAAGACAGTCGAGGATGCACTTAAGGATCCTGACTGGGTTCAGGCGATGCATGAGGAATTGCATCAGTTCGAGAGGAACAAAGTGTGACAACTTGTACCTAAACCAGACAAGAGGAAGGTGATAGGTACTCGTTGGGTCTTCAAAAATAAGCGAGATGACAAGGGAGCTATTGTTCGAAACAAGGCTCGGTTGGTAGTACAGGGGTACAATCAACAGGAAAGGATCGACTACGATGAAACCTTCGCACCGGTAGCAAGATTGAAGGCTAAAATTTCACAGCGTCTCAATTAGGCAGACTTGTGAACAAGCAGTTGCTGCAACACACTCTTGTTCACTCGGAAATTATCTCAGCAAACAATGAACAAGACAAAGGTTTGTTCACCCAGTTCGGCCAACTGCCTACGTCTGGGGAGGACTATTCTCCAGTCCTCAATCCACTAACCACGAAGGTTTCCAAGTACACTCGGTTACAACTCCACGCAACCTATGCTACTCAACCTTTGCGTGGATCACTTGACACAATCAGAACAAGCTCTGACTTGTGTCTGCACACCCTCTACAAATGTCAATCTAGAATAGCTACAGACTTCTCAAGACTCAGCCTATTCTAAACTACACTCAACTCAGCAGGGTTGCTGTAGCAACTGCTGTAACACACAGCTGAAGCACAATTTGTCCGCGTCGCTCCAAAGCCTCCTGCCGAGCCGTTCGAACGATTCCACGAGCGCTGCACACTCTGGAATACTCCCCCTCACTCAGTGACCACCTGCCACTAGCGAGAATCACCGCTTAGACACTTGACCGAGCCACACACTCGTCAGTTCTTCCGCGGCTGCCCTTGATCAACCAACAAGCACCAAGCTCTGAATTGGCTTCCAGATCAAGCTCGAATCAGACTCTGCAAGTCCTGATTCCCTTCAGCTTCTATCACCACAGCTCTGCGCTCACGCTTTGCTCTCGGGTGATGATCGAAGAATTCGTCCGTCGCACACCAAGAATGTTCTCTCTGAATTCCATGTATGCACTCGTGTATCCCTCAGCTTCGATCACCCTATTCTGTCTCAACCCCTCAGCTTAAATAGCAACCCCAGCTTTAAGCAATGTCCAGGATTAAACAATGTCCCAACCCGAACACTTATCTCCTAAAAACTAGGAGATTAGATTTGATCTTTATCTTCAATGCAAAACTCCTTCTCTGGCTAGGAAACCTCCCTGGAATATACTCCACAGTATTTTAGAAATTCTTCAGATGCTCTCCGCAGAGTTTCCAGCCCTTCTAGACACGCCCAGGTTGCTGCTGCTTCTCGGACAGATGATGCAGCCAGTTGAACAAGCTCCTGCTGTAGCATCCCCTGCTGCAGCTGCTGCTAGTTCACTCCTGCTGGACTGCTTGTTTACTTGTGCTGTAGCAACTCCTTGTTCACTTGTGCTGGTTTTGTCAAACACTGCCATACTACATTAGCAATCTCCCCCTTGGCATTTTGACAAAACCTTAGAACATATGCACTCTCCCATGAACCAGAAAAAACTCTAAATACTCTAAATAAGAAAAAATCCAGCAATAGAGAGTCAGCAGTAAGGAGGTGTGGCCACACTCGGCCATAGCACAACCACGCAGGGTCAGCAAAAAAAGTTCATCAGTAGCAGTAGCATATTAATCTTCTCTCCCCCTTTTTGTCACAGATGCTCAAGGGGACTGCTCCTCGTCTGCCGGGAACTCCAGATCTCTGAGGAGGCTTCTGATCTGTCCACGCCTAGCATCCCTCCTTTTGGCTTCGGCTTCAAGAATGACCAGCTCAGATCTGAAATGGCTCACAATTCTGGCACGGAGGGCTGATTGAATTGTTGCAGCAGGGGGAAGAGAATCCTCCAGGGGAGCTGGAGCTGAGTCACCTACCAGGAGTGGATCCTCATAAGCTATGTCCACTGCATACTTCCCTTTGAACAACTTGTGATCTACTGTGAAGACCTGTAGCTCCTCAGATAATCCTTCAGAAATCTCACCAAGCTCCGGATGCTGTGAGACCATCATCCCATAGATGAGGGAGGGGAGCACAATAGGCTTGCTGGAGGAAGCGCTGCCAGCATGAGTGGCCACCTGGGGAAACATCACACTGCCCAGGCTAATTCGTCTCCTCTTCCCAATGGAGTAGAGAAGGTTAGCAAAGGCTTTGCTAACCTTCCCCCTGTGAGAGCTGGGGATCCAGTTTCTAATGCCTAGATGATATAGCAAAGCATTCTTGGAGGTGAGTTCAGCAGCACTCAGATTGGGACCTCCCCAAGACAGGCATACTCCCCCTGTCAAAACCTTAGCCAGCATCTCTGGCTGAACATCAGTGGGAGCTCTGGCATTCTCATGAATCTCAAGGAATTCATCAATCTTTTCTGGGGTAATAATAACTGACTTACCCCGTACCCAACTTCTTCCATACTCATCCACTCCTTCCTCACCAAACTTCTCTTCCATATTTACAATAAATTCCCTAACCAGAGCTATATTGAATCTGAATGGAAAGGTTAGGGACTTGAGCAGGTTTACCTCTGTGAGAAGCTGAATAATTACTGTTGATCTGTACTTGTCTAGGTCCAGCCTCTTCTCTGACATAATATGCTTTCTCTCAACTGCACTCCAGGATTGAGAAGCACACCTATTTCTGAACCAAATACCTCCCACTGTGATTGCAGTTGTGTCTACCAATGCAGGTCCTCTCACAGAAGGTTCACCAAACGCACCTGCATTTTCTTCACTTGTTTCCTCTTCTTCACTGCTGGAGACTGGGATTAGGATAGGAGCTTTTCCTTTGTCTGAGGGAGGAGGATGTGCTGCAGCAGGTTCTTGTTCAGGGGACTCAGCTACTGTTTCCTCCCCTTCACCCACAATGCCCGGGGACATAACCAGTGTTCTGCACCTTTCTTCTGCAGAACCTGCTACAGCATCCTCTGTAGCTTGTTCTTCTTCAGGGACTTCCTCAGCCAAGGCCTCTTCGGATAGCACAGCGGTACTGGGTACAGGTTCTCCATCTCGTACCAGGTGCCTTCTTTTCTGCGAAGTTCCTTCGAGAGGAGAGGGCTCGCTGTGCGACACAGGAAGAGGTGCTGGTTCCCACATCCAGTCACTGAGCAGGGGCTTCATTGCGCGACTTGGTCCTTCTTTCAGACCTACCATGTCGGTCTGCTGCCAGATTCCTCTTCAAACCACGAGTCTTCACCATTGTTGCAGGGTTGTAGAAGATTTGAGAAGCGCACAGAAGGGATGATCAGCATTGATTTTGGAAAGCACCTTCAACTTGCCTTTGCCCTAGAAATTGATTTACCCGTTATTCCCTTTTTCAATTTGAAGCTTCTGGATCACGTGTTACTCATGTGCCTTCTCCCATCTTTAGCAACCAGAATATGTGAACAAGCTTATTTAGACCAGGTTGTTATAGCAGACGCGAGCTAGTTCACCTATTCATTCCGGTAGACAGTTTTTGCTCGGCAGATCCTTGACAGGTTCTGATGGTGACTTCTTCACCCATATCTGAGTTTGTCGAGAGTTCTTCCTCTTTCGACCCTCAAGGCTCCTATCTCTTAGTTTTTCATGTTTGGGTTTCCACACCTGTATAACCTGTGATTTCCTCCTGTCTTTGGCAATCCATTGCCCTGGTTCAGCAGTCCTGGAGATCCTTCTCTGTGATTTTGGTCCCCCTTTTTCAACTGAGGCGGTTCTGTGCTGTTGCTTCAGGTTGAGAGTAGTCCTCTGATTCCCAATACTCGTGCAGGAACTCCTTTTGTTCTGTCCCTTTTTCTTTGTTTTAGAAGGATGATGTGCCAAGTGCTTCAGCATCCCCTTGTTCACCTGTCTGGTTCCAGCTTTCCCTGCAGGTTTCGGGAGCTCACCTGTATTATTTTTTTCGTCTGTCATAGCATCTGAGGCTTTAATAAAAATTGTTCCTCTAGAACTTTCTTCACCAGTATACCCAAGCCCCGTTCTTCCTTTTCCAAGTCTTTGGTAAGACAGAATTTCGTCCAAGATATTTTTCTGGGAATCGGCTGTCTTGGCGGTTGCTGGAGAAGAGCCAACAGTGATCTCTGTCTTCCAGAGTCTTCCCTTTTCAGTATGGTAACTCGACTATTGGATGAGAAGAGACATTTCCTTCGTTCTTCTTCCAAGAGATTGACTCTGTCAGTCAATGCTTGATTGGTCTGAAGTACTGCCTCACACTGCTTGAGTATCTTCCCCAGATAGTCAACAAGGCTGTCAGATGAGTCCTCTTCATCTTCACTTTCGGATACTTCAATCCCATAGTGAAATTCTTCCTTCTTTAGCTCTTTGAGGTTGAAATCTGATACACTGGTTAGCACAACACAGTTTTCTTCATCACTTTCCTCAGAATCACTCCATTTTGCTGTCATTGACTTGCTGTTCTTTTTCTCTGAGCTCTTGAGGGGTTTGCTTGGACAGTCAACCTCAATATGTCCATACCCTTCACAGTTCCAGCATTGGACTCCCTTTTTCATGTCTTTCCTCTCATCTTCATTCTGAGCAGGTTCTTTCCCTTTCCTTTTATTTTCTCCACCTCTTCTAAATTTTCGTGAAGATGAGCTTTGCCCAGTTCTTGAGTCCATGTTCTTCAGGAGCTTTCCAAGGTTCTTGACAAGCATACTCAGTTGATCATTTGGACTTGCCTTCTTGGCTTCTGTTTCCGCTTTTAGACCAACATTCTTATCCTTAGAAGTGGTGTCTTCTTTAACCAGTTTCATCTCAAATTGTTTGAGAGACCCCATCAACTCTTCCAACCTCATGAATCTGACATTTTGAGCTTCTTCAATGGCCGTCACTTCATGTCAAATTTTGTGGGCAGCGATCTGAGAACCTTTCTGATCAGCTTCTCTTCAGGGATAGGTTCACCAAGGGCATGGGCTTCATTTGCAAGATCACAGAGTTTAGCATTAAACTCAGTGACAGTCTCCTCTTCCAGCATTCTCAGATTCTCAAACTGTGTGGCAATGATCTGGAGTCTAGACAGCTTCACTCTATCAGTTCCTTCATGTGCAGTTTGCAGAGTTTCCCACGCTTGTTTGGCCATGTCGCAGTTTGATATCAACCTGAAGTTGTTAGCATCAACTGCAGCAAAAATTGCATTCAGAGCCTTTGAATTACCAGTTGCTGCAGCTCCTTCTTTAGCAGTCCATTGTTCTTCAGGCTTTATCCGTGTGACTCCTTGTTCATCCATGGTGATTGGGGGAGACCAATGGACCATGATTGCTCTCCAGGTCTTCTCATCAATAGCCTTGAGAAAGGCTTTCATCCTAGCCTTCCAATATCCATAGTTGCTTTCTTCCAACAATGGAGGTCTGCTTGTGCTCTGTCCTTCCTTCATTGTCGCGGCAATTTCAGAGACACTGTAGGATCTTTTACTCTGTGTGTCGAGCTCCGGCTCTGATACCAATTGAAATTTCACAGCGTCTCAATTAGGCAGACTTGTGAACAAGCAGTTGCTGCAGCACACTATTGTTCACTCGGAAATTGTCTCAGCAAACAATGAACAAGACAAAGGTTTGTTCACCCAGTTCGGCCAACTGCCTACGTCTGGGGAGGACTATTCTCCAGTCCTCAATCCACTAACCACGAAGGTTTCCAAGTACACTCGGTTACAACTCCACGCAACCTATGCTACTCAACCTTTGTGTGGATCACTTGACACAATCAGAACAAGCTCTGACTTGTGTCTGCACATCCTCTACAAATGTCAATCTAGAATAGCTACAGACTTCTCAAGACTCAGCCTATTCTAAACTACACTCAACTCAGCAGGGTTGCTGTAGCAACTACTGTAACACACAGCTGAAGCACAATTTGTCCGCGTCGCTCCAAAGCCTCCTGCCGAGCCGTTCGAACGATTCCACGAGCGCTGCACACTCTGGAATACTCCCCCTCACTCAGTGACCACCTGCCACTAGCGAGAATCACCGCTTAGACACTTGACCGAGCCACACACTCGTCAGTTCTTCCGCGGCTGCCCTTGATCAACCAACAAGCACCAAGCTCTGAATTGGCTTCCAGATCAAGCTCGAATCAGACTCTGCAAGTCCTGATTCCCTTCAGCTTCTATCACCACAGCTCTGCGCTCACGCTCTGCTCTCGGGTGATGATCGAAGAATTCGTCCGTCGCACACCAAGAATGTTCTCTCTGAATTCCATGTATGCACTCGTGTATCCCTCAGCTTCGATCACCCTATTCTGTCTCAACCCCTCAGCTTAAATAGCAACCCCAGCTTTAAGCAATGTTCAGGATTAAACAATGTCCCAACCCGAACACTTATCTCCTAAAAACTAGGAGATTAGATTTGATCTTTATCTTCAATGCAAAACTCCTTCTCTGGCTAGGAAACCTCCCTGGAATATACTCCACAGTATTTTAGAAATTCTTCAGATGCTCTCCGCAGAGTTTCCAGCCCTTCTAGACACGCCCAGGTTGCTGCTGCTTCTCGGACAGATGATGCAGCCAGTTGAACAAGCTCCTGCTGTAGCATCCCCTGCTGCAGCTGCTGCTAGTTCACTCCTGCTGGACTGCTTGTTTACTTGTGCTGTAGCAACTCCTTGTTCACTTGTGCTGGTTTTGTCAAACACTGCCATACTACATTATCAAAGGCTATCAGATTGCTCATTTCTTATTCAGTCCAACATGGATTCAAGCTCCATCAGATGGACGTGAAGACGGCGTTTTTGAACGGAAACCTCAAGGAAGAGGTATACGTAAAGCAGATTCCAGGGTTCGAAGACCCCGAGCATCCGTACCACTTTGACAAGGCGCTTTATGGATTAAAGCAGGCACCTAGAGCATAGTACGAGAGGTTATCAGACTTTCTTATAGCTCATAGATATGAGCAGGGAGCCGTGGATAAGACGTTGTTTCTTCTAAGGACGAAGAAGCATTTCTTGGTGGTGCAGGTATACGTTGACGACATAGTCTTCGGGTCAACCAGAGACGAGTTGGTTAAGAAATTCACTGAGCTTATGGAAAGTGAATTTGAAATGAATATGGTTGGAGAACTTACTTATTTCTTGGGACTTCAGATAAAGCAGGAGTCACATGGGATTCGGATACATTAGGAGAAGTATATGTCTAAGGTAGTCAAGAAGTATGGACTTGATCAGTCAAAGCCCTCGACTACTCCGAGTTCTACCAGCAACTCTCTGTTCAGGGATGAGAACTCACCAAGAATAGACCCAACACTTTACAGAGGGATGATAGGTTCACTTCTTTACCTAACTGCAAGTCGTCCCGATATAATGTTTAATGTTTGTGTCTGTGCTAGGTACCAAGCAGATCCAAGGGAATCACATGTGAAGGCTGTGAAGAGAATCATGAGGTACTTGAAGGGAACCAAGAACCTTGTTATGTGGTATCGAGGTACAAGTCCCTCACACTGGAAGGATACACCGATGCGGACTACGCCGGTGATTGAGCTGATAGGAAGTCAACATCTGGCATGGCACAGTACTTTGGATCATGTCTAGTCTCATGGGGGTCCAAGAAACAGAATTCAGTAGCTTTGTCCACAACGGAGGCTGAGTACGTTGTCGCAGGAGCATGCTGTGCGCAACTCCTCTGGTTGAGGAACCAGCTAAGTGATTTCAATCTTTTCTTTGACCACATTCCTATTAATTGTGATAATACTAGTACAATTTGTGTTGCTAAAAATCCAATATATCACAGTAGAATGAAGCATATAGAAATTAAGCATCATTTTATTAAGGATTGTGTAGAAAAGGGACTTGTTTCAATGGAGACCTACAGGACTGATGAACAAGTGGCGGACAATTTCACCAAGGCTCTAAGCAGGGAGTCTTTCGAGAAGTTCAGGATGGCGCTTGGCATGATATCTACTCCTCTAACTTAACCTTCAATGATTGGTTATAGTAGGGGTAGAGTAGTTATGCATGTTAGCCTGAGGTATGTGACTCAGTCAATGTGTGATAGATTGATTGCATGTCTTACTTCTTGATTAAATGTGAAATTGTCATGTTTGTGCTTGGAATGTCTTTCATTTCTAGCCTATGTACCTTCCGGATCTTGAACCTCACAAACCGCATGAAGGAAGTGTACTCAGCCACCTTAGCCACATGCCTATTTGAGACTTGGAAAATCTACTCGAGGTAAATCTTGTGTGATTCAAGAACCTGAATCAGAGAATGCCAACACCCTTCGCCATCATAGACTCGTCCATTCCTTGTTCCCCACCGCATTAATCTTTTTGTTTTTCTCTGAACTTTGTTATGCACTCTTGACATTTTGCATTTAATTTTGAAGTTTGCGTGATTTCAATTTTATTGCATGTTTTGACTAACTCAATTGATGGCTAATGTGATTTAACTGTCTAACCCTTATTTAATGATGCCAAAAAGGGGAAGAGTTAGTAGGCTATCTATCCAGGGGGAATCATGTCAGGTATCTGTTCTTGATACTACTTGCAAGTCCTTGCTTGGGCTTAGGAGGAATTGTTCCCATTTATGATTCAGTGGGTAGATGACTAGTATTTCTTGTGGTTGATTATCTGTCTTGTCTCGTGGGTGTTTCTCATCATCAAAAAGGGGGAAATTGTTGGAACATGAACCCTTATGGTCTTTTGATGATGACAACACTCGACTAACTCTTAAACTGAGTGTTAAGATACCTGTACCTGACGGGAGATAAGAACCTGTGTCGGACACAGAAGAACTTGAAGGGAACGGAGTCGAAACCAAGTCAACCGAGTAGTTGCGAAAATCATGGACAACGTGAGAAACGACGTTGTGAGTTGGACGAACTAAATTGACGAGGCAACGTCTGATCGAGTCGGGAGTTTGTTGAGCAATTTTTGGACGTGGGACACGAGCAAGACATGGAAGCAGTTGGAGGTCGTGGACTCGACCGTTGCTCTCATATATAAAGCAACCCAACGGCAACCTGGCTAGCATAGCAGAAAAAAAGAAGAAGTGAAGCCAGAATACTCGAGTAAGCCACATGCTATGCATCAAGTAATCGATCAGAGAGTGCGAGACGAAGTGGGCGATTCGGAATCGTCGGAGGTACTTGTCTCAGGTAGTCGCGATTGGTGATCCGGGATCATCAGGTTTAGGTGACTTGTTTTGTGATAGTTAGCAACACTATTACAAGTGTACAAATAGCTGTAAGTATTTGTACAGTCTAATAATCTTTAGACGTATTTCCGTTGTGCATTTATACTTTGAGGTACATATATCTGCCAACTAAGTTTAGGTTCCTAACAGTTCCTATACCTAGTGTGTTACTACTAATCACGATCCTATCACATTACTTCTTTAATTCGTTAGACTGAGTAATTTTGAGTTCTACCCTGTTCTATTCAAATCGTTCTGACGGTATAAAATAAAAATATTGATTGAATCTTGATCATTCTGAAACCAAGTTTGAACTGTAGTATCTGAAAATTGTGACAATGTTGGACAAATCTTCTGGCTCAACTTCAATCTATTATAACTTTTGTTTAAGTTATTATAAATGAGTGTTTCTTTATTCAATGATGTTCTAGTCATATATATATCTTTCTAATGATATATGATCCATATTCTAATTCAATCTTATGTTTTTCTGAAAATGAGCTTGAAATTAGGTATGTGAAACTATAACAGACGTTGATAACTTAACTAATTGAATTGAAATCTGTTATAACATTCATTTAAGATATTAAAAATGAGTGTTTCTTCATCAAGTAGTCTTTTAATTGAGAAGAGCATTCCAACAGCATAAAAACATGTTCTAATTCATTCTGAATATACCGGAAAAAAAAAATTGAAGTCATACCGAAATGATGTGGTGCTCTTGTTGTCTTACTATAGGGAAACATACGATAATCGTGTTACCTAATCATAAGGCGAAATATGGTAATACTGTTGCCTTAATACAATAGCTAATATGCTCACAAACCTAGCATATTCGAATTAGGACAGCAATTACCGTAGGTTGCTATAGCACACTCTTGCGCAGTATAGCTTGTGCCGATTCTGTCCGCGTCGCTCCAAGCCTTCCGCTGAGCCGATTGAACTGTTCCGCAAGCGCTGCACACTCCGGAATACTCCCCCTTTCTATGTGACCACCTGTCACTGATAGGAGTGAGTCTTCTACCGTCGACGAGTTCTTAGACACTCTCGATGCTCCCTCGACTCGCCGTGATCAGTCAATAAGCACACAGCTTCAATTGACCTTCTCTGATCAGACTCTCCACGTTTCGATCAGTCTCTTCTCCACTCTGCTATGCGCGCACGCTCTGCACTGAGTGATGATCAATCTTTGCTCTGCTCAATTCTCCGTTCTGCACTCTTTACTCTACTCAATTGATTGATGGGATGTATTCTTTGATTGATCGATACCTCTGTCGAGCCTTCTTTAAACAGCGACCTCCAAGCCCCAACGAAAACAGAATAGGAAATATCGGTTGTTAGAGATAAGGACATTCACCTTCCAAAACAGCATTATCTTGTAGTCGACAACATTATCCTGTAGCTGACTTGTTGTCGCAGGTAGGCGGCTCTGGGAATATTCTAAACTGAATTTAGAAAGCTTTCGTTACTCTTATGTTCAATTCTGGGCAATTTGTTCTTGTTGCTCAGGATGCTACCTCTCTTCTGCTACAGAGAAAGCTGTAGCAACTCCTTGTGCACTCTGACAGGTTTTATCAATTAGAATGTCATTACATTAACAAAATGTATAGACATCTTACGCACTCAGGGCCTTGCATCGCCAGAGGCATGTTACGGTCACAATTTCCGTTACCGTCAAGTGCCCGAAAATTCTCAGCGCCAATGCGAATACACATCCCTTATAGGCATAAATTTTTGGAACTCAAACCAAAACATTTTTGCATGATCAAACTCATAACACAATGGAATCACACTGAAAATGTTTCCTAAAAAAACAAGTATCCTTCCCTGCCTTTTTTTCCTTCACTCACTCTAGGGTTTATTAAAAACTCAAATGAATGAATCCGAATTCTACTGTGCAAATAACTTCTTAACTTTTCCGATAAATCTCCGGCAGACGGGGCAAGTCTTGCTCTCTCCATCGAATATTCTGCAAATCCAATCCAACTCATTGTGTCAGGTAAGTAAGAAACTTTTCATTCATTTTACATTAAATCTCTCAGTGCAGCAAAAATTACCTTTTTGCGCAAGAAATGCAGGTTGCACAGTGACCACAAGGAACAAAGAAGCAGTTTCGCTCCTCGTCGTAGCAAATAATGCAGACTTTTCCATCGTATAATTCCGTTGATGAAGACGCATTGAGGTCCCCGGATTCCAAGTCATCGAACTCATATGTTCCGTAGGTTGTAGGTACAGTCTTTTCCAGGCTTAAGGGACTACTCTCTCCGCCGTCTAGTCTATTGTCACTATTTCCACTGCCTCCGCATTCCTCGAGGTATTTCAGTATTAGGCCTACTATGAGCACAAGCAGTCCTGCAGCTCAAATATTCGGAATTAGCTCATACAGGTGCAGTCAAAGTTTACTCACTCTGCAACAAGATTTGGAAGTTATTCAGATAGGGAAAAAGCCAACCTAAAATGACAAGGTAGCCGACAAGGCGACCAACATAGGAGAGCGCAAACCACCACTCGAATTGATCATCATTCTGTCAAACCCACAAAAAAACCTCATATGTGAAAATCAATAATGATCATCAAGAGCTGATTCCTTTACAATTATATATACTGCAAAAATCAAGAGAGAATAAAAAAAAAGTTGGCATCATTTTACCAATGCTTGAATGTTGCTGCTGCTGCCTCTGAGACCGTCCATAATCGCATCTACGACTCTGCCAGAATGAAAAAACCCAATCACAATCTGAAATTTTACCATTGAAGCTCAAAATGAACAGAAATGTTGGATTCAGCATCAGTTTACAGAAATGAGAAAAATGAAGCTAAGGTTGACATTTCAGAGCTTCTTGATTCATTTAAAACTAGCAACAGAGAAGAAGAGGGCAGAAACAGCTCACTCATCCACTTTGGATCTTGATGTAATGCAATGTAGGCTTTTGGTTGGTCTCAGATCTTGATGCTCGTGGCCGGGTGCCTATATTGCTGCGCGGGCTGATGCGGAAACTGATGATGGGAGTTTCTTGGTTGTTCAAGAATGTGCTTGAAGAAACTCATACTCAGGCATGTAAGCATATGAGTAAATGCTGTTAATGTATGATTTACAGGTTTCAACAACATTTTATGAAGGAAGGGGTCCTAGGACCATTTGGTGAGCTAGGTAGGGTTTTAGTGGTGCGGAAGAGGTAAGAATATGTTTGAATGGCAGAGAAGGAAGGTGTGGGAGACGGGTAGTTATATTCAGTTGCATATCTTATTATCCAACTAACTTTCTTTTATTGACTTTCTTCCCTCCTTGCTTTTTTTTTATTGACTTTTTTTTTTCTATTCTATCCCAAACCTTATCATATTTTGCATTCTGAAACAATCAGGAATCGAACTCTAATCGATTAAATATTTTATTTTATTACGGTGTCACTGTTTTTTATTACGGTGTTACTGTTATAAAAAAAAAAACAGTTTATGAATCGGTAACAAAAATAAAATTTTAAGGAAATTATTTCAAAAAACGACGTGGTTTTGGTAGTAATACTTATGGGGCAGCAGCCGATGGCTTGAGTTTCCTAATCGCTTAGAATCGAGTGTGATCCTCCAGGATGGCCTACTTGAGCATGGGAGAAGCGCACAGAAGAGTCGCCGAATACCTAAATCAATTGTCCGACGCTGTTTCCTCCCAAGACGTCAATTCGCTCGAGCACCTCTTCGCCGTCTCCTCCAACGCCCCTTTCCTCCTAGCCTTCGCCGACGCTCTCAATCTCTTGCAGGCATGTCCCATTCTTACTCCCCACCTTTTTTTTTTGTTCTTCTTGGAATAATTAGGGTTTCTCAGGTTGGTTGTTGCTGCTGCAGGATACTAGTAGATTGGTTAAGCAAGCTGATAAGTCATCGCAGCTTGGGGAGATCCCTGTTCATCTGCTGAGGTGTTTTCAGAATTATAGACTTGGGAATTTTGTTGATGCTTATCACGCCTTCGATAAGTTCGCAAAGTATGATTTTTTTTTTCCTGAACTTAATTGTTGCATTTGTTTTGTGTCTCTAGTTTTATTTGAACTGCCTGCGTTTTCTGATACTTGAAACTACAGTGCTTTTATTCAGGAATTTCGTAATTGGGAGTCAGCATGGGCACTTGAAGCCCTCTATGTCGTTGCCTATGAGCTTAGGGTTCTTGCTGAGAGAGTAAGCTACTTTTGAATTGAGTAGAGCATAAAAAAGGCATACTTGGTAGTTTGATTTGTTAATTGATTATTGGATGAATGTTATATGTTGTGCTCTTTTTGAGTAGGCTGACAGAGAATTGGCCTCAGCTGGGAAAACACCAGAAAAGTTGAAGGGAGCTGGCTCATTTCTTATGAAAGTATTTGGGGTTCTTGCTGTATGTTTCTGTGCTTCCCTTTTCACGAATGCGATTATACATGGCTATGAGTAACATAATCTGTTTGAGTTTTATGATTAGATAATCTTTTTTTGCATTAAGCCTGTGATAACCTATTATAAAAAGGATTAAGTCATCAGATTTTTTTTTTTTTACTTTTATGTGATTTAAACGGATTGGATCATTGTTAAAATGGGCTTGAGGTCTTGAAATTCATGTCGACAGCTTGCTGTCCATCTTATGTTACTGTCAACAATATTTAGCATGTCCCAAGAACCTTCTTTGGTTATATTTTAAAGGTCATACTCGCTGTTATTGACTTCCGTCCATATCAATTTTTGTTGATTTGCTGGTTCGTATACATATTCCTTTTGTGGAGCTAGTGACCGATAACTAACAATTAAAATATACCTTTTTTCATAGGGAAAAGGTCCAAAGCGTGTTGGTGCACTGTATGTGACCTGCCAGCTGTTCAAAATTTATTTCAAGGTAAATTACATTTATCTATATAGTAGGGCTTCTGTCTTTCTCCGACATTTCAATATTAGTATGCTATTTAGGATGATCTCAGGATGAGCTACATTTCATATATACTGCAATAATTGTTTCACTGGTTGAAAGTTAAAGTTAGACAGGCTATTAATATACGTTCAATTCCATAAAATAATTTCTGGTTTTAACATTATCACAATTCAGTTGGGCACAGTTCATCTCTGTCGAAGTGTGATTAGAAGTATTGAAACTGCTCGAATTTTCGAATTTGAGGAATTTCCCAGAAGAGATAAGGTATCAATTGAGAAAGACTTGACTTGTCATTAGTATTTATTTAATTCTAACATTGTTGCATCTATACACAATATTCTATAAGAGTACTTGCAATCTCATGTGACAGGTCACCTACATGTATTATACTGGACGATTGGATGTTTTTAATGAAAATTTCTCTAGTGTAAGTATTTTCAACCCTTAACATATATCCCTTTGTACACGTGTGTAGTCATCAGCATTGCCATGGTATGTGCATGTGGCAGTAATGGAACTTGAGAAAAATAGAACTTACTAAGAATAGTTACCTGAATTTTCTTGAAACCGACATTCAAATCCATGATTGGCTGATTTCCAGCCACTATTATATAATGGGCTGTGGTTTTTACGTAAATTTGTTCTAATGATAATTGGAAAAACTGAAATGATGTTTAGATCAATATGATCTAAGATGCTTCTATTCTTTTTGGAAAGTACTTTTTTCATTCCAAAATGGTATGATAATAGGTAGACTCAGGAGAAGGACAAACATTTATTAAACCAGCAGTTTGCTTCAGTTACTAATATGTTGCCCTTGTCCAAAATGATTTCATTCATGACATTCTCATACATCTTGAACTTTATTTGGCAGGCTGATCACAAGTTATCGTATGCCTTGAAGCATTGCAACCCACGCTGTGAAAACAATACAAGGTTAGTTTTGGGTTTGCTTTTTTTGAATGTTAAGATGATAAGAACGTGGTGTTTTCTGAGTATACAAAGTTAATTTTGGGTATAAGTAAAGACTAAACCATATTTTTCCAGCAGTAATATGCATGAAATTATGTGTCTTTATCATACTTTGCACTTCGCCACGTCACTAACGATCACAGACCACATGACTTTTCATAGAAAAGGTTGATTACTGATGAAGATAATTCTTTTGAGAATATTCAGATGACACTGATGCTATATGGGTTGATATGGATCTGCTTACCTTTTACCATAGACCAAATTTATAATTGTTTCTTTTATTTCTTACTTTGTAATAGGATGATCCTCAAGTATTTGATACCTGTCAAGCTCTCAATTGGTGAACTACCAAGTGATTGGCTTTTGCAAAGGCATAACCTGGTTGAGGTATAATGCACTGCCATACTCCTTTTTATTGCATAGGGTTAGCAAAGCCTTTTTGGAGAAAAGCACTTTTATTTATATTTTGGCTTAAAAGTTTTTTATGAGTTGTACTGCTTCAGTAACAGTAACAGTAACTACCATTTAGGGAGGAAATTTTGATCGAATAGTGCAATATCTAGGTTATGTATGTAATCAGATGAAGATCTCTTTGAGTACTCGAGGAATGATTATGTGTAACTAGCTGGGACTAGTCCTGTTCTTTAAGTTTTATTATATATAAGAAACAACTAGTTTTTATGGAAAAACTGTCTTTTCTTCTTAACTTTTACTTCCACAGTACAGGGATGTTGTGCTAGCACTTCGAAGAGGTGATCTCCGGCTTCTGCGCCTAGCTCTCCAAGAACATGAAGACAGGTGAATTGTCATCCTAATGCTTAATTTGTGAATAACAAATGATAATATCATAATTGTTGCCTACTGTTTTTATTCAGGTTTCTGAGATCAGGTGTTTATCTTGTACTAGAGAAGCTGGAGCTTCAAGTATACCGAAGACTGATTAAAAAGATGTAAGATTCTGAACAGGCTTTTACATTCGTCAGCTCATAGTTGTCCATAGTTTAAATTCCAATTTGTTCTCAGTTACATCATTCAAAAACAAAAGGATCCAAGCAAAGCTCACCAAATAAAGTTAGAAGTTATTGTCAAAGCACTAAAATGGCTTAACATGGACATGGATGTCGACGAGGTACTTCCACCACCCCTTTTTTTCTCCGTTCTCCGTTTTGATTTTGCATTGAACAGTCAGCTCAAAACATTGTTTTACACTGTAGGTGGAGTGCATAATTTCAAATCTAATCTACAAGGACCTTGTAAAAGGCTATTTCGCGCATAAGAGCAAAGTAGCGGTGTTGAGCAAACAAGATCCTTTCCCTAAGTTAACATACAATAATGTCGTGTAGTTCACATGTCTTTAGCTCAGCATCATGTTACATTTTACAAGGTTCAGAATATGCCTCGGGTGCAGGTGTCATGTTAGGTTTGCAAGTCATTTTTGCAACACTTGGTGGCTATGCTTATCTGAGTTATAGAGTATAAACACATCTGCCTTTAATATTATCAGTTTCCGCAAGAGAATGTAACGGCCTGTTCTTACATTTTCCAACTCTCCGCACTAACCAATCGAAGATTTCAGTGAGGAATTGACAACACTGATACTAAAATCCTCATGAAAGGCAGAAAATATATAATGGATTACTGGAAACATCTACTTGGAGTTCTCTATGCAGAGATTCATATATAAACTTCAAGAGGAAAGGAAGAAGAATCCGGAACCAAAAACAGTTCCAACAGATTGACTTCAGAATGCTTTATCTGCGATTTGATACTTAGATGGGCTGGTGAGACCATCAAATGGATGACAATATAACATCTATGGAATCAACAGTTACCTGTGATTTCTTTGCCTGGCGAAGAAAAAAAGTGCTCCAAAGGCTACCATGATGGCAATTTTGATGGCCTGTTAAAGGAGAATAAACTGAGTGGTAGAAACAGAATTGTCTAGAGATATGATATTCTAAAGTTGTATTTAAGCAAATTATTTACCTGCGCAAACTGCCCATTGGGGTTTTCGCCGCCAGCTGAATCACCAGCACCAAGAGATCTTGATGGTTCATCAACAGGTTTCTTTACCTGGATAGGCTCCCTAGCACCATACGTACTATGCTAAAGTTGACAGGAAAAATACTAGACTTCAGGACTTCCAGTTCAAAGAGTATTAAACCAATTAGCATCATAAAAGAGTATATAAGAAAAAATGAGCTTCTAATTTTAATTGGGGTAGTGATGATATACCTCTCCAGCATGGATATTTCTGTCGACGTTGCAGCCTCCTATTGAATTTATCAATTGTATGCTGCTTGGAGCAACACATGAAACTCTTGGTTCATCTGGAAAAACCCATGAACTAAGAGGTTCACAGGTAGGTGGCCACTCTGTCAAAGACTTGGTAGGTTCCACTTTTTTAGTAGAGATTGTTCCCATCTGGACATGCTGTGAATCTTCAGATTGAAGTTTCTTTTCACTAATCATCTCAATGAATCTGCTGCCAGAATTTTGGTTGTCCGAGAGCAGCTTATCAGCAACTAGCTGTTCGATAGAATGATCATCAGGAGATTCTCCATGAACCATGGCTGTTTGATCATTTTCAGGATCACTGCCATCCTCGGTTACTAAAAGTGTATATTCTGTGCTGGTGCTAGTTTCAGTTTCTTCGTTGAGGTTTCTCATCTGATCTTCAGGAGGCTCGTGGTACTTAGCATCTGAATCACCCTGAGTTCGGTTGAATATGTCTTCCTCAACTACCAGGAACTTTTGCATATCTTTGTTTTGTAATTCCTCATCTTGTAAATCATTTTTCTCATCTTCAAAAAATTGCATATCTTTGTTTCGTAATTCATCATCTTGTAAATCATTTTTCTCGTCTTCGAAAAATTGCATATCTTTGTTTCGTAATTCCTCATCGTGTAAATCATTTTTCTCGTCCTCAAAAAATTGCATATCTTTGTTTCGTAATTCCTCATCTTGCAAATCATTTTTCTCGTCTTCAAAAAATTGCATATCTTTGTTTCGTAATTCCTTATCTTCTAAATCAATGCTGTCGCGTGTCTCAACTTTTGGTACTTTTGTATCATCTTCATGAGAAGTTATGTCGTCTGTTATCATCTCTACCGATGTTACCTCAATTCTGTCTACCGCATCAACTGCAGATACACACGTCTCACCTTCAAGAGGTCTAGCAACTAACTCATCAGCTGTGGCTTCAGCCGAGCCCCTTTCTGGGGCTATAGTTATTATCTCTATTGCATCAGAACTGATTTGTCTTCTCTTAGCTGTAACCTTTTGCCGCAGTTCTGAAAAAAAGGAAGGACTGACAACTATCTCAGAACTCATTTCTGTTAGCTTCTTAGTGGCCGTAACTATAACTTCATCTGCTAGCATATCCTGCGAAGGGTTCTCAAATCCAAGTTTGTTTATCGGAGATTTCAGCGGGGGCGGTTTACTACGAGATTTTGTATCCTGTTCCAAGAATTGACGATTGAATCATCATATGATTCTAGTACGAAGTTTAACAAAATAGATGTGCAACAAACTGATCATACCTGAGTTGTGTTGCTCTCGAAGGCGCTGATCATCTTTTTAACACTACTTGGAGTTTTCCGTTTTCCCTCCTTCATAGTGGCGCCATCTTGATCATCAGTTTTTGGGTCAAATAACTTCCCCTTCCTAGTAGAGGTACTTAGTTTGGAATTCAGGTTTCCTGGATATTTTTCGACAGACTTTTTATTAGCCTCCTGATTTTCAAACAAAGCCCCGGTAATTACTTCAGCTGAATGATCTGTAACTGCTTCTGATACTGTTGAAGAGTCCATAGCCTCTTTAGTTCTATCCCGTTCATTCTGAAACATTCAAGACTGTGGTTAGAAGATAGCCTCAAAAGCCGAACTCTGAAAACGGACAATTACGAAACTTAACTGGATTTGATTGCTCTTTATTTACTGTGTATCCTTCTTTGATCTCATCAAGTACAGATGGTTGAGTGTTGCTGAAACTGGCCGAATCAACAACTGGACTGGTTTTCGCAGCTTCATTTCCATCGTTACGGTGACTTAAAATATCAACTGAAAGCCTTTCACAAAAGGTGTAAATGTAAGGTTATATAAAAGGCTCATCAGCACAATTTTCATCACGCTTTTGTGTCCTTTACGACGTGCTATTACGAGATCTACTGTCAAACCTGAAATGTCATTGTCACGAGTACCAACATCTACACTAATGGTTTTCATAGACTCTGGATGGGTGATGAGCAGCTGTCTACGCTTCTTCTGCAACGCAGTTTCTCTCTACAAAAATAACAACACGATCAGTACACAATCGAATTCAAGATAGTGAAGAATAAAACGGTACTTCAACTATCCCAACAGATCAGCCAACTTATTATTCTACGATGTGTTTTACAGGTGAATTAATTATAATGCGAGTGATCTGTGCTCACCATCTTTCGGATTCTACTACGGTCTTCATCACTGAGAACAAACTGCAACCTCATATGTACTCGCCCTCCATCGTCAAGACTGAAATAGTCATCCCATAGACCCTTCTGAACGACCAAAATGGCCTCAACGACTAAATCAAAGAAAACAAATCATGGCTCTCTAAGTACTTATATCTACACATAAAGTGCTTATCACAGAAATGCAGAAGCACCTGTCTGACACAGTTCACTTCCACCGTCATCCAACACCACCAGAGTCAACTTCTCGCGAAGGGACTTTACTGGGCTGTAACAGTAAGCATCACATTCCACAATCCACACTACTTTAAGAATCCCCCTTTTCGGGAACTTATGATACAAAAAGGTACTTGGCAACTTACAAGGAGAAGTCTCCCTTGTCCAGTGTCTGATACTCTCTTTTCCCCATGGAAACTACATCATCACAACCAAGCATAGACATTGATAACAACAAAGTCTCAATCCATCCATAAATGTATAAACAAGCCCTAAACCTGCATACCTTTGAAGAAAACTGATGAAGAAGAGGTTGATGGCAGGTCAAGGAAATCCAGAACTGCAGTGAATATAATGCTCAGGCTTTAAAGGAAACAATTCAATAAAATTACAGGTTGCAGTAAAGGTGGATTTGCAAAACATACCTGAAACATGAATAGTTCCTGGCATTGAGGATGAAAATCTGCAGCTGAGGACAGAATAGGGCTGAGAGAGATAGAGGGTTTAGGGAAGAGATGATGAGGAAGAGGATTGGGATTGAGTAATTGAAGAAAAAAAGAGTGTGGATGTGAATAATAGAGAGGTTTTGCAGGCTTGTGGATTGTGGGGTCCAACACAAATTCTGTCAAGCCACACCACCTCCTCATACTAGCATAGTATTAAATCTCTCTCTTTTTCTCTACTCGCCTCTTGATGGACCCTAGCTGTTAAGTAAGAGTAATCAAAAGAAATGGGTAGCAAAAGAACGACCAGACACCTTCAACTAGATAAAATTATTTTATTGTTCATTTTCTGGATGTTCAAGTCATTCTTAATGAGGTGGTTAAGTTGGATAATTTGTAATTGGAGTTGTTATTTTTGCGGGCTTGTGTTGAAATGTCGAAGATGATATACAATTTGAGGAGTTCACCACCGGGTTGGATCGAGGGGTCGATTCGTTCTTTTGATGCAATGGTACATCAGTGTTTGGTGCATATCTGGAACGTGGGTTTCACGATAGAGCAGCGGAGATTGATAGGGAACGACATAGCCCTCTCGACTGTGATTGCTTCCTTGGTGCAGACAGGGGTTGTGAGAAATGCTTACGGGGGACTCCTTCTCTTCGTCAAGGTGTGGAGTCTTGCTTGAAGAATGGAATCTGAGGTTTCTACCTACCACGCCAGTTAGTTTGAGGGAGTTAAGATCAAAGGCTAAACCTCAACAGTGGCTTACTGAGTTAGCCGCAGAAGTTATTAGGGAAGAGGTCAAGGGGCAGGGAGGAGCCCGAGTAAAGACCTTGGTGAATGCGGTTTCTATGTCTGGTAGTGGTATTTGGACCAGAACGATACCGACTCCTTTCTCTGAGATTCGTATGAACTTGGCGGCGTATCGTTTGGCCCTCAAGTACCGTATCGGTCACAATGTGTTCACCATTTCTCGCGTTTGTGCGGCTTGTAGAGGTTTGCACGCTTCTGATGCGGCCGGTGATCACGACTCTCATTATCCGGGGGAGGGAGGAGGAGTCGGAGGCATAACGCTGTGAGAGATGCTTTGTTCACCTTTTTCAGGGAGGCTAATTTATGACCTAGGCTGGAGGTAGCTGGTCTTCTTGATATAGGAGAGAAGCCGGCGGACATTTTTGTGTCGGCGTGGGATGGAGGTAGAGATCTTTGTGTGGATGTGTCCATTGTCTCCCCTTTTGTGGGGGGGGGAGGGGTATGGCTAGAGTCAGGGGAGGCAGCTAGGAGGGCAGAAGAGAAGAAGATTTCTAAGTACGGGGTGGTTGTTCAGCCAGCGGTCTTTTGTTTGTGCCTTTTATCATGGAATCATTATGAGGTTTTGGGGCGCAAACAGATCAACTGATCAGTACCGTGGCAGCGAGGTGGGCTGAGGCCATGGGTTTGGAGCCGCCGGCAGCGCTTTCTATTTTGAGGCAGAAGTTATCTTTCGTCTCGTAGAAGACTTTGGCTGATGGATTCCTTTTAAAGGATGATTACATTTAGATATGTATTAGTTTTTTGTCGATCTCTCATTTGTAAGTGTCTCACATTGAGTTATAAGAAGTAAATCATTCATACAGTTAGTTACATTCAAACTCAACGTGAACACAATAGGGAGCATAATATTGATATATAAATCATTTAGTTATTTGGTGAAGTACATTCACCAAAAACACTTCTATCATAATTTTGTTTTACATTCTATCCATAACCACATCAAATTTAGCTCTAATCCCATGAAAAAACGTGCCCTAAATGCTGGCAAAGACGTCGGAGTATCATTGGGTCATCCCCAACCTTTTAAAAATTTTTGTTATATAAATTAATTTTTTATATAATATTTAAATTTAAATTTTAGTGAGTTTATGGTCGACAAAACAACCGTCTCCGCCTTGCATCCTCACATAGCCGGCACCCCATTGCACATCCCTCTCCTTCATCCAGGTTATTTTCTTCATACTTTTTTCAATTTAAGGTATTTTGTAATGAATTGGTGTGTTGTAGTCTTCTTTCTTCTTCTTTTTTCCCATTCACCCTTTTGAGTGGTTTTTAAGAATTAGAGTTAAAGCGTGGGCAATGGGCCGGCCCGGGCTAGCCCAGTACAGAAAGGGACAAGCCCTGAATTTGGACCAGCCCAACTCGAAGAAAATATCGAGTCAGGCCGGACTTCTCAAAAATATTAAGTCCTTAGAGCTACACAGGCCCGTATAAATCTCGGGCCACATGGAGCAGGATCGGGCCGAGCCTGGTCAAGCACGGTCATACTCTGCAAATATTTGAATTTGAATTTTGTTGTTAATAGTACACTATTTTTTTCAAGTTTACCCTAATGGACGACGTGGGACAAAAGCTCCCAATAGCGCAAACTGATAGCCTTAGCCGTCCTAAATTTTAAACAAGTAAACTTAGCAAAGTTCGACCCATTTAGTTAACAAACACATGACAAATAGAACTTTCTAACTCAAAGCTAACTTTGTGAAGTTTCGACTGCGCTGCTGATCTGGAGTTACAGCTTCTGTTGCCACGGGAAGCTATAGCATCTTCTTTCACTTGTTTTGTCAGTCTGCAGAACATGCTTCAGCCTCTAATTTCACAGGATGTTGTAGCATCTTCTTGAGCCTGTTTTTTCAAGGATGACATAACTTTAACAATCCCCCCCCTTGACATTTTTGACAAAACTTTAACTGGGGCTCCTCTTCTCTCTAGAAGGTCGACTGACAAAACATGTCAAATTATATCAACAAAAACTTTTTCTCCACTTTTTTGTCACAAATGACAAGGGTCTGTCATCAGACATGTAGATATAGAGGTTGTTGCAGCATCCTCTGAATTTTCCTTATTGACTTTTTCCTCCGACCCTGTTTTTTTTTTCTTTTTTGTTTGGCTAGCATTTCCTCCCTCTATGCTTCATTGTGGCTTTTGTAAATTCTCCATCAGCATCACTTTCCCGGTGATCTTCTGCTGCTCAGTATCTTTCTATAGCTTCCATGTATTATTTCAAAGAAGCTTTCATCCTCGGTCTTTACTGCTTCTTCTCCAAACTCTTCTTCTGGTTTCTCTGAGGATTCATTAGCAGTGACTCAATTATACCAGGATTCTGCCACAGGTGCTCTACCTCTTTGGATAATCTCGTTGCTTCAGCAACCTGTCAGTTTTAGCTCTTCGATCAGTATAACTATCAGTTTCTTTTGTAGCAACCTGTGGAGCATCTTATTGTGCTTTGTTCTTCCTTCATGTTGGCCGTAGATGTCAGCAACGCTCTCCCGGATCACGCTCTCTCGAGTTACAGCTTCTGGAGTTACAGTTTCGGTTGCCACGGGAAGCTATAGCATCTTCTTGCTCTTGTTTTGTCAGTCTGCAGAACATGCTTCAGCCTCTAACTACACGGAATGTTGTAGCATCTCTTGCGCCTATTTTGTCAAGAATGTCATAACCTTAACACTTTGACACATGAGATTTACAGAGAAACATTTTCTTGTTTAATATTTGTAAACATCAATTTACTAGTTTAGTTATTCTTGTCGATATGGGATGGTAGTAACTACCTACTACATTTGTAGCTCGTCAATCTTACCTTAACCATGGCTAACAACACTTGTGCAAAGTACACTTAACTTTTTCGATTTTCTCCCACTTCGAAAATACTACAAGAGTAATTTTGGGTAACAGATATAAAGAGGATAAATAGGATACTTTATTTGTTATATCAGGTATTACTTTTGTGATTTTGAGGCACGTGAATATTAACTTTTACAACAATAGGGGACAATAGATTCCTCATCTAAGCAACGCAAGCCATTTTGCTTGATTACCATGTGGGCAATTATCCCGTATCTCTAAAGAATGACACTGAAATTTGTTAGTGTTCATAAATTGAAGTTAATATTTCGAGTCTATTTTAACCTGTCATGCTTTTTCATCAAACCAGGCTTTGTTTTGGTAAGCCCGAGCCCAGCCTTTGGCCCTGGCTGGATTGTTTCTCGGGCTATGTTAGAGGTGCCGGGCTTGGACTTTCCAAAATGACGGACCTTCCACTGGCTTTTAGGCCGGTCAAGCTAAATGTTGACCCCCTAATTAGAGTTTGTATTGTTTTAACTTTGGGTGGGTAGATTGCGTGAATTAGGTTTTTGACAGGATCGTGATTAGTTCAAAACTAAGTAAAGGAACTGTTAAGGACCTGAACGTAGTTTGCAGGTACATGTACCTCAGAGTTTAGTGCACAGCGGAATTCGTCTAAAGATTAGTTTTATTAATCTATAGACTATACAAATACTTACACTATTTGTATACAGGCAATAGTATCGATTACTACTACAAAATCCAGTCACTTACACCTAGTGATTCCAAATCACTAATCGTGACTTCCAGGGACAAGTTCCTCCGACGATTCTCCAAATCGTTCACTCGCCTCCACTCTCAGAAGAATAGCTCTTGACACACTGACGTGATTCCCAGGCTCCTTCTGCTCTTCCTTCTCTGAACAACCTCAGCTCAACCGTTTGAGAGAGATGGATCAAGAACGACACTTGCACTTGAGTCTCTTCCCGAACTATAAAGACAATCACTAAATGTTTTCCATTAACTCAGTTTCAGTAATTGCGTTCGAGACTCTTTGTGCTTCAGCTGGCCTAATTACTTCGTGTAATAATTGTTGAAAACATGGAACTTCTGCTTTCTCCAAAGTGCCCGTCCAGCTGCCAACTCAGGTTCATGTCCCTCACGCAGACTCTGATAGGTACATGATCCTGCACACTCAGTCAAGGTTTTAACCAGGTGTTGTCATCATCAAAATCACACGAGGTACATGATCCTCAGGATCCAACATTTTCCCCCTTTTTGATGATGACAAACCCACAAGAGAGGAAAACAGAATAATCAATCATGGCAAACCTCAGTCCTAGTTATCTAACTAGTCTCAACTATCCACTGAATCAAAATGGGAACAATTCCCCCTAAGCCCAAGCAGGGACTTAAAAGTAGTATCAAGAACAGATACCTGGCATGATTCCCCCTGGATAGGTACTCTACTACCTCTTCCCCCTTTTGGCATCATCAAACAAGGGTTAGGCAATAAATACAGATTAGCCATAAGCATAGATATCCACCAAATGCAATTAAAAATTGAAAGCAATTCAAACTTCAATTTTAAAAGCTAAATGTCAAAGATGTTCAGCACACATACGGATAAGAAAAAACAGGGGATTAATATGGCTTGGATAAAAGAAATGGGCAAGTCTTTTGAAGGCAGGAGGTACTGGCATTCATTGTTTCAGGTTCGTGAACCTGACCCGGACACTAGGCGCATGATTTTGCTGACCATCTCCTTTATCGCTCCAACCTCCGAGCGTACTGCAGCCATTTCTTTCTGTATCTCCCCAACACCGATCTCTATCTGGTGTAATCTCTTCTCAACAGCATCTTGTAATCCATTGTGAGGAACTTGTTCCTCCTGCATATCCTCCCCAGCTGGTTCACTTGGCTGCTTGCCAACATCCCGAACCCACCCTCTTTCTTCATCAAAATTCAGCCCCATCTTTCTGAAGATCACAGGCTCAAACTTCTTCACCACCGGGACCTCATCCACTGGATTCCCATAGACTCCATGAAACTGAAGAATCTTCTTTATGAACCGGGCAAAACCAACCATTCTGAAGGAACTCAGATATTCCATCTGATGAAGAATGAGCTTGGGCAGATTGATATGCTCCTTTTTGAGCAACTTGTCTAACAACAGGATGTCCTCAAGCTGAACAAAGCTGGTCTTCGTTCCTCTTTGCATAAAATTGGTCACAAATAGCTTATGGAGGATCTTGACCTCCGCTGACATAAATCTGGTTGGCACTTTCCCGGGTTCGGATGTCCCACAGATTCTTTCTTGAATGACATACCTCTCTTCTGCCTCGGCTGGCCATACTCCTTTCGTGAAATGGTCATAGCCGGCATGAGGAATGCCCAAAATGTGTGAGAGGTCCAAGCTTGATATCCTCAGGTCTTCTCCTTCGCAACTGAAGTCCAAATAAACTATATTTCCTTTTACTTCCTTTGTCAGGTTTCTGTAGAACTCAACTACCTTCTCCTGGCTCACCTCCTCCTCTACCTCAAATAGGTTCTGCCACCCCTGGGCTTTAATCATCTCGTAAATTCCCTCAAGACGTTGAGTCTTCAACCACTCAGTTGTACACTCCAACTCCTCCAGAGTTTCTTGTTTGGCAAATTTCACCCTTTTGGCAGGAGTTGAGACAGGTTCCTGAACCTCCTCAACGATACTTCGCCTCTTTTTCTCCAGTGGAACCTTAAGAGGGGGCAGCTGGGCTTTAATGTGCCTCTGGCTATTTCTTATGGCTGCTCTCTTTGAGGGAGCGGAGGACTTCAGGATTTGAACATCATCACTGGACTCGGGAGAAGGCTCCCTCACCTCCTTTCCCTTCATGGAACCAGGGGTGGCTATCTTCCCCATTGCCTGGATTTCCTTCAAGGTCTTTGAGAGGAGATCCTCTGAATCGTCCTCCACCTCAGCCAGTGGACTTCTAACCGTCTCCCTCGACGCATTAGCACCCTCATTAACTTCATCACTTATTGTGTTCTCCTCTGAACACTCCGTGACCAACACCTCAACATTCGACCTATCCCCTTCTGGGATCACCGAATCAACAACCAAAGGTATGTCCCCCTCTGGGACCTTCTCAGCCACACTCAAGTCCACGTCCCCTTCTGGGACCTCCGAAACAACATTCAAATCAATGTCCCCTCCTGGGACAGCAACATCATCAACAACAGATTCAACATGCTCAGACTCGGAAGCCTTACCTCCGGCTTCCGCCGTCGCTTCCACTGTCACGGGTACATCAACCGGTGGAACTTGGGCCTCCAGCGCCAATACTTGTGGCAGGTTCTTCAGACCCTCTGAAGAAGCGCCGCTCGCACCCTTGTTAACATTCGTGGACTCCATCGACTTTTCTGGGAGATTAGGGAGAAAGGCTTGAGAGAAGATTTTGCTCGAAGGTTTTTGTGAAAGCGTGCTTTGATTTCAAAGCCCTAATTTCCCTTTTATGGCACTTTTGGTAACGGGTCCTCCTTAATTTGCAACTCCTGATTTTTCGCCCAGACTTTTAAGTTTTCTTTGAATCTGAACCGCCAACGGACACGCCCCTTAACTTCCCTGGTACATAAACCTCAGTGTTCGCTCAAGTACCTGAGTCTGTTCACGGCCCTGAACCAGTGAATGCTGTACCTCTACCTTTCAAAAGACTCCTCAAGGAACGTTGTGATGGTTTGGCTCAACCGTAAGGGTTATAAGACATAATAACATCACAACTGAAATCACTCAATTAAATCACACAAGATGTACCTCGAGTGTTTTTCGAGTCTCAAATGGGTATATGGCTAAGGTGGCTTAGTACACTTCCTTCATGCGGCTTGTGAGGTTCAAGATCCGGAAGGTACATAGGCTGAAAACAATTTATTTTTGAACACCAACATGACATTTTCACTTTTATTCAAGAAGTAAGATATGCAATCAATTTATCACATGTTAGCAGGTACACATACTTCAGGCTAATGCGCATAACTACTCAACCCCTATTCTAACCAGTCATTGAGGTTCAAGTTTTAGAGGTACCTCACTGAGTAGAGATCATGCCTAGTGCCATCCTGAACTTCTCAAAAGGCTCCCTGCTCAAAGGCTTAGTGAAGATGTCCGCCACTTGTTCTTCAGTCCTGCAAGTCTCCATAGAAATAAGCCCTTTTTCCACACAATCCCTAATAAAATGATGTCTTATCTCTATGTGTTTCATTCTACTGTGATGTACCGGATTTTTAGCTACACAAATAGCACTTGTATTATCACAATAGATGGGGATTTTATCAAAGAACAAGTTAAAATCACTTAGCTGGTTCCTCAACCAAAGTAGTTGAGCGCAACAAGAACCAGCCGCAACGTATTCAGCTTCCGTCGTAGACAAGGCAACGGAGTTTTGCTTCTTGGACCCCCAGGAGACCAAACAGGACCCAAGGTACTGAGCCATACCCGAGGTTGACTTCCTATCGGCTCTGTCTCCGGCGTAGTCCGCATCCGAGTACCCCTCCAGTGTCAGAGACTTGTACCTCGGATACCACAGAACCAGCTTCTTGGTTCCCTTCAGGTACCTCAGAATCCTCTTCACGGCCTTCACGTGAGATTCTCTGGGATCTGCCTGGTACCTGGCACACACACAGACACTAAACATAATGTCAGGACGACTAGCGGTTAAGTACAAGAGAGAACCTATCATCCCTCTGTAGAGTGTCTGATCTGCCTTTGGAGAGTTCTCGTCCCTGGTCAGGGAGACACCAGTAGAACTCGGAGTAGCCGAGGGCTTTGATTGATCCAATCCGTATTTCTTGACTACCTCTGTCAGGTACTTCTCCTGATGTATTCTAGTCCCATCGAACTCTTGCTGAATCTGCAGCCCCAAGAAAAAGGTGAGTTCCCCGACCATGCTCATCTCAAACTCACTCTCCATGAGCTGAGTAAACCCCTTCACCAATTCCTCGCTTGTTGAGCCGAAGACTATGTCATCAACATAGACTTGCACCACTAGTAGATGCTCCTTCATCCTTAGAAGAAACAATGTCTTGTCCACAGCTCCCCGCTCATATCCATGAGCTATGAGAAAGTCTGATAACCTCTCATACCAAGCTCTCGGTGCCTGCTTCAAACCGTAAAGTGCTTTGTCCAGAACATATACCTTATCTGGATGCTCAGGGTCTTCGAACCCCGGAGTCTGCTTCACGTAAACCTCCTCCTTGAGGTTTCCATTCAGAAAGGCCGTCTTCACGTCCATCTGATGGAGCTTGAAACCGTGCTGAACAGAGTAAGCGATGAGCAATCTGATAGCCTCCAACCTGGCTACCGGCGCGAAGGTCTCATCATAGTCGATGCCCTCCTGTTGATTGTACCCTTGTACTACCAACCGGGCCTTGTTCCGAACAACAGCTCCCTTCTCATCTCTCTTGTTCCTGAAGACCCAGCGAGTACCTATCACCTTCCTATTTTCCGGTCTAGGTACAAGTCTCCATACCTTGTTCCTTTCGAACTGATGCAGCTCCTCATGCATCGCCTGAACCCAGTCAGGATCCTTGAGTGCATCCTGGATAGTCTTGGGCTCCATCAGGGACACGAACGCCTTCTGAACTTGTTCCCCCTGAAATGCAGAATAACACTGAAAATTTTGAAGTCTAGTGTTAGGTTGACTAACCCGAGAACTCCTCCTTAGTGGAACCACATCTCCTATGGCTTCCATGCCGCTGCTATCACCCTCAGATACTTGACCCGCTTCAGGTACCTGACTCTGATCCCCACGCTGTTCCTCCGGTACTTGTACCTCAACTGGATTTTCAACAGCGACGACTGGAACCTGATTAGCTTCCTCCTGATCCCCATCAGCACCCTCTTGTGCTGGAACATCAACACCTCCTTGTGTTGAACTGCCTTCTGTGATGTCCGGATCCGACCGTGCTAACACAAATAATTCCTCAGCAGGTTCCTGTCTGACCTGAATCTCCACAGGTTCTTGAACCTCTGCAGGGTTCCCTGGCATGACACCCTCGTCAAACACCACATGTATGCTTTCCTCGACTGTCCTAGTCCGTCGGACATACACCTTGTAGGCTTTGTTGTGTGCAGAGTATCCCATAAAAATACCTTCATCACTCCTAGCATCAAACTTCCCTAGTTGATGCTTCCCGTTGTCATGAACAAAGCATCTGCATCCGAATGTCCTTAAGTGGGATATGCTGGGTTTTCGTCCTCGTACCAACTCATACGGAGTCTTGTTGATAAGCGGCCTCAGATAGGCCCTGTTCACCACGTAGCATGCCGTGCTCATGGCTTCTGCCCAAAACTTCTTGGGTAACCCGCTTTCCAGCAACAGTGTCCTGGTCATGTCCTCCAGGGTGCTGTTCTTCCGTTCAACGACTCCGTTCTGCTGGGGAGTCCTCGGTGCTGAAAAATTATGATGCACTCCCCGGCTTGCGCACCATCCAATGAACTGAGCATTATCGAACTCTGTTCCATGATCTGACCTTATGCTTCTGAGCTTCTGAGCAAACGAGGTCTCCACTGCCCTGACCCAGGTACTGAACTCTTCAAATACCTCCGTCTTTGAGGAGAGATAGATAGTCCACGTATACCTTGAGTAGTCATCCACCAGGACATACACATACTTGCTCCCTCCAATAGACTGAGTCCTCATAGGTCCACACAGATCCATATGAACCAACTCCAGGGGTCTACTGGTGCTCACTTCCTTCTTTGGCTTGAAGGAGGTCCTTGTCTGTTTGCCCCTTGTACAGGGAACACATACCTCGTCAGGTACACTTCCCACATCAGGTAACCCACGGACAAGACCCAGACTATGAAGTTTCTTCATCAGCTTCATGTTCACATGGCCCAGACGCCTATGCCAAAGACTTGAATTATCCTTCCTTGATGATAAGCAGAGGTACTCTTCTGGATCCCAGTCTGGATCGGTCTTATATACCCCATTCTCAACAGTTCCCTTGAGAAGTATTTTACCTGAACTCAAACACTTCACAAAACAGCCATTAGCTGTGAAAACAACCTTGTTGTTTCCCCCTTGACAAAGTTGAAAAACGCTGAGTAAATCAAACTTTAGATTTTGAACAAAGTTCACACCATCGATACTTACCTTCTTGCTTAAGTTCACCATACCTATTCCGAAGATTTCTCCTTTACTCCTATTTCCAAAAGTAATGGAACCTCCGGAATGCTGCTGCAGAGAGGAGAAGTGGTCCATCCTTCCGGTCATGTGACTTGAGCATCCGCTATCCACATACCAGGGACCTGTTCCTCTCCCAACCTGCACATAAACAATCAACTCTTAGGAACCCAAACTGGCTTAGCCTTTTTGGGTTTCATGTCTGACTTAGAATCGACACAGGTAATAAGCTTTGAAGGATTAGTGTTCGATTTGACAGTAGGATCCTGCCGGGTACGCGTTCCTCGCATGAAACCACCAGGTCTCTGATCCTTGACTTTGGGAGTTTGTCTCGCAGCACACTTCGCCCGAAGATGTCCCTCCTTCCCACAGTGGAAGCAAATCTTCTTCTTCCTGAAATTTTCCTTATCAGAAACCTTCTTTTTCTGTTTGCTGAAGTTTATGCTTGCTGGTCTTTGTCCCTGAGCAAACTTCGTCCAAATATGGTAACCTTTACCATATGTCCTAGCCTCATCTCCGAGATCCACTTTTACCCGTGGAGTGCTCCTGGGCTCTCCAGAGTTCTGAGTTCTCCTCATGATGGTAACATCACCATAACCCAGACCTGGTTTGGACTTCTTTGCCTTAACCTTACCACTGGGTTCAAGTACCTGCATTCTGGAAACACTCTTTTGTTTCCCTGCAAGTTCCCCCTGAAGTTGCCGGATCTTGGCAGACTTCTCATCAATTAAAGCATCTTTTTCAGCAATAATATCAGTCAACTCATCATATTTGTCACAAAGACCTTGAATGATAAGTAATAAATCCGCACGTGTTTTAAAATCTGAAGACGGAGAATGTGTTACCTCTGATGTAGATGACCCTCCCTTGGCCATGAGGCACATGTTCCTTCGTGAGGACTTGTTCCTACACTGACTCTCCGAGTCACTGTCTTCATCTGAATCTCCCCATGCGGCGATCATTGCCCTCTTTTCTTTCGGTTTTTCATCAACAGATTTTTCTTTGTTGGATTTGTCCTTTTGCTTCTTCCAACAATCCTTGGCAAAATGACCTTTTTTGCCACAGTAGAAGCACTCATCCGTTTTCTTTGCCGTGCGTTTAGAAGTTGAACCCTTTGGATTAAATCTCAGGTTCGCGACCTTCAGCGCCTTGGTTAGGAGTACCAGCTCAGACTCGTCTCCTTTCTTTCCTTCTGACTCAGGTTCCTTCCCTTTGGACTTCCGGGACTTGTCTTTTTCAGTGACCAGTGCGATCTGCTTGGCTGCTTTCTGAGGTTCACGTCCCTCGAGCTTGCACTTTTCAATGAGCATACTGCTCTCCAGTTTTGAGACCAGCTCTTCCAACGTGATTCTTTTTGTCTCCGCAAGAGCCGCTAGAGTCCTGGAAATGTCATCCCACTCCGGATCAAGTCCTTGTAAGAAATGATGGGTAACCTCCCATTGCTCGTACTCCTTTCCCAGTCTTGAAAGGATTGATAAACACCCGTGAAACCTTGAGTGATAGCTATGAATGGTTTCACCTTTGGCTTGACGAAGGCTGTTGTACTTCGTCTGTGCAGTGAGGATCCTGTTCCTCCTGACATCTGCAGAAAATGTAGTGAGATTGTATCAAAGCTAGACCTCCCTCGACCTTCTTAATTCTTATCCCAAGAATTACCTCGGCCTCCCCCATATCCTTCATAGAGAATTTAGATGACAAAAATTCTTTTGTTAGATTTATGTACTCCATGTTAGTGCCAAAAATTAGAATGTCATCTCCATATAGACAAATGATTACTCCATTTCCGGAGTTATCAAATTTGTTATACACGCACTTATCCGATTGATTCAAAATGAACCCATTGAATAACACAACGTCATCAAACTTTTGATGCCATTGTTTAGGTGATTTTTTAAGCCCATACAAGGATTTAACAAGTTTCCACACCGTGTGCTCTTGTTCTGGCATAACAAATCCTTCCGGTTGTTTTATGTATACATCTTCTTCCATCTCTCCATTTAGGAATGCAGTTTTCACATTCATTTGATGTACTGTCAACTTATGTATAGATGTTAACCCAATCAGTAACCTTATAGTTGTGACTCTTTTAACCGGTGCATAAGTGTCTAAGTATTTTCTCTCAAATTTTTGTCTAAAGCCTTGGGCTACCAGCCTTGCCTTGACCTTATCAACCGTTCCATCTACTTTCATCTTCTTTTTGAAGATCCATTTGTTATCCAAAGGCTTACAACTAGGTGGTAAATCCACTAAGATCCAAGTGTTTTTACCCATGATAGAATCCATCTCATCATTAATAGCTTCTTTCCAAAATGATACGTCCTTGGATTTCATGGCCTCATCAAATGTTTTTGGGTCAGTCTCAATCCCATGACAATACATGTATTGAGAGTCAACCTTGTCCCTAGTTCCTTCTACTAGGTACATGTAAAAATCATTACCAAATGATTTCTCTTTTCTTGCTCTCTTACTCCTTTTAATTTATGGAATTTGTTCATTTTGGGTGACACTTGATTCTTTATTAGGCACAAGACTCAAATTTGTATTCATGCTAACTGATGAAAATCTCTTTTCATCAAATATAGCGTCTCTCGATTCAATACTGTATGAATCGAAACATGTTTATTAGGTTCTATAACATAGAATCTATAAACCTTGGAGTGTTCGGCATATCCTATGAATATGGACTCAACCCCCTTTTCACCCAAAGTATTATGTTTAGAAATAGGTACTCTCACTACCGCCCTACATTCCCAAACTCGAACATGATTCAAATTTGGTTTTCTTCCATACCAAATTTCATATGGACTAAGCTTGCTCCTTTTATTTGGAACTCTATTCAATATATAACAAGCCTAAATGATGGCTTCTCCCCAAAATCCATCATTTAGTCCTGAGTATGAGAGCATGGAATTAACCATCTCTTTTAATACTCTATTCTTTCTCTCCGAAATACCATTTTGTTGCGGTGTATAAGGAGCCATGGTTTCATGAATGAACCGAATAGATTGGAAATAATTTGGATCATAGTATTCCCCACCTCTATCGGTGCGCAACTTTTAATCAATGTTCTGTTTTGAAGTTCAACTTCGCTCTTATAAACTTTGAATTTATCAAGGGCTTCATCCTTCGAATGTAACAAATATACATAGCAAAGTCTAGAACAATCATCTATATATGTGACTACATATTTCTTATTTCCTAGAGTAGGTGATGCATGAAAATCACATAAATCGTTATGTATTAATTCAAGTAGATTACTCTCTCTTTTTACATCATGAAATGGTTGCCTAGTAATCTTAGTTGGCATGCAAGTTCTACATTTATCAATATTTATGTCAAATTTAGGAATTAAATCATGCTTGGACATTTCATGTAATCTTTTATAATGTACGTGTCCTAAGCGAGCATGCCATAAGCTAGATAGATTTTTTGATGTATTTGAAAAAGAGACATTTGCACAAGGCATAAACAAAGATGTAACAACTTTATTAATATTTAACTTGAACATTCCATTACACAAGTATCCTTGTTCAAAATACACACCACCTTTGGACAATATAAACTTTATCGTCTTCTTACACTTGCCGATAACCTAATTTATTTAAAACAGTACGGGACACAATATTATTTCTCATACTTGGTACATACAAAACATTAACAAGAACTATAGTTTTTCCCGAAGAAAATTCAAACTCTACTAGGCCTTCTCCCATATAGAGGCAGTCGACTCGTCTCCCATGTGAAGTACTTTTCCTCCACTTGTAGCGGCAAAGGACTTGAACATTCCTTTATCTCTACATGCGTGTGCCGTAGCACATGATTCGACCCACCACGATGTCTCATCATCCTGCATCATACATATCTCAGAAAAGTGAGAAATATAATCCATACTAGATGCAGTACAACAGTTTCTAAACTTGAAACTAAACTTTTCTAGCCTTGATGAATCTTCAGGTCTTGGTTTTTAGCACCAAGATCCTGGCCTTGAGCCTTCATGCTCTTCCCTTTTCCCGCGCGACAATCTTTCTTAAAGTGTCCCGCCTTCCCGCAAATCCAACAAACATTCCCCTTAGAAGGATGCTTCTTGTTAGGACCATTGCTTGCTTGTGGGTATGGCTTTTCTGCCCTTGTTCTTGTTCACTTTTGGATTGCTAGTCTCCATCACATTTATCTTGTGAACTTCCTCCTTATTGACACCGTCTTGTGTTCGGAGCTCTTCTTCAATTCAAAGTTCACTAGCAAGCCCCGCAAGAGAAATCTGTTCCTTCTTGTGGATAAGTATGCGCTTAAAATCCTTCCAACTTGGTGGTAACTTGTCTTTTATGCTGGAGACAGCGATGGACTCATCCATCTTCAACTTGTGTTGGGAAAATTGCCCCAAGATACGTTGCATCTAATTGAATTGTTCTATAGCAGGCCGAGTATCCACCATCTTGTAGTTATTAAAGTTACTAACAAGAAGTTTGACGCTATAAGCGTCTTCGGCCATATATTTGGATTCTAATGAATCGCATAACGATTTTGCAGACTCTTCATTTTGATAAATATCAAACAAGGCATCGGACATACCGTTCAAGATGTGGCCTCTTGCGATGTAGTCATCATTCTCCCATTTGCTCCTACACGTAAATGACTCCACTGGATGGTAATCTCCAACTTCGGGGAAAGGAGTGGATATGACATATGCCACTTTGAGATTGGTGAGTAGGAAATGCATCTTCTTTTGCCATCTCCTAAAGTCAACACCTTCGATTTTTCAAGCTTTTGAAGGTTGCTTGTCATGTCCCTTAGCACGATCAAAATATTGAATTCGATTGTTAGTGCTCCTCCTTCTTCTTCTTCTTATTGGCTTTAGAGATGATGGAATCGCCTTGGATATGAAAGTGTGTGACTTGAATATCGATATTGATCGTGTAGTCGCTTTCCGAATTCAATATTTCGACCTTATTGAGCCAAAGGCATGAACAAAAGATGTGTCTTTAGCCAAGGGATGTACCCAAACCTCTACATTTAAATTTGAATTTGAATGCATGAGTAAAAGATGTGTCTTTTGCCAAATGATGTACTCATTCATGCACTAAAGATGTTAGAATTTTATATGTTTTTCAAAACATATGAAAAACCTTGATTCATGCATTAACTATGTTATAATGTCATATCCTAACATATTAACTTAGGGTATATAATCCTAAAACTCCAACAAAGACAGCTCAAAGAATTCGCACAAATGTATATTTAATCATAGAACCATGAATCATATGCTCAATTTTTGATTTTGAATAGAGTTATAATCTAATTGGACTAGTGAAATCTAACCCATCCGCTACAATACGTAGGCAAAACCAGCATCATTAGTCGCTTTATGTAAATATACCAAGTAAAACTTTTCTGATTATTTTTCGGGATGTAATTAAAAAAAAAACACAGATTGTAATTGGTTTATGATGACGTCATCTAAGAATTCTCTAAAGCTGAAGCTCATTCAAGTGAGTTCTGTGAGTGGAAGTCACGATTGAAAAGTCAACCTACAAGTAGAAGTTGAATTTGAGAGATGGGCATCATATTTGCGTTGAGCCAGATATGACCATAAAAAACAACAGAAAAAATGATTGATACAAAAGCTACATTTTGATAATGTTTTTTTCCAAAAAAAAGGAAGTTGAATTATAAAGGGTGGTGTATCTTTTTTCATGTAAAATTTGTTAATGTGAATGTCGGAAAATACAAAAGTCTCAAATATTGCGCATTCATTCATAACAAATGTGTTGGAGTAAGAGTGGTGGAGTGCACATTTGTGTAGGCAAAGGAAGGATCGATTCAGAATTTAATATTTGGACGGAACAAGCCTCCAGCTGTGTAAAGAAAAGAAAGCTAAATGGAGCAGATCGGTGAATTTAAATAAATATTTTTCAGTTCATTGCCATTTATTTATATTGCTTTTTATTGAGTCAGTGATGAATAATTAAGTGACTTGTTACATTACAAATTCAATCGAAAAACGATCAACAAGAATAAATCATAAATGCGGGTAGAGATTTTTTACGCAATAAATTTCAAAAATATTTTCTCGCACCAAAAATATCCGAAGGAAATCGGATCGCTTCTTTTCGAATTTCAGACCCGAGAAAATCCCTAAACCCATGGCCGACTCCGGCGCCGGTAACATACCTCTTCTTATTCCTGCGCTTGAAATTGGTAACCCCTGCGTGTTTCGAATTGAATATTCTCTTTCTTCGTTGCAGTAAACTCGCCGAACCTGATCGAGATTGTTAAGGAAGAAATCGAGGCTGTATTTCACTCTGGTGCACCTCCTGAGACTCATGGAACGCGGAAGGATATTGATGAGAATACGGCGTTGGACGATGTGAAGGCGCCGAATGTTTTTGAGCGGGTGAAGGAGGAGGTCCTGGCGCTTGTTGAAACCATTTACGCCAAGAAGAGGTTATTGGTCCAAATGACATAGTTTAGTAATTTTTTTGGGTTGGAAATTAGTATTGATTATTCAATTTCTGCTGCGCTGAGGAGTGGTTTTGAATTTATGTGTTGGTTTCTACTTGTAGGGATGAGACTACTGGTGAATCTGAGACCAAAGTCGACTTGATTGCAGGTTTGTGATTTTGTGTTTTTACTATCTGTAGCAGTAGTTTTAGTAGGTTTTGTAATGCACTTCTAGTTTCCTCGGTGTTAGGATTACAAATACCTTACTTTTGTGCAACATCTCCTCTTGTCTAACAGCAAAAACTTCAGCAGCATGCGACCTAGTATGGTTCGAGCATTTTTTTACTTCTTTGTTATATGGTTCATGTAATGTTATCTATGCAGTAAAGAAATGCAGTACTTCGTTGGTATAATGTTATTGCAAAATTAGAAGATTCGGTCTTTCACATATGTATCAGTTAGGGTCTTGCTTGGAGATGTCTCGTTCATATTCAGAATTCTCCATGACTTTTTTATTCATTTTTGGTAAATATTTTCGATGAGTGGAAAAATAGTATTCCTGTGAACCGAAGTGCTGCAAGCACCTACCCTAGAACAGTATTGACATGCATGGTTGTTACTGATTTGCGCACTGAGTGTATTTGGGTTAGTTAAAAGCTAGGTTTGAGGATTGGTGAGTAACATGAGTTAACTTCCCTTTTTGACATCATATTGTTCTTGCAATAATGTTGAATTTACATTACAATACTTGAAATGGGTATTTTGGAGTTGAGATCCAATATTTCACTGATGAACCCTGCATATTTCAACTATTCATTGTTAGAGGATTTCAACTATTCAGTTGTCTGGCGTGATTTGATAATGGGCCTGTGACAGTAAGGGTGTTGAGATACCTACATCTTGTTGCAGTTTCAAATGATATATTGAATTGGAGCATCAGCTATGCTTGGAGTTGGACTCACCTTTTCTATTGCCCTATATATCATTTTTATTTTATATGACCGTTCTTGATTGGTCCTCTTAGAAGTATCGAGTTATATTTCAGTCTGTATATTTCATTGAGTGCTGGATTTTGTGAATGCATTATTGAAAATGGTCAATCGTAGGAATGCTGCTATGACAGCAATTAGTAGCCATGTAGTCCTATGTTTTTTACAACTTTTTTGTTGATGTTGACACCATAAGTTTGTAATTGCAGCTGATTCAGATGGTGACGAGAAAATATCAGAAGCTAACAAGATTAAAGAAGGCTCACCCCTCCATCATCATAAAGAAACACATGGAACGAGCAATGACATCAATGAAGATACTCCCATTGATGCAGTCAAAGCCCCAAATCTTTTTCAGCGAGCAAAAGAAGAAGTTGAGGCCTTCGTCCAGACTATTCATCCCAAGAAAGAAACATCCCCAAAGAAAGAAGGTGGGTTCCGGCTCTTCATAGCAAAGGTGCTAGAGAAAGTATGCCATCCTTGGAACCCAAAGAAAGATTGATCAACATTTGACTGTTCAAGCTGTGGCTATGTCAAGGTGTGCATTGCAGTGGAAATATGGAAAGAGTTTGAGTTTTGTGAATAATATTTTGTGCAAATGGCTGGTGTGTGTCCTTATTTTCTGTGGCTCTGGCTTGGAAACTGGTGAGAGGGAGTCGTACAGATTGAAATATTGGTTGTGCAAAACTATTTGAATTCTACATATTTGTAGTATGATGATTTTGAACAAGCTTTATGAACAATCTAGTTCATCAAATATTCAGCACAGAAGCTATAATGAAAATTCAAAGTAGTGAATGGTTCAGTTCAGGTTCGTTTTAGTTAAGTATCAATCAATAAAACACGAACAACTTAAGTAAACCTAAAACTAAAGACAGCAGAAATTTAAAACGAGGAAATCGGCTAAAACGCCAGAGGAAAATCTCGCCGGACCTCAAGACAGAGGGACCGGATTAAACTTCACTATATCTCAGAAATCAGGTTACATTTTTGTAGACGGTACACACTTAGACCTAGGCCATCTAAAAGCTAGATAAAGCAAGAAGGGAATAAAGAAGGACGAGAACTCCCTGAGATGGAACCACCATATCAGATTCAGCAGACCTCAACACGGCTGAGCTTCCACTTCCAGTGAGCTCAGCAACCTTCAAATCACTCAGAGATAGTTCCAGAGATAACTGAGTCTGCTAGGGTCCTTCGATGATCGATTCTTCCTTCGAATCGTTCTTCTACTTCGTTGATTTCTTCGGAAAAAAGGGATAGGGCACTCCCTATTGCATAACGTGAATAAAAGTTCCAAAGGGTAGGATACTTGTAATCAAGATCCAGGATACAACTTGGGACTGGAATGGATCAAGAATTAACAATTTTCCTCCTGATCCAGTCCAGTAGCAACAACCTGCAATTTATCCCATAAACTAGAATACTAATCCCTGCCAACCATGACCCAACATTTTAAGAACAAGTGAAGTTAATCCTGATCACCTCAACCGTCATCAGTCTAGGTGAAGGAGCTCAGCAAGCACTAAAAATATGTAGGTGATCCCTGCAAAAAAACAAACTTATTAGTTTGAACAATCTTTGTCCCAAGATTTGCAAGGTTAAAATCACCAGAAATATTTTCCATAGCAATAGTCCTAGAATTTATTAAGTCCCTAAAAAAATGGTACCGCACGTTAATGTGCTTTGACCTCTTATCATACACTGGATCTTTGCTTAGGCAGAGAGCGTTTTGTGAATCGATAAAAAATGTTGGCATGTAGGATTTGTTTTCTATTTCAGATAGCAGACCACACATCCAAATGCACTCTTTTGTGCTTTAGTTGCGGCAATGTATTTTGCCTCAGCAGAGGAGAGAGCTAAATGCTTTGGAACTAGGATTTCCAGCTAATGCAGCATCCACACCAAGTAACTTAAAAAGCAGTAGTTGATTTTCTATTATCTTTGTTACTAGCATAGTCTACAAAGCAAAACAATGTAGGTTCTTTTTCATGTTTAGCAAATACAAGACCTAGATTTCTAGAGCCTGCAAGGTATTTAGAAGGTATTTCATTCCATCTCAGTGTTTCATTCCAGGGTTACTCATGAATCGACTTAAAACACTTATACCAAAGGATAAATTTGATCGTGTACACAACATAACATACATCATAGAACCAACAACAACATCATAGGGCATATCCTTCATTTTATTCATTGTACTCAATTTGAGAGAGTTTGATAGTATCTATCAAAAAATCTGCCAAGATCCCTCTTTGTCTCAGTAATGAGACTTGTGACAAACTTATTAGTAACAAGTCATCCACATAAAGCAAAGTGCTTTTTATTTTTCAGATATAAACATGTATCATATCTGCTTCTGATAAAACCTAAGATATGCATGCACGAGTCAAATTATCTGTTCCACTGTCTAGGGGATTGTTTTAAGCCATATAAAGATTTTTGCAACAAGCAAACATGTTCTGACTTAGTTTCATTTATAAAGCCCTTAGGTTGGTTCATATAAATTGTTTCATTTAAGTCCCCATGGAGAAAATCTAAGTTTCATTTATAAAGCCCTTAGGTTGGTTCATATAAATTGTTTCATTTAAGTCCCCATGGAGAAAATCTATTTTACATTCATTTGCTCTATTTCAAAATTGTATACAGCACTCATGGCAAGCAGTAACCTTTAGTTTTGTATATCACTGGTGCAAATATTTCAGTATAGTCTATACATTCCATTTGAATAAAATCCTTAGCAACAAGTCAGACCATAAATCTAGGTGGATCAATTACAGAAGTTCCTTTTTTTTTAGTTTAAAGATCCATATACAGTCTAATGTTTTGATATTATCATGCCTAGGAACCAGTTGTCATGTGTTGTTAGCATGCATGAATTCAATTTCTTCTTGCATAGCCCTTTTCCACTGACTAGCCTAAGGTGATCTAATGGCTTGGTCATAAGTGTCAGAATTGAAAACTTCATAAGTTGAGATGCTAACAGTACATACTCAATAAGGTTGGACTTAGTCTCTAACATGTTTATATATCTCCTATTTGGTCTGACTACCCTAGGAGTCTTATCCCTAGTTAACACGTAATCAGCAAGAGAATAATCAAGCAACACATTATCAGGCAAATTGTCATGAGCATCAAAATCATTTTCAACAGATACAGTATCAATTGAAACATGCTCATTATTGACAAGTAGAGGTTCAGAATCAGCTTACTTGGGTCCCCTCAGAGTTCTGAGAGGAATTAATCCCTATATGATCAGATGTTACCTCATTGGAGGGCTCAGTTGGAATGCCCTCCTAACCTTAATTTTCCTCCTGCTCTGAACTGTTGTCATTGATTGGTTCAGCTCCATAAGAGCTTCCAGTTGGATGGAACATGCCTTTGTAGCAGGGATGAAACTTTCTTCAACAGCTTCATCATTTCCTGTGATTTCAATAATAGGTGTCAGTTTCTCTTTGAAAGAAAATGATTTTTCATTAAAGGTTACAGACCTGGAGAAGAGAACCTTATATCCACCAGGCTGTAACACTAAAAGTTTATATCCCTTCATTCCTTCAGGATAACTAATCATGACACATTTTATTGCTATGGATTGTAATTTTCTTTGAGATATGTGAGCATAGGCTGCACATCCAAAAACTCTAAAATGTGTCAGACCAAGTTTCTTACCAGACCACATTTCTTGTGGAGTATTAAAGGCAATAGAAGCAGAGGGAGATCTATTTATTAGGTAACCCCATAAACTGGATTATAGTCCACTGAACAACATATACCTTGCTTTTTCAAGCAAGGTTCTATTCATCCTTTTAGCAGTTCCATTTTGCTGAGGTGTGTTTGGGACTTTTAAATGCCTTTTAATACCTTTATGTTTACAAAACTGATTAAAAGAATTATTGCAGAATTCTAGTCCATTCTCAGTTCTCAAACATTTTAGTTTGAAGTCAGTTTGACCTTCAACCATGGCTAGCCACTGTATTAAGAAGTCAAAAGCTTCATCTTTACCCGTCAGAATGTATATTGTTGGATCGTTAGGTTAGCTTAAGTTTAACTTGGGTTCACTGTGGACGTGTCCCCAAGTACAGTTTGCACAACGGATAAATAATGTAATGCAGAAAGGTAAAGTAAGGGACTCGTACACAGAGATTTATAGTGAAAACTCTAGTACAACCGTACTTAGAGAAAAACCACTACCTTTCAGATTTCACTGAAAGGATTTTGAGAAGCAGTCTTTTATTGCAGTGTACCGATATACTTTTCACAAAAGACTAGAAAAGTTGAACAGCACCTGAATCTCCAATTCGCCCTAGACCCACCTTCTATCTTTCCATGAATCAACCGCACTGCTCTGCGGACGCTTCCCCTTTGCGTTTATGCAGCAACTCACTGGACTGGTCTATCGGACCTTCCTCAGACGCAGCGACGTGCAGCAGCTCGTAAACCGCAGATCGACCTCACCAAAAATTCCAAGTTCTCTTCTTTAGACCGATGTCTTGATTTGAGACTTTGAAGCTCTATTTATATTGCTAGGATCTCTATCTTTCTATTGGATCTTCTTGCTTCCTAATCAAGAAACTTAGAAAGATAATCACAAGACAAAAGATAAAGATATTTCTAAATATTTGAATTATGATCATGAAATATCTAAAAGAGAAACCTAACAATATTTTGAATATCCTTAATTATCTTATTTCTAAACAACAAAAGATATGCATCTAATCAATATAGATTTAGAATGTAATATTCAAAGATATGCATAATCTAATAGATTTAGAAATTTAATAATTAATGCAAGAATATTCTGCTGATGTTTGTTCCATCAAAACTTGCTGGGTACATGTCCCCACATGTCCCAACAATTTCCCCCTTTTTGATGGTGACAAACATCCTTCCATAAGACAGGTAAATAGCTATGCAGTACCATAGTCCTAAAGAACAGCTTTACCGTACTTCATCTTGACAGTGGAATCGTTCCCCCTCAGATGACTTCACAAGTAACTCGGGAACGGGTTCCCCCACAATTAATGCTTTCCTGTCTTACCTTCCCCCTTTTGGCATCATCAAAAAGAAAATAGTGAAATATTGAAGCCAAATAAAGCACTAAACAGTTAACGCAAAATGGCTTAGCTCATATCAAAGTTGAGTGCATAGACAATGGACAGGTACACAGATTGAAAGTGCAAGCCCACGATTAACCAGGCTAAAAGAAAGGATGAAAAAACAGGGATTGATGTGCTAGGATGACAAAGAGGGGCTGAAACATTACAAATCTAAGGTACTGGGGGAGCAGTGGAGGGGTCCTACCGAGAGATCAATACCCCAAGGAGCCTTTGGATTTCTGCCAGTGTCGTATTAGCCTGTCCTCAGTCCTCTGTTGGCCTTCGACCAACTTGCAAAACTCATCTTCAACCAGAGTCCTTAGATCAGTGGACCCTACCCCAAGTGTAGCCCTGGGAGGTGGAGTTGGTAGCTCCCTAGTCCACCCTTGTCCGGGAATGAACCTGAACCCTATCTTGCGGGGGGTCGCCCCATCCAGCTCCCCTCTGCCCCCTGATGTGCTACATATGAGCCATCACTAAAAAATTCTCCCCTCTTTATTTTTTCTTCTTCCTTTTTTTTCATTCATTTTTTTTTCTCTTCTCTTTTCTCTTTTCGAGGCAGAATGTTCTTGACTAGGAAGCTGTGAAGGAACCGGTTCACCGGCGGCATTTTGGTTGTCCCTACGGTTCGGCCAGGGGACGGGTCCCCACTGATAAATCGGACTATCTCTTCCCAATTCATATCTTCCGGCCAGAACTTGCTAGTGTAAGCCCCATAGCCCTCATGAGGCACTCCCAGTACCATCGATAGATGACATCTCGAAAAGGCGTAGGGCATCCCATCCCGGAGGTAGGTCGCTGCCAGACCTGTCCCTTTCTTTTGCACCGTGTATTCATAGTTATACCCATTACCCATTCTGTCGACGGGCCCCCCAACTGTCTCTCCACTGACCTTAGAGATTGTCATGGTTCTTTCAAGGGGTTTTGTGTGATCCGGACGGGTACCCAAATGGTTTTATGAAATGCATCACACACAATATTCATAAATGTATAATATAAAAGAGAGTACCTCATAGCTAGTAGTCCAAAGGAGTATTCAAGGGGTTCATAGGACCACTGATGCTATGAGTAGGCTAAGGATGGCTGTGGACCCGTTCCTTCATGTTAGGCTTGTAATGAGGGTGCAAATATCCGGAAGGGTCCTTTGGGCTAGAAAGAACATGCCTTAAATAATCATGTGCAGTGCATTACCAATGAGCGTTTCCCATGCATGCCACATACACACAGCTTATAATGAGCATAAGACATAGTGAGTTAAATCTTTAGTGTCCTATGGCTAAAAAATATCACACTTTCATTTCATAGCCAATCATCGAGGTAGGGACGGACAGTCAATTATTTTGAAAAGGAAACCATACCTAGTTCCATCTGTAGCTTCTCGAAGGGTTCACGACTCAATGCCTTAGTGAAGATGTCTGCAACCTATTCTACAGAACTCCATGGACACCAGTCCCTTCTCTACACAATCTCTTAAGAGGTGATGTTTGATCTCTATATCTTAGTGCATGAGTGTTGTACGGGGTTTTTAGAAATAGCACTAGTATTATCACACAAGATACGGAGATGAGATACAGAGATACCGTAGTCGCTTAGTTGTTGCCATAGGAGCTGAGTTAGAAGCCATGGACGGGTCCTCAAACCCTAGAGTCTGCTCAACGTACACTTTCTCCTTTAAGACTCCGTCGAGGAAGGCTGTCTTTACGTCCATTTGCTGCAGTTTGAAACCATGATAAGTAGAATAAGCAATTAACAAACGTATGGCTTCTAACCTGGCAACCGGGGCAAAAGTCTCATCGTAGTCGATGCCTTCTTGTTGATTGTATCCTTTCACAACAAGTCTTGCTTTGTTTCTGACTACCCTTCCCTGGTCATCAAGCTTGTTTCGGAATACCCATTTGGTCCCAATGATTGTGCGATCTTTGGGTCTAGGGACCAGTCTCCAGACCTTGTTCCTTTCAAATTGATGCAACTCCTCTTGCATTGCGTTCACCCAATCTGGATCTTTGAGAGCTTCCGAAATCTTCTTAGGTTTTGAAAGTGACACAAAAGCGTTAGATGTACATACCTGTTCGATCTGTCCGTGCATGTGTGTTGACTCCTCATCTTGGGATATAGTGTCTGTAGACGGGTTCTCAACTTGAGAGCAGAACACCTCGTAGCCTTCGAGTCGTCTGGACGGTGTTCTGTCACGTTCACTCCTTCGAGGACCCACTGTTTCCTAAATTTCTTCAGTGGACGTGTCCTCAGCTTCTTCATTGGGTACCAGTCCGTGCTCTGGAGTCTGATCTTGCTCAAGGACTAGTTTCTTTTCCATAGTTTCCAACTGTTCAGTTCCCCCTGAGGACATGCCCGTTGCCTCTGGTGGATCCATATCAGGAACTTCATGGTACCTGTCCATATGTACTATCTCCGTGAGTGAGAACTCTTCCTCGAACTGTAGAGGAGTATGTTTCTCGTCCTTTACAAGGTTCCCTCCCGTGGTTTGCTCATCGAAGACGACGTGTATGCTTTCCTCCACCTTACGTAAGCGTAAATTATACACTTTGTAGGCTCTATTGTTAAGGGAGTAGCCCACAAATGTTCCTTCATCACCTCTAGGATCAAACTTTCCTAAGTTGTCCTTTCCATTGTTGTGGACGTATACCTTGCAGCCAAAAACTCTTAGATGGGACACGTTGGGCTTCCGTCCCCTGAGTAACTCATATGGTGTCTTGTCCAGACCCTTCCGCAGATAAGCTTGGTTCAGTACGTAGCATGCTGAGCTTCGTGCTTCTGCCCAGAAGCTCTTAGGAAGTCCACTATCGATCAGAAGGGTTCTACTCATGTTCTCCAACGTTCTATTCCTTCTTTCTACGACACCATTCAGTTGAGGAGTGCGGGGAGCTGAGAAGTTGTGAGAGATACCCTTTTCCCTGCATAAAATTAGAAACTGAGAGTTTTCAAACTCAGTTCCATGGTCAGTGCGGACAGATGCTAGGGACGTGTCCAGTAGGTTTTCTGTAGTTAGTAGCCATGTCTCAAATTCTGCAAACACTTCATCCTTGGATGGCAAAAAGTAAGTCCAAGTGTATCTAGAATAATCATCAACAATGACTAATACATATCTGTTACCTCCCCGGCTTTTAGTGCGGACGGGTCCGCACATATCCATGTGGATCAACTCCAGAGGTCTGGTGGTGCTTACCGTTCCCTTGGATTTGAATGAGGACCTAGCTTGCTTCCCCAATGTACATGAGCTGCATATGGTATGGAGGCTATCATCCACCTTTAGCATCCCTCTAACCAAGTCCTTTTTTTTTGAAGAGTGTGGACAAGAGTCGTAGATTTGCATGTCCAAATCTTTTGTGTCATAGAGCCGTCTCCTCTGTGATTGATGACAAGCAGATTTCCCCATCTGGTACAAAGGAAGGGTCCACTTTGTAGACTTTGTTCTGGCATATTCCCTTCAAAATCACCCTTCCTGTGCTCATACACTCAACCACACAATCATTAGCAGTAAAGGTGACTTTGTATCCCTTTTGGTATAATTGGGAGATGCTTAGCAAATCAAATTTCAGATTGTCCACAAGACTTACATTGTCAATTTCAACATTATCTGAAATACGTACCTTTCCCAAGCCAAATATCTTACCAAATGTTTTGTTACCGAAGGACACGATTCCTCCGGTACGTTGCTGAAGTGAGGTGAACCAGTCCATGCTTCCTGCTATATGTCCTGAGCATGCACTGTCTATGTACCAAGGACTGCTCCTCACTTCCTCCTGCAAAAGTAAAGTTAGTTTTTACGAACCCAGACAAGCTTGGGCTTACTGGGTTTCAAAATAGAAGCAGAAGTAGCAACAATATAAGTGGTATGGGAAGGGTTGGTTAGATCAATCTTCTTCCTAGGAGTCGTCTTGGGTTTGCCTCTAGGTGCACGGACTCCTCTGAGGGAAAGGGTGTTCACGGTGGGCTTAGGTACAGGAGCTGATGTGTTCTTGTGGCGGAGTTCCCTGGTCCTGTTCCAGTGAACGGGTGTCCTGTTCCAGTGAACGGGTTCCTTACCCCTGTTCCTGTTCTGGCTTCTTCCTTTGTCAGATCTGACATAGCTCTTGATCTTTTCGATCAGTCTCTTTTTCTCAGGACATGATGAGAGAACGTGTCCTACCTTTCCACAGTGCCAACACACAGTGTGATCTCTCGAGCGTGCATACTTGCTCCGTCCAGGGGGAATGGACCTGTTCTCTATCCTTGCTTGAAAGTCAATGGAAGGTGGTTCTTTGTTGCTGGCTTTCTTCTTCCATATCTTGTAGGCAGGTTCGTTATGTCTTGTGAACGGGTGTGGCTGCGGTGAAGGAGTTCCTTTCTTTGATTTTTTCTCGTCCTTCGCTGTTGTGGACGGGTTCGTGGCAGCAGTGGTTCCGTTCAATCCTAACTCTGGGCGTAACCGGTCGTTGAAGTCCGTTTCAAGGATTTTGACTTTGTTTTCCATCAGCCATTTAGATTTCCTTATCTCCTCTTCGGCTTTGAGAACTTTTAGCTCTTCGGTCATTATCTCCTTCATGGACTCCAGATTGTGTACCTGTCCTCTGAGAGCCTCGATCTGCTTCTCATGCTCTTTTCGTTCGGTTATCAGCCTTTCATTCTCATTCCTCAAGAGCTGGATTTATTTAGAGTGATCTTTGCAGGTACTGACTATCTTGTTCAGTTTGTTTTCTAGCTCCTCAGCCTTCCCTGCCCATAAGTTGTTGTTCTCTTCAAGGCCTTCAAACAGCTCTTTATTCTGCTAATTTTTTCCAGCAGCTCTTCATTCTTGGTTACCATAAGTTTTAAAACAAGAGATAGTTTAGCAGTTTTAGAAAGAGAAGGGTCAGAAAGTACCTCTGCGGACAGGTCCTCAGAGTGAGCCATCATGCAGAACCCTTCCTCAGAAGGTTCATCTTCGCTTTCTTCATCTGATGCTCCCCATGCAGCAATCATAGCTTGTCTACTCTGGTGGGGCTTGATGACGTCCTTCAGCTTTACATGGCAGTCCTTTGCCATGTGCCCTTTCTTTCCGCATCGGAAGCATTTAAAGGTTGAAGATTTGGATTCTTCGGAGTTTGCCTTATTCTTTGGTTTGAAACTGGCCATCTTGAATGCTCTCGTCATTTGGGAGATGTCAGGGTCGTCTTCCTCTGGGGGCTCATCGGATTGGGCTAGCTCAAATGCTCTCTCAATTTTCAGTGTAATGGACCTGTCCTTACTAGGTTCTCTACGCTCAACCTTCCGTTTATGAATTCCAGCATTGCTCTGCAGACGGGCGACCAACTCTTCTAGAGTGATGGTTTGGATGTTGCTTTGAGCTTGGAAGGCAATAGACATGGCATCCCACTTCGAGTTCAGTGCTCCTAGGAACTGGTGTGTAACCTTCCAGTCGGGGATCTGTTCTCCAAGAAACAGCAGCTGGCCCACATATTCTTTAAATCTTGAGAAGAAATCTTCAAGAGACTCGTCCCTTCCCTGGACAGCCTTCTCGTAATCCTTTGAGGCCGCTAGTATCATGTTCCTTTGAACGTCTACATTGCCTGAGTACAGGTTCCTCAGTGCCGTCCACATATCCTTTACGGTTTTGTGAGTGATTGCGATTATCCTATCTCCATCGGATAGAGCTTGAAGGATCACTTTAATAGCTCTGATGTTCTTTTCTAAGGCCTTGTAGTCAGCATCGTCAAAATCTTTCCTATCTTTTTCTTTGGTTGGATCGGACTTGTTCATGATCATATATGGTCCTTGTTCAATGACCCTCCAGACCTGTCCATTCAGCGAACATACATGAGCTTCCATCTCCCGTACCAACCAATCGTACTGGCCAACCTTCAGCTTGGGCGGCTTCCAGAATGAGTCTCCGTTTGATCCCATATTCCTGCAAAGCTAACAAAAATCTAGAGCACAAGGCTCTGATACCACTTGTTGGATCGTTAGGTTAGCTTAAGTTTAACTTAGGTTCACTGTGGACGTGTCCTCAAGTACAGTTTGCACAGCTGATAAATAATGTAATACAGAAAGGTAAAGTAAGGGACTCTTACACAGAGATTTATAGTGGAAACTCTAGTACAACCGTACTTAGAGAAAAACCACTACCTTTCAGATTTCACTGAAAAGATTTTGAGAAGCAGTCTTTTATTGCAGTGTACCGATATACTTTTCACAAAAGAATAGACAAGTTGAATAGCACCCGAATCTCCAATTTGCCCTAGACCCACCTTCTATCTTTCCATGAATCAATCGGACTGCTCTACCGACGCTTCTCCGTTACGTTTATGCAGCAGCTCACTGGACTGGTCTATCGGACCCTTCCTCAGACGCAGCGACGTGCAGCAGCTCGTAAACCGCAGATCGACCTCACCAAAAATTCCAAGTTCTCTTCTGTAGACCGATGTCTTGATTTGAGACTTTGAAGCTCTATTTATATTGCTAGGATCTCTATCTTTCTATTGGATCTTCTTGCTTCCTAATCAAGAAACTTAGAAAGATAATCACAAGACAAAAGATAAATATTTCTAAATGTTTGAATTATGATCATGAAATATCTAAAAGAGAAACCTAACAATATTTTGAATATCCTTAATTATCTTATTTCTAAACAACAAATGCATCTAATCAATATAGATTTAGAATGTAATATTCAAAGATATGCATAATCTAATAGATTTAGAAATTTAATAATTAATGCAAGAATATTCTGCTGATGTTTGTTCCATCAAAACTTGTTGGGTACATTTCCCCACATGTCCCAACATATATCCATACCTTCTTTGAGTAATGGTCCACTAGTGAAAGGAAGTACTTTCTTCCTCCAACTGTGGAGACCTATGTTAGCCCCCACAGATTAGAGTGAACATACTCCAGAGGTTTAGAGGCAATGTAGGTTGATTTATTAAATTTGTGAGCAGTTTTCTTCCTAAGAATACATGTCTCATAGAATTTAATAGTATCAGCTTTTGTAGGGATTAAACCATCTTTACTTGTGTGAAGAAGTCCCTAATTTTCTATGTGACCTAGTCTAGAGTGCCAAAGCTCAGTTTCATTTGATTTAATAGAGATTTTTGTGACAGAGTTAAATTCTGGTATAGTTTTAACATGATAAAGACTATTGATTTTAATACTCTTAATTAAAACCTTCCCATTTCTTTTAACTTCCCTAATTCCATTTTCAGTATGGATTTGGCACCCTAGATCATCTAAGACTGATTTTGAGAAGGTTTCGCCTAAGCTCAGGTACCCATTTGACATTTTGAAGGGTTCTAGTAACTTCATCAAATATCTTTAGTGGTACATTACTTATTCCCTTAATATGCAAACAAGTGTGGTCACCTAATTTCACCTCTCCCTCATTAATCAATTTGATATAACTAAAAATACTTCTATCAGGTGTTGCATGTAAAGTGCACCCAGAGTCTAATATCCAAGCATTAGACTCTGAAAGCATCAGAAGCCATTAATAGTTCACCATGGAATTTTGAACTGGATTCACAAACATTTGTGAATCCACTGGGGGAAGTGTTTTTAGCTTTACCCTTAGCTTTTTCATCTCTTTTTATAGCAAAACAATATTGGATTATATGATCTAATTTGTTGCAATAACCACATTTGAGTTATGTTTTATCAGTTTGTTTGTTAGGATTATCTAAGGAATTTTTGTTCTTATATTTCTTCTTAAACCTGTTGTCCTTAGTAAACATAACCTCAGCCTTCTCAGTTTTAATTTCAGTCTTAAAGCCATTTTTAATTTTGAAAACCTTTAAGGTTTTGTTATTGTGATTAATATTTCCATGCTCAATTCTTCACTAGAATACATGACAACATCCTTGATGTTGTCAAATTGACTAGGTAAAGAGTTCGCAGTATATCTGCTTGATAAGTGTCTTTGAACTCATCATTAGTCCTCTTTATATTGAGTTATCTTAAGAAGGATATCAAGATTTTCTTGAGTGAGGTATTCATTTTAAAGGTGAAGAACTCAGATAAAAGAGCTATTCTATTGGGAAGTGACTTTGATAAGTACAACTTATCTAAAGTCTCTCATAGTTCCTTAGGTGATTTGTAAAAAATGACTTTTCTTGCGACCTCATCAGTTAACCTCATAAGGATGGAGGACAAAGCTAAGTCTTTCTGATCAGCTTTGTCCTGCTCCTTTGTATCTGAAAGCCATTCTTCTGTCACTACCCTCCAGCAGCGATCATACAGAATAATGCCTTTCATCCTTACCTTCCACATGGAGAAATCCATGTGACCATCAAATAATTTGATCTTGAGGCTGTCTGACATAATTTTCCCGTATTCTCCTTGTATCATGCACAAATCAAGCAAGAAATAAGTCTTGCACACTCCTCAAAAACAAGATGAATACTATAGGATGAAAAACACACATCAAGCTCCCAGGAATGTGGTCTGTGCACTGACAATATTCGACAGCTACTGAGAGGAGCGTCAAGGTGCACAAACACTATTTTTGATACTTACCTAAGACTAAAAACACCAAATATCACTGAGATAATGGTGTTTCCGGCTCTGATACCACGTTGAACAATCTAGTTCATCAAATATTCAGTACAGAAGCTTTAGATTGAAGTAGTCAGTGGTTTAATTCAGGTTCGTTTTAGTTAAGTATCAATGCATAAAACACGAACAACTGAAGCAAACCTAAAACTAAAGACAACAGAAATTTTTAACGAGCAAACTAGCTAAAGCATCGGAGGAAATCCTCGCCGGACCTCAGGACAGAGGGACCAGATTAAACTTCACTATATCTCAGAAGTCAGGTTACAGTTTTGTAGCCGGGAATAAACTGCTACACACTTAGACATAGGCCATCTAAAAGCTAGATAAAGCAGGAAGGGCATAAGGAAGGACAAGAACTCCTTGAGATGGAACCACCAGATCAGATTCAGCAGACATCAACATGGCTGATCTTCCACTTCCAGTGAGCTCAGCAGCCTTCAAATCACTCAAAGATAGCTCCAGAGATGACAGAGTTTGCTAGGGTCCTCCGATGATCGATTCCTCCTTCGAATCGATCTTCTCCTTCGCTACTTTTTTCAGACAAAAGGGCTAGGGCACTCCTTTTTTCTCGCAATATCTTGAGACGAACAACAGTAGTAGTCATTTTTATCTAGATAAAAACGCATCCGTTTTGCTCCGAACTGCTCACTCATAAAAGTTCTAAAAACTAATTACACAACCTACCCAAGAATTCAGGTTATTGCATAACCTGAATAAAAGTTCCAAAGGGTATAATACTAGTAATCAAGATCCAGGATACAACTTGGGACTGGAATGGATTAAGAATGAACACTTTAGAAATTGTGGAGCATTTAAAATCGGTTCAATACGAATAGGTGATTAATTTTCCTTTAACATCCACATAACGATTGATTCACTTTAAGAGAGGAGTGATTATAAGCTAAGCTTGTCTAGAATAATATGCAAAAATAATCCTTGATCAACTGATTTAGTTGTCCTCGGTTCGAACCTAAAATCTCAAGATCTGACCGAATTTATGATATTAAATTGACTGCGAACCAAAGTGGTTTTCTAATCGTTTTGATCTAAAAAATATGTTTTTATTTATAATTAATTATCTACGTTATAACGAAATCATAATAAATCTTTCCACATAAATATTGATTTGTCAAAGAAATCAATCGCTTAACTAAAAATGAGGTAACAAACTTTTAAATAAATAAAAAACTCCAGATTAGAAGTTTCTTAACTTTCATGCTATAATGTTGAAGAAGACAAAAATCAAATCTGTCACTTCTCACTGCTATTGTACAGGTGGCATACCTCCTAGGTTTCTTAATTTGTATTAATCAAATAAAGGGCGGCAAATTTGGAAGAGAGTTATTAGGATCACCAAAGAAGTTTGATTTTTTTTTGGATAGTGAAATATGGGGAGGAAAATAATGTTGATGGGATTAGTAAAGAATTATATTTTACTAACTCGGCTTAAAATTAATTGGTATTAGGCAAAGATGGAATTTGAATTTGGAAAAAACATCATATCGTTATTGACATTTTCGTTAAGTTAAAAAACTGCGAAACAAAAGTTTCCGTAAATTGGCAAACTAGAAATTTTTACTTGATCTAACACATAATATGATAAATACCTTTTGTATTTTCTATTTTTACTTTTGATATTCTAATTGTTTTGAATCTGATCGGATCGAATGGTGATAAATATATCCCACCAAAATTGTAAATCCTGTCTGTAATTAATTATTTACTATTTTTTTTATCTAAACCCTAAAATTTTAAAAGAGTAATAAGATTTAAATAAAAATATTAGATTCAGATTCGATGCAATAAAAATTCGAATAAAACGAAAAAGTTTTATTTGGAAAAAAATTTGCGGCGAACTTGTTCCAGAAATATTTGAGACACGTGGGATGTGTGTGAAAAAGAGTAATAAATCCTCGTACCATTTGCTTGTTTTTCTCAAGTAAAACATGATTTTACTTTACAGTCAGATACGCCCAGTTCCAGTGTTCGCCTCCTCACTTCCCCAACTCACCTATAAAAAGGCGCATACCCTCTTCAGATTTCGCCGCACAATCCTCTAGGGTTTTTCAGAATCACTTGCAAACATCTTCACCATGAGCCAGAACGATGTTGCAGGTATGCCCACTTGAGTTTCAGCTCCTCACTGATTAGTTTCTCATTTATATGGCTTTTCTGATTGCTGGGTGTTTGTGCAGTTTTGAGCGAGGAGCAGCAGGCTGAACTTGTTCAGGCTCTCAAGGTATTTGTCAATCGGTTTGTGGTGGATTAGGGGTTTTCTGTAACATTTGGTTGTTGGAAATTTAAGGAAGGGATTGTTGAATTCAGAATTTGTTTTAGTCAGGGATTGTATTATTTGCAACTGACTGATGATGAATTTTGTGGCTTTTTGTTGTGTTGAAGGATAAGTTATTGACTAGTGAACGAGACCCCGAAAAGGTGCTCGAGAGTTTGACGCCTAATGTTAGGAAACGCATTGAAAAGCTTCAAGAAATTCAGGTATGCATCTGGTTATATGTTCAAGTATCAACTATGCGATGTGTTGGTGCAAGTTTTTGAGTTGGTAAATCTCATCGATTGACTCGATGTAAGAATATAAGAGTGACATTTTGGATGGTGTATTTTAACTTGTGAAGGTTATGGCTCGGTGACTGCTCATTTGGCAAAATTAATTATGTGAGATTCTTATATGAATGTTTGCTATGAGACTGAATTTTTTCTTCTTGCAGAAAAAACACGATGACTTGGAGGAGAAGTTTATCGAGGAGCAAGACGCACTTGAAGCTAAATATGAAAAGCTCTACGAGCCATTGTACTCAGAGGTACCTGCGTGTCTGCTTCATCATGCCCGCAACTTTATTATGTCATACTTCTCAAACGCAGTAGTATAATAAATTGACCTTTCAGAAAAATTCTTATACATTTTTGCTCTTTAACCGCAGCGTTCTGAGATTGTGAATGGTGCTGTCGAAGTTGAAGGTGCAGTGGCAGACACACCCGAGGGTAACGAAACAGATACTAACTTTAATTTTTATTTACCGCTCCATTTCTGTGATTCTTAAATTCCTCGTGTTTTTCATTCAGAGAAAGGAGTGCCAGATTTCTGGCTTACTGTCTTGAAGGCAAATGCAGTGCTAGCTCAGGAGGTCAGTTTACAATAATTTTGTGCTTTGCTTCATTGTAATCTCTCCTTATTCTAATGTTTTTCTCTTTTTAATTATAGATCAGCAACCGTGATGAAGGAGCGCTCAAGTTTCTCAAAGATATCAAGTGGGCCCAGATTGAAGATTCGAAGGGTTTCAAGCTCGAGTTCTTCTTCGACACCAATCCTTACTTCAAAAATGCTGTCCTGACCAAAACTTACCATTTGGTTGACGAGGACGAAATTGAAAAGGCAATAGGGTGAGAACTGAGAACACCCTCTAATCCCTTTGTTTTTCATCCGGTGTTGCGTCGCCCTTTGACTCTTTAAACTAAAAAATATTGAACATTACAGGACCGAGATTGAATGGTATCCGGGAAAAGACCTGACCAAGAAGCTCATTCAGAGGAAACCTAAAAAGGGAGCGAAGGATGATAAGCCTATTACCAAGTTGAAAGACTGTGACAGTTTCTTCAACTTTTTCAGTGCTCCTCAAGTTCCTGATAATCTTGAAGAACTTGACGTAGAAGCAGTAAGCAATTGTTTCTATATAACATAATTATTATCTGCGCGGTGTTAAAAAATTTCAATCTGAATATTTTTCCTAAACTCCCAGGCTGAAGATCTTCAGATTCAGATGGAGCAAGATTATGATATCGGGTATGAAATAAGTTTCTTCGATGCGCCTTTATGCGTTATTCTGAGCATTGTTTTGGTACTATATAAGCCAATTTGTGTGTTTTTTTTTCGTACAATATGCATTTTTCCTTAGGTCCACTATTCGAGATGACATCATCCCTCATGCTGTGTCCTGGTTTACCGGTGAGGCTACTAATGATGATGACGATGTTGTCCTTGTTGACGACGAAGATGAGGAGAGTGATGAAGAGGACGATGAAGAAAATGAGAAGGCTGCTGAGAATTAACGCGAGGATGCGTACAAAGATTCTTTGACGAACTTCATATATTTTTTGCTTGTTTGGTGTGAGATTTGATTTGGTTGTCATATTTTTGATGGAAAATTTTTGGGGCAAAGCTGTTATGCTTATTATTGTTTCGGTTGAGCAATTATAACGTTTTGGATTTTTATAAAAATTTTATTTATTGTGTTCCGCGATTATATTTGTTATATATATAAAGAGTGGATCAAATAAAAATCACCCCTTATAATAAGAACTAAGAACTATTATGGAACACAAGATCAACCAGTCATATGGGTTGGAATTATTTCCTAATTAATATTTAATTCGTTATTTATTAATAGAAGGGGATGGTAATGTTTTCATTTGAAAAACCGTCTTATCTTTTTTCTCTATCTCATCTTTTCTTTTTTTACCAGGATCATATACTAAAAGATTCGAAAAATACGTGTACTTTTCAAAAATTGATACAACAAAGCGAAGACTCTCTCCATGGCGTTCGACGATGAAGATGAAAACGTAATTGTTGAGTGTAAAGCCTAATCTGTACAAATGCGCTACTGAGACCCTATGCAGAGTTGGAAGGTGATAGACCTGTGCACAGGTCGACGGGGTGTAGGGGGTGGTAAACCCCCTCCGGGGTCGGAAGGGGCAGCGCTCCTGTGGAAATTTTGCACATTTTCATAGGTGACGTCGATATGACCGTATGAGTCGTATTGTGTCGGCCCAACAACCCTAGTTTTCTTTTATACGGTGTGTCGGCAGTCAAAATTGATGTAATCAGAAATCAGAGTGAGTGCGTGAGGCGATTCTGACAATCTTCCACCGAGGTGATTATAGTGAATTGAACCTGCAAGCGGTTAGCGGACGTACCTCCTACATTGGGATGTAGGAGGGAACCACTATAAATCTCGTGTGTCGTTTCTGCATTTTTTTCATCGTTGATTTTTCGTGTTCTTGTTTCGTAATTGTTAGTGCGATCCTAATAGTAATCGCAACAATTGTTTAACAATGTAATCAAATGTTGAGCACACTCAGTACAACGATATACAATGTTCATCCGTGTTCATCAAGTTTTGTGCCATCGACTCAAAACCACATAATTGCCAACCATGAACATTAATTACATTCCTATGAATATTTGTATTGCTCATTCTTACATTAGAAGGAGTTCTTTCGAGTTCATCAATTTTTCTTTTGTATTCCTCCGAATAACATTTGTAACACTTATATTTATGTGTACTAAATATGACTAACTAATCCCTTTACTATTTATCATCGATCAGATTTCAAATTTGATTGAATCAAGAACCTAAATCCCCTGATCAGCCCGGCTAAGAACAGTTCTTTAGCTTAGTAGATTTATGAGCATATCTTGACATGTTTCATCCTCTCCTAATGTGATTTTATTTTGGATTCAATATCTGAAGGGCGAGGATAAAAGGTTCATTGCCAAGATGCATTTCCAATCTCTGCACTCAGGTGGTTAGACGTCCACCAATCCCCAAGCCGCTGCTGGTGACACTAAATGCTAACTCATCAGTCAACTCCTAAATCTAATGTATATGTTGGGTGGCCATATCAATTGGACAACTAACAAGTTCAAATGAACCAATTTGCCAATAAGCATACAAGTAGCGACGTTTATATTTTTTTTCGAATTTATTCTGAAATTACGAGCGCTACTGATGACAGGTTACAGCAGATTGCTATAGCAACTTTTGGATCACTTTGCGTAATTCCTTTGCTTCGCCAGAACTTGATGAACCACAAACTTTGGTTACCCGGTTCAGCAACAGCCTACGTCTGGGGAAGACTTCACTCGGTCCTCAAGATTTCACCATCTCGGTTCAAGTACAAAGGCTTCCAAAACTCATTCAATGCTAGTTTAACCTCTACTTCTAATCTAGTCGAAATCTATGCTCAATTTGATCACACAGATTAGATACACATTCTGATCTCGCAGACTTGGTCACACAATCTACACACTCCAGTAATAGCTAGCTATGTTTTAAAGACTCAGCCTATTCTAAAAAATGTGTAACAGGAAGATGTTATACAAACTTACTCGTTCAAGTTGTTGTAACTTTTTGTCCATGACTCTCCACGCACTCTCTGCTAAGCAGTTGGTCTTCCACGAGTTTTCCTGACTATGGCGATGCTCCTCCTTGATCAATGACCTCTTGTCAATATCTGAGAACTCTGCTTTGATCTCCGACACTCCGCTACAGCTCCACTCCGCGACTATGCTCAAAAGCAACTACTTGATCTTTCAACATGTCTATGCTCCAGTTGAAGTTCTTAGATCAAGCTTAGATCAGACTTCTCCACTCGTGATCATGTCTCAGCTCGTGCACTCGCAACTCTATGCTTTAGCTTTTAGCTTCCGCTCTTTGCTTATGTGTATCTCTCTATCGTTGTGTGTGTGTTCACTTTTTTCCGTAGAGGCGCTGCCCTTATATACTAGAAGCCCTTGAAGTATTAAAAAAATCCTAGTCTACCTAAGATTTAGGCGCTTTTCAAATTACCTAGGAGTTTGTTTGTTAATGTAACAACCTTCTTTCCAAAAAACCTTTTTGGAACCATATCTTTAACTCAAGCTTTAAGAACTGATTTGAACAATCTGTTGTTACGGGAAATTTCTAAAACGGTTAGGAACTTTCCTCGGACATCGAATCTAAACTTTCTTCACGATGCTCCAGCTGTTGTCTTCACAGGATGTTGAAACATCTCGTTAGATCACCTTTTACAGATTTTGTCAAAAATGTCACATACCTTAATATAATCTATCCTAAATCCTCCATCAGAACATCCGGAATCAAACCCTAAAATGTTACACGTCCCTTTTATTAGATCACGGTCTGATGTATCATATTTTCAAATTAAATCATCACAAACTTGAACAACAATGCATAATATCTCATAGTACTTGATGTGTGCAGCAAGTGTAGTCTAGTCGGTGAATTTAGTTAAAAAATATACATCTTACTTTTTTTGGATCTTCATAGTGAATTTTTTTTTATTTTTTTATTTGATTTTGGAGGAGCGTCTTCGTATGCGTATGAGAGAAATGAGTGGTAAGAAAGAGATGATGAATAATAATTTAAATAGTTAAATTAAATTAAATATTTCATAAAATACGTTTAGTTAAATATTTTAATAAATAAATTCAGTTCAAAAAACATATATTAAATAGATTATAAAAAAGCACGAGACAAACATCTCCACCATTAAAATGTATGATGGCCACATGCAAAAGAATATTGTTGGGCCTCAGCATAAATTCATATAGGCGCAATCAGCCCAATTCAAGATAAATAATTAGGGCACGAGCCATTCTTTTCTTTTTTCCTCCGAAGACAAAATACATAATTTAGAAAATCATACTTGTCAAACGTCCTCTATTGTCCCATGTAATCTTCCACATATTTCGTTCTAATTTACCCTATGTTTTATGAAGAATTCCCTTTTAGAAAAATTAAGTACATGACTCGATCAGTCGGCATGACCAAGAAGAGAAAACTGAATGTTTTTTTCTTCTCTTATTCTCATCATGGGTTGTGGTTAATTTTTAGATGAGAGATTTAGATCTCCAACATAGATTCCTTCATGTTTTATTCACAACAACTTCTGTACAGATTCTACTTCTTTAATATGAGTAGGCTCAGCCAAACAACCATGCATGCTATCACATGCCATAAAGACAAAACCCACAAAGAACAACCATATGCTAGCTAGCTAGCATAAGACAACATTTGACATCTTTCCTATTTTCCTAAATTTATTTATTTTCTATAACAAACAGTAATGAATTTATTGATATTGTTTTACCGTTACCAATAATATGCTGAAAAAGTGACATAAATACAATATTTTTTATAAAAAATAGAGAAAAGTAGTAAGGCATATTTAAAAAAATGTACAAAAACAATGTTGTAAAGACTAAAGACATGACTTTTTACATAAGTCAAAATGTCATTGCCAAAATGAAAACGAAGCTCTCTTATTTATTTATTTGAAATGCTTTAGTATAATTAGTATTGAACTTTTAAAGGGCATATTGCTTCGATAGTACTTTTACTTTGCAATAGTATTTAATCTATTATTTTATTTTAAAAAAGAGTAGCATTTTACAAGTATAACAAAGATGTCATATATAATATGTTGTAGGTACATTATGTGTGGCATATGTTTTTGCAAAATTATTTTATGTTGTTCTAGCCGTCGTCGAGTGGAACAAGATGCGCTGACAGACGCATAACTAACTTTTCGTATGGCGATGCATATCAATTTTTCATAAAATATTGATGGAATATTCTAAGGATTGAATAGAAAAATAAGAATATCAAATATTTGAAAAGATAGAATCAAATCTTGGTGGTAAGATTTGATTACCAAAATATGCATAAACAACCTAAGCTATAAATTGAGTACCTAGGGTTTGTAGTTGATAAGCACTTCGACCACAATATACACCGATAATATTCATAGAGTGCCGTCGACAAGAGAACTTCATCATCCATCGACGGTCTTCATTGTAGCGGAATGCTCATCGGAAGGTTGCATCAGCCGAAGTTGTTCAACGTTTCGGCCGTTCACACCACCATTCCTGCGGCAGTCACTTGGAAGTTTTCAGGTGGAAGCTCAGATCTTCTAGAAGAAGATCATTGGTGGTAGTGGAGAGGCAATAACAAACTCGGGGGTTAGTTTGAATGTGTAAAAGTAAGATCAAGTGTGTCTCGATAAGCACTGTACTTTGTATAATGAACTCTTATGTTGAAATGCTGTCCTTGGACTTGGACAAGTCCCCCGACGATGGCTGTTGTGCCGAACTGAGTAACATATCGTGCTTATCCGACAAAATAACCTTGCAGATTAACTGGAACAAGATTAATCACATATACGATTACATAATATTTACCATGTAAGTGAAAAGTAAAAATAAGAGACATATTGAAAACTCTACAATTAATAAAATAAATTATCAACTAATGGAAATGGAAAAAAAAACCAAGGTCCACTAAAAATTGTTTGACCAAAATAAAATTTCAAATATAAAAAAAACTTAACTAAACCCAATAAATGCTTACATTTGATCAAAATTAATATGAAATTAAATTCTAAATAGTCAAGTCAAATAAAACCATGTTACAATAGTATAACTTTAATGCTAAATCCACATAATTTTATTTAAATTTTTAATAAAGTTAAAAACTACTTTTTCACATCAGTTTATCTTTTTTAAAGATGCATATTTGTCAATTGCTATAACTTTAATTAAATAATAAACTTGAGTAGTAACTGAAAAAAATAATTATGTAAAAGTTTGTAATAATAATAAATTTAAGGCAACTTCTTCAGCTGTGGCTCTCTGCAGAACTGTGCACTCTTTTTCTGAAGCCGGAAGCTAAAAAGATGGAAACTTGAAGCAGAAAGAACCTCGTCAAGCAAACTTTGGCGCAAACCCATTTAAGCATTTTGCTGAAATTGATCGGGTCAAGCCCCATTAATTCCTCTCAACTTCGATTTCACCCAACTCCTCCTATTTCCGTTAGTTTCCTTTCACGGCAATGTAACCGATTATTCAGTGTTCGAAGTCGGTTATTAAGGAGCTTATGCAGATTTGCAGGTCATCTTAGTACCTAATCCCCACGAAGAACAGGAAATTTTGATGTGGTGGGTAAATGATCAGAGATTACAGTCGAGGAAAATGATTGTTTGGATTCTGCACAACAAATAAAGTTTGGGGATTTTGTTGCTTTGTCATTGCTTGACTCTCACTGTTTGTGGGTCTTCCTCCCTTTATTGTGGTTGCTTCAAAGATATTAAGCCTTTGTATGGGTGCAATATATTGGGTTTCACTGATCTGGGTGGTACTACTACTTGGACATTTGTTTGGTTGATGAAAGGGTTCTGTGATTAAGGATTGGGGAGGCTTTGTTTGATGGGATGAGGTTGCTCATGCAGATTCTTGTCATTGCCATTGCTTTGGCTCTTGTTCATGGATCTGCTGCAGGTAAGGGTTTTTGAGCCCCAGTGATTTTTTTCCCTTGAATTTTCAGTTGATTGGCCTGCATGTTGCTTACATTTTTTTTTATTTTAAATTGTTATAATCTGAAAATATTTTAATTTGATGGTCACTAGTTGTAGCATGGTGCGCCGAATTGTGAGGTATTGTTATGTGATGAAAATCAGTGAAACAAATATGATATAGAAGTGCAATTTATTGCGATTCCACTGGTATCTTATAACACTATTCAGGTATCTACGCCGCATATGTTAGTGCCAATCTGGGAAGTATATAGACAGGTTTTAATCAGGATTTAGTGAACATTGACTTAATGTTGCTATGTTAGTCCAGCAACTGTTTCATGATGTTGATGTATGTTTATTAAGAAGTGCGGCTTTTGTCCTTTTCAGAATCCTTTGTAGCATCCTCTTCGGGAAATCTTGATTTCTACCCTTTACTTCAAGGACAAATTCCTGGTGTAAATCACTATAAGATATTAACAGGAAGCAATGATGCAGCCCCCACGTTTCAACCAAATGGTAATAATATATATATATGTGCTAGTTATATTGGTATCCAAAATTTCCACCTGAAATTCTAATGGATTCTTGTTTGGAAAATGGCAATTCAGAACCATCATCTAAGCCTCCATTCTCAACGTCACCTCAAAGAATTGCGTCTGCTCCAGTGGCACTCGCAACTCCAAGACTTGCACCATTCTCTGAACCTCGTGGACCTATTCATTCACCACCAGAACCAGATATTGCAGCTCCACCACCATTAATTTCTCCCATGGCTTCTCAACCCATGCTACCAGTTTCTCCGCCAAAGGAAAAGAAACATAGAAATGCTCCTACCGAATCAATCGGCGAACCAAGTATGTCAATGATGTTATACTCTGAAAGTTCTACTTGCAAATTTAATCTAAATTTCTTTTTTCCAATTTAACCATCTCAAAATACCTTTTATGACCATTACAACAGTTTCTCCTCCAAAGAAAATGAAATCTAGAAAATTTCTTGTCGTATCAGCTGTTACACCAAGCACCTTACATAACTTTTGGAAGTACTTGTCTTAGTTCTGAAATGTCACATTTTTGTCCGAATAATTGCATATTTGTTTGTTTTTAATTTCGTTGACAGCTTCACCACCATTAAGGGGGGCGCCATTACAATCACCCTTAACTCAGCATCCAATTGTGCCAAGGTCCCCAAATCCAAGTCCTAGTAAAAATGAAGGGCCTTCAGTCTCGTTTCCGGCTACTTCAGGTACATAGTACATAGTTTTTTCGTTCAATGACAAGTCAACTTCAAATTGATGTTGAAAGATCTAGTCGTCAAGAAGTACCTCACATTTGTAGGTAGTGTTTTGATGAATTTGAACAATACTTTAGAATATTGTTACTAGGGAATGAACTTTGAGAAACCTTATGGCAATTTTTGTTTGCATGTCAAGTATGAGGAGTTCAATCAAATAAAAGAGGTCTAAGAGAAACCAATTAAGATCACATAATGAATTTCTCTTTTAGGCATATATTGAGTTTCACAATCCGACTAAGGGGACCGCTACACTCTTAATTTTTGGTAATACGAGTTGTGCCATGGACTCTGCAAAAAGCTGTTCCATGAGAATCTTTTTTCTGGCATGAGTCGCAATGATATGCTTTTTTGCTTAGTCATTTATTTTTTGTAATAGCGCCTTCATCACATAAATGGCACTCCAGAGAAGTAGCCCCTGGTCCTGCTCAGTCGACTCCCGACCCAGCTCCTCCTTGGAAATGGAACTATTCTCCTTCATCTTCACCAAAGCCTTCAGTTCACAAGCACCGAGACACTAAAAGCAAGATTCACAGTGAAGCTCCTGCACCATCATATGCACTGCAACCTTGTGCTTTAAAGCCAGGTTCAACTCTAATATATCTGCAGCAGATAATCTGCTTTCCTTCTTCGTTTTTTTTTTTTTTCCTCATATGGGTAATTCAATATCTTTCCTCACTATCATTATGAAGGTATTGTGTCTACACCCTCTCAGCCCCCGAAGATGCATCCAAAAAGAAAATCTTGGCACATCGGCGTTCTGCCATCTAGTCCAGGTAAGTTATTTCACCTTCTAGAATCTGGTTGTCTTAACTTTTCATGAAGTTCTTCAATTGGAATAGCTGTAGTTTCTCTCTCAGCCACTATTTTTCTTTCTTATTAGAGAGCAGTTCTGCACCTGTGTCCTCACCGGGTCCGATGCATGCACCGCATTATGATGGAAATGGTAACGACGTGTGCATCACAAATCATTTAAAAAATTCATGCAATGAACTGTTTATTGATATATTGTTTGTCAAGCAGTAGTCCCCGCTGTCCCATATATATCTCCTCCAAAGACAGCACCCAAGAGGAGATCAATTTGTCCACCTGTCCTTTCGTTCCCTCCTCCGCCTCCCAACAAAGGTATGAAATTAGCAAAATCCATATTCAAGGATGACAATTGTGGAACACATACGCACTTTTTTTTGTTTGCCCTGAATTAACGACAGAAAATTTAATCCTGTTTGTAGATTGTACTGCATTTGTATGCACAGAGCCATTTACAAACACTCCTCCTGGGTCACCTTGTGGCTGCGTCTGGCCGATGCAAGTTGCTTTGCATCTTGATGTTGCTCTATTTACATTCTTTCCCCTAGCGACAAAGCTGGCTGAGAAAATTGCTGCTGGTGTGTTTGTGAAACAAAGTCAAGTCCGCATAATGGGTGCTAATGCAGCGACCCAGCAACCTGAAAAAACTGTTGTCCTTATTGACTTGGTACCACTTGGAGAAAAGTTTGACAGCGTTACGGCATATCTAATATATAACAGATTCTGGCACAAAAAAGTTGTATTGGGAAAGAAATTTGGTGATTACGATGTTCTATACGTTCGTTATCCAGGTAAACGTTTGCTCTCATCTTTCCATAAAAGAGTTTCATCTTAATATAAACCACAATATGACAGTACTGTATTTGCAGGTTTGCCACCTTCTCCACCTACAGCACCTTCGGACGTAGCTGATAATAATGGAATAATTGATAAGCCCTTGGGAGTCGATGTGCATAAAAGTCCATATGGTCGTCGTCTCAGCAGCAGTGCCATTGCCATTATAGTTCTGTCAGGTTCTTTAGCTCTGATACTAAGCACCACAACTGCTTGGCTTTTGATGTTTCTGCATAGACACTATAATGGGCAGTCGATTCCGCCTCCACAACCTTTACTCCCTTCTCATATCAGGCAATCAGGTTAGAAGCACATGCTGCGTCCTTGCTTTGTTTTGGTAGCTCACATCACTTGATTCCGTAATTCTTGGGTCAAAATTGAGTGTTAAAATTTTCTGTCATAATAAACGCAAAGAATTACTGTTTATGTTGTTGGAGAAAAATAAGATTTGATCTCCAAAGTTACGTCATACAGGTATTACTAATCACATCATTAGGAGTAAGCCTGGTTCAGGATCAGCGTCTTTTGCATCCAGTATTGCAGCCTATTTAGGATCTGCCAAGTCTTTCAGCTTCGCTGAGTTACAGAAGGCTACCAATAATTTTGACATCTCCGAAATAGTTGGTGAAGGAGGCTTCGGGTGTGTTTACAGTGGTGTTCTTGAAGATGGAACACAGGTTGCAGTCAAGGTTCTGAAGCGAGATGATCATCATGGTGATCGAGAGTTCATGGCTGAAGTTGAAATGCTTAGCCGACTTCATCACAGAAATTTGGTCAAGTTGATTGGCATATGCATTGAAGCGCACAACCGTTGTTTAATCTATGAACTTGTTCCAAATGGCAGTGTCGAATCACATTTACATGGTATTGCTTCTTTTTGAACCAATATGCATATGTTTGCACTTTATTTTGCATTCTTCTGCTAAAGCCGATCACATATTTTCTTGTGTTCATAGGACAAGACAAGGAAAGATCTCCTCTTGACTGGGTTACGAGGCTGAAAATCGCTCTTGGTGCAGCTCGGGGTCTGGCTTACTTGCATGAAGATTCAAGTCCCAGGGTTATTCATCGAGACTTTAAGTCTAGTAACATATTGCTGGAACATGACTTCACACCCAAAGTTTCTGACTTTGGATTGGCTCGAACGGGCATGGAAGAGGAAAATGGACATGTTTCCACACGCGTCATGGGAACTTTCGGGTATGAACTTGTTCTTTGCGCTCCTCGCATTAAATTAGAATTTCTCATACTCATTTCCGAGCTACACAGTACATACTGATTTGAGCAAAATTTATCGATTTGGTTTCATCTTTTCTTTTGGTATCCGTGTTCTGTGTAGCCGAGACGTAGCTCTTAGCTTCCGTCCGCTGCAAGATCTTTTCTTCTTTTACAAAATGTGGGATGAAACACTTTCACGCGTTAAGATTTTAATAATTCTTCTTGTTGTTGCAACAGGTATGTGGCCCCGGAATATGCAATGACAGGGCATCTACTTGTGAAGAGTGATGTCTATAGCTATGGAGTAGTTCTACTCGAGCTTCTGACCGGAAGAAAACCTGTGGATATGTCCCAACCACCAGGTGAAGAGAATCTTGTTTCCTGGGCTCGGCCACTACTGACAAGTAGGGAAGGTTTAGAATTAATGTTGGATAAATCACTAGGACCGGGTATCTCATCTGACTCGGTGGCAAAAGTAGCCGCCATAGCTTCACTATGTGTACAACCAGAAGTATCACTACGACCTTACATGGGCGAAGTGGTCCAGGCCTTAAAGCTAGTATGTGATGAATGCGCGGACACGAAAGAGGCTGCAAGATCAGGCACTTGTAGTCAGGAAGACTTGACCCTTGATGTAAGTAACGAAATTGGTGCAAGTTCTAGCCAGTTTTCGATCCCCCTGCACTCGCATTACCCAGACCATAACTACAATTCTGAGTCGGAAACAGTTTATGAGAGGGGCGTTTCGGTGTCAGAAACCTTAACCATATCGCCTAGCTTCCTGAGCCGTTTATCTGGGTCTTTTAGAAGACATTCAAGTTCTGGCCCCGTCACAACTGGACGAAGGAGGCAGTTCTGGCGGCGGATAAGGAGTGTTTCTCGGGGCACAGTCAGCGAACATGGAAATGTTGTCAGGCTACAGACAAATTCACATTGAAACATTTCAATCCATATTCGGCAGGCTCGAAGATGGCAATTTGTATCATAAGGTCAGTTCAGAATGCTTGTGAGTTTTGTGATGAAACAAACAAACAATTCATATTGCTGTCTGTCCTCATGGAAGGCTTATCCGGCTGGAATGAAACTTGGCTGAGATTGCAAAGACCAGTTGTGGTCTTTCTGAAGTGAGGATAAAATGACTCATGTATTTAGATTTCGGTTGAGCTCATGTAAAAAAGCACAGGAAGGATGAAGTAAAATATTTTGAAAAAGTTGTATGAAATAGTGCCCTGTTACTCCTTGCTAGTGTTAAGGCAAAACTGATATTGTGTTACCATATTTTTCATATTCAGATTTTTAATAAAACATGTGACAATGGATTTTTTGTGCTCTCATGCTGATCTCTATATATTTGTCATCATCATATTGATTTATACACACAAAAGATTAGGCAACACATTATGAGGAAGATGGTTGGTTTGAGCACATGGTGAAATTATTTTATATTATTTAGTGAAGAAAAGTGGGTATACAAGGGAAAACAACTTGTGTAAAGGATGACAAGAAGCGAATGTCATGCAGTGGATTATTATAACTGCTTGATATTCGTGTAAGTGAATATTGTTTAGTTCGACTCATAGGGTTGTGAAAGTGTATCGCCCGTACCGGTGGAGATCGTAGAGTGATACGGTTGTACTAAGCATTGGGATGGACTTGTGATGTACCATTGTTGTGAGATTCTTCAAGTAATAAATTTTCTGAAATTTCATCGAGATAGAAACATTCTCGAATCACGTATATCTTGTGTGCTTTTTCTTGTTTCTTCTTTTCATCGTGATACTTTCACATTATTGTCATCAGTTTTGTTCAACAATAATTGTGGTAGAAGGCACATCAGGGTGTGGTCTAGTTGCCCCGATCATATTCATTTTTAGGCCCTAAGCGAATTTATTTTTTGAGCCCTTTTTATGAGTAAATTTTAAACTTTATTGATACTAATTGAAGTAAAAAACCGGCTTCGTGGCTTATAAAAGACATGTCCATAAAAATACAAATTAGACTTTTAAAAATAATTTTTTAAAATTATTAAAAAATTATTTGAGATATAGAATATCTCAAATAATTTTTTAATAATTTTAACTTAGAGAAACTTCTTTCTGCGGATGCAACAATTATGAGAATAATTAATAGAATTTGATATGCAATTGAAATTGGATAATAACCAACCATTTTTATGAACTCAAGAACTTCAATTGGAGACGCAAACACATCATGGCGTAATCATTCACAACACTTTCAATTCACAAATAAAATCATCCAAATCAATATCTGACTCTTTGTAATGAAAAAAAGTAGCGTAAAATTTCTTACAACATTTTCTTAATTCGTTTTCATTAAATGAATTTAATTTTTTTAATCAAATAAAAATCCAAAAATACTTTCAAGCATCTGTAATTATTCAAAACTACTTTTCAATGATTAAATAACCATATCCTAAATCACTAAGGCCTCTTCTTTAGAACTTAAATTTTCAACACTTAAGTTAAGTTAAGTTAAGTTAAGTATTACCACTATCATCATCTCTTTCATCCACACATACTACCACCACCACAATACTATTCATCATCTCTTTTATCCACACATCACCACAACCACAATACCACCACCCCAACCATAACACTACTGCATCACCATACCACCAGCACACTACTATACCACCACAACACCATCACCCCAACCATAATACTACTACATCACCATACCACACTACTACACCACCACCCCAACCATAACACTACTACACAACCACAATCATAACACTACTACATCACCACACTACCACCACCACAACACTATTCATCATCTCTTTTATCCACACACCACCACCACCACGATACCACCACCCCAACCATAACACTACTGCATCACCATACCACCAGCACACTACTATACCACCACAACACCACCACCCCAACCATAACACTACTACACCACCACGATCCAACCATAACATTATTACATCATCACCCCAACCATAACACTACTACACCACATCAACCATAACACTACTACATCACCATACCACCACCACAACACCAAACAGCCCTACCATAACAATACTACAGTACCACACCACACCACCACCACCATCACACCACCACCATTCAAACCACCACCCCCATTACACCCCTACACCACCACCCCAACCATACCACTACTAGGCTACCACAAAATTATAGTATTTAGCTTAAGTTAAGTTAAGTTCAGTTCAGTTAAATTAAATTAAATTAAATTCAGTTAAGTTAAGTATAAATTCAGCTCCAAAAAATAGACCCTAAGAAGTAATTAACTCTAAAAAGATCCTTCGGCAGGCTGTATTTCTTCTACATGATCATTTTCATCAAATTGTTTTTTCTTTAGTCTATACCTATTTTTTTTGTTTGAAAACTCAGGTTCTATGTCCATATCACATCCAATATTTTTTGCAATATTTTAAAACTTGAAATAAAACCTTCATTTATGTAATTTTCAAAAAAAGACATCACACCTTCTAACTGTTGTATAGTTGTATAAATGTTCATTGATATTGACTGCAACTTCTTACTTACCATGTTTATAGCAATCAATATATCATACCAAGTAAAAACCCAAAACTCTCAAGTGCATTAACAACTTTCCACTTCACTTTTCGACTTGACATCATCACAAACATTGTCTAATTCTAACAAGCCAATCTTACTTGTGGAGTTTGAAATCTAATAGCTTTAACACTTTTGAGGCGACTCTCCCATCGAGTATTAGATAAAGATTTCACACACAAGCCCGACACATTAGAGAGTAAAATATTCAATCTTTTAGAAAAATTAGAAAATAACACATATATTTTTTGTATCGCACCAAAAAATGAGATCCCTTTAACACAAGAATGAACCATATCACAAAGAGTTAGATTAAGACTATGACAAGCACATATATGACATATATAAAGCTCTCGAATTTATTTTGAGAATGCATTTTTGACTCCTTGGTGTTTTCCTTTCATATTAGACCCATTATCATATCCTTGACCCCTCACATTAACAACATCAAGATCAAGAGATTTCAAAGCATTAAGTACTTCTATGAAAAGTCCTAACTTTGATGTATCATCTACCTTTAAAAATTCTAAAAAAAACTCTTCAATTTTGATTTGATCACTAGAAATATTTACACATCGTACTAATAAAGTCATTTGTTCTTGATGACTCACATTAGGGGTACAATCTAAAATTATATAGAAATATTTTGCCATCTTAATGACGTTTATAATAGAGTTTCGAACATTGTCTGTAAGCGAGGAGAACAATTCATTTTCAATTTTGTGACCAAAATATTGATGTGAATTTCTTGATTTTGAATCCGCCTAACATGATCTTGCATTATGACATCAAAATTGACAATCATCCGAACCAATCCTAGAAAGTTATCATTACTATTTTGATAAAGTTTCTCATTAAACCCTCTAAAGCCAAATTATTTTTAAAAAGAAATTTGACACTAGAAACAATTCTCATTAAAACTTGTCTCCGGTTCTTTTTCCTTATTAATTTCATTTTGAAAATCTGTATCAAATGTTTGATTATTATTTAATCTTGATTTAAATTCTTTCCATTGATCCATATTAGTCAAATGTTCAACACTTCTTTCATGTTCTTTAAGTCTTATTCCAAAGTGCTTCTAATAATTAAATCCACTATTTGATAAGAAAAAATTATTATTGCCGCTTGATTTAAACAACTTGCAACAAAAACAATATACTTTACTTTGAATAAATTCTATCAACTTTTTCACCATTTTTATGCCCCTATAATAATAACTATATGCAAAATGTCTAGAAGAATCATATAAAGGAAACACAAGATTCAATTCTCAAATTGGTCCCTATTCAACTATTACTTTTAGAGTTTTTCTATCAAGATTATGCTAATTCCTAGGGTCATATATATGCACAAAAGTATTTGTTTGATCATCACCTATTAAATTATAACATTATCATGTTCACTTAAATTAGTAGCATCTTGGATTAATATATCTTCATCATTTAAGTCATCTACCATTCCCTTACACTTATCAACTTCTTCTAAATTTCTAGAAGAGTTTTCTTTCTTCACAAATTTATCAAACACACTTCTTTGAGATTGCACGAATTATTCATCTTGTTTTCGTTTTTTCTTTTCTCACTTCCAAAAAAATATTCTTTTAGGTAACATTTTGTGTAAAAATATAATTATAGTAAGGAACAATTGCACCTGAGAATATGAATTATCCCAAAAGCTGCTTAATTCAAACGATGAAGATTTTCCTGTAACAGTAAAATATTAATATAAACCATAAACCTTGTATAAAGGCACACACTACTTCATATCATTTGTTAAACCTTGTATAAAACCTTGGGAGAGAAGGATTGCGGTTTCCTCAGGCAGCAGGCTTCAGATCTGGTGTCATATCAATATGGGGAGAGCTTCTTAGTCAGATCTGCTTTCCATGGCAGATATCATGGTGATTTTTTTTTGTCACCTTTGGGGATGAGGAGCTACACTTTTGGATTCGCGTTTTATTTTGATTGCTTGCTTCTTCTAAGGTAGCCAAAGTGAGACACTACAAGGTGGAGAGAGAGCATACGTAGTTGGAGCATATGGATTTCAAATCTCATGTAACCTCTGTAGGCAACTTGATAGTAACATTTGTAATATATATATTTAGCCCTAGTAGCCCACCTTGTAGTGTTTAAAGAAGTTCTATTACGCTAAAAAATATATATATATATATATATCTTATTTTCATATCACAAATGATCTGTTATTGAATCCATACTAACAATTCAGCTATTTCTTTACAACCAAACAAACCGGTAAGAAATCATCTTCCGTCTTATTGTCAAGTGCACTTTTCACTAAATTCATTCTTGAAAAATGAACTACTAATATCTAAAACTTCTGTAATAAGATGCATGATGAAGACAAAGTAAAGTAACAAAACTTCAATCCAAACTTCCAATTTGAACGTGAGCAATTTGTACACTTATAAAGTTTACCTAGTTTAGTTGATTCGCGTAGCTATACGCGCCGAATTAAATGATTTCCTACTCAAACACAAGTGTTGTCGTAAGTAGGGGTTGATCCCACAAGGACCTGATTTAGCCAAATTATTTATGTAGCAATAATGAAAAGGAAGTGTTTTTGTGAATAAGTTGTTAAGTAAGAAACATTGTAGAGAGATTTTCAATTAATAAGAAGCATCGTGCAAGAACATTCACTTGTGACCAATGTTTATCACATGCATTAAATATCATAAATTTTATAATCTATTCCGACAAAGGTAGTATATTAGTTGATAGATTTCAGAAAAGATAATATATTCTAGCTCTCTTAGGCATACATATCCCAACAAATGTGATATGAGCCTAGTCATTACTTCCTGTCTTTATGGTAAAGTTTTCAACAAGAGTTAATAATAGAAAATAAATTATATAGAAAAATATTGCACATGTATTCACTAATTAATAATTCAAGATCATAAGATAAGTGTAACGGTCTACTAAAAGAGAATATGACACATGAATTAAAACCACGTTCATGTACTAAATCGAAACAAGTGCTTTAGCTAAACATGGTTATAACTAAACAAATAATAATGAAAGGAAAAGAAAGGGGTAGAACATTATAGGAGATCTCCTAAACTTCGTCGCTTCGCTCCTTACAAATTATTTATACTCTCAACTCTCTATATGAGTCTTATGTTCTTGTTTCTTAGACGATTTGTACTACTGTAGGGGCTCTCATTATACAGCGTACAAGCCTGCCAAATCTTATGTGGTTAGGATTCCATTGCATATTTTCTCTAATTTTGGAATTATCTTGTTCTTTGGATTATTTGGTCATGCAAATCATGAATGATTGGCACCTACCTAAGAAGATTATCAAAACTTGAACTAGCCAAAAATCCAATATAGATTTTCCTACTTGCTGACATCACTATTCTCGGATGTTGACGTCATCTGCTCAAAACATATGAATTACAGTCGAGCGCACAAGCCAAATTACAAGCTTGCGTGTGGTCGTAACTTTCACTTAGAGAGTATTTCTTTCTGAATTTTGCTCCTCGGTCCTTTTTTGTTGTTTTGTCTTCCATCTTCGATTAACCCCTCTAAAAGTTCGAATCTTCTATTGGCCTAAACTAAAGAGTTACATAGCGTTGAATCAGCTTTGCAAATTGTGTCATCCACGAATGAACAGTGAGCTCTCAAAGGATCATAAGGTGTTCTACCTTGTCGTGAAATGTCTCGGAATAGTGGTTATTTTAGCTCGTATTTTCTCATAACATCCAACATATACTTAAGACATAAAACCAGACGAAACGAGAAATCTTGGACAAATAAATATATAACATGCATGTATTAGGATAATTATATTAACTATAAATATGACTCATCTTTATTATATTTCAAGGTCAAAACAACACAAATCAACAAAACTGTTGGATCCTGAGGATCATGTACCTCGTGTGATTTTGATGATGACAACACCTGGTTAAAACCTTGACTGAGTGTGCAGGATCATGTACCTATCAGAGTCTGCGTGAGGGACATGAACCTGAGTTGGCAGCTGGACGGGCACTTTGGAGAAAGCAGAAGTTCCATGTTTTCAACAATTATTACACGAAGTAATTAGGCCAGCTGAAGCACAAAGAGTCTCGAACGCAATTACTGAAACTGAGTTAATGGAAAACATTTAGTGATTGTCTTTATAGTTCGGGAAGAGACTCAAGTGCAAGTGTCGTTCTTGATCCATCTCTCTCAAACGGTTGAGCTGAGGTTGTTCAGAGAAGGAGGAGCAGAAGGAGCCTGGGAATCACGTCAGTGTGTCAAGAGCTATTCTTCTGAGAGTGGAGGCGAGTGAACGATTCGGAGAATCGTCGGAGGAACTTGTCCCTGGAAGTCACGATTAGTGATTTGGAATCACTAGGTGTAAGTGACTGGATTTTGTAGTAGTAATCGATACTATTGCTTGTATACAAATAGTGTAAGTATTTGTATAGTCTATAGATTAATAAAACTAATCTTTAGACGAATTCCGCTGTGCACTAAACTCTGAGGTACATGTACCTGCAAACTACGTTCAGGTCCTTAACAGTTCCTTTACTTAGTTTTGAACTAATCACGATCCTGTCAATTGGTATCAGAGCCTCTGGTTCTAGATTTTGATTAGTATTGCAGGAATGTCAGGAGACTCATTCGCTACCCCGCCAAAGTTGAAGGTAGGAGAATATGATTCGTGGGCAATCAGATTCGAGGAACATGTCCTCTCGCTGGATGGTGAGGTCTGGCAGATCATTGAACAAGGGAAACAACTTATTATGGATGACACAGACAAAACCAAAGTGAAAGCACGGGCTGCTTACACTACCGCGGACTTCAAAAAGCTTCAAAAGAACGCTCAAGCCATGAAGGTTCTTCACTCGGCACTGGAACCAGGCGACCTTGCCAAGGTCCTGATCTACACAGACCCGTCAGAGGTCTGGAATGCTCTCAAGAGGATATATGGATTAACTATATGGATTGACTATATAGTTAAAGAGGTTTAACTATATGGATTGTCATCCGGCAAGTACACCATATGATCCCTCAACTCGGCTCATGCCTAACACAGGCAAAACATTATCATAATTAGAGTATTCTAGTGTCATTGACAGCTTGATGTATGCCATGACTTGCACAAGGCCGAACATTGCATTTGTAGTGGGTAAACTAAGTCGCTATGCTAGCAATCCTAGTATGCAACATTGGCAAGCAGTTCATAAAGTAATGCGTTACCTCAAAGGGACTATGAACCTAGGTCTTGTATATTCTGATTTTTCCTCGGTTTTTGAAGGATATTCAGATGCAAGTTGGATCTCAAATGAGGAGGATCATTCGTCCACAAGTGGATGAGTATTCTTACTCGGGGGAGCTGCAATCTCTTGGGCTTCCAAGAAACAAACTTGCATCACGAGTTCAACAATGGAAACTGAATTTGCGGCACTAGCTGCCGCAGCAAAGGAAGTCGAATGGCTTAAAAAAATGATGTATGAGAATCCATTATGGGAAAAGCTGATATCACCATTGATGATACATTGTGATAGCGCTGTAACTTTGGCTAAGACATATATCCATGTATACAATGGTAAGTCTCGACACTTGGGTGTGAGACATAGTGCAATTAAGAGCTCATATTGCATGGGGTGATATCAGTGGACTTTGTAAGGTCACAACAAAATTTAGCCGATCACTTGACGAATGGATTAGCTAGAGACTTGGTCTCTAAGTCGGTAAAGGAGATGAGACTAAGACCCGTATAATTTCTTAGCGGTGAGATACCCAGTTCGTATCTAATTAGCGTTAGAATCGAATTCAATGCGAAAAGCTCACACCTAAGAGATTGATGAGCATAAATAATTATCCCTAAGCTAGTGCTCATGACCTACAAGTCATAGGTTGAGGATGAACTCCTCTTTGTAGATTCTTTGAAAAAAGTGCTTATTGTAGGAGCATGATTTAGTGAGGTTGTCCGCTAAAATAATTTACCTATGCGAACGTGAAGTTTTTGATTGCTTCAATGAAATGGGTTGATTTCAATGCGTTCATGAAATGATAGGGACTCAAGGGCCATTATGAGTCAAGTTTGGGATTAGAGTTTGGAAGTAACTCAAGTGCGTGTTATCTTCAGGTACCCAGATGGATTGATTGGTTCACTCCGTAGTAACACCATGATTTCCGGGTATTTGGAATGTGTAACTACACTATGCGGAAATTCAATCCTAGTGACATTTTCGCTTATGCTTGAGTTTACTTAAAAAAAAGTGCTGTTTGAAAACAAGGTCACCCTAAAAGGGGAGGATTGTTGAGGTTTTAGGGTCATATACCCGAAGTTAATATGTTAGGATATGACATTATAACATAGTTAATGCATGAATTAGGGGTTTTAGGGTCATATACCCGAAGTTAATATGTTAGGATATGACAATATAACATAGTTAATGCATGAATCAAGGTTTTTCATATGTTTTGAAAAACATATGAAATTTTAACATGATTAATGCATGAATGGGTACATCATTTGGCAAAAGACACATCTTTTACTCATGCATTCAAATTCAAATTAAAATTAAAATTAGAGGTTTGAGTATATCCCTTGGCTAAAGACACATCTCTTGTTCATGCCTTTATATTTTCTATATAAAGAGGACGAGTTACTCATTTGAAAAATAAGTTTCCCTAAGCTATTGAAAACACAAACTTCCTTGTGTTTTCATACCCAAAGCTTGTTTCCTCATACACCTAAGCTACTAAACTTGATTTCTACTTCTAAAACCAAGAAGTAGAGATTGTTTCGTTGTGATTATCCCAATTCAGATTTCGTGCAACCTTTGGCTCTATAAGGACGAAATATTGAATTCGGAAAGCGACTGCGCTATCAATATCGATATCCAAGTCACACACTTTCATATCCAAGACGATTCCATTATCTTAAAGCCAACAAGAAGAAGAAGAAGAAGGAGCACTAACAGTCTTAAGACATATGCACCCATTAAGGACTTCTCATTAGTATTTATCGAATACAACTTCTTATTAAATTCATCAAATAAAAATAATATTCATTTAAATATTTTCATATAATTGTAATTTAAATTATATAATTAAATTACCGAATTGAAATTGCATAATAGCGAATATCATCTCCTTGTTGCTTTGTATTATAAGTTTTCATTTTTAAGTACTCGTTTAGGTTTAAACTAATGTTCTACAAGTAGTTGCTGATAAGCAAATCATTATTGAACTCCCTTCTACACACTTTATCAATTTCTTGTCGTGGGATCCTCCTAGTATCTTGTCAGATGACATTCATGAGACTGTTGTATAAATGGAGTAAAAGAATCATGGCTACGTGTGCGGCCTGCTCAGGATAAGCTATACATGAACGGTTTGTATCGAGCAATAATGTTAGTATATGGATCTTTGACGATGGGCTTCATACCGATTTCAATCAAAACATTCGGAGGAGTATGCAACATTCCGAACAAAACATGTCTTGGAGTTCCTGAACTCCTGTATTGTGATGATACAAACACTCGGCTGATAAATTTACTTGAGCGTGCATGTAACGTTACATGAGACAAGTGTTACAGCATTGGATAATGGCGGATGGTTTACAATCATGCCAAAAGAGATATTTAGTTCAAGAAGATCTAGAATGAGGAAACAAGATAGGATGTCAAGCTCCATCGAGCTACAAATTAGGAAACAAAATATTCAAGATATCAAGATCCGGTCAACAAATATTAGTATGAGGTAATCCTTGTTGGGTAATTGATAAGATTAGTATAGGATGATCTTTATCAACTAGAAAGATTTTATGTTCAAATTAGAAAAGAAAATCTAGAATTTGCGTCTGCGCAAATCTAGGGTTTCTCGTTAAGAGAATAAGATATAAATAAGAGGCGTGCCTATTATTATTTCTTGGCTCTCCCTAGAAGTCCTTGACACCCAAAATTTTTAGGAGCGGAGGCTCGAAAAATTGTGCCACTGTAAGAAATTGGACTGGAGCACCGTGCTGCTCAAGAGGAAACACAAGACGGTGTTGTGATCTATGTCCGAAGGAAGACGCTACTTGTGGTGCGACTGACCTTATCATGTGTGCCCTAACAAACAGTGATTGGAGTAAATGCTGCTAGTTGTTCATTGTCCTAGTATAACAAATAAACACTTAAATACAATAGTTATTCCAACATCCTTCTAGCTTGCTAGAAATTAGTGATTTTTCTCTCTCAAGTACTGGTTAAGGTATAAGAGTTTCTACTATACATCATTGAGTAAGCGCATTTAATTTCTGCATATTTTATTGTCGCTGCTTTCTTACCTAGCGAGGAACAAAACATTTTGTTACTCGTTACGGAATGCTAACTACGATCCAACAACATGTTTGTGCAGCTTGATAAACTAGTATATTAACAATTTTGCCATCAACATGCTAGACTAGACTTATAATGGATCAGAGCGGATCCTCCGACCGGGTAGTTATAAAGAGCAACACATTCAGCAACGTCTTGAGGTGCTTGCAGTGTATTGGCTTGTTTGGGCCGGATTCCGTGCGCGGTCCATAAGGTGATGTGTGGCCATTGACCTTACTCTTTTGCCATCGACTGAGCAACTTTGGACTTGTAGTGTAGGCAGTTTATCAGAGAATAAGAGAGCAATTTCAAACTTAGCTGCTGAGCTAGCACACCAAAGTTACTGAGAAGTGCATTTTCAAACTCTTTCCTGTTATGAAAATACAGAGATAATTATTTTTTTCAAAAATACCCGGTACGAGCATTACTATAAGGTACTTGCAGAATAACAATTACTCTGGTAGAGGCCTTGTAAAGATTGTTGGAATAATGTGCAAAGAAAATGTGGTGCGCCTCATCTTGTGACCTAGGTATGAGGATAGAGGACACCTCGGATTGAGTTGATGAAAACTAATAAAAAATTCCTTGTAATGAGGAGTATGAAATCAATCCTTGAAATGCAAAAATCGGATGTGTATCAAGTGACAAATTGACTCAAAGTTGGACCATAATTATGGGAAATTATGACTTTGGGGGGAATGGATGAGTGGAACAAATGACATAAGGGTCATTCCCCCACATTGGCTAAAATGATAGGAGATGTTTAGTTGAGGTTATAAATAACTCAACTAATAGCATTTTCTTACACAGTCCTTACTTGTAGGAAATGTTGAGTTATGTTTAAATAACTCCAACATAGGCTACAAATGTGGAAAATGCTGAGTTGCATTGATAAGAAATCAATGAAGCCTCTCGGATTCCTCATATGCATTGAGGAGTAACAGACCTAGTCTGTTTTGAAAGTTTAAGGAACCTAATCTAAAACTTGGTCAAGTCGGTTGAGATATTATCTTCCGATATCTTGTAATTCGAATGGTTGAGTAATTATCTTTTGATATTTTGGTAAGGGTTCAGACTTTTTCGAAAGTCTGTTGTAAGCCTTCCTCCCTATTTATCAACCGAGCCGAGCATAAACAAGGAGAAGAAGCGAAACAAACAAATATTCAGAGCATCCTCTCTGAAGCATTCTCTCACTTGCATCGGTTTTCGTGGTGGTATTGTTCTATCAGCGAGGCTCAGTGCACAACGCTTGCAAAATGATTATTTTATTCTGGGAAGCAAACTGCCAAGTCAGGCCCAGCACGTACGGGCAGCAATATTGCTTCAAGGACAACGTCCAACGCAACTCAATTCTAAATCTATTATTGCTTTCATTGTTTTCAGAATAATATTGATGTTTACCGATTATATAACAATATTTAAGCAATATTTGTGTTTGCAGCACTATTCTGATAATGAATCGTGAACAGATGGATATGGAGGTCCAACCCGGATTTGTGGATGCCACTATCCAACAAAATCCTATTGAGGGGAGTTCATCTTCTGTTGCCCCTGTTAACTGTTTGCAATCTGCTATGATGCAACCACCTGTTATGGCTTCAGCTGGGAATAGACCTGCGGTTTTAATTCCAAGCAGTTCTGTGGCACGAATGCCCACTACATTAGTGCTTGGTGAAAAGCTAGAAAAGTTTTCTGGACCGAACTTCAAGTTATGGTAATAGAAGATGCACTTCTATCTGACCACCTTGGGCTTGGCACGGGTCATCACTGATGATGCACCTAAGATGCCATCGACTGAGCTGCTTTGGACTTGTAGTGCAGGCAGATTATCAGAGAATAAGAGAGCAATTTCAAACTCAGCTGCTGAGCTAGCATACCAAAGCTGTTGAGAAGTGCATTTTCAAACTCTTTCCTGTTCGAAGTTGAGAAGGAAAAAACTTGGACATGCCAATGTTATGTCGCAACTGTTACGAGTCAGAAAGTATGTCAGCATGATGTGCAACAACACGAAGAAACTTGACACCATCTTAGCAACTCGACGTACAAATCGTGGAAGCCTCGGGTTGGGCTATGAGCATCAAAAGATGACTGGTAAGACTGTGTTTGTTCAAGCTGAAACCTTAATCGCACTAACAATGCACATTCCAGTCACAGATCTGACACGCTCTAGACGTATATGCTATTACTGCAATATTCAAGGTCACATTCAGAGAAAGTGCTCTAGGTTCCTTGCAAAGTATCATCGACAACGATCCATGCCTCCTCTAAAAAGTTATAGAGCTTGGGCTTACCACTGCCATGTCGCATATAGTTCTTCTTCCCACCTTGAGAAGGATCGGTGGTACTTTGACAGTGATTGTTCAACTCACATGACCGGAGAAGCCAGCTATCTTACCAATGTAAAGAACTTGAGTGGGAAATTTGTTACTTTTGGTGATGGTGTAAAAGGAAAGGTTATCGGTCAAGGTCATTGTCCGTATAGGGCATGCCTCTGATCGAAAAGGTGCTTATAGTGGAAGGTCTTCAGGCTAATCTTCTGAGCATCAGCCAACTATGTGATGGAAAGATGAATGTCAAATTTACTCAGGATTCTTGCCAAGTCATCGAAGATAAAGGTCCGGGTCACCTAAATCTCAAGGCACTAAGAAAGATATCCAAACACGGTCTGGTGCGAGGAATGCCTAAGATAAAGGAAAGACTAATGTTATGTGTAGAGAAAGCAAAATTGGAAAATAAGCAAGATCAGCTCATCCAGGAACTGATCAGATTCATACAACTAGAATCCTAGAACTATTACACATGGACTTGATGGGTCGTATGCAGGAGGAAATCTTTGAGGGTAAGAACTATGTACTAGTTTGTGTTGACGATTTTTCTCGTTTCACCTGGACTGTGTTTCTCTGACATAAATTAAATACTGTTGAAGCCGTGATTCACCTAATTCTGAGACTGCAGCTTAAGAAGAACATGCCTCTAATTTCCAATAGGAGTGACCATGGAAGGGAGTTTGAGAAAATGACATGGAGGAATTCTGTCTCGAGCAGAGAATAATTCATCAATTCTTAGCACCCATGATGCCTCAACAGAATGGAGTTGCTGAAAGGAAGAATCATACTATTCAGGAAATGATGCGTGTCATGCTCCATGCTAAGGACTCATCTCTAACACTCTGGGCTGAAGCCATCAACACTGCCTGTTACACCCTTAACAGAGTTCTGATTCTCCCTGGAACCTAGAAAACATAGTATGAAATTTGGAAAGGGAAGAAGCCGTCAGTCAAGTACTTTCATATGTTCGGAAGTATATGCTACGTAAACGAGGATCGAGAATACAAGAGGAAGCTTGACCCACGCAGCGGTGAAGGGATATTTTTGGGTTATTCCACCAATAGTCGCGCGTATCACGTCTACATCAAGAAATCCCGAACTATTACTCGATTAGAATAAATGAAGATGACAGTGTCTGTAGTGATGTAGGAACCGGCATATCCACTCAGGTAGAACATATAGATGCTCTAGAATCTCTCCCAGTTAATCAGAATTTCAATAATACTTCAGAATCTGGACCAGACCCTATTTCAGCCCCTTAACCACCGCAGCGTATTCTGCGAAATCATCCGATGACCAACATTATTGAGGATCGCAAGCACCAATAGTAACCAGTGATAAAATAATTGACTTTGCTGAAATGCTAAGTGGGTCATGCTTCCAATCATCCGTTAAACCAAAAAACATCAAAGAGGCTATACTGGATAAACATTGGGTGAGTGTTATGAAAGACGAACTCACAAAGATTGCCAGAAACGATGTCTGGACACTTGTACCAAGACCAACTGAAGCAAACATCATAGGTACTAAGTGGATATTCAAGAACAAATCTAAAGAGAAGGGGAACATCACCCGTAGCAAAGCTCGGCTGGTTGCATAGGGGTACACTCAGATTGAAGGAATAGACTTTGATGAAACATTTTCTCTGATTGCCCGACTTGAGGCAATAAGGCTGCTGCTAGCACTTGGTTTTTACCTAAAATTCAAACTGTTTCAAATGTATGTGAAAATTGCATTCCTCAACGGATATGGCTGAATGAAGAAGTGTATGTTGCTCAGTCGAAGGGGTTTGAAGACCCACATCTCCCTGATCATGTGTATCAAAAAGGACTTCTACGGATTAAAACAGGAGCCCATAGCATGATATGAACGTCTCACGGTGTTTGTCGTTCAACATGGTTATGTGCGAGGGGGAATAGACAAAACTCTATTTGTGAAGCACGTTCAGAAGAAATTTATCATTACACAAATCTATGTGGATGACATAGTCTTTGGATCTCGCTCACAGAAGTTGGTGGATCAATTTGTGGAACAGAAAATGAGTATGGTGGGTGAGATGATCTACTTTCTCGGTCTGTGATCGGTTGATTTACTTACCCATTATTCGTCCATTCGATGAAGAATTTCGTTTCTCTCCCGAACTTTTCAATGTGTTTTACCACTTTACTCTCGTTTTCGGTCGAACCATATTAAACTACAGCTTTGTAGCCCATTTGGAAAAAATAAAGAAAAACACAAGATTCGGACGAATACGGACCAAAGAATGGGCAGATTTATCTATTCATCATCGAAGGCTTTCCGAGCACAAGTTTCTTGTCCCATTGAGGCGCCATATCTTGTTAGAAAGATAACTCGAAGGTACAACTCTTTAGTTTACACCAAGACCAAATTCGAAGGTTTGAAGGGTCAAACAAGCGGTCAAAGTTGGAACCACCGTGCTGAGTGAACAGTATCCCAGTTCGAGAATAAACCGCCGGTTCAATTCAAAACAGCCGGTTCAAAGACCAAACCGGCGATTAAGTCTGGAACCTGCCAAACACGCAATTTTTCAAGACACTCTGAGATGGCCCGGTTCGAGACCAAACCTGCGGTTCCTCAAGCAAGCCAGCGGTTCGGTCATAGAACCGCTGGTAGAATTAATATCGAAGCATGGTAGCTATACTGTTAGTACATGAATCGATAGGAAATTTGACAATATTTGTCTGAAACCCCTAGGCTTAATAAATTAAAAATGTTGCTATATATGATTGGGCGGCGTACAACAATTTAGATTAATTCAGGTAATGATCCGTGATTGGGCGGCTTGCTTGATGTTAATAGGTTATTTCCACCACTCCGTGATATAATTTAATTGTTAGAATCATTGCATGATTTGTATGATATGCATGGATGAAGTTTGATCTTGTAACCCTTTCTCTGATAAATTCAATATTTTAATTTTAGCGTCATTAGGATAATTAGCATAACATTTCTAAATTTCTGTTAGGAGTAGCTAAAACTCATTATTTGCTAGCTAGTATATATACATGTCTGTTCATTAGATCGAGCATTGGCTTACCAATGTTTATAAATTATTTTTGACTGCAACTTAACCCCTGAAACATACACTTGACAACTATAAGGGGTTAAAAATATATTTGTCAGTCTGCAAGTGTCTTAGTAATCAGATGGAATCTTTGAAACACAGAGCAAGTATGTCAGGAACTTGGTGAAGATTGGAAAATGCCAGTCATAAGCATACTTTTGCTGCTACACACATGAAAATCACAAAAGATGAATCTGGAGTCAGCGTGGAACAAACCCTGTACATGAGCATGATTGTCAGCCTACTGTATCTTACATCAAGTAGACCCGACATTTATTATGTTGTTGGAGTATGTGCTAGGCAAACCCTAAAGAAAGTCACTTGGCAAGTGTGAACAGATAATCAGATATGTGAGGGGTATAGTGAACTGCGGTCTCTGGTACACCAAGGATACCAGCTCTCACTTAGTTGGGGCCTGTGATGCTGATTGGGCAGGCAGCGTAGAAGATAAAAAAAAAAAAAAAGCACCTCAGGAGGATGTTTCTTCCTAGGAACAACTTGGTGTCATGGTTCATCAAGAAACAAAGCAGCATCTCACTGTCCACTGATGAAGAGGAATACATTGTCGCGGGAAGCTGTTGCACCCAGATGATCTGGAGGAAACGGATGCTGGAAGAGTACGGTCTGAAACAGAAGGAGATGACTCTATTCTGCGACAATATGAGTGTAATCAACAAATCCAAAAATCATGTTCTGCATTCCAAAACCAAACACATTGACATCAAGCATCACTTCATTCGTGAGTTGGTTGAACAGAAGATCATCACTCTGAAATACGTATCCATCGATAAACAGTTAGCATATATTTTCACAAAAGCCTTGAACAATGCTCAGTTTGAAACACTTAGACTCGCAATGGGTCTATGTGTTATTGACACTTAGTCAGGTTCAGGAAGGCATGACCAATTTTTGAATAATGCGTAAGGAACTATTGAACTGGTTAAGCATCTAGAGGCAGAGATTTTGATGTATGTCTCTCATGTTGGGTGAAGCAGAGTCTGAGGCAGAGCATGTGTGTTAAGTCATGAATGACGTGACAGATATGTTCTTGCCTTTTGGAAAGAGAAAATCACCGAATATTCTGTTGATGTTACGAGAGTCAGTTGGGTTTTCTAATTTTGAATTTTGATTTCGTAATTCACTCATATATCTTCGTAGAACATCCAGGTGAAATTGAAACCCTAATCTCTATAAAACTTGGATCTTGAAATCATGATGGCCTTCAAGAAATCCTCCACTAGCGCTAAGAATGCTAAAGCCGACACCACCCTCTCGTCGGCACCAGCAAGGTCGACCAGAGCAGCCGAGTCAAGAATGAAGGGAGAATCCGTTGTTAACTCTCAAGCTCTTATTAAAATTCAAGTACCAAAAAGGGGAGGAGAGAAGAAGAATCCCTTGGAGAAGCCTCCTGTTCCAAAGTCGACTACAGTTGAACCTGAACCCGCTTCAAAGGTAAGCCCTAATGTTGATTCGTCTGTGATTATACATGTGGTGGAAGCAGAAAAGGCAGAGAGTGATGTGATGAAGAAGGAGGTTGGTGTTGTTGTTGTTGGGAGCAAATCTGGAAAGATCCAATGACTGTAGGTTCTGGCAGTCAGGGGAAGTTGCATGCCGAGAGGATTGAGAAGGTTGAGCGACAGAAGGCGAAGTCGGTGAAAAGTCTCTGGTAGACAAGATTGACCCAAAACCTGATTCAAAGAAGGAAATATGTGAAGACTATTGGTCAGAAGAAGGGTCAGGCCTCGAGAGTTGCTAAGTTGTTTGCTTAAAAGGCTTGGAAGAAGGAGAAGGAAGCTAACTTTGAGTTGATACAAGGTTCAAAAGATGTGTTGTCGGTAGAAAAAAAGGATCTTGTTGGTGAAATAGTCTTTGGTAGAGCAGACAAAGAGGCCTCAATGGAAATAGTGGTTTTTGTGCAAAAAGAGCCGCTTGCTACTCAGGTGATGGCTGACATTGAGGCGGTCCCAATCAACTCTCCTCCCAAGGCCACTGAATCTGAGTCTGTCGCTGTCGCAGATAAACAAAATGAGGGAGTGATGGAATCCTCTGTTTCAACACGACTGTCTAAGCGAAAAACGGGAAAGTATGTAGCGACTGGTGCTATCTCAAGGTCTCTCAACTAGCTTAAGGAGGTCGAACGCCTGCCCCAATCCGATAACGATTTCTATGACTCAAATAATGAAGCAAGAAAGAAGAAGGGTGCGACCACTAAGACAGAAGGAGCAATGTCAAAGAAGAAAGGCAAGATTGGTGACAGAAAGTCGGTGAAGGGATCACCCTCTCAGAAATCTGAATCTACTCAGAGTAGAGAGTCAGGAGTATGATTATGAAATAGTGAAGTTGTGTAGAAGTGGAAGATTGTTCATGAGATGAAAGCGGTTGAGAAGAGGATTTTGGTAGAGAAAAACTTTCAAAGAAGGAAAGGAACATTAGTATTTTTAATTTAAAGTTATAAAAGATAAAATAATAAATAATGGGTTCCACCAAGAAAGTGAGGGCACGCGCAATGGGGCGTGAAAGTGAAGAAGCCGTTCCACACGAGAAAAGTGAAAAGTGGGAAGAAAACACAGTGGAGTAGGGCAAGACAGCCCAAATCGAACGACACCCAAATCCCATCAATCAATCATCTCGTCGTGTCGATCATCCCTCACTTCGCTTCGCTTCCGAATCGATTCAGATATCTGGCCGCTCCACCTAATTTATCCACATACTCCCCCTCGCTCCCGCTGCTGCAATTTCAATGTTATCATCGTCATCTACTACTTCGTTTTCTGCTCTTTTCTAGGGCTTAAGATTGGATCTTTCTCCCAATTGATTTTCTTTCTTGTTTAATTTCGCCACTGTGGAGAGATGGAGCCTCGCGTTGGGAATAAGTTTCGCATGGGTCGGAAGATTGGCAGTGGCTCCTTCGGCGAGATCTATCTCGGTTTGCCTTTTTCTTTTCTCTTTAATTTTCCTTCAATCGGCGGACTAGTTAGTCACATACATAATTTGATTGGTTCATGGCGCTGTGATTACTTTGCAGGGACAAATATCCAAACCAATGAAGAGGTTGCCATTAAGCTTGTGAGTGTTCCTACTCCCACTCAACTATTTGGCTCTAATTGTTGTTATGAGTTTGGTTATGGACTTTGTTTGTGCCAATTGACTCTCTTCAACTGAATGGATTACTTAAAGTTTCCAAATGGTCAGCTGCTTTGTTAATTTGTGTTTACTGGCTTGTGAAAGGATTGGGAGTGCTTTTGTTTGTGTATACCCAACAAGCACTCTACGATTTCATGGTGATCTGTAGCTTTACTATTTTGGGGTTTCTTGGGAGTTGCAGTTTATGCCAATGATACTCAACTTTCCAATAACCATGATTGATGTTTTGTTAATTTTATGGTTTGTGTAGCTTAACCTTTTAAATCTGAAGCTTATTGCTTGGATGTGTGTTTAACAGTAGCAACTTGGCGTATTATTCAGTTATTTTCAACTATTTTAAAAGTTGAAACTGAGGCATCCAACCTGGCTATATAAAGTAGATGGTTGTAGCTACGATATATGGATTGTATGTCATTCATTTTTTGGCCTAATCAATAATTTAGAAGAACCAGATTTAATACACTGCATTATGTTTGAACTTGGTTAGTCATACATTGAATGTGATCTCTTGTTGCATAGTATCTGTAAGCTATCAAAAAGTGATTAAAACTTTCTTGCTTACAGGAGAGTACAAAGACTAAGCATCCTCAACTTCTTTACGAGTCAAAGTTATATAGGATACTGCAAGGAGGAAGTAAGTAACACATTGCTTATTTTTTGCTTTTTGGTTAATTATTTACCATTTTGCTGATTAAATTCCTACTTGATCTCATTTTGGCTGTTTCTGGATAGCTGGAATTCCAAATGTGAGATGGTTTGGTGTAGAAGGCGAGTACAATGTTCTTGTGATGGATCTGCTTGGACCTAGCCTAGAAGATTTATTCAACTTCTGTAGTAGGAAACTTTCTCTGAAGACGGTGCTTATGCTTGCTGACCAGATGGTAGGTTCATTTTGAGATCTCTATAATGCAGACAAATTCTTATATTCTTTTTTAAGGCATGAAGATTCTTGATTCTTAAATCCCTTAAGCCCAGTACTTTATTTTGTAGAGAAGTGTTTTAGTACTGTCTTTTTAATATTTAAATGATATCTGTTATCAAGGATATTTGATTCGATACTTCCATTTATTTTGAAATTTCGTTTAATGATTCTAGATCAACCGTGTTGAGTTTGTTCATACCAAGTCCTTCTTGCATCGTGATATCAAGCCAGATAATTTTCTTATGGGTCTGGGAAGGAGAGCTAATCAGGTCAGTTTTTGTTTGGCCTTTCAATTTGCTTTATGAATTATTTACCATTGGTCTAATTAATAATATATATGTCAACTTGTTGCATTTAGGTCTACATGATTGATTTTGGTCTGGCAAAGAAATACCGGGATAGTGCAACTCATCAACACATTCCTTACAGGTGAGAATATTTGTATTTCATGATGCTAAATTATTGCAATTATTAAATTGAAGGTATACTTTTTTTTCCTAGAAATGTTTATGCATGTGGTTGGCTGTGCATGTGAGAGATACAATATAGGGAGTGACGATTAGTGTCATTTTTCAGTGTACGTGAGGGATTGACCGGACAATCGCCTGTGAAAACCCTCTGTCTGTGTGCATGGAGACGATTGTGCCTCCTTTTTTTGTTAGGGATTTGAATAAATGAATTGTCGATTGGAATAGCCGGATAAACTGTAGTGTTTGGGGCGAATTCTCATCTTACAGAATAAAATTGTTCGAGGGAATTAGACAAATATTGATTAGAAAAGTGAGTTCTATCAGATATGTTGAAAGTTGAGTGTACTTATCACCTATTAGCTCTCTTTCTCATCTTATAGTAAATAAGTTTATGTTGCAAAGTTTGCTTGATGCATATGGAGGGTATGGTTATGTTCATCATGAAATGTTATTGCCAATTTTTGATACCAAATTCATATATGTACAACTGATATTTTGAAACCAAAATACAAAAAATAAAAACCTTGTAGGTATGACCTGGTTGTCCATAAAAATGTTTTGTTGTTGGTCCCGAAAATAAAAATGTTTCTTGCAAATGACTTATACAGTCTCCATTTTCCAACCATTGACTCCTTGTAAAATTCCAATTTCCATTGCCTTTTTCAACAACCTTGATAGACCTTCTACTGCTATAATGAACATGAAAGGTGATAAAGGTCCCCCTGCCTTAACCCTCTTTCCATCTGAAATTTCTCTGTTGGAGAGCCATTTATAAGTACTGATAGTCTTGCTGTTGATATACATTCTCTGTCTCCATTTCTGCCCAAAGCCCATTTTTTCTTGCATTTGGTCAAGAAAATCCCATGAGCTGCAATCATAAGCCTTTCTAAAATCAAGTTTAACTATCATTGCTTTTCTCTTTTCCCTTTTAAGTGAATGAATCAGTTCATTTGTCACCATAATCCCATCTAATATATTCCGGTCAGCGAGAAAGACAGACTGATTTGAGCTAATGACCATAGGAAGAATTCCTTTTAGTCTTTTTGCTAAGCATTTTGATAATATCTTATACACCGAGCCTACCAAGCTGACTGGTCTGAACGCATCAAAAGATTGAGGGTTCTTTGTTTTCGGGATCAATGCTATGTGGGTATTGTTTATCCCTCTTGTTAGCTTTCCATTTCTGGAGAACTCCTCGAAAAATCCTAGAACTTTCGGTTTAAGTAGATTCCAAAAACTTCTTAAGAAAACTTACCTTGATTCATGATTATGTTTGGTTCAATTATGCTTTATGATTAAGCACCTTTATGATTTTTTTTTAGCTAGATAATTTTTGTTGAAATGCTGGGTCTATTAAATGTTTATGCCAAAAAGAAAAATTTTAGTGCCTAATACCTTAAAAGCCTCTTATAACTGAAGCGCAGTGTGAAAAGGGTTAATGTGGCCATCACACATGGCGTTGATTTTTAATGCTATCAAATTGGTTTCATTTTTCATCATGACATGCTTATATATTTTCTGTGCATTACTTTTTATTTTGAGCTAAATGCGCTTCAATATATTGGTTGCAGAGAAAACAAAAATTTAACTGGAACCGCAAGATATGCAAGCATGAACACCCACCTTGGAATCGGTACGCACCAGAAAACATCTCTTTGATCTGTGATGAAATAGAAGGTTGTAAATAACGTGAAACATCTATGTCTTTTGAGATAACTTCTCGCCGACAAATCATACTTGAAGGTGTGAATTTAAGTTGTTGTGCATACTTCTAATCTTGTTAGCCGTGGGCTTCACAAAAGCAGCAATTTGCTGGGTAATGCTCGCCTTTGTTAGAAGGGAATAAACAGGGAGTGCTTATGTCTAATCTGCCAATGCATTTTCAAACACACATATTTGTCAAAGGTTTGAGCGATGGTTAAGGGTGATTTCATAGATGATGTACGACAGAAGACACGAATTGGGGCCGAGCCATTATAAGTTTAGCTTTACTAGTTGTCTCTTGTAACCACCATCTTTTAGGTCACCGCGATCTTAAATTTGCTAAAAGACTATTGTGTGCTGGTAATAAGATAGCTAGTAGCCTTATTTGCATGATTTAGGCAGATGTAGGGCACAAGACACGCATTTGGGTGTTTTGTTTGAACATTTCATTTCTTGCAGCCTGCTTTCCATGATGCAATTTCAGCCAAATTAATTATTTTATCATAACGAGAGGAGAGATAGCTATATGAATTGAAGAAGTTAATGTGCAGCCCTTAAATCAAGGGGAATTCAAAGAAAGAGTTATTCCCTATTTTCAACAGAAACAATATAATACACACATTTTAGGTCCAGTCAGTACCAAGTTATGACACCTCCTTTTCAACTTTATTGTCTACAGCGGCAGAAAAATCTGAATCTTGAGAGGCATAGTGTGACACATTCCTTTTTTCACAACATCAGACAATTTTTTATATGAATTGAACATTGTTAGAAATTTGTGAATTCAAATCAACTCGCATCCTTCACATATCCTGCCCCTTCCTTGGCTGTCATCCTCTACACTTTATTTTTTGCTACTTTTGAATTCATCCCTGTCATGCATCTTTTCATGCAGAGCAAAGTCGAAGGGATGACTTGGAATCTCTTGGCTATGTTCTCATGTACTTCTTAAGGGGAAGGTGATAATTTATGCCAGTTTTTTACTTATACTTGTTGCTTAATACTCAGTAAATTGGATGTAACCAAAAGCATCTTTTGTTGTTTCAGTCTTCCATGGCAGGGCCTAAAAGCAGGAAATAAGAAACAGAAGTATGAGAAAATTAGTGAAAAAAAGGTTTCTACATCTATTGAGGTAATTGACGCCAACATCAGTATTTCAACTGACTTATCAGTCTGTGCATCATTTTTCTAAACCTGAACTTGTTGATGGTGCAGTCACTCTGTCGGAACTATCCAACAGAATTTGCATCTTATTTTCACTACTGCCGTTCTCTAAGATTTGATGATAAGCCGGATTATGCTTATCTAAAAAGAATTTTCCGTGACCTCTTCATTCGTGAAGGTTTGTGATATAGACGCTTTTGTGGTTACTAGCACTCTTGATTTTCACCACAACTGGTCATTCTTTTTCTGATCTTTCACTTACTCAGTTTATCTAAAAAATATTCTTTGCTATTTCTGCAGGATTTCAGTTTGATTATGTGTTTGATTGGACTATCCTTAAATATCAGCAATCCCATCTTGCTGCTCCTCCAGCTCGTGCTCTTGTAAGAATTGGATTTACTGAGTTGTCTTTGTGGTTCCTGAATCAAAATGTCATTATAGTGCTTGTTTATGTCAGGGCATGGGTGCTGGCCCAAGTTCTGGAGCCCCACCTCTTATCACTAATGCCGATAGGACTACAGGTATGTAGCAACTTTCCTGATACGATGGTACACTAGAAACTTCTTTAATATATGGCTTTTTTCTCAAAAAGAAAGTGTGTTAAGTGGATTTCATTTAACCTTGTAATTGCTACATGTTATTAACAAACAAAGATTACCTTTTTCTTGGGATAGATTAACTAATGAGAGTTTTAATAAAAACAGGAGTTTGAAAACACTGACTAATGTCACCTTCATTAATCATCATTATAATGTTTTTCAATGAAAAAGGCTTAATTTCACAGTCATTATAAATTTTATGTACAGCAGGTGCTGAGGAGGGAAGGCTAGCTGGCTTGACGGCAGATTCTTCTCGACGAAGATTGTCAGGACAAGGTGTTCACTCTGGAATTTTGTCAAAGCAAAAAAGTCCCGTTGAACCGGGTTCTTCAGGTGGAAGGGATGGCATGGTTAGTTTATCATCCCAAAGTCTAACTTTCAACTTCTAAGTCATAGTAAAGCAGTACTGACTTGTTAGAGTCATAGTGAATTTGTTAGAGTCGAGCATACTGCTATAAAGGACACTTAAACAGGGGTGTTGGCAGTACTGACTTGCAATGAAGTGATAGTAAAGCCAAATTGTTTTAAAAATGATTCATTGCAGTAAAATAGTAGTAGTTAAATCCCGTTTCCCATTTGCGTGAGCTAAAAGTAGTCAAATGATCGTTACAGATCTTTCCGGTTGTGAAAGGTGATGAATTTAAGCAAATGGTCAGGCGTACCTGCTTATTTGATTTAGACCTGTTCTTTTATCTGGAAACCAAATTAAAGAGGAAAAAAAAAAAGATGAATCAGGAGCATGTTTATTAGCTTGTTCAAAACTGCAACCATGCTTTATATTTTGGAATAGATTTTATTATCCAAAGATGATACGCATCTAGTGCAAAGATTTTTTTTTAATTTAACAGGGACGGTGGCATCAAATTTATTGATGTGCCTGCTAAAAGCTCGCACCATGGAATAGAGAGTAGACATTCAGCCATACAAAAACAGTACTTTAAAAAAAAAATGAAAACCATCCAATTCACTAAGAAAAAATCAGCCATAGGATGAAACAAAATGACTTATATAATTATCAAGCCTGAAACACTTTGTATGGACCTATGTAAAACAAATATACAGTAATAAAATTAGATTCCAAACCAACTGCTCTTGTTGGCTTACTGTGATAATCCTAAAATCCTATGTAATTATTGCAACTGTTCTCTTACCATCAAAGGGAAAAAAAAGTCCCAAGCCATATTGTCTGCGAGTAAAAAAGAAACCCTTATATAGGATTTGGACTTTTACAGAAGCGGGCGTCCTTTATTCATTTTGTTTTATGAACTTGTGCTGAATGAATTAGCATTGGAGCTCCAACAAGCAACTGCAATTATGACTGTTTAAACTTTGCAGATGTCAAGTACCAATGTGTTAAGGTCAGGTGGATCATCAAGGCGGGCTGCTATCTCTAGCAGTCATGAGGCAGGCATGGCATGGAATGATTCTGAACCCTCTCGTCCTCGGACTACTGATGCCAGCCCTGGAGCTGTACAAAGGGTGTCAAGTGGGCAACAAATGTCGCCTGGGGGTTCATCAGACCCAAAGCGCACTGCGTCAGGTAGACACACCTCGTCGAATATAAAGAACTTTGAAGCAACGCTCAAGGGGTTCGAAAGCATGCGGTTCAACAGTGACGACAAGGGCCATAATTAGTTCTCGTAAACCATGTAAATCTAATCACCACAGATGATGAGTAGATATATATTTTCTTTCTTTCTTTCGTATAGCTATTTTGCATTCATTGCGTAAGCTGTAGGCTTATTCAGTTTCATACAGTGATTGGAAGTGTTGTTGTACTATCTAGTTTGAAGAACCTTGTAAGTTTTGAATGCAGAATAAAGAAGATCCAGCAGCTTATATGCCACTTCACTCCCTTCCCTTCCCTTCCTAGGGTCACAGCACAAGAAAGCAACTAAATGGTGGAAATGGAATTGTGGCAAGGCAGGCAGGCACTTGGGAGAAAGAAAGATTCTGGCAAATAGTGACCATTTTTATTACGGATTCACAGCCATGGGATCCGAAAAAAATAGCATTGGAAAACATTGATAGCAAAGACATATACAGCTGCACAGCTTTTACTGTAATACATAAGTAGTCAGCTTAAGCACATGATTTTAGAATCAGGCAACTGACACTGTATTTGCATGATGACCTTTTCACTGCATTGTTCAAAGTTTTAAATAACTTGACTTGATCTCCAGTGAAATTTGGCTGACAGGTGTGGAAATGAAGCATAAAATCGACCACAAATTGGATTCGAAATTACAGATGCTGCGTGTGTGGCCACAATCACTCGATGCGTGTAAGAGGAATCAATACTCCTATGTGGTCCCTCTGAACATTTATTTCCTTTTTCCTATTCGGTTCATCACGTCATGGTAATACAAAAGCAGGCACATTGGCTGACCTAGTATGCTGAAAAAGAGCCAGAACACCATATTTCCGACCTGTAACGTAACCGAGTATCAAATCAAGTTTTAACTCGTTATAAAACCACAGGACGAACAGTAGGGGATGGAGACCAGTACAAATGTATCAGAGTCGAGTATATATTAATGCAATCTTTGTTGCATTACTACAACTAAAGTCCTTACTCCCAAGCTGGTCATGAACTATGTTGCAATCATAGAAAAAAAACAAAAATCACAGTATATATTTATTTAAATACTCGCAGACATTCATGTGAGTGAAACTAAGCCAAATTACACTGATAAAAGAAACACTTACCATGGAATTTGTGAACTTCTTTTGCAAGTAATCTGTAAGCAGAACCAAAGGTACCTAATTCAACACATGCAAATGTAAATTTAAAGTACTGTAGTAAACAGAGCGCACTCCATCGATTTTACAGTGCAAATTAAAGATTAAAATGAAAAAAATATTATTCATGTATTACAACCTCAAGGAGTTCAATTGTCGAGAAATGGGATGACAAGAGACTCAGACATTTGTGCCAAAATATATAGTTGATCCAAAAGTACTAAATCATTGTCACTGTATCTTTCCCTAGTCCTTACAAATATGCTTTGAGTTATGACACAGTAAACGACATACAGTGTTCTAAGACAACCAATTACCTGAAACATTATTCCCATGAACGCCCACAATTTGAAGATGTGGCAAGGAACGGCAATGCAAAGCTGTAGTATTAACCCAAACAACAACCAGAATATAAGATTGAAAGTTATTATAAGCAAAATATAACAATAAAAAGCAACAATTCACGGTCGTACACCACAGTAATTCATTAAAAAAATGAGCTTTAAGGCAACAAACAAGCTTCATACAAGATGCTGACCTATTTTACAAAAAATTAAGGATCAAAGAATGAAAGCAGATGTGAGGTGAATATTTACTTTCGTGATATAGAGAGATTCCAAAATTAATCACAAGTACATTTACCTCGTGGAAAGCAGCAGATGCAAAAAAGACGATCATAATGGTAACTCCCTAAACCAAGAGCAAACAAGTGAACACAAAAGTGTTAAATCAAGTCGACTTTCAAAGGTTTCAGGGAAATTGATAATCAAAATACACAAGCACAGAGGTTACATATATAAGCTTTACATGAGTACGCAAGCAACTAAACTAGTAAAGACAGATCATCACCTTTGAGATTCCACGTCGTAAACAGGGAAAGTAAAGGTGCCGGACCATCCATTTATGAACTGGCTGCAAATATTTAAGATATCAAGAAATGGTTCATCTTGGTCGATCTAGATGATCAACAAGCTCTATCTTCAAAAAGGGGTACAACTATAGAATGGAAGCTATCACTAATAGATGTTTATTTAGTGCATACAAGCTTTGGCATTGTCATTTATGGAAGCAAATATTCAAGGGAATTCACGAATCCATCTTTTATGGCAACTGCGACGTTAGCATTTGGAACAAAATGTAGTCAGCAACTACATCAATTACTGTGTATTTGATTACTAGCTAAAGACTTCATGTTATCTAGGAAGATTTCTTTTCAGATATGTGATAACTGAGTATTCTTTTCAAACAATTTTAAGTTCTCAGAACAATTTTTCAGATTATGAATTCATCAAAAAATCCAAAAGGAGTACATAAACAGTAAACTACCCACTGACTAGTGATTCACAACATTAGCAAAACATAATTTGCCATTACAATAACAAATACACCTAGGGACACTGACAGTCTGATACTAATAACCATGGATTCACATAGGGAAGTAGGATGTACCATATTCCACATCCTCCAATACTGGTGCCAGCAGCATTTGCAAAGAACAGAGAAAAAAAAAACACAAAAGATTGACAGTTTAGTCAGAAGTAATCAGAGGAAGTCACCCAGGTAAAGTACTTCAAGGCATCATAAGCAAACCTCCTCCACTGTTTTTGCATTCCACCAGTCCTTGTAGAACTCACGATCACCAAAACGAAGAAGCTCAGCTAGTATATTTAACCTATAAAAATAGAAAGTGATTTCTGATAAGTTATGAGCTTCCAATGGATTTCCAAAATATTTATTATCATCAAATACAGATTCTTAGTAAGAAAGGATCCGCACCAGAGGTGAAAGAAACAGTAAAACATGCAGAGCCAAACATATAAAGTTGGAACTGAGAGCTTCAGAATCCTCTCGAGAGCATACAAAAGATTCCCTTTCAAAGGATGCTGTGAATTTTGAACAATGGGATTGATATACTGCACAAGAGAACGCATGTCATTACATTAGAAGCTACGACCTATACTCACAACTAAAATCAAGATAATAGATTATCAAGTTAACCTGCTCTACAATAAATCCCATCAATCCAGTAAATATCACTAACTTGATAACTTGTCGAATCACCCATCTTTTACGCACACTGGGAGTGCGGGGATAGCTAGGCTGCATGCAGAGGAAAATGATCAGATTTATTTAATTTACATGAGCTACGAAGGGAGGATAGGAAGAAGAGTTCCAAGGTTCACCGGAATATAAATGATTCACCTGATAGCAAAGTGTAGGAGCAACCATAAAATATGCCACGTTTTTCAGGGTAACACTCCCTAAGTAATCAATCTCGATGTCCTATATTAAAGTTAAAATATATTAAAATGGGGGAACTTGAATCTGTTTTATACAGGAAATTAATTTTTTTCCACAAATTAAACTTGCGTACTTAGGCAAGTAGAGAAGTGAAATAACAAGATACAACTCAGTTGGTATTGAAAAGAAGGCGGTGATTAGAAAAAGAGTTGGCAAAGAGGGATAGCAAGTACCTTAGATCCAGACTTACTAAGTGCTCGCAAATCGTAATTGGTGTGTGCGTAAGAGACCAATTTTAGCCACACAATACAAGTAAAGAGCATCAAAATGACACCAGACTGAACAACAGAATCACACCTGCACAAATGAACACCCCGTACTCACTTATAACAATGATGGCTGTTTTATACAAGTCATCGTTTTTACAACTCAGCGCCGTTACTTTTAGCGGCACGGCTTCATTTGCAAGGCACAGCTTCAAAAGCAGTAGTGGATCCGTACAATCTTAGTCAGCCATTTAAAAAATTCAATTAATGTAAAATGAAAATACACATTATTTACATGACGAAAGAAGGAAAAGTCCTAAAATAAGTTCACAATATATATAAAATGCTTACGAACATAAGAATCGCCAAGACAGGATACAAAACAGCACTTGTTGAAATGATGATATGGAACCACACAACCATCTGCAAGTGTTAAATAAACAAATAACATTAATGATTCTGGTGTCTTCTAATGTTGATACTTTGCACCACATGTGGATTTACAGATAAATAAATAAAATGGATAATTAGTAGGCTAAGACTTTCAGGGGACAATGGCCTAAATATAAGCAACGACGACTCTAGTGAACCAATGCTTAGACGGCAGAAAGAGGCTATAGGTAACAGTAATACAACAAAGGATACTCTGACTAAGCTTAATTTTTATGTTCACAAAAACACGAACTACTTTGATGATAAGCCATTCATTTTTGGGAAAGAAATGCTTCTATTCAATTGACCCAAGATGCCCAAACCAATGGCACTACAGCGATACACACACTGAACTCCAACCTTACCCAACAGCATTAGAAAGAATCATTAGAAGACTGATTTACTTTCAAATAGCATTAGAAGAAAGAGAAAGTTTGCATAGAATCTTAGAATGCGTGGATTAACTGGCATATTTAGTTATCCTTAATTCTGAATCATTACGCTGAGAATCAGACTAATGACGCTCTGGATCAAACAACTGAAGGCATCATAGTTGACTTTATTTTTTCTTTCATGTAAAATGTTATAAAAATTATATAATGGCACCAGCTGCATGTTCAGCTTGATGGTATTTAAAGAGTAACTTACGCGTTCAGATATACAGTTCTTCAGTGCCAGCTTTTCGACCGAAAAAGCAAGAAAAGGAAATATTGGAAGACTCAGACTGCAGACAAAATGTCAAATTCATTATATTCCAAACCACATACAGTATCTTAAAGACAAATTAAACATTGCAATACTGTATACAAGGATACTTTGACAGAAAGAAGCCCTTCGCGTTGGTGGTAGAAAATAATAATAATAGCTTTTTGATTGCACAATTCCAACGAACTCTTTCTAAGAAAAGCCTAGTTGCACAAATTGTAAAGAAGGGAATCCTCACCAGCACATGAGAAGAGGCCAATCGCGCAATGATTTTGAGCTAAACCAAAACCCAGTCCTAATCAACAAACCATACTGTAACACAAGTCAAGCATAATAAGCCACATATGATAAAAGTACAAATATCTGCGGACCAGAAATTTGTCAACTGATCCTAAAATCAATACAACAAGTGCACATTTCATGACTATTAAATTAGAGTGTGCAAGGGGGTGCCGACCTTCATAAGATTTTCGATGATGAGCCTGCTGTTTATTGCAATGAGAACAATGATACAGAGATTCAGTAGACCTGCATGGCTCTGCAACAATATTAGGAAAAATAAAGAAGCAGCAGTTAGTGAGACAAATCACAAATGGACTGCTGAATAGCAGAAACCATAAACAACAACAGAATGGAAAAGTGAGAGACCAGAAAAGAGTAGTCAAACAACATTCAAGACAAGAATTGACTAGAAAGGAAGAAAAAAGCACCTGTTTGAAAATGGCGTCGGAGCTGAGTGGACTCTCCCTGACATGCCTATGAGCCGGGAATGAAGGGCGATAGGTGGAAGCCAAGTGGCTGTGGTCGTTGCAACTGCGATCATCAGAAGTAGGCGGAGGAGAAGCATCTGCATTCGAGGCGTGGCTGTTGGTGATGCTGCTATTCCTTCTCCGAATGGATGAGGTGGTAGGAGCGACGTCGGAGCTGCCGGCCTCGGTGGTCGTCATCTGAGCTGATGGTCAAAGGATTGAAAATCAGCAGAGGTAAAAAGCGTAAACCATCGGGAGAGGAAGAAGATGATTCGGCGATGGCGTCGGCATCTTTGTCGTCACTCGCATTCCATATATGCCTTGAGCATTTAGCATCGAGATGCGCGACATAAATTTGATTAACGACTTTCATTTAGTCGGTAAATCCTAAAAAATATTGTCTTAACATATCTGTCACCATTCCACCACGTCCATTATTTTCCAAATATATTTCATATCACAACTCTTTTTTATCAACGGCTTTGAATTAGTTCATATCGAGCCGACATAAGCGTTTAGAATCAAATTTGGCAACGTCTAGTTAAATATTGCGGATTTTGACGTGACAGCATTTGTATTATATATTTATAGTATGATGTAGTTTTAAATTTTTTTAGAATAAAACTATACCATTTTGATATTGTTGTATTTGATTTAGATGCTCCAAATCTGAATTCAGAAACGTTTATGTAGAAACAAAGACAAAATTCACTACGTCTGACAGTAAAATATAAACCGAAATGGAACTAAAAATAAAATTCATACCGACATAATATCAAGTGAAGGTCAAACACACCCAAAAATATAAGCATCATAATACAAGTTAGCCTCATTAGAACGCAGTGGATATGTACACACAACAACGATAAAAAATGATGTGTGGGATTCTAAAAGCAGCTCAGGCAAAAAAATGTCGCCCTCTGAATACAAAATTGTTACATAGCTATTTTTGTGAGTGGAACGACGATAAATACGTACATAAAATAGTTCCACACTAATGGTGGAAATAAGTGGATACGTATATAAATTAGAATTTAATTCCTGATGAGTTAGAACAAGGCTTTGATGATGGTTTGAGATAGAATAAAAAAAAAAAGAATCAAATTACCTTTCTCTTAATTATAAGCCAAGAACTTAGACAAACCTTCTACTTCCTTGACGCGTTACTAGAAACTAATAATTTTGTCAAAATTTTTGATCCATTAGACCATGTGCATGGGTTGAAGATTTATTTCAATTTGAAAACGTGTAGATTGATATTATTGTTTGTTGAATAGTAACAGAAATTATTTTTCGAGAAAATTTTGAATGAGATGGATGCGGCTGTCCTAAAATTTAGTTTATTACAAGGCTCTTTAATCAAATTTACTATTATTGAACCTATAATTTATTGATTAAAATTCAACATACATAAAAATAAACTTACCATATTATATACTAAAGTCATGATGACAAAAGAGATGGCTAAAACAATACTTAAACACATAATTTGATATATATCACAAAGTAGATTGGGTTGCATCACATAAGAATTTTCATCAAATGAGTAAATACGGTAGTGTTCATTAACCATTTACGATTTGCCACATACTAAATTTTGAACCTATAGGGTCCATTTTCAGGTCATCAAACTCACGGTCATAAGAACATTTTAGGGTCCATTGTTTTCGAATTTTCTTTGGGGTTTGCATCACATAAGAATTTTCATCAAAACTCACGGTCATCAAGTGTTGGAAGATATCATCTATCTTCGGACTTCTTCTGACCAACTCCCGTGCTATCGATGGCCAGTGAATGCGACCATTCTGATATCACCGCTCTCCAGCTTTTTCATCTATTGTCTTCAGGAAAGCCTTCATGCGGGCTTTTCAGTATCCGTAGTTTCCTCCTTTACGCAGTGGTGGTCTGCTTGTGCTCTGTCTTTCCTTCATGTTCGGCGTAGAAATCAGCAACGCTTGCCCGAATCTCACTTTGTGTGTCGAGTGATCAGCTATGATATAAATTGAAATTTCGACGCGCTGCTAGTGACTTGTATCAACAGGTTTCAAAAGCAACCTTTGGGTCACTTTCCGGAATTTTTTTTGCTTCGGCCGAGCCTAATTAACGCAAAGCTTTGGTTACCCAGTTCGACAACTGCCTACGTCTGGGGAGGACTTCTCTCAATTCTCTAGACTTCACTATCTCAGTTCAAGTACAAAGGATTCAAAAACTTAGCCAAGGCTAGTTTAACCTTTACTTCTAACCTAGTCGAAATTTGTGCTCAATCTGATCACATAGATTAACTACATAGTCTGACCCCACAGACTTTCTCACACTGTCTACACCCTCCAGTAATAGATAACTACAGTTCACAGACTCTGCCAATTCTAAAACAATGTGTAATAGGAAGATGTTATAGCAACTTACTCTGTCAAGTTGTTGTAACTTCTATCCACGACTCTCCAAACAATTCCTGCTGAGCAGTCGAACTTCCACGAGTTCTCCTGACTCTGGCGTTGCTCCCTCTTGATCAATGACCTCCTATCAATATCTGGAAACTCTGCTTTGATCTCCGATAGTCCATGAAAGCTCATCTCCGCGACTATGCTCCAAAGAAAATACTTGATCTTTTAACGACACTACACTTTAGTTAAAGTTCTTAGGTCAAGCTTAGATCAGACTCCTCTAGTCGTGATCTTCTCTCAGCTCATGCACACACAACTCTGCACTCTAGCCTTTAGCTTCAGCTCTTTGCTTACGTGTATCTCTTTGTGGTTGTGTTTGCTTATGTTTGTTGCACTCCCATATATAGCCGCAACACTGAACATCTAATTCCCTTAGGATTCGCAAATTTCCAATCAACTTTGCATATTGGATCCTCTCCTAGATTCTTGCAAGTTGTTGAGAGTTGATTTCCTAAAACCAATTTAGAATTTTATCTTCTTCAATCTCTTCTGATATCGTGATGAAGACTTATGATCAACTGTGATTGACTTGAAGATTCCTTGACTTGTTGTGACGCCGACAGCAACCCTTCGAACGCTCTCCGTGCTGAGCGGCTACGTTGCTCTAGCTTTGAGTCTTCATGGTATGCTATAGAAATTTCTAGCTGCAACGGGATGCTATAGCATCTTCTTACAGATTATTTTGTCAGTTTTCAAAACATGTTCCAGCTTCTAACTACGTAGAATGTTGTAGCAATTTCTTACGGTTGTTTTATTTTGTCAAGGATGTCATAACCTTAATAGATTTCTTTTCTCTGGTTTTGTACTCTTTACTTGAATAAAGTTGTATTTATTTATTTTAAGAAATATTTTCGATATTCGCACGCACTATTTATTGGAACAATACCAAAAAAATCTTACGTGATTAAGGCTATCCACTCAAAACATCGGTATATTGATTTCTACCCTAGGTATTCATGCAACTAACATGCATAAAATAAAAGTTCAGTCTCATATAAATTGCATACATCATATAACTGGAAGTATATATTATTTCATAGCATAAAGGATTTGGGAACGACACAGTTACTCACTTTGCAAATGCTCTAGAAACCCGACACAATGTCAGCCGTATTAGTAAACTAATACCCATTTAAAGAATTATCTTACCGCATCGGTTGCCTCCACTTGCGCCACCAATGCTTCCATCCTAACTTTACAACCTTTCTTTACATCCCGTCAAAATAGAAGGACAATAGTTTTTAACCTCTAAGGACATTCGCACCAGTTGAAAAAGTTCTATCTCGTTGAGGAATTTCTCGAGAAGCAATTCTTATTACTATTCAACAAACAGTAATAGTAATCTACACATTTTATGCACCCATAACTATCTCGAGAAGATATTTCTATTACTATTCACATTTTTTTAATAATTTTTAATTTTGATAAAATAATTTTTTTTTTAATATTGATGAATTATAGCTCGGATTTCTGATAAGATTTTCTACGAATCATAAGAGGACATGTATACTTAAGGATAAACTTCAAACTTGTATAAAATGAGGTTCATGCATCATTGTAGTTGCGCATTATAAAGATCGTTATCTACGATCTCCAAATGAAGCAGACTTAACTTGCCTACTAAGAAGGGCAGAGCAACGAAAATTTCCAGGTATGATCGGAAGCATAGATTGTATGCACTAGGAATGGAAAAACTATCCAACGGCGTGGCAAGAGGCCTACTCAAGGGCCGTCCAACTATTATTTTAGAGGCTGTCGCGTCATACGATACCTGGATATGACATAGTTTTATTGGCGTGCCTGGAGCACAAAATGATGTTAATGTTTTGTATCAGTCTGATATATTTGATTCATATCTCGAAGGAGTCACCCCTCAAGTGACGTTCAAAGTGAATGGGAGCACATATGATCAGAGCTACTATTTGGCTGACGGAATTTATCCAAGGTACTCCTCGTTTGGCAAAATAATTCGTAATCCTCAAGGGGATGCAGAAAAACTATTTTCGAAAAAATAAGAATCATATCGCAAAGATGTGGAACGGGCATTTGGAATCTTACAATCCCAATGGTCAATAGTGCGTCATGCAGGTATGTGTCACAAAAAAAAGTGTTTTGACTACTATTATGCTAGTATGCATCATAATGCATGATATGATTGTTGAGGAAGAATTTGACGGGGAGGAATTTATTGAAGTCGAAGAAGAAGATCCCCTTAATCCAAATAGTGCCTTTACTGTGTACGATGGACCAAGTGATCAAAATGGTAATCGAATCCCTCATGACCCCGTGGAAAGAGCTCAATCAAGCATTTGGTGAACGACTTATGAACCTTCAATCTGCATATCTTCACGCACAACTTCAAAGTGATTTGGTGAAACACAATTGGTTCATGGAAACTGACAGACAAATATGAGTTCGCATTATGCGTTTCAATTTTATTTTCAAGTGTTGCAGTTTTATTTTCCGTTTTAATTGTCGTGTGTTGCTTTTTTTCTTATGTGTTTCATTTTTAATGTATGTTGTATTTTAATTATGTTTTAAGTTTAACTTTTTTGAATTTCGTACTGTTGAATTTTGTTATTTGTAAATAAAATGTTAAATGTCAAACAAATTAAGTACATAAATTAAGGACAACTAAGTTATTCAAACATAGAATTAAAATTAAAATGATATTACATTAAAATAAATATCAAATAAAGTTATTCATCATGTTTAGCACAATAATAATCTGAAAAGTACGAATCGTTTTCATTGCCGTTGTTGACATTCTCTTCTTCTTCCTTATAACTTCACATAATATTAGCCTTTCTTTTTCATAAATATTTTTTGGATTTTGAAGTCATCATTTCTGTATTCATTTCCATAATCCTTGATTCTTCGGCCTTTTCTTGCATCCGGTGAGTATGCTTCATTTGCTTTTGAGCAAGCTCCAATTGCATTGTTGGATAGCCAATGCTTTTTTCTGGTTTTCGGCAATGGATGTAAAGCATCACTATAATATTTGTTGAAGTGGTGATTTTCTTACCCTTTCTCATTGCTTCTTTTGCCGCCTTCACTCCGAATGGTCTCACAGGACTAGATAGACTCATAAGATTACTTTCAGGTGCAGAAAATACCAGTTCTTCGTGGACTTCTTCCATAACCGGACTACCATCATGGTTATACGTCGATGGAGGAGTTGCTTAAAATGGTGCACCACCTTCATAAGTTGGTGGAGGAATTGTCTCCGTAGGTGCAAATGTTGGATGTGACTTAACTTGTTCTCAACATTCAAAATGTATGAATGTCTTCTTTTTTTTGCGACGTACATAGTTTGAGCTTTTCGTACCTATCCATTCGAACTATAAAATAAATTAGATTTAATAAAATTTTAATTAATAATAATTATTTTGAATAAGCTAGTTAAAAAAATTACCTCATCTTGCGCATTACCGCCGGATTCTGGATTTCTTCTTGCATATGCAATGCATGGCGCCCAATAAGATAAATTCGGTTTCAACTTAGCAAATCGAGAAATAATGGCGGTTTGAGATCTTGAATCAGTAGTAATTACCTGATCATCACGCATAACCCAATTTGATTGAAAATCGGCATGAACTTTTTCCCACGACTTGTCGGTTCTTTGTCTATTGTCGGTAATTGGATCGATCGATTGACGACAATATGAAATGCACAATTGCATATCTTCGGACATAGACCAATTTCCCGACATATTGAAAATATGAGAGATATGAAATATGTGAATTGAAAAATGAGAGAAGAGTGAAGTATTGAATACTTTGTGTGAATTTAGATTCATAAGAGTAATAGATTTATAGTGGTTTTTTAGATACTTTTTTAATTTTTTTGTATTTGTTTGGCTTAAATTCCGTTGAAAATAAATCTGAGCCGTTAGATCAAATTTAGATCTGATCTGACGGACCAGATATCTTTCTCATTTTAAATCAGTCCGTTGAATGCTGTCAGGTGATTTGCACATGTCTTCTCTCTCTCCTCCATTCTTCGTCTCCGAGCACGTTCTACCTCTTCCAGATCTTCCTCTCAACCTGTGCGTTTGAAAGTGGCGACAATGATCTCAAATTGAAAAAATTGAGATAGAACGTTTTCAATTTGAGATAGATCTTCAATCGGTGCAGATGCCCTAAATCGTGTTATGCTTAGTTAGACTTTACACAAGCATCTTATCTTAAAAAGCTTTTCCAAACTTATAAGCCGCTAAGCCCAAACAGAACTTGATTTCTAAAGAGATCGAGTATATAGAAAATTTGAAAGTCTGCCCTTGTTTTCTAGTCATGTGTAACGTACTGTTCGAAGAATATGTAGTTATTATGCGTTGAGCAGTGCAGAGAACTTGTGCATGTAAAAAGAAGAAACGACACACGCAAGATTGTTTCCCAGTTCGGCGTTAAATAGCCTTCGCGTGGGGGCTTATGTCAAGCCCGATGAAAAGCAATTCACTAATATAAAGTTAGGGTACATGACTTATAATTAAAGAATCCATCTTAAACAGCCATAGTCCTACAGTTCTAGTGAATGCACTCAGAACTCTCCTCAGATCAGAGATCTTTCTATAGTCCACCATTCTTCTTCCGAAGGTAGAAATCTTCCTCCAAAAATTAATAATGTGTGTGCTTTTGTTTATGCGAAACAATCAATTTTGAACAACACTTTGAAATTGATTAGAACAATGGTTAGCTTTTCTTACTTGATGACTGATCCAGGTAGTATTCCAAGCTCAACCATACCTTCGTCTTTCTCCGTTTATACGATCAAGTCGTACTCATGAAGGTCGTTCTTCTCTCTTGGTGTTTTTATATTTTCCGAGTATGAGAGGTCTTATTTGAGGAGGTGTGGCCATCCATATATATACTCGTCCTTCCAATAATAATTTTTCTAAAATTAAATCTACAATTCAAATTCAGCTAATGTTTGGAAAGTATCCAACTTAGATATTTGGTTAGAATATCTAGTTTGCATATTTTCTAGTCTCGATTTGATTCTGTCCGTCTGGACTCGATTCTTAATCCTTTTTGATTGTCAAACCCGAACCACTTTTGACCGGATCCGTCTGTTCCAGATATGTTGCGGTGAAGTCTTGAACAACTCCTTGTCTAATGTCTTGAATTGTGTCATCAACAGAATGCCAAACTATGCCACCATAAGTATTAACACATTGACTTCCTCGACTGACTATGGAGATCAAACCTGTATGCGTGAGATTTTTAAGTCTACAATGCTCTACCCAAACATGTAGATATTTATATGTTCATGACCCTCCACATATTAAAAAAGTTTCTAGTTGGGCTTGGGTCAAACCAGGCTAAACGTTGGAAGTCTATCTTACTTTGTCAAGATCCAATGAAACCTCCTAATCATGGATTCAAAAGATATAAGGGTGATAATGCACTCATGCCTTTCCTTTTTAGAGGACGGTACAAGAAATGGGCATATCATTTAAGGTTTCGTCCTCAAAATGACTTCAATTACAAGATAAACATATAATGTCAACGGCCATAAACATATCTTATTATAGTCGGATAGTATATTATGCACATAATCAACCGTCCAACATATACAAAGAAAATATGCACCAAATACTTTTTAAAGGAACAACCAAAAAGGCTCCCAAAGTATGACTAGAAATCTGAGGCCTTAAATGGCCAAAGCTAATCGGATGATTTTGGGTAAATCCGTTTAGAGGAGTCTCATGGTTTGTGGATCCAATGATAACAATATATCTTGATGACAAAAAGGATCCCTCCCAATTTGAACAAGATTCTTCCGTTGTTTATAAGAAGCACAAGTGGGGAAAACATCAAGTCTAACTCGGGAATGAAAAATGTAAAAACAGCAAGGTTGGAGCTGCCATTTCAAAAATGAGCAAAATTAAGACACAAAGTCAACCAAAACCGAAAAAAAGAAAAACCAAGACATAATGTCACCAAAAAGACTACTACTATGCTTAGCTAATAATCAATGATAGGCTCTTCATAAGAGATCAGCAACATTGGATGGCAACTCCTCAATCACGACATTGTAAAACCTCTGGATGTCAGCCAACATCCTCTCATCATCTTTGGTCACAAAGTTGATGGACACACCCTTTCTTCCAAAACGACCACTACGACCGATACGGTGAAGGTAATTCTCAGGTTGAGTCGGCAGATCAAAGTTTATCACAAGAGATACCTGCTGCACGTCAATACCTCGGGCAAGAAGATCGGTGGTGATAAGGACACGAGAAGATCCAGAACGGAATTCCCGCATGATGATGTCGCGTGTGTTCTGGTCCATGTCTCCATGAGTAGCAGACACTGTGTGGTCTCTGCCCCTCATTTTGTCAGTAAGCCAGTCAACCTTGCGTCGAGTGTTCACAAAGATGACACTCTGGGTAATGGCCAGAGTCTCGTACAAATCACATAGGGTCTCAAGTTTCCATTCCTCCCTTTCAACATTGACGTAAAACTGCTTAATACCTTCCAAGGTGAGCTCATCACGTTTCACCAATATTCTCACAGGTTTATTCATGAACTTCCTTGTGATTTCCAGCGCCTCTGGTGGCATAGTAGCAGAGAACACTCCAACTTGAACCTTGCCTGGGAGGAGTTGGAAAATATCATAGATCTAGAGGCAAACAGAAAAAAAATCAGCCAAATAGACAACAGAACATATGGGCAGGACTCAGAGTTCAGATGGCTATTCGTCATCATCATCATGCAATACTTAAAATACAAGACTACACCAATCCCGTCAATATTTTTTCCTTAATATTCATCAAGATAACTATATTCCTAAATTTTGAAGAACATGCAGATTAGATAATCTGTACTGGATCTATTTCCCTTTAGAGAGTTCATGATATGTAATAAAGAATATCTAAACAGCATGCACCTAGCTCTATAAACAAGGTACCTGGTCCTTAAACCCTCTTGAAAGCATCTCATCAGCTTCATCCAGCACAAACATTTTTATGTAATCAGCTCGTAGTGATTGTCTTCTGAGCATATCAGAGACACGTCCAGGTGTGCCCACAACAACATGAACACCAGCAGACAAGATACGTTGGTCTTCACGGACACTTGTTCCTCCAACACATGCATGAACCTTGACACCAAGGTAGTCGCCAAGTGCGCGCATAACCTTCTCAATCTGCTGGGCAAGCTCCCGGGTGGGGGCCAGAACCAAAGCTTGACAGTCCAACAAGCTGTAGTCTAGCTGCTGCAAGATACCAGAACAAAAGGTTGCAGTCTTCCCAGTTCCAGATTGAGCCTGTTGGATCACATCAAGCCCCTTGCAGAATGGGACGATACCTCTCTGCTGAATTGCAGAAGGTTTCTCAAACCCTAAAAAATCAGAATATATCAAACATGACCAGAAGATGAACGGCAATTCAACTAAAAAGACACGGTACAGAGGCAGAATGGACATGTATCGCAGCCAGACAGTATAAACTCTATATTACTAAAAATTATGTCAGTATCTCTCATAAATATGAGCTTTGACTTACCATACGCGTAGATGCCCCTCAGCAGGTTTTCTTGCAAACCCATGACATCAAAAGTATCATGAACTTCATCATATGATGTAAAGAAATCTTGCCCTTCAGCAGACAGCCTATGTGAAAGCAAGAATGGAAGCCATCAATAAGAAATCAAAAGTCACATAGCATGCAAAAGGGTAAAAGCCAATCATACTATAAGAACATAAACAAAAGTGTGGTAGCTGAGAAATTTAACATCAAAACTATGATTGGTGTCTTACAACTCATTCATTTTGGCGTCATACTGATGGGCATCAAACTGAGATCCTTCAGGTGCAACTCCTGCCATCACTGGAGAATACACCAAGCATTTAACAACATCAGTCACAATCATAACCATGACTAGCACAAAAAAGTTAAAACCTACAAGCAGGCTTTTTCTGTAACAAATCACGAGTGACAGTGAACTTTCTAACTACTCATTACTTCAAGCTATGAACAAGACCAAAACTTTAACATGTCCCAACATTGAATATGTGCATATATTTTAGAATCCAGCCACAACTAAGGCAGAAAAAAAAACCATGGCAGATCCTCATGATATATCTCATGGGACAAGAGATCGTGGCCACAAACACTAACATGCCTTAGTAGTCAAGAAAAAGTTCAATAAACGAAGTTGCATTACACAACAACAGCGGGTGTATTATTATATCACTAAAACATGCAACATTTGGTTCAGACGGGAACTTTTCTTCGAATAAGAAAAACTAAGAAATCAATACTATTAAATAGTGTTAACGAACAGAATCAGATCCGCCAGAACAAATAAAAAATAAGATTCGCAACAACCGCATCACCAAATAAGAGAGTTACATGACCACAACAACCACACACACACATGAAACGATCTACAGCGTAAAATCCACATCATAGAAAATAAATAAAAAAGCACATCGCAACGGATCAAGACAAGACATACGCGACGTCAGATTAAGCTAACAGAAGGCCAGATCTACAGATTGACGAATCCAAGATGCGAAGGTGAGCGAATAAAAACCTGAAGACGTCGAACGCGGAGAGAGATCGGTGGCTGTAAAGGTGCGGAGTGAAGAGGATGAGCAGAGAAAGCGCGAGACGGAAAGAGGAGCTTTCGGGTGTGGAGTAAAAAGTTATTAGGGTTTCTCAACTTCTCAGCTGAGACGGAGAGGGTCTATTTATAGTGTTTATTTGGAATCTATTTTATTCCTAAACAAACACGGCCTTTGTTATGTGGTATTTCTACTAGAATTATGTTTTTTTTTTTTTTATTTGTTATTAGGTTATTGAATGTTATTTTTTCTTAATGTCGACAAATTCAATAAGAAAAAATAAATAAAAAATAAACTCATAAAAATTAATATTTGACATGAAAAATTGTAATATTATTCTAATTTTAGTAATTTAAATGTCTTCATCTTCCTCCATGGTATCTTCTAACTCATTCTCACGATTTGATTTCATAATTTAGATGTATCATGTGCTGGATCGTTAGGTAAACTTTTCCTTTTAGGTAAGGAAGCGGTGTCTTCCCTGAAAAGTAAGACAGCAGCGGAATAATAAATGTAGGAAAATTCAATACGCTTACTCGGTGATTTATAGTGAAAACCTCAGTACTTAATCAAGTATCTGAGTAAAACCACTATCTTCCAGTATCCCTTGGAAGGATTTGCGAATCGATCGGTTCTGTACTTAGGATATTCTTGCTAAGTACAAAAGACTAAGCTTCTCACTTGTACACTCCGTACACTCTCTATCTTATCTTTGTCACTCTAGCTCAATCCAACTCTCGACTGCAAGCGCTCAAGCTTCTGATGCTCACTTCTAGCTCCGATCCAAGTTGCACGCACTTGTTCTCTCTCTTTCTTTTCTTCCGCACGCTCGCCGCTTTCTCTAGCTCCACGTTCGTCTCTATTGTAGCACCATGGATACTAGGGTTTTCTTTGATTAAGATCCTCTAATCCCAATCTAATATATCCCTAATCCGAATATTAATCACATCTAATAAAGAAGAAAGGTTAATATAATATAATTAGATTTTGGGTCTTCTTAGGATATTCTTTATGATCAATCCAAATCTAATCATAGGGAATTATCTTCTTAATTTGATAACAACTTCCCATAAAGTTGTTATCAAATATCTTTCACATATCTTCCAAATATCTTTTAAATAACATCCTGGTATTTATCATCAATGAAATCAAAATCTTTCCTGCACACTAATTAGATTAATTAATTAAGTGTTTGTTATCATCAAAACCTTAGAAATCCAACAAATTCCCCCTTTTTGATGATGACAAACACTTCTTCGATAAACAGGAAACAATAGAAAATGTGAGCATAAAGTGCGCTGTGTTTCATAAATGTACTAATCAATTCCCCATCAGGTATAACATGTTCATTCATTCCCTATTAGGTGTAGCACCGGTTAGTTCCCCCTAAGAAAAAAATGTGTGTATAGAATTCGATATGTTACTTCCCCCTCAGACTGTGCATTTCCTGTATAACTTCCCCCATTTGGCATCATCAAAAAGAAATTGTTAGTAACAAGTTAAATACCACTAATTTAGAAACTCCTTTATCAATCAAAATCGGATGCCATACAAAGTGACACCAACCGCAAGACAGGAGGCACAATTTAAGACTAACATAGATAACAGGCAACGCATGATGAGGAACAAAGGAATAGCAAGGAACGAGCATAATGAGGCAGGGAAACAAGGAGGGGGTGAACCATAAGAGCATAAATCGAACAGCGAGGTACTCATACCCTCCCGCCTCTGAATTCCCTCCATGACAGGTTGACATTCACTTGAGAGATATCTGAATGAGCAGCAATCTGTATTCTCTCCATGACAGATTTGGATTTTGGAGCCTCCTTTATTCAATTGACCCCAGAGAGGAACATATACCCCATTTTATCGCAGTGATCATTTGTGAATCCTTTCTGTGCACGGATCTCCTTTCTGCTTGGTGCATGACTATTAATGAGCATGATCTTCACCACACGAGATGTGTCATGCCATGTTTACCCATGTTGCGAATATGTGATGTGTCATGATCTAGGCAAGGTTGATATGCGCCCTCTTTAGTAGGTAAACTCTTTGATTTTGAGAAATGCCAAGGTTTGGTAATCAAATCCCTCAATTCTCTCCAGTTTCCAACAACGTATCCCAAGACTTGATAAGTATGTCCATGGAGTTGCTGCCCAGTTTTTCCTTTTTCGATTTATGTTTTTCCTTATTTTCTCGCCATTTGTTTCTGCTCGATAACTCTCGCTCGAAACTTTCTGTTTAGCCCAGATACTCGGTTCGAGCCTTATGGTTCAATCAAGAAGGGGTATGATGCGGTTGAGTTACCCAAGTGGTACAAGAGAGGCATCATACAAATAAGAAATTTTAAGTGAGAGAGTATGTGAGCAATATATGAGTACCTCAAGATTGATCGCCCTAGTATTTAATATGGCAATGGGTCCATAGGGGCCTCAGATCGTGAGAGACTAAGGTTGGCTTTAGAGATCTTCCTTGGCTTGTAGAGTGGGATCAACATTCTGGAAGACTCATTAGGTCTAGAAGGAAACTCATCATGTCTTTCTAGAATCAGTGTTAGATAAAAAATATGATACCTTTATGCTTAAGGTGCTACAATGCAAAAGCTACCCAAAAGTGAATAAGAAAAAGGGTTTCGGAATTAAATGCAATCTAGAATAGGTACTTACGTATGTTTTCATAGCCAGACATTGAAAGAGTATGACAGGGAACGCACATATCAGATGAGGGAAGTCATACCTAGCTCCAGACGTAGTTTTTCAAAGGGTTCCCTATTCAAGGCTTTGGTGAGGATGTCTGCTACTTGTTCTTCCGTGCGACAAAAGCTCATTGTGACCAGATCTTCTCAACACAATCATGCAAAAAATGATATCGTATCTCAACATGTTTAGTACGTGAGAATTGCACAGGGTTCTTAGATATGTTTATGGCACTGGTGTTATCACAAAGTATGAAGGGTGATTAATATTAATACCTAATCACTTAGCTGTTGACGTAACCATAGGAGTTGTGAGCAACAAGCAGCGGCAGCCACATATTCAGCTTTTGCGGTGGACATGGTTATGGAGTTCTGTTTTTTGATCCCCGTGAGATGAAGCAAAGACCTAAGAATCGAGCCATTCTGGAAGTGGATTTTCGATCGGTTCTGCTTCCAGCGTAGTCGGCATCAGTAAACCCTGCAAGCCGCAGGTCTCCCCCTTTGGGATACCATAAGCAGAGGGCATCTGTACCCTTCAGGTAACGCAGTATCCTCACCGCTTTCACATGTGTTTCTCTTGGATCAGCCTGAAAGCGAGCACATAAGCAAACCCCTAAACATAATGTCAGGTATACTATCCGTTAGATTAAGTAGTGATCCGATCATTCCTCTATGCAGAGTTGAATTCAAGGTGGGGGAGCTGTCATTCTTTCCCTGGGATTCATTTGGGGACATGGAAGTGTGGTACGTCTAGGAGATGGCCATTCCGAACTTCTTGAGTATTTCCTGAGAGACTTTTGTTGATGGATCCGACTCCCATCTTGACCTTGTACCACTATACCATCAGTGTATGCTTTTCTTCCCTAAGGGGGAACAGAGTCTTGTCTACCTCCTCTTTTAAATTGCCGTTTAGAAGGGCAGTCTTGACGTCTATTTGCTGCAAGATGAAGCCAGGATAAATAGGATAAACAATCAATAGACGAATAACTTATTACACGGCGACAAGGCTGAAGGTCTCGTCGTAGTCGATTCTTTCTTGCTGGAAGTGGTTTTTTGTTCAGGCTGCGTGTCATCCAGAGTCTGTTTCTCTATAGGTACTGAAGCCTTTTCCTCATCCCCCTGAGGTAATGCTTCAGTCTCTTCCCTCATGAGGTAATGCTTCAGTCTCTTCCCTCATGAGGGAATGCTTCTTCTGTTTCCTCATTATGGGTGAGGAAACTGACTCTTGTACCTGCTCACTAGTCATTATATTTCCAATATGAAATTTGTTAGACATACTTACCTTTCCCAAACCTGGAACTTTTTCCTTTCTCTTATTTCTGAAGAATATGTACCCTTCGAAGTGTTGTTGGAGTGAGTTGAACCATCCTTGATTTCTAATCATGTGTTTCGAGCAGCGCTGTCAATATACCAGGGACGGGACCTCACTCTTACCTACAAGGGAAATGTCAATTTTTTTGTACCCAGACAAGCTTGGGCTTACTGGGTTTAGAGAAGAGCTGGAATTTTGTCGGAGTATTGGGAAGTTCAATCTTGATTCTTGGAGAGGTTCTGAGTTTTCTGTAGGTAACTGTTCCATAGATATTCCAATTCTTTTCCTCGAGTTTCCTTAACTGGTGGCAGTCTCTCCTGTAGTGGCCTTCCTTACCACAATGCCAGCACGTGCGATGACACTTCAGTCCTACATATTTGCTTCTTTCGGCAGGGACGGATTTGTTGTTCTTTCTGACTTGAAGATCAATGCTGAGAGGTTTTTTGTTCATCGCTTGCTTCTTCCAGATTGCATACGCATTCTTTGCATTGAAGGGAACAGAATCCTCAGACGGATACCTATTTGGGGATCTGTTACCTGGTAGGGAATTCTGGCAAAAGCAGTTGCATATTTCCTTTGATCTTGTCTCACTATTTGACTTTGTTTCACTTGTTAGGACAGACTCTTCCTTTGGGAATCCAATACCAGGTCGGGTGAAGTGTTTAGAGAAGTTCTTGCGGTGCTCATCGACTCTTATGCTCTCTTGTTCCTTCATTCATTGTTTTTTTCTTTCAGCTTCACCTTCTCTAGTATTTTTTTAATGTGCGCAGCAGCTCTGTATGTCAGCATTTAGCTGTGTCATGCTGTCTTTCATATGTTTGATGTTGACCAGGTGTTCCTCACAGGTGTGGCAATGATCCTTTTGTGGTTCTTTTATCCATTCTTATGACATTATGCTCCTTTATCAACTGTTCTTTTCTCTTAGTTTCTTCTCGGGCTTATCTTAAGGAGCGTAGCAGCTCTGTGGTGTCGATCTTTAGTTGTCTCACGTAGGTTTTGAGATCTTTAACTTTAAGTAGGTGTACCTCACAGGTGTGGCACTCATCCTTGCATGTTTCCTTCTCCCTTTCAAGTCTCATTGCTTTATCAGCCCAGAGTGTGTCATTGTCAATCATTCCATCAATTAAGTCATCCTTTTCTTCTAGGATCTGGCTGAGTCGGTCGTTCTCCTTCACTAAGCTTTTTATTACATCAATGAATTCAGCGTTAGTATAAACAAGGTTATTGAGTGAGGAGGGAGAGATTACCTCAGAGGTATTTGAGTGAGCCATCAGGCATGCTTCCCTGGTTGATTGATCACCATCGCTGTCATCTTCAGATTCTCCCCAAGTCGCAAGCATGGCTTGTACATTCTTTTGAGCTGGCGGCTCAGCATTTCTTTTCTTGATACAGTTCTTTGCCATGTGCCCTTTGCGTTGACAGTGATAGCACAAAATATCCTTGTTTCGCTCAGAGGTACGTCTCTGTTCTGGCTTTTTCTTGGAAAAGTTTCGTTCGCCATTAATTCTCGCCATATTTAATGCTCTTGTCATTTGTGCTGTGGTCTCGTCTTCCTCCTCATCATGTCCGTCTGTCCGTGCGAAGCCAAAGGCCTTTTCGATTTTGAGGGCGATTGAAATACTCTAGTCTGGTTCTCGTCTAGCCAGTTTTTTTCTATGATTCCTGCATTGCTCTGGAGACTCGCAACCAATTCTTCGAGTGTTATCTTTTTGATATTGCTTTGTGCCTGCAGTGCCAGAGTTACTGCGTCCCACTTGTCATTTAGAGCTTGCAAGAAATGGTGAGTTAATTCCATTCGAGAAGGGTTTCTCCTAGAAATTCCATCTGACCAACATAAGTTTGAAAGCGGGTATGGAAGTTCTTGCCCCGTAGAGCACTTTCGTAGTCTTTTGCAGCAGAAAGGATTCTGTTTTTTTCTTAATGTCTTCATTCCCTCCGTAAAGTCTCAAGAGTCCATTCCAAATGTCTTGAGTTGTCTTGTACTTTAAGACCTTTTTCAGGTCTTCTAGGGAGAGGGCAGCATACAGTACGTTCTTAGCTCTGTAATTCTTTTCTAGGGCTTTGTAGTCTGATGATGCTGTGTGGCAGTCTTTGACAAAATCGGCTCACGCGAACTAGCTTCTGCTGTAGCAGTTCCTGGGGCACGGAGCTATAGCAGAAATTCAGCGCCCATTCGGAGTTTGCATTCAACGGACCGTCTTGAAGAGCAGTTCTCTGCTGGAGCTTCTAAATATTCAATAAAGAATATCCCAGTGAAGATTCCCGTGCCCAGGTAAAGATTTGTTTGTGAGAGATTTGATTTTCGATCAAATCTAATCTCCTACAAACTAGGAGATAATGTTTCTTTAGGGAACTTCCAAAACGCGGAAAGCGGAAACCTGTGCAAGGCTGGGTGAGTATTTTAAGGAGGCTGAGCAGAGCGTCCTGATTATCGAAGACAAGAGTGCAAACACCAGAGCGTACACAGAATACTACGAAGGGTGATTGTGAGTGAGCCGTGCTTCGATCATCACCACGAGCAAAGCGTGAGCACAGAGCTGAGGTGATTGAAGCGGAGAGTGATCAAGACTTGTAGAGTCTAATCAGTACCTGATCTGCGAAACCAATTCAGAGCAACTGTTGCTTGTTGGTTGATCAAGGGAAGCCGCGGAACAGTTGTCGAGTGGAGGTGCTCGGGCAATTGACAGAAGACTTGGACTTGCTAGTGATAGAAGGTCACTGAGTGAGGGGGAGCATTTCAGAGTGTGCAACACTCGTGGAGAGGTTCGATCGGCTCAGCAGAAGGCTTGGAGCAACGCGGACAGATTCTGCACCAGCTGTGTGCTACAGCAGGTTCTATAACAGACCTACAGAGATTGCGTGTTAATTAGAATAGGCTGGGATTGGTCGAGTCAGTAGCTGTTCTAGTTTAATACCAGTGTAGATAGTTGTGACACAAGTCAGAGCCTGTTCTGATTGTGGTTGAAGTCCTAGCTAAGGTTGAGTAGCATAAGTTGCGTGTTGACGAACCGTGTTGTATGAGAGATTCTTGAGCTTAGTGGATTAAAGAACTGAGTTCAGTCCTTCCAAGAGGTAGGTACTTGGCCGAACTGGGTGAACAAACCATTGTCCCTTGTTCTATCTTGCTGCATCAGATTTGAGTGTTCAAGAGTGTGCTATAGCAACTGCTTGTACACAAATCTGCATCTCAGAGACGCTGCGGAAATTTCATAGTCTTCGTACTTATTGTCTTCCTTTTTCTTTTCCTTTGTGGAATTGTTGCTATCCCTGATGGGTATCGGTCCCTGTTAGATTACCCTCCATAGTTGTCAATCTAATGAGCAAATGTGGGCTTCGATTTGTTGGGTCCACCAATTGTATTCGCCAAGTTTCAACACTGGTGGCTTCCAAAATGAGTCGTAAATTGAGCTGTTTGCGGCCATTTATTCTACAAAGTTAACACAAATCTAGAGTCCTAACAATCGGATACCAATTGTTGGATCGTTAGGTTAGCTTTCCCTCTCAGTTAAGAAAGCGGTGTCTTCCCTGAGAGGTATGACAGCAGCGGAATAATAAATGTAGGAAAATTCAATACGCTTACTCGGTGATTTATAGTGGAAACCTCAGTACTTAATCAAGCAACTGAGTAAAACCACTACCTTCTAGTATCCTCTGGAAGTGAATCGATCGGTTCTGTATTTAAAATATTCTTGATAAGTACAAAAGACTAAGCTTCTCACTTGTACACTCCGTACATTCTCTAATCTTACCTTTATCACTCTAGCTCAATCTAACCCTCGTCCGATCTAACCCACTCTTGTCCGCAAGCGCTCAAGCTTCTGATGCTCACTTCTAGCTTCGATCCAAGTTGCACACACTTTTTCTGTCGCTTTCTTTTCTTCCGCACGCTCGCCGCTTTCTTCTAGCTCCGCGTTCGTCTCTATTGTAGCACCATGGATATTAGGGTTTTCTTTGATTAGGATCCTTTAATCCCAATCTAATATATCCCTAATCCGAATATTAAGCACATCTAATAAAGAAGGAAGGTTAATATAATATAATTAGATTTGCTTCCTTAATTATTTAGAGGATATATTCGTTAAGCCCAAAATATATCTCATAATATATTTGGGCTTGATGATAACTTCTCATAAAGTTATCATCAATTGTTTTTGGATCTTCTCAGGATATTCTTTAGAATCAATCCAAATCTAATGCTAGAGAATTATTTTCTTGATTTGATAACAACTTTCCATAAAGTCGTTATCAAATATCTTCCACATATCTTCAAATATCTTCCAAATCTCTTTTAAATATCCTCCTGATATTTATCATCAATGAAGTCAAAATCTTTCTTGCACACTAATTAGATTAATTAGTTAAGTGTTTGTTTTCATCAAAACCTTAGGAATCCAACATCATTTTTCCTAACTGATTCTTGTTTTACGTTCTTTTCGACTTGCATCGAATAAGTGGTCAAAATATTTTTTCTTTTATCCCATATTCAACCTCACTTTCGTTTTTTAAAATTAATTCTTCTTTTATGTAATCTAAATTAAATTTAAATATTCAACTAAATTCTTTTAATTACTTAAGTAATTATGTAAAGTTTTGTAAACTTTAATCGGTTACAGTAAAACTTCATTAACCTTCAATAAACTTCAAACAACTACAATAAACTTCATTAAAATTAACCGGGTAGCTCATCTCTAATTCTCATGGATGCTTCACGATGAACCAACAATAAATGAGAAATGTATGAGATTGCTAGATCATTCATCGTGGACGTGCATGACAACGACAATCAGAAGAAGCTGATGCATGATCTTACCGCCGACCAAATCTACCAAGGCAGAGGAGACCCAGTTGATGCATAGAAGTGGTTCGCACAAGCAATCTTTCACTATAAAGATCGTATGCATCAGACATTTCTTGACTTCTACGTGGAGGAGAGCAATGAGGATTCCTAAGTATGATTGGAAGCATCGATTGTATCCATTGGTGTTAGTACTTAGATAGTGACATAGTTTGGCATCCTATCGACGACTCTGTTCAAGACATCAGAAAAGAAGCTGTGTAACACTTCACCGCATCATATGTGGAAAAAATGGATCCGTGCGGTTAGGCTTTGGTGATCAAAAGCGATTAGCATTGGGCAATCAAAAAGCGGAGTCCAGCTGGAAAAAAATCAAATAGAGACTAGGAAATATCTAAGCGAGATGTTGCAATCAAATGTCTCGGTTGGATACTTTCCAAACATCTGTTGAGATTTGATTTTCAAATTTAAATTTAGAAGGACGAGTACATATATGGATTGCCAAAGCTCCTCAAGAGACATCTCTCACACTCAGAAATCTTAAAAACACCAGGAGAGAAGATCGACCTTCATGCTTTATAAGACCTGATCATATAAATAGAGAAAGACGAAGGCCTGGTTGAACTTGGATTACTATCGGAATTAGTCATCAAGGAGAAAAGTTGAACACTATTCTAATCAATCTGTTGGAAGTGATGTTCAAGATTGATTCATGCGCATAAATAGAAGCACTCACTTTGTTGTTGTTAAATCTTCGGGAGAAGATTTCCACCTTTTGGAGAAGAAGGGTGGACTACATAGAGGAATCTTTGATCTGAGGGGAGCTCAAAGTGCATTCATTAAAAGTTTAGGACAATGGCTGTTTAAGAGGGATTATGTATACATAGTCCTATACCCTAACCTTACGATAATGAATTGCTTTCTTCGGACTTGGGATAAGCCCCTCAGACGTAGGCTATTTAACGCCGAACTGGGTAACAAACTTGAGTGTGTCTTTTAGCAACCACAAGTTCTCTGCTCTGTTCAATACATAATAGTTCTACACATTGTTTGAAGTACGTTATACCTGGCTAGAACAAGCTCAAAACATAAGGGAAGACTATTAATTGGTAAGAGAGCAGAATCCTCGATACACAGGGTGTTATCCATCCGCTGTTCAAGATGAGCTTGCAAGAAGAGCAAAAAATTGGACGACCTCCGCTACTGGAAGGATAAAACTATGCATATTGGAAAGCAAGAATGAGGGCGTTTATAAAATCGATTGATGAGAGAGCATGGAAGGTGGTAATAAGCACTTGGGCTCATCCACTGATGGTAGATCCTCAAGGAGTGATGGATAAGAAGTCAGACGAAAACTGGACCGAGGAAGATCAGAAGAATGCATCTCAAAACTCTAAGGCCCTCAACGTCATATTTGGTGTTGTGGACGAAAACATCCTTAAACTCATATCATATTGCTAGATAACCAAGGTGGCATGTGACGCATTGCAGAGAGCCCACGAAGGGACGAACAAAGTAAAAGTATCACGCATTTAGATACTAACCTCAAGGTTTGACAGCTTAAAGATGAGAGATGATGAAACTATCACTAAGTTTAACGGAAGGTTGTGTGACATTGTAAACGATTCTTTTGCCTTAGAAGAATCCATGAGTGATGAAAAAGTTAGTCAAGAAGGTGCTTAGATCTCTACCATCCAAATTTGCTATGAAAGTAACAATCATGAGAGTGGATGTACTGATGGGGTCCCTGAGAATGTTCGAGATTAAGTTATTAGAGAATGTTCTAGAAAAAAGATTAAAAAAAAACCTTGCACTAAAAGTTGAAGAATCTGACGTTAAGGAAGAAGACGAGGAGATGTCTAAACAATTCTCTATGTTGGCTAAGAACTTTGGAAGATTTATGAAAAGGCTGAATAGAAAAGGATTTTCACAAGGTCAGCGAAGAAACTCAAGCATCAAGTACCAAAGAAAGAGGAACTTCTCAAGAAGAATCAAAACCGCTGACAATGAATGAGACTCAAAAATTGATAAGGCAAAAGGAATACAGTGCAGGGAATGTGATGGTATGGTTACATACAGTCTAAGTGTGCAAGCAATCTCAAGAAGAACATGAAGTCATATGCTGCGAATTGAAGTGAAAGTAATTCTAACCAGAGTGATAAAGACGACAGTTCGAACAACTTCTTGGCACTTGCTATCATAACAAACCAGGAAGACAAGAAGTCTAACGACATCTGCTCAAGGCAATGTTCGAATAGTCAGATGATGGAATTGGTTAAAATTTTCTATTTTTTTAATTGTAGTTATCGCGCCTTTGTTGCTTCGTGGCTACATGTGAAAGCACATCTAGGACCTCCGATCGACGAGGATATCCTCCGATTCAAGGTTCAGTTATGCCCTAAGGCATGAAACCGAACCATTACAACAGACACGAATCACATTTTAAAACTAAAGTTTCTTAGAAATAGGGTTAGGACCGCAAACGGTGAGTTGAGCTAAATATCGTAGTGTTCAAATTTGGTTTTTAATATTTTTATGAGTGCTAACTCAATTCTAGACATGTTTAAACTTGTTTGTTTATTTTTCACGAGCTCGAGCGGAGCTTAAACTTCATGCTCGTAGTTTAATTGATTTTATTGGAAGTGTATATTTATATTTATACGTTCAAACGAGTTTAATTAAATTAATTTTTAACTAAAATTTATAAGTTTATATGAATAGTATTCTAAATGAGGTCAAAATCGAATTTTACACGAACTATAATTGAATTTTTGAGTTCATAAACGAATGTATGCTGGTCTTCCACAAAACAACTCCCAAAGCCAAAAGTCAAGAGATGCCACGTGTCAGGCAAAGGAGGAGGTGTAATGGAAATTATTATGCAACCTTATTACTGTTCGTTGCTCCTCTTTTTACAGACTACAAAATAATTAACCAATTTCTTAATTTTATTTTTCGTCATCGTTCTCATCCATCATCACTCCGTTCAAAGCAGCGATCATCGCCTCCTTGCTGGTGAGTTTTTTCGCCGGAATTTCCTGTTCGTTCGTTCGCTGTTTTCATTTGCAATCTTCGAATTTCAACCTCAACTCGATATTTTCGAAATTCACTTTGTTTGTTTGACGTGTGAATTTCCTCATTTATGATCGAAGTTGTGCGGTATTGTTCCTCTTTTGGATCTCGCGAAATTCTGCGCGTAAGAACCGAGAAAAGTTGTGCAATACTTGTATTCCAATATTGATCGATCCTGGTGCTGGTGGAGTGCTTAGTTCGCTTAGGGCTTTTAACGGATTTGATTTTGTTGATGTTTTCTGTTTTGAATTCGTGTGTAGAGTTCGGATCAGTTGCATTGTGAATAACTGGACCAGAAAAGGAGCTTCGATACCGTTATTGATCTATTTTGGAAGGTTAGTTTTACTCTTTGTTTTTATTAATTGATAGAGTTCGGATCACCAATAGAATGCTTTGGAATAAGATGTCATGTGTGCTTAGAAGGTTAGTTTACTTCTAAGCTTGGTGGATTTTGTGGAGATTTATGCAGTCGCTTATTTACTCTGAGTAATGTTATTATGGTTGTACAAGACTGCCATCGACTGTAGACTGGATTGAGGAGTAGATGTTGGTGAATTGAGTTTTAGTGGTTAACATTCAGTGGACTGGTTGCACATGTGTTTCAGCATATTCAGTGTTTTACTCCAAAGCTTGAGCAACATACAGCATGTCAAATGACAGAAATGAAGAAGCACATAGTTTGTTTCATTTTAAAAATGTGAAGAATATGCATTATGTATACAACATTTGACCACTTGAAGACATCCGCTCACTATGAGACAAGTTTATTAGGGACTGTTTATTTTTGAATGGTGCCCATCTATTAATATGCCTGACAATTTTGTGTTTATGCTACCAAAAGTAATCTCTAACAACTATCAGCAGGTAGTGCATAAGCCCTCTTTCTTTGGGCGCAATCCTGGAGTTTTCCCTTATTGGGAGTTGAATTGTCTTCCTATTGTCTGATGAAGCTCACGTTCTCACTTCATATGCTGTGCGATACACTTTGTCATGTGCATCTATGTTTGCATAACCTCCTGTAAAGTTGGTATGCATATACTGATGCAATGGCTGCATCTAGCAAATTTGATCTATCATCTGGAAGCCCAGACAGGCCATTTTATACCAGTACACAGTGTGAATCATTTACAACTTCAATAATGGAAAGATCTAGTAGCTTTCGCGAGGGCTCCGAAAACCCACTATTGTCAACCTTGCCTAACATGGCAAGGGCTGGTTCGGCAGTAATGATGGGGGAGGTAGTGAAATTTATCCAGAACTTGCATTTTGATTTGAAGTCGGTGGCTGGCGACAACAGGTGCCAGCGGCTCATGTGTTCTGTGTTTGGTGTTCAACTGGATGACTACCACCCTACTAATTCTATGAGGGGGAAATTTTTACCTTCTTCGTCATGGGAAGAACTCAAACGTATCAAGGCCAGTCTCCGAGAAGGTTCCATAAGGGCCAGGTAGATTATTTTGGATTTTGACATAGATCCTTGTTGTGAAAACTGAAGTGTTCACCAATTGTTATTTCTTATAGGGAGCGCTTGAAAGTTTTTCATGATGCCATGTCTGCTTTTAACAAATACTTACCAAATACACATTCAAGAAAGAGATCTCGATCAGAGGTTTTGTCCACCGAAAGGTCTGGTTCCTCGTCATCGTGTGATCGTTCTCTTCTGGGACCAAATGCAGGAAAGAAAGTAGCACAAGTCACTGCTGTTTCAAATGCGTTTGAACATGAGCAAGAAAAGTCGGAAGAAAGGACTAAGAATGCAGTTCCAAATAAACGTACTCGAACATCCTTGGCAGATATAAGGGTAATGCATTTCTAACATCCCTAATGAAAGCTTCAGTTATCGATTTTATGCTTACACCTTCTTTGCTAAGCTGTTTGATGTATTTATTGGTATTGAATCAGTTGGTGAAGAAGAGTCCCACTTTACCTTAAAAGCTTTCCGGGCTTGCGTGCAATTTTTTTCATGGAAGTAGTCAAATTAAATAGAAAGGCTGATGGGGCTTTACTAAATCCCTGCAACATCAACTTCGTTAGCATCATTCATCTTCTGGTTTTAGTATCAGTTGAACTGGAGTTTACCATCTTTCATCTTCTGGTTGTAGTATTTAGTTGAACTGGAGTTCACCAACTTGTTTTAGGTTGGTTGGATGTAGACGTTTCTTTGTGTCGCCAACTGGGTTATTATGATGCCAATACCCATTCGTTTACTTTCTGTGTACATGGCCAATGCTCCTTTGTGATTTTCTTGTTAAAATTGTTCCTCTCATGAAAGGGCCAAAGATGAGGTATAAAGGACTGAAATCATTTTGCAATGATCCAAATATTCTACTATTCATTTAATGCTAAACACCCCTTTTTAATGGTTTACATCCATCCAACATCACCTGTACCATGGATCAATCTCTGTTTTGCGTAAGTTAATGAATCAAACCTTCATCTTACAATGCAGTTGGTAGAGTTTACTAGTTCTGCAACTTACATCATTGGGCTTTTTCATGTTTATTATTCTCTATGTGTTTCCCTTCTTAACTTTTTAAAAATAAGCTGACAAATGGACTTTTCATTTTAGATTGATGTGCGGAATAATAGTCTTGCCAAACCACTCGAGTCTATAGAAAGGAACAGGGAGACACCAAGACCTGCAACCGGTGGTGCAGTTTCAGGGGATATAATGTCTTCTGTCAGTGCTGATGGTTGGGAGAAAACAAGAATGAAGAAAAAACGTTCTGCAATTAAGGCAGATTGTTCTTTAAGTACAGTTTCTACGAAAACCAATGATGGCTGCCGGGAAACAAAACAGGGCTTGCAACAAAGACCTGTCTCTGACGGTCGTTCAAGGCTACAGAATTCTCAAGGATTCAGGTGTGTTATATTCAAACGTATGCAGACATATTACTACCAGTAGTTTAGTGCTCCTATTCAAATGTAGACGTTTTAGGATGTGAAAGACGTAAACTTCTTGTTGTTGCTCCATGTCTAATTAGTTCATCCGTATCTTAGGAACATCATACCCCTCACATTGTACTGTCATCATCAATGGGCTTAGATCTTTGTGCGATAATTCAAGTTCACAATGGTGCAGCTGTTTAGGGCGTTTTATTATGAAATGTAATCTGGATGATTTGACGAAGAGTAATTATAATAAATCTCTTCAGATTTGGCGCTATTCCATTCATTGAATATGTTGATTGGCTAATGCTTCTTAAATTCATATTTGAGGTGCCCTCTGAAATTGTAAAAGTATTTTAATGGCTGTTAGGATTTTATTACATATTGCCAATTGCTGTAACTTCACTAAAGTATGTTTGCAAATTTGTATTCCAACCACTAAATTGAAATGCCCGCGCATAAATTTCATTAAGTTTTGCCCATGAAATGGTTTTTGCAAGTGAATTATATTTAGTTGTTGTTATTGTCCTCCATTGTCACACAGGCCAGGAATTGTTAATGGGACTGCTAAAGGGGATACTTCACAGCCATCTAGTATTACCATTGGCTCTTCAGTTCCGAAAGCTGATCAGGATAAAGGGTTGCTCGACAGGAGAGATCGTAATGTTAGTACAGATAAAGAAAGTATGAACTTCAAAGGCGTAAATAAGTAAGTGATCCCTTTAATTTCTAAGTAGTCCAACAGAAGTTGACTGATTGTTTGTTCCTCATGGTAGTTCATTTGTTTAGAATGGTGATATTTCTAGATATGTTTATTTTTTCCAAATAATTATCAGGTCTGGCTCTCGTGATGATTTCAGTTCAGCCAGCCCCACATCTAGCATAAAACTGAATGCCTCAGCTAGGGCTCCGAGGTCAGTTTCAGTTTCTGTTCCCAAGTTAACACCTATGGTCAATCGGGTTGCGACGTCCAATGACTGGGAGCTTTCCAATTGTTCAAACAAGCTCCCTTACCCTTCTGGGACGAACGGAAAACGTTCATCTTCAACAAGATCCTCATCACCACCAGCTCACTGGGCAGGACAGAGGTCTCAAAAGAATTGCCGGCCAGCAAGAAAACCATCCTTTTTGTCAAGTTCCCCAAGCAATGATGACATTCCTCCTTTAGAATCCATGTCTTGTGTAGCGGGTAGTGAAAATGCGTCTGGATTTGGTAGACGGGGTCTTGGTGATTCACCCAAGCAAATTAGATTGAAAGGAGATCATTTCTCATCAACTCCCCTGTCAGAAAGTGAGGATTCAGCAAAGGCTGAATTCAAATTCATAGATAAGAAATCTGAAGATCAAGATGATAAACCAGGGCATTATGTTCAGAAAATTTCCTCTCTGGTTCCATCAGGAAGAAAAAATAAGCTGATCAATGAAGTAGAATCAGGAGATATCATAGGGAGGCAGGGCCGGACTGCACGAAGCCTTGCGTCTGCCAGATCACTCATGCCTATGAATATTGACAAACTTGCCAGTGTGAGATCTGCAAAGCAGCTTAGAACTGCTAAGCTTGGTCTAGACAAATCTGAAAGGTTTTTCTTCTTTGCATGCACGTGTTATGTTGCTGGTTGTGTTCATTGACTAACAGCTTTGTTCACTAATAATTCAGTAAAACTGGTCGACCACCATCTCGGAAACTCTCTGATCGTAAAGCTTATACGCGGCAGAAACATTCAGCCCTGAACTCAGTGACAGATTTCTTAGGTTAACTACTTTAATTCCATTTAGTATTAAAGCTTAATCGTTTTAACAAACAATCATAGTAACTTTTTCCACTAATATAGTTGGTTCGGAAGATTGTAATGAAGAGCTGGGGGCTGCTGCAAGGGCGGTCATAAATCCATGTACCGGTTTCTTATAAATACATTGTTGTTTCAAATTAGATGGCCCTCGTGTTCAAAGTGATAACCAACTATTTAACTTTGCAGGTCATACACTATCAAGTGCATTTTGGAAAGAGATGGAGACGTACTTCCGTTTAATATCGGATAATGATATTGCATTCTTAAGACAGCAGGTGGGTTTCTATCGTTCTTGCATTTCAGATTCTATCTTGACTCTTTTAAATGTGAAGAAGTTATTGTTAGTTTCAAGTTTTTGTTTGTTGAAAGTCATGGTGTTTTTGTTGGCTGATGTGTTTATGTAGTTGTCCTATCTGCTTTAGCCAAAGGGTCGAAATCAATAAGAATCTAAATGATATATATTTTTTTTTTTTATGTTTCACCCTCATCAGTTGCTTGTTTTGATGTGTTTCCTTTTAATGTAAAAATGAACTGTTTAAAAGACTGTGTCTCTGTTTCATGTGTTCTCAATTAACTACAACTGACATCACTTGTTGCTCTTTCAGTTCATGTATTCTGCATGTATCAAAAAGTTGTTTAGAGAGGATGTAGAGTGGCTGATTAAAATAAGAATCATTAAATGAGCAGCTGTTCTGAGAATGGTTATGAGAAATGGAGTGATAATCTGGATAAACAGTAAAGTTTGAGGTTTGTTCATATCAGGTTTGTATTTGCTGGTTCTGTTGCATGTCAGTCTGAGTTTTTATGGTGCCCGTGTTAGTCCTGACTGTGGTGCAGTATATCTGGCTGTTGTGGTGCTGTGTTGTGTTGTGTAGTGTCTGTCCCAGCTGTTTTTTTTTAATTTTCACCTTTCTTCAAAAAAAAAAAAAACCTTTTTACATGGGTTGACACATTTAACAGAATATATCCTCATTCATGCGAATATACGGAAATGGATTCGGTTATTTTTTACTAATAGTTTACAAGTCTTTAAAGATAAATTTGTTAGCTTGTTGGCTAATTTACCTTATCATATTTCTTGAAGGAAAATCAGGGGTCATTTCTTCTGTCATCAACTGCAGTTAGTGTTGATTATCACACAGTTCATAATGGATGTAAAAACAATGAAAGTATGGGGTTTACAAACGAACTAAAATATGCTGAAGCGGGTACTGATCATTTAGCATCACCAATGAGGATGAAAAACGAGATCACACTTTGCCAGCGACTCCTTGCTGCTCTGATTCCAGAGAAAGAAACAGAAGCTCTGGATTCTGACAGTGAAGACCTTATATATGACACTGGACTGGAGCTGGATGAGGGATTTGGTTCGAATAATTTGAATCAACTTTTTCTAGAAAGCTTTCAGCTTGATGCATGTGCGGCAATTGATGGTCAGAGGAAAACCTCCTCCAGGAGGCCTCTAGATAAGCCACGGCATTACATGGCCCTTATGTCTACAGGATCTTTCTCAAGTTATGGTCATTTAGAAAATGGTATTCTCAGAAACAATGAAATAGTGCCCTCCCTGGAAATTGCAGAGATGAAACATGATAACATGCGTCTTGATAGGAAAATTCTTCTTGAGATTGAGACTGCCAAACTTTTCCCTGAGGGACTGGTTAGTAGTTTTCTGTATAGCATATTTCTATGTTTTGCATGTTCAAGTATCTAAAGTAGTATAATTGTGTATATGTTTCTACATTCTGATGCATTTTTATCTTTAATCAGCTTGACATAACACCTCCCGAAGATGATGAAATTCTTGCAGACATCAATTATTTAGTAGACAAGTACCATAGACAAGTAAGTACTTGCAAGCTCTCTTCCCCACCCCATCTCCCCTTGTACACTCACTCACACGCAAGGAAAGAAGCATCTATGTGTGACCATGTCACTTGGTGAAATATGTCCATGCCTTTGTTTTCGGATTTCTCGCATTGTATTGTTAAGGAAATATAAATGAATGTTTTTGCCAAGAAACTTGGACTAGGATTACCAATTTTGCTGCTGAATTGATGTCTCTTATGCATGATTGTATCTGACAACCATGTTTTCCGTACACTAGGTGGTTAAAAAAGATAAGTCGATGAGTAATCTTTTGAAGCATTCTACAATGGCAAAGGAAATTCACAAGAAGTAATATTCACTTAACATCTTAATAACAATTATATGTTGATTTTCAAATTGAAATGTTCTTATTTATGAAATGTATTTATCTACAGGGACTTCGAAGCCCGTGCCCTTGACCAACTTGTTGCAATGTCATATGAAAAATACGTGGTAATTTTTGTTTGTTTCATTTTGAAGAATTTTTGAAAAAATAAAAAACAAGAGGAAAGCACGAGACGTCCCCAAGAATTGCAGGGTTAAAAGCCCAGAATACACATTAGCTTATACATCAAAACACATATTTCTCTGCTGCTCAATCTTAATTCTTAAATGTTTCTCGGCATCCTGTTAGACTATTCTTTGAGCATGGCATGAGGTAGGATATGATCAAATTTTGATTCCTTGCATTACTTGTACAGTTCAGTGATCAACTTAGTTGTGTCTATGTGTTGTAGCACAATATATGCCACTGATGGGGTATTATTCAATATTAACAACTAATATGGCTTATATCATAATATTGCAATTTCTTAAAATACAAAGCAATTGTTATACCTTTGAATGAGCATGTGCCCGTTATGTTGCAACATTTGAATATAGTAGTTTTCTTTTCCAGTTTTCCGTATGCCATCTTATTATTTTATCAGAATTTTAGGCATACACCATTCTTTGACTGCACGCGTGTCTGCTGGCCTACATAGACATATACTAATTTTTTGTTGTGTCATAATGCAATTAAGCCTCTTATGTGACTCTTTTGCATAGGCTTCCAGAAGTTTGAAGAGTTCTGCCACTAGCAAGGTCATCAAGCATGCTGCTTTGGCTTTTCTCAAAAAAACTTTAGAACGATGTCACACATTTGAAGATACAGGCAAAAGTTGCTTCAGCGAGCCCTCATTTCTCGATAAATTTCTTTCTGTATCATCCTTGAATGAAACACACTCTGCAGATACTGCAACAGAGGGTGAATCTGCTAGACCTTATGATATTATCTCCAATGGTGCTTTAGAAGCTCATGCATCAGGTATCAACCTTCCTCTTATCAGAAAACATTTGATTCCTTTTGTTTGTATGAAGTACAAATGGTGCTTGATGCTCCTTTTTTTAATGGCCTTTTTCTACTTTGCAAATTTTTGATATTACAAACCCCTTGAATACGAATACTTCAACGTGATCTCTGTGTTACAATTTCCTGTGTTATTTTCTTCTGTTTTTTAATGTTTCTCTTTGTATTTCCACATGTTGCTTGATGTATTCATAGATTATTCTGACTTTCTAAGTTGACGCGGTAAATATATTGTCATATGTGCAGCGTCTCTTGGTTCACAGCAAAGTCCGTCTTTGACATCATGGTCTGTACAGAACCTGGACATTATTGACATCTACTCATCCGACATGCCTCAGTCAGGTAATCTTCCCTCTGAGTTGACTACCAGTAAGGATGATGCTTTATCAAACAGTAGGGTGAAGAAAAGAGAGTTGTCACTCGATGAAGTTGGTCGTTCAGGAATTGGAAATATGCTCCCTAGTAGTATGAAAGGTAAGAGGAGTGAGAGGGACAGGGAAGGAAAAAGCCATCGCAGAGAGGCTGTTTCAAAACATGGAACTGCCAGAACTGGACGACCATCTATGTCCAACCCGAAGGGAGAGAGAAAGCCAAAAGCAAAGCCCAAACAGAGAATGGCACAGTTGTCTGCTTCTGTCAACAGCCTTCTTGGAAAATTGCCAGAGCAACCTAGAGTTTCTATGTCAGTGATTGGTGCAGTGAATAGTAACATTGAGAAAGACAACTTTGCCTTTGATGGTATGGATGAAACAGAACCAGCAATAGACTTGTCAGGGCTGCAGCTTCCGGGAATGGATGTATTAGGCGTGTCAGATGATCTTGATGGGCAGGGGCAGGATATTGAATCGTGGTTAAACATTGAAGAAGATGGGTTACAAGACCTGGATTTCATGGGACTCGAAATACCCATGGATGATCTTTCAGACTTGAATATGATGGTTTAAAGCATGTTCTGTGTCTTCTCAACCATGAAGAAGAGTGGAAAGTCAGAATGCTGTAATTTGGCTGCGGAATTTATGTACTAGGATAGACTCCCGGTGGTTTAAGGGTCTATTAGTTTGTGTAAAATCATCAGTGTATTTAGCCATTTTTATAGTGTATCGAGTGTTGTAGATATGTTTCTTAATATTCATCAAATAAAAATCACTTCTTTTATTTCATGTTCCCTTTTCGCATTACAAATGTTTGTTTTTCTCCTAAATTATGATCTAAAGTCATATTTTCACTTTAAGGTTACCAAATCGATCCATAATTTATCATCATAAAAACATCATCGGCTGATAAAATACAAAATCGTAGACGACTTGGGAGAACCAATCATACGACCAGTACTCGTCTCCATCCAAGCAAAGGGTATGTTGGTCAATTCTAGTCATTCAATGCTCTCTCGTTTCTTCTTCTAATTCACCGCTAGCCAGAAATGACGAGTCAAAATATATTCCCGACCATCTTCCTTGTTCAAGCTTTCCTTTCCCCCAAATCCAAACGAAAAATTGTTGTCCAAGTCCAGGAAGAACAAATTTGGAATCGAGAGTTGGCGTGGCCTTTTCGGACTTGCTGGTGAGTCGAGTCTCTTTTTCTGTAAGAATCGGCTATTAGGTTATTTGAAAATTGAAATACAAGACCTCTTTGTGCCCATGGTCGATCATAGTAATATTTGGGGAGCGATTTCCTGGTTGATCTAGATTTATTGTTAAACGGCCAATTTGGTTCTGGATATACTTAATAGAGGCATTCTCGGGTTTTTGGAGACAGGCAGAACTTCTTGATTGATTTAGGATGACTTGATCCCTTTTTGCAGCTGTGCTAGGGTTACCTCTGTCTTGAATTTCTTATTTATTGTTAATATCTTAATGAACTGCTTATTACTCTAGTCCAGCTGCCAGGTTCTGTGGAAGTGGAATCGATGCAGATGATTTTAATGATGTTTGTGCTTTTAGGGTCTGTATAAAATGGATGAATAAGGGGCTGTCTTAGAGAGGTGTCATGGGTCTCGAGGATGGTTAGGATTTTTGTCACCTTATTGCTTCATTGGATATGAATTCTTACTATGCTCCATTCCCTGCATGTAATATAGGTGTGTTGACGAGTCAGGGAAGGAACCAAGACTTCTGTTCTTGTCCACATGGATCAAAGTACTCATCTTTTCACATAAATGTGGTTTTCTTTGTTCCTACATTTATGCCTTTGACATGAATTGTTTTGTGGCATGCAAAATACTGTTTGCTCTGAAAATATTAGGAGACTTTACCCTGCCACAATATAACAATGAAAATGTCATTTTAGAAAGAATTGTTACCAGATGGAATTTATTTTCTTTCTAACGGTAAAAATGCTCAAGCGCTACTCCAGTTTTTTGATCATGTATCATGTGGAATTTTTATTATTCATCATTGCGAATGTGTACATGTGAATTTACTCCACAGCTTAGAACACCATTCTCTTGAGGGAAATACTAGGGAGTTTGAAAGTTAGACCAGCATGCTGTGCTCATTTTGCCAAGACAAATAGTTAGTAATATGAATACAAAAACATGCTTCGCATGTAAATCAATGATGAACATCTATATATTGAGAAACAATATTGAATTTGTTACTTATCCATGTGAGTGCCTTTTCCTATTCATATTATGCATACTGCCCCTTAGCAACCGATACCTTACTTATATCCTGTTGAATGCCGCTAACATTGCATAATATGCATTCTGTGTCCCTCACCTGCATTATTAGGACTTGGAGTCGGAGGTCCTGTCATTGAGGATGCAGAAGGTTTGAGGAATGTTGAACTAGTAAAATCAGAGTCTGACAAACACTATGATCTATTGAGGCCATCAGTTCGCATATTCAAAGGTAGACATCGTGATGAATAGCCTGCTGACAGTGATTACATTCCTTCATTTAATTATTTTGAATATTTATTTAGAGTATGTTATCTATACACTTGGGGAAGTTAGATGTATAAAAAATAATTTATGAAGTCAGCTGAGTGCATTACTATTAGAAAAAATTTGTTTCAACATATCTTTATTTCAAAACCATGCTGGTTATGTTATCTAAAAGCCTCCCAGTTCTTTTTCATTTTAGTATAATTTCCATTAATGGATTACCCTGAAATAGTAGCGTAATCCATTAACGGCTGCTTGAAATTCATTGTGTTTATTGATCTATTATTGAATCAGAAATTACATTTTTCTGATTGTTTTCGTTGCCTTGTCGCTCATAGTAAACGATATTACTGAAGTCTCTACATAAGTATACTATATCTGAGATGAGTAATTTTTTTTTCATGAATGATCAAGCTACCGACCTACTAATGTTTAATATCAGGGTCAACTACAGACGTTTCAGACTCCGAGAAGGGAAAGTACACTCTAATAAGGGATGCAGAGAATCAATATGGACTGTATGACAAACCCCTCCCTTGCTTTGGGTGTGGAGTAGGATGGTTTTCGTAAGTATTGTATAGCTTGAATACGTTTAGGCTCTTTTGTTTCTTGACTAATGTCCAAATCTTACTTCAGTTTCCTACTGGGGTTCACATTTCCATTGTTGTGGTACTATGCTACATTCCTTTATTTTGGGAACTACTACCGCAAGGATCCAAGAGAGCGAGCTGGTCTTGCTGCATCCGCCATTGCAGTAAGATTTTTGATCTCCAATGTGAACTGAGTTCAATACTTGTTACCAACAAGCTATTGATTTCCTGCATCCTGTTTTTTTTCCTTTTGCAATAACCGAGATGTCTGTCTGTTCCTTTAATCCGACAATGCAACACTCAATACTTATCTGCTGCTCCCAAGATGTATTAAAAAATCTCCATAGAAATTTTAAAGAGCAAATCAAAAAATGTGATCTCTCAGAGTTGTATAATGTGGATTAAAGGTGTTTTTAAGGGTCTTCAATTGATAACATAATATTGTTGCTGCAGGCTATGGGTTGCACAGTTGCGCTGCTGATTGTTGGGCTGTTTTTTCTATTATAGTCCCAGATATTAAACAGCGGAGGAGGAAAGATGATTCATACATGTAGATAAGTGGATTGTAGTGGAGGCAAAAGATGAAATTGTGTGCATAAACCACTCGAAAGTACTCTACCAGATATCCAAGAGTGTTAAACCCATGCTACGTATAATACCGCTGCCAACTGCGCGCGTACATGATGGGAGAAATTCCCCAGGCTCATCTGTTGAGTGATACCTAGTTGTCTATTAATTTGCAGACACATTATGTTTTCCTGAAATCAAGATTGGAGGTCTCGTCATATGAATTAATTTGATCAGTTATTGAATTCGGTTTTTATTTGGCTCTGGTATAAATTGCATCATGCACTACCAGCGCATCCTTACTCGCTGAGAGGGTGCCACACTTTTTTGTTATCTTTACAGGTATTTTGGTTACTGTTGTGGTTAAACCACTTGAAAAAAGTAACGTATTTTTTTGTTTTTCAAACTTGGTTGCTCTGTTAGTGTTACTCGAGTAGAGTAACTAAACATTTCAATTTTATTTGATGAAATTTGTATCAGTTCATCGACAAACAGTTTGAAATGATTTTTCAGATGGACTGCGCTTTCCACATATTTCTTCCTTGGGCTCTCTTATACAACAAGAATGATTACTGTTGGGACTGGTATCATTACTAGTTCTCTATCTTTCCTCGTACATGAACAATAATCAGAGCTTTGTGAATTTCTACACTGAGCATTTCTCAACAATTTTCTGGTGCTTCAGGGAACTGTACTTGCTGTATCTGGTGGCATCTGTTAAACAGAAACATGGCAAATAGTAGACACCCTGAAGGCTCCCAACCTTCTGATAAAACTGTTAGCAAAAATTTCTTCTTTCGGTTGCAAAGAGTCTGGCTTGTGGCTCGATGGATGGCACAGTATCAGTCTTTGATGTAGCTCGTGCCAAGTTCCTGCACCTTGAGGGTCACAGCATGCCAGTGCGCTCTCCGGTATTTTCCCCTATTGATGCTGGGGGAAGACACCCATGTGATGATGCTGAAGGTAAGAGTTTGATAAGAGCCATATCCGGTCATGCCAGCTGGGTCCTGAGTGTTGATGCTACCCCGAACAGGACTTTAATTGCCTCTGGCTCTAGTGACAGAACAGTTAGGCTTGGGGTCTAAACATGAGAGCAGCGGTCAATACATTGAGCAACCACCCAGACCAAGTATGGTGACTGGCATTTCGCCCATGTGAGGACACCAGTTGGGCTTGGTAGTGTATCAGATGACAAGAGCATCTCACTGTATAATTATTCCTAGCTTAGGCGAGCTGCTTGTTCATGTTTTGAGGAAGCCCCTGTTCATGAAATCCTACTGTTTTGTGGAGGCATTGTAAGGGTCTGAATGTTGGCATCTTATCAGGCGAGATGAAAAGTTGTTCAACATATGTACCAGCCATCAACCATACATACCAAAGCACTCTTTGCCATAACGCTCAGCCCATAATATCATATTTCCCCTTTCAATCCTTCTAAGTGTCCTTCACGAGGGAACCTCTCCTGATTTTCCAATTTGTAGGCCTCCTCTTTCCTGATTGTGGTAATTGAATTGTTACGCACTTCTTCTATGCCTCTTAAGATGGTAGATACCCTGAATTTCTGTCTCTGATCCACCAGCCATCTTTGCTTTTATAATTTCTGCTACTTCTTCTTGGGATCTTTTTTTTATTTTTAAAACATCTTCTATTTCTTTCTTCCCAAATGATTGCCTAACATAAGGTTTTCTAGAACCTTTTGAACATTTCCTTATGTTCCAGCTTTCTTTTATTGATTTGGGAAAGACCCACAATACTGAATTATATATTGTAGACTGAAGTCCATACTTCCCAAACCCATTTACTGTGCACCATTAAGTGATCTGTATTTTCTTCTTCTTCCCAAAATAGACATTTCAAGCATGTTCATCCCTCTCCTTCTCAGCTCCTTTTTTGATGGCAGGCTGTTTTCATGTTAGTAATTCCACTTTAGGAGGGGCCAGACCTACCCAAACTTGAAACTCTTCTTTAGGATTTTTTAATCTCCCATTTTAATTTCCAAAACTGCTGCCCAAATGAATTGATCCTCCTCGTTGTTCTTTGGCGGAAAGTGGTCTAGCCTTCTTTTTAATTTATCATTTTCCTCATCTTCCCATGAGTATAATTTTCTTCTAAAAGTCAATTGCCACCTCCACATTTTATTCTCCCAAGTCCCCAGCAACGCATTACTGTCGGATGCTATTGCATATAGCTTTGGGAACTCCTCTTTAAGCTCCCATCTATGGATCTTGATTTTTATCCTTTCCTGCCCACTTCTTTTTTACTTTTAATCACTCTAATGATATCTATCTAATTCTTTGAGATATTTTTCCTTGAGCTGGTCTGATTTCTTCCTCTAAGACTTCATCGAACTTGTATTTGTCTAATATTATTTTCTGCCACAGTCCTTTTTTTGTTGTCAATCTCCACAACCATTTTATTAATACAGTCTTATTTTTCTCAATCATCCATTGTATTCCCAAACCTCCACATCTCTTTAATTTTTTCCCAGAAAACGTAATGAAGTCTTCTTTCATTTTCTGTTTTACCCTGTAGATTTTTTTCAGTTTCTTGAGGCATCGTTACAGGCATTCTGTAAATTGAGGCATATTGGTCAGTGGAGCTTTATGAGAGTCAATCTTCCTGCTATCGAGAGATTTGGCTAATTATTAGCTTGTTCAAAAGGATTAATTCCAAGAGGAATTCCCAAGTACTTCAGTGGTAGGTTCCCTTCTATAGTTCTTAACAATTTCTATATCCACTACTTTTTTTACTGAGTGAATGAAAACACTATTCACGGCCGGAAAATTCTATTCACTCAGATTTGTTTTAGTTCAGTTTTTGTTCTCTAACTTATTATAGTGTAATGACTTCATCTTCATTGTATTCCATGGATAATATGAGTAGCTAATTCCTATTTTCAGTTTGGGGTTTATAATGCAACATTTGGTTTGAGGTCAATGAATACATGATTCGAACTATTGATTTGCTGCCCTTGTTTGAATGTATGAATGCTTTGATTGTCAGTTTAGTGCAGCTTAGCGGTGAGCTATATTGATGTCAATTGTGTTATACTTGATTGGATTGCATTATTGGGGAGAACCTAGCGGTAGAACCGATTTTGTGGTGTTAGTTGAGTAACTATTGCACTTGTTCGAAAACCTAGCGGTTAAGAATAGGTAGAATTTGATTGTCGACATATCTTTAGCGGGAATGTTGGACTGAGGCAGAATTCATTAGCTTATGCATGTATTCGATCGATGATAACTAGTTGCATGTATTTCCTGAACTGATTTTCTCTGAATTGATATTCTTAGTTTGTTCATTTTTCTGTGACTTTCATTAGAACTCTATCTTACTTGCTCTATTTGGGTTCGACCCTGCTTACCGCTTGCTAGTGTGTTTACAGGAGTTATAAATACAAATTTGAGGCGCACGACGACGCGCTGTCAGTAACCCACTGGGTCACCCTACTCCAGTTAAATTCCGGCATTTTTGACCAATTTGGTATAATTTCTAGTTGCATCGCTGCTGTGTTTTCAACAATTCTTCTCTGTTCCCGATCCATTGAGGCATAGTCCAGATTTGTCTGATCCGCCCAGATTCGATCCGTTTCAGATCCATTCGTCTCGGACCAATTGCTCGTGTGTGGTGCGCACTTTTGTCTTTGGCTGTCGCTCTGTGTGCAATTCTTTTCTCAGCGGCGTGGTTAGGGCAGTGTTGATTAAAAAAAAGTCAACAACTTGGTCAAATTGCCCCTTCAAGCCCAGTTAGCAACCCAATCAGCAGCCTGGTCAGTGCCCATTCAGCAGCCCATTCAACAGGCTGGTCAACGTTCAGTCAGCAGCCTGATCAGCGCCTAGTTAAAAGGAAAAAAAAACTAACCCCAATTTTTTTCTATTATGTCTTCTCTTTCAGGTACCGTTGTCGTTCCACGTTGTCCTGTTCTTTTTAATGGGCTTAATTATCGAGAATGGGTACAACATATACGTGTTCATATGCATGGACAACGTCTTTGGAATATTCTCGTATGGGATCAGTCTTGTCCTCTTTCTCCGACTCTTCCAACCGACCTTGCCCTTCCAACTACAGCTTCCGCCGTAGATAAACAGAAGGCGTCTGCAACATATGATGATTTATTTGCTAAGTATCAAAGCGCCTTACTGACATATCATAGATGGATTGATGAGGATGCACGTGCTTGTGCAATCCTTGCAGCAAGTATGGAGGTTCATCTGACTGACGATATTGTTTTCCTTACTTCTGCTCATGAGATGTGTACACATCTGCAGACCCGTAATGGACCTTCCTGCCACTCGCTCATCTTGTCAGTTTAGAATCAGGAACGCGATCTTCGTCAGGGAGATAGCACTGTGGATGAATTCTATGCCACCATATCTGCTCTTTGGCGCCAGCTTGAATCTCTGAGTCCTTCTCCATTCCTTACTTATTCGTCTTGTCAGCAGATCCGTTCTCATTCATAATTTCTTCGACTTCATGATTTTATGATTCGTCTTGTCCCCGTGTTTGAGATGATTCATGCACAACTTCTTGCTCGTCATCCTTCCATGACCTTATTGGAGGCACTTTCTGCAGTTCGCGCAGAGGAGATACGTCTTCCCAGTGCTGGTTTTCTACAGTCCTCTTCTGTGTTAGCGATTTCTGAATCCATTGTTCCTGTTGTTGCTCCCATCATTGTCCCTGTAATTACTCCCTCTTCAGCAGCTGTAGCTAAACGAGGGCGTCGTCACTGCAAATAATGCAACATAGATAATCATTTGGTTGAGACCTGCTACAAAAAGCGCAATGATGAACCTCGATGTTTTAGTCAGTCTTCAAGAAAGCTGGAGGTTCTAATCAGCGCAGCACCACTCCCCAGGTATCTAAAGGTTCCGACACTGAAGCGCTGCTAACATTGGTACGCCATATGCTTGTTTCAGCATCTCTTGGTTCTGCAGGCTCTGCGACTCACACTTCGGGCAATGAGTTACCTGCCCCTACATCATCTCCTTCCTCAAGTAATTTTCCTTGGATTTTAGATTCCGGTGCTTCTTTCCATATGACTTTTGATCGTACATCCCTTCGATCCGTCTATCCTTTTGTTGTCTTCTGTATCAGTTCAAACTACTGATGGTACCTCTCTCTCAGTCGCAGGACAAGGCACTCTTTCAACTTCTTCTTTTCATGTTCCTAACGTCTCTCTTGTTCCAAAATTGACTATGCAGCTCATTTCTGCTAGTCAGCTTACAGATCATGGTTGTCGTATTATTCTTGATTCTAACACTTGTTCAGTTCAGGATCGTCGCACGGGGACCCTAGTTGGTGCTGGCCCACGCCGCCATGATTCTCAGCGTCTCTGGAAATTGGATTGGCTTCACCATCCTTTCGTTACCTCTGCTAATCACATGCGTCCGTTGTTACCTCTGCTATCTCTTTCCCTCATTGGCATCATCGTCTGGGCCATCTCTATGGCTCTCGCCTTTCTTCTTTAGTTCGTCATGGGGTGTTAGGACACGTGTCTGGCGGTGCCTCTTTACACTGTCAGAGTTGCAAGCTTGGTAAACAATTTAACTCCCTTATACTTGTAGTGAGTCTATTTCAAATTGTCAGTTTGACCTTATTCATTCTGATATATGGGGTCCATCTCATTTTGTTTCAAAAGGTGTTCATCGGTATTATATCATTTTTATTGTTGATTATTCTCGCTATTCTTGAATTTATTTTCATGAAATCTCGTAGTGAGGTTCTCTCTATCTATAAAGATTTTTTGCGCATGGTTCGCACTCAGTTTGATTCTCCTATTCATACCCTTCGTGCTGATTCAGCTGGTGAGTACTTATCTCATCATCTTCATTGTTTCTTTGCTGATCAAGGAACTCTTTCCCAGTTCTCTTGTCCAGGTGCACATGCTCAGAATAGCGTTGCCGAGCGCAAACATCTTCATCTTCATCTTCTTGAGACTTTTCGTGCTCTTATGCTTGCTTCAAGCGTTCCGTCTTATTTTTGGGCTGAGGCCATTTCTACTGCCAATTACCTTATTAATATACAGCCTTCGTCCGCCCTTAACGAGGATATTCCTGGTGAGCGTCTGCGTGTGCTATGTTTTATTAGCACCTCGTGAGCTCACAAAGCTGATTGCTCAATCGATTGAGTGCGTTTTTCTTGGTTACAATGCAGCGCACAAAGGCTATCGATGTTGCGATCCTATTCATCGTCAACTACGATTCTCTCGTGATGTGACTTTTGATGAGTCTCGTCCTTTCTACTCTTGTCCTTCATCCGACTCGTCTTCTGCATCTCTTCTTGAGTCTCTTTCTTTTTTTACTTTTCCAGATTCTCCCATTAACTCTGTTTGTCGTCTCCTGCGGCGTCACCTTCATCTCCTCCCCCTTCAGCTTCTTCTACGGTCAGGTCAGATTTTTATCATCTTATCCTCTTCATTACAGTCGTCGTCATAGCATTGCTTCTGATGTGCCTACTCCTACTTTTACTTCTCTGAAAATGCATGCTGCTCCTCCGACTGTTCCTGATTCTCTTGCTGAGTTTCCCTCCATTCCCGAGACATCGCCTGTCTCTTCTGCACCGTCTCCCCCACCATCCCATGTTGGTGGTTCTCCTGATATGACAAATTTTCCTCGATATGACCATCGTGATCGTCATTCCCTTCGTGCTCCTGCACGTTATGATGTTGTTGTTGTCATCCCTGACGAACCAGCTTCATATCGTGAGGCTATGGTTCATCAGGAGTGGCAAAAAGCAATGGCTGAGGAGCTTGCTGCACTGGAGCGCACTGGTACTTGAGATATTGTCTCTCCAATCACTTGTAAGTGGGTCAGTAAAGTTAAGACTCAATCTGATGGCTCCCTTGAGCACTATAAGGCTCATCTTGTTGCTCGTGGCTTCCAACAGGAGTATGGTCGTGACTATGACGAGACATATGCCCCTGTGGCTCATATGACCACCATACACACTCTTCTTGTCGTGGCCTCTATTCGTCAGTGGTCTATCTCTCAACTCGATGTTAAGAATGTTTTTCTTAACGGGGGAGCTGCAACAGGAGGTTTACATGAAATACCCTCCTGGATACTGTGTTCCTGAAGGTATGGTTTGTCGCCTTCATCGCTCTGTTTATGGCCTCAAGCAGGCCCTTCGTACATGGTTTGAGCGTTTCTCTTAGTTATACTGATGCTGGTTTTTCTGCTAGTGATCATGATCCAGCCTTATTTGTTCATACGTCATCTCTGGTAGGATTCTTCTCCTTTTATATGTTGATGATATGATCATTATTGGCGACGATCCTCAGTACATTGCTTTCGTAAAGGAAAAGGTCGGGTCTCAGGTTCTCATGTATGATCTAGGCCCTCTTACATACTTCCTTTGGAATGACATTTTCTCTACGGATGTGGGGTTTTATCTATCGCAAAAAAGTATATTCGTGGCCTTCTTGATCGTGCTTCTCTCACTGATCAGTGCATCGCCGACACTCCGATGGAAATGAATGTTCAACTTCATCCCACTAACGTGAGCCTCTTTCGGATCCTACTCGCTATCGTCATTTAGTTGGTATTCTAGTTTATCTAGTTGTCACTCGTCCTGACATTTCCTATTCCGTTCATATCTTGAGTCAGTTTGTCTCAACTCCGACACAAATTCATTATGGTTATCTTCTTTGAGTTTTGCGATAACTTCGTGGTTCTATCACTCGTCGTCTCTTCTTTCCTCGTTCGAGCTCTCTTCGTCTTCATTCTTATTGTGATGCGACTTGGACTAGTGATCCCACGAATCATTGGTCTTTTTTTTCTTATTGTATTTTCTTAGGGGGTGATCTCTCATTGCCTGGAAGACTAAGAAGTAAGCTGTAGTTTTCCGATCGAGTGCTGAGGCTGAGTTGCGTGCGATGGCTTTGTTGATAGCTGAGGTTACGTGGCTCCGCTGGCTACTTGAGGATTTTAGTGTCTCTGTTAGTGCTCCCAGACCTCTTCAGTCTGACAGTATAGGATCTATTGGCATTGCTCAAGATCTAGTGAAACATGAGCTCACCAAGCATATCAGTGTCGACGCTACCTATGTACGGTCCCAGGTCCAGGCGCAGGTCATTGCTCTCCAGTACGTTCCTTCTAAGGTCCAGTTAGCAGACTTCTTCACAAAGAGCCAGATCAGAGCACATCACAACTTCTTTCTGTCCAAACTCAGTGTTGTCGATCCACCATGAGTTTGAGGGGATGTTAGAGATATTCATATATATTGTTATGATCTGATTATTATCTATTAGGAAGTTTGTATATGTGATGTATATATTTTGTATATTGTTGATTGCCTCTGTAACCCTATATATTTACCGTTTAACATACGATGAATAAACACATATAATTTATCTTGACACATGTATACTGACATTTCACAGCATTGTACACTGCACCTACACGGTATGCAAGTAACTGCTAAGATATGTTGGCTAAGAATTCCTTAAACTGCTAAGATATGTTGCCGTTGAGACAATGATTAGTAATCAGTGTGTCCTAGGAATTCCTGTTTTGTATTCATGCCAGATTATTTATTGAGTAATCAGTAATTTCTTTTTCAACTTCGGTAATAATTTAATTGATGAATATTTCATGCTCTTTAGACAGTTTGTTTAGACAATATTTACCTTGGTTTGCGCCACGTTCTAACAACCCATGACTTGCAACAAAATAATCAAACTAGAGCAAATGGTAAGGAAACAAAATTTAGATTTTCCCGAGTTTCAATAATATTCCATTTGGGGGAAAAGTTCTTCAAAGGTTGGATTTTGCACAATTGTCGCCATTAGACCTATGAGAAGCTCAATCAGCTGCTATATAAAAAATCGGTCTTACTAAGAGCAATATCTTAAAGAAACCGGTCTTAGTAAGACCTTTTTGTCGCGAAGATAACAAGTGTGGCAATCTCTTCTCTTCCACTCTCCTCTTCTCCTCATCCGCGAACCTCCCCATTATTCTCTCCCTCGTCTGGCGATTTTCTGAATTGTCCTCGTGATTGGAATGTGATTTTATGATAAAGAAATTATACATTAGGTTTAATTCAAAGTGAAGTATTTTGTAAATTTATTGTTGATTGATTTGTTAAAATTATGGTTGAATTATTTCTCATAGTGCTTGAAGAATTTATTGATTGATGGTTTTTATTCAGCAACAGAAATGGAAAATACCGAATCAGACCTGATGGTTATATCAACGTTGGAGATACTGGACTTGCCCGTAATGTATGAATTTGACCGGGATGAAATAAAATCCCTAGACCAACTTGATAAGAAAGATGTTTATATGATTCTTGAACCTGAACAAATATGGGATATCCGACCATTCTATGATGTCTCGGCTTGGCACGATAATGAATCAGTTGATGAGTACCTGAGTGGCAATTATGGACAGTTTGGGACACTTGGGTTGGGAGCTACATTCGGTAGAAAGGCAGATCAATCTATGTTGTCAGAAATATTCTATATTGAACCGTGTTGAATATTTGACGAACGAGTCTGACTCCGGTTGTTGGTTCTTCATTATCGGAAAGGAGAGGGGAATTGTCCATGGCGGATTCACATACTGATGAAAAAAACTCATCATATTGGGAAGTTACAAAGTGTCAAGGGGGATCATACAAGCAACAATGACTACATCTCAAAGAAGAATGTCCACTTGACGAGACACTCCATAGCCATGGAATATGGGGATGCGATTAGCAAAAGATTGAGATTATCCCTTGCTGAAATAAGAGCAAGAATCTTCAAGAATTATGGTTATGAAATTCGTACTTGAAGGCATGAAGGCCATGCAACAGGCTTTGATAAATGTTTTTGGAGATAAGGATGAATTTTTTAGTTCCCCAATTTATGCAGGTGTTGGAAGAATCAAATCCTGGATTCGTTGTTAAATGACATCGTAGAAGATATGAAGAAAATGTATGTATAATCATAAATCGGGTATTCTGGCCTTTTGGTCCGATAATTGATGCGTTCGAGCATTGTCTCCCCATGTTGTGTATTGATGGAATTCATTATATGGAAAGTATGATGGATAATTACTTATCGTTGTTCCACTCGACGTCAATTTGTATATTGCATTTACTTTGGTAGAGAGCGAGAGTAATTCAAGTTGAAAATGGTATATGAAGTGCATACGAGAGGGCGTGACAGGCCGCGATGAGCTGTGCATAATTTTGGATAGGCATAAGGGAATCATTGCTGCAATGCAAGAACCTGAGTGGACTCTAGAGCATATCATCATGCATGTATTAGACACTTGCAGAGCAACTTCAACGTGAAAGTGAAGGATTCTATTTAAAAAAAAAAAACTTGGGCATGTGGCGCATCAGAGACAGTAGATCAAATGAGATGGAGGATATCAAGAGTTGCATGACAAATCACAAGTTGTACAATTGTTGGATAATATTTCTTGGTTAAAGTGGTCTTTGGAATACGATGAGGCTGGTAGAAGATGAAGATCTACGATGACAAATGCTAGTGAATGTTTCAATAATATTCTAAAGGGTCGGTGAGATACTAATCTGTACTCTTGTTTAATTCACTTTCTTGTAGTGCAATGCATATTTCTCCAAGCGTCGAGATACATACTAGACTAGTGTTGCAATGTTTGCACCAAAGATAGATATTAAGTTCAGGGAGATTATGGAGAAAGAACAATACCCTAGAGTTAATTGACGTATCAAGAGAGATTTTTCAAGTGACAACTATTAGGAAGCACATTTTCATACAGTGAAGCTAGAAGAAAGTACATGTACATGTAGCAAATGAAAAGCATTCTACTATCCGTGTATCATGTTTAACAGTTTGTAAAAGTGAGAGTATCCCCTACACTAGATTTATAGAGCATCACTATACGTTGGAAGCGTACTTTGAGACTTGGAGCTACATATTTACTGCGATCAGAGATTACCAAAATTGAAGGATGTACGATGGAATTGCCCACGCACCGAACTTTCCAATATTAGAAGACACTCCTCAATGTGCAGACATAATGAGATGGACCACATAGAATAGAGTACTCAACGACTATCACGTATCCGGAGATACGACTTGTGTCACGATGTAGGTCATAACAGAAGAGCATGTCCAAATCGACAAGCGAACTAATCGGAGAGCTAAAATTCTCTGATATGAGGAAATCTTTTAAATATTATTTTATAATCAAACTTTGCATGTTGAACGGTTGTTTTGAAATAATTTAAGTTTAATGTTGAACTTTTTCCAATTTATCACCATTAAATTCCAATCAGAATTTATATTTGTTACATTTTCCATTGTTTAACTTAAATACACATAAGGTCATGGACGACAGAATAAACTAAATGAGAAATGTTTTAGAGACCTTTGATTGCAATAAATTAAATTACCCGAGTACAATTTGTGCTCAATTCGAAACCATAAATACTAAACAAACCGAACTCAAACACATTTTCAGAACTTAGTAAATTTCGACTCGAATTCAAACTCGTAAAAATATAAACAAACCGAATTTGAACAGATTGCAGTTTTGTGTACCTGAAATTCCCAACAAAAGTCACTCATACATGGTTCTAGAAAAGCACTAGCAAGATGATTAATAGGATAAAACAAAAAGCTAATCATCCAAGTCTAAAGTTTCAAGACCTGCTTCTGCATGCTCTAACATTATATCCAAATCAACACAGAATCCCCCATTTAACTCTAATACTGGAAACACAGGCTACCAAGCCCAGACCAAATCATCCGGATGATAGACACCATTGCGACTGATCTTCTTCTACAAAGTTAGCATAAGTCTTAGCACAACACAGATGAGACAACTACATGAGGTGCACATTTCAACTCCAGATGGGGCATAAATCAAGGTCGAGGCCTCTTGTTGCTGCTGCATGAGGGGCACTTGTACTGCTTGATGTGCTCTGCCCTGGCTGGAGTGATCTTCACACACTTCCCATGGAACCATTTCTCGCAAATGTCGCAGCAGATCCAGAATTCATCAGCACCATAATTTTCACCACATGCACCGCACACGGCTTCTCCATGCTCTTCCTCGTCTTCTTCATCCATGCCTTCGTCTTCCTCATCCATGGAGTACTTTGCTGGTTCCGAGGCTCCCTGCAGTTGGGCAAAGCCCAAACAATACATTAGGAAATGTCAAGTGCTTATAAAAAATACAGAAAGGCGCACTCATCCCATTGATTGTAGAATAAAGAAATCAATATTGAGCTCAGAATCTATTTAAGATATGCACTCTTATCGTCATAAATCCTTGCTTTTCCGACCTGAAGGAACTTTAATGTATAAAGCATATTTCATTGGTCCACATATCCCATATCACATCAGCTCATTTCAGGAAAGGGAGATTTTTTTTCATTCGAATGCCCAGAAAAAACAACAAAGAACACTTATGCCTTTTGAAAAGACCTTTATAAGGGTAGCAAATTAAAAAGGAACCCACAAACTGCATAATTTGTAAAAGAGTGTTGAATGTGTTTGGCATACATTATAAGTAGCTTATTACTTACCTAAATAGTTGCGCCAACTTTTTAATCAAAAGTTAACTCAAACACTCAAATTTGCCAAATGCCAGAAAAAGCATTTACCAAAACATTACTGAGATAACTGATAGAGGTAATCTTCACAGATGCAATACCAATAATAACTCCTACAATTCATTTTGGATTTCAAATCTATTGAAAAAACAAGATGTATCTCAAGATATCCTGAAAGAATATGATTTACTAGCACCTTTCGGTAAAATGTGGTTTCTGGGAGATTTTTAACCAGTATCAAACCAACCGTTCAGATATGATCTATAGTAGGTGATGATGCAAATTCAATTCATAACTTAACATCAGTTCTATGCCAGATTGTTTCCTTCATAAACCTCATTCCTATGACTATGATATAAATGAAATTTAGACAGCAAGGATATAGTTTACCCCTTTAGATCCTGACTTGGATTTGTTGCTGCTGTGATTAGAAACAGATGATTTCTCCTTTGATTGTTTTCTTATACGACCACTACCAGTAATAACTTCAAATATGGTAGGGAGATCATTTATCATGCCGAACAGCCGTTTCCTGCAAGAACGATCATTATGCAGGTAAAAGAATACCAATTGTCAACAACATTTCATAGTCCAAGCAAAATTTCCACATAAACGACATAAACATGACAAGAAGAATTATTTAAACGAGTATTTTCATCAATGAAGACTGAAGTAATAGGGTCAAGCACATGACTTAATAGCGCCACTGACTTTGAGCAAAATTAAAAAATGCAGGGAATGAATTAACAAAGGACGGGGCAAATGAAACACCTTTCTGTCTTGTCAAAGCCAAAACGGGCACCAAAATAGAAAGCTACAGCAAGCAACCATGCATCACTATGCACAGCAACCAGAGACAACCAATCCTTTTCTGGCATGCCATCCCGTGCGAAGTTGATACCTAGCGCAGGCTCAGGAAGCTCTGGAGGGACCTCCTCAGCAGGTAAATTCACTTCCCATTTCTCATTAGGAAATCCATACAGACAAAGATTTTCTTTCTCTGTATCGAGAATAAACATGTCAGCTATTTCAGAGGCACTCAATAATGCAATTTATTTGTATACTTAAATGTTTAGCAGCGATTCCAGATAAACATGGCAGCAGAAACATGTGACAGCTATGAAACTAAATAAGACGCAATGATAAAAAACCTGAAATCCAAGTATAACTCAGCAACTGAACCTTACCTATCAAACTAGTTCTTATTTCTGAAGATAACAGTATGATGCGCTTGAGATACAAATCAACCAGAAAATACAATGATAATGTTAAAAACAACCCACAAAAATTGGAATTTCAAGGAGTATGGAAGAAAAAATATTCTTCCACCTAATATGAAGAACGTACAGGGAATAAAAAATGGTAAATGTACCCATTGCTTCAAGAAAAAAACAAAAAAGGATCTATCACTATTTCCCTTTAGCTTTATTGTAGTTCTTACTCCAAACAAATGGATGTGTTAATGTTGTAGAACTGCTAAAAATGAACCAGCTCAGAAAAAATTATAATGAAGAGACAAAAAAGAATGTGTTATACTTATTAGGTGGTGAAAATATCATTGATCATATAGAAAAGAAGTTTGATTCAGTAAATTACAATGACACACAGTGCACATCAGCCGGTTAATAATGCAATTTGCTAAAGATTAACTTTTCAATTGACCAGATACTTAAGGATGCAGCGTCATGAGCTTTAGTAGAGATATCATAAGTGAAACAGGATTTACCTGAAATACTGTCAGGAAAGACAAAGCCTAAGCATTAAAGACTGATACCAATACCTTTATTCATGTACATTATCAAGTTGGAGGCATGATGACTACAACGGTTTGATGGTTTAGAAGTATCCGGCATAAGAAAACATGAATGAAAGAAGAAGCCTTATGAATACAGCTCCATAGAGTTACATCAAATGTATGGTTAGAACTTAGTTGTACAAAGAAAACTGTTTAAAATGGAGCTAGGATCATTACTAGGCAGTTTGTATGAACAGGATTGTGTTTCTTAAAGCTAAATAGGTACTTCAAAATGAAGAAAACCAGTGCAATATAAACACAATATTGGAGATGGCTGACTCACGGAACTTTCACAAGAAAGAATAGTAATGAATATACAGCATGGTAATATGTAACACATCAACCCTCAGACACTAAGGAGGTAAAAGCACAATCTCTTATATAACCCCAACATAATTAGCATCCCAATATAGAACAGAAGGGAAAGTGAAAATGTCAAAGCAACTGAGAATGCCAGCAAGAAAAAGGTCACAGGAGAGTGACTTTCTGCCACATAAAAATCAACTCAGATTCAAATTATGAGTTGAAACCGTTCCACACACCAAAATCTCTGGTCAATAATTAGTCAGTAGGCAGCAAACCGGCAAGATTAGAGAACAATGTGAAGCAAAAACACTGATAAGGAGAGAAAATCTCACCAGGATCGCACTTCTGATAAAAAGATTGAACATCTACAAAACAAAAAAGAAAAGAAAAAAACCCTTCAGATACCAACCAATTAAACGTTATAACCCCAAAAACCCTAAACCGAAAATAGGAGTCAAATAAAACCAAATGGGGGAGCGAGTTAGGATACCATCCGATAGGGCTTTGATCAGGCCAGACCTCCGGCCCTTGAAATCCCTGAAAACCTCATCAACGCTTCGAGGACTGTACGCGGCAGGACCGTCCATGGTAATTCCGGGCACTGTTTGTCACTGCGAAGGTCGGTTGGCGGCGTGAGAGTTGGGAAAATTGAGGGAGGGATTTGGGAGGAGGACGGCGGGAGGAGAGGATGTCGGATTTGGGCAGAGAGGAGTGAGAAATGAGAATACGCACAGAAAGCCGAGCGAGAGAATGAAAGAGAAAATCGGAACATTCTTTTATTTATTATTTGAAGGACAAAAAGGAAATTAAGAATTTTGGGTATCTAAAAATCACGCAATAATTATAATTTTAAGAATTCGGATGGAAAGTATATTTTTGTTACACTTTATTATTTTGAATCCTAAATGGAAATGCCAATATACATTTCTAAGTTTGTATTCGTTTAGTTTAAATGAGATTTAACTTTATTCTTAATTCACATTATTTTTTTTGAGATACACAAAAAGTCAGATTTCTATGGTATTATTTTGTACAAAATTTACCCAATTGATTGATATGATTTACTTACGTCATGCTAAAGTTTTCAATGCATGGTTTTATTGATGTTTTTGACAAAGGGAAGCTCGAACATCTATTTTATGTGAAAGATTATTACTTGTGATGAGTCGCGCGTCCGAACAAATGTGTTCTTTCGGCGTGGTTTCTACTGAGATGCACACTTAACTTTCTTCAACATCAATTTTCGTATCGAGTCTCTAAAAGCGTCATTTAAGACACGAATTTTCTTTTTTATGTATTCTGAACTCCTGAAATGCAAATAACACTAAAAAGTAACTGTTCGCATACAAAAATGCCGAAATTATTGGGCTTAAACGATTCGATGAATCGTATAAATACGCCTCATCAAACCACCCCACACTTAGACTTGTTCGCCCGAACAAAAGCAAGACTCAAATCACTTTTCATGCCTAAGACTAAATACTTAATTTACTCTAGATATTTCCTTTAATTAGTTCATCAACATATACTCACACTCATTCTTTAATAATGATCAGTAAGAAATTGCAATACATGTTACCTCCGAGGTCGAGATGGAATTTTAAATGGATGACTAGGAGCTAGTCCTCTTTAGACTTCTGACTCCATTCTTCAGCTCAAGATCATAGTCCCACGCATACGCTGAGTTTACTTTCTCTGGCACGTGATAGATCCAAATTATGATGTAAAGAAGAATGAGCTAGTAAGGCAAGATCTTGTTCAAGAATTATCGTGTTACAACGTGCAGATGATCCATTTTTTTAGGAGTGCAAGGACATGAAACGCGACGATATACCCCTTTAGATTTAAGAAAAGAAGAAACATTCATGTATTCACCGCCCCAATCCATTTGGAAAACTTTGACAGTAGTGGAGATGTTTTTTCGAATACTAAAAAGGTAATATAAATATAAATATTTCTTGGAGATGTTTTCTCGTAATGATTTGGTGGAAGTAAAATGAAAGGGTAAAAAGGTCCCTTTATCTAAAAAAGGTCCCTTTATGGTTATCTAAAAAAATTCTATATTGGGAAGTTAGATCACCTATTGCATATGGTATTGATTTGCAGAGGATATGAAGTATGGTGTCAGATGTTTTACTTTGATGGGGAACATATCATATTATTTTGTTTATGGCGGTGTAAGCACTGGTCAAACAGATTGTTTGCTATAAACCTCAAACCATAGCACCAGAATTTGCCGACCTGTCACTTGCTAAAGTGGACATTCAAAGTGAGAATAGAGCCACATATCTATGCAAGTGCAGCTCCCTCACTTCATCCCCATCTTCAAAACCAGATAAGCAAACAGAACACTCATTATTATGTTGGGCATCAGAACACCTTTCCTGTACTTGAAACTTGAGAACACCAGCCACTGCGTTAGTAGCCGCTTCATCCCGGTGCTGACCACCACCGGATAATTATACCGCAGCGGCTGTACCCACGAAAACCAGACCATAATACAACATGGGTAGATGATCCTCTTGTGGTGTTGAAGAAGAAGTAATTGGGTTATTGTAGTTTGGAACATCTCCCATGTTCAATCAGTAGACAGCTCAGAAATGAATGATATTAAGAATGATTTGTTTGAAGAACACAAGTTGCCTCTTAATTGGGTTCCTGTCCAATGTTTCATAATTTAAGTTACTGTCATCATTGATGAAACATTGAGAAAAATAAAGTCTCAAACTCCTGTAAAAATGATCTCAAGTAGTGTCAGATGAATATCTGCATTGTCCAGTCCCCATGCAGAAGAAGATATGGTGCACTACCTGTAGGCCACAAAACAGGACTAGGAACAAGATAAGCTTATCCAGCAGGGACAGATGGAGAATGAGCCACATAACAGATTGGTGCAAAATCTCCTCCACCAATTCTGAGACTCTTCCCCTACTAAAATACATGACCTCAACAACTGCTCAAGACACAAGTTTCAGCAAGAGAAATGGCCTCAACAGCAGTTACATCTGTGGCCGTGGCCATCCCAAGCTCTGAAAAATCTTCATTATTGAAGCCGCTGCCAGCAAGGTTCTCATCCAAGTCTGTTGTGTCAGCAAGAGGTAGTGCAACTTTGAGTGTCAAGGCTTCCATGACTGAGAAACTGGCGACAGGGGTGACGGCAGGAGTTCTGACAGCAGCCATGATGGTGCCTGATGTAGCTGAGGCTGCAACTAGCAGCTCCCCGTCCCTGCAGAATTTCTTGTTCAGCATTTTAGCCGGTGGGGCTGTGCTCACTGCCATTTTTGGGGCTGTGATTGGTGTGTCCAACTTTGACCCTGTAAAAAGAACTTAACTATGACTCTATTTTCTTATGTATGTTCCCTTCCATGGTTTCACACATTCTCAAGAATTAAACATAACAATCGAATTCACCAACTCCTCCAACCACTTTGTAGCTGAGGGACTTCTGACAATGTTTTCAGACCTCTTCTGGAAAATGGAGGTCTCCCCCCTTTCTCGCCTGAAACAGATAAAATCAACAATTTGACTCCACACCATTTACTTCAGAAATCAATCATTTGTAATGTGTATTTATGGTACATCATGATCTGAGATAACACCAACTATACCATACCAAACTTATGGCTGAGCTAACATTTATAGGTAAGTTCATATTTACATGAGCTAACAGCTACACATAACACAATTATACATATTTCTCCCATTTATTTATATTCAGGTATAATCTATATTTCAGTTTTACTCCATTAGTTGATTTATTTCTACCGCGTGTAAATTCAACTTTTGCATGATTGTGTAAAACATTTATTTCCAATTATACGTATGTGTTTTATTCTACATTGTTTAATACGTATGTTCTATGCAAAGTTGTCGTAAAGATAATTAGGTTAAGAGTCTGTTCTTTAGAGCTGAACTTATACTTAACTTATCTTAACTGAACTGAATATTTAACTTAACTTAACTTTGTTAGAGATATTCGTATATTTTATTATGATCTCATTATGATTTGTTAGGAAGTTTGTATATCTGATATATATCTTTTGTATATCGTTGATTGTCGTAAAGATAATTAGGTTAAGAATCTGATCTTTAGAGCTGAACTTATACTTAACTTACTTTAATTTAACTGAACTGAATTTAACTTAAATTAATTTTGTTAGAGATATTCGTATATATTGTTATGATCTCATTATTATTTGTTAGGAAGTTTGTATATTTGATGTATATCTTTTGTATATCATTAATTGCGTCTGTAACCCTATATATTTGTCGTTTGGCATACGATGAATACACACACAGAATTACATGGTATCAAGAGCCGGTTACGTTTGATACTTTTTTTCTTCTCTTTCTCTGTGTTGGTTAACCCACAGGTTCACCATAATCCGGTCAAATTCCGGCATTTTTTTGACCAATTTGGTCTATTTTCTTGTCGCATCGCTGCTGATTTTTCACAGCGCTTCTCTTTTCCCAATCTGTTGCGACGTCGTCCAGATCTGCCCAGATCCAATCCGTTTCAGATACATTCATCTCAGACAAGTTGCTCGTGTGTGGTGCGCACTTCTGCCTTTTGCTGCCGCTCGGTGTGCAATTCTTTTCTCAGCAGCGTGGTTAGGGTTTTCTGTTGACAAAAAGCGTTAAAAAAAAGTCAACAGCTTGGTCAAATTGCCACCTCAGCGCCCAGTCAGCCGCCTGATCCGCGCTCAGTCATCAGCCTGATCGGCGCCCAATCAGCAGCCTAATCAGCGCCAAGTCAGCACCCAATCAGTGCCCAATTAGCACCCAGACAGCAGCCTGGTCAGCACCCAGTCAGCATCCCACGCAACAGCCTGGTTAGCGCCCAGTCAGCAGCCCAATCAGCGCCCGATTGGAAAAAAAAAAAAAAAACTAACCCTTATTTTTTTCTCTATTATATCTTCTCTTTCAGGTACCATTGCAGTTCCACGTCGTCCTGTTCTCTTTAATGGACTTAATTATCGAGAATGGGTGCAACTTATGCGTCTTCATATGCGTGGTCAACGTCTTTGGGATATTCTAGTAGGAGATCAGTCTTGTCCTATTTCTCCGACTCCCCCTACTGAGCTTGCACTTCCAGCTACAACTTCCGCCAATGATAAACAGAAGGCGTTTGCAGCGTATGATGATTTATTTTCTCAGTATCAGAGCACCTTCCTGATTTATCAGAGATGGATTGATGAGGATGCCCGTGCTTGTGCCATCCTTGTAACTAGTATGGAGGTTCATCTTACTGGCGATATTGTTTCCCTTACTTCTGCTCATAAGAGGTGGACACATCTTCAGACCCGTTATGCACCTTCTGGCCACTCGCTCATCTTGTCAGTTAAGAATCAGGAATGTGATCTTCGTCAGGGAGATAACACCGTGGACGAGTTCTATGCCGCCATATCTGCTCTTTGGCGCCAGCTTGACTCTTTGAGTCCTTCTCCATGCCCTACTTGTTCGGCTTGTCAGCAGATTCGTTCTCATTCAGAATTTCTTCGACTTTATGATTTTCTAACTCATCTTCGCCCCGAGTTTGAGATGATTCGTGAACAGCTCCTTGCTCGTCATCCTTCTGTGATCTTATTGGAGGCACTTTCTGCAGTTCGCGCCGAGGAGATACGTCTTCGCAGTGCTGGTTTTCTACAGTCCTCTTCTGTGTTAGCGACTCCTGCATCCACTGTTCCTGTTGCTGCTCCTGCAGTTACTACCTCTTCAGCAGTTGTAGCTAAACGAGGGCGTCGTCACTGCACATACTGCAACAGAGATAATTATTTGGTCGATACCTGCTACAAAAAGCGCGATGATGAAGCTCGATGTTCTAGTCAGACTTCGAAGAAAGCTGGGGGTTCCAGCGCAACACCACTCCTCAGGTATCTAAAGGGTCCGACACTGATGAGTTGCTAACATTGCTACGTCGTATGATTGTTTCAGCATCTTCTGGTTCTGCAGGCTCTGTGACTCAGACTTTAGGCAATGAGTTACCTGCCCCTACATCATCTCCTTCCTCAGGTACGTTTCCTTAGATTTTAGATTCCGGTGCTTCTTTCCATATGACTTCTAATCGTACATTCCTTCGGTCTGTCGGTTCTTTGTTATCTCCCATATCAGTTCAAATTGTTGATGGTACCTCTCTCTCGGTCACAGAACAAGGCACTCTTTAAACTTCTTCTTTTCATGTTCCCAAAGTCTATCTTGTTCCAAAATTGACAATGCAGCTCATTTCTGCTGGTCAGCTTACGGATCATGGTTATCGTATTATTCTTGATTTTGACTCTTGTTCTGTTCAGGATCGTCACACGGGTACCCTAGTTGGTACTGGCCCACGCCACCATGATTCTAAGCGCCTCTGGGAATTGGATTGGCTTCACCTTCCTTCCACTGCCTCTGCTAAACCCCCCGCGTCCGTTGTGACCTCTCTTGTGTCTTTCGCTCAGTGGCATCATCGTCTGGGTCATCTTTGCGGCTCCCGCCTCTCTTCGTTAGTTCGTCGTGGCATCTTAGAACACGTGTCTGGCGATGCCTCTTTACACTGTCAGGGCTGCAAGCTTGGTAAACAGCTTCAACTCCCTTATCGTCATAGTGAGTCTGTTTCGAAGTGTCTGTTTGACCTTATTCATTCTAATGTATGGGGTCCAGCTCCTTTTGTTTCCAAAGATGGTCGTCGATATCATATCTTTTTATTGATAATTATCCTCGCTTTTCTTGGATTTTCTTTATGAAATCTCGTAGTGAGGTTCTCCCTGTATGTAAAGATTTTTTGCGCATGGTTCGCACTCAGTTTGATTCCCCTATTCGTACCCTTCGTGCTGATTCAGCTGGTGAGTACTTATCTCATCATCTTTGTCGCTTCCTTGCCAATCAGGGCACTCAGTCTCAGTTCTCTTATCCAGGTTCACATGCTCAGAATGGCGTTGCCGAGCGCAAACATCGTCATCTTCTTGAGACCTCTCGTGCTCTAATGCTTCCTTCAAGCGTTCCGTCTCATTTTTGGGTTGAGGCTGTTTCCACTGCCAATTACCTCATTAATATGCAGCCTTCGTCAGCCCTCAACGGCAATATTCCTGTTGAGCGTCTGTATGGAAGACCTTCTGATTATTCTCATCTTCGACTTTTTGGCTACGTGTTCTATGTTTTATTAGCACCTCGTGTGCGCACAAAGCTGACTGCTCAATCGGTTGAGTGCCGTTTTTCTTGGTTACAGTGTTGAGCACAAAGGCTATCGATGTTGGGATCCTATTCGTCGCCGACTACGATTCTCTCGTGATGTGACTTTTGATGAGTCTCGTCCTTTCTACCATCGTCCTTCATTTGACTCGTCTTCTGCATCTCTTCTTGAGCCTATTTCTTTCCTTACTTTTTGAGATTCTCCCATTAGCTCTATTTGTCCGTCCCCTGCAGCGTCACCTTCATCTCCTCCCCCTTCAACTTCTTCTATAGTCACGTCAGATTCCTTATCATCTTATCCTCTTCATTACAGTCGTCGTCATATCACTGCTCCTGATATGCCTACTCATACTCTTACTCTTCTGAATGTGCATGCTGCTCCTCCGACTGTTCTTGATTCTCCTGCTGAGTTACCCTCTATTCCCGACATACCACCTGTCTCTTCTGCGCATTCTCCCCCACCATCCCCTGTTAGTGGTTCTCCTAACACGACATCTTCTCCTCGATATGACCTTCGTGATCGTCGCTCCCTTCGTGCTCCTGCTCGTTATGATGTTGCTGTTGTCATCCCTGATGAACCAGCTACATATCGTGAGGCTATGGTTCATTAGGAGTGCCAACGAGCGATGACTGAGGAGCTTGTTGCCCTTGAGCGCACTGGTACTTGGGATATTGTGTCTCTTCCTACGCATGTGGGTCCAATCACTTGTAAGTGGGTCTATAAGGTTAAGACTCGATCTGATGGCTCTCTTGAGCGGTATAAGGCTCGTCTTGTTTCTTGTGGCTTCCAGCAGGAGCATGACTGTGACTGCGATGAGACATTTGCCCCTGTGGCTCATATGACCACCATACGCACTCTTCTTGCTATGGCCTCTATTCGCCAGTGGTCTATCTCTCAACTCGATGTTAAGAATATTTTTCTTAACGATGAGCTGAAAAAGGAGGTTTACATGAAACCCCCTCCTGGATACTATGTTCCTGAAGGTATGGTTTGTCGCCTTCGTCGCTCTCTTTATGGCCTCAAGCAAGCTCCTCGTGCCTGGTTCGAGTGTTTCTCTTCAATTATTACTGATGCTGGTTTTTCTGCCAGTGATCATGATCCAGCTTTATTTGTCCATACATCATCTCGTGGTAGGACTCTTCTGCTTTTATATGTTGATGATATGATCATTACTGGCGACGATCCTCAGTTCATTGCTTTCGTGAAGGAAAAGCTCGGGTCTCAGTTTCTCATGTCGGATCTAGGTTCTCTTACATACTTTCTTGGGATTGAGATTTCCTCTACGGCTGAGGGGTTTTATCTATTGCAAAAAAAGTATATTCGTGGCCTTCTTGATCGTGCTTCTCTCACCGATTAGCGCATCGCCGACACTCCGATGGAAATGAATGTTCAGTTTCGTCCAACTAACGGTGAGCCTCTTTCGAATCCTACTCGCTATCGTCATTTAGTTGGTAGTCTAGTTTATCTAGCTGTCACTCGTCCTGACATTTCCTATCCCGTTCATATCTTGAGTCAGTTTGTCTCAGCTCTGACACAGATTCATTATGGTCATCTTCTTCGAGTTCTGCGCTATCTTCGTGGTTCTATCACTCGTCATCTCTTCTTTTCTCATTCGAGCTCTCTTCAGCTTCATTCTTATTGTGATGCGACTTGGGTTAGTGATCCCACGAATCGCCGATCTCTTTCTGTATATTGTGTTTTCTTGGGGGGTCGCTCATTGCCTGGAAGACTAAAAAGCAGACTGCAGTTTCTAGATCGAGTGCTGAGGCTGAGCTGCGTGCGATGGCCTTGTTGACAGCCGAGGTTACGTGGCTCCGCTGGCTACTTGAGGAGTTTGGTGTCTCTGTTAGTGCTCCCACGCCTCTTCAATCTGATAGTACAAGAGCTATTAGCATTGCTCGAGATCCAGTGAAGCATGAGCTCACCAAGCATATTAGTGTAGATGCTTCCTATGTACGGTCCCAGGTCCAGGCGCAGGTCATTGCTCTCCAGTACGTTCCATCCGAGCTCCAGTTAGCAGACTTCTTCACAAAGTCCCAGACCAGAGCACATCACAGCTTCTTTCTGTCCAAACTCAGTGTTGTCGATCCACCATGAGTTTGAGGGAGGGTGTTAGAGATATTTGTATATATTGTTATGATCTCATTATTATTTGTTAGGAAGTTTGTATATTTGATGTATATCTTTTGTATATCGTGATTGCGTCTATATATTTGCCGTTTGGCATACGATGAATACACACACAGAATTCCTCTTAACAAATTTAAGTACTGAACTTAAGCACTTAAATTATCACCACCACACAACCACTGCCATTGCCACAACTCACCACCACCACAACACCATACCACCACCCCATAACAATACATCCACACCACTACCCCACCACCACCAAAACAACAATCTACCACCACCACAACCACCCCACCACAAAAATTCACCACCATCACCACAACAATCCACCACCACGATACCACCACAACAACCCACCACCACCCCACACCACAACACCACTACCACCCCATTACCACACCACCACACCGCTACCACCAAAACAACAATCTACCACCACCACAACCACCCCACCACAACAATCCACCACCATCACCACAACAATCCACTACCACAACACCAATCCATCACCACCACACAACCACCACCACGACACCACTACCACGACACCACCACCACAACAACCCACTACCATCACTCACCATACCACCACAACACACCAGCACAACACTACTACACCGCCACCACCAATCCACCACCACCAAAACAATCCACTACCACAACCACTACAACAACCCACCACCACCACAATACTATTACCACCACACCACTACATTACTTCTCCACTTCCAAAATGACAACAATCCACTACTAAAAAAAACAACACACTACTAATAAAAATAATAATTTAATGTACTTACCTTACCTTAACTTAACTTAAGTGCTGAAAATTTAAGATCCAAAGAACAGGGCCTAAGAACCAATAGCATCATGGTTGAGGTAATTAACCGAAATTATATAGGTTTGATACTTAATCATTGTAGCTATGGTGGTGGTATATGATTTGGCAGAGGAGTTAACATCACTTATTTGAAAAAATATGTTCTTAATGTGTTCCTAACGTAATTAGTAGATATCACTACTGATTGGATATTAATGGATATGAATAATCAAGTGTATGCTTCGTTGGAGGGACTTGTAGTACAAGATGTGTGTGAAAAGTACTGATCCAGGAGTATTTGGCTTACTTTGAGTGTACATAGGTTATTCTCATTCGTCGTATGATTTGAGTAATCATATAATTTGTTGCATGAATTGAATGAATGCACACGGGTGAAATATGATTCTAGAATGCTTTCTTTATTAATAAAAATCTCAGTCTTAACGGTAGGATACATTAGGAATCTAATTTATAATTTTTCTTGCTATAATAGCTAAGTAAAAATACTTTCTTACTTGGAACACGTACAATCTTGTTCCTTAGATCAACCCTTTGACTTATCATGACTATAAATTATGTTTGACTGAAACTTGACCCTTGAAACATAATCTGACATTATATAGGGTTAAAAGTATATATGTCACGCCTAGCTGGTTATGTTTTTTAGTCCCCTCTATAAAGCCTCAAATCGGTCACAGTAGTCAGCCACCGTCACCTCTTGGGTAAGGACGAAAAACTCCTTGCGCACTCTCCCTTCTTAAAGGCCTTAGAATCTTTCCAGCAAGCCTTCATGGAGCTCAGGCCAATGGTAGAAATGCTGCCATACTACCCACTAATCAGCCCTTAACCATCAAAATACTCATTACGGCACTTATCTCCTTGGGTTTTACTTAGTCCATTTACCAAGAAGTAACAATCCGCGGGATGCATTTTTCCACGTATTTCCTTTCTCTCAAAGATTTGCATCTCCCGCTTACGGTCTCTTAGATCAAAACCCTTGGTTCAACCCATTGAAATCTCTCATGGAAGAAAGGTCGAATGCCCCCTCCCAGATTTTCCAGTTTTAGCCCATAGATTGAGTTGTATTAAATTGGGTCCCTGCGATTGTCAAGCTTAAGGTGCCAATCTTAGTAGGGAACAATAGGTGAAGGCACTCCATGCATAGAAACTTATTTCAACTCTACTTTGCCTTGCGTAACCGACGCACTTATTGATCCGTATTGTTATGGCACTTTAATGGATTGGACACTTTACTTGCCTCTAATAATAGTCTCTCTTAATTATGCGTCTTCAACACATCATGACCCTCATTGAAGTCAAGTGGCCGACAAGAGAGCATTCAATGCCGGCTGATATTCTTTTATATGTCCTTGTGGACTTTTCGACACAATCAACCCATGTTACTTGGCCCGAGATCAGTCCCATAAGCTGGCCAGATTTGTCACATATCTGCCCCATCATACTCGAATGGAAGGTCTTGGACTTGAATGACCAGAGTTTCATCACTTTGTCCCGGTGTAGCTTTAAGACTTGTTGATCAAGCTTTTCATATTGATTTTTATCTATTGCCTATAAATGGGGTATATACTGTCCTAGGGGCACAATGGCTTACGGAGATTGGTCCTGAACTGTTCGATTACATGAACTTAGGATAAGTTTTGAGTATCAAGGACAACATATCAAGTTGGAAGGGCTGCAAGGTATGCCAAATTTGCACAAATGAGTGTAGCACTTATCCCTGACCACCTGGAGACCGAGCAACAAGCAGAACTAGCTCTGAACCAACATATTCACTATTTTGTGGTTCCTCATGGGTTACCTCGTCAACGGCCCATTGATTACCAAATTTCAACATGGTATAAGAGCCACGACATGCGGTCCGAGTCATTATGTGATTGTAGGACACGCCTCTGTGCGCCAAGTGCATGACGAGACGCCCATTTGACGGCAGCGTGGGTTTACTCATAGGTGGGAGTCGCGTGTTGCGCACCTACGTTGACCAGTTGTGTAGGTAAAGACCTGTGTAAAGAGCAGTCGCGTTGAACGCACCTACTTATTGCCGCTACAATGAGTTAGCGAGCTTTCGGAAAACACGTTCAACTTCCCAAGTGAGGGGGAGTGTTGAATATGCACTTGAAAATTTGTCCCACATCGACTGATTAATGGAATAAATACTAGTATATATTGGATTACACAATCATGACTCATGAGCCAAGGCTTTGGCGTCATATAGAAGAGTAAACTGAAATATCTAGCCAATTTCAACACGGGGCGCAGGCCATGCTAATGTAAAACCATATAGGTACCCTTGGTATCAAAAGGATGAGACGAAGAAGCTCATTAATGGCATGTTGACCGAGGAGGGGATTATACAAGCAAGTTCAAGTCTTTTTTCATCTCCAAACCTTTTGGTGAAGAAGAAAGGATGAGATTTGGCGATTTTGTATTGACAATACGATTGTGAATGCCGTAACGGTGCACGATCATTTTCATATACCAACCATTGATGAATTATTTGATGAGTTGCATGGAGCTCGCATTTTTTTTAAGTTACACCTACGGGCAGGTTACCACCAACTGTGCATGACATTCACAAGACGACTTTCAGGGCTAATGAGGGTCACTATGAGTTCTTCCTTGACATGTCATTTGTCTTGACAAATGCACCGTTCACATTTCAAGCCACTATGAACGACTTGTTTCGGCCACTCTTGTGTAAGTATGTCCTAGTATTTTTGATGCTATTCTCATTTATAGTGCACATTGAGCCAGATCATCTACATCATTTGCAAAGATGTTTGCGATACTGCAGTGCAATTCATTCTTTGTCAAAGCTTCTAAGCAGGGACGGAGCCAGGAATGAAACTATATAGGGCTGGATTTTTATTTTCGAGTTTGAACCAAGAAGGATGTATTTTTATAATAATTTACAAAATCAAAATATGTTATAAAATATAATGAATTACAAGAAATACCTACTAACTATACTAGTACCTACTAACAAAATCAAATCACTTCTAAACCAGTGTAAAAAAATTTTGTAATGCTTAGCATTTCTTTGATCCGTCATTGTCTTCAATAAACCTACACTAATATGTCAAAGAAGATAATAAGAACTTTTAAATACCAATTACCAAATAAGTGAATAACCACTAATAAAGAGAAGTTTGAGACTTAAAGATGAGTGTTATATCTACATCTACATGTATCAAAACACATAAATAAACTTGTACAAAAGAAGTTAGGAGAATTAAAGAACAACCAAGTTTGAATAAGTAATTACATCAAACAGCTTGCCTACCTTAACTTAAACCCACCCTCACATTGATGCTTAAGCAGAAAAGGTCACATATGCAGATATGCTAAAACTGATAATTATAGCCCCGCCAAAATCTATAAGCAAAATCTAGAACGTGTTGGGTAATGAGCAATCGAGCATACAACAAAACCCACCCAAGTCCCAACCGTAGAACATACATTGATACAATCATGCACAGTAATGACTAATAAGCAGAATCTATAAATAAATAAGGGCTAACTAATTGTTCCTTATAAGCAGCAAAACTAAAAATCACAAAATCCCTGAACTGCTAAAGCTACTGGCTACTACAAAATGCAAATTACAATGTGAATTTTGCAAAGCAGAAGTGCGGAAGTCCAATATGTTACCTTTGTCGATGATTTCAATGAGAACAGAGCTCAGTTATTCACAACTCACAAGCAGGGACAAAGCTAGAAAACTGTTTCGCAAAATCGCAATTAACACTTGGCACTTCGCAGGTGACACAGCGGCACGCCGACACGGTCCTCCGCTTGGCGAAAAGCGACGAGCCAGGGAGGATTCAGAGAGATGAAGAGGAATGGAGAGGGGCTACTTGGAGACAAATTCAGATTTCACGATCTTCAGACTTCGGAGACGGAGCGAAGGCAGGGAGTAGGGACGAACGAGGAAGGCCTAAGGCTAAAGGCTAAACTAAAAAAAAAACATCTAACGACGGAAAACTACCAAAGATTGTGCCACAATGAGATAAAGTCATTACCAAAGAAACTGTTCATCAAATAAAGGTCAAGTTCTCGAAAGCTCGAATGAATCATGTGCCAGAAAAAACGATCACACTTAACCATATGGCTAGTAGCTAGGAACGGAGAATGCACATCATGGGCCTAAGAAGAATTATTTCTCAAGCATCCATAATTGGTTTGTATTCCAACAACGAGGTAACATGTATTAAATTGGTTCACCGGCAAGAATGGTAATATGATTACAAGTGTTATATGTGTGGGATTTGTTCGAGACGAACAAATATAAGTGTGGGGTGATTTGATGAGTCATATCTATACACGGTTAGTTTTCTTAATACATGCATTTTATATATTTACATGTTCAAGATTACTCGTTTCATGTGGTTTTGTGTCGTATGTGTATTCTAGATATTAGGAGAGAATACAGGCCAAAATGATTTATCGGCAATATTTCAATACAAGGCGGAACAAAATTTGATGCTTAGGGAGCTCACTGTTTATTCATGGACGATCCGAAAAGGATGAGCTACACACCATTGCGATGCTAACTCGATGCCTTATAGCTCTCTAGTTGACACTGAGAGAAGATTCTGAAGCTTGGAGAGATAGAACGATGATGGAAGACAAAAACATTCAGAAGCCAACTCAGTAGGCAACGCGTTAAGAAGACATTGTGACCGCGTGCAAAGCTCGTAAATTGGCTTTTGCACGCGGCCGTAGTTTGGCCGTTGCGCTCGGATGATGTCAGCAACCAAGAATGATGTTGTTAGTAGATTCAGAATAATTATTTTGGTAACCCTAAGTTTTGATGATCTTCCATGATGTCAACAATTCAAGATTACAATTTCTAAGATATTTTCAAGAATAAGATAATTCTAAATAAGTTAGAGAATATTATGGAAAGAAATCCTACTTGCTCTAGCTTTTAGCAAGCCTTGACGCGTATATATAGACTGCCCCTATAACAGTACCAATCATCCATGAAACGAGAATACAAGTCTCATACAAGAGAGTTGAGAGTGTCGAGAAGTGCGGAGGAGCAATGCGAGGAAGTCTTGGAGTTCGCCTACAATAATCTTCTTCTACACATTTCTTTTTCCTTTTAATATGTTGTTTAGTTATGACTATGCCTAGCTAAAACACTTATTTCAATTCAACGCAAGAACTTGTGACAACACTTTTTGAGGCTTGAATTTAAAGCATATATGTTATATTTGCTTTTACTAATTCTCTGTGCTTATTTCATGATTCTAAATTAATCGATTGAGCGGATACGTGAGTGCGACATATTTCTTATGATTAACTTCCTATTGTTAAAACTTGTTGAAAATTTTGCCATAAAGACTAGTAACGAGTAGCTTAATTATCACCTTTTCCGGAATATGTCTGCCTAGAAAAACTAAAATATATTATCATGCCAATGATATGTTAATTAGTGTACTACCTTTTCCGAAGTAGACTACGAGATTTATGACTTATGATGTGTAATAACCATGATAAATGTTTGTCACAAGTGCTTGTTCTGGATTGATACTTCTCATTAATTGAAAATCCAGACTTGTTTCTTGTGTCCCAAATTACTAACATCCACTTTTCATTATTGTTACATAAATAATTATAAGAATCAGTTTCCTATGAATTCGACCTCAACTTGGCACTATACTAGTATTAAGTTAGAATAATCAAATGCGCACATGGCAAGTGTGATCCTTCTTCATTATTTAAAGATGTTTCGCATTGTCATTTGGAAAATATATCAACCCTTTTATTCAGATTTAGGTCCTATTATTTAAGGCATGTTACGGGCGAACTGTACATAAATCTTCGACTTTTAATAATACTATGTTTCATTCATCATTCAATAAAAAGCATAAAATAAATATGATAAAATGAAAATGATTGTGTACCTAGCTAGCTAGGATGAGAGCTCCACAGATAGAAACCCACCAAGTCTGGTGTTGAGTTCAGCAAAGAGGTCAACAACAGTTTGAAGTTTATTGTTGAGTTCTCTGATCAGACCGGCATTTTCGTTGAGATCATCTGGGATTATGGGCTCATGGTTCAGGTTGATCTCAATGATGAACAGCCTGTTCTGATCTAAAATGAATCTCTTCTGGAATGTCTGCAGCACTTTCTTATCTATCTGAGCAGATCCACCACTATGATGACCAATTCATGCCAAGAAGAAGATAACAACATAATAATCAAATCCAGGAAATCGCAGCATTCTTTTCATCAATATTTCCTTCAAGTTTGAAGCAAAAGACAGAACTGAGGGTAATCAGACCTTTTGAAACACTAGTGAAAACAGAAGTAGCAGAATCAGGGATTCCAGAAGTAGAAATACAAATGAAATACATTAACTTTACCTTAAAATGGTTATGTAATCAAATACAAAAATGGCCGAGGAAGACAAGTTTAGAGCTGGGATAAGACTCAGATGAAGAAAAAAAAATACTAACGAGATGGGAAGGACTTAAACCAATACTTTCTATGAAAACATGTATAGTTTTAAATAGGCTTTTATAAAATCACAGTTTATTTACTTGTCCACTACTCTCAGCGGACATTATTGGATTTACAATAGAACTGAAAAAACTGTGTCATATATGTTCTTCAACCTAAAAAGTGATTTTGTACAATATATTGACTTGATGTATTAGTTCAATATCAATTTTTGCCATTCTTGCCGCGGAGGAGAAGGTCCAGAAATGTGCATACGACCTCATACAGACGCTGTCCCATGGCCGTTAACTGAGGATTATCATGACGGCCACAGAAAAATTAAACACTCTACAGAACAATGATAATTTAACCCCATTGGCAGGTAATGTTAGTTTATGGAGTGGGAGGTATCATTTATAAGCAAGCAAGCTACTGAGGAATTTTGTTAAGTTTGCAGTAACAGTAATCTGCATACTTCTTCTTTTTGTACTTGGCTGGATTTTTGTCGTCCACCATCTTAGGGTGTGGGCCGACTTCCATTTCAGGCGGTGGCTCTAGGAACACTGGCCATGACATCCTAGTTTTCTCCTTGTTCACGGTGGTGCGGTGAAAAACAGCTTTGTATTTTCCATTGCTCACTATCTGCAAATATGAATTTTATCAAGTCCATGAAAAGTGGATGGAACATGGGTGGCATTGGCATATGATCAGTTTCACCTCTAGTTGGTCCCCAATGTGGATAATGAGCGCATTGCGGATGTACTGAACATCAAACCAGTGTTCATCTCTGAAAACTTGTAGCCCTTGGATATCATTTGGGACTAGAATGGTTATGGAACACATGTCAGTATGGCCTGGAACCCCAAGCACCACATCTGGCCTCGGACAAGGAGGGTAGTAGTTTATTTTCAAAAGGTACACTAAATCGTCTCCGCCTACAGCCTCTTTCAGCTCATACCCTTCCATCCCGAGGGCCTGACCCAGCAGGCGAAACAGCTTGTTAACTACTCCATGCAGACATTCGGCATATTCCTCATTTGCTTCCCTTTCAAAAACAACATAAATGCAGCATGTTAAATGTCTTTAGTCCAAAAGTCTTGTTTTTTATTAGGTGTATACAAATATACATACCTGTATCGAGGCGAGTGTTGAGGCCAGAACTGATGGTTGATGGCATGGGATGGCCAAATCTTATGAAATAAGTGATCAACCCAACCTTTCTTCCCATCAACTTCTTTCTGCAGCTTTGTGCCATACCCTTCAATGGACTTGGCCTCAGGTGGCTTAGCATAATTCTCCTTCTCCTCCTGACTAAGCTCAAAAAATTCTCTCCCAACTTGTTGAAGCTTGTCTATGACACTACCTGGAACATCATGGTTCACAATCTGGAATAGGCCCCATTCAGACGCGGCTTTGGCCATGGTCTCTGCCAGCTTTTGCTCATTTTTCTCACTGAAGTCTACCACAGGAGGGGTCGGGACGGGACCGCTGAATGTGGTGATGGCTGGCTGCTCATTCTCAGACCTGACGAATTCAGAAGGAATAGTGCCCTCGGAGAGGGACTTGGATGCAATGTCTTGAACATGAACTTCCATTTTTTGGGTTTCTAGAAGAAATGTTAAGAGGTGGTCAACAAATGCAGATTGATGCGAGTTTGCAAGGATGCTTATATGTTGGCTTGTTTCCATTTTGTGATGATGCTTTTATGTTGGCTTGTTTCTTGAGAAGGGTGGCTCTGAGAGAATGGCGGTGGTAGAGATTGAAACTCAATAGAATAGCGAAAAAATAGTTGCTCTTTTTCTAATTGTGAAAAAATTTCCCATTTCGATTTTGATACTATAGGGGATTATTAGGATGGTCGAATTATGTTTAGAGCCTGGAGAGTTGACATATGCCAGAAAATCGTAATGAAAATAAAAGCGCAGTGGTACGTACAGACTTAACATTATATAATTTGATGGTACACATGACAATAATCTCATGCTAAAATGATCTCATATCTGGAAAACCTGTATGAACATTGTAAAGGAAGCAGGAGCAATCGAGTATTCCAGCACAAACTATCCACAGCAGGAGCCGCATGCAGGTAGAGCGCCTTAAATTCAGAAAAAAGTTTGTTAGCATTCTTTAAGAGAAATAAACGAGCTTCAAATCAACCAAGAGAAAAAATACATATATTAGAATAAAGCTTACTATGGTCGATCCCTCTGACATTATCAAGTCCACGAGGTGGCCTTCGTGGACCACCACCATAAGGGCCACCACCACCACCAGGGCCATCACCATCCCATTTCTTTCCAACACCTGAGCTTTTTCTAAATGCGTCTGATTTCTCCATCTAATGGAAACAAATCAATGATGGAGGTTACAAAAGCTCCAATGAGTGTCAACATTGTCCAGAAAATATCAAATGACACAGGAAGTTATTTTGTTGGTGCTTGTCGGACGCCATACAAGCAGGATTACACTGTAACTAATGATATTATAAATATTATTTATCAAAAATTGATTTGAAAGGTTATGACAAAAAAGGAGGAAAATATGTTACTTACTGAGAACATTGTCATGAAAAAAACTCCAACAAAATTGATAACAGACCAGAAGAAATCAGTTATTGTACTCAATCTCCAAAAGGAACGCTTCGCCTTGACAACACCTGTAACATGGATGAAGATCAATATGATAAGTGAGGGATGACATTAAAGACTATATCAAAACAAAAATTCACAGAGTAAGCCTTGCTTGGTCAGTCAAAAAGAAAACAATCGAAATTTCATAGCAGCAATGCCAGTGTGTTTCAGATTGTAGTCTGTTTAAGTGTGTGACTTGAGCTTTTCATGCATAAGCTATCAATATCCCTACATATTGACAAATATGTTATTCAGTCACTTTAATCTGGCGAGGGTAGGGTAGCAGTGGTATCAGTCTGCAACATTTTAATTTCTAAACCACAATTTTTCAGGAGCTCTAGCCTGTATCAAATCTAAATTACACAATTTTATCATCACAGTAAAAATCTCAACCAAGCAAGTGGTTATAATACAGAAATCATGATCAATTAGAAACTTGCAAAAGGGATAATTTCCAGTTCCTAACAGAACAAAATCACATGAAAAGTCCAACTAAGTAGGGCAATGGCTTAATATCCCGATCGAAGAAAACATCTGCAAAGGATGCTAATCTATACGACATGATTTGAATGAATTCGAAAACCTAGGTCGGTGATTGAAACCAAATTCAGGGCAAAGCCTCAACATCCGATCACGCAAAAAACGATAATCAAGTTGAAGGATCGAATCATTGAATGATAATCAAACATCCGATGCCGGATGGGGCGATTGAGAGGCCTTGTTTACCTCGTTCGACGTACGCCATGAGAGAGTTCCCAGAGCAAAGAGAGCAATTTTGTTGGGCAGTTTTTGATACCTTATTTTTATATATTTATACAAACTAGTAAAAAGAAGAAGTGAGATTGTTCTAGACTCTTCCTCAGTCAAATCTTGCAACACGAATTAAAAATAGTCAATAACAATATTGTGTTTAGTTTCATATTTTTTGATACATTAATAATTATTGATGTAATTAGTTTAGTTTGCACGACCCTTAAATCCAATTTAACCATGGAACAAAAGTAGGAAAAGGAGAAAAATACGTGGTTGGGTCAGATTGGCATCACCTTCCTATCTTCTTGTCATATGGTGTATTGTGGGGATCTCGTGATGAATTCCCGCAAACGAATCGTACATCCGTTCAAGACCTCGTCAAAAAATTCAAATTTTTTTAAAAGTCAGCGTGTTCCAGTCCTTGTCCGAGCCAGACCAGAGAAAACCCGGGGAACAATCGGGAAATGCTGGGCAACACTCGGGCACTTCCAAGAGTTGGGCGAGAATTCCCGCACAAGGACCCTGCCCAGTCGAGAATTTTCGTAGTCTACCCATCGAGCTCGACTAAATTAGCCACGGAACTCCGAGGGTTAGGGTCAGCTCACTCAAGAATTCTGCATGCAGTCCATCCAGCCCGAGCAATCCCGCACAGTCAAGGGGGCACTGCCACAAGAGTCCGCACATCTTTCAAGACCTGCCCAGCCAGAGTCCGCAGGACGTGCCAGGCTAGAGTCGAGTCATTTCAGCGATCATTTCAATGCGTCAGCAAAGACAGTGACCATGCATCTTCGGGGCAACTAAGGGTCACATGCGGACTATAAGTTCCAAGCCACCAGCTCATTCTCAAGCATCCAAGAAATCAACCAACATCTTAGTCATCAAGATCCTGAGCCACCAGCTAGTTCTGGGCGTATTCCTGTGGTCATTAGGCATAGTCTACCCTAGTTTAGCTGAAAGTCACCTTTGTATCCGTCAAATACTTCATTTTGAGGGTCATTTGGGAGGAATTTCGCAATTGTAACTCGGCAATTAGTCATTATCTAGCATTTTACACAGAATTCCGCATCTTCTTATTTTTGGGTCTCGAACAAGTTCGTATCCGAGCATCGATTCCAGGGACAAAATGGTTACACGCATCAAACAGAATGCCACTAAGTCAGCTGCTGGGGAGGCCTATCAGCAGCGAAGATGAAATGGCTTCGCTATGAATGGATTTGGAAGCCATGCAGAAGGCCACCGACCAAAGGATTGTATCAATGGAGAAGACTTTTGAATGAGCACTCTTGAAGATGATGGAGAAAATAGATTCTCTGCGAGCACCAGCACCTAGCAGAAGACGGAGGTCGCAAAGAACTTACACAAAGTTCTCAAGGCAACTCGGAGAAGGCACCTATTGAGGACACCAGTAGGTTGCCAAGGAACTCAGCAAAGGTTTCCCAGGATGAGGATGAGTTCTAGGGGGAGATAAACAACCAGCAACCAAGGGATGGAAAGTCTCCAGCCCCGAACAACCGAGAGGCGCTACCAAGGGATTTCAAATGATCCCGCTAGAAGATTCTATCAAGGAATTCAGATGCGAGGCGATCCAAGGATCCACAAACTGGAGATGCCCATCTTCGGAGGATCCAATGTTAATGAGTGGATTTACAAAGCCGAAAGGTATTTTAATGTAAATGCACTTTTCGATCGTGAGTCTCTTATGGCAGCAACAATGTGCTTAGAAGAGAAGGCTTTTAAATGGTTTACATGGTACAACCAGTGGCAACTTGGGGACAATTGAAAAGAGTCATCCTTGAAAGATTTCAAGGAATTGATTCAATGGATGCGCATGAGAAATTTTTCTCCCTCATCCAAACCAGATCTGTCATGGAGTAACGCAAAAAATTCGAGGAGTTTGCTGGCATAATTGAAGGCATTTCAGCGAAGGCGCTCATGGCCAATTTTATGAAGGGTCTTAAGCAGAGATCCGCTCGGTAGTCAAGATCCAACAACCCATTGATCAGCATCATGCAATGCACCTCGCTCAGTTACTTGAGGAAAGGGAAAACAACAAAGCTACCAAAGGCGCAACATTAAATCTCAGGCAATCCAGTCATCCCCACAAGCGCAAGCCATTTTACTCAAGGGATAATCCGCAACAACAGCAGCAACGCACAACCTATCAAGAGCGGCGGAAGACAAGCAACTTATGTTACCGCTGCAAGGAACCTTGGCGACCTGGAAACCGCTGCGCAGACCGAGCCTTGAGAACTATCGAAGGACAGACCACTGAACATCCTTGAAAGGCGCAGAAGTTTCACTCAACATCGTGGCTGGATTGACTCCAGCACGCGCAATGAAACTAGAAGACAATGTTGGCGAGCGCAAGGTGGTTATACTCATAGACAGCGGCGCAACCTATAATTATCACCCATCATTGTCAAGGAAGAGGGATTCGATTTCATCAACAAAGGCTCGTTTAAAGTCACTTTGGGCATAGGAGTGACCGAAGAAGGCCAAGGACTATGCCCGGGAGTCGAGATTAAACTTGGAGAATGCAAGGTGGTCGCTGACTTTCTGCCACTCTCATTAGAGGGCAGAGACGTAATCCTCGGCATGCAGTGGCTACAAACCCTTTGCGACATGAAGGTCAATTGAAGGACCCTGTTTATGGAATTCAAATACGAGGGACGTAGAGTCAGGATGATTGGCGATGCTGCATTGAAGAAAGCCGAAACTACATTTCAAGCCATCATTAAAAGCAGGAGGAACATCTATGAATGCTATTTGGTGGAAACCAAAGAATTCAAGGAAGCCAAGCTCAGCGAAGTCGCAGAAATTCCTAAGTCAGTGCAAGCAGTGTTAGAGGAGTTTCCGGAGGTCCTCCAAGAACCAAAGGTCTGCCACCTATCTGAGGCCACGAGCACGCAATCATTTTGAAGGATGGTGCTCAACCCATTAGCGTGCGGCCTTACCGATATTCCCAAATTCAAAAGGATGACATTGAGACAATGATAAGCGAGATGCTGCAAGAAGGAATCATCAGGCTAACTACTAACCCATACTCAAGTCCGATCCTCTTAGTAAAGAAGAAGGATGGAGGCTGGAGGTTCTATGTCGACTATAGAGCGTTGGACAAGCAAACAATCACCGACAAATTCCCAATACCGATGATAGACTAGTTACTTGACGAGCTACACTGATCCACCATATTTTCGAAGATAGACTTAAAATCGGGTTACCACCAGATCCGTATGGCGAAAGAGGACGAGCCAAAGACAGCCTTTCGGACACACGAAGGGCAATACGAGATTATGATCATGTCGTTTGGACTAACGAACGCGCCTGCTACCTTTCAGGCATTAATGAACCAAGTGTTTAACCCTTGGTTGAGGAAATTTGTGTTGGTTTTCTTCGACGACATACTAGTCTACAGCAAATCAGAAGAAGAACACAAGGAACATTTGCGATTAATACTCATGGAGCTCAGCAAGCATCAACTTTGTGCCAATTTTAAGAAGTGTCATTTCGGGCAAAGGAGCATAAAGTATCTGGGTCACATCGTACCAGAAGATGGAGTCTCCGCTAACAAGTTAAAAATACAAGTCATGCAAGGTTGGTCTGAGCCATAGACCATCAAGGAGCTTCGAGGGTTCTTAGGATTAACCGGTTACTACCGAAAGTTTGTGAAGGACTACAGGAAGATAGCCCAACCACTCACGGAGTAATTAAAAAAGGCCACATCCTGTTGGAACCCAAGGGCATCCGAGGCATTCAGCGCAATTAAGAGAGCAATGACCGAAGTCTCAGTCCTCGCCTTGCATGATTTCTCGCAACCATTCATAAGAACAGCTATGTAGAATCAGTGACCCATCGCATATTGAAGCCAAGTACTTTCAACAAGGGCCCGACAGAAGTCAATCTACGAACGGGAACTTATGGTCATCGCCTTAGCTATTATCAAATGAAGACCATACTTACTTGGACGGTGATTTATAGTCCGAATTGGCCAGAAAAGCTTGAAGTTTCTGCTGGAGCAAAGGCTTGTAGCATAAGAGCATCAGCAATGGTTAACCAAGCTGCTCGGGTATGATTTTGAAATCCATTACAAGCCAGGTTTGGAGAACAAAGCAGCAGATGCACTATCCCAAAAACCGGAGGTAACTCTGAAGAGGCATCGCTAAGAGTCGCAACCATGAAGCAAGGAGACACGAGGTACTCACTTATTAGAACTCATTTGTTTTACAAGGGTCGATTATTCTACCACTAAGCTCGAAGTATATACCCCTTCTATGCCAAGAATTCCATGGCAGCACAATCGGAGGCCATTCCGAAGTTCTGAACACTTACAAAAGAATCATCGCTGAATTTTATTGGGAAGGCATGAAGAAGGAGATTCAAAAATTCGTCGCTACCTGTGAAGAATGTCAATGCAGCAAATACGTTGCCTTATCACCAGCAGGACTACTTCAGCCTTTCGAACTGCCTAGCCAAGTCTGGACAGAGGTAACCATGAACTTCATTAAAGGACTATCGAAAAGCGAAGGCTTCTCAGTCATCTATGTGATAGTCGACAGATTGAGAAAGTACGCTCACTTTATACCTCTGGGTCATCCATACACCACAGTGACTGTGGCAGATGTCTTCATGAAAGAAATCATGCGGCTGCATGGAATTCCCAAAGTCATAATTTCATATCAAGATGCTGTCTTTTTTAGCAATTTTTGGCAGTAACAATTCAAGGAACTCGGGACACATTTGAAGAGGAGTTCTGCTTACCATCCACAAACGTATGGGCAAATCGAGGTCATCAACCGAAGCCTTGGGACATATTTACATTGCTTCGCAGCAGGCCATCAAAGGAACTGGATAAAGTTACTACAGTGGGCTGAGTACTGGTTCCATACTTCATTTCATACGGCCACCAAAACCACGCCTTTCAAAGCACTCTATGGTCGGGATCCGCCAAAGCTTATTTCTTATGAAGTAGGGACAAATCCGGTTCAACAAGTGGAGGCAACCTTAGTGGATCGCGACAAGATTCTCACTAAGTTGAAAGAACATCTGTCCAAGGCCAGACGCAAAATGAAGAAACAAGCCGACAAACACCGTAGGGACATCCAGTACAAAATCGGCGACTATGTTTATCTCCAGTTGCAACCAGGCGAGCAACTCACATTGACGGGAAGAAACAAACCCAAGCTGGCGTCAAAATATTATGGTCCTTATGAGATCGAGAAGTGCATAAGCGAAGTGGCTTATCGCCTAAAATTACCAAAGGAGGCCGCAATCTACTCAGTTTTTCATGTCTCCCAGCTGAAACCTGCGAGCGGATCACCTAGAGACCCAAATAGAGTCCATCACATTAAGTGGTATCCCGGCTATCAAAACTCATACAAACTGGAGGGTCTACAAGGAGTCCGAGAAGGGTCAAACGGACGCGAAGTTCTTATCAAATGGGATCGACTCCCAGAGCATGGAGCCACTTGGGAACTCATGGAAGACATTACTAAGATGTTCGCCGACTTTGACCTTGAGGACAAGGTCATTCTTTGGGGGGCGGGTCGTGATGAGTTCCCGCAAACGGACCTTCGCACATCCCCCAGAACCTCACCAAAAATCCAAAAATTTTCAAAAGTCGGCGTGGCCCAGCCCTTGCCCGGACCAGACCAGGGAAAACCCGGGATAAATCGGGAAATCTCGGGCAACATTCGGGCACTTCCAAGAGGTGTGCGAGAATTCCCGCACAAGGACCCCGCCCAGCCAAGAATTCCCGCAGCCTGCCCATCGAGCTCGACCAAATCAGCCACGGAATCCCGAGGGTCAGGGTCACCTCACTCGAGAAATCCCGCATGTAGTCCATCCAGCCCGAGCAATCCCGCACAGTCGAGGGGGCACTGCCACAAGAGCCCGCACAGCTTCCAGGACCTGCCCAGTGACATTCGTATTTTTAACCCTTTATAGTTGTCAGATATAAGTTTCAGGGGTCAAATTGTAGTCAAAAACAATTTATAGACCTTGGTAAGCCAATGGTCGATCCTAGGAACAGGCGCGTGTATATACTAGCTAGCACTCAATGTGTTCAGCTACTCCTAATGAAAATTATGTGTTTGTTCTAACTATCCTAATTTTCCTAATTAATATAACTAACGGTTGATTCGATCAAAGAAAGTAATTCCAAGATCGAACTTCACCCATACTCGCAACACGATTCATGCAATCAGTCACACCATATAGTCATGCAAAATAGCTTTGGAAATAACTTAAACTGACATCAGATGAGCCGCCCATTCACGGATCATCACCTGAATTAATCTACACTATTGAACGCCGCCCAATCACGGATTATCAACAGTTTCGATTTATTAGACCCAAAGGTTTCCGGACAAAATATGTCAACTCTCCTATCGATTCATGTACTAACAATATAGCTACCATGTCTCGACATCAATTCTATTTGTTCCAGTTAACTGCCTCAGACCCATTCATCTTTTTGGCATCTAACCTAGGTTCGTTCTAACATGCAGTCATCCCAATCAATTATCAACAGTGGTAAAACGATAGAATGAAGCATAATAGAATTGAAAACATAAACTTGCATTAGATTAAAACTGGTGTTTATACAAATCACATGAAATCAGGTTACAGGCATGGGATCTGTAGAATCCCATAACTAAATAAACTACTCGCTACTCATCGGGATTACTACCAATACAAGAATGAAGAGAATAAAGAACGAAGAACCCGTGACGACGATCTTCACTCCCAGCTATCCTCTTCTCTCTTGCGTTCGTTCTCCAAAATCGTCCAACCTTCTGAACTAGCCCTCGATTTCTATTTATATGAAAATCAATTGGGCTGATTTTCAAAATTGATTTGCGGCCCGGTTTGGTTCCAAACCGGCGGTTTCAATGTTCAAACCGCCGGTTCTATGTTAAACCGGCCCCTTTCAGAGTAAAACGAAAATTTTCCTTTAGGGCCAGTTTGACCAGTAAACGGCCGGTTTGACCAGTGAATCGGCGGTTTGACCAGTGAACCGGCGATTCTTACTTGAACCGGGCTACTGTTCACTCAGCACTGTAAATATGACTTTTCTTGCGTTTTTGACCATCTAAACCTTCGAATTACGTCTTGCTGTAAACTACAATGTTGTAGGCCTTCGAGTTAGCTTTCCAACAAGATATAGCACGCCTGAATCGGATAAGAATCATGTTCTCGGCAAGCCTTTGATGACGAATAGGTCAATCTGCCCAGATTTGATCTGTATTCGTTTGAATCCTTGAGTTTTGCCTTATTTTGCTCCAAACGAATTACAAATCCTCAATTTAATATAACTTGACCTGAAATGAGAGTAGAGTGGTGAAAACACAATGAAAAGTTCGGGAGAAGAGCCAAATTCATCATCGAATGAAGCGAATAATCGGTAAGAAATCAACCGATCACCCAGCCAGAGTCCGCAGGATCTGCCAAGCCAAAGTCCGCACATCTTCCGGGGTCTGCCCAGCCAGAGTCCGCAGGACCTGCCAGGCCAGAGTAAAGTCATTTCAGCTGCTTCAGCAAGGTCAGTGACCATGCATCTTCCGGGGCAACCAAGGGTCACATGCGGACTATAAATTCCAAGCCACCAGCTCATTCTCAAACATCCAAGAGATCAACCAACATCTTAGCCATCAAGATTTCTAGCCACCAGCCAGTTCTGGCGTATTTATGTGGTCATTAGGCATAATCTGCCCTAGTTTAGCTGAAAATCACCTTTGTATTCATCAAATCCTTCACTTTGAGGGTCATTTGGGGGGAATTTCGCAATTGTAATTCGGCCATTGGTCATTATCTAGCATTCTACAAAGAATTCCGCATCTTTGTATTTTTGGGTCTCTAACAAGTTGGTATCCGAGACTGATGTGATTCAGATCAAGGAGAGTAGCTCAAAGGCAGCAGCAAAGGTCCAAGAGTCAGAGAAAGACTTGGCAGAAAAGCTGAAGACAAAACCTTCGGTGGTAATTGAGTTGGACATGGTTGTAGTTGTTCGGGAGTGCTTAGGAGGGCTTGGGCTAGCTGGAGCAGTTTAAGGATCTGAACCAACCTTGATCAGCAGCTCAAGCAATAGAGAAAGTTAGCTTAGTTCACTAGCTAGTCAGGCAGCTAGTAAGAGAGCTAGTCGACAGCTGAGGAGAAGTGATCAGCTGAGATAGGGAGCTGACATAGCTACTTTAGGGAGCTCAAGGGGACGCCAAGGGAATGTGATGGACGTGCTTGAGGTCTCTAGTGGCAGCAGCAGCAAGGGAGTAGGCCAGCTAGTGAAGGAAGACAGTTTTCTCCCAAAGGGTGCGATTATCGCTTGAGGAGTTGCGCCCTTATCCTTTGTCATTTCAAAAGCAGCGTCTCTCTGGCCTTCAGTGGTCACTTTAGGAATATAAAACCTCGTGTTTCAACATTTGTACACATGAGAACTTGACTGGGAGTATTTTATTTTCGTATAAGTAGTAATGTAATTTTGGAGGCCTAGTTCCACTTTCGATACAAGAATTCAAATCAGGCATTATTGTTGATTGTATCAGTTTTGTTAAGAAATTTCCAGTGTACTACGCAAATTACCGGTTCAAGAACAATCTGCCAAACGAAAGATTGACCTAAAATGCAAGACACCAGAATTTTTACTGTATCACTACTGAAGTTTTACTCACGCAATTAACAGTTCAATTAAGCAATTAAGAGCAAGCAAGAACTAAAGCAGTAAACGACACAAGAACTTTTTTACATGGTTCAAGCCGTAAACGGCTCTACATCCATGGAGCCCCGGGTCCGGGGAGGCTCAGCCCAATCTCCAATAATCAGGCCAATTCAACCAGTTCTTTACAATACGTACAAGAACCTTAGAATCGACTAAACTGCCTTGCGGCTACAGCAGCTCACAACAACAATCACAAGAATGAAGTAGAAGAGGAAGAATGACAAAGAAACTTCCCTGTCCAACCAATCCAAAAGAGCAGGACTTTGGCTCCGACGCCTGCGAAGACCGAGTGAAGCCGACGACCAACAACTCTCAACAACTGCTCGCTAAGCTTTCAGCCGGCGACCAACAGATGCTCGGGCGACCTCCGACGAGCGTTGCACAATGCAACTCGGCTCCGAAGTCTCCTCCTTTGTCTTCGAGCTCGGGCCTCTCCCTCTCCCGATTTCTCCGTCTCTGACGTTCTTGTTTTCACTCTTTTCCTTCTGGTTGTTGTCGTTGTGCCCTAAAGCCCCAAATATCTCAGCCTTTTTATACTGCCTCAAACTACACCGTTTTGCTCAACATTAAAAGGCTCTCTTATTTTGGCCCCGTCTTTTAGCCCACCTGCACACTCATTTAGCACAAACAATACCAAACACAGAACAATGCATAACATTGAACACAAGTACAGTAACCAACACAAAGGAACGCCTGACTCTATGCTAAGCTGTGCAAGGACTTAAGAGATATATTTGTATCACATATTTAACAAGTTTGCTAGTCAATAACACAAGTCACTTTGAAGATAATTTGACAAGTTCCTAACATATATTCTGTTTTCTCTCTAAGTATAATTGTCGGATGCTTTATTGTTCGTTCATTTGAGGTTGAAGGTGATCGATGACAAACAGCATAGAATAGAAACTGTCGGCCGCATGCGGCGAGCCATGTATCCACTTGTTGTGCCACGTGTAGGATCACACTTGCAAAAACTTGTGTACGCTTTGCTCTTCTTCTTCTTCTCTTTTCTTGCTCTGATGCTGGCTGGCGGAGGATGGATGATGTAATATCTAAAAATCCTAAAAAAAAAAAAGATAAATCGGTATTGAGAGTAGTTGTTTGTCAAAATATACATATTGGCTGCCATATAGGCGCTGAGTAGATCAAAATTAATAAATTGCTACTGCAAATAACGGTTCGACTAAAATAACGGATCAAATCTGTTTGTGAAAGAGATGACAAATGTAGAATGTTTTTAAAACTTATGAGATAAAGGATAATAAGCTTTGAATGTATAGGAAAATAAAAATTAATCCATAATTTATCCCCTAAAAATCACTTATTGTTGTGATTAAAGAGTATGTATGTATGTATCTATTCTTAATTTTATGTAAGAGTGTTGAGAATGATTTAGAAGTGTAAGTGGGGTTGAGATGTTAGTAGCTATTGCCTATTGATATTGTCGCACCAGAGAAATGATAAATATAAGAGTGTTCTCTTTTGTTTGACGTTCGTATTACTCATACCAAAAATAGAACATACGGAAGTAGCACATGATACGGACGAGGGTGCTCTCGAATATAAATGAGCATTTCCTTAGTAGATAAGAGTGTTATAGTATTTTGGAAATTTGAGGCGTTGGAGGTGGTATGAGAATGAGTCCTCCAGAGATCAAATAGATGCGAGGTACATAATATTTGATCCAAGTTAATCATTAGTTTTGAATAGTGAAGTGGGTCTTTGCCGGCTGGATTGTTCATTGATGGAAATGAAGAAGAAGAAGAAGATTGCTCACAGCTCAATCAAAACAGATTAAAGTTTCCCATGTGAATGGATGGAGCGCATCTCTTTCTCAAGTTTTTCTCTCTCTCCCTTCATCTTTTCTTATCTCTTTCTTTTGGGTCAAGGAAAAGCCAAAGTAGCAGCCAGCACCTGATTCCAACATGTTGCTTCACAGCACAGTTTCCCGCATGTAAATAGTTAAAGAGTATAGGCAAGACTCGTATACAGTTCATCATGTCTTTAACCGGTCCGAGCCACGGTACTGACAATGCTCCCAGACCCTTCAATCTTTATTGGTGTTACCATTGCCTCCGGACAGTCAGGGTTGCATCTGAAATCCCCACCCATGAAATGGTCTGTCCTCGATGTTTTCAGCAGTTTCTGTTGGAGATCAATATGGACATGCTCCTGTCTCCTGAAGCCCCATTACTAGCAGCCTTATCCATCTTGCTTGATCAGCCGATCTGGCCCGCAAATGGTGCCTCCAACAGGTTGCATCTTGACAACCGTCCGCGCCTTTGGGCATTGCCTGATAGGCTAAACCCAGAAGCAGATCCCCAAAGACCACGAAACCTTCCTCAATCTTGGATCATCCCCAGACAAATTGGTCCTCCGGAACAGCCTGAACCACTTTCCAGACCGGACGACGATCCGGTACCAAGAAACCATGATCCAAGGAACTATTTTGGAGGTCCCGGATGGGATGCATTGGTGGAGGAACTGACTCAACATGACCGTCCAGGTCCGCCACCAGCACCCGAGCCAGCCATTGACTCAATTCCAACGATCAAGATAACATCATCTCATCTAACGGAAGACTCGGATTGTCCCGTATGCAAGGAAGAGTTTCAGGTCGGAGGTGATGTAAAAGAGCTCCCATGCAAACACATTTACCATGCGGAATGCATATATCCATGGTTAAGGTTGCACAACTCATGTCCTGTTTGTCGGCAACAATTGCCCGTTCCAAACCGCAACAATGATGACTCTCAGAGCTCCAACGCCGGCAGAGGTCGAGGATGCTTCAGGCTGATACAGTTGAGATCCCTTCGGCCTTTTAGGCCGCGGGTTCCTACCAGCACAACTGATACAAATCGGGCTTCTCAACGAGGTCAGGATCCGAACCATCCCCTTACAAATTACTCTGCCTCTTAATCAGTTAGTAAAAATACCTGATTTCATGCTGTTCTTTATGCGTCCAGACAGAAATACAAGAGTGTCTTCTTGCATAATCCTCTAGAATTGCCCAGCTTGAGGTACCACTCCACACATTCATTCATCAGGCAATCAAAAAAACTTCATTAGTCATCTCTCAGGTTGACTCTATGCAAAGACAGATCATTCCAGGCAACCCAACAAAATGAAGCAAAAATCTCGCATAAGTGACATCATCCTTATCATGCATTTGTATGTCATGACTCATGGAGGGGCACAGCTGATGAAGGGGAGCAAGTGACCTCTTTTTGAAAGACAGAAGTCGCTCACTACTATATTTGTCACAATATCCAGTTTGATTTTTGTTGACACTGAGAGCTAATATTACCATATAAAAAGTTGATGGAAGAGAACTAGAGGGGTTTCAAGGATTCCCAAATACTAATGGAAGCTTCCATATGTTGATGATAACCAAATTTCTAAATCATACACCTGCCGCCAAAAATGTCTGTAGGTACAACTACAACATAACCCTTAATATCAAACAGGTTTCCCAAAATCCCACATCCTAATAGAGAGTTCAGGACTGATAAAATACAGTAACGCTTAACCATCTGACTGACACGACACACCACTAGACAGTTAACCTACAACCTGGAATAGAAAAGGCAGAACTCAGTCACTGTCCTCATCCTTACCTGTAAAAGACCGAAGAGCCATAAGAAGCTATATATATGGAATTCATAACTCAAAAAAGTAACGTGAAGCAAATGAGTTCACCAGTTTAATGTCTTAAAGCCAAGGATCTCAGCATGGCAACTCAAAGCTAACAGCAGAATTACAAACTTGTTTGATGGCTTTCAGTCGATAATCTATAAGGTGTAATTCATTTCATTGGTGTGCTCTCTCTTTCCTTTATACTTTTCTCTTCGAAATATAAATTTGCTAATGTGGCGTTCAATTTATAACCGCATCTTCACAATGAGGAATAGTTGTGGCAAAACTGATGCATTTGTGTTGATGTTTGTCAATTTTTTCTTAAATAATAGAGCAAACAGCTGAGCAAATTGTTACTCCACAGCTTGATGTAATTGACTTATTGTAGCCTAAGAAACTCCTCCACAACACAAAGTTTCTATTAAATGTAGACGACAAGAGAACAAATCTTACAAAGGCATCATAATACTTACCTTCTTCAAGTTCTTCACTCTGGCTACCATTTTTGGCTTCATCATCATTCTCGTCAATTTCATCTTTGGGATCATCATTTTCGTCACTATCTGTATCTTTATCATCATCCTCATCATCACTTTGACTGTCCTCACTTTCAACAGGTAATTTGGGTTTCACAGGAGCCACGGAACTGGTAGTTGATCTCCGTCTCGAACTGGAAACAATGTTGCTCATGTCAATGCCTTCGAGTTCCCTATCCCTTTCTTTCCTTCTTCTAACATCTTTTATTTCTGAGCACACGGTGAAACAATACCAATTGTTTAAAGCGGATCAAACAAAGGTCTCAGATATTTGCTACGTAATCTACCACTGTTGTAATAAGGGGCATATTTTTACAACATGTTTCATTCCGCATGTCAAATCAACACTTTGATAATACCAACTGAATGTAAACAGTAACAATATTTGCAAGTAAGCATCTTGATTGGGGGTGTGGCTTCTGAAACCTGAAAGAACAATTTCATTACATCTCAACTATACCTTTGATTTCTCACCAACTGCTAAACATTAGGATTGATTGAAAATTGATCAGCCCACGCCAATCACATTAGACCACGATAAGGAAAACAAGGACCCAACCTTCCTATATTTAACTTTATCCACGAACATTTCTAAGTGTGTTACATTTCTTGTAATTAACAAAAAGTCTTTTTCCACCAACACCCAAAAATTGGAATTGCTCGTTGGATGATTTTGCAGCGTAAAGCTGAATTTAGAAACGCCTTAATCATGAGCATCTCAATGTAGCATCCAATGTGATGATGATAAAAATGGTGAATAATCTGAATGTGCATAGGCAATATATGAGTCAGTTGGTGATATATATATATATATATATATATATGAAGATTATTGGCTAATTTCCTACAAATGCGCAGCCTACAAAAACTATTACATTGTAAAACTAATGGGATTTCACAAAATGATTCTTTTATCAGCAAGGAAGAGACATTAAACAAATATCGAGCAACAAAATGTGCATAACTTCGATCTAACTACTACCCATCATAAACTATAAAGTACAACAAGAAAAATATAAGAATAAGAGCAACGAAGAAGACCTTTCTCACTAGGATTTGCTGTTAGCCCTTCTTTTGAGAGTATCTCCACCAATTCTTTAATAAGAGCAGTTTCGTGTTTGTCTTCAGGTGCTTGCTTGGCCCTCTTGTATATTACAGGAGGGATTCTATACAAAGAATTACCATTAGCCAGAAAATCTTAAATATAGGCAATTGAAATTACACAAGGGATGTTAACCTTATCCCGCATGATTTGATAATTGATTTCAAGTGCTCTACACGCTTTCCATACACAGGAGTTGAAGCTTTGTTCTGCAAAATAAATGAATAAACGCTGCATCCACAGACATAACTTTCATTCTGAGAGCAACTCACTAAATCATGAGACTTGCCTTCACTGCTGGTGAATGCGAATCATCATTCTCGGATGAATTTCGATCAACTTCTGCATCACTACTTTCATTTTCTTGAGATTTACTTTTCTTTCTAGAACCTTTTGTCTGGCTTGTAGTTAACTTACGCTTCTTAGGTCCTTGCAAGAGCTGATTTTTACCAGTTCTACCTTTTGAAGCAACGCGTTTCCTAGAACTTGCATCTTCTTCACTTGACTCCTGAGTTTTGCTATCTGAAGATTTACTACTTCTTTCATTAGTGACTGTTTTAGATGCTTTCTTGGAAAGAATATTCTTCAAAGATTTCTTCTTATCCAATTGAGTTTTCGAAGCCGGTGGAGGTTTTAATACCTGATGGACAACAAGCGCCTCTATCAGAGACAATTACAAAGATAATATAAATGGTTTATTGAATAATCCACAAACCTCATCTAGTTCTCCGCTAATGAACTTCTTAAATGGATCAAGACAGTATCTTTTAAGTTTGAGATCATCTTCCAAAAGACGACGAACTCCAGCCATTGTAATGTTACTGAGAAGCATGAGGGGCAAGGATGAACATTGTTTGGATGTTTGACGGAAAGCAAAAGGCAAACACAAGTACACAAGCATATAATTAAATGGTATGATGCAAGAGTCAGCACCTAATTGTTAGGGTCTGTTTTTTCGAGCTGAACTTATTTACTTAAATACTTAACATCATTATTCAATTTAACATCTTCACTTTCACCAGTACTCCATTATGAGACAATAACTTAAATTTACTTAACTTGACTTAACTGAACTTATTTACTGAAATTTTAAGTTCAAAAAAGCAAGGCCTTACTAATCAGCTTGGATAGATCACACCTAGTTCAGCAACTAGTGAGCAAAAAAACAAAACTAATAAATGACACAAGATGAGTGGCGACTTATGCTTAACAAATCATGTTTTGACCATATGCTAGAACCTCATATTCGAAGGATTTTCTTCAAACCTCTAGTAAGGTTTTATTGGTTTGCCATAGATTACATCTCTTTCTTGCGATCAACTAATTCATATAGACAAAAGAGAACCCTGCTAAATAACTTTAAATGGAACATCAACTCCAGAAACATCACTCAAACCAGAAAGAGAGGATGTTCAATCCAAGTGAAGTAATAATAAAGGAGCGAGTCCAAATAAAAAGGAAAACTAAGAAAAGATTTATTTCACAGCTCTAATACAAATGAGTTCTATTAGTACTTCATCTAATGAAATACGAAGAGCAACAATACTTACTGCAACAATACTTACTCTAAATTAGCTCGGAAGTAGCTTGCTCTCTTTATCAGAGCTGCCTTTACAACACTCTCGTTAATATCTTCATCTTTATCATCAAGTTGAGCTTCTTTGATTCTCTGTTCATTTTTTTCATTTCCAGATACAAGGCCAAGTACTGGAGAGTCATCAGTGTTAGTATCTTTCACAAGATCAGGTGCCTCTAGATCTTTCTCCAACTGGTCTCCATTCACAGAGTCTGCTGCCCTCCCTTCTATAAGAGAAGCATCACTGCCACCAATCTCAGTCTTGTAACCATTGTCAACGCCATCACCAGTTACTTCTAGAAGCTGTATGCAATAATGGAAACAAACTCATTAGGACACGCTTCTCCCTAAAGATGAAACATGGACTAATTAATTTTGTAAGACATGCCATGGGGAACATAAAGAGGTAAGATTCTCCTGATTTTGTGTAAACACTAATTGATTACTCAATGATAGTTGGAAGTTCAAAAATTACGGGTCATTTCAAGCAAAATCTTAGCATACTGATTGACCAATATATTCCACAATGGGAGTATTCAAGTATATGGAATTGCTTGTCCATATGCTTAGTTTTCCCTGGTCAATGTACTCATTTAGTAACTTTGGAAGCTACTTTACTCACAGAAACTTCCTTTTACAAACTCCAAATCAGTGTTTTTAAATACAATTTCACATCTCTTAAGAAAAATTACAGGTTTTGTTTCTTAATAGGATGCTTGAGGCCTTTATGTTATGTTTACTGTTTAACCGCTCTGCCCTTTTTGAGTACAGATTCCAATCTATTTCTTATTTGTTTCACTCTCCAAGACAAGGAAAAACTAGATAAGGTTTCATCATGCTCGATTCACGCAATGACACAGGGTAAATAAAACGGTGCAGGACAATATACCATAAGATCCATTGATAACACTTTGGGTATCAGAAGATCACTATTTTTCATAAAACGTACAGCATTATTGGCTTCAAAACCCACTCAAATTAGTACAAGAAGTTGAAATATAAATGAGATAAAGTAAATGAATGGACATTCACCAACATAACTGCAAAAGGAAGGGACTTGAGAAGTTGAGATAGCAGATGAAAAATACTTTTTGACATAGATAACTTAAAACTTTCACACCAAACCTCATCAGATATCACCATCTACCTCACATATGCGCTGCTTAATAAATCCCTTAAGCTCATCCAATGAAAATTGTTCCATTCCCAAATCCTTCTCGAGCAGTCTCCTAACCTTTAACATGTTTAACGAACTGAAACCAAGTAAAAAAAATTTTATGAGCTACTTTTAATTACCTATGATGCAGAGCAACACTAAATTATGTAAATTATGAACAACAAGGCAAAGTGACTGCAATTACCCGCAAAACTAAAAATGTCAAGTCACCAACACTGGTAAAACACTGATAAGAGAAACATTTATTGCACAAATAAAACAAAGAAACCCTAATTACAAAACTAGAAAACAAAAGCAATAAACCTCCAAATCACCATAGAGATAACTGAAACGAATATAAAGAAAACACAAGTTATTTGACCTAGAAAGCGGTGAGAAGATAGATGGAAATGATTAAATCGAAAAACGAGGCTACGGCATACTCGGCTTGTTCCTTGAGATACTCCTCTCGGGAGCGCAGTGCAGACGCGATTTTCGACTCCAGGGTCTCGGCTGTGTCCGCGGTGTCGCCGTCGGCAGCGGCATCGGCCATTTGTGGAAGATTCTGGAGCTTTTGAGTTTGTGAATCTATGGGAGTTTGAGCGGCTTTTCTTCTTCCTCCAATACTTCACTTCACTGCTTATTTACAATGAAAATTAATATTGAAGCTTCCTCGCCACGCGGGTTTGCTTGCCTTCATTTCTGAAATGTGAACTTGATCCTCATAGTCTGTCGTATTTTCACATTGACCCCTCAATTTTTAATGTTTTTTTATAAAATTTGGAAACATCCCGAAAAGAAGTTGTTTGGACCAGTTAGGTCAAACATCATCACTAATGGGTATAATTTAGTAATTCAAAAATCTGGGTTTCAACGATAAGGGTTCGATTTCTGATGAGATCAGAGCAAAGACTTTGGTGGGGGTTTGGGAATAGAGTAAGAAAAAAAAAATTATTTGTTATAGTTTTGAAGTTTCTTGTATAGATGATTTGTCTTGTTTCTTAAAAAAAATCGTTGAACCTGATGGAGTTGGCAACCACGTATTTAGATGGTTTGTTCCTTATTTTTGAATCAATCTTCTTCTTCTCCACCACGACCATCCCTTTCAAATATGGCCATGCCACTTCGTTATAGGATTGTTTTGGAGGAATTAGAAGATTTAAGATTGTTTTTTATTTGGCCGAATTGGCAAAAGTATATTTGTTCTGATTTGGACGAAGTGGTAATTTTAGGATATGGCTTACCGAATTTTGTTCAATTGATTGTACTATTGTTTGAGCTATAACTCGGCGTATTATTTATGATAATATTGATTGTAAACATATTTGGCATATTTAGGACAATTTGTATGAATTTGCAAATGTTGGGGATTAAGGAAAACTGTGCCGTTGAAATCTACATTTTATGGTTGGGTTGATTTAAAAAAGCTGTTATAGTGTTGTTTAGATTATAGGTTAATTTTACTGGGTTACGATTCCTATAAGACCATTCAAACATATCGTCTAATACATATATTTGGACACCGAAGCACAAGCCAGAAGAGGATCTCCACCCATCCACGCCTTAGAGCACATACGACGATGGAAGCATGACGAGCACGTCGTTGAGTTCTCTTGGAATGATCAAGCCAGCCAAGCATTCAAAGAGCTCAAGAGAGCTATGACGCAAGTGCCTGTCCTTGCGCTGCCCAATTTCAAAGAGCCTTTCATTATCGAGACCGACGCATCCGGATATGGCTTAGGGGCGGTGTTGATGCAAAATAAGCGGCCAATTGCTTATTTCAGCCAAGTACTCTCAGCAAGAGCGAGGCAAAAGTCAGTATACGAGAGGGAGCTCATGGCTATTGCATTAGCCATAACTAAATGGAGACCTTATCTGCTTGGAAAGGCATTTTGTAGTCCGAACTGACCAGAAGGCCCTCAAATTTCTTCTGGAGCAAAGGTTGGTGGCCGAGGAGCACCAACGATGGTTAACCAAGTTGCTTGGCTATGATTTCGAGATCCAATACAACCCGGGCAAAGAGAACCAAGCCGCTGATGCTCTTTCCCGGAAGGTAACCAGCTTGGATCAAATGGAGGCTCCCAATTTAGTACCTGAAGCAATCGAGGAAAACATACTTTGGGCTGCAATATCAGTGCCACAAGTGCTGGACTGGGATGCCCTGAATGCAGACAATCAAAGTCCAGAGCTGCAAGAGAGTCGCGAATCTGCAGAGAAGGGGAATGAGAGGTATAAGCTATCAGACTCACGCCTCTTCTACAATGGTCGTTTTGTGCTTCCTCGCACCTCTGCCCATATCCCAACCCTCCTCAAAGAATTCCACGCCAGCACCCCCGGGGGCCATTCGGGAGTGTTTAAGACATACATGAGACTTCGCAGCGAGTTCTATTGGGAAGGGATGAAGAAGATGGTCGAGGAGTTTGTGGCTGCTTGCGACGAGTGCCAGCGAAACAAGAGCTCGACCTTAGCTCCCAGCGGCCTTTTGCAACCACTTGCCCTACCCAACAAAGTTTGGTCCGAGATTTCAATGGATTTCATCAAGGGTCTGCCAAAAGTCGATGGCTACTCAGTGATTCTAGTCGTTGTGGATCGACTCAGCAAGTATGTACATTTTCTCCTTATCATCCACCCCTACACCGCAAAGTCTATTGCCGAGATCTTCATCAAGGAGATTGTCCGCCTACATGGGATACCCGAGGCCATCATCAGTGACCGAGATGCTATATTCACCAGCACATTTTGGCAAAAGCTTTTTGATGATTTAGGCACAAATCTGAAGAGGAGCTCAGCCTACCATCCTCAGACGGATGGCCAGACAGAAGTTGTCAACCGAAGCGTCGGGGCATACCTAAGATGCTACGTAGCAAACAAACCAAGGGAATGGGTGAAGTTCCTCCCATGGGCCGAGTATTGGTACAACACTTGTTTCCACACCGCGACCAAGCTGACCCCTTTCCAAATCCTCTACGGCCGAGAGCCCCCTAGATTGGTGCCATACGCAAAAGGATCAAGCCCAGCTCAGCGGGTCGAGGAAGAATTATTAGACAGGGACCAAGTGTTGAAGGGACTGGCCAAACAACTTGTAAGGGCCCAGCAGACCATGAAGGCCAATGCAGATAAGCACCGAAGAGACGTAAACTTTGACGTTGTGGACTTCGTATATGTAAAGCTCCAACCAGGCCGCCAACAAAGCCTTGCCAAGCGCGAAGGCTACAAGCTTGCACCTAAGTTCTTCGGGCCATACAAAATCATCCGACGCATTGGGCAGGTGGCCTATTGACTCAAGCTGCCTGACGAGAGCCAAATCTATCCAGTTTTCCATGTATCGCAACTCAAGCAGTACCGGGGCCAACTTAAACCAGGCGAGGTCCATCGCGTAAGATGGTTCCCCAGCTACAAGCCGCGATTCTTTCCCGAGGAACTCATTGGAGTCCGCAAAGTTACCTCAGGACGAGAGGTCCTCATCCGTTGGAAGGGCCTGCCTGCCGAAGAATCAACTTGGGAGCCGCTGGCCTACATCGATGAGAGGTTCCCTGACTTTGGACTTGAGGCAAAAGTCACCTTTTGGGAGGAGGGCAGCCCACCCGACACATTCGCCCGAGCCATCAAAGCCAACTCGCAACATTCAACAGAAAACGACCTTGAGGACAAGGTCTAACTAAAAGGGGCGGGCAATGATAAGCCCTCGATCAACCAACCCAAAAATTCTTCCGAAGCAGCCGAAGTCATTCAAGATGACTTTCAAAAATCCTTAGCAGCCTTGGAAGTCATTTCCAATGACTTCCAAAGCTGGTCCGAGGCAACCGGGCCAACAATCGGGCAATCTGCGAACAATGCCCGCAATGACTTCCGAAGCTGGTCCGAGGCAACCAGGCCAACAATCAGGCAATCTGCGAACAATGCCCGCAAGCAAGTTCCGCATCTGGGGCATGAAGACCAACAAGGGCAACCGAGCCAACCGAATAGGGCAACCGGACCAACTGAATGGGAACCAAGCCAACCAAGCCATCAGTCAAAAGGCAGCAAGTTGTTCACCATTAAGAGCAGCATGGGCAACCGAAAGCCTGCTCCAGCCCCCCTGCAATAGCCCCCAATCCCTGCCGCGACGAGACCTTTTGAAGTGCCTGCCCACTTGCCAAGGCCACTTGCCCACCAGCCCATGGACCTTGCCTCTCCCTGGTTTTCTATAAATGGAGGGCACCTCCTCCATCTATGGGCATGCAAGCATCAGAAGAATTCTCTGGAAATCAGTCATTAGATGTATTCCGACGGGCATAGCCTTGGGGCATCGGCACCTTTAGTTACAAAGGAGGTGTCGAGGGCATTGTATCAACTTGTAACGCATTATTCCACTAATACACCATCTTTCGCCACTTTCTGGGTCACTTTGTTCGAGAGGCCACATTTGTCCCGCATTTCCTCGCATTTTACCGCAACTCAACCGAAGGTCATCAACGCATCCGACATTTCCTTCACTTTAAGGCCATTTCGGGGGGGGGGGGATCCGCACAAATCCTCGAACATCTGGGCACACCATCGGGCCTAGGAAAGAATTCCGTAACTTTTCATTTTTGGGTCTCTAACATATTGGTATCAGAGCGGACAGATCCATACGGACACAGCCAGCATGTCTACCAGAAGCAAGTCCAATGAAGAGCGCCTTGCTGCCCTTGAAGCATCCGTGGCCACTTCCGCCGAGAAGCAAGACCACATTGAAAAGAAGTTGGATCGCATCCAGAACGAGACTAAGGAGGAGTTTGAACGTTCTCGAAATGAGACCAAAGAGATGTTCAGCGCACTTAAGGTACAAATGGATGTGATGCTCTCGTCAATGGGCAGCAGCCAAGAACAAAGGGCCAGTGAGGAGCCGAGGGGCAATGACCGAGGGAAGAGGGTCATGAATTATGAGAAGGACCTGCCAAGAAACTCGCAAAACCCAGTGCATTCGCGAAGGCCGAGTGCCGAGCCACCAAGGAGAGAAGCCCAGCACCAAGGTCGCTCCTCTGCCTTTATGCAACCGGCTGAGTTTGGGGAGGGACAGCACTATGTTGAGCATGGGGTCCCAAACCATCGATATGGGGCACGCCCGGAAGAGAGGTATGGGGAGGGACATCGCTACGCTGAGCGTGGGATCCCAAACCAGCAGAATGGGGCACGCTTTACAGAAGACGAGGTGGAGTTCCATGGAGACCCAAGGCAGCAACCAAGTCCCCCGGATACGAGGGGTTTTGAGGCACCAATACGCAAGCTGGATATGCCCATTTGCATGGGAAAGAATGTGGGGGACTGGTTGTACCGAGCGGAGAGGTATTTCCAAGTCAATCGGCTGACGGAGAGGGATAAGCTCGCAGCAGCAGCTTTGTGCTTAGAAGACAAAGCTTTATCATGGTATCGCTGGCGCGAGAGAAGGTATCCCATTTACAATTGGTCTGAATTTCGTAAGGGAATTCTTGAACGTTTTCAAGGCTCCCAAGACGGCCACGAGCATCTGTTTGCACTTGTGCAAAAGGGATCTGTAGCAGACTACCGCGACAGATTTGAGGAGTTATCCACAGGCCTTGAAGGTCTATCCGATGATGCCTTGCTGGGAGCCTTTTTGAAGGGACTCAGAGACAATGTCCGGGCTGCAGTAAGGCCATTCCAACCAACCAACTTGTACGATGCCATGATGATGGCCCAGCTTATCGAGGAGAGGGACGAAGCAGGCAAAGGAGCAGCAAAGTATGGTATATCGAGAGGCCCCCAACCTTGGAGCCAGCCAAGGTTCAGACCTACACCAACATTTTCGCAAAGGCTAAGAGATCCAGCGCAACCAAGTGTCCCAGTGCCTAACTTCCGTCGCATGAGCGAGGCAAACTATGATGCAAAGAAGGCTAAGGGCCTTTGCTTTCGCTGCGACGAGAAGTGGGGACCCGGACATAGATGCAAGAACAAGGGATTTAGTGTTCTCATAATCGAAGAAGACAATGAGGACTCGGACGAAGGGGACATCATCTCAGAAGACGAAGAGGAGGCTGATCATAACCGAGTAGTAGTGTCACTGAACAGCGTCTCTGGTCTAACACCAACCAAGGCCATGAAGTTAAAGGGGCAGATCGGAAGGCGCGAGGTGGTGGTTCTAGTAGACAGCGGCGCAACCCACAACTTCATCTCTAGGCAACTCGTGAGAGATGAAGGCTTAAGGATGCAGGACAAGGGCGATTTCCGCGTGACTTTGGGGACGGGCATGACTGAGGAAAGCCGAGGGTGCTGCCCTGACGTTCAACTTGAACTGCCAGGCTATACGGTCAAAGAAGATTTCCTGCCCCTCAACATTCAGGGCACCGATGCAATACTAGGGATGCAGTGGCTGCAGTCCTTAGGTGACGTAAAGACCAACTGGCGCTCACTTTGGATGGAATTCAAGGACGAAGGCAGAAAGATAAAATTGTCCGGGGAAGCCGAGCTCCACAGATCCGAAGCATCTTTCCAATCCATCGTCAAAGGCCGCAAGAACTCTGCCGAGTTCTTTCTGATTCAAGTCCAACCAACCCTCGCAACTTGTGCTGCAACCAGTGGGGAAAAGGCTGCCCTGGCAATGATACAAGCCATCCTGAAGGAGTTCAAGGATGTATTCAAAGAGCCCGAAGGCCTTCCGCCCAGAAGAGGACATGAGCATTCCATTGTGCTCAAGGAAGGTACCTCAGATATTAGCGTCCGCCCTTATCGATATGCGCAGGCACAAAAGGATGAGATCGAGAAACTTATCGACGAGATGCTAAGTGCTGGGATAATCAAACCCAGCACAAGCCCCTTCTCCAGCCCGATACTACTAGTCAAAAAGAAGGATGGAAGCTGGAGGTTTTGCATTGACTATCGGGCCCTCAACACCAGATGAGTTGATGAGTTGCTGGACGAACTGCATGGAGCCGCCTGCTTCTCAAAGATCGACCTTAAGTCAGGCTACCACCAGATCCGGATGACTGAAGGCGATGAGTCGAAGACAGCCTTCCGCACGCACGAAGGGCAATACGAATTCCTTGTAATGCCCTTTGGATTGATGAATGCACCAGCAACATTTCAATCCCTGATGAATCAGGTATTCAAGCCATGGCTGTGGAAGTTCGTCCTAGTATTCTTTGATGATATACTAGTATATAGCCAAAGCGTCGAGGGCATTGTATCAACTTGTAACGCATTATTCCACTAATACACCATCTTTCGCCACTTTCTGGGTCACTTTATCCGAGAGGCCACATTTGTCCCGCATTTCCTCGCATTTTACCGCAACTCAACCGAAGGTCATCAACGCATCCGACATTTCCTTCACTTTAAGGCCATTTCGGGGGGGGGGGGGGATCCGCACAAATCCTCGAACATCTGGGCACACCATCGGGCCTAGGAAGGAATTCCGCAACTTTTCATTTTTGGGTATAAGCAGGATCGAACCCAAGAGAGAGCAAGTAGTCTAGAGTTTCATAATTGTCACACAAAAGGGGGTTGTCTTAAGATTTGTTATCATGCAATTCTAAAAGTGAATATTAATACATTAAGGAATCAGTTCGGGGAAAGCTACGCAACATGTTATCATGGATTATTTTAGCACAATTTGATACGATAAAACAAAGACGTTCCCGCTAAAGACATGATTAACTTCATTATATATCTAATACTAACCTCTAAGTTCTCAAGTTGATGTAATATTTATCCTCTTAGTTACCAATATTAGTTCTACCGCTAGCTTACGCTAATATTGGACTAATCGAATATCATGTACTGCTAGTCTAACTAGATCACCGTTAAGTTCCTCCAATCAAACATACAAACATGTCATTAAGTTCAAGAACGGAAATTTATCAATCAAATCATACATTCATCAATCTCAAACATGTGTGCTGCAAGCTAACCCCAAACTGAATGGGAGTTTAGCTACTACAATCCATTACAAAACATAAGAGCAAGTGATGTCACAAAGCGTAGCCTCTGAATCTGCGTCAATACTCCGTTGAACATCTCCCTAGATGAGCTCTAATCTATCGTGAATTTCCTCTTTCAGATCTGGTCCCTTGGGTGATTTTCTGTATAGAACCAGCTTGTAAAATAAATCTTCAATCCCGACTTTTATAGCCTTCAATCCCTTGGGTGCTCAAGTGTTTCTTAGCTGTTCCTCTGCCCTAATGACTCATAAATAGTCCCTAGACAACTACCCTTTTCCCCTTCTCGAAATTAGGCTTTAAATGCCTTTTTGTTAGTAACCGAAATCCCTATGGTGAGGTGCTCTCCAGATTTGCACTCCTCTTGTACCCCTGTTTTACCCCCTTAAACTTCTGAATTCGATCTTGCCCAAAAAAATGAAAGTCGTATAGCCTTGGATAAGATTTCCAATAGTATTTTGATCATTCTTGTCGGACCTCTAAGCTATTCTTGTCGCTCTGTTGAAGTTTCATATGCAGAGTGGTGAGAATACGCCGAAATTGCCTTGATTTCATGAAATGTGAATCACCACAAAACATCATACCTCACAAGTAAAATGTCATAACAAGGTGGGATTTAGCGATTATTTGGAGCGTATAATTGCGCTCCATCAAACCACCCCACACTTATCCTTGTTCATCCCCGAACAAGAACAAGTTAAGAACTCAATATTACTTTCGCCATTCCTAATATGCATACGAGAGTTACTAATTCTTCTCGGTATGTCTACTCTTATCGATTCATCAAAGTAAGCTCGAAATTCCTAGTTAATAAATTTTGCAAGCTACCTAATTGACATTTGTTACCTTGCGATGAAATAGGATCCAATGGATCACTAGGAGATAGTCTTTTTTGGACTCTTGACTCCACTGTCCAATTTGAAGTTTTCGTCACACGGTCTTACTGAGTTTTGATTTCTTTGGCATGTGATTAATTCTAATTGTGAGGAGCTTAGAATTATTCCTTGATCTTTCGTGAGTTTTCTTGATTGGATTGCTCAAAATTTGTACTTCACACTTTGACTGATTTTCTTCGGGATGGTGTTCCTTCATGTGAGCATTTTCGATCTTTTCTTTTCCTTTTCTTTTTATGAACCATTCCAATCGTAGCCTGCGGATAGCAGCTATGGAGTGCGTCTCGCTCTTTTCCATCATCGTCCTTTCAGCGCGAGGCAGGATAGAGGTTACCCACACATTCCCGGTTACTCGGACTAGAGATAGGATTGTCTGTTTTCCCCATCCCACCAATTGCATAAACGTTGCCTCGGTGGAGCCTTCTCACCCCTCACAACTCGAATCGCCAATATCCCTAATCGCAGGTGTCACGTTATTAGTCATTTGAATCATTGAGTGTATGTCTAGTACCTCTAGGACATTTCTATCATTTCCATATCCTGTGGCATTTTAACTCAAGTAACACATAGCAATCAGGTCACAAGCATTTGGATGTTTCAGAATATTGTGCAATACAATTTAAAGAACATCATAAAATAGGACATTATCTAGTAGAATTAGAACTTCTTAGCATACAACTCCTATGACTTCACTTTCTCAACTCAAAAAGCAAAATATTTAACATAAACGTGCGACTCTATAACTAAAGCAGGCTTATCGAAGTAAATATGCTGACGCAATGATGCAATGACTCGATTAACTCTAAACTTTCCACCCCACACTTTTGAATCGAGTCGTGTCCTCACAGTACAATTTACATCAAAAGCTGAAATTGAGATGGTACAGTGCTTTATTTATTGAACTGAAAATAAACTAATCTAATCTCGGTCCGCTTCCCAAGGAGCGCACTTGTTTAACGTCGTTGGCTCGACGATACCTCTTCATAATGAATTTTCTAGAGGTTCGTCTAGCTCATACTCCTCCTCAGGCGGTATTATCTCCTCGTGATAGTGCTTCACCCTCTGGCCGTTCACAATGAATTTCTCCCCCATGTTTGTTTTTTCCAGTTCAAGCGCACCGTGGTTGAGTACTTGTATCACCGTGTATGGACCTGTCCAACGCGAATGCAACTTCGCTAGCATTAGTTTTAATCATGAGGAGTAAAGTAGTACCTTTTGTCCTTCTTCAAATGAGCGACGCAAAATGAACTTGTCATGATACATCTTCGTCCGCGCCTTGTAGTCTGTTTGGTTCTCGTAAGCCTCTAGGCGCATCTCCTCAGGTTCGTTCAGTTGAAGCTTCCTCTCCTTTTCTGCACAAGTTAGTTCGAAATTACATTGTTTAATAGCCCAATATGCTTTATTTCTACTTCCACCGACAGATGGCACGCCTTGCCATAGACTAGTCTGAATGGAGAGGCCCCGATAGGCGTTTTGTAGGCCGTACGATTTGCCCATAATGCCTCATCTAGTCGTGTGGACCATGTTTTCCTAGATGGCTTAACCATCTTCTCCAATATCAACTTGATTTCTCGATTAGATAACTCTGTTGTCCATTAGTCTGTGGATAGTAAGCGGTAGAAACTCGGTAATGTACTCTAAAATGTTTGAACATTGCGGCCACGGACTTGTTGCAGAAATGAGATCCTTGATCGCTTATCACAATCTTTGGAACTTCATACCTATAAAAGATGTTAGTACGTAAGAAATCTACAACAATTTTTTCATCATCATTTGTAGTGGCCTTAACTTCTATCCATTTAGATACATAATCAACAATAAGCAAGATGTATTGATACCTATTAGAGGTATGAAAGGTCTCATAAAGTCTATACCCTAAATATCAAACACTTCATCAACAATTATAGGCGTTTGTGCCATTTCATTTCTAGCAGATATATTCCCTACACGTTGGCATCTATCACATCTTACAATCATTATATACAACCTTAAACACATGAGGCCAAAAGAATCCACTTCACAATTTTTCTAGCAGTCCTACAAGGTCCAAAATGGCCTCCATAAGCATGCACATGGCAGAAACTAAGCACGTAATCCATGTCATCATTAGAGACGCATCTCCTAAGTATTTGATCGGCTCCAATTTTTCATAAGAAAGAATCACCCCAAACATAGCAACGTGCATCATGCTTTAGTTTTATGCGTTGAGCTTCAGAGTAGAAATGTGGAAAGGGTTTCATAGATGCGTTTTGACATAATACAGAAGACAATAATAAAAAGATAACAAATAATATGCTAACGGATTAATCTACTATTATAATAACATAAAAGTATGAAAATATTACTGTATAATACTTAATGGGCTAAAAATGATAATTTCGTTGTTAAAAATGTATCAAGTGGAAAACAGCAATGATAATACTGAGAATTTTATATTTGTTTTTTATATTTAATAATTATACGTCGATTTATATTCAAAATCTCAACGACATAAACGAACAAAACTTTGTTCTTAACAAATTAGGAAAACCTAAAAATGTCACATGTTCAGAAGGTTTTCTTCTACAATTTCCCCCAAATATTAAGTTATGGAAATCAGCAAAATTCCAATGTGGAGCGGGAACCAACTTCTCCTATCTATTATTAACACGCGACCCCAATTCATCCACAAACCCTAATTCCCAATTTCCCTAATTTACTTGATTGACGATTTCAATCTGCAGCTTCGAATCTGACTCTTCAAATTACATGGGGGAATCAGCAGACGAAGTGACCGTGATGGAGGCGAGGACTGTTTGCCGGAATCTGACACTGTCGACGCTGTTTCCCCGCAGGGCTGATGAGAGCAGTGAAGAAAAGGAAATTCAGGTGAGCCATCGAGAGAATTCCAGTGATGATGCGGATGCGGATTGCTGTGGCGGGCAGGGGAGAAATAAGGGGAAGATCAGGGGAAAGGTTAAGCCGCAACGTACACCTGCTAAAATGGTTTGTTAATCTTGCTATCTTTTTGTCTGCTGATTTGTACTTCATGTTACAAGTGTGATAAATTTTGGAGATGACAGTGTGATTGTGGGATCCTAGAGGTCAAGTATATACTTTCAATTGAAAACATTACAAAAAATATATATTTTTACAGCCACACTTTTAAGGGATGGTTCTGGGTCTAAATTAATAATGAGGCAAATTGGGCAGTACCTTTTACCAGGAGGCTGTACGATGGGAGAGAGTGTTTTGCCAGCGCCTTCAAATTGGATATGGCATGAAAACATAGATTTTACTTGTTAGATAAAATTTCTCGAGTTATATACTCCATTAATTCATAGAAGCATGAATGTAGGTGAATCTGTTTATTCTTTCTCACACAAACATCAACTGTACATGTGTAGCTGTACAAAGATGCTGTTTGTCGATAATACAGTGCATGAAGTAACATACTCAAAAACTAATCTTAAAACAAATATATTAGTAGCCTCACATACCTATTGCTTTGCATTCTATATACACACACTTGATGGATTAATTTTGGCATGCATCACTTGTCACCCTAGACTTGGTTTAAAAGAGCATTTGGTTGATGATGTTGTGCTTTTGATGAGCAGGCAAGTGCGAATGGAAAGGGCTGCCTGAATGGAATGATGGACAACCGAGATTCACCTGTTCGTCATCGTAAGTGAAACCTTGATTATCTTTAAAACCTGTCGTGTTTGCATTGAAAATATAGGCATGTAGTATTTTAAATTTATCTCCAAACCAATTGTTTAAATTAAACTACAAAAAGTCAGTAAGAGAAGTCCTCAGAAGGGGGAACACCACTGTAGCGCTCTTGTTGAGTGATATATGGCTTTTTGGATACGAGAACCTGTATCAAGTCAGGACTTCATAGCATAACAAACAAGTGAGTTGTGGTGCATAATTTTTTTACCATCATGATTACGCCGTATATCTTTGTTTTCCTTGAATTCTTGGTGCTTTTTATGGTCCCTTAGAACAACAGCCTTGGTTTTTTTTGCAAGTCAGTCTGAATCTGCAAAATAAGGTTTTGCAGATTCATTGTTAACTATAGGTATGAAGAGCCCTAGAAAGCCACTGGAGAAACAGCAGAGAAATACCACTCCGAACAAGAAGGCGAAGGTGAAGGGGAATAACTCGGCAGAACCAGGCTTCGGATTAAAATCAACTAGCCCATTTACCACTGAGGAGAAAGCCCAAAATATCCCTGATCTGCGGTTAGAGGCAAAATTAAGTGCTGAGGTTTTCAATGCGTGGCCTTTTTCTGTTCCAGTTCATATTTTTAGTTTCAATATATCTGTTCGGCAAACCAGTTCAATTTACTCAGGTTTCCCTAAAGTGATTGATTCTTGAACATTTAATATTTGCAAGACTTCATGTAATACTTACACGAGGACTTGTTGGTCAAGATCGGCAATTTGCCTCTCTCTGTAATTCTGAATACAGCTTAATTTTCGTACTAACCTTTCAGGAAAATTCTCGAATATTTGCTGGGAAGCAAATACATCCATTTTTTTCATCAAGAAAACTCTGCAAAGAAATCCGAGAGACAGCTAAAGAAGAAGCTGGCAGCTTTGCTCTTGATAAAAACAATAGCTCTGAATTCCTAGGCCCAATACATGTGTTTGAATCAGCTCAGGTGTGTATTTCTATCTGTTCTTTGCAGTTAGATTTCAGGTTAAGTTCATGCATCCATCTGCAGACACCTCATAAACATTTGTCTACTAAAATTGCATCTGCTTTTTACTTGCTGGTTCTAAGATTGCAAAGTTCAATCTGTTTATCTTCTTAATACAATTTTGGACCCAATCCACAGCAGTCAATCTCTTGCCAGTATTACACTTCGTATCATCTTACTTTATTATTTACAATCTCATACGTGCATCACTCGCAGGACAGTACTCCAGTCCTTGATTGGAGTCATTGGATATTTTCTGAGAGATCCCTTTTCAATTGCAATCAAGCTCACGAGCTGATGGATCACTCAAGCCCTGAAAGCTTTATACATTCTGGCAATTATCTCAAAGTTACCAGTCCTTCCTCCACATCATCCCTTGCAAATGGTATAGCTGTAGATCATCCTGCAGAAAACGGCTTTTACAATCCTGCTTTGATAGATGAAAAAGTGGTATGTTTAGACTAATTGCAACACAGTGTGATAGTTCCCACCTTTTCCATATATCTTTATCTTTACGTGCCTTGATAGGAGCATGAAATGGGCCGAGTAGGTGTTTGTTCCAATCATGCTGTTAATGGTGAATACTCTTTGGAGGAGAACAGGAACATCAGTCTCCAGAACAGGTTCAAATACTTATTAATGTGTTACATTGGGGAGCGATGAATTTATCTTCATTTAATAATTGCATCTCCAGGAACCAGGCTTTCAATTGTTGGAATAAAGATATGTTATGGACCAAAAAGTACCAGCCAGAAAGAGCCACAGAGGTCATTGTAGTTTTAGTAGTATTTTATGTCTTTTTGTTACACTTTCATGGCTCTTTTACTTTTTAATTTTCTCGCATTCCTTATTGTTATAAACACTGATCATAACATTTTTATGGAAATGGTTGCAGGTTTGTGGAAACAGTGAATCTGTGAAATACTTGAGTGAGTGGCTGCGTATATGGTATGCAAAAGCTCTTCAATGTAGAGAGTCTGCTACTTTAGTGCCGAAAAACACAAGTAAAAATAGTGATCATGACTATTATGAAAGTGATTGTGACTCGGAGAAAATTAGCCAAGGTGCTAAGTTGAAGAATGTTCTCCTAGTTACAGGGCCGATCGGGGTATACTCCACTTGGTGCTTTTATTCTACTGTTTGCATATTTCACTCTTTCAAGCCACTGCAGTTAGGCATATGAAAAATTGAACTCTTCTGCTGTGGTGTTAGGAACTGAGGACAGTAACTATTTAAGATGATTTTAGAAAAGACTACATTTAGAGTGATGGGGATTGAGGATAACGATAAATTTGGGTGTTTTGTTTTTTAGTTACCATGATTTGGGACAAGATAGAATCACCAATTATGGCTGGCGTACATCAGTTATTTTTCTCATCTAAGATTATAGCTATTTTATGAGGTTTTCCAATGGAATGACAACTAGCCAAAGATGGTGGAAATTAGCTATAGTTGGTGGAAGATGCACTATTTATATCCTTGTTTGATACACTTCTAAAGTCACATTTTATTTTGTTAGCATCACTTTTTGGATGAGTAATCTTTCAGTTTGTATCTAGTATTTTGAAGACACTTATAGGGTAGAGTATTCGGTAATATACCGAATCGAACTAGTATTTTAACTAACCGATCCGAATTTACTGAATTCAAAATTATGATCCAATTACCAAACCAAAATAAAGGGTTAACCTAAAAGTCAGTCAATTTGGTAAATCGGTAAAATGTATAATTTGCCGAATTATACTAATATATTTTAAGTTTTATTTAATTATTATTTACAAAACTTTTATTTATATGGAAATCTAATTTTTTTTATATAAGTAACCTATTTTTCGGTAGGTTCTATTTATTCCGTTAACCAGACCCTAAACACAAAGCAAATGAATTTTATTTCGGTTTTAACCAAATTACCGAATTTACCGAACCAAATTATATTGGTTTAGTAATTCGAATTTGACCGAATTTTGCTCTACCCTAGGCACTGATTTTGTGTCATCTTTCAGAAAAGAAACGTCTGTGGCGGAAGTCAAACTATAGTGATATGACATGCACAGACTTGACAATCATTTTCATTTACTTAAAATTATCAAATCGATCAGCTGTTTACTTTATGCCCGTAAAATTTCTTCGGAGAGGTTGCTCTATACTATTAAAACCAAGAATAGTGTTATTTGTACTTACTTTTTTATTTGTATTGCAGAGCGGAAAGTCTGCAGCTATCTACGCCTGTGCCAAAGAGCAGGGATTTAATGTTATTGAGGTACTTGCTTTGTTTGGTTATAACGGTCACCATAATAAAAAAATTCATAATTGTTCGCTGTCTGTTTTTTTTTTTTTTTTGAGAAATTGATTTTCAAACTCTGATTCACATCAATAAAAAAATTGGAGTATAGTTTTAGTTTTGATGGGCACCACATGGTATTTCAAACTGCTTAACCCTTGGATCATGGCATTCTTATACTTTTTTTCATTTCTTTCATGAGAAAACAGAAAAACACTAAAGGGAATGCCACAAGACAAAATCGATAGTCAAAAATACATGGGGACTGATCTATAATGACTAAAGAAAATTTAAATTCTCAAGCCCATAAGATATCCGACGAACCACAGCCGGTGGAAAAAAGAAAGGAATTGAAGCATCTCACTATGACTTTAACACCAAAGTGATTAGTATGAGATTAACAAAGGAATATAGAGATGTTCCTCTGGCTCCATTCTAATTCTTAAGGTTATCTTGATAAAATAAAATACAAATGATACTCCGAATTAGTTACACAAGCAAAACAGCCTTATGGGAAAACACGTCGTTCGATATTAAAGATAAAATTTTATCAGGTACCTTCACAGTGATCAACTAATCTATGCATCAGTTTATTTGTTGTTGAACTGGGTTCCTACCCTGTGATCAACTTCTCTATGTATCACTGAGATTTTATGTGCTCCGTTTCTCTTTGCATATCTGAACTTTCCGTTTCACATCAGGTCAATACATCAGACTGGAGAAATGGGGCTCTTGTAAAACAGAAATTCGGGGAGGCTGTAGAGTCACATAGTGTTAAAAGGTCAGCATTAGTTTGACAGAGAAAATAGTTTAATGGGGTTTACGTTGTCTTAATTTGTAATAAAGTGAACATCTGCCCCTGCTACATTTATTTTAATCATTTTGCTATGTTTTTGTTTTATATGTATGATGTGGCCTAATTCCATGTTCACCTGCCAGTTTGGACTTCCTGAATAAATTAAATTGTTACTCACTGTCTAGCACAACTTTTACTCTACACCGCAACATGTACACATGCTGCATGAATTGTCTGATTTATGAGCGCTTAGTTCTATCAACATCTCATTCTTCCTTTTTCTTGTTTAAGTTTTGTCATTCCTCAAACCCTTTGAATAGTGCTTCAGTTTTTTTATTGTTCATGCTGAGAAATGTCCTTACCAATTCTGTTGGTTGCACCAATGACCCTTCATAACTTAGAGGGATCAGGTGGATAACTGTCTCAGTACATTCTATTTATTGTTGAATCAGGAGGCATACATGCAAATAAGAGATAAATATTTCTTTCTGGTGCAATGAGCATCTTCTTTCAGTGTTACCTAAGCAATTATAATTTTATGACTAGAACTCTATGATAAGCAGAAAAAACTGAAAGCATTCCTAACTGGTCCAACTATGTTTAAGTTATGATCTAATTGAGTGCATATGAGGTTGCCCATCAAATCTGGCTTACAGTTCAAAAGAATGTTTCCAAGGTAGCCAATTGCAACCTTTACTTTGTAAGTTTACCTAGCTTAAGTAACTATGTAGATTCCCAGTGTGTTGAAGACTGCAGTTACTGTGAAACTATTCACTTGATATAAGACTTTGATTTTAGTTTTTTCCTTCGAATCAATCTACGGAAAGTTCCACATGGCAACAGCTAATTTTTCAAAAACTATAAAATGTGAGCTTACCGTTAAAAATAAATTATTATGAAAAAGTTGTTTTGTCCCCCCTTTTTAATAAGTTTTGTTGCTCTACAATCCTCTGCTGGGTGTTGCATTGCCTACATGTAAATTGTTTCAACAAGTGCTTACTTTTTCTATTTTGATAGAGTAAATTTTAATAATAAACATGTGTAAATTGTTTCAGGTTGAATGAAAATGAAGCAAGTCCTTCTGAGGAGCATAAGTTTGACTCCTTAAATCATCATAAAAGGCCACAAGGAGCGGACAATGAAGTAGCCGAGTTGATGCCTGTAGCCAATGAGGATGGTGCCTGCAATTCAGTTGGCATTTCTCCAAAAATGACTTGTGTGAAAAGCAAACTTCCATGCGATAGGGATCATCTAAAAACTTTAGTCGTCTTTGATGATGTGGACATTGCTTTTACAGAAGATCGAGGGTTTATTGGTTCTATACAGAATCTTGCTAGAACTGCAAAGCTGCCAATAATATTAACTGCCAATGGTATACCATTCTTTGACTATATCTCTAAGTTGTGCCCTTGCACATATTTTATATGCTGACCATGTTGTAAATTTTGTCAGGTAATCAGCCCATCTTACCTGATAGCTTGGATAGGGTGGAGATATTTTTCTCTAGGCCATCGCTTAAGGACCTACTTGACCATGTCATTGAGGTATGACCTCCAGAATGGCGCTGTGTTTTTTTCCCTTGGTATTAATGTGTTACTCTCGATGTTCACATTGCAAACATTTTGTAGATATGCACTGCAGAGAAAGCAAGCATTGAACCCAGTCTTATACCAAGTTTTATTGAGTTTTTTCATGGAGATATTAGAAAGACCATTATGCATCTTCAGTTTTGGTGCCAGAGTAAATCTTGTGCAAAAGGTTAGTGTTTTCAGTTTACCCTTAAATAAAATAAAATTTTAAACGAACTCATAATATGTCACCATAAGCTGCTTATGCTTTCAATATTATGGCTCGGTAATTGGTTTAGATTTATATCACGTACCCGGTGATGCGCAATGTTTAAAATGAAAGGACATCCTGTTACTCAGAAATATGTTGAAATGTTATTTATCTTTATACATTCACTGTGTTATGGTGCATCATAATCAGTTTAGTCATGTTTTTAGTTAAACTTGCTATTATAGCATATTGCATTATGTCCTTATTGGTATCACCATTAAAAGCTTATCACTTATTGTTTGATCGTTCATTTCAATTGAGGCGCCAATAATATATTGTGGAAATGAACATTATGCCCTTTTTTGCACAGATAAAAAAATGCAAGAAAATTATGCCACAAAAGTATTTGATCTTGATGTTGCACATCAGCTACTAATGAATCTTATCCCTGGGGATTTTGCATCTGAGCTCTCTGAGCTATCTGAGCTGATTGAAGTTGAGTTGAACAAATCACTGCATTTACCGGAAGAATATTCAACCGTTATCGAAAGGAATGAGGAAAAGTATCCCAATGAGATAAGACAGCACGGCTTCCAGATTTATCTCAATGAGGACTGGATGGTAGCCAACAAAGATACAATGTTGAAAAGCAACACTTATCGTCACGTTTATGATCCATCTGAAACTGAGGTTGAAACTCAAGATTTTTTTGATTCATCAGGATCTCTTGTTGCTTTCTCTCGTCAAAATAATCGTAGAAAAGGTGATTGTGTGCTATCATTGAGTAGAGGCGATGAGATGTATGATTACAAAAGTTCAGCTGTTTCGACTCAAGAAGCAACTCATGGAGGACACAGTCTGGTTGATCGTGGATTCATGATGCCTTGTAGCCCAAAACCTGCAAATTACATCAGTCCGTCAACTGCACATAACAAAAATTCCCCAAATCCATTACAGACCATCATACCTTTTGCATATGAAGAGAATTTGGGAAGTCATGTCCAGTTTTCAGAAACCATCTTTCAAAATTCGTGTGGAGGAGTTGACGAATGCAGTCAAATGGACTTCAACAGGCATGAGCCGATATGTCAAAATGATGTATGCAAGAAGACTGGTTTGGTCCAAGAAGCATGGGAACGCCTCCGTGGAAGTCGTCAGGATTTAGGAAAATATGTTACTTCCGAGCAAAAACATGCATCTCAAATTTTGAATGTTACTTGTGCTGCTAGCAATTTAATATCAGAAGCGGACCTCTTGTTGCCAGACTTCCATTTGACTGAAAATGTAAGATTTCCATCTTCATTCTATTGCTTTGAAAATTTCTTCTTGGTATGAATTTATTTTAAACTTCTTACAACATTCCCGCATTCTAGGATCATGGAGAACTATCAACAATTTCTTCTGAAGTGCCAGATACATTTCAACGGTACGCTGAGCAACTACATATGACATCTACGTTTTCTGACCATGGATTGCGGTTTTACGCTAAAGATGTTTTGGAAGCTGTATCAAGCGTCGGTGAAACATGCAAGGCAGATTTGGCACAAGAGATGTTGACCTATAGCACTGATATGATGGCATTAGAAAAATTAGTCGCTCAAGGTGTTAGGACAAGTAAACTATGGCCTCCGGAGACATCAGATAGTGGGCTAGGAGTTTGTGGTCCATCACACAGGTCAGTTTTAAACCATTTATCAGATAGTTTATATAAGGTTGCAATCATCATTTTCAAGTATTTTGAAGCCGTCTGTTCAATCATGCATCAATTAAGTTTTATCTCCTACACAAAGGCTAATATTTTAATTGCATGGTTATAAATTGTAATAGTAGCAGGTTGATGATAGCCATAAATAGCCCCTGAAGCCTCTTACTAGCTGCTTACAAAGTTTTCCAAAAGTTGCTAAAATTGCAAAGTCCATATCCAATCCATCCAGTTCAATTCGTTCAGTTTTGCTCGGTTAATTCAATTCAGCTTGATTTCAGCAGAAAAAACAGACCCTAATAAATGATACTAAGATGAAATATATCTTTGCAACCAAGTCTTAATCTTTCCCAGTTTTATGTGTACTGTTTCTGAGAAACATTTTTTCACCTTGTGTAAGAGTAATCAATTGCCATGAATACAAATCAAAGTACATACTCAGTTGCCTGTGGCTCATAGAGTTATATTAAATGAACTAGCAGCTGTGTGTTGTGCAAGTATTTGTATGTACTCAGAAAGTTGTTTTGTAAAGGATGATAGTGTGATTACACAATTTAGTCAATATGGGGTAAACATTTTGTTTTGGACGGTGTTTAAGCTCATTATCCACATGGTAGCTGACAATTCCATGTTCCAAGAGTCTTATAAGTGGAATTTTTATTGCAGGGAAGAAAACTCTTGTCGTGTAGATATTGTTCGGTCCATTGTTCCTACACGATCATATCTGGCTGTGAGAGGTGAAACACTGCATGAATATCTATCTTCTTTGAATAATATTTCGAGATCGGAGACCTCTCGTTTGTCCGCAAGTGTTGACAAACCAAAAAGAAGAAGGTATACCATGTCAACGTATTCACTTTCACAATGGGACACTTTCAAAGCTCCGTTCTCTTATCACTGATAATAATCACGTGCAGGGGGCGCCCTGGTCTACATTACCTTAGCAGTGGAGGACTGTCACTTTCTTTAGAGGATATATCATTACTGGATCGACATCCGGTCAGATCTGATCGAGGAGATGCATGATCAAGGTTTAATTTTTTAGTTGGTCATACTTAGGCTGTATATCATTTGGTTATAATTGAAATTTGAGAGGCTGAGTAAGAAAATCTTAGCCTACATACAATGTTGTATAAAAGAATGCATCATCACAGCGAAAGGCAGTGTTTTATTTACAAACGAGAGCCATTTATAGCAATTCAATGTTTGGAAGAAGAATTGTGCTTTGGACAGCGGAGACTCACTCTAAAAATAAGAAATGGAGTAAGAGAGGAGTATGTTTGAAATCATTTTTCGAGCAAGGAACTCAAGTATGTTGATTCCTTTCACATGGTGTCATAAAAGGTTATCTTGATCTAGGAACTTTAGCAAAGCTGATTTCATGAGGTCTCAAAATCTGCTTTGATGATTTTTCTGGTCTTTTCAATTACATGGAACAGTACAAATATTGTTTTAGTTGTACAAACTGGCGACACAGTGGGTTCCTCTGGGTAGTAAATCAGTTAAACAGGTTGCCAGTCGGCTGGAAAGGGTCATTGAGATTAATCAGAGATCAATAGGTTTTATATTTTGTTTTTATTAATGAGAATAATTATATACCATTAAATATATATGCAACCTAAAATACGCAAATAGATAATAAAATATCCTTGTAAACTAAGCCAAACATCAACATTTTGCTAACAACATGTTAAAACAAATCATTAATTTTGTCTTTTCTCGCAATAAGTCAAGAATCGGATGATTGATTTATCAAACTGATCGGGACAAATCCAATCACACATGATTTACCTGAATGCCTAGATGATCAAAGCCGGCGGGTTTCGGATAGGGACAAATTTCTTGGAGTCTTCGTTTCCGCCGTTGAAATTGTGGAATAGCGATCAGAAGAGTTGCTGTGGATTTGGCGATTCATACTTTTGTTCGGTAAAATTATACCTAGTTTGAAGAATGCGTTGGAGAGGAAGATATGTAAGTGAATATGTATTTTTTAATATCATATGGGCTATTTTAGCTGTTTGGTTTTCTTACATAAGCCCCTTGGAGATGCTCTTAAGGCCGACTTAGGTGTAGGATAATGAGTCCTCCACTGAAATATGATCAACATCATAAATAATGGGATTGAAAAATAAATATACAACTGATTTGTGAATGACAAGCATTCATTTGAGATAAAAGTGTCCGCTTCCACAGCAAAGAGTTATATTTCACAGCTCTATTTTGTATCTCAAGTACCTACTGCCATCTGTTTTCTGTTAATTAGATACGACAAATGTTGGTTAAACCTTGTCTTCTAGTTTATCGCTTACAAGAGGGTGCATCTCCATTCGACTGCGTGGGGTCCTAGGAGTTCGCGGGGTTGCTGGAGAGGCCTGTTGGGAGAGCTTGTGTCTCACATAGCCATAGAAAGTACATCCAAGCAATGTTATTGCGCAACCAACACAGTTCATAGCTGATATAGGATTTTTGAATATCATCCATGAGATGAGGACTGCAAATGCAACCTGTATACAGCAAACAACGTTAAGTACCCGTCACAATGGAAATTTTCAAGTTGAACATCATCAGAAATACAGCAAACTATAAGTCGAAAGGTAGACCTCAACAACATAATTAAGGTTATGACGAAAATTCAACTCACATTTGTATGTTTTTCTTAAAGTCTATGAAGACAACATCAGTTTGGAATTACGTACATGTGACATGACTTTTATAGAAAGTAATAAGCACATACAGCTCAACCAGACCTGAATTGATCCATCAGCTGAGGAACAAGCTATGCATATCTTAGCAATGGCTAATCAGTTAACATATTGCATACAAACAAAAAGAAAATGGTTTTGAAACTCCAAATTGACATTTAAAAGTTTTTCGGTGGGGAAACGGAATGTATTTTCACTACAAGAACCTCAAAATAAAGAAAACTAGGGAGACGTTCATGGAAAGAGGCATTTAAAAGTTGTTTTTGAAATGCATATATCTTCAATGGCCTGGGCCATATATTTAAACATGGTGAGAGTCTGCAGCGAGATTTTAGCATAATGTAAAAGTTTTAGAACAAAGAGAGAGAGATGAACAGACGAAAAAGGACAAGAACCACATTATTTGAATGTATTAGCTCTATCTCTTGTGAGAGCTCACCTTAAGATTTCCTGCAACATTGAATGTGACTGCTGTGGTGGAGTGAATAACATAGAAGATGGAGAAGTTGAGGCAGAATGCTAACACCCCGGAACTGAAAATGATAAACATGCCAGAACCGACAGATGGATTGGTGCGTAGCCATTCCAACACCCCAGAACCCTCAAGTAAGATTGCCGGGATTCCCAAGATCATTGTTGCATAAGGTGCCATATAGTACACTGTATTGATACTAAACGCATAACCAGGTTCAGTATAATCAAGACAGATTGGTATAGACAGCTCAGTCAATACAAAACTAAATATTTACTTGAAACTAACAATTTTGATGGCATCCCAAAAAAGAGGCATTTTCAAAAGAGAATGGAAAAGTGAGACAAGAAATGCAACCTGTCAAATTTGTATCCGTGCAGAAGTGACTCTGCAAGAATGGTCTTTGTAGATGTTGCCAAGCAGCCGAACAAAGCAGCGCAAAATCCAAACATGTTAAAGCTCAGTTCCGTGACAGATGTTAGGAGAATTCCTCCAACAATGGGCACCAAAGAAGCCCAAATACGCCAGTCAAAATTTTTCCTCCAAACTAACCACTGCAAAACAACTGTTCCCAAAATTTGAGATCAAAAAATAAAAGTCTTTTTATGAAGCAAAATTATATTGATCCACACAAAGAAAGTATAAGACAGTGAGTTAGTGTACCAACCTGTTGTGGCAGGAGTGAAAGACTTGATAGTTTGCATAAAGGATACTGGAATGTAACGTAAGCTGACATTCCCTAGAACAATGTTAACGCAAAACACAAAGGACATAGGGAATATTCTTCTCCAGCGATCATGAGGTTCAACAAGTATAAGTGGCTTAAGCTTGAGCACCTTAATTACAAGGTAAGCACCAATCGACGAGCATATGAAATGAATGCAAGAGACGGTGAGAGGGAATTTGAAGTCCAGTTTCTGCAGGAGACAAAACAACAGGCATACGTCACATAGACTCAGGTGACTGGGGTCATATAAATAACACAGTTCAGTATTGAAATGCTAGTAATTGAAGCATAGCAGTTCTTTCCATCTGGTGGATTCAAGTTGTGAACAAAATCTATGCATCTTGATAAGACCAAAACAAACTGGTATAACTACTGAAAACATTTGAAGTGATAATCAGAAATGAAGGAAACGAATTAAGTGAAAGCAATCCAGCTGGATACAAGACACAATCAGAAGGATTGATTTTGGTTTTTATTCTGAAAAGAGAAGATCGCAACTTTAGACCATTCAAAAAAGAGGGTGAGACCGGTTTGTTCAATGAAGGGTATAGAAGAAGCAGATGGTGGTAAGTGAAGAACATACCTGAAAGATCCACTTGTTGATGATGATGACAGTGACATTGAATCCCCACCACTGGAGGATGGCGAGAAGCGAGCGAATCACAAGAAGACTATTACCAGCAGCAGCAGCAGCTGGTGCCTCCATAATAATTATCTGCAGCAAAGAAAAGAAGAACAAGTCTAGGCGTCCATGATGGAGATGAGAGAAAGGGGATCTGGGTTTAGGAGGAAGCAAATGGAAAATGAAATGCTCCCTTCGTGTCGTCCAACAAGTTGCAATTATATATATATATACGAGGAGGAGAGGAGAGAATGGGGACCATCTGGGGTTTGGGGGTCAAGCGCATCGCGGCCCTCCGATCTTCATTCCCAGATTCACTCTCTTTCATACTCTCCTCCCCACGCGTTGACTTCTAACAACACATCTCTTTGCACTGTTCTTATTTTTAAAAATACAAATCATTATTTACCGTACCGTATCCTTACTTCAAAATTAAACCCTTTGCCTCCTCCCACTTCTAAACTAAAATCTAATATATTACTCGCATCATCATCATCATCATCATCATCATCATTTCTAACTCGTAACTCAATAACTCTACCTCTATGTCTATTTTGTAACCTCAACTTATGTTAAATACTAATCATTTTGATTTTTTGTAAACATCCATGCTATACTTTTAGACAAATAAATATTTGGTTGACAAAATAATTGTAATATTTTTTATTTTTTGTTAAATCTAAATTTAATCTAAAAATGTCAGGACCTGGAAATTATTCGAGTGACACTAAGTGTCTGTTTTATCAATTAAACTTATTTACTAAAGTATTTAAATCATTATTCATCATCTCTCACCACCACAACCACCCACTACAATCAAACTTAAAGTGTGTTATTTTAAAGTTTAGAGTGTGTACAAATATTAAATATAATGTTGCACTTCAATTTATATACACATTGCATTATTCTAATTATTAAACTACATAAAATTTGGCTATTTTAATAGTAAAATATTTTAAAATTAAAGTGTATTAAAGATAAAACATGTTGATGCGTTTTAATCTGTTCAAAAAAGTGCATTAAAATTATAAAATTTAAAATGCATTGATGTTTATTTGATTCAGTTACGACGATTTCAACACCGTCATATAATTATGTGATTGTTTCCCGATGGTTATACGAAGTTTAATTGACCTTATTGTTTCGGTGATTGATGCGTTTGCTTACGAAGGAATTGCGATAGTATCATTTACGACGATAAAAATCATCATAAATTCGCCATATCATACTATGGATTTACGATTAATGCCCTTTCCGTCCTAAATATGGTTTAGGATAGTATGTTTATGATAGAGTTAGAACAATTTAATTTGCGATGGTATTTATTGTCGTAAATGCGACGTACTATATGCCCAATTTACGATAAAAGTTGTTTTCGCAGTAAATATTATTATGCGGCAGTTGTGATTTCGTCGTAAATGTATCGCATAAACCGTCGCATGTCTTTGGGATTTATCTTTTATTTAGGATGTCTTCTATCTCCAGTTATTCTCTACAACACGTGATATTTTCTCTCCTCACAAAATCTGTACAACTTGAGATTTTGAAACTAATCATGTACAATACTTTCTAACTTATCATTTGTTGAACCCGTATATAAATTATGTAGGTTTATTTGTTGTGGTTGTAGTTTGTTTGACGAACAAGAGTTAATGCGGATATATTTAACATGTTTTTCATGTAAAAGTTAGTTTGAAAATATTTTAATGTGAATTTAATTACGTAGACATTCTTGGCATCTCACTGTCTTAAAAAAAGCATTGTTTCGACTGATCCCAACCCTATTCATTATAATTATAAAGACTATTCACCATTAATTCTATCATATAACTTTATGCAACAGAATTAAGGGTGTCACATAACGTAATGAGAAAAATAAATAAATTTAACATTGAAATGTTAAGAAAAATGTATAAAGTGGTACTCGAGAAGCGATCAAAGATCATGATTATCTTTCACATTGTTTCAATGTCGTGTTTTATAATTTGTGATTCGCCAGTATTAATAAATCATGGAACCAAAATTTTCATCATACTTGCAAATTTATTCTATTTTTCCTTGGAACTTTACAAGTCAATTAATTTAATTTGTTTTCATTCATAGTTTTGTCAAATAAAGTGGATTTACTTAACCGAAACAATAAACTCATTGAGATTTATGAGATGTTATTAGGGTAACTATCAAGTGATACAAATTGGGATGGGGGATGTGTTGGCATGCCAGCCAAGTGAGATTGATTCTTTTCAATTTTCACAACTTACCTAACAAAAATCCTCAAGCATGGCATGTGGTGGTTGGGGGCCTAACAAGTCAAGACAAAAATGGTACCAACTTTGTGCATGCCAAATTCATGCTCGACTACTAACATTACAATAAGTCAATCAGTAAGGTCCTGTTCGTCCCTACGTGTTCTTGTGATAGAGACCTTATCATCTCACCTTATTGTGGAAATGCAACAACAATGATATAGCAAGAATTAAGCCTTCTAGAGAAAAACTTGAAGTTATATTGTTAGATGGCTTTTTGGAGCCAACAACAATTATAAATTAGTTAATGCTCTATTCCAACAACTTCATCTTGATTCGAACATTCTAATTGTTCTAGAATAGGAGAAGAGTAACATTTCCCTGAAAAGAGACACTTTAACTGAGAAAGACCAAATGTTGTTGAATACGACAAATTTTATGTATTCTCCTTGATAAAGTTTGAGACACTCATGACCATAGTCCAAAATGACTCAACAATTTTAGTGGTTTGAGTTCTATTTCTTCAAGCCTGTAATTTCTTTCAAAACTAAGACAAAGATGTAAGTCACACACATTCGATTTAGTACATGCCATATTTTATTTTCTAAACCTGTTTCAAATTTTCTTATACTATATAAATATATGTAGTACAAAAGAAAATCTTATTAATCAAACACTCTATGGTCAAGACAAGCAATTAAAGATGAACATGGTACCAAAACCGGATAGAAATGAAATACGAGCTGGATGATAATATTTAAGGGAAGTTGAATAAATATTGCAGAATCTAACATATGGAGATGCGGGGGCTATGCACTCAACTAAACCACTTCATAAAGTTATCTAGTCCAATTCTACTTTGGCTTTTTCCTTCATGCTAAAGTTTTAGCTTACAAATAAATCAATCAAACTTGCAAGCTACTCAGCTTCAAATTAATACCAAGTCCTACTAATGGGAAAACCTCTAAATCAAAACCTTATTAAAATGCAAAAAGATGCATCACTTTTACTTTATTTTCGGTATTGATGTTTTCATTCAGATCTACCAACAGTTTTAAGTTATTGCTACTCAACCTACCCACTTGCCCATAGTTTCAAGGTCACGTTTCTATCTTTAAGTGATGAGAATGGCCAAACTAGCTAATGCTACGATGCCAGATTCTAAATGATGAGGTGTTAAACATATATCTGCACACTTTTATGCTGTAGATTAATCTCCTAGACCGAGGCAATACATTAATTTGTTGCTATTGTTATGATGGTTGACCCCAATCATCCACTCACTTTCAAAGGTTTCCATCTGGATGCCCTTTTTGACCCACAGCCACATGATAAACCAATGACAATGACTGATGGATATGATTACATGAGCTTCCAGTTAGTGTAGTTCTAGCTGCATTATCTATCGTCTTAACCAGCACAAAGAACAGTAGATCTTAAATTACGAATTTGGGGGTTGAAGCTTTTACATCCTCTTTTGTCGGGCTGCCTGAAACACATAATCAGAGCACTAGTTAGAGTTCTATCATTTTCAGGATCATGTAAAAGCAAAAACAGTTCTCCCGTGGATGAGAAGATTAAGGGTGCTACATAATAAATAAACCCTACCCACAAACAACCAACTAAGTAACAGACAACCAACAAAATGCACACCGTAAACACAAGACAATATCTCTTCAAGAAAGAAAGAAAAACAACAAATGACACCACAGAAACATGGTACACCTATGTTCAAAATAAAACAACACAACTCATGACCTCCGATCTAATATGCATGACGATACTTTACATATCTTTATCTTTAGAAGCTCATCAGGTCAAAGCATATGAGGGGGTCAGTAAATACTACACTCTCTATCATCATGCAAACTTAGAAGCACTATTGATAACCGCAGCTTTTCTAACACATGATCATTCTGCACACCACAAAAATTAATCAAACTTATCCTCTAATGCAGGACATGGACTCACATAATAGGTCTAAAACATCTTTTAAACAGTAAAACCACATGGACATATGTCTTTCTATCGGTTCGTTCATTCAATGTCAATGGTTTTGCAGGAAAATACTAAGCTATACAAGCATATTTAACCAAGATTTCACACTTCATACCACTAAAATCAAGTAAAATATTCAATACTGGGTCTGAATCTGAGTTTAATGCACAATCATAACCATAATGTACAAAGCTACGGTACACTAGAACTCAAAAAATGGCGATACTTACTAGTAGGTGGCGATGTGTAATCGCCATAAATAGTTTGGAGCTTTGCAAGAGGCACAACAGCAGACTCTGCATTGGATGCGTCGGCATAGAGCTTTTGCTTCCAATCCCACATGGTTTTTTTCATCTCCTTATTGCTTACTGTGAGTGATTCTTTTTCCACTTCCAGGGCATCGATTTCTCTTTGTTGAACTAATGACCTGATACTCAATGCACCAAAGGCTCCAAACAAAAAGACATTGATTCCTGCATTGCTTGTCGCAATGTTTGTCACAGTATTGACTGCTCTGGTAGCGAACTCCATCTTTGTTTTCTGTTAGAGCTTTTCCAAGACAACTGCAAAACCAAACCAATAATAAGTATAAAGTGCCGGGGAACGAAACATATAATAAGAATCAGTTCTCTACTACTCTATCGGACAAGGAGCTGTTTGGTTTTCATACAATTTATATTTATTTTCTTGTATAAAATATTAATCGTTATGTTCTCAAAGGTTTATCTCTCTCTATCGTTGGCATTGACATTCTTCCCAGCGCACCGTGATCGAATTGCTTCTAACACGCAGAAAAACAACTGCACTCACTCAAACATGAAAAGCTGCGTGGGCGTTCTACTAAATCTATAAATTCAAATACATATATCAAATCAAACCAAACCAATCCGTAAATATCCCAGCAATCTAATAAGTACATCCAGCAACACTCCATCCTGATGAAAATGATGTGACCAACAAAGTGATTGTACAACAACAGCAACAAAATTTTCATAACACTAATTTCAACAGCACAAAGCGTTAAAATCAAAATATTGAAGTGAAATTTCATCAAAATTTTCATGAAACATATAGCCGCAATTCAATTTTCAATCGACGTAAATCCAAACTTGGAGATGAGAAATTGATCTATATGTTTGTGCAGTCGTTGAGGTCTCAGAATTGCATTTACCTGGAAAATTCAACGAGCTGGCAAGAGGCTCCGACTACGGACTTGTCCCGAACTCAACGAATGAGCTCTAGGTGAATCGCTGCAGATCTCGGCTCATGTCGAAACTAATACACGAATTCGATTTAGGGCTCTAACTATCCAATATTACACGTCGAGGGCCCCAAAAGGTGTAAATTACATCACTCAAACACTACCTTCAAATATTTGATGGATTCATTTTTATTCACTCAAAGAAGGTAGTTTTGATTGTTTAACTTTTATATATATATATATATCCGAAAAGGTGCGCACCAGCAAGATTTCTTCTTTTTTGTACTGTTATACTTTTTGTTTTGATACGACAAATATAAAGGGGATGCTTTTGAGTTGTCCTCGAATTATTATCCCTTAATCATTTTCCTTCTTTATCATGAGGGGAAGAATAAGTCTCTTTTTCAGTATCCTTATTTAGATACATTTCCATGATGATATTTTGGATGTTATCAAACATTGAATCAATATCTTCTGATCCTAGAGGGTCTTGAGAATTTTAGAAAAGATATTGACTGACAACTGTCATTGACCATCCGTCTTGCTTGATCTTGCTTCGTCTAGCTCATATAGATCTTTTTGAGCTCTTCAAGATATGCATTAACTAAATCTTATTTTGAAAGAGTTTGAATTTTATCCCTGACTTTGTCATTAACAAGACTAAGGGAGACGACCTTCTTCTTCTTATGATTATCCTCATAGGTAAAAATCTGGCTGTTGATTAAAGCCATGGTGTCATTGCCACATGGCTTTTTGGTTTCCGGGTCAACTTTGACCATCTTGCTCCAAAATTTTGAGAACGCGTTTCTTTTAAAATATGGAATAATGTCTTCTATATAACCAAAAATTATGAACCATTTCCAAATCCATGAAATAGAGAATTCCGTAAAAAATAGAAGGGCATATAACCCTTCTAGACAAGGCCCTTCCATACGGGAGTCTTTGTCATCGCATTCCATGACTTTGGGAGAAAAGTTTGCTAATTTGTCAAAATTATCTCTAAATTCTTTTTGAAGAATATCTTTCTTGGTCCCAAACAATTGACACCATTTAATAAACCACACAGGTAGTTCTGTTTTAAAGACCTCGGAACAGATCTTTATAAATCAAGAATGCCTACATTTTTGGTTCTCGTATAAGAGAACATGATCAAATGCATCTAAATAGTCCTAAAAATTATACTTTATGGATGTCTTATTATGGCCATAGCTGAATTATTTTATCTTTAATGGGGAGAAACCCCAATTCTGTAAGGACATGACCCTTTTGATAAAGATTTTGCTGAAGTTATAAACTTCGATTTGTCCACTTGAGAAATGTTGAACTTCACAACCATTATTAATAAGGTTATTTTCAAAATAACTTCTGGATTTATACATCCTTGAGGGCTATGCCTCCTCTTCCATGTATTTTTTTCATTAAAATCAATGGGTCATCCTGCCATCTTGAATCTTTTTCCTATAGGAGAATAATAATTTTTTGCTTCTCACAAATTCTGCCTTGAAGAAGAGGATCATTCTTGTTATTTTTTGAATTCAAGATATTCCTGGTATCCTTTATCTTGGGACAAGTATGCAGCTATTAGCTTTGATTTCCCATGCTGAGCCTTGGTTGGAGTTTGCCTCTTCGTCTTCCACCTCTATAGGACGAGGAAGGTCTGCCTCCTCTATAAGAGGAAGGATCTTTCGCTGATCGGGACATTTCTGCAGAGTACAAGTTTATTGGATAAATTCTCTAGTTAAAAAATCAGGAAGACTATTTTCTTCTCATTTTTTTAAATTATGTCAAAATCGAATGGACTAAGTGGGCTTGCCATCTGGACAACATTTGTTTAGAAACATCATGTTTAAAACCTTTTTGAAACATGAATTTTGCTGCTTTACGAGCTGTCTTAATAGTAAATATTTGATTGTATAAGTCATCTTGAAATTTTAAAATGCATTTCTCAATTGCAAGGATTTCCTTGGCCACTGTGGCATAATTCTTCTGGCAGTTATTCAATTTGCCCGTATAGAATCTAACAATATATTCTTGTTTTGACACTGGATTAACCTGTTTTAAGATTCCTCCATATCCGATATCGGAAGCATCTGTTTCAACAATTTCCCTCCAATAAGGATTAGAAAGCATAAGGCAAGGTAGAGATTTGACTTTACTTTTAATTTTTCTGACAGCTTCAGTATGTTGTTCCGTTCTGGATTCAGTTTCTTTTTTTAGTCTATCATATAAGATAGTTGTGCCAATTGCCACATCTTGGTAATATGCCGAAATATAATTTAGGCTTCCAAGAAATCTTTGTAATTGCGTTTTGTCAATAATGATGTCTGAGAATTTGTTAGCAAATTCAATGCTTTATTAATCAGGATAATTTCTCCCTTCTCAATATTATGCCCTAAAAATTTGCTTGATGTCTGAAACATGGCCATTTTTGGTTTAGATATTACTAAACTATTCTTTCGATTATTTCTTGAAATATTTTCAAATGTTTAAAGTGCATTTCAATAGTTTTTGAAAAAAAACTAAAATATCATCAATGAATAATAAAATCGCTATAGAGGGTCAATATGTGTTTTATAATTTTTTTGAAATAAAAAAGAACAGAGGGCCAGCGAGTGGAAGTCTCGCTGTTCAGCAGCCAAGAACAGAGGGCTAGCGAGGTGTCGAGGGCCAATGACCGAGGGAAAAGAGTCATGAATTATAAGGAGGACTTGCCAAGGTACTCACAAATCCCAGTGCAGTCGCTAAGGCCAAGTGTCGAGCCACAAAGGAGGGAAGCCCAGCACAAGGTCGCTCCTCTGCCTTTGTGCATCTTGCTGAGTTTGGGGAGGGACAACACTACGTTGAGCATGGGGTCCCAAACCATCGATATGGGGCACGCCCAAAAGTTGAGAGGTATGGGGAGTACATCACTACGCTGAGTGTGGGATCCCTAACCATCAGAATGGGGCACGCTTTACAGAAGACGAGGTGGAGTTCCGTGGAGACCAAATGCAGCAACCAAGGCCTCCAGGTACAAGAGAATTCGAGCCACAAATACGCAAGCTGGATATGCCCATTTGCATGTAAAAAAACGTGGGGGACTAGTTGTGTAGAGCGGAGAGGTACTTCCAAGTCAACCGGCTTACGGGGCAGGAGAAGCTTTCATCGGTAGCTTTGTGCTTAAAAGACAAAGCTTTGTCTTAGTATCGCTGACGCGAAAAAGATCCCATTTACAATTGGACTAACTTTCGTAAGGGAATTCTTGAACGTTTTCAGGGTTCCCAGGAAGGCCATGAGCATCTGTTTGCACTTGTGCAAAAAGGGATCGGTGGCAGATTACCGCGACAGATTTGAGGAGTTATCCGGAGGGCTTGAAGGCATGTCTGATGATGCCTTGCTGGAAGCCTTTTTGAAAGGACTTAGGGACAATATCCATGCTGCAGTAAGGCCATTCCAACCATCAAACTTGTACGATGCTATGATGATGACCCAGCTTATCGAGGAGAGGGATGAAGCGGGCAAAGGAGCAGCAAAGTATGGCATATTGAGGGGCCCCCACCCTTGGAACCAGCCGAGGTTCAGACCTACACCAACGTTTGTGCAAAGGCCGAGAGAACCAGCTCAGCCAAGTGCCCTTGTGCGTAACTTTCGTCGCATGAGCGAGGCAAACTACAATGTAGAGAAGGCTAAAGGACTTTGCTTTGGCTGCGACGAGAAGTGGGAATCAAGACATAGATGCAAGAACAAGGGACTTAGTGTTCTCATCATCGATAAAGACAATGAGGATTCAGACGAAGAGAACATCATCTCAGATAATGAAGAGGAGGCTGATCATGACCGAGTGGAAGTCTCGCTGAACAGCGTATTCGGTCTAATGCCAACTAGGGCCATGAAGTTAAAGGGGCAAATTGGAATGCGCGAGGTGGTGGTGTTAGTAGACAGCGACGCAACTCACAACTTCATCTCTAAGCAACTCGTGAGAGATGAAGGCTTAAGGATACAAGACGGGGCGACTTCTGCATAACTTTGGGGACATGCATGACCGAGTTCAACTAGAACTTCCAGGCTATACGGTCAAGGCGGATTTCCTGCCCCTCAACATTCAAGGCACCGGCGCTATACTAGGAATGCAGTGGCTGCAGTCCTTAAGAGACGTCAAGACCAACTGGCGCTCACTACGGATGGCATTCAAGGACGATGGCAGAAAGATAAAGCTGTTAGGGGAGACTGAGCTCCACAGATCCGAAGCATTGCTACAGTCCATTGTCAAAGGCCGCAAGAACTCTGCAGAGTTCTTTTTGATTCAGATCCAACCAACCAGCGCAACTTGTGATACGATCAGTGGGGAAGAAGCTACCCTGACAATGAAACAGGCCATCCTAAAGGAGTTCGAGGATGTGTTCAAGGAGCTCGAAGGCCTTCCGCCCAGAAGAGGACACAAGCATATTCCATTGTGCTCAAGGAAGGTACCTTGGCTATCACCATCCGCCCTTATCGATATGCACAAGCACAAAAGGACGAGATCAAAAAGCTTGTCGATGAGATGCTAAGTGCTGGAATAATCAAACCTAGCACAAGTCCCTTCTCCGGCCCAGTGTTGTTAGTCAAGAAGAAGGATGGAAGCTGGAGGTTCTGCATCGACTATCGGGCCCTTAACAAACACACTGTTATGGACAAAATCCCCATTCCCGTTATAGATGAACTGATGGACTAGCTACATTGAGCCGCATGCTTCTCAAAGATTGACCTTAAGTCTGGCTACCACCAGATCCGAATCTCTGAAGGCGACGAGTCAAAGATAGTCTTCCGCACGCATGAAGGGCAATACGAATTCCACGTAATGCCCTTTGGATTAATGAACGCACCATTAACATTTCAATCCCTGATGGATCAGGTATTCAAACCATGGTTACGCAAGTTTGTCCTAGTATTATTTGATGTTCTACTAGTGTATAACCGAAGCTTTGAGGAACACGCAAGGCATCTAGACCTTGTCTTGACTAAGCTAAGGAAGTATCAACTTGTACCCAACGCAAAGAAGGTTGAATTTGGGAGGCGCAACATCGAGTACTTAAGACATGTGATGTCCGAGCATGGAGTATCGGCAGAAAAGTTGAAGATACAAGCCATGCAAGATTGGGTGGAGCCAAGAAACATCAAGGAACTTCAGGGATTCTTGGGGCTGACGGGCTACTATCGAAAGTTCGTCAAAGACTATGGCAAAATAGCATGGATACTGATCGAGCAGCTAAAGAATGATGCGTTCTCTTGGAGCGATCAAGCCAGACGAGCATTCAAAGAACTCAAGAAAGCTATGACGCAAGTGCCTGTCCTTGCGCTGCCCAATTTCAAAGAACCTTTCATTATCGAAACCGGCGCATCCAGCTATGGCTTAGGGGCGATTTTGATGCAGAATAAGCGCCCAATTGCTTATTTCAGCCAATTACTCCAGGAAAGGGCAAGGCAAAAGTATGTATACGAAAGGGAACTCATGGCTATTCCATTAGCCATAACCAAATGGAGACCCTACTTTCATAGGCCGAACTAACCAAAAGGCCCTCAAATTCATACTAGAGCAAAGGTTGGTGGCCGAGGAGCACCAAAGATGGCTAACCAAGTTTCTTGGCTATGATTTTGAGATCCAATACAAACCAGGCAAAGAGAACCAAGCCGCTGATGCCCTAGCCCGAAAGGTAACCAACTTAGATCAAATGGAGGCTCTCGATTTAATTCTTGAGGCAATCAAAGAAAGCATACTTTGGGCCGCTATATCAGTGCCATAAGTGCTTGATTGGGATGCCCTGAATGCGGACAATAAAAGTCCAGAGCTGCAAGAGTGTCACGAATCCGCGGAGAAGGGAAACGAGAGGTATAAGCTATCAGATTCACGTCTCTGCTATAAGGGTCATTTTGTGCTACCTCACACCTCTGCCCATATCTCAACCCTTCTAAAAGAATTCCACGCTAGCACACCCGGGGGCCATTCGGGAGTGCTTAAGACATACATGAGGCTTCTATTGGGAAGGCATGAAGAAGATGGTCGAGGAGTTTGTGGCTGCCAGCAACGAGTGCCAGCGAAACAAGAACTTGACCTTAGCTCCCAGCGGCCTTTTGCAACCACTTGCACTACTCAGCAATGTTTGGTCCGAGATCTCAATGGATTTCATCGAGGGTCTGCCAAAAGTCGATGGCTACTCAGTAATCCTAGTCGTTGTGGATCGATTCAGCAAGTATGCGCATTTTGTCCCTATCAGCCACCCTTACACCGCAAAGTCTATTGCAGAGATTTTCATCAAAGAGATTGTCCTCTTGCATGGGATACTGAAGGCCATCGTCAGTGACCGAGATGCAATATTTACTAGCACGTTTTGGAAAAAGCTTTTCGACGCTTTAGGCACAAGGCTAAAGAGAAGCTCGTCCTATCATCCCCAAACTGATGGCCAAACAGAAGTTGTCAATCAAAGCGTCAGGACATACCTAAGGTGCTTCGCAGCAAATAAACCAAGGGAATGGGTGAAGTTTCTCCCATGGGCCGAATATTGGTACAACACTTGTTTCCAAACTGCAAGCAAGCTAACCCCTTTCCAAATCCTCTATGGCCGTGAGCCCCCAAGATTGGTGTCATATGCGAAAGGATATAGCCCTGCTCAGCGAGTCGAGAAAGAGTTATCCGACAGAGACCAAGTATTAAAGGAACTGGCCAAACAACTTGAGAGGGCCCAGCAGACCATGAAGGCTAATGTGGATAGGCACCGAAGGGATGTGAACTTCGACATTGGGGACTTCGTATATGTGAAGCTCCAACCAGGCCGCCAACAAAGCCTTGCCAAGCATGAAGGCTACAAGCTTGCACCTAAGTTCTTCGGACCATACAAAATCCTTCAACGCATTGGACAAGTGGCATTTTGACTCAAGCTGCCCGACAAGAGCCAAATCTATCCTGTCTTTCATTTATCGCAACTCAAGCACTACCGAGACCAGCTTAAACCGAGCGATGTATATCGCTTAAGATGGTTCCCGAGCGATAAGCCTCGATTCTTTCCCGAGGAACTCATTGGAGTCCGTAAGGGTACCTCTGGACAAGATGTCCTCATTCGTTGGAAAGGCCTGCCTGTCGAAGAATCAACTTGGAAGTCGCTGGCCTACATCGATGAGCGATTCTCTGACTTTGAGCTTGGAACAAAAGCCGCCTTTTGGGAGGAAGGCAGCCCACCCGACCGAGTCCATACATTCGCCAAAGCTATCAAAGCCAACTCGCAACATTCCACCGATGAAGACCTTGAGGAAAAGGTCTTACTAAAAGGGGCGGGCAATGATAAGCCCTCGATCAACCAACCAAAAAAATCTCTCGAGGCAACTGAAGTCATCCAAGATGACTTTCAAAAATCCTTAGAGAAGTCATTTCGAATGACTTCCAAAGTTGGTCTGAGGCAACTATAACGCCCCAATTTATCCCACATCGATTGTGAGAGGTGTTTTTGATTGCTTAATAAGTAAGCCTACTAACTATCTTGTCACTATCATACCATGGTTTTTGAGATAGACCCTATGTTGTGGTGACCTAGGGGATGTCGGTGACAAGAGACAGTTGGGATAGGCTATACTTATTACGGCTCGGATCGGTCTCTCCGGTCGGGTCATTACAAATGGTATCAGAGCCGATCCTCCGCAGTAGGTGACAAGAGGTCACCGAATGGAGGGACGATCATGTCATCTGTTCTGTATGCCCTAACGAGAACATTAGGAGCATTTAAGTGGGGGTGTATGTAACGCCCCAATTTATCCCACATCGATTGTGAGAGGTGTTTGTGATTGCTCAATAAGTAAGCCTACCAACTATCTTGTCACCAACATACCATGGTTTTTGAGATGAACCCTATGTTGTGGTGACCTAGAGGATGTCGATGACAAGAGACAGTTGGGACAGGTGATCGCGCGTCGTTGTGCGCGTCAAATATAATCCTTCCTTGTCCACCAGTACAGCGGTTAAGTAAGGGTCGATCTCCACAGGGAGCAAGTAGTTCAGTCTTCAATCCTGTCGTCTACACTAAAAATGGGGGTTGTGTGAGATTGGGATGCGCGATGCGCAAATGAACAGTAGCTAGCGTAACGTAGGAATTTGCACTAGACGTGCGCAAGCAGTAGAGATTAGATACTATGACTATGAGAAGTATTGGGCAGACAATCCTCTATGCGTGCATTCCTTATCATCGACTCTAAACGTCTATAGTTTGTGTTTTACTCGGGTTAGTGTCCGGTAAAGGCTTCCTAACACGTGCGCATGTTCCGTTCAAAGTTCATGTGCTATTAATCCTAGAACTAGACTAAAACAGCTGCGAATCCTGTCACAGTAGCAACTGCTTACCCTAGCTCGTTACTCCTAGTCGTCACCGTAAGATTGCGGTTCAAGGCTTCCCCTACTCATGCAACTAGTTTAACATACGACAAGCAAGCAACACAAGTAAGATTGCGGTTCAAGGCTTCCCCTACTTATGCAACTAACTGTCTCAGTGTGCACAGAATTAATACAAGTAAATAAACTATGCATTAAGCTCAAGTCTCAAAGGCAATACTTCATAGATTCATGCCCGACCAACACTAAGAGTTTAGCTAGACATGCTAGTAATAAACATCATAGAATAGTAAATAAGGTCTAATATGTCTGAGAAACACAGTAGCAACAGTGCGTGCAGATTGTCTTCTTGGCTGGCGCAGTTGGCTGGCGCAAATCCTCTCAACAAGTCCGTGTGTTTTCCAGTGTTGCCGCTCTCTCTGATGTGCGTTGTCCAATGACGGCTGTGATGTCTCTCTCCTGAAACCCTAGACTTACTTTGTTTATATATTGCCCAGGAAGTTCTCCTTTGGCAACTTCCAAATCTGGTCACTGGATTTTTGCGCCTGGCGCATGGCATTCGGCTAGCGCATCGGCTAGCGCACCGCTACCGACTCTCACCAACTTCTCTTCTGGTTGTGCTGCTATCTCCGCAGGCGGATCTCTTACTCCTAGGACGCTGCCTGTTAGCGCGTATCCGACTCAAGGACTCGTTTTGCCCTGTAATACAAAAACACTAGAAACGAGTAGTCCTGCTCATAAAATATTGCAAACAAGCATAGGGTTATGATCTAAATAATGCGTACAAATAGCCTCTATCAAACCCCCCACACTTGCCCCTTGTTCGTCCCGAACAAGTACTGAAGCGCGGATACAATTACCTCTTCTGGAGTCTAGCGCACAGTCTTGCACTCTGATGCGAATGCGCAATTTGCTCAACTCGCACTGCTCTATCACCTGCGCACAACTACTTTCAACAGTTCTAATATAATAATTTCGAAATTCATTACCTCTCAGCCGGGATGAAGATTTTTGGATGGCTGGGAGATAGCTCTTCTTAGGCTCCTGGCTGCCAGCTCCTACTCCGAAGATAGGTATATGGTGGATAACGCAGCTTCTTCCAGTGCGTGATTTGCCCGCGCACTTCCTGGGAACCTGAGCTCTCTGATGATTTCCTTATGGTCTTTGCGCATTTTGATGTTTGTGCGCATGCTGATTCTTTTGTAGCGTGTATCATCTGCTGGTATTTTTTCTTTTGTGCAGCTTCATCTTTAATTTCTTATATTCCCAGAGCAGTTCCAGTCTCAGCCTTCGGATAGCAGCTATGGAACTCGCCCCGCTCTCTCTCCTTTGGTCTGCGCCGGTCAGCGCACGCGTTTACACCCGCGCCCGCCTTCCTTAGCTCGATTTCCAGAGAGAAGGTGGTCTGTTTTCCCACCTCGCCACGCATTGGGTGTTTTGCCTTTGGCATCTGCGTGACTGAGCGCGCTCTTTTGTCCCGAAGGCTGCGAGGCACCGGCCTCCACTAACGCTCTCGACCATATACCTTGCCTTCGAAGCAAAAGCGACTAACCGCCTCTCTGGAGCATTTCTGTCAACTCCACATCCCCTGCATATCCCAACTAACAGGAGCAAAAAAACGAAAAAAATTATACTAAAACAGTAGATAGCAGCGCACGCAATATGGATAGCGCAAAACAAGCTGGAGCGCATGCGCATCCTGCACTCTAGCGCACTGCTGCTACTATTCTCTTCAGTTTAAACTAAGGTCTACTAAAAATGCTCAAAAATGTGAAATGTAAGCGTAACGCCGCCCCCCCCCCCCCCCCCCCCCACACACTTGAACAGAGACGTGTCCCCACGACTCAAGCGCAAGCGCACGGAGAGCGCACACATGCAGGTAATGAAAAAAAAAATAAAGAACATGAGAACAAAAACAAATAGTCACACAGCACAAACATTAGCACAGGGTCACAAAAATATGCGGCACAAATATTCAGCACATAATATCCAATAAGACGCAGCAAAAATAAAAGACACCACCCTAAAGAAAACTAATGCGGCTGCCCCGCGGCCTTAGAAGGTCCCCGAGCTAGACGCAGCTGCTGAGCCAAGCGCCTCATCCTCCGAAGAATCAGTCACGTAGTCGTTGCTGGATGCTGGTGGCACTATGGCGAGGGGGTCAGGCTGCTCGTCATCGGAAAGAGAATCCCAAATGGAATCGGAGTCTACGCTGGGATAGGCTATGGGGGACTCCGGAACAGAAGGCCGGGTAGGGGAAGCTACTGGTGGTGGTATCGGTGCTGGTGCAGGGGTGGGCTCTGCTGCGGGGGCTGCTGGTTCTGGTGCTGGCGCGGGAGAAGGTGCTGCTGGATGGACTGGGGCTGCCGAGGCTGCTGGGGTTCGGGTAGGAGGTGGATGGTGCAGGCTGAGGAGAGGGGGAATAGGGTCTCCAAATTTCCACCCTGATGGTGGGCTCATATCCAAATCTGCCCCCTCGGGTGCCAAGTACTCAAGCACGCGCATGACGTTGAACAACATGCGCTGCTCGGCGGTTGCTTCCTCGGGAGCCTCCTCAGCCTCAGTCCTTGGGCGCTTGGCACGTGCACGAGGGGGAGAATCCTCGATAGAAATGGTCACTGGCTCCCCTTGTGGTGCACGGGCCCTCTGGTGCGCTCCAGTCTGCGCCCGGGTCCTTGGGCGCCTGACCAGAGGCACTTCTGGTTCTTCATCCTCCTCCATGGCTTGCGCGGCTGCTGCTGCGCCCTGTGCACTGCTCTCTGCTCTGGGGCACGGCGCTCTGGCCGACTGCAGGCGGTAGCACCACTCTAGTGTGCCATCTTCCTTCAGAGCTACCGCCCTAATCTGCAGCATGTGGGCGCGGTCTAGAGGGACAGCCTGTACCAAAGTGTGCTCTGGCACCTCGGGCTCTCCATGTAATGCCCGCAGCAGGTGCGTTATGACTCCTCCGCAAGTCAGCGGCCCCTTCATGCTGACGCGGCTCCAGTGGTGCACCATGTTCAGGATAAATAGCACCTTCCGTCCATAGTACAGCCCCTTCAGAATGTCCAAATCCAGGAGGCTGATCTTTGGTGCGCCGTTGAAACGGCCAATGACTGCATAGGCGACTATGCGCCACAAGTAGAACAGCCACGGGTCGCGCAGCTCTCGACCCCTGCTGCGCCCCGCGGCAAATGCTGGCCCAGTCGCCATCTCGCTCCAGGCCTCCTGGTTAGTGTGCGTGTCTAACTCCTCTTCACGCACCTTGGCGCACCCGAATGCGCGCCTCAGCCTCCTCTCCGAAGCTATGAACCAGACACCCCTGTGTCTGTACCTGATCTCCCTGTCTCCTGCCTCCAGAGATGCCAAAAACTCACACGTATCTTCCTGGTCAGATGCGCTGTTGAGGTCCAACAGCGCCTCCCAGCCTGCGATCGCCAGCCTCTGCGCCACAAGGTCCTCCAGTCCTACCTCGCGCAGGAACTCTCTGCTGATGTACGGGGTCCCGTACATCTCCAGGCTTATAAACGCGGCATATTTGTTGCTGAACGCAGCTGGGGTCTCCTGGTCTGTGGCAGGTCTCATCTTGTGCTGGTTTTCTGGTCAACTGTGGTCAACGCTCCTTAGAAACTTTCAAAATCGAAATTGCCCAGAAATCTCCGAAACTTGTACCGAACGAACGCCTACTACGCGCCGACACAACGCACTAAACACCGCTCTGATCCGCGCACTCTACCCTCGTGCGATTGCAAAACCCTAAAAACTGCCTCCACAGCGCAAACCCGAACCGGAACTGCTCAAATCGGGGAGGGAAGGTTACCTGGGTGTTGTGCGGTTGTGCGGTCCGTGAATCACTCCAAACGGACGCTGGGTTGGGCGCTGATCGACGGCAGAAGTCTGACGGCGGGAGCTCGTGTGCAACGGTCGAGTGAAAAAGTGTTGGAATTTTTTTTTTTTAAGTCCTGCCTTATATACCCCCCTGGCTAGCGCTTCTGACCTGCGCATTAGGCGCACGGTCCCGCGCACTACTGTGTGACTCAAAAAACTACCAAGTCCTAAATTAGCCAAAAACTCAAAAAAAAACACAAAACAAACAAAAAAATAAAATAGGCGGAAATAAAACGTGTCGGGTTACCTCCCGACAAGTGCCTTTGTTTAACGTCGTTGGCTCGACTGTACCTCGTTACGTGCCAAAACGTGTGTCTGCAACCTCCCCCACTCTTGCTCCTGAGTGTTCCTGCGCCAGCGTGTATGTCGCGATCTCATTGGTCCTGCGCAAAGGGTAAAATGGAAGGTCAGTATGTGATAAATTATGCGTAACGAGGGTAGATGCAGAGGGAGAAGAAATGTGAGCTATGATCTTTGGTTCTCCCTCTGGTGCATCTGGTGGTGCCTCTGGCGCGTCAGCTGGCGCATCGATTATCTCTGGTTCTGCCAGCTCAATGTCGCGCGCTGTGTTATCCCAAGGTTCTCCTAAGTACCGTTTGACTCTCTGCCCATTAACCTGAAAACGATGCCGGTGCCCGTCTTCTAACTCGATTGTTCCGTAGGGGAAAACCTTGGTGACGGTGTATGGTCCCATCCACTTGCTGCGCAACTTTCCAGGCATGAGCTTCAGGCGTGATGAAAATAACAATACCTGGTCTCCTGGTTCAAATGTGCGCCGGAGGATATGCTTGTCATGATACGCTTTGGTGCGCGCCTTGTAATCGCGCAGTCCCTCATAGGCGTCCAGGCGCAGCTCTTCTAGTTCGCTCAGCTCAAATGCGCGTTCCTTTCCCGCCTCATCCAAGTTCAGGTTGCAAATACGCAAGGCCCAATATGCCTTGTGCTCGAGCTCTACTGGCAGGTGGCATGCCTTCCCATAGACCAGCCGAAATGGTGAAGTCCCAATGGGCGTCTTATGCGCAGTGCGGTATGCCCATAGCGCATCATCCAGGCGCTGGCTCCAATCTTTGCGTGATGGCCTCACAGTCTTTTCCAAGATGCGCTTGATTTCTCTGTTAGACACTTTGGCCTGCCCATTCGTTTGTGGATGGTAAGCGGTGGACGTTTTGTGGCGCACCCCATAGTGCTTGAAAACTTGCGCCACAATCTTGTTGCAGAAGTGCGTCCCCTGGTCGCTGATGACTGCCTTAGGTACACCATACCTGCAAAATATGTTAGTTCGGAGAAAGTCAGCGACAGTCTTACCATCATCCTTGCGCGTGGCCTTAGCTTCGACCCATTTGGATACGTAATCCACGGCCACCAGTATGTACTCGTAGCCGGCAGATGGGGGAAATGGACCCATGAAGTCGATTCCCCAAACATCGAACACTTCATCCACCAGAATCGGGGTCTGCGGCATCTCGTTGCGCGCGGATATTCCTCCTGTGCGCTGGCACCTGTCGCAATTTCTGCAATGGTCATATGCGTCTCTGTATAGGTGTGGCCAGTAGAATCCGCAGTCCAAGATTTTCCTGGTCGTGCGCTTGGGACCAAAGTGCCCTCCACATGCGTGCGCATGACAAAACATCAAAACAGAGTTAATCTCATGGTCAGGAACGCAACGCCTTAATATCTGATCTGGACCTATTCTAAGCATGTAAGGATCTTCCCAAAGGTAATGCTTGGACGCATGTTTCAATCGCATGCACTGAGTTTTATTGAAATGCGGAGGAAACGCACCTGTGACCAGGTAATTTGCGATATGCGCATACCATGGTACCTTACCTGTCAGCGCCATCAGGTGCTCGTCAGGGAATGTCTCCTTGATCTGACCTGGCTCCTCCTCTTTGACGATCCTGCTCAGGTGATCAGCGACTGTATTTTCCGTGCCCTTCTTATCTTTGATCTCCAAGTCGAATTCCTGAAGCAAGAGCACCCAGCGCATCAGGCGCGGCTTGGTCTCCTTCTTGGACATGAGGTAGCGGATAGCTGCGTGGTCAGTGTAGATGATGACTCTTGCGCCTTGGACATAAGCTCGGAACTTCTCCAGCGCAAATACAATTGCCAGAAACTCCTTTTCCGTGGTGGTGTAGTTCCTCTGCGCAGAGTCCAGCGTGCTCGATGCATAGTAAATGGCGTGCGGCTTCTTGTCCACGCGCTGCCCCAAGACTGCACCCACTGCGTAATCGCTTGCGTCAAACATCAGCTCAAATGGCAGGTTCCAGTCTGGTGCGCGCATCACAGGCGCACTGGTCAGCGCGTCCTTCAGCTTATCGAACGCCGCCCTGCACTCATCAGTAAAATCGAAACACACATCTTTTTGCAACAGGTTAGACAGGGGTATACAAATTTTAGAGAAATCCTTAATAAAACGCCTGTAAAACTCAGCATGCCCTAAGAATGATTTCACGTCGCGCGCGTTGGTGGCATAAGGCAGATTAGAAATGAGATCTATTTTAGCCTTGTCTACCTTAATACCCTCCTCTGAAATGATATGTCCTAGTACTACTCCGTGCGTGACCATGAAATGACATTTTTCGTAATTGAGCACTAAATTCTTAGAGATGCAGCGCGCTAAAACTTTATCTAGATGAGTTAAACATGCATCAAAGGTACTCCCATATACAGTGAAATCATCCATGAACACTTCTATGCATATACCAATCATATCAGAAAAAATGCTCATGACTAAGCGTTGGAATGTACCTGGCGCGTTGCACAGCCCAAAAGACATGCGCCGAAACGCAAACGTACCGAACGGGCATGTGAATGTGGTCTTCTCTTGATCCTCCGCAGCTATGGGTATCTGGTTGTACCCTGAATATCCATCCAGAAAACAAAAATAAGGCTTACCTGCTAAGCGATCCAGCATCTGGTCCATAAAGGGTAACGGGAAGTGGTCCTTGCGCGTGACAGCGTTCAGCTTCCTGTAGTCGATGCACATGCGCCAGCCAGTTTGAATGCGCTTGGGAACTAGTTCGCCCTGCGCATTCTCTTCCACTGTGATTCCTCCTTTCTTTGGCACAACATGCACCGGGCTGACCCATTTGCTGTCCGAAATTGGGTAGATGACCCCTGCGCTAAGCAATTTTAGGACTTCCTTTTGCACTACCTCCATCATGTTTGGATTCAACCTGCGCTGAGCCTCCCTGGATGGTTTGGCACCATCTTCCAACAGAATTCTGTGCATGCACACGTCTGGGCTCACTCCGCGCAGATCAGCAAGAGTCCATCCTATAGCGCGCTGGTTCCTGCGCAGTACCTGTTGTAAGCGCGCCTCCTGCTCTTCTTCTAATCCCTTCTTGATGATCACTGGCAGGGTGTCCTCATCGCCCAAGAAAATGTACTTGAGGTGCTCTGGGAGTTGCTTCAGTTCGATCTTGGGTGCCTGTTCAATAGAGGGCAAGATTTTGTTAGCGGTGCAAATATGAACTATATCAAGTACCTGTGTGGGTGCTGGTTCAGCACTGCTTAGCTCCTCCTCTTGCTCCTCCAGCTCTGCCTGTGTCAGTAGCTCTGGTTCTATGGTTGCGCTCGCACACTGCGCTTCTGTGACTAAATCGTCAATGTTGTCCATCGCGTGCACGGTAGCGTCCTCATGTGGGTGCTGCATCCCCTTGAATATGTTGAAATGTATTTCTTCGCCATCTACCTCCATGGAGAGCGTGCCCCTCCATACGTCTATCTTCGTGCGCGCGGTCATAGAAATGGTCTGCCTAGGAGGATTTGCGCACTGCTGGCGCTTGATTCATCCTCCATTTCGAGCACATAAAAATCTGCTGGGAAGACCAGCTCTCCTACGCGAACTAGGACATCTTCTATCATGCCTGCAGGTTGTTTGCACGATCTGTCTGCTAGCTGAATGGTGAGACCTGCAGGCTTAAGTGGTCCAAGGCGCAATGTCGTATATAGAGAATAAGGTAGCAAATTGATGGATGCGCCTAAATCGATCATGCAGTTACTCACTGTGGTCTTACCTAGCGTGCATGGGATAGTAAATGTACCTGGATCTCGGCACTTGGGTGGTACCTTTTGTTGCACGATCGCTGAGGCCTGCGCATTTAGCATTACCTGTGCGCATTCACCTTTCCTTCGCTTGTTTGTGCACAGCTCTTTTAAAAACTTCGCATACCTGGGGATCTGTCGAATAGCTTCTATGAGAGGTATGTTGATTTCTACCTTGCTGAATAGCTCATATAATTCCTTGTCCAGCGCTTCTTTTCTCGCCAGTGGTGCCTGCACAGGGAACGGAGCAGGTATGTTGGTACAAATTTTGTCCCTGTTTTTCGAGTGAGACATACCTTGCGCTTTGCCCTGCTGGTCTGTGGCTGGCGCTTCAGGTTGCGCATCTTGCTCTGGTTGCGCATTCTGATCTGCTGGATCCGGGATTTGCGCAACTGGTTGCGCGGGCGCCTGTGCGGTCTGCTCTGTTCCTACTGTGCGCCCAGTCCTCAGTGTCACTGCATTGACTCCTCCTTTAGGGTTCTGAATCACTTGCGAAGGCAGGTTGCCATCGCTCTTTTTCAGCTCATACACCGTGGTTGCTATTTGTGATAGCTGCTTTTCTATGGACTCGAACCTTTTGTCATATTTTTCGTCATTTTTGCGCACTGTATCTGCTAGCTGCCCCATGATGTCTTCCAAGGAACGCCGCTGCTGTTGGTTGTTCTGCGCTGGTGCGTCATTTCGGCGGTGCGGCGGATTGTAGGGCGCAGCTTGTTGCGTCTGCTGTGGTGCGCGCTGATCTGTGGGCTGCCTCTTGAAATTGTTCTCCTCCTTCCATCTGAATCCATTTGCGGCAAGCCCAAAGCGCGGCTGATTCTGCCTCTGCGGTCCTCTGCTGTCCCATCCTCCAAGAGCATTGACATCTCTAGTCTCATCGAAAAGTGTTGGGCATTCGTCTGTCTTGTGCTCAGTGGACCTGCAGAATTCACATACCTTTGGTGCAACTGGTTGTGCGCTCTGCGCACTCATCAGCTTCTGTAGCATGGCCTTCATTTCCTTGATCTCAGCGCTTGTTTCTACCTGATGCACAGAACGATTACGGCTACTTTCAAGCGTCAATTGATGTCTTACCTGCCCAGCAGAATCTTCTATCAGCTGCCACGCATCTTCTGGGTACATGTTGCAAATGTCCCCTCCTGCGCATGCATTCAGTAGTCGCAGCTCCATGGGCAGCAGTCCATTTAAAAAGTTCTCTATCAGCACATTCTGGGGAAGCCCGTGATTGTAGCAGTTGGCTTCTAGCTCCCTGAAACGTTCATAGTATTCTGACAGAGACTCCCCTGCGCTCTGCCTTGGCGCGGCCAGTTCTCTTCTGAGCAGCGCAATCTTTGCTGCTGGATAGAATTTATCTAGGAATTTCTTCTGCAGCTGCTCCCATGTGTGAATAGATCCTGCAGGTAAATTCATTAGCCAGTGTTTAGCTGTATCACACAACGAAAATGGAAATGCCTTCATTTTCAGCGCCTCATCACTCTCCCCTTCGGTCTTCATGTTCTCGCAAATGACTAGGAACTCTCGCACATGCTTGACTGGATTTTCATTGTTCATCCCGTGGAACTTGGGCATGTGATGGATGAGCGAGCTCCTTAGCTCAAAATGACCGCCTGGTGGAAGCACGATGCACCATGGCTGGTTAACAGTGATAGGGGCCGACATCTCGCGCACTGTTCTGCGTCGCGCGGCTTGTTGCACGGGTGGCGCATGATACACTTCAGCGGCCCTCCTTGCTTCAACCTCGCGCTGCACTTCCTCTCTGAACAGGGCTGCACGGTTATGTGCCCTTGCTTCCTCTGGGGTTCTGTCCCCCAAGTTGTCTCCTACGACACTGTTATCCTCCATAACCTGTTCCGAATCTCAAGAAAAATGAAATTAAAAGATAACTAATGTTGTTGCGGCTGTCAGTGCGCAACTAGAATCTGCGCAGCGCAACTGTTTCAAGGTTGCGCAGGCTGATGTGAATGCGCGCTGTCAGAAACAACAACGAAAACAAAACAAACTGAAAGAATTACTATATATAAAAAAACTCAGACTAAAGACTTAGCTGTGTTGCTCCCCGGCAACGGCGCCAAAATTTGATCGCGCGTCGTTGTGCGCGTCAAATATAATCCTTCCTTTTCCACCAGTACAGCGGTTAAGTAAGGGTCGATCTCCACAGGGAGCAAGTAGTTCAGTCTTCAATCCTGTCGTCTACACTAAAAATGGGGGTTGTGTGAGATTGGGATGCGCGATGCGCAAATGAACAGTAGCTAGCGTAACGTAGGAATTTGCACTAGACGTGCGCAAGCAGTAGAGATTAGATACTATGACTATGAGAAGTATTGGGCAGACAATCCTCTATGCGTGCATTCCTTATCATCGACTCTAAACGTCTATAGTTTGTGTTTTACTCGGGTTAGTGTCCGGTAAAGGCTTCCTAACACGTGCGCATGTTCCGTTCAAAGTTCATGTGCTATTAATCCTAGAACTAGACTAAAACAGCTGCGAATCCTGTCACAGTAGCAACTGCTTACCCTAGCTCGTTACTCCTAGTCGTCACCGTAAGATTGCGGTTCAAGGCTTCCCCTACTCATGCAACTAGTTTAACATACGACAAGCAAGCAACACAAGTAAGATTGCGGTTCAAGGCTTCCCCTACTTATGCAACTAACTGTCTCAGTGTGCACAGAATTAATACAAGTAAATAAACTATGCATTAAGCTCAAGTCTCAAAGGCAATACTTCATAGATTCATGCCCGACCAACACTAAGAGTTTAGCTAGACATGCTAGTAATAAACATCATAGAATAGTAAATAAGGTCTAATATGTCTGAGAAACACAGTAGCAACAGTGCGTGCAGATTGTCTTCTTGGCTGGCGCAGTTGGCTGGCGCAAATCCTCTCAACAAGTCCGTGTGTTTTCCAGTGTTGCCGCTCTCTCTGATGTGCGTTGTCCAATGACGGCTGTGATGTCTCTCTCCTGAAACCCTAGACTTACTTTGTTTATATATTGCCCAGGAAGTTCTCCTTTGGCAACTTCCAAATCTGGTCACTGGATTTTTGCGCCTGGCGCATGGCATTCGGCTAGCGCATCGGCTAGCGCACCGCTACCGACTCTCACCAACTTCTCTTCTGGTTGTGCTGCTATCTCCGCAGGCGGATCTCTTACTCCTAGGACGCTGCCTGTTAGCGCGTATCCGACATAAGGACTCGTTTTGCCCTGTAATACAAAAACACTAGAAACGAGTAGTCCTGCTCATAAAATATTGCAAACAAGCATAGGGTTATGATCTAAATAATGCGTACAAATAGCCTCTATCAACAGGCTATACTTATAAGGGCTCGGATCGGTCTCTCCGATCGGGTCGTTACAGCAACCGAGCTTACAAACGGGCAGACAATCGAGCATTCCTCGAACAATGCCATCAAGCATGTTCCACATCCTAGACATGGAGGCCAGCAAGGCAAACCAAGCCAACTAAATGAGGCAACCAAGACAACCGAGCCAACAATAAAGCCATCAATCAAAGGCAGCAAGTAGCCCACCATCAACATCAACATGGGCCACTAAAAGCCTGCTCCAAGCCATCAATCAAAGGCAGCAAGTTACCCACCATCAACAGCAACATGGGCAGCCAAAACCCTGCTCCAGCCACCCTGCTATAGCCCCCAATCCCTGCCGCGACAACCCAATTGAAGTTTAGTATAAATACAAACCTGGAACTCATTCAAAAGGGTTGAATTTTCAGAAGACCCATATTTTTTGAGTAGAAGCAAAGAGTTGAAGAACGAAGCGCATCATCAACAATACGATTTCCTCGTTCTCTCTTTTTTCTAATCTTATATTCGTGGTAACACTATGAGTAGCGAGTAGTAACTTAATACTAGGATCCTACGGATCTCGTGCCTGTACTTAATGATTCAAGTGATCTTAGTAAAACCTTTCGATTATATTAATGGAGTTCTTTAATTCTACTGTTTTTAATTCAACGTCCAGCAAGTTTGCCATTGATTAGATGCTTTCTTGCTAAAACGAAATTAGATGACTGGGTTTGAGGTAACTAACCGGATTAAGTAGAATTAATATAGAAGCATGGTAGTTATAATGTTAGTACATGAATCGATAGAAAAGTTGACTGATGATGTAATATGACAGTGTTTGACAAAACCAGCACAAGTGAACAAGGAGCTGCTACAGCACAAGTGATCAAGCAGCAGCTGCAGCAGGGGATGCTATAGCAGGAGCTTGTTCAAGTGGCTGCATCATCTGACCGAGTAGCAGCAGCGACCTGGGCTTGTCTAGAAGGGCTGGGATTGCTATGGAGATCATCAGAAGATTTTCTAAAATGCTGTGGAGTTTTTCCAGTGAGGTTTCCTAGTAAGAGAAAGAGTTTTGTATTGAAGATCAAAATCAAATCTAATCTCCTAGATTTTAGGAGATAATTGTTCTTTTGGGACATTGCTTAAACCTGGTCTTGCTTAAAGCTGGTGCTGCTATTTAAGAGAAAGGGGTTTAGAGCAGAACGATTGATCGAAGCTGAGAGATACACGAGTGCATACACAGAATTCAGAGAGAGCAATTTTGGTGCGCGACGGACGTTTTCTTCGATCATCACCCGAGAGCAGAGCGTGAGCGCAGAGCTGTGGTGACAGAAGCAGAAGGGAATCAGGACTTGCAGAGTCTGATTCGAGCTTGATCTGGAAGCCAATTCAGAGCAGTGGTGCTTGTTGGTTGATCAAGGGCAGCCGCGGAAGAACTGACGGGTGTGTGGCTCGGTCAAGTGTCTAAGCGGTGGTTCTCGCTAGTGGTAGGTGGTCACTGAGTGAGAGGGAGTATTCCAGAGTGTGCAACGCTCGTGGAATCGTTCGATCGGCTCGGCAGAAGGCTTTGGAGCGACTCGGAAAATTGTGCTTCAGCTGTGTGTTACAGCAGTTGCTACAGCAACCCTGCTGAGTGAGTGTAGTTTAGAATAGGCTGAGTCTTGAGAAGTCTGTAGCTATTCTAGATTGACATATTGTAGAGGGTGTGCAGACACAAGTCAGAGCCTGTTCTGATTGTGTCAAGTGATCCACACAAGGTTGAGTAGCATAGGTTGCGTGGAGTTGTAACCGAGTGTACTTGGAGACCTTCGTGTTTAGTGGATTGAGGACTGGAGAATAGTCCTCCCAAGACGTAGGCAGTTGGCCGAACTGGGTGAACAAACTTCTGTCTTGTTCTCTGTTTGCTGAGACAATTTCCAAGTGAACTAGAGTGTGCTGCAGCAACTGCTTGTTCACAAATCTGCCTAACTGAGACGCTGTGAATTTCATTGACATTATTTGTTTGAAAACCCTAGGCTTAATAAATCGAAATTGTTGATAATCCGTGATTGAGAGGCGTTCAACAGTCTAGATTAATTCAGGCAATGATCCGTGGTTGGTCGGCTTGCCTGATGTTATTAGGTTATTTCCACTACACCGTAATATAATTAGATTGTTAGAATCATTGAATGATCTGTGTGTTAGGCATGAGTGAAGTCTGATCCTAGAACTCTTTCTCTAATTAAATCAATATTTTACTTTTAGCATAATTAGGATAATTAGCATAATTTTTTTCGATTTCTATTAGAAGTAGTTAAACACATTATTTGCTAGCTAGTATATACACACGCTTGTTCCTAGGATCGACCATTGGCTTACCAAGATTTATAAATTATTTTTGACGGAAATTTGTCCCCCAAAACGCACACTTGACTACTATAAAGGATTAAAAATGCGCCTATCATGTTTATACTAGGAGCCATAATGATAGTTTGTATATTTTTCTATTACTTTATGTGGACGACATGTTGATTGTTTCTAATCATTTACATGTACATGAGTTGAAAGTCATGTTAGGAAGGGAGTTTGACATGAAAAATCTGGGTGCTGCAAGGAAGATTCTTGGGATGGAGATTCAAAGGGATAGAAGTACAAGGAACTTATGGCTCTCTCAAAAAAGCTATGTTGAATAGGTTTTAGATAGATTCGACATGAGCAGTTCGATGGTTGTGAGTACTCTATTGGCAAATCATTTTGAGCTTTCTTTAGAACAATTTCCAAAGACGGATGCAGATGCGGAGTTTATATCAAATATCACTTATGTCAATGTTGTTGGTTGCTTAATGTATGTTATAGTCTGCACTAGACCAGATTTGTGATGTGAGTCAAGTGTGCAAGTTTATGTCCAAACCGGGTAAGCATCATTAGGAAGCAATCAAGTGAATTTTTAGATATTGAAAAGGTACATTGAGACATGGTATTATGTTTAACAGTGGACTGGGTGATCCTTCAATTGTTGGATATGTTAATTCAAACTATGCAATTGATTTTAATGATAGGAGATCAACAATAGGATATGTCTTTACTCTTTCTAGTGAACCTATTTGCTGGAAATCATTAATCCAATCTATAGTGGCTATGTCCACAACAGAAGTTGAGTATATGGAAATAGCAAAGGCAACTAAGGAGGCTTTATGGCTATTGGGGTTAGAGAAAGAATTGTCTGCATTATGATAGTCAGAGTGTCATTTACTTGGTAAAGAACCAAGTGTATCATGTTAGGACGAAGCATCTTGATGTGAGGAATCACAAGATTAGGGAGTTACTTGCGTCTGGATAGATAATACTGAACGTTGTCGAAATTTTGGTAGTAAAAATACTAGTCCAATCACGGTGTTCAAACAATATTTATAATCCGAGTGACCTCGAGTCGAACCCAAGAGAAAAGCCTAGATTAGTCTAAAGCTTGCTAGTAATGCTAAATGCGAGTCTACTAAATAAACAAGGGGTTTGTCCTCTAAGCGAGGTATCTCTAGCAAATACTAAAGACAATGTAGAATTTGTTTTGAAGAAAAGTAATAGAGAAAACGTAGTCGAAATCCTATTTCACCCCTAGATCATGCGATTAGCAATGCAAAACAGAAATATATTCATGAGTTAATTCGATTGATAATTCTAGGCTAAAGTATCACGCATTCTAAATTCAACTCTCGCTCCTTCTCTAGAATGTGAATGATACCTAAATGACACAATTCTCAAACTCTCGCTCTGTTGAACCGTGTATAACAATAATCCCTTCATCTCAACCTTTCGGTCTGTTGATCGGTAACTAAAGTCCGCTCTACGCTTAGCCTAATAGATGGCGAATGTCACTCTCGCGCACAAACGCTATCTAAAATAATCATGCTTGATCTTCTAAACAATCTAAGTTCAATTCTCATTCCATCCCTAGGTGTTTTATCAATTCATACTCATTCATGCGTTTTGTCAAACACTTGGTGTGCATAGAATTAACATGAAGAACAAGCATAAGAATTTCCAATCCAAAAACCTCATTCATAATAAAATTCTATTTTTTGCATTACAATCTAACCTAAGGGATCCATAAGAATCTCAACTACTATACAACTACTCATTCATGTGTCACTCATGGTGAGTTTGAAACAAGACATAATGAAATTGAATAACAATGAACAGTAAAGGAAGTAGAGTAGTAGGGAAGTAAGGAATGAGTAAAGGGTTGGTGTAGAATCTTCAATTGTTGTGTGTCTTCTCCAAATCCTTGACAATTCTCCAGATTTTCGATTTAGAGTTTTGTCCTATTGAGGAACCCTAGGCGCCGGAGGCACCCCAAGGCACAATATAATTTTTCTCATCTTTAACCTATTTATACTTAGCCGTCGTGTCCGAATCAAAAGTGATTCGGGTAAGGCTTAATGAGTTGATTCGGACAGAGTGTCCGAATCAAACTCTCAGTGCTGTTTCAGAGCTGGGCAAATCACTTTCTCTTGGCCAAATCACTTTTGATTCGGTCAACCCTTAATCCATGAGATGAAATCCTTCTCCTTGCCCGAATCACTTTTGATTCGCCCTTTGCTTGGGCGGATCACTTCTGCAGTGTTAGAAACTCACTCCTTTGACCTTTTAAACCTTCGAATCACGTCTTGACATAAACTAGGAAGTTGTATATCTTTGAATTATCTTTCGAACAAGCTATTTCACCCCTCAATTGGATAAGAATCATGCGCTCAGCAAGCCTTCGAAGGTGAATAGGTCACTCTGCCCAGATTTGATCTACAGGCGAATTCTCCACGAATCACTTTTGATTCGTGTAGCCCCATAGTTTGATTCGGCCGAATCATAATGTCAGTGGGTTACTGATTGGGCGAATCAATTTCTTCTTGGTCGAATCACTTTTGATTCGCCCTAGCCTGAATTCCACTTGGGCGAATCAAATTTACAGTGCTGGAATCTCTCCCATTTGACCCTTTAGACCTTCGTATTACGTCTTGATGTAAACTAATCAAATGTAGCCCTTTGCGTTAGCTTTCTAACAAGATATGGTACGCCTCAAAAAAATAAGAAACGTGTGCTCGGCGAGCCTTTGATGACGAATAGGTCAATCAGCCTGGGCGAATCAAATGTGCTTTTTGCTTGATTTTGCTCTCTTTTGCTCTCGATCAACTGGAATTCACCCGAAACTTCTTCGTACCACTTCATATCATGTAGTACGCATTTTCAACCTGAAATAGACAAAGAAAACATCAAACGACTTTATAAAATTACGGAACAAACAATAATTAAAGTGAAAATGCGGACAAATATAAGGTTATTTGTCCGGTCATCAAATACTGGAGAAGGTTCATACTTCAGAGAATGCGGCTGATACCAAGTCAGTCACTAATGACAAGTTCAAACACTGTTTAGACTTGTTACATGTTTCTCACTGCTGAGCAGGAGGTGTCCCCCAGTTGACGAAAGGTGAGCATCGTACATCGAATTTTCACAAGGCTGGATATTCACCAAGGTGGAGATTGTTAAGACTGACTCATAAGCGTAACTAGAATAGGTGGTAATACCTGTACTACTCGTCTGCAGTACGTACTGCTTTTCAGTTTTGGAAAGTGAAGTACGAATGTACTACCTGTACTACTTGTACTATACCCATATCTAAAATTTATAAATAAACATCTTGTACTTTGTAAATCACAACTCACAAAGAATCAATACAAAGGAATTACAGTTGCTCTATAGTTGCAGACATAGGCATACTTGGCCGAATTGCGTATACAAGCGATCGGTGTCATTGTCTTGTTTCATTATCTTTTTCTACTTCATTCTTCTATTCTCCGATCACTGTTACAACACTTTGTTATGCCTCAAGTCCTTCAATATATCGCGAATATTGGTATTGTTAAAGTTGGACGATGACATATACCAAAAATATCAAGAATATCAAGAATATATTGATCAACATTCCTAAAAATCTCATTTTTCTTTTTATACAAAGAGCGTGGTGTATGAGTCTTAGGGTTACCGTATACCTAGAGAGCGAGTAGTGAGTGAATCTCACTAGCTAAGCTTGCAGGTAGTTGTGGTTTTTGGATGGAGTTTTCTATATTTTTGTACACTTTTAGATCTCAACATATTCTAATACCACCAATTGCCTCTTTAATACATTATTGTTTTGCGTGCAGACAAAACCGGTCTAATTTACATGACCATAGCCATTGAAAATCGGAAACAAGTGAAAAGAAGGTCGATAGGGAGAAATAGAAGATGGGTGTGTGCTAGCTTATCTAGTTTCTATCTAAGAAGCACGGAAACGGCAGCTCAGGCTGAGCTGCCGTTTCCGAAACGGGGAAACGGAGAGAAGCTTGGAGAAGCAGCCGTTTCAATCGACTCTCCCCGGCGACCGACTGGTCCAGCACGCAGCAGCAAGCCAGCAACTCGCAGCACCCAGCCACTTTCACCCTTCCTTCCCCCTTCTCCATCAAGCCAGCATCTCACCCTCACCCAACCTTCCCCCTTCTCTCCAGGTACCATCTCACTTCCCTCTTTTCTACTTTTCTCTCTCACTTCCCCCTACTCTGTTCTCTCTTTCTTCCCCCTTCTCTACTTTTCTCTCTTACTTCCCCGTCTCTACTTTTCTCTATTCACTCTACTTTTCTCCTTTTCTCTGTTCGCTCTACTTTTCTTCTTTTCTCTTTTCACTCAGCAATAAACTAATAATATAAGTTTTTGCTACCCAGTTTTGTTTCAATTAATTGTCAGCAATAAACTAACAATATAGTTTTGTTTCTGTTCAAATTTCGACTTTTTATTTTTTCAATGTTAAGAACATTGCATTCATTTATTTCAATTAAATATTCTTAATAATTATATAAAAATTTAATTTAAATTGACGTTTTCAGCCGTTTTCAATTTTTATAATTTTTAAATTTGGTTCTTCCACGCTTTCTGCCGTTTCCCGTCTCCATACTACGTAGGTTGTTATCAACATTGAAGTTTGGTAGAAGGAGAGGAGAGTCTCACATTCACTCCTCGTGATGCTGAGACCTGATCCGCACGAATCCAGCCGCAATGGAAACACAATGTGTTTACATAATCAACAACATACATTGTTGAGTATCTTGCATATTGTCAGATTTTGTACCCCAAAAGGCACTCTTTCCATTAATCTCTGGAAAACGGACGTGGTCAGAAGATTGAAACATTCCAAGGGACCGAGTCAATTTAATACACAGGGCTTGGCGTATACAAAAATCAAGGCACTTTCTCCTCACACCCCCCACACCTCCCCACCTACCATACACCCCCATGGATCCCACGGTTTATTCCCATTATACCCCCACACACACCCCCCCCCCCCCCCAACTCATATATACCTCAAACTCAAATATACATACCCTATACACTATAATTTATTTAATTTTTAATAATAAATATTTCTTTTATTTTTAAAACATAAAAATTAAAAAATAATTATTGATTAAAACTATTTATAAATTACCTTAATATAATATATATATTATATTTAATGAGATATTATCGTTAATTCAAAACAATCAATTAAATATATATCGCATATTTTATAAATATGAATACATTATTGATTAAACAAAAACTAAGTTATACTCAACATATATATATAATACATAAATTAATATTACTACCTTTTATTAAAAATTATGTATGAATCTATTTTACAGTGAGTTGTCTATTTTGTGTTTCGTAATGTATTGTCAAATCTATTTTGTGTTTCGTAATTGTATTGTCAAATCTATTTTTGTCCACTAACTTTTTGGATAACAAAATTTTTAAACGTATTGTATTGTCAAATCTATTTTTGTCCACTAACTTTTTGGATAATTTATTTTTAAATGTATTGTATTGTCAAATCTATTTTTGTCCACTAACTTTTTGGATAACAAATTTTTTAAACGTATTGTATTGTCAAATCTATTTTTGTCAACTGACTTTTTGGATAACAAATTTTTAAACGTTTTGTATTGTCAAATCTAATTTTGTCCACTAACTTTTTGGATATCAAATTTTTTAAACGTATATTAATTAGTCTATATAATGGATAAACTTATGAGAAGCAAGTTACTCACTCACACTTCTTTTAGACTACCATATCTCTCTATCATGGATAATGCTCATTTTGTTTCATTTTCAAATAGCTGGTCATACGGGAATGATGTTCGCAGTGAGGAAAGTATATCCAACAGGAATCGGGATTATACATCCGAATTTACCACAAACCAAGTTAGTATCTTTATTGTATGCTTATTTAGTATTTAATTTTGAAAGAAAAAATTATAAAAGTAGCAAATTTCAATATAATTGTTCGTCATTTGTGTAGATATTTAAAAATAGAGAATATATGCTAAATTGGGTGAAGATGGTTGGTTTAGTAAATGCCATTGTAGTGGTGATTAAAAATTCTGCAAAAAAAAAGGTGGTAAGATGCCGAAGTGTATTCTTGCGTGTGAAAGAGGAGGGAAGTACAAACCTCCTTTTCTAGTTGAAGAGACATCCCAAATAAAAAATACCGGAACCAAAAAATGTGAATGTCCATTTGAGCTAAGAGGTTGACCAATACCTCCAGAAGGTGTCATGTGGGGTTTGAGGGTAATATGTGGTATTCACAACCATAAGGCAGCAGAGTTCATGGATGGCCATGAGTACCCGTCTAGGTTAAAACCAATGGAGAAGCAACTTGTGCTGGACATGGCCAATAGTACTGCACCTCGTGAGATTCTTAATATTCTGAAACAAAAAGATTCGTCAAACAGTACAGGGATAAAAAGCCCTTACAATATAATTGGCAGAAACAAATCTGCAAAACGGGGTGGTCTAACTCAAGTTCAATATGTACTGGAGCAACTTATCAAAAAAGAATACCTACATGATTATTGCACAAATCCAGATACAAATGAAATTACTGACATCCTTTGCGTCCATCCAAAAAGTCTATCCCTTGCTGTCAATTTTTCATCTGTTTTGATTATTGATGCCACATATAAGACTAATGAGTATCGCTCGCCACTACTGCAAGTTGTGGGAATAACGTCCACAATGCGAACTTACTCGCTTATGTTCGCATATCTTAGTCATGAGAGGGTAGAAAATCTGACATGGGCATTAAGCATTTTGAAGAGACTGATGGTTGAAAAAGAGGCGACATTGCCATCTGTATTTGTTTCGGATCGAGATTTGGCGCTTATAAATGCCATTGGAACATGTTTTCCTTTGTCGCAACACGTCCTTTGCATTTGGCACATAAACCAGTGTGTACTGAAGAAATGTAGACCCATGCTTGGTCTGGAGTGGAACCAATTTTTTTTATCATGGCACTCCCTCATAAATTCATCGACGGAGTGGTCTTATAACCACAAGTGGAAAGTAATGTGCGAGGAGTATCAACGATTTCAGCGTGCCCTAAAATACCTATGGGAGACATGGTCGCACGCTCATCGAGAACAGTTTGTGTCAGCATGGATTGATGCATCTATGCACCTTGGAAGCAATTCAAGCCAAAGGTACAACTAAATTATTATTTTGAATGTTTTATTTTATTTTAAATATTATAGTATACTTGATTGATAAAGAATAATATATATATTCAGAGCGGAAGGGGCACATGCGAGATTGAAAATGTATTTGGGAGATACTATGTCGTCTCTAGATACATCATTTGATAAAATACACAAGATGTTGACAAATCAATTCGGAGATATTCAAAAGCCATTTGAGAGATCTCTCCACATTCCGCGTCATGCACATTTACATGACAATATTTTCAACGAAGTGAGGTGTCAGATTTCGCTAGAGGCAATGGAAATGATTTCTGCCGAGCTGAAATGTGTTGATGATACGTCATACCAATCAGTGGGCAAATGCAGCTGTGCAATTAGAAAAATATATGGACTACCGTGCAAGCACGATCTTGCACATTATCGTCACTTTTCTATTCCAATTCCTACAATAAGTATCCATGTTCATTGGAGGAGGTTATCAATGCACGTATATGAGCAACCTAATGAGGAATCACGGCGAAATAGGACATCTCACGTTGTTGAGATATTAGATAAGATGAATCCAGAAATGCGGGACCATATGATAGATCGGTTTCTTGATATGGCAGATCCATCTCAAAGCACAGTTCATGTCCATTCGTACAATATAGAGCGTAAAGGTCGACCTAGTGACAAAGACAAGCGAAACAGACGTCGCATGCCTTTTTTGTGTGGATATGTCCATTTCAGGATCGAGGTCAATCAGAAAAATGTAACATCTCCAAAGAGAGGCCGGCATAAGAGGGGATCTGGGGTTCATAGTACTACATCAACCAATGACCACTCTAGAGTTCCGAGTACATATGATATCTACATTGATCAATTACCTGCGGTTATGCATCACTATATATCTGACATTGTTGACGTTGCACCAGATGGTCATTGTGGATTTAGGGTGATAGTTGCACTAATCGGATTCAGTGAAGAGGGTTGGATGCAAGTACGATCGGATCTTATTGATGAGATTCAGCAAAATAAGGCTCAATATGATGTCATTTTTCCAGATAACAGTACAGCAGACAATCTACTATTTTTGCTAGATTATTTTGAGAAACCGGCACCTGAGAGGCATTAGATGGAGTCTATGACTTTGGGAATCATCATCGCATCAAAGTACAACATTGTACTTCATACATTTGGTAGAACTAATTGGAGTTGTTTTATTCATTTGCCATTAAGATCCCCTCCGGTTAAAGACAACGAGCGCATGGAAATAGCTATCGGACACGTTGGCAATTACTTCGTGCAACTTTTTTTACACCCTTATCATCCGGTGCCACCTGTACCAATGTGGTGGTGGGATCATTCATCGTACAAAGCTAAAGGATGGGCATCTTCATATATTATACGTACTGATTTATGGCGCGAAATCACAAGCACGGGGCCTCCAGGAGCACAATTGATTAGATATGTTTACTTTTTATGTATTTATTTTTAGCATTGTTGTATATTTTTTTATCAATCAAATTAATGTTGGACTAACCAATCAAAACATATATAATATAAATTGACAATATATACAATAAACACATAACACAATGTTTCAAATATGAATATATAACATATTATTAATTAAACACAATAAATTATTATTCGCCCTAAATAAAATTAAACTATTTTCTAAATATAAATCATAAATAAAATTTGTCTAGAAATAATTTTACTACAATGGAAATTTTATTTATTTAGTTACTCACTCACTTCTAATTATAAGTTCCATTAAAAATCAAATACAATATAATTTTTTTAAAAATTGCGACATGTTGTATTTTTATTTTTATTTTTTACTATTAATTATTATAGAATATAATATTTTCTGATTAATAATAATAAATAACTATGGTAAAATTAATTTATAATATTAATTATTACTTAATTGAATTATAAAGAATATATATATATAATTAATGGAAAACAGGAGGGCATTTGAGTAAATTGTAAATGTAGATTTTGTCGTGGAGGGATGCCATGACCACTTACCAAAATCAAATATATTTTGTACAGTAAGGTTCCAGACGCAGAATTTAAACATACAAAAACTAAATAAATAAAAAAAACTGTCTTTCACATCAAAATGACATATCCTCATATTAATCTAGTCGCAGACTGTCACCAGATAACAGATTCTTCATATCAGGTTTATCCTTGTTTTGGCCTTTAACATATTTATATTGTCATTACAGATTTCAGAGTCATCTCCAGTTAAGGTGTTACATGTTTATATGCACAGCTGCTAAAAATGTCTACACAAAATATTAGTCACGCTTATCTCCGCCTTTCGTTCTCAATATAACTTTTAGCTGCCCAAAGTTGGTGGCGGAAAGTAAACAAAAATGTGTAACTTATACATAGTATTTATACGTAATAATACTGTTAACCTTTCTTGTCTGTCCTCTCAGTTTCAGAAGATCATCATGCAGGTGTATGTGAATGAGAGTTACAACATAGAAGATCAAGCGAACTCATGTTACCTCCATCCAGACGGCACGTTTGTCGGTGTCTGTCCTCTCTGTCTCAATGAGAAGCTAATCATTTTAGCTTCTTTCTCAAAACAATCCCTTTACTGTCTCCACAAAACAAGTTTCAACTTTTGCAGCGTAGATAACAGCAGCCTCTTTAGCTGTGGACACGCCGATAAGAAGCCTGTTTTGCAGAAGATCTTCTCCTTGGGTTCTGGTATTTTTAATCACCTAGAATTCAAGCCCCACAAGTCAGATGATTTTCCTGGCCCGGACCTTGATGAGAGTGTCTCGACCAGCAGCCAAGAAGGTAGTAGTGCCTCCTACTTCTTAAACATTTATTTGTGCTGTTTTTGGTGAACAAACTGAAAATTCCCATCATCTAAAAAACCATGACAATCTGGCTCAGCAGAGTCATACATATCGATCAAAATCGAAGACAAGGGTTTCGGTTCATGGGAGAAGAACAACACCAAGCAAAGTAATAAATCTGAACATGGGAAGCATAATATTGAAGACAAGAAGAATGTTGAGCTTCCCAAGGCCAAACCAATCAAGAGACTCAGCTGGCACGACCGGATTGGTCACGTCTGCCAGCTCATCAAGAAGAAGGGATCCATGAAAGGTTGGGTCTGCCACACAAAAATTGAAAATATGGTGGAAGGAGTTGAAACCAGGAAAGGTGGTCGTTGGTTAAGGAGGACTTTAACAAAGAGAAGAGAACCAAAGAAAGAATGATTAAAAATCCTCTCTTTTTTACTTTCTTTGTTCCATGTTTATGCCTTCTTCTTTTTTATTGAAGAAAGATTCAAATTGAAGCATTGAGATCCTTGAGGACTGGCAATCAGAATTTGGTCCTGTAGGTGTTCTGGCTCCATTCTGGAAAACTCTAGAAGTTCTACAGGGACCAATACGAGCTTCAAAAGGACCACAACCACATATATATGGCATATTGGAAGCCAGCCAGACCACAAAAAGTTTCTTGTGTCGAAGAAAATGACACAATAAACATATGAGTAATGCACACATCATATAACACCCCAACTCCGAAATTTAATGAGTAAACATATGAACTATCTTGTCACCGACGTATCATAATCACGTAAAAGATGATCATTGCACCCCATGGAAAGACGAGTACTCAGATTTTGGCACAAAACTACAGTCTTTCAAGTCTAATTAGTTTTGTGTGACCATGTTACGGGTAAAAGGCGAGTTGAGTCATTGAACATCTCATGTTGATTTAAATGCAGTACATTAGAGAAAGATGGAAGAGTACAAAGACTCTATACCAGTAGATACAAGCATTACGACACTTTACTCGTCTTCGTCATCTGTCACAAATTTACCATTACCTGGATTAAGAGCAGCAAAGAAGAAGAAAATAACGTTGAACAGCACCAAGGGTTCAATTTCGTTGATTGGAACTCCTGTCTCGATGTTAAGTTGTGCTAGAGCTCCCTTCCCAGTGATGATCTCTCCAATCAAGGAGAAGGCGAATCCCAACTGAGCCAGTCTTCCTACGAACAGCTCGTTGGATTTCGTGAATCCAAACAATGGACCTAAAGCGTAGACATCAACCAAACATTATTGTCTGCTTCACTGATGATCTCAAAAAAAACTGAGGGCATGGATGTTAGTATTAGTACCTCCTTCACTTAGACCAAATGCGGATCTAAGGCCTTTTCCAGGAGCAATGACAGCCTTCTCGAGTCCGGTTGGAGCTTCATCCACGAATCGACCACGATCACCCAGAGCACCGATGGCTCCAAGCAGGGTGAAAAGAATGAAGAACAAGAGAAGTGGCTCGGCCTCGTAAATGGGTATTCCTGTTTCCAGATTAAGTTGAGATAGAATTCCCTTACCTGTAAGTGCTTCACCCAATATCGATGCCTGTACAATACCCATTCAACCAATCAGGTAAACATACCAGATTTGTAGCTTAAGAAAGATGTTAACAAGAAAAGAGGGATTACTCACAGCAAAACCAATCATAGCAACCCGTCCGACAAACAGCTCGTTCTGCTTGGTAAACCCAATGCCACCGGACGTTCCAAAAACCCCATCTTCAACCATCAGCTTCGGCTTAGGCTCCTGAGCACCCCATAATTTTCAGCATCAAACTTTTTATATGGGAAAGAAAATAAGCAAAAAAGAAGAACCTTTTTGGCGGGGGCTTTAGCCTTGGCCTTGAAGAGCGCGAGAGTGGTGAAGGGAGGAAATGAGGAAGAACCTCTGACCGCAGCAGGCGGCAATGGGGAGAAAGCGAGGTGCGAGAAGGGGTTGTTGCTGGGTTTAAGGAGTCTTTGAATATGGGAGTGGAGTGATGAGGAGGTGGTGGAGTGATTTTTGAGCGCGGGCAAGGCGCCATTGGACATGAGCAGCACGGTTTGAGCCATTAATGCTTAGAGTACGTAGTGATGGCAGCTTCTTCTTCTTCTTTATTTTTCTGTGGAGGGAGTGAGGTAGAGGAGTGAAAGGCTAATGGGGTTTTATTGTGGGTGAAATAATTGTGGTGGCGATGGACGAGTGGCGCAGCAGGAGAGACATGTCTGGATAGGCGATGATGGGCGATTCAGGTGAACACGTCTGTGTGTCCTCCCAACGTTGTTCTTTTTTGGACATTTTGTTTTTAGCGGACAAGGAAACTATACTTCATGTGTTTGAATTGATCTCATTCTTACACGTTCAAGGTGTCTAGTTTTAAATTTAATTTAATTTAAGTATTCCTAAATGGAATGGAGCCCAACTTATATGTTGTAAACCACTCATAGAATAATATTATATGATAAGAATATCCAATATCGAAACCCCTTCACAAACTAACCTTCCACTCTAATTCTCTCCTCTACACCATGTTTTCTTTGAGAATGATATAACAATGTAGCACTAATCACATCCAAATTAACTGTGTCTTTCTCGTTTATAAGGGTAGTCACCAAGTGATCGTAAGAACTCGATAAAGAGCACAACATGATAATAGTGTAATCCTCATCATTAATCTTCTCCCTCATCTCCACCAAGTCAGTGATAATATTATTGATAGTGTTGATGTGTTGCTGCTATAAAGTAGATGCCTCCCGCATCCTTAGACGATATAGTGTTTGTTTCACAGACGATATGTTCATATGCATCTTGGACATATACTGACTCTTCAAGTCCCAAACCTTCTTCTAACTCTTCAAGTCCACGATATGATACATCAATTTGCCCAAACACACAAACGTAACAATCTTGCGGCTTTCTCCTTCATCTATGTCCAATATCGTTGGCATCCAAGTCCGCCGATTTCGTATCCTGCAATGCTTTCTGTAAACTATGTGACAACAATATTTAACTCGCATTTACCACAATCCGAAATTATCAGTCTCATCAAACCATGCCACTTGAATTTCGCACCACAATTAATTGTCTTAAAACCGTTTGTTTGAGCAGTTTGGACAAGAATGCCAACATCTATAACTAAAAAGCAGTTGTAATTCATTTTTATTTACTCTATGTGAATTAGAGTTTACATAGTACAAATTTTGTATTTATAACTTTTAGTTTGGGCCTCTATTCAATTTGTCTGTAGTGGATCGGTACTGCCAAGAGACACATACTAAATTATCAATAATTTTAATCCAACTTTGAGCATCGATTTCTTAATCAATACACATCCTATTTAAGTATTTCAATGATAGATTTCATATTCCTTATTATAAGGAATTTTTCATTAATCTTTATCAATTCGGGTGTTGACAAACGTATTTTTAACCCTTTAAAGTTGTCAAATGTATGTTTTAGAGATCAAGTTGCAGTTAAAAATAATTTATAAACCTTGGTAAATCAAAGGTCGATCCAAGGAGTAATGCATGTATATACTATGCAAGCAGTGCCTTTGTTTAACCATTCTAATAAAGAAAATGTTGTAATTACATAACTAAGTGATTCGGCCGCAAGAATAAGATTATGCAAATAAAATCAATATCCGTGAATCAAATTTTACTCATACCTAACACACATATCATACAATAATTCTAACAATTCAATCATACTATGGAGTTATGGAAATAACCTAATAACATCAGGCAAGCCGCACAATCATGGATCATTGTGTGAATTAATCTAGACTGTTGAATGTCGTCCAATCACGGATTATCAACAGTTTTAATTTATTAAGCCTAGAGTTTTCAGACAAATAATGTCAACTTCCCTATTGATTCATGTACTAACAGTATAGCTATCATGCTTTGATATTAATTCTATTTAATCCGGTTAATTACCTCAGACCCAGTCATCTTTTTAGTTCTTAACCTTCTAACAAGAAAGCATCTCAATCAATGTCAAACATGCAAGAACAATGAATCAAGAGCAAAGGAATTAAAAAACTCCATTAACATAATTAAAAGGTTACATTAAGATCGCATGAATTGTTAAGTATAGGCATGAAATCCGTAAAATCCCGGAATAAGACAACAACCAGAATACATATATAAAAGGAGAATCAAAGATAACGAAATCGAAGGTAGAAAAGAAATCGTCTCTACGAAGCCGAGTCTGCGATCTTTTTCTTCTTGGAGTCTTGAACCGTCTTTCCTATCTTCAAGAATTAGGTTAAATTTTGCTCAGGTCCAAAATGCCAATTTGTGGTCTTCGGATCTCTATTTATAATAAAATTTGTTCGGTCAAATTAGGAAACTTCGTCTGGCCCGGTTCAGCCTCAAACCGGAGGTTCTTGCCAAACCGCCGGTTCTCTTGATGATCCGCCAATTCAGCCACGAACCAGGCCATCTCAGAGTGTCTCGAAAAATCATTTTTTTGGACGGTTCCAACCTGAACCGTAGTTTCGTCCCGAACCGGGCTACTGTTCACTCAGCACGCTGATTCTCACTGTGTTCACATATTTTGACCTTTAAACCTTCGAATTTCTTCTTGGTGTAAACTACAAAGTTGTAACTTTTTGAGTTAGCTTTTCAAAAAGATATAACAAGCCTCAATCAGACAACGAGCATGCACTCGAAAAGCATTTGAAGACGAATATGTCAATCTGCCCAATATTTGTTCTATATTAGTTTGAATCTTTGTATTTTTCCTTACTTTGCTCCAAATGAGGTATAAAGCTTTAGTTTAGTAAACTTTGACATAAAACAAAAAATAGTAATAAAATGACAATAAAAAATCGAAAGACGAATATAAATCTATTTATAAATAAATAAATATTTAATCGATAAATCGTGAAATCATGAATCGTACTTGCTTGTTTAATTTAGTATAGATACATGACCCGACATCACCAATTGATATTGCTAGACTTAATCATGGACCTGCCTGTAGTACCTCGGTTCGTTGTATGGTATCAGAGCCATGGTGGGGATATGTGTATTGTATGGAGGCCTTATTCATCACACAGGACTCTCGTTTGCTTGTTTTAGGCATGCATCATATTTTACGAAATAATCATACTGTTAAAAACAGTCTAAAAGAAGAATATGATTTACCAAGAAACTTGGAACTACTTAATAAGTGGACAATTCCTAAAATTGAACCTAAAATTATTTATAAGATGGGTATGTTTGAGAAACTCGGTTTAAAACAGATAGTTAAAACAACAGAAGAGACTATTCCTCTTTATTCAGATGAAATGACAATTAAATTACTAAATAACAGTGATTTACTGGAATATCAGACAAATTACAAATTTATTCATATTGGACTTGTACAAATTGCCTTCAAACCCTTGACTTTGGAAGGATTACCAGAGAGCTTTATAGCTGCTCTGAGAGATGGACGGAACCTGACCTGGAATAAATCATTAATTGGACTTATACAGACTAGTTTGGCCCATGGACCAGTATATTTTGACGTTTATCCGAACCTTCAATTATCATTAACGGACAATAATATCTTGGACTCATTGACATTAAATGTTAAAACACATGGTTATAATTATAAACCAGGCACGGAAGTCATGGCTATTTGTTATAGAATTTATTATAAACCATTATTTACTTTAAATCCTCATTGTAGAATAATGGACAAATCACTTAATGAAACTATTCTTATAGAAAGTAATTTCAGTAAATCTAATATTACAACTAGACGTAAAATTAAATGGGAAGAAATAACTTTTCCTGAAAATTGGACTTTAGAACAGACTATGCCTTCTCAATCTGCTGTCTAGAAAGAATTAGTAAATGTTATACAGACACCTGAAGGATCTGTCACTCTTCAGTTTGCAAATGATCATACATCATCATCTTTAAGACATAATAGGTCTTGTTCAATGCATTCTTTCATATCGCCTTTAGATGAACAACTTTATAACCCGTCTAGAGCATCTACATCTCAGGTAAGAGATACGGATTATGAAAAAATTGAAAGATTAATTATTGACAAAAATAATATTCTCAAAGGATTAAATAGTAGTTCTTTCCAAAATAGAGACCCAGAAATAACTGAGTCTGAAATGAACTTTTCTATTTAATGAATACATATATTTATGATTTCAATCCTGGATCCCAGGAAAGGAAAATTATTAATACTGAATTTAATTCATCCGAATGGGAACCATTTAGAATATGGTTTTTTAAGAATTTTAATAGAAAAGAACAAACAGAATTTCAAGAAGAGTTTTATAAATTCTGTATTAAAACCAACAAAATAACATTTTTTGTTCCTTGGTTTATTTCCACGTATCTAGAACAGTATGTTAATGTTCTTGAAAGAAGTTATAAACTCAATAATGGAAATATATTAAAACAGGTTTATCCTCCTCATAATGCTTTTCAAATTGAAAAGAATGGTAGGATTCATAATTTTACAGCTTTTAATAAGTTACTTGAAAATGATACTCTTGCAGTAACCTGTAAACATATTAATCATGTGTATGAGCAATGTAATTATACAAATCTGTATCTTAATGTTTTAGGAGAACAGATTACTGCTCTTTATAATAGAGTAGAACAAATTATTAATACCATTGACAAAATCCAACCTATAAATGAAATCCCAAAAAATAAGGATAAGGAAGTTGAAATTGCTATTCCCAGTATTCAACCACCTCCTGAAATAACAGGGTTTAAACTAAAACCAATGAAAGAATTAGAAAGCTTTCTCGATGAAAAGTTTAAAACGTTGAAAATTAATACTCTAGGTACTCTAGATAAAAAGTTTAGAGAAGAGTTAATAGAAAACACTGATTATAAACAAGCTTATAAAGATCAGATTAATAAGATCACTAAATGGGCAGATAAACCCATTTCGGGAAAATATTATTATCCCAGACCAACACCTGTTGATGTTATGATTGAAGAAACTAATGAAGTTATATCTAATAGTTATAGTGGTAGTCATATCTACGAATGGAATATCGATGGATTTGCATACAATCAGATTCATAACACCATTCATAGGATGCTTATGTATTCAAGTATCTGTAAAACTAATGGTAATACAGACAAAACCATTGCTATGCTAATAACATTAGGATTTACGGGCCAGTTAAAAGGCTGGTGGGATAATTATTTAACTCCTGAAGAAAAATTAAATATTCTTAGTACTGTTAAACAAGAAAATAATGAAATCAAAGAAGACGCAGTTTATACACTAGCTATTAACATCATTGAACATTTCACGGGTAGATATACCGAAAACAGTGAAAATACTAGGACACTGTTACAAAATCATACAACGAACCGAGGTACTACAGGCAGGTCCATGATTAAGTCTAGCAATATCAATTGGTGATGTCGGGTCATGTATCTATACTAAATTAAACAAGCAAGTACGATTCATGATTTCACATATCTAGATAATCACAGCCAGATGATCTAAAGGATTAGAGTCGATTGACTCTGATTATAGACAAACCAAACAGTGCATGGTTTCAATATGCTTTATCATATTTTGGGTATTTGCCTCTAAACGCCTCAACGCCTTCACACGGCTAAACGGCTCAACGGGCAACCCATCATGATAATCATATCTGAATATGACTGTTCTGGTTTTATCAAACCTTTATCATACTGCTATGTTTTACCCAAATACATGTAATCCTTCATCAACTTGTTTGTTAAATAAAGTATTATGACCACATCATAATTGTCCGCTAGGTTAAACATGAACTGCTTATAGTACGTTCGTACAGGAACCGATACATGAGTAGTGTATGTATACGGATGTCAACACAGATTCATCACACAGAGATGTTTAGTCTATAAGACTGCTTGCCATATAAAGGCTGAGATGAAAGGTAAAAGGGGTAGAAGATGCAATATGCAAGACAGAAATAGATAAAAAGAAATACTTACAAGATTTCTCCAAGCAAACTTTTATTACTTCAAGCTTTTGTACAAAAGAGAGGAGAGTTACAAGAGAGAGAGAGGGAGAGGTTTCCCGAAGTGTGTCCTCTCCTTACAATCACTACTTCTTAAATAGGAAAAGAAGGGAAACATATGGCATTAAAAAAGGTTCCTTACTTTATGAAAGTAGGTGACTACATAACAAACTTTATAAAAGCAAAGGGTCCCATGTCCCTTGTCATCTTTGACAAATATGGCTGGTTTTTTGAAAACCCCGGGCTATCTTCTCATCTTGTTACTTTGATGATGATGACTCGCCTTTGTCTTTGAATCGCTCAAGGAGAGTCTCCTTAATAGCATTGAAGACGTCTTCAGTTAATACATCGTCTTCAGGATTTTGGGCAAATTGTGATGCCATAGAAACATCAGATTTTCGAGACATAGTCTCATCATCATTACTGAATAAATCCTTTTTTAATTCTTGCAAATAGGTGGCTATGAGCTCTTCCTTGGAGAGACTTTGAGTCTGCCCTTTAATTTTGTCAGCTATAAGCTGAGAAGAAGCTTTCTTCTTTCCTTTGAATAATTCTTCATATAAAATGATCTTATTATTAATAAGATTTAAGGTATCATAACCATATATCAAATTTGTATCTGGATCCGTTTTCAACATTTTATCCCAGAATTTGGAGAATGCCATTCTTTTAAGGCAGGGAATGAGTTCATCGATATAACCGAAATTTGGGGTCCATGCCCAAATCCATGGAATAGAAAATTCCATAAAGAAGAAGAGGGAAGATGCTCCATCCAGAAAGCACTCTTTCTTGTCATTATCAATGACTCTTGGTGAAATATTTACCCACTTAGCATATTTCATCTTCCACTCAGCTGGAAGGATATTTTCATTGGTGCCAAAATATTGCCACCATCTAATGAACCATAATGGGATTTCGAAGTTATAAACTTCTGAGCAAATGTTTATAAACCACGAATGCCTTTTCTTTGCATTCTCATATAAGAGAACTTTGTTGAAGGCATCCACATAATCCCAATAATTATATTTAATGGGATTGGAGTTTTGAGGATAACAAAATTCCTTTGCAGTGAGGGGTGAAATTCCCCAATTTTCAATGGATATAATCCTTTTGATCACAATTTTGCTGAAATTATAAATTTCAGGCTGTCCTCCAGTGGGGAAATGCTGAATATCACAACCATTCTGTGATAGTATTCTCTCATAATATTGTCGGACTTTATAAGCCCTTGCTGGAAAGCATTCTTTCCCCAGATATCTGGTCATTAAATGTTCTGGATTCTCTTTCCATTTGGAGTCTTTCTCCTCAAGTAGAAGTATAACTTCCTGTTTATGATTGAGGATATAATCCTGATGAAGGTAGTCTTCATCCTCATTTGCTATAACTGAGGCATAGGAGGGGCTAGGAGGATTGTTACCTGGGGAGGTATTAGGAGGATTATTACCTTCCCTTGTCCTTCTGAATGCCAGATATTCCTGGTATTCCCTGTCATTAGACAGGTTTGCTGCTATAAGCCTTCTGCCTCTTTGTTGGGCCAGAATATTTTCTGTGCTTCTGCTTCTTCCTCTATAAGAGAAAGAACTTCTGCCTCTTCCCCTATAAGAGGAAGATCCTTCGCCTGGAGAATGCATGCCTGCAAAATTAACGAATGTATTCTCGGGTTAGGAAATCGGGAAGACTATTTTCTTCTCCTTTCTTATATAATATATCAAAATCAAAAGGGGCAAGATGTGTCTGCCATCTGGCAAACATTTGTTTTGAAACATCATGTTTAAAATCTTTTTGAAACATAAATTTGGCAGCTTGGCAATCTGTTTTTATTATGAATTTTTTATTATATAAATCATCTTGGAATTTTAAGACACATTTAACAATAGCAAGAAATTCTTTTGCCACAGTTGCATAATTTTTTTGGGCATTGTTCCATTTTCCAGAATGAAATCTTACAAGATATTCTTGTTTACTATCTGGATTAATTTGTTTAAGAATTCCACCGTATCCTAATTCTGATGCATCTGTTTCAATGATTTTATCCCAATTTGGGTTTGTCAGCATTAAGCAAGGTAAAATCTTTACTTTATCTTTAATTTTTCTTACAGCCTTAGTATGCTGTTCTGTCCAAGGTTTCAGCGTCTTTTTTAACCTATCATATAAGACAGACGTATCCTGAGCAAGGTTCTCATAATATGCTGAGATATAATTGAGACTCCCTAAAAATCTTTGGAGTTGGGTTTTATCCGTAATGATGTCAGGAAATTTATCTGCAAATTCAATGCTTCTATTTATAGGAATTATATTTCCTTTTTCAATGTTATGACCTAAGAATCTAACATTTGTCTGAAACAAAGTCATTTTTGGTTTAGATATTACCAAGCCATTTTTTAAAACAATGGTTTTGAACATATTTAAATGCTTGAAATGTGTCTCAATATCTTTAGAATATACCAGAATATCATCTATGTAAACAATTATGAATTCACTATAAGGGTTGAATATATCATTCATAATCTTCTGAAATTCCGAAGGAGCATTTTTCAATCCGAATGGCATAACATTCCATTCATATTGCCCTGTCGGTACATTGAATGCAGTTTTATATTTATCTGATTTATTAATCTGAATTTGTCAATATCCTGATTTTAAATCAAACTTTGAAAATATGATAGAATCATACAGTCTATCTAAAAGGTCTTTTTTATTAGGAATAGGATACCTAATCCATTTTAAAACCTTATTAAGGGGTTTATAATTTATAACTAATCTTGGAACACCTCGTTCCTTTTCTGCATTTTTATTAACATAAAAAGCAGTACATGACCATGCAGATTGTGAAGGACTTATAAGTCTTTTATGTAATAAGGAATCAATTTCTTTTTTACATAACTGGAGATATTCAGTGTTCATTTGACATGGTCTTGCTTTAGTAGGAATCTGATTTTCAGTGAAATTATCCTCATAAGGGAGAGAAACAATATGCTTCTTTCTATCCCAAAAAGCATTTGGATGGTCACTACATATATCTAGAGAGAATTGGTTGATTAAAATTTTAACCTTATTTTGCAATTTAGGGTTTTTAAGCCTTTCTTCAATAGTCAATAGGCTAAGTTCATGTTTAAGAAAATATAATTGGTTTTTCTTTAAGGATAGGTTATCATAGATATTATGTAAAACCTTCGTGAAGGGTTCAGAAATGAATTCTAAGGATATATCATTCCCTTCAAAAGTTCCTATAATACCTTTGTTATCAACTTGTTTTAAAGGATAGATTTTTTCTAAAAATGGTGTACCAAGTATAACTTGATTTGTTATATTTTTAGCAAGTAAAAAACTTGTCTGAATGCACTTATTATTTATGCATATTTTTGCTTTTGGCAACTTGAAATTAATTTTTAAATAATCACCACCTGCATGAGACAATGTATTAGTTGTCTTATGAAAATATCTTGTCGGAATTAATCCTTCATGTATGACATTAAGATCTGCTCCACTATCAACAAGAGCTATAAAATTTTGAGAATAATAGTTGTCAATGAGGAGTTTAATTCTGATGTGCCATTTTTGGCTAATAACCATTTCTAAGGTAGATAGAAATTGTTGGTGGTTAATATTACCATCTTCATTATCAGAATGATTAACCATATTATCCGAAGGAGGTTTAGCTTCTTCAAATATGTTTTCTTCAATTTTTGAAATTCTATAATCTAATTTTCTATTCTCAGATTTTAAATCTTGAATTTCATCTTTTAGATGTTTAATTTCAATTATCAGATCATTTGTAGAAGTAGGCTTTTCTTCTATTTTCTTTTGTCTGATTCTTTTATAAACTTCAGACATCATATAAGGTTCAGAGTTCCTTTGACTTCTTAATTCCTGACTACTAGAAGTACTAGGAGTGTTTTCAATTTGATCAATTATTTTAGACCTTAATTCGGGATCCTTAATAATTTTTAAGACTTCTAAAACATCATTATGTTTTAAAACATTGATCTTTAGATCCTGAAATTGGGAGAGAAGTGAATATAATTCTTTTTCTTCTGAACTATGAGTTTTATTTTTTAGGCAAGATTGGCCTAATGTGCAAGGCTCGCATTCTGAATCTGAACTAGATATTATTGATTCATTATCAAGAATGATTAATTCTTCATTAATATCAGATGAGGATTTACTTGAATCTGAACTTGATTCTTTATCTGAATCTAACATAATTCTTTCATCTTATCATCCGTTTCTAGATTATTAATCTTTTTTCTTACCCAACAAGTTTCCTGGCTATGGCCATATCTGCCACATTTACTACAGGTTAATGATCTATCATTATTGGGTTTTTTCTTATAATAGTGCTTATAATCCCTACGTTGTTCTCTATCTAGAACTTTCTTTTTAGAAAATCGTTTTTTCTTCTTTTTGTAATGAAGATTATCATCTTTGGATGGCTTTCTATGTTTTCTATTATTACTAGTCGAAGGTTTGTCCATAGCAAACTGATCACAGAATTGACCTAGTTGGTGTTTCTCAGCCAAGTTTTGGCGTTTCAATTGTTTATCCAATTTAATCTGACTACAGAGGGCTAGTCCTTCCTGAGTACAGATACCAATTAGTTTCCCATAAGTATAATTTTCATAGGGAATTTGGTTATAATTCTGTCTTAGAACATTTCTAACTCTATCAGCAAATAAGTTAGGAAGACCATCTATGAATTTAGACTTCCAGTGAGTACTATTACACTCAGGTAGTTCCATAACTCTACTGAGAAAAATGTCTTTATACCACCTAAAATCTGTAAGTGTTTTACACCTAAGATTTTGTAACAGTGTCCTAGTATTTTCACTATTTTCGGTATATCTACCCGTGAAATGTTCAATGATGTTAATAGCTAGTGTATAAACTGCGTCTTCTTTGATTTCATTAATATTGATATTATAAATAAATAAATATTTAATCGATAAATCGATCGATCAAATATCCGCCATACTTAAAACCTGATCACAAAATGCAACGTATCATCATTTTCTTTACATATTAATACGGATGATTCCAACAACTTAAACCAACAAAAGTCTCGGAGCTGATTAAACAATCTAAACACGATTCAACACGATCAAACACGGTCGAGTGCGTCGTCGTACAGGGGACGCTACCACGTACAAAACCTCAATGACGAGTCTCGTCAAATCAACTTCTTCCACGTCATCTCACCACCCAATAAAAGCCGCGAGTGTACTTAACTACCCAACTCTAGCGCGTATATAATCAGTTTTAGTCTTCACGGACTTCATTTCTCATCTTCCTCTCATTCACCATAAAACCTCACCTGGAAGTCGCTTTGAGATTTCCATCCAAAATTCTCTCACCTACATCGAAAAATGGCGTCTAGGGTTTCGATCTGCTGGTTTGCGCTGCTGATGATTGCTTCACTAGTTGCCATCGGCGTATTAGCTTCCGAAGGCGAATCGCCGAAGCAGTTCGTGCTCACTTTGGATCACTCAAATTTTTCTGATGTGGTCAGCAAGCACGACTTCGTCGTCGTCGAGTTCTACGCTCCATGGTAACATTCAGCTTAGGTTTTCATGCTCGTGGATTGTACTTGTTTTATTGTTTTCAGTAGATTTGGCTTAGATTTGGTCCGATCCGATCTTCTGCTGGATCGTGTCTGTTGTTCGATTCCGCATCGGGTGTGTAATTAGTATTGTTTGTCTTCTACATATGCATGCATTAACTCCTTGGTTAAATTTGGTAATGTGTATTCAGTCTACATGATGGCTTGTTAGTGTTATTGCAATTTCTGTTCATCTGGTTTGATCCAGTTTAGTGGATTTCTTGATTGCGTTGATGCAGGTGTGGCCACTGTAAGAAACTTGAACCAGAGGTACCTACGAACGCATAAAACATCCTCACTGTTTGAGTAAATTGTTTGAAAGCTTATTCATCTCCTCATCATTCAGTTAAATTGAAATATGGGATTGTTTTTTCATCCAGTATGAGAAAGCTGCTTCTGAACTGAGCAGTCATGAACCTAAGGTTGTTCTGGCCAAAGTTGATGCCAATGAGGAAGAAAACAGGCCTCTAGCAAGTGAACATGATGTCAAGGGTTTCCCTACTCTTAAGATTTTCAGAAATGGTGGGAAATTAGTGCAGGACTACAAAGGTCCAAGGGAGGCAGAGGGTATTGTTGAGTATCTGAAGAAGCAAAGTGGCCCAGCTTCAGCTGAGATTAAATCACCTGAGGATGCCAGCAACCTTATTGTGGACAAGAAAGTAGTCATTGTAAGCGTTAGCTGATATCTTGTGCAAATCTCAAGTATTGTGGTTAATTTTGCACCTTTTTAATTACCCAAACTTGTGAAGGTTGGGGTGTTTCCTGAACTTTCTGGAGAAGAGTATGAGAACTTCACTTCCCTGGCTGAGAAATTGCGTTCTGAATATGAATTCGGTCACACAACTAATGCCAAACTACTCCCACGCGGGGAATCATCTGTTACTGGGCCCTTGGTTAGGCTTTTCAAGCCTTTCGACGAATTGTTTGTTGATTCCAAGGTGTGGAAAAGTTTCTTTGCTTGTTAGTTTTTGCTTTTATTGGATTTTAGTTAACACTTGTCTCCCTCGATTTCGTGCAACTATGAATTTTGGCTTACAGGAATTTAGTGTGGATGCTTTGGAGAAGTTTGTTGAAGGATCCAGTGTACCTGTGGTCACTGTATTTAACAGTGATCCCACAAACCATCCATTTGTTCTCAAGTTTTTCAACAGTCCCAATGCAAAGGTAAATGGCTTGCATTTATGCCCCACAACTTTGGAGCTTATTTTAAATCATGTGCATGGTTTACATGATAGAGAGAAACTGCAGTGTCTTAGTTCTGATGGGCAGCATATTGGGGTAGCGTACTATGTGTATGCATATCCTCTAAAGCGATAACTACTCTTTAATACCATGTACTTGGAAATGTGCAGGCCATGTTATTCATGGACTTCAAAAATGACCATCATGACTCATTTAAAAACAAGTACTCTGAAGTTGCCAGTGAGCATAAAGACGATGGAATTAGCTTTCTGATGGGAGATCTTGAGGCCAGCCAAGGCGCCTTCCAGGCAAGTCTTTGTCATGTTCAACTATTGTCCCTTGTATATGCAGGATTAAACTTACATCTGTTTTACTGTCAATGAGCAGTATTTTGGGCTGAAAGAGGAGCAAATACCTCTTATCATCATACAGACTAATGATGGGCAAAAATATTTAAAACCTAGCGTAGAACTTGATCAGATTGCCACTTGGGTGAAGGAATTTAAGGTAGTGCTTCTTCATTGGAAGATGCTATATATCTGAACACAATCAATTTTATTTATGTGTCTTTCAACTATATCTTACAACATTCTATTTTACTCGTTTATCTAACCAATACATCAGGATGGGAATGTCCAACCATTTAGAAAATCTGAGCCAATTCCAGCAGCCAACAACGAACCTGTGAAAGTGGTTGTTGCCGATAGTCTACATGATGTAGTCATCAACTCAGGCAAAAATGGTATTTCTTCAACACAATTTTACCCTCTGTTAATTCCAAACTCATGAAAAAGGGTTTGTGCAGTTCATCAATCATTTTATTGTAGTTTCAATAAGTATCTGTAGCATAGCAAATGGAACTTATATATACCTTAATTTCCCATGAATAGGCTTGAAAGTATTAACCATGACCGTTGCTAATGATTTTAACCCTTCAAGATACAAATCTGTTTGCTTGCTCTTTCCTAGTTGATGAACTTTTTTGGTATTTTTCTTTTTTTTGAGCAAACAAGTTTTATTCAAATGATTGGTTTGGTGCAGACATTGAGCATAACGCTCTATTCTCTAAATGTGATACCATAAAGCACACATCAGATTGTAAAAAAAAAGATGCATTGTTGATTTAATTGACATGTTGATCTTGTGTGATTTTGTAGTTCTTATAGAGTTTTACGCTCCTTGGTGCGGACACTGCAAAAAATTAGCACCTATATTAGATGAAGTTGCCCTTTTATTTGAAAGCGATCCCAGTGTCATCATTGCCAAATTTGTAAGTCATGTTTTGTGCTCACCTTATGATTACCACATTGTTTTCTTGTTTTCAAATTGGTAGGTAGCTGTATTGTTCGATCATCACTTTGTTCTCTTACCCCTATATTTTGCTTGTTGGCAGGATGCAACTGCTAATGATATCCCAAGTAATGACTTTGATGTTAAAGGATATCCAACCCTGTACTTCAAGTCATCCTCTGGAAACTTATCGCAGTATGAGGGGGACAGGACCAAAGAGGAAATTATTGACTTCATTAGTAAGAACCGTGGAGAAGCCGCCACCCAGGATGAGTCGGCTAAAGATGAATTATAAATGAGGTGCGTATCTTTGTGCAAGTTTACTTGGTTATATCAACTTTCTACAATACTGTTTAACAACTAGGATAGATTGCCATGATGGTAAACATGAGAAGTGCCATATTCTTAAATGTGGTGTAGTCCACTTGTTATAGCACAGACTCTGTTCATAGGTTTTACTGTTCATGTTTTGATTCAGCTATGTCTCATTTGAAGAAAGGAATAAATTATACTCGAGACGAACTCCCAACATTGGAAATCGGTTGCATAGAGTATGGGAGGTGACTGAGAGTTGCTGTATGGAGTCTTCTAGGAAGTCCCCTTTCTTTTCTTCTTATCTTTCTCTAGTTATCATTTCATTGCATTGGCATGAGTAGCACTAATTGGGAGTTGTATCCTCTTGTTAAGAGAACATAATAAGGAGTCTACTTTACTTTGAGGGACCTTTGGTATTTGTAAGTTATAAAATATTAGCAGTTCATTGTGATCATTTTTTCTTTTCTTGAACAAAGTGGGCGGGCCAGATAGCAAAATAACGAAGGAATCCTCTCATTTTCTCTAGCTTCCCCAAATGCATGACTGAGTAGATAAACCATGCACAAATGTCTTCATTCACTCCCGCATCTTTTCAGGAGCTCAGAAAACCCCAATGCTCTATGTTACTTCATATTTGCAAGCTGCACATGTTATTTATGATGCGAACTCTGGTAGAACAATACGTAATCTATATAAATCAAGGAATCTGTAACTGTCAAAACAAAGAATGTTTTTTGTTTATGGGGAAAAGTGTTGGCTGTGTGGATGCCCCTGAGCAGAATTAGGGCAGGATTAGATGTATCAAAGTACAAATATAGAGGCTAGTATCCGAAACACGCTGTTATACTCTTATAGAAAGACAGGAACACCTCTCATCTTCTAATGCCATTTTATATCATTTGAATAGTAAAAAAAATACACATCGTGAAAATCGTTTCTTTCCCCGGATGATTATCAACATTAATAATCTAATAAGACGCTGATTTGGGCCACGGCCCATAAGCCACTAGGTAGAGTCTGGTTTGGTAATGTTCATTAATTCATAGCCTCTACCTACTATTTTCATCTCCACAATAATAATCCAAATTTCTTTTCCCCAAAATTCTCGGCCCGCAGAATCTCCGACCGTCTCGATCCTCTTCCTCCTCCGCCATGGCTTCAGGTCTCCCACTCAACGTTTCTTATCCATTCACTACGAATTATGATTCTTCCGTTCCACGCAATTTCATTTGTCTATTTTATACAAGTTAACTTCGGTGTTTGGTGATCGGAATTGGATAGGACGCTGTTTGTATGTCTCTGTCTGTCTAATTGATACCGGTTTTGAGTTGATTCGATTCTGACTTACTGAAGGCCATTTATTTGATGAATTATATGTATTCAGTGTTTTTTTATTTATTTCTGTTGAAATGTTGAAGAAAATGATATCAGTTGTCTGTATGAGGCTTCTTCCATTTATTGTTTACATGACGGAGCAGATGTGTCTGCTAATGCTGCTTTCCGGTTGGTAAGATTTGAAAACTGTGAAATATGAATAGCTGAAGTTCTGAGATTTAGGGTTTGATAAGTTCTCCCATTAGTCTCCGTAGCTGGAATATATTAATACTTTTTGTAACTACACTTTTATCACCTAAGTTGTTGATTTAGTAATCTTGCTGCATTTTCATTTACCGTTGAAGTAATCTTCATTATTCAAATTTGCAGATTTTGCATTAAAAATCCCAGCAGAACTCGAGGAAGCTCGATTGAGGTCTATGCAGTTCATGTTTACAAATAGACCATGGCTTGGTAATGCACATTTTTTTCATCGTATGTTGTTTTAGCATTGCACTATGATTGGTATTTTATAAATGAGAAGTGTTTTTTAGATCTTTACGGGGTTCATGTGAAACCTGTTGCGCCTTTTGGAAGTGCCAGCAGTAGAATATTTGTTGATCCGGCTCCTATTCACCGTTGCTTACCTGATGAGTTGCTCTTTGAGGTATTGTATCTAATCACATACATCACCTGTTTTTACTTCTTTCTTTTTGGCGTGACTATTTGTTTTGAATGATGACTTGTGTAGGTGTTTGCACGAATGACTTCTTATGACCTTGGAAGAGCATCTTGTGTGTGTCGGAAATGGAGGTATACAATTAGAAATCCCGTATTTTGGCGAAATGCCTGCTTGAAGGCTTGGCAGGTCAGAGTGATTTCTGCAACAGCATTCATTAAACTTATTGGTAAAGGGATCCCAATATAACAAATCTTTTGTGCAGCCGACTGGCATGGTGCAGAATTATAAGATCTTGCAGTCAAAGTATGATGGCTCTTGGAGGAAGATGTGGCTTCTAAGACCAAGGCTCCGAACTGATGGTATTATGCCTTCATAACTTTTTATTTAACTTGTTCTTTAGTCCCCTTACGTATAACTTGATAAACACAATTGGCTCCTCATCCATGGAAGTAAACCTCAACTTGTAAACTGTGATACAATGTTGATCTGTGACATTTCAAGTCATTATGAATCAGCTCCACAAAAATACTTTGAGTTTTCTGTGCAGTGTAAAGAAATTAATTGCTACCACTTTTTTTATTCACTCCAGTTTCTATCCAAGAACGTACGCGTTATATACACATGTTTTCTGCCTCTCAGGTATTTATGTGAGCAGAAATACTTACATTCGTGCCGGAATTGCAGAATGGAAAGTTACCAACCCCGTTCATTTGGTATGGCATCACCTCAAGCATGATGTGTACATAAACATTTGGCATGTGGTTAGCTCGTGCTTCTTGATAAATTTGCAATTTTGTCACTCACCTTGTTTCACCTACCAGCTTTAGTGTCAACAAAACTTAACATTTTGGTTTTACTGGTCTATTGGTACAATGTTTAGTGACAGGTTGATCTACTGAAAGATGCTGTATTAGGAATTTTATTATTTGAATTAATTCATTTTATTTCAATCAAGACAGTCAAAAGTACAAGACACTCTCAGTTGTTTTATCAGCTAAATGTGCACTCGTAAAGTAGTTGAGTGGTCTCGCCGAGCCAATTTTCTTCTGCAGAAAATCGCATTTGTGTCAAGTGGATAATTTGGAGTCTGAATGCTGTGGGTTGCAGGTTTGTTATTACCGTTATCTGAGGTTTTACCCATCCGGACGCTTTCTTTATAAGGTAAATAGCGAGTTGCCTATTATTTTGATTTTCTTGGTGAGTGTGAAACTGTTTGAGACTGAATGTAACGTATCTTGTTGCTGTTATGATCAGAATTCATCACAAAAATTGAAGGAAGTGATGAAATACATGAACTTTCGTGCATCTAAAACTGAGAGTGTTTACAATGGCACATACACATTATCAGATGACAAGGTTCGGCATCCTCATTTAACATATGTCAACATCTATGGTCGTACACTTTAAAACGGATTACTCTTGTGTTTCTAATCATAAGTCTAATGGATCTTGAACCAAGTTAACTTGGGCTTCCCTTGGGCCTGATTAATAGGCCTATTATGTAATTTATGTCACCAAATCTACTTATCTTGCATTTATGCTCAACATTGTTATCCTTAAAAATGCAGGTTGAAGCTGCCCTTCTATATCCAGGATTGAGGCCTACTGTGCTGAGAATTCGCCTAAGGTAATACCTACTAGCATTTATTATTTTAATTTCAGAACATGCAAAATCATTTATAAGTCAAATATATTACTTGGACATTATGAGCTGGATAAAAACGGTTCAATGACCGAAATGAGCTAGTGGCACTTGCACCATCGATGGTCGTCTAAGTTGCACAAAACGATATTGTAAATATTTTGATTGGTTAGTTTGACAAACTTGCTATTCTCATTGTTGCAGATTAAGGGGAACTACCAAAGGTGCAAATAATAGGCTTGATCTTCTTGCACTAGTCACTAGCGGCATGAATGATACTGAAGCCAGAAACTCTGAGGAACATGTGTTGGGGGTTGTTGAAGGATGGCAGGATGATGAAACTCACAATCCAGATGTTCCTGCAGTTACGCACAAGAGAGGTCTCACGCCTTTTGTATTTGTTCCCTTTGAAGAGGTATGTACATGCTAGTTTCCAATGAAATTTCATTCTCTGGATTTCTTTGTTGATCTCAATTACGATGAATTTTGAACTTATGTTGTTGATTTATCTCGATATATGTGGTTGTAGGTGGAAACATCAGTGCTTAACTTGCCTGTTGACAAGATGGACTATTTTGTTCCTGGGTGATCAGCACATTACAGTGCAGGCATTTATCCATGTATATATGCTGTCACATTTGTTTCCCAATAAATTCAAGTGTGGGTGTGCCTTGGCTATGTAATACATAATTCAATGCTATTGTGACACTGTATACATACTACCCTCGATGCGGTCAAGTGTTTGAGTGGTGAAAACTGGCTCACCTGTGTGATATAAAGCATCTTTATATGTCTGACAAATGGTTTTATGGTACTGGGTTTGAACTTAGCTATAGTATTTATTTATTTTTCATGTTTAAAGCATTGATAGTGTATATGAAGTTTCATCTGCCAGGATTTCATCTAGGAATTCAGGCGGCAAATAAGTGGGATGGTTTCAACTTCTTGGTAAAATGTTTTGCTTTGATTGGGGTCAGGTTTATTGTTGGTCTTGCTTAAGGTTACTTCACTTTATTGGATCCTTGGCCATTATTATTATTTCTTTGCTTGGGTTACTTTGCATCTCAAAGCAGTTCTTCACCTTTCACTGTTATTACTATTACATTGTGCAGTTTTCTTGTGCAACTATCAGCTGCCAATCTGACTGCCTTTCCAGTTCAGAGATATCAAGATTGGGTTTCTGAACAACCTAAAGGAGGTGTTGGACATCTCAACTTATCTGAGATAGTTGAGGGCTTCCCAAATCCAAAGTTGTTTACCTGTAAGTCTGTAACCTATATAGAGACTTCAGAGCTATGACAATTCCCTTTTTCAAACTTTGCAGAACTAGGACAAGACACTTCAACATCGCATGAAACAAAAATCTGATTTGCACAACCTAATTGAATAGAGGCAAATGAAAAACTTCTGCATCTATTCTCAGCTAATTGTTTACAAGTTTCTTCATTATCACGGCCAAGGGGGAGTATCTGATCTTTCTTCTACATAGTCGGGCAAAATTGTGGCTTGACCATTTTCTCCATTTACACTGTCCATGTGATCCTTGGTGATAAATTTTGATGATGAACAGATAACTGCATGATCATTACGTTCTTTTACTGGAATATTGGAAGGCAGCGCTTCTCTTTTGGCTAAAAATGCGCTGTTTGAGTGCATCTTCCACAGATCTCCTCCAGGTCCTGGAATAAGTGACCCTCCAATGGTCAACTGGGACAAATGTGCACCGTCACCAAGGAAGTCTTCAAGTGTCGCCAGAGATTTAAGCTGATTCCCCAAAGACATAATTGTCTGTTGGCACTCTGCTAGCTTTAAAGCTGCTACAGCCAGGTCCTCCTGTAAAAAAAAAAAGGGGATGCTGATGTATTTCCCACTTTCAAAATTTTCTAGGAAGCTAAGAAAATGTAACGGATATAAATAGTTTAAAGTCATAATGACCTGCTTGATTTTCAGCTCGGCATTCAGCCTTGCATTAAGTTCAAGCTCAACTTCCTGTTTCTGTCTTAACAATGCTTGTTCCAGATTTTGACATTTGACCTTGAATTTTTTTGACCGAGCATGCTCAGCCATAACCTCTTCTTGCAGGGCATCAACTTTGGCAGCCATGGTTTGTAACTCAACGTCAATGCCAATGGCTTGTTGCTCATAGTATTGTTTGAAATCATTTGCTTTGTTCAGTTCTATCTGGAGTGCTTCTAACTTATTTCCATTATCTTTCAGCTGGGTCTTTAATATCTCAATGCACTGCACGCGGTCCATTAAGGTGACATCCGACTCAGCCTTTCTTTCCTCCATACTTCGTAATTGATCTTTGAGTTCTTTGTTTCTTAATTCTACTTCCTTTTTCTGCTCCTCCAATGCACCGTTCAGTTTTTCCATATTTCTCACTTCCTCTTCCAGTGCTGAATTCTTCTCTCTCATTTTCTCCAACAGGTCATCTAGTTGGGTTTTCTCCACTCCCATTTTTTCTAGCTTTTCTTGCAGTTCGCATTTCTGTTGATACAGACCTTCAAGCTTAGCTATCGGAGAACTCTCATCACAAACTGCTTGATCAGAAACTGCAGGCAGTTCAGTCACTGGCAAAGCAGCAAAATGCTCCATTTCCAGAAAGTCGTTCATAAGATCAATTTCAGTAGCTGAATTTGTGAGGCTTCTGTTTACAGCTTTCTGTTTTTTAAAGTTGTCAAGCTCCACAAATGAGGCTGACGTCCATGAGTCCGAACAGCTTTGTTCACACTCATTAATCCCTACGCTAGAAATCTTTATGTTGTCCATCTCCAACGCATTCATCTGTTCCCCACAGTCAGATTGACTATCTGTTAGTGATTCCACATACAGCGAGGAGACAGATACAGACTTGTGATCAACAACTATGGAAGATTTCCGGGTTATTGACCTAAGGTTTCGGTTCTCAGCTTCAAGCTTAGCCAATCTCCTGATACTATCCAGATGCTGTTTGCTAGCTGTTTCAGCAGCTTGGGCATTCAAGTCTCTTTCAATAGTCCTTACTTCTAGCTCCTCGGACTGGGAAACAAGCTCATGTTTGAGGGCCAAGTTCTCATTCTCTAAATATTGCAACTTGTAGCACAGATCAGAATCAGCTTTGGAGGATTCCAGAGCAGCTTGCAGCTGAAGAAGTTGGCTTTCGAGGTCAGACCGAAGTGACGCCCACTCCCTGGTTTTCTTTAACACAGCCTCTTGAATTTTCCGATCTTGCTCCTCTCTTGCTTGTCTAAGCTGCCTGACACATTCCCTGAGGGCCTCGTCAAGATGGTTAGCCCGGTGTTCTACTGCCGACCTTTCTTTGCTTGCAGCCTCAAGCTGCTGCTTTACAACTGCGACTTCAGTTTCAGCCTTTTCCCAGCCTAACATAATTTTGGACTAAAAGAGTTAGAAACTAATCAATGAATATGTTCGCCAAGTTCTATAATTAATGGGAGATGACGGCCGCATAACTCACCTGCTACAGCTTCGACTGCAACTTTTTCATGCTGTTTAACAATATCATCTTTGGCCCCTAAGTTCAATAGAGCAGCTGACAATTTTTCTTCCAAAATTCTTACTTGATGCTGAATGCTTTCGTTCCGGACTTCCATAGCTTTCTCTAAATGAATATTATTTGTTTTCTGGTTCTCATCACCATCTTTTTCAACTTTAGTAGCTGTTATAGATGCAGAATTTGGAAGTTTAATATTCTGATGTGGAGATATTCCTTTTCCATCCCGGCCCTAATCACATAGAGGAAAACTTTACATTCTAGAAAAGATGGAGTGAAACCCAATAATCAGACGTGAACTTACAAAAAAAGTCGAGTTAACTGATACAATGCATAAATCATTTTAAACTGTCAATTCAAAGAGAATGTCAAGTAGCATGTTATTCAAGTTCACTTAATCAACTGATCATGGGTTACTCAAGTTCGGTTCTAGGCCAAAACAAAGTAATAGACGGAATATTTTAATCCACGAAGTGCTTCCAAAAGCTAATTTTACAATGAACAGGAAACACAAATGACTCTAATTTACCCACTGCTAATTCAATTTCGCAACCAATCACCCTTAACTCTTAAGACACCTTAACGTTGTAACGAGAACCAATTCTAAGTTAAGCGCTATTATTACTTTCTGATGACATGAGTTCTCAAATGCAAATGCTAGTAAAACCAATGATGCTACGGTTGGACACATGGCATGACAGAAGGAACTGGCTGCATATTCCATAGTTAGTTTGTTTTCTAGCAACTTATCTGATGCTATGTAGGCTCTCAACAAGTGACCCAGACATTCACCATTGAGCTCAAAGCAAAGAATGTCTTCAGTGTTTTAGTATCTGGTTAAACATAAGTCAATAATTTACCTGGTCGTCCCCGTCTATGTCAGGTTCGCAAGACATGAAACCTAATTTGTCTACTCACAAAGGCTCCTGTCAAAGCAGCTAAACAATTTTCAGTACTCCATCTCAAGCACTATTTTGCAGATCAGTAAAGAAATCAGCATGCAGGTAAATAAAAAGCTGCTGACATCAACCACAGATAAAAGTTCAAATTAACCTGTTTCACACCAACCCTCGAAGAATCAGAAAATGTCTCCACTTCCCAACCCTATCACAGATTAACAAATGAGGGAAATGGGAGACAGAATACCTCCAAATTGCCCCAGTGAAACCCTAGCGAGCTAGAAAGCAGCAATGCAGCATAGGGGATGGAATTGGAAACGGTCAGAAGAAGAAGAAGCGGCGCTTCACGGACGAAAACTTGCGTTGAATCCAGATGCGAAACTACCAAACATCAAGCAAGCTTCTGGACCCAGAGAAGAATAAAAAACAACTGTCAGCACCAAAAATGGCGAAGCAGCATTCATCCAAAAGCGAGCAGCGGGATTGGAAAAGCAGTGAGATTGACTGGGGGATGCTATGATTGCATCGGCATAAATGACTGCGAAAGGGCTTGACCGGAAGCGGACTACACGAGAGAGAGAGAAGCTGCCGAGTGAGAGTGGACGATGATGTCTGTCGTGAAGTGGTCTCGCCGAACGTGACTTTAGTCCGGTTCGGATGCTGAACCGCTCGAACTTTCGATTCACGGTTTCCTGGTTCAACCGGGCGATCAGATCACGGGTTCAATTATTGGATGTCATTCGAGTAACATGCTAACGAGCCCGTGTATTTTTAATTTTATTTTATCTATTCTACTCGTAATCCTCGCTAGAATCCGTTCAATTACGACCCTAGAGTGTTAAAACTTAGATTGTTAATAATATTATAAATTTTGAGCTTGACTTGTTTAATTTTTAAAAATCAAATAGCGAGCTTTCAAAAGAGGTGAAAAATGAGCTTTAAATGAGTTCAAACAATCTACTTGTTTGACTAAGGGTCTCATTTTTTGAGCCACTTATTTACTTAAAAACAATTCCTCTATCTCTTTCCTACAATTCATACAAATCCCATCACCACCATCAAAACCCACCACAACACCATCCACTTCACACATCCACCACTCATCTCTCATTCCACCACCCTCACCCTCCCACTTACTACAACCATTCACCCTTAATCTCACTATCATCAACAAATCAATAAAGAATAATAAAAAATAATAATTAATGTACTTACTTAAATTATTTAACTTAACTTATTTTTTTTACTTGAAAACGTAAGTGCAAAAGAACAGGCCTAAATAAATAATGATCAATGTGACTTGAAATTCATGCCAACAAGAGGTGGGAATAAATATTTTATAACTTTCATTGATGATAATACAAGATATTGTTCAATATATTTGCTAAAGAGTAGGATGAAGTAATAGAGAAATTCGCATGTACAAGTTGGAAGTAGAAAACTAACTGAATAAAAAGATTCAAAAGCAATGAAGAGATCTTGGAGGTAAATATGTATAACTTTTTGGAATATTTTGTGCATAAAATGAAATCATGCATGAAGTCACTCCACCTTACTCATCTCAATCTAACGGGGTAGCTGAATGAAAGAACCGCACCATCAAAGAAATGATGAATGCGATGTTGCTAAGTTCAGGATTACCTCAAGGAATGTGGGGGGAGGTTGTCTTATCGGTAGATTATCTTTTGAATAGGATAACCAGAAAGAAGAAGAATAAATCTTCATATGAGTTATTTAAGGGGAGAAACCTTGTTATAAACACTTGCGAGTGTGGGGATATTTGGCTAAGGTATTGACTCCCGATCATAGAAGAATGAGAACATGACCAAAGACAGTTGATTGTGTTTTCATTGGCTATGCACAATATAGCATTGCGGATAGATTTCTGTGAATGAGTCAAAAAATCATGACATACATAAAAACACTATTTTAGAAACCAGAATGGTTCGTTCTTTGAACATGAGTTTCCGTATGAGTCTAAGGAAATGAGACCTAGTTCACCATGTGAGTTAGGCAGGGACAATACTGAAATGCCTTAACAACAAGAGAAAGTATCCAAGGAGGATACAAACTTAGAGAAATTTAGACGAAGTAAAAGAATTAAGAATGAAAGTCTTTTGGACCTGATTTTCTAACCTTTGTAGTTGAGGCAGAACTTCGCACATATAAAGAAGCCATGAGTTTGATTGAAGGACCTTTATGGAGAGAGGCCATCTCCATTATGCAAAATCATACTTGGGAGTTAGTCGATCTTCCATATGGAAGCAAACCACTTTGTTCCTAGTGGGTCTTTACTAGGAAAATGAAAGTAGACGGTACTATTGATTACATGGCGAGACTTGTGATCAAAGAATATATACAAAAGAGGGTCTAAATTACTTTGACATATACTCACCAATGATCAGAATCACATCCTTTAGAATGATAATTGTTATTACAGCATTACACAATTTAGAAATTAATGAATGTGAAAACCGCTTTCCTTACTAGAGACCTTGATGAAGAGATATATGGAACAACCCGACGGTTACTCATTGTCATGACAAAAGAGGAAAGTGTGTAAACTTGTCAAGTCTTTCTATGACATAAAACAAGCGTCAAAATAGTGGCATGAAAAATTGACAAAGTAATGATGTGAAATGAATTCAAATTCAACGAGTGTGCCAAATGTGTATATATAAAAACCATTGAACACGGGTATATGATTTTATGTTTATATGTTGATGACATGCTGACGACACGTAATTGTGTGCGCCAAATTTGAATGTATAGTGTGACCTACTATACTAGCAAGTGATAAGCATGGTCGAACCCAAAGAGAGTAAGTAGTTCTAGAGTTATACTAATAGTTAACGGGGGTTTGTTCTCAAGAAGAATGATGTTTATCAAATTAAGAAAGAATCAGCTCAGGGATATGCATTGCAATTAGTAATCGTCAATCGAACATGCATCAACCAGTAAATATTGTCCTAGTCTAACAATCTTGCTAAGGTAATGTCGCCTCCAATGTTTTACCTACTCTTAACCACTAAGTTCTCGAATAGGTTACAATTTATTTCTACCGCTAGGCTTCGCTAATAGGGCAGTTCAATCCAGTATCACACAATAGATATCAATCAAGTTTCACCGCTAGGCTATACCAACTTGATGATCAAGAATTGCAAGTCATACGAAGGACAGTAAATTACTAAAGAATTACGAAACATAAATCTCAAACTAAGCATTTTAATGCAAATCCTCAAACTGAATTAGGGTTTAGCTACAAATACAATCCATCTACCTATAATAAATAACTGAGTTTAGAGAATACGAAAACTATGGTGCACTGTTCATTGATCATTATTCTCCGTGCCTCTGATTTTCCTCTTTTTTTTTTGATTCCCTCTTGAGAAAATTTGTGTTGAAAATCTATTTATATGCAAATCCTACATTGCTGGATGTGGGCCTCGGGATTTGGGCTTGTGGGCTCCTGGCCCATATCGAAGCTCTCGCGATCGAGCCTTCGCTCTTTGCATATTCGAGTGATCGAGTGAGGCCTAAATGCTCCAAATACGTAATAAAGCTCCAAAGCGGTCTTGATAGAAGTACGATGTGAAACACTACAACGAAGTAATCTAGCACACGCAAAAAGAAATACTCTCCATCACATGCTCATTGTAGGGAGCAATGAACGGATAATTAAGTCCACATTAAATTCCAAATTTGATATGAAAGATTTGGGACTAGCTGGTGTAATGTTAGGGATTAAAATTATAAGAATATCTAATGGCTATATCTTGAGTCAGTCACATTACGTTGATAAAACCTAGACAAGTACGAAAAGGAAAGTCCAGGAATATGCAGAACCTCTATATACATGAATCAACACTTGTCTAAAACTAAAGGGGAATGTATTTCCTAAGTTGAATATGCAAGGGCAATAAGCAGTCTCGTGTACTTAATGAATTGCACTAAACTTAATATATCATATATAATAAATAGACTTGCAAGATATACGAGTAATCTTGGAGCTGAGCATTGGAAAGCATTTGTGAGAATATTGAAATATCTACGATTTACTCTTGACTATAGTCTATATTATTCCAGATATCCTGAAGTCATTAAAGGATACACTAATGCTAGTTGGATATCTGATATACAAGACTCTAAGGCCACTAGTAGATATGTATTCACGTTAGGTGGTGGAGCTGTACCTTGGAAATCCTCTATGCAAACAGTAATAACTCGTTATACGATGGAAGGTAAATTCATTGCATTAGATAAATGTGGCAAAGAAGCAGAGTAGTTAAGAAACTTTGTAGAGGATATTTCTCAATGGGCAATACATGTGCCAACAATATGTGTATATTGTGGTAACCAATCGACAATGGGGAGAGCATAAAATGTCATGTATAATGGCAAGTCTAGACACATACGTCGAAAATATAATACATTTAGACAACTTCTTTCTTCTGGAGTCATAACTATTAATTACGTGAGGTCCAAAGATAATATAGCGGATCCATTAACCAAAATAGGGACCAAATAGAGAAGACGACTAAGGGAATGAGACTAAAGCCTTTGAAATTATGTGATAGGTTCATGCCCGGACACAAATGTAAGTTGAAATTTAATGTTACGTACTGGAGGATCCTGGGGATGAGATTCCGGATGCGACAGAATTTATGGATGAGATTGGAGACGAATTGAAGCACGAATTGGGAAGTGATACTGATGGAACTCCTCATTCCATTCGAGACTGATAAGGTAGATCCACCCAGCTTATGAGAATTCATATGTTGATTGTGTCAAAAGGCCACAAGAAGATAGAGAAGAATGTCAGCCAGCATTGGATGATCGCTTGCTGGCCACCTGACTTCAATGAGGGTCAAGCTGCGCTGAAGACGCATAATAAAGGCAAAGGGATTAGACTAGCCTTTATATAAAGGGGCCTGGGGAGACTTGTTTCTCATCTAGAAATCATGCAAAGAGAGTTTATTTGATTATAGTATAGTAGTAGTTGGTCATTTCCCTCAGGACCTCGATAATTCTTTGGTACAAGAAGCTTATTAGACATTATCTAGTCATTGTATTATCTATTGTTCACCTTTTTCGCATAATTGCTACAGTATTCCATCTAAAAAACATATTTCATTTTTCGAATCTCTTTCGGATAGCCAGTATTCCATTCTATGCATGGAAATAGTGCCCCGAGCACTGGCGCTGATTACAATGCAAGTAACTTGCACATCCTGATTTCTTTGTTGTACCATGTTCTTATGGATCATGTAATGGCTGATCCTGGAGCTCATATATTTGGTATTAAACAAGAGATCATTTTATTTTTCTTTACACTTTTTAGATGACAATCTGTCATTGTAAACCTAGGAAAGGAAAGAGGCTATGAAGTTCCAAGTGATGGTGAAACCTCTATGTTACAAATGGGACATGTCTTTTTGACTCGAAGCCATTGTCTTATACAATCAGCATGATATGGATGAGCGCAAGCAATCAGCCCCACAACCTTTTCTCCTTCCTCAAACTCCATCTGGCACACCACGCATCTCTCCGTAACGCTCTTACTTTCCCACTCGCAATCTTCCAAGCATGACGTCATCTGCTCGTCCGTCAGTCCCCTGTTGGCCTCCCCAACAACCTCACCCAGAGCCAACAACTCCTCATACGACATATCATCCGGATCAATATCATCCTCCTCCATTTCGCTGCTGCTCTCCGCATCTTCATCTTCCATAACCCATAATTCTCCAGGGCCTTCCCGATTCTCAAAGAACTCGTAGTCTTCCTCGTCGTAAGAGAATACGCCGCTGCTGTCGTCATCATCATCACCGTCGCTCTCGAGCTGAGGGCTTTCCGGGTTCTCCGTGTTTTCCTGCTCCTGCGCTGCCAAGGCCAGAGCCAAGTCAGAATCCATGGCCACTTGATCAAGCTGGGTCGACACCGGAGGAGTCTTTAACTCGCTTTTGGTCTCTTCTTTGCTGTCCATTCCCGAGTTTCTTTCCTTCCTTCTTTCTTTCTCAACCAGATGTGCCAGTCTTTTCAGGACCTGTACATGGAATCAGGATGTTAGATCTTGTAAAGCAAAGCAATGTGTTATGGAGGTTCCTTGAATCGCAAGGCAAGCTTCCGAGAACACATTGCCCAAGCAGTTCAATTTCTTGAAAGTAAGACTTGCACGTCAAGCAATGCCAAATCTACATATATTCAATTAGGAAAGCAAGCTGACAAAATTAGAAGCCGATAATATTACCAAAAAATAATCCTCCAAAATTAGTATTAATTATATGGTGTTGCTTATTCATTCAGAGAGCTAGCTAGCTGATTAAGATGGGCGGAACAGGGAAGAAAAAGATCGAGATCAAGAAAATACTTGACAATGAGAAGAGGTTCGTCACCTTCTGCAAGAGGCGAAAAGGCTTGTTCAAGAAAGTAGAGGAGCTGGGCGTGCTCACCGGCTGTCGGATGGCGGCTGTGGTCTTCTCCCCGGCGGCCGAGAAGCCTCACACCTGCGGGGACGTCACCTTGATTGATCAGTTTATCAATGATTGTTGTGCGGATCATGAGCTGGTTCCGAGGCCGGAAAGCGAGGTTGAGGTGGCGCTGAAGAATGTTGATGAGATGAATGAGTTGACGGGCATGAGGAGTGAGTTGGAGAGAATTAGAGAGACTTTACTGCAAAGGCTCAACATAGATTAACATCCTAGCTTCATCATAACTACTGCCATGGAAGCCTCAACCCAATCATATTACATTAGAAACCTCACTATTACTCGAATCAAGCCACTCATTCCATTTTCTTATGTATTTTTTATTAATAATAATATGAAAATTAACTTTTATATAAAAAGTATACAACTTGAATTCATCCATTCCATTATTGTTGAAATCGAAAATAAAATAAAATAAAATTATCAATTTAATCCAAAATTTTGATTGCCATTTGGAAATTCTAATGGTTGAGACAAAACAATTGTAAGAATGTGATAGTTCATGACACAATTCTGCGCTTTCTCCCCTTAATTTAATGGAAACTGAATGATGGATTCAAAATAGTAGGTGACTAACTTTAGGCTTTAACAATGGAAAAAATTTCCAATATGCCACCTTCAAAGTTACATAATTTTCAAACCATCCTCTAGAAAATAATTCCAATGGAATTGGGGATGCAATAGGTTGACAAAAGAAGAATAAATAATTAAAGAAATAACAAACACATGAATTTAATGTAGTTCACCAACGATATGTTGTCTACTTTTACAGGTTGGAAGAGACGGATTTTATTCAAAGAGAAAAATCTATCTTTTCAATGGAATTGGGGATGCGATACAGTTGACAAAAGAAGAATAAATAATTAAAGAAATAACAAAACACATGAATTTAATGTGGTTCACCAACGATATGTTGTCTACTTCTACAAGTTGGAAGAGACAGATTTTATTCAAAGAGAAAAATCTATCTTTTCAATGGAATTGGGGATGCGATACACTTGAAAAAAAAAGAATAAATAATTAAAGAATAACAAACACATGAATTTAATGTGGTTCACCAACGATGTGTTGTCTATTTCTATGGGCTATAAGAGACGGATTTTATTCAAAGAGAAAAGTCTATTTTTTACAGCATGGCTAAAACCTTAATCAGAATGAACCAGTAAAACGGCCAAAGTTTTGTAACCCTAAATTCAAGGCATCATAACAAATCTCCACCTTGAGTTTAATCTTTTAATGTACCAGATGTACTAAAGAAGTGCTAGAAACATAATACTCAAAACAAAGGTCCCTTCCTTCCACAGGATACCCCTAAGGGCCATCAACAGTTTCTATGTAGGTCTTCAGCAACATATAGTGCATACTCCACCATATCTTGAGAATCATACCTCTTTGGAGATCCGACATATTGATCCTTTCCATCTTGATCTTGTGATCCACTCGCGCTAAAGTGATCTAAAGCTCCACCTGTTTATCAACATTCTCGGATTTCTGTGCAGCAATAACAGAGCCTATCAAGGCAACCCCTTGTAGACAGTACTTTAGTACTGCCCTGGAACCGTTGCAGACATTTAGTACCCCACCCTCGCCTCTAAAATGTGGACCCTTGTTGTTTAACCGACTTAGTGATATCAAATTCATTATCATCTGTGGAACATGCCGACTTTGTTCAACTATTTGATATAACAGAAGGAACCATCATGCGATTGTATCATGATTAAGCTAGTTCCAACTATTTTACAGACATCACCGTTGGCCCTATAAATATTGTCTCTATTTGACTTTTTGTATGTTAAAAATCACTATCTGTTCGGAAAAATATGATAAGATGTCCCACAATTAAGAACCCACACATCCACACATCCTCATAATGGCAAATCTTCTTCAAAACTGGTGCCATGTTCAGCGGAACATGTGGCTTCTGCTTCCTAGGATATTCATTTTTCCAATACACTTTCTCCTTACAATAATTGCAGACACCGTTAGCTTTAAGAAACTTGGAATTTGATTTCTTAAAAAACTTTCTATATTCCTTACTCTGAGTGACAACTAACACCACATGCTTTGTGACGAACTTCCTAATGTGAAGAGCTATCCGACTTCCTCCAAAGACAAACTATCTTTTCCAATAATAAACAAGTCCATAAAAAATCTCGTATGACCTTCACAAAGTTACCATCAGAATTAACGCAACATCATCATTAAATTTAACATCAATAGTAAGCATATCCAATAATACTTCATCTCTAAGAGGCGTACCTTCTTGAATATGCTGGCTGAAGAGACGTTGCTTGAAAAGTAACTTATTGGTTGAAGAATTCGTCATGCATAGACAATCTAACTTCAACCGCAGACCAACGACAGTGTCTTCATCAGTGACCTTAGTGATGACATCAACAGCCAGATACGTCATGATTGTCGAATAAACAGTCTCCCCCAGGCTATTCAATTCTTCGTCGTCATCGCCCGCATTCTTCTTCTCAGCGGTGCATACAGACCCAACTTCTTCAACTAGGCTCGCATCTTGATCTACTATAGACTGAAACTATTTCTCTCGTTGAACATATTAATCTTCACTTTCATATTAGACAGCTTCTTTTGACGAATCTCTTAATGAGAACTTAATTTCCTTTTCGTCGATTCAATTTGAGGATGATCATAATGAAAGAAGTAATGAGGAAGAAACATATGATATCAATTCTTGTATGATTTTGATGCATGAATTCTGAAAGATCACCGAGTTTCTTTCTCAAGCTTTTCAAAAGAAAGACATATCGATTTTGAATATTATGGAACTTCTTTCAATAACAAAAGAAAATTTTCAAACTATGAGAAAGAAGTGTTGGATGATTTGATTATGAAGGTTGAAGCATTTTGTTGTGAGCATGATAGTACTATGCCAGATATTTCTAATCCTTACAAGAAGTGCATGAAAGATAATGAAATGAATATAACAATTGGACACTATTATCAGATCAACATATTTTATATTGTTGTAGACTATCAGTTGACAGTGCTTGATACCAGATTTGCAAAGAGTTATATGGAGCATTTTCTCTTAGTGCATCATTTCATCTACGTAACGATTTTCGAGCATTCATAGTTCAGAATGTATGTAAACTTGCTTCAGGATTTTATCCTTCAGAGTTTTCAACATATGATATGACTACTTTGGATATGGAGTGTGATTCTTTCTACTTGGAATTCAACAAGATCAAACATTCGCAAATATAACTTATGTATCTGATTTGTGAGGTTAGTGGTTGAATCTGGAAAGTCATCATTCGATTGATTTGCCTTATTTTGACGCTTCCGGTATCTATGACAATAACTCAAAGAGCATTTTCATCGATTAACATCATCAAGGAAAAAATTAGAAATAAGATGAGTTTCTTGATGATCCCATGATCTTTTATGTTGAAAGGACATTTGAAGATTGTATTAGTAATGATGATGTATTTTGAATTGAGTGAAATCTCGTATGGTAAATTTTGCTAGTTAAGTAATTTATCTAATTTTACATGATTTTATTTTATGGTCCATGTAAAATGTTTGTTTTTGCATGATTATGAAAAGGTAATTCCTCCTATTTGATTTTTGAATGATTATGAAAGATTCAACTCTACTAAATTTCAAATCCTAGCTCCGAACCTGACCAACACCATACTCCATTGTCTCACCACCACCCACTCCATCCCAATACTACACCATCACACACTCACCTCAATACCACCATCATACACACATCTGTACCACCACCACATACTCATTCCAATATCAATACCACCATCTAAACTCACCACACCTCACCATTACCTCAATACTCACCAATATTCATCCACTACTAATATGAATAAAAAAAATTATAAATATACTTAACTTATTTAAGAAAATCGTAATTTGCCTCATTATTAACACGGGAGCGTACTTGGAGGGTCAAGTGCCATGATCCTAACATGGATCGAGAGACTTGTCTATGATGTACATACATAGAGATGTATCATAATATAACACTTAAAGTGATGCTGATGCTGATGGAAAGAGCAAAACATTTGCTTCAAGGGACCTCATCATCTATCTAAAAACACACCATTAGTTAAGGCTTGTCGATCTTACTCGGTTCAACAGATTGGACCGGTCGATCTCGGTTCGTTAAAATAAATTAAACGCGGCCCACTCGGTTTGGCAAACCGGTGGTGTAGTTGTCGACCACGAAGACGAGTCGGGCGAAGAGTTTGACTTCCTAGACGAGACTGACCACCGAGTCAACGTCTCCAGATCCGAACCATAATCCGGGCCGAAATTGAACCCGAATTCTGATTCAACTCTACGGCTCCTCCTACTCATTTGAACCACCCGTTTGGAAGGGGATGGAAAGCAACCCGGCGCCACCACTTCGGGTCGGGGCGGATCCACAAGGCGCTGTGAGTGGGTGCGTGGCGAGGACAGGAAGGATCGGGTTCTCGGGGCGGATAGGAAAGATCGGGTCCGAGGCTCCTCCAGCGGGTAATAGAAGGATATGGGCGGTGGGGGTTTCAGCTTTTTCAGTGGCAGCGATGATGAGCCGACCCGTTTAGCTGGGGTGGTGGTGGTTATGGCTGGCGGCGGTTGAGGTCTGGGTCGGCAGGAGGGTTGGTTGAGCTTGGGGACGCCTGGTCGGATCTCCCATTTGAATGGGATGGATCCAGGTTGCTTGTAGGGGTAGTAACACTCATCATCAACTGCCATTTGAAAGATTTATCAGTGGCTTAGTTTGGTTTAGTCATTATCTCTTGTTATTTATATATATATAGGTCTGGTGGTGGTAGTTATAGTTGGGTTGATGAGGATGATTTGCGAGCTGATGCGGCGAGATTGGAGGATGAGAATGATGGTCTTTGATGAGGGACTAGTTGACTAAATGGAATGAATGAGAGCTCCATTGAATGGACGAGTCCTCTAGACAAAACACTAGGTGATAATTATACCAAACAAGTTCCAATTTTGAAACCTTTGGTGCCATTCTTTTCAAAAAATGGTCTGCACCCGATACTTAATAATTAGAGTTTGTTTGACTTTACATATTTCAAACCTCTAGTGAGAGTCATTTTTCTTCAATATTATGTTACTATCAGTGGCCGTATGTCATGTGTACTATTATATATATCACTTTTTTAGTATATCGTTGTCGACTAATAGCGGTATGCTACTGTCAGATCTGCCACTTCATTGACATAGTGCTATATAAGCAGTAGTAGTATGTTGAAGAAGTAACACATCTGGAATATATTTTTCAAAAATCAGAATTTTTTTAGTACATTACTATCGATCAGTAGCGATAAGCCACATGTGCTATTAGATCTGTCACTTCATCGACATAGTACTATAAGCAATAGTGGAATGCTGAAGAAGTAACACATCTAGAATATATTTTTCGAAAATCAAAAGAATTAGTAATTTTACTATCGATCAGTAGCGGTATGCCCATGTACTATCAGATCTGCCACTTCATCGACACAGCCCTATTAGCAATAATGGTATTCTGAAAAAGTAACACATTTGGAATTGGTTTTTCAAAAACCAGAATCTTTTTCGTATAGTACGTTGTTTAAAGGTAACATTTGGGACAATATGATGGTGTAGAGTTGAATTTAATGGCATCCATGCATGCTTGGTGGATATGATTAGCCTAGTTTTGTTTCGAGCTAAGATAAGTCAATCAAGGTGAATTGCCATGCCATTTATGCAAGTGTTGAATTGTGTGATTAACTATTTCTACAAGATTGAAACATCATACAATCTAGAAGATCAACCTTGGTGTCCTTAAAACTGAATTTAGCGAGGGAGGCAAGTATACGACCAACTCGGCAGAGCATTAGCGGATGAATGAAAATGTAAGAGTATTTGGTTGAAAGCTGTTCAATGAGTCCATATCCAAAGAGAAGTTTTGTGGTATGTTGCAGAGGGCTCATCCAATGAGTGCACCACCAACCGGACGTAGTAAATCAGTGGGATAAGTAAATATACAAGTGGGATTGAATTTAGTGGTGAAGCCAGGATTTCCTTTGATCAGGGATAAATTTTTTTTTCAAAATAATAATAATATAAGTACGTTACAATTGTTCCTTGCGAGTCATTGTTTATTTGTATTTAATATTTAAACTATTAATACTAAGTCATTGTTTATTTGTATTTAAAATAAGAAAATAAATAAATAATCTTTACTATATTTGAGTTTGTACTCATCTTGAAATAATGGGAGACATAAATTTAAAATTACCGGGGTCAATTTGTTATAAACATAAAAAAATTCAAGCTAATCATACGTCATATATAGTAAAATTTGAAAATGACTGGGGGCGGCCGCCCCACTCCCCAAGCTATGCCTCCGCCACTAGGATTGATGAAAGAGAAAACAAAGACGATGCTGCTAATGATAACCTAGATTAACCGAATCTCTAAGAGCATATCCAGGATGACGATTTCGGAGAACATTTTCTACTTGAGGATGTCCGAAGTGGCGGTAAAGTGTGCAGATGTTCGAGGACATCCTCGATTGAGCCGAGCGTCTACGATGACGTTTTGTAACTTTTTTTTTTGGAGAAAAATACATTACTTTTTACACGTGCCTAAACTAGGATTTTGATCTAATTATTGGGTAACGTATTATAAAAAATCAGAAAAATTATAAACAAATCCAAAAAATTATAAAAAATATATAGCCGATAATGATTCATCCAAAATATAATCGGTTACACGTGAGTATGTGACACAAAATGATTCATCAAAAATCTATTGTAATAATTCAAACGATAATAACGATATGATGTAGTATTACATAAAAGTATTATTTTTTATTTGATGAGTTATAATAAGAAGTCATATTTTTTATATTGCTGCACAAACTACAGAAATAGGACATTGTATTCGATGAATAGTCATATGAAGTACTTATTGAGGATGTCCTCGAGAGATAGAAGGTCCTCAACGGGTGCATATGCCCTAATGATACCCTTGAGGGGTCTACTTAGATATGTAAAAACACTAATGTTCCTTGCATCTGGGAACATACTGTTATTCAAATTGGAAATTTCAAAAATAAAAACATGAGAATTTCGGGCTGGAACCATTATCATGTGCCTAGTTTGAGATGAAAGAGACACTCAAATGACACAAAAACAAAGAAATGAAAAAAAATAATAGAAATACTTGTTTTCTGATCATCAACTAAGTGATCTGCTTCAACGACTATAATGATCCAATCAGAGGATTCAATCCGAGTCGTTCGCATGTCTCAACCATTTTTCGCCACCATCATTCTCAAGTTCAGTATAATGTAGAGTCTACACAAAAGATCATGACATGTAGGTGACAATATAGTTAGAACACTAGTTTATCAAGCTTGTACAAACATGATTCTTAGTCCATGTGGGACACAAATTATGAATGTTACAACCAACATGACAAATAACTGAAAGAAAAGTTGTATCAGAGAATAAAACCTTCACCAACCCGCAAGTAATGCTTTGTCGTATTACATGACGGTAACTATTTCCGTCACAAATAATATTATGCAACAAAACGATTTCCTCGTATAACCGTCGTATTTTCGCAACATTTATTTCTCCTTTTAGGATGTCTTTTATCTTTGATTGTTCTCTTTACACTGCATAATATTTTTCCTCTTCACTTCATAAATTATGGAACTTCGGATTCAGCAACTCTTAATCATGTAAGTAATTACTGGAGACTTGACTCAAAAGGTTGCTATAGCAACCTATGGGTCACTTGTGGAACTATCTTGCTAAGTCCGAACCTGAAAGACACATGCACTTTGTTCATCCAGTTTGGCAATTACCTACGTCTGGAGAGAACTTCTCTTGACTCTTCAAGATTCCACTAAGCACGGTTTCTAGTACAAGGATATCAAGACTCAGCCTACGCTAGTCCAACCTTTACTTCTAACCTAGCTTTGAATCTACGCTCAGTCTGATCATACAGACGAGCTTACACTGTCAACACACTCCAGTAATAGAACGCTACAACTATGATCACACAGACTTAGCCTATTCTAAAACAATGCATTACGACAGAATGCTATAGCAACTTACAGTGTCAAGTTGCTATACCTCATATTCTACAAGCTCTCCCAGGATGCTATAGCCTATTCTCACAACTCATATGACTCTCCCCCGTGCGCCAGATTGCTAGTTGTTGTATCAGTATCGTCTACCGATATGGTAGGACTGGTTTACGTGATGTTGAGGCGGCTTCATTTGAGCGTTAGTTTGGCTCCTTCCGAGTTAGTGTACTTATTATTTATTTATAACTATTACTATAATAAATTATTTTATTTAATTTTTTATGTGCATGTAGGAAATAGCTACGGCCCCAAACACGTACATTCCAGGAAAAGTGTGGAGACGTTATGCAAATTGCATTGTACTCGTACCACCCAGGGTGTTCGAAGAAAGGTCCCGCCTTCGGTACTCTTTAAGTTTTGGAGAAGAAAGAAGTGAGAGTCAGATCCGACACTTGCCAACTTATCTTCGCAAAACAAGAAGAGCTATAAAAGGATAGTGTCATTTAGAGAACCTAGCAGGCACATAGATGAGCCTCATCCTATTCAGTGGCATCGAGAGCTGACGGTAAACCTTAATTGTAAAATTTTAACTTAGTAAATACAAATTTATTGAATTTAAATTGTAATACTAAATCTTGTACTAGAAAGAGTTGAGGAGGAGTCCCAACTGGAGGGAGCTATACAACCGCCTCAAGAGAAAACTGGATGGGCTCTACTTGGATCCACAGGAACAACAAATTTGTGGTATGATATTTTATTTAGTATTTACTAAATTTATACAATTCAAATTAAAATGTTTAATTTCTATTACCATACATGATCGGTGTGAGGAGAGGCGCAAGGCGAGCATGGAGACAAATGCTACATCCAAACCTATCGAAGAGGGCGAGGACCTGGACATATTTGGTGATGAAGTTGAGCTCTCCCAGAGACAGAAGCTGCCTAGAGTCGTTGGTGATGCGTCTAGTTTAGTTCAGGGGAGGAGAGGCATGTCAGCCCAGTATGACACTCCCTACCTATTGCTAAGCAGATCGAGCAGTTACTTGAAGCGAAGATGGCTACGATGACCGATAAATTTACAGCAAACCTGGCAGAAGTGGTGAAACAGCAGATTCAGGATGCCTTGCACGGGACTGAAAACGGTGTTCCTATGCCTTCCAATCCGGTGGAAGAGATGATGATGACGACGACGCTCAACACTAGACGGTTGATCATGATCTAGGTGACGATGACACTTGATCTCATTTATTGACATTTGTAATGATAAAATCTTTGAATTTGATTTCACTATATGTTTTGGATTTTAATTACAGTCTTATTAATATCCAATTTCCAATATTTAATAATTTCAAAAATAATTAAAACAATGATAAATTAACTTTTTTCCTAATTTTGTGAATATTACATAACCGTCGAATACGCATAGCATAACCTTCGCATTTTATTACCAGAAAACCATTGTAGTACCGTTAAATTCTTGTTTTCTTAAATTGTGGGCCTAACCCAGCAAGTATGTAGTCGATAAGTTCATCGTCGGTTAGAGCAGCGCCGATTGAAGCCATGGTGTCGCCTAAGGCTTTCATCCTCTAGAAGTAATCGGCGGCAGACATATCTTTCTTCTTCATCGTCTGCAATTGGAGGCGTGTGTGACGGATGGTGGCACGATTTTGTGCAACAAACATGGCATGAACTGTCGACCAGACTTGAGCGGCTATTGTTAGACCCACCATTTGGGTCGCAATCTTCGGGGTCATGGAGTTGAGGGGTACGCTTAGGACTCGTTGGTCTTGTTGCCACCAGATTTGGTAGGCAGAATTGGACACGATGTGTGCATCAAAACCTTCTCCTTCGGTTGTTTGCTTCTCGGGCGCCGAAGTCGTGCCATCAAGATAGCCATGGAGATTGAGGCCGGATAGTCTAGGAAGGATTATCGTCTTCCAAAGCAAAAAATTGGATCAATCTAGGCGTACTTGTGTATAAGGAAATGCTGAGGGAGGAATGGTGGCTGAGACATCACCCTTAGTTGCGGTTGTTGATTCCATCGCAAAATGAGATCGGATCGCAAAGAGGAGATCGGCTCTGATACCAAGTTAGAACACAGGTTTGATAGAAAAAGGCTTGATGACTCTTAGCTTGTGTTTATCATGCTTATATAGGTATAAAATACAGAATTTATGGTGAACACAATTTATGATGATGCAATGTATTATGATCTTTTCTTTTTTTGATCCTCTTCTAATCTTAGGCTACCTAAACGTGACTGATTATTAATACACCACCCTCTCAAGACAACCCCACTCATAATCACAACTCGCTCATTCATTTCAACCACCCAAGAATCTTAAATAACACTTACTACCCACATCACCACCTACTCAACTACTATCCATGCATCACTCACTCATCACCATCAAACACACCACTCACACATTGATAACTATCACGTATTAAAATACTTCGCTTAAATTTAATTAATTATATTTAACTTATTTACTAAAATTACAAATTCAAAAGAACAAGCCTAAGTCGCGACCAATTGTATACATTTAATATCCTTACATGTTTACCCTTACATGTTTATCAAATATTACACTCTTCTACACAATTTAAATACATGTCATAAAACACTTCTAACTCTATATGTTCACCATTAACCAATGCATAAGTAAGGGGAAGATATGATAATTGCATTAATGATCACAAAAATCAACAAAACCCCTTTTCCTCGTCATATAAATAAGTCCCTCCAATATTAATGATGAGATGACAAATAAGTGAAAGCTTCCTTGCTCTTCAAATGCACATTATCATGAGGATTAAGATCAACCTCCCCTATGTGTCTTCTAGCTCATTGTATGACCGTTTTCTTCTTCCTCATAGCTCGAATGTGCCATTTGCATTTGTCATTGCCCCTCGTCATTCGAGAACAAATCTAATTCTTTACGCATAGACTTAATTCCTTTATCATATTCTTTCGGACTGAATAAGTTATTAATAAACATGTGATCTATATTCATCCAATCAAAAATATTATTAAATGTCAAAAAGTCCCATAAAGAGTCATCAATTATCTGTGTTATTTGAGCTTTTGGAAAATATTATCTTTGTTTCAAATATTTTTATTTGAAATGAAATGATTTAACATTCTACGAATTTGAATGTAAACTTAGATTCTTTAAAGAGAAATAGTGAAATGATTTATTTTCTTCCATTTTGAGGTGTACGTAATTTACCATGCTGGTGAGGAATCTTAAAGCAACTGACTGGATTAGTTTCTCGAGACAAATTACTGCCAGTGACCGTTGGGTTTAAAATTCAAATTCGAAAAGCAGCGATGCGGAAATGGACGGTCAGGATTCAAACGGAGCTGATTCACCCCGCTCGAAACGGAAATTGAATTTTAAAAATCACGAAACAAACACGCCCTTAAACCGATCGATCCTCTTCCTCATCTCATTCGCGATTCTCGCTCGCTCTCCTTGTCTGAACATTTTGCAGGATCGATACGAGGGTTTCATTGAGAGATAATGACGACGCGCAATCGCCGATCGTCGCTTACATCCTCCACGTCGTCGTCTTTGGCCAAGTCTAGACCTCACGTGGCGGAAAGTAGGAAGGTTCCCGCCAAGAAACGAAAGCCGCTCAGAGATCTGACCAACCAGAGAATCGGGTCTCGGAATGCTCCGCCGGTTTCTCTCGTAAGGCTTTCATTTCTCAGCTTCAGTTTTTGAGTATTTGCGCTGTGGCTACCTATGTTGTTGATTTTTGAATCGTGTGTTGAAGTTACCGTGCTCGACGAAAGTACTCAAGCAGCACAAGGAGATGACATCGGTGAGTTCCTCCGAGGTCTCACTAGCAGCTCTCATTCCTGTCGCCGCAACTTTGAATAAGAAGCCCAGCCTGCAGAGAAATGACGGCTGCTCCAGTATGAATGTCTTGCCCAATCTGCAATGTGAAGATGAATCTCCAGTGCTGTCAGATGGAGGTTCGGTTTCTATGGATGAGTCAATGTCTACTTGTAGCTCATTCCACAGCCCTGATATCGAGTATGTTGATAACACTGCTGGTTCAGTAGTCACTGCTCTTGAAAAGAAGACGTGCAGGAACTTGAACATTTCGGAAAACGAACAACTTTCAGGTTTGCCTTTCGTACTTTGATTATTCAGAGACTTTGAATTTTGGTCGTCTTGGGATACTGATATTCTGCTTCAGGGAGGATATGCAAGAGAGACCAACATGTGGATATGGAGGTTGATGATGAAACTGTCCAAGTGGATGGAAACCCAGATAATCCACAGCTGTGTTCTGCTTATGCTTGTGATATTTACAAGCACCTGCGCGCATCTGAGGTATGATTTTGTGATGAATTGAATGTGGATCAAGTAAGAAAAACAGAACTTGGATCACATTTATATGTGTTAATACTTGATACTACCATCTGATCACATCTGATTGATTTTTAGGCTAAGAAAAGACCTTCGACCAATTACATGGAGAGGGTTCAGAAAGATATCAACACGAGCATGCGCTCAATTTTGATTGATTGGTTGATTGAGGTATCGCAATGTTTCATATTCCTTAATAATTAGATGCATATAATTTGAGCCTGAGTTCTCAAATTGAAACACTTTCATATATGAGACAAGGAACTTATCAGCAAATTACAATTTTAGGTTGCAGAGGAGTATAGACTCGTACCTGACACCTTGTACTTGACTGTTAATTACGTTGATCGATATCTTTCTGGGAATGTAACGAATAGGCAGCAACTACAGCTTATAGGGGTTACATGCATGATGATAGCTGCGTAAGGCACACTAGTCTTCTATCATGTCTCTTCCTTAATTGCTTCATTGTATATCAATAACATTGATGATTTTTTTCTTAACTTTTTCCAGCAAATATGAAGAGATTTGTGCTCCTCAAGTTGAGGAATTCTGTTATATAACTGATAACACGTACTTCAAAGAGGAGGTTCTGCAGATGGAATCATCTATCCTGAATTACCTGAAGTTTGAAATGACTGCCCCTACAACTAAATGCTTCTTGAGGTAGAGTTGTGGCGAACTGATAGTCATATTGATGCTTCAATACTTTTTGCTTCTTTTGCAACTCATATTTTGTTGAAACATTGAATAGGCGATTTCTTCGAGTTGCTCAAGTCCTGAATGAGGTACACTTCTTGAATGGTGTCTTCTTTCTTGCTGGATATTAGTTTCATATTAGACTGAAATCAATATACTGTATGCGCAGGTTCCATCTTTGCAACTAGAGTCAATGGCCAACTATATTGCGGAGCTTTCTCTTTTAGAGTACAAACTACTATCCTATGCTCCATCATTAATAGCTTCCTCATCAATATTCTTGGCAAGATACATACTACAGCCTTCCGATAGACCTTGGGTATGTTTGAGTCCTCACAGTAGGCAGTAGCAATTCAGTAATCTTTTCACTTTCTAATGTATAACAACTTCCTCATTAATTTTTTGTTTCCATTACAGAATTCAACACTGGAACATTACACAATGTATCAGGCATCTGACATGTACGACAGCGTTAAGGCACTTCATCTTTTGTGCCGCCAGGATTCAAATCTAACTGCTGTTAGAGAAAAATATAGTCAGCATAAGGTATAAAATATTCCTCTCTTGTTACATACAGATAGCTATGTATTGTCTGCGCTTGTTTGTAGATGGGGGATATTCTTACTGATTATTATTTTTGTTCAATCCAGTATAAGTTCGTGGCGAAGAAGTTCTGCCCATCCATGATCCCGCCTGAATATTTTCTTAATTAATACAAGGGACTGATCTTTGAAATAGGTTACCAATTCTTCTGGTAGATGACTTTGTGCCATCATAGGCAACTAAATCTTGATGGTTCCATTTCAAGCACCAGCAGTAGTAATAATTTCATTTTCTCTTATTTCCATATTCTGCTGTTCGATCAACCGCCATTCCAAATTATGATAGTACCATAGTGGCATATTTCTTGATGCACCGCCCTTATAACGCAACTAGCAATGTCATACAGATACTTGGTATGGCTTAGGTGCTTGAGAATCTTTAATTAGAATGTGTGTGTTATGGCTTTTCAGACTTCTTTCTTTGTAGTTTCAATTCTAACTTGGTACTACTTAAGTATTTCCTGTTAATGGATGTAATAGCTAGATTTTTTTATGTTAATAAACTTCTAAATCATTCTTCATTATTATGAATTCATCATTTAGCTATGTTTCTTGGTCATGATACCTCTTTGTTGCTAGTTCAATGAACCCAACTCAGAATTCATCTGAAGGCACACCACCAGCCCTACCTTCATTCCACAAGGGAGCCTAGCTCCATTGCTTGTCCCTTTTATTCAATCCTTCATGCATTTTTTTAATACTCTTTTTTTAGCTCATTTACTCTACTTTGTATCATTGCAGTACACTTCAAAATGAGCACTTACTTTTTATAACATGTTTTAACATGCTTAAGTTATGAATTTGATACATATAATTCTAAAAATAAAAACAAAACTTGACAACCGTAGTGAGTGAGTTTTTTTAGCCCATCGGAATTTCAACTTGAGACGAGAGATATCAATCACCATCTCAACTGCTTAGCCAAACTCGGATGTGCAATAGTATAAGAGCTCTGGATGGATTGCTTGTTTGTATTTTATTATGTTTTAAAGCTAAACCATTTGTTATGAATTCTATGCTTGTTGTTTTAAGAATCATAGCACGCTAAAATTCAACATAGATTCTATCACAATTAATGAGGTTTGGATTCAAACATTGGGGACCCTTTGAGCTAAGAAAATTAATATCTTCAATTATAATATGTTGTTTTGAACAAAAAATTTATATGCAATTATTCATCAATTATGGATCCTAAAATTCCACCGTTCTGTATTAGTTTCTCTAAATCCCAAGTGGAAAGCACTTCACTATTCGAATGATCAAATATAATAGATCCTAAGTAACACAATTCCCTTGGTTACCGCTATATAAATGAATCACGGTGAGTGCGTCTGACTCCCTCAGACTGAGATCCCTCTCTCGTCCACCTCGATCTGCCTCCCACAGATCGGACTATCTCTTTCCGAGACTACCAGTACTATGACACATTCTGTTCAACGTTTATACTAAGCCCCTTGCGATCAGTTTTTTGTGCGCTCAATTTCTATCAAACTCTGATGATCGCTACTGTGATGGCTTCTGCTTACTGCGTTCTTGGATCAAGTAATCTGTGTACCCTTTCCCGATCTCCTCAATCATATATATATAAGATTGTTATTGTGTCTTTTAGGAAACTAGGATAGTTTGATCATACTTTCTTAATTTAGAACACAATCTCCTGGATTCACAAGATCGTACGAATATCGTCAGCAGAATATCGACCATATATTCTTTGCATAACTTTAGGAAACTTCAGCAAAGTAATATTTGCGTTAATGTTGACGATCCAATTTCACGCTCATGTTTAAGCTGACTTTGTCTTACCCTCTGTTACAGCTTTGTTGGTTTGTACCGTTTGCCAAAAACATGCCATACATATACCCATGGGGCACCAGGATTTAACAATCTCTCCCTTGACATTTTTGGGCAAAACTTCTTCAACTCTCACAAGGCAAGAATCCACTATGCGCCTCCTTGTAACATTACTCCCCCTTTTTGTCAACAAAAGTGACAAGGATATACATGATCAACCAAAATAAGATAGCGGTGTCTTCTCATCCTCTGCAACAGATTTTGATTCATCATCAGAGTCAGATCCTCTATGACCTTGACAGCTTCAGGAACTTCACAACATTCTCCTGAACAATCTTTCACTTCTTGCCAAACTTAATGTTGCATAACCATAATCCTGATACCGTGACAGTCTTTGTAAGAAATTCTCCACTTTGAGTAGATCTAGATTTCTGATAGGGTGGTATCTTCATGGACTTCTTGGCACCAATCTTTCCCTTCTTCTTGACACTGCTCCCCCTATCTCAGTGGCCGAACTCTTCTTTTGTCTTGTTCTACTGTCCCATTGTGCTTAGACAATCATATTGCAATAGAGGAATCCATCACTTCCTAATTCTGTTTAACTGTCTCAGCAACTGACTCAAGTTCGGTGATCTTTGGAGGAAAACTGACTGGAACGGCCTCATCGTCACCCATCTGCCTCTTTGTTTGCTCCACCAGAGACTGTCTCAGCAACCGGATCCTTACTCGCTCCTGACAACGCATACTTTGATCCTTGCAGCAACCCAAATTTTGGTTTCTTTACATTTTTCTCAATCTTCTGGGCAAACAGCTTGGCTGATCTCGAGGCCTGGCTCTGTTTCTTACCAATAGACTTCACACATTTTCTTATTTGAAACAGATATGTTTCAAACTTATCTGCCAGAGACCTTTTGACCGACTTCGACTTCTGTCGCTGAGTCGTCTCACTCCTCTCGGTAGGCAACTCCCCCTGACTGCCAGAACCAGCAACCACTGGATCTCCCCAGAATTTGCTCCTATCAGCAACAACTCCAACCTCCTTCTTCATCACAACACCCTCTGCCTTATCGGCCTCCACCACAGGCACAATCATAGACGAATCAATATTAAGGCTCACCTTCGATGTTGGTTCAGGTTCAACTGCTGTAGACTTCGGAACTCGAGGCTTATCCGAGAGCTTCTTCTTTTCTCCACCCCTTTTTGGCACTTGAAGCTTTCACCTGGATGCTCTGTGACTATATAGGAGAAATTAGAAATTCAAAACTCAAATTTCAACACATTAAAAACCTTAATCTGACTCTCGGATCTTAGAACATATATCCTCGTCATTCATGACCTGTCGCACATGCTCTGCCTCAGACTCTGCTTCACCAAATATGAGAGACAGACATCATAATCTCTGCCTCTAGATGCTTAACCAATTTATCAGTTGCTTAAGCATTGTTCTCGAACTGGTCAAGCATTTTTAAACCTGACTAAATGTAAACAACACATAGACTCAAGGGGAGTCTAAGTGTTTCAAACTGAGCAATGTACAAGGCTTCAGTGAAAATATCTGCTAGCTGCCCATCGGTGGATACATGTTTCAGAGTGATGGTCTTATGTTCAACCAACTCACAAATGAAGTGATGCTTGATGTCTTTCGAAATGTTGATTGCACTCAAGTTGTCACAGAATAGAGTCATCTCCCCCTGTTTTAGATCATTCTCTTCCAGCATCTTTTTCACACATGCCAAGTGACTTTCTTTGGGGTTAGCCTGGTACCTAGCACATACTCCAACAACATAACAAATGTCGGGTCGACTGCTGATCATGCTCCTGTACAGGGTCTGTTGCAAACTGACTCCAGATTCATCTTTTGTGATTTTCACATGTGTAACGGCATGAGTGTGCTTATGGCTGGCATTTTCCAATCTGAACTTCTTCACCAAGTGTCTGGCATACTTGCTTTGTGTCACAAATATTCCTTCTGATTTCTGAGATACTTGCAGACCAAGAAAGTAGATCATCTCACCCCACCACACTCATTTGTAATTCACTATGCGTCTGTTCAGCAAACTGATCCACCAACTTCAGTGATCGAGATTCAAATACTATGTCGTCCACATAGATTTGTGTAGTGATAAATTCCTGTTGGACGTGCTTCACAACTAGAGCCTTGTCTTCTCCCCCTTGCACATATCCATGTTGAACGAGGAATATCGTGAGACGTTCATACCATGCTCTGGACGCCTGTTCTAGTCTGTACAGAGCCTTGAGATTCAAGTGTCCCAGCCGTTTGTGCCACAGATCCAGTTCATCCTGCTTAGACAGAAAACAGTGAGCTTTAACAGATTATGTGTTAGAACTCAGCAGATTCCAGTTATTTAATGAACGATTTCCTCTCATAACACACTTCCCTTTATCGTTGATGACTTGACATTAATCCTTTGTAAATCGGACATTCAGCTTTTCATCACATAGTTGGCTTATGCTTAACAGATTAACTTGAAGGCTTTCCACAAGTAGCACCTTTTTGATTAGAGGCATCCCATGAACTGATAATGTACCTTGCCTAATAACATTTCCTTTTGTCCCATCACCAAATGTAACAAATCTCTCATCCAGGTTCTGTACATCAGTCAGATAGTTGGCTTCTCCTATCATGTGGGCTGAACAGCCACTGTCAAAGTACCCCCGGTCCTTCTCATGGTGAGAAGAAGAACTACATGCGATGTAGCATAAAGAGGCACGGATCTTTGTAGACGATATTTTTTAACGAATGTGAGGCACTTTCTCTAAACCCCAAGTGGAAAGCACTTCACTATTCGAATGATCAAATACAATAAATCTTAAGTAACACAACTCCCTTGGTTACCGCTATGTAATTGATCACGGTGAGTGCGTCTGACTCCCTCAGACTGAGATCCCTCTCTCGTCCACCTCGATCTGCCTCCCACAGATCGAACTATCTCTTCCCAAGACTACCAGTACTGTGACATAGTCTATTCAACATTTATACTAAGCCCCTTGTGAACAATTTCTTGTGCGCACAATTTCTATCAATCTCTGATGATCGCTGCTGTGATAGCTCCTGCTTACAGCTCTCTTGGATCAAGTTATCCGTGTATTCGCAGCTGCCCTTTCCCGATCTCCTGAATCCTATATATATATATATATATATATATATATATATATATATATATATATATATATATATATATATAAGATTGTTATTGTGTCTTTTAGAAAACTAGGATAGTTTGATCATACTTTCTTAATTTAGAACATAATCTCCTGGATTCACAAGATCTTATGAATATCGACTATATATTCTTTGCATAACTTTAGGAAACTTCAGCAAAGCAATATTTGCGCCAATGTTGACGATCCAATTTTAGGCGTCTGTTTAAGCCGACTCTGTCTTACCTTCTGTTATAGCCTTGTTGATTTGTACCGTTTACCAAAAAACATGTCATATATATATTGATGGGGCATCAGGATTTAACAAATTTAATTGTGACATTATACTCCTCTAAAACTTGGTGCTCCCCTCCCACACTTGGATTCCTTTTTTGAAAAAGAAAAAAAATAAACGGAAGGGATACAAAAGAAGAAGAAGTAAATCTAACCTAAAACATACTTGAAAGTTGACCACATCATGTGAGAAAAGAGATGTGTTCCTTGACATGATGAATATTGCGTTGACCCATCCTCAGCCTTCCGCAGTGGGCAGGCAAGTGCATCAATCAAATACGCTGATTTTCTTTTTCCACCATAACATTTGCATGAAGGTTTGGTCCCACTGTAAAAAAGAAATAAGAAATGAATGGTCCTACTGATATGATATCCCTAGCTTGTAGGTCAGTTCAAAATCATACATACTATGAGCCAGCCGCGTTTAGGGTTGTTGGTTCTTCTCCACATGAATAACATTGGAACGCCACTGAGGAGGCTATTATATTATATATTGAATGAGTGATAAAGAGTAAATGATCTGTCTGTCTCACTAATGCTTCTCATTCTCTCTCTCTCTCTAAGGAAAAGTACGTCTTGCCTGTTGATGTGGCAAAGCTCTTATTAAGGCGGTGGCAGAAGAAACAACACCCCACGAATAGTTGGAGGAGGCCACACCACATGCATGAGACAATACATGCTCTTGCACAACATCAATTCTCATATAACTACAACTACCTAACACATATGTGTCTCACCATGATCAACTTTTGATACTGCCAAACTTTTGCCCAAAACTCTCTCGCCTCATCTTTGACCCAATTTTAGTTCAAATCAAAATGTACGTTTTCTTTAGAAGCCATATAACCGGTATTACAATGTACAAGCTATATTTTATTCCTAAATTGACACATCCCAGCACCAGCCTCAAGCCCCCACTCTAATCCAAAATATCATGACCCAATCGTCCGTTTGCAACTTCTAAAGGCTTAAATTGGATCCATATTAAATCATGGACACTAATACCATTGAGAGTTCACTAGCCCAACTAGATTATACTCACATTCTCATTCAAAACAGGGATTATGAGTAATGGTTCTACAATCCAATATAAACTAATTTATTCTAAGTTTACTAGGCGATGTGAGACAATTTCACCAAGTGTATATTGTAACAGAAAAAGGTTGAAGGTCATATTTGAATGGGCTATCTATCGACATGAGCATTTTTTTTTGGCTTTGGTGGACAGCCTTTATAAACCCTAGCTTTATCATCGGACAACACTTGAGTCATGAGTATGGTAACATAGGCAACTAAGCTAAGTCATGGAGAGATTGTAGAGAGATCAATTTAAGAGAACATTGTATCTCTCTAAATAATTGCATGGATAGAAAAGGATACCCCGGCCTAAAAGGGTAGGAATATGTTCAATTCCAGCTTATGCCTTTAGGAGTTAAACAAAAGACATATTTTGACCGATGGTCGAGTTTGGCCATATTATTATTTATTCCTCTCTATCATCCATTTCAATTATCCGCAGGTATCGATTCCAAGTTGGTGCACAAACATTCAAAGAATAGCCCAAACACAAAACGTCCGGATGAAAATCAAAGAGGCACGTATCTATCTGAAAAACCAGGTAGACAGACATGTCTAGTATTTGTTGTGCAATTTTTATTTGATTTGTGGTAATTAAGTTCCACTTGTAATTATATATATTTCCTAGCTAGTGCATGTAATGATTTAAGCAGATAGTGTTTTTGATTTCTTCCTCCCCCACAGCATCTTAAAAATGTCTGATTAGAATTTAAATGACTAAAACAAGTTTTGACCAACTATTCTTCTTTTTATCTGCGCCGTGTAATAAACAAATGCTGGAAAGATCACAACCCTACTAAGTGCCGTGCTTTAAATTTAGGGACACGTTTTTTATTGTTAATTCCAGGCTTTGGGGAAAATGAAAGAATGAGAAACTTAACTCCTCCATTGTTTGTGCTCTTATCATCATTACAACAAATACTTAGTGGAACATAATCCATTTACTCTCTCTCTCTCTCTCTATTCATGAATCCTCATGGTGATCATTTTATCAAAATGGGAAACTTATCCTCATTGTGCTTCTCTTCAACTTCTTGAATGCACCAAAGGATCGTCATAGACTTAGGGTCAGCAGTAATTTGTTCAGGTGAATGAAAATTTGTTGGAGAAACAAAAGGGAGGATATATTATATGAAATGAACACTTGTGTAGAACGGAGAGATGAAGCACACTCATCATTTTCTTATAATTCAACAACAACAGAATCGAATTCCATAATAATTAAGGGATGGAGGAGATGGATGCAATGTGGGTGGCTATAAAGAATAATGATACCAAGTGGTACTCTTCCTTCTTTCTTTTTAACCATTAATATTATTCTCGATCAGTTTCCCAGTATATAAATTAGGCCTTCGTTCAAACTACCAACATCATCACTTAATCTTCTCCAATCTCCAGTTTCTCTAATTCTCATCATCTGAGGACAAGTCAAGGTAAGCAAATCTCAGACTTATATAAATACTTTAGTTTCATGCCATGTACAACAACCGAGCATACTGACAAAGAGAAGGCAGTGTTTAGCCACTGGGAATATAAATTTACTTTTCGTGACACGGACACCCCGAGCACTTGAAGCTAGCTATAAATACCCACCCCTCATCTCTCACTTAAATATCAAGTGGTTCAGTTCCATTAACTTTGCCACTACTGATCATTCAAACTGCACTCATCAGATCAAAGTGTACTCATCCTCGCACACTGCTCCATTCAAAGAAAGATGGGTGCAGCAGACCTGGAAGCCAGAAACCACCAAGTCTTTCAGGTAGATCCTTACGATGACGATGGTCGTGTCAAAAGAACTGGTAGGCCTCTCTCTCTTTCCTAGACACAATATTTATAGCTAGAGGAACAGAGCTCATCTGTGTGAATCAATTTTTCAGGCACTTTATGGACAGCGAGCGCGCATATCATAACAGCAGTGATCGGCTCAGGGGTGCTGTCCTTGGCATGGGCCACGGCACAGCTAGGCTGGGTTGCCGGCCCTGCAGTCTTGTTCCTCTTCTCCTTTGTCACTTACTACACTTCATCTCTGCTCTCTGTTTGCTACAGAAGTGGGGATTCTGTCAATGGAAAGCGCAACTATACGTACATGGATGCTGTCAGATCATATCTCGGTGTGTGTGTGTCTTGCAGATTCAATGATGATTTCATTTAAGTATATCTATACAACACAATAGACTCACGCCTTGGATATTGTGTTTAGGCGGATCCAAGGTGAAGCTTTGCGGATGGATTCAGTATTTGAACTTGTTTGGAGTTGCAGTTGGTTACACCATTGCATCATCCATTAGCATGATGTGAGTAGTTAGTTATAATAATGAAGCCCCCTATCAGGACTAATCAAATCCTAACTTCTCTGTTTTTTGATTAAACAGGGCCATCAAGAGGTCAAACTGCTACCATGCCAGCGGAGGAAAAGACCCATGCAAGATCAATAGCAACCCATACATGATTGCATTTGGGGTAGCAGAGATCTTGCTATCCCAAATCCCCGACTTTGATCAGCTCTGGTGGCTCTCAACCGTGGCTGCAGTCATGTCCTTCACATACTCCACAATCGGACTTGGACTTGGAGTAGCCAAAGTTGCAGGTTTGATTGATCCTCACACTTCTTGCATGGTCACCCAAAATCTGTCTCCAACATGAACTGACTTGTGAAATTTCAGAAACCGGGAAGATTCGTGGCAGTCTCACCGGAATAAGCATCGGAACTGTTACTGAGACTCAAAAGATATGGAGGAGCTTTCAAGCCCTTGGAAACATAGCATTCGCCTACTCCTTTTCTATGATTCTTATAGAAATCCAGGTACATGTGTTACAAACATATATGCTGTGACTTATCCATGAAACAAATTCATTTTTTGGAACAAAGACGGGACATTGGAATTAGACTAGAGTTCGATTTCTGATGGATCAGAGCGGTAAATAAAAAAAAACAACTGAATTTATATGTGTTTTTTTTAAGATAAAAAAACATTTGTAACAGGATACACTAAAATCTCCACCATCAGAAGCAAAAACAATGAGAAAGGCAACTTTACTAAGTGTTGTGGTCACAACTCTGTTCTACATGCTGTGCGGGTGCTTTGGCTACGCTGCCTTTGGAGACTTAGCCCCAGGGAATCTCCTCACCGGTTTCGGCTTCTACAACCCATTTTGGCTACTTGACATTGCCAATGTCGCCATTGTTGTCCATCTCGTAGGCGCTTACCAAGTCTTTTGCCAACCCTTATACGCTTTCATAGAGAAAAAAGCAGCTGAAAGGTTCCCCGACAGCGACTTCATCACCAAGGATATTACAGTGCCCCTCCCGGGCTTCAAACTCAACCTCTTCCGGCTGGTTTGGAGGACGGTCTTTGTTATCGTCACCACTCTCATCTCAATGCTTCTCCCATTCTTTAACGACGTCGTTGGTCTTTTGGGCGCTTTGGGCTTCTGGCCTCTGACGGTATACTTTCCTGTTGAGATGTACATTGCACAGAAGAGAATCGGAAAATGGAGCACTAGGTGGATTTCACTGCAAATATTGAGCATGGCTTGCCTTATCATTACTATCGCCGCCGCTGCGGGGTCCATAGCCGGGGTTGTTACCGATCTTAAATCTTACAAGCCATTCAGCACGAGCTACTGAGGCCATTCGCAAACATGGACTTGGGCTGCATCATCTTTTGCTGTATTGTATTCTTCATTGAAGAAAATAGAAAGTAAAGGAGCTGCCATAAGGCAATGCAATAAACTTGTATGCAATCATGGACTTCTGCAACTTTTTACATATATAAGGATCCTTCAATATCATATGAATTGGAACATGTCAATATCATATGTGTGTTTCTAACTTCTAACTTTGAATTAAAAAATGGGGTCTGTATTGGAACATGTGTGGTGGTTCCATATTTGGATCTTGAAATGAGAACATCTTTAATTTAACATTTTGAAATTCACAAATTTATAATTTTTTGCCTACTTAAATAAAGGAAATTATAAATGACAACCGTAATTACTCTCAAATTTCAGTTACAACAAATATTAAAGCTTCAATATTTTTCTAACTACTAAGGTTATGCTAATCAAAAGGAAAATAAGTCTTTTTATGACAATTATGAATATTTATATAGTTATAATGTCGATTTCTCATATTCATTTAGAATAAATTTTACTTATAATGAATATGCTGATAGGAAATGTTGGTATGTGTCAAATGATATAATACTGTTAGATTAATCAAATATTAATCTAATGTGGCCGATGTGTAATTTAAATAATTATATAAGATATCCTTAACATAAGCATAAATAAAGTGATCGATTTTTTTAGAAGTTTAATGATTATAATTTAGTTGTAGAATATAGTATGTAGGACTAAAAAGATAATTATGATATTTTTTGAGAGACGAAATCAATAGTTAAATGGATTATAACCGTTGTGTATAGTTATACATATGAATTTTGGTTCCCAATCTATTATGCCCTTCTACAATTTCTTTATTTTAAAAAATTTGACTATATAGATTTGCTTCAGGCTTTTTGTTTATTTAGCAATGGATTTAGGTATGCTTAACTTACAATTAGGGTAAAATACAATTTCATTACCTGAGCTCTATTGCTATGTTTCAAAAGAAGTACCGAATTTTTAATTTTTTCAAATTAAGTATAAAATGATCGAAATAAAATAACTTCCTAATATGGTTAAAAATCCTGACAAGCACTGCCAGTCTTATATCACATTTGATACAAAAATTTATCCGCATCAAAGAGAAACAAAGCTGGGGAAGGAGTATAGGGGGCGTAAAGACATGGACCATGTAAAATTTTTTTTTTTGATGCGGCGTAAGACGGACAAATATTATATTAGGATTCTTAACGGTATTAGTTTGATAAATTAAAAATAGTTTGTTACTTGTTTTGAAATACAACGGTAGTTCTGGTAATGAAATTGTACTTTTCACATCCAGTTATAAGATATATTAACTGATACATGTATTAACGACTTGGATATATTTTTTGGGCTACATAACTCTTGTTTTGTTCTAATAAATACAAATATGCACAACACATTTTGTAGTGTATTTAAATTAATGAAGTTTGTCCAATTGAGCGAATCAATATTTAGGGATACAACCAATGTGTAAACAAAGAACATTAGATTTGACGGACCAAATGACTTAAACCCAGAAATATTATTGCTCGACATCACACCGTGATGTGATGATTGTGGCCAAACGTATTTGAACATGAATACCCAAAGAAAGAAAGAATCCAGATCATCCTCATTTATTTGCCGACTCATGACAGCTTCATTCCAATCTTCGCCATTAAGTAGACATCGACACTGGACCACTTGATTAATTCATCTGAAAACTCAAAAGGTCGATCACCACAGTACCAAACCATTTTCTTAGGTTTTACATAGTCTACACCCAAGACAAACTTAGCAAGGTTTTCCAGGCTGCACTTGCTGCCATCAATGAACTCAAATTGTCTAGCAGCCAATTCCCTCAAGTCTACTGGATTTGGAATAATGGACATGTCTTTGAAATTGGTATCTTTGTATTCTCTATGAAGCTTCTTAGCAATATCCTTGATCCCAACTCCCATAAACACGAAACGTTGATCTTGAAAGAATCGTCGGAAGAAAGTTTTAAGACTCATAGGCGCAGTATTATAAGGTGCGATTTGGATGAGAAGGCAATGCTGGCCAACACATATCTGAAGAAGCTCATGATGCAGATCCTTTCTGGCTCCTGTCACAACCAATCATCGTAATTCATAACAAAGAGTCCTCAGGAACACATTCTTTCAGCCATGGAAGCATAATTAATCTTACCGCGGGATCCTACTGTATTGTGACTGTTTCTGGCGTTGATTCCAACCAGGATTTTGCACTTCTTCTTGTTCATCTTGTCATAAGTCCGGCGGACTCGGTGCAACCACCGCTTAAGGTCGGGTTGATGGGGCCATGTATGTACTGTAACATCCAGAGTGATCTCGCCGGCAGTGACAACGCAATAACAGCCGGGACTGTTGCGATCGCGCTCGATTTCGCACTCCATTGTCTCGTCTCGCATCGCCTAGGGTTTTGCTACGCCTCTCTGATTTTGTTCTTGATCTTTGTTTCCGTTGAAGATCCACAAATTTATAATCTAGGGACTGGTGACGTAAGCATTTTACATTTTATCTTTTTTATTTAATAAAAATAATAATTATGCGTGTTTCGTTTGTAGAAATTAAAGCGGTAATTTTTCATTTTGCCGAAAAATAATTATTAAAAAATAAAATTTCAATTTTATAGTATAATTATATTATTATATAAACACTTAACCCTCTTTAAAAATAATAAATAAATAAACTGTTTCCAACCATTTTTTGAAATTTTAGAGCGGCTAAAACATTTCACACGCTCATCATATGGAAACCTTGGAATTATTTTCCTCTCCATAATTGTTTCCTTTGTTTTTTTTTTGACATTTCCGATGTCTTAACCACCTTTCTGCTCGCATCCGATGGCTGTCTAATCAATCAAAATATCGATTTTCAATCATAATAAATTTCATTCGATTTCAAATTTCATCAGTTATTTAACCATCTTTTCTAGGAAAAAAAATGTGGACTTTGGCATGACTTTTCCGGCCTATCTTTGCCGCATTCACCTCCTACAAGTATTTCTAAGATAATTTTAACGATATTAGTTTGAATTATAGGATATACGTTCTTGGATTTGGTTGATTTAGGGTTTTGGGATTGTTGGTAAGACGATTTTGAATCTGCCATTTTGAAATTAAATTGATTGTTGTTATGCTGGGATGATCAATTAGGAGTTTGGAGATGATGAATTTACTTGATTTAAAGTTTTGAGATTTTTAGCCTAAACCTATGGTATATAATTTGTTATGATGATATTTCTTAAGGTAGAGAATGACATGAATTGGATGAGATGCGGATGCCAACGTTGGATACATTTAATATCTCATAAGGAATGAGTATAATCGATATGAGGTATAAATGATTGATGAACTTGAAGAAGATAATAATGATTGTCAAATGAACTTGGGCGCAATGAATAATATGTTTGAACTGCCTCAGTTGTGGGATTATTCCGACTTTAAGGATGTATCGCGTTGGATGGAAGATACACTTGATGATGAATTTAGGGTTGAAAATTATAGATTTGATATGGACTCTATTTATGAAAGTTATTTCTTAACAAAGAAGTCGCGATACATGTTTGTCAAAGATTTTCAATATTGAATAGTGTTGAATACACAACATATAAGTTAGATAGGGAACATTTGATTCTTCCATGTAGAGATGAAAAAGACAAATGTGGATGACATGTCATATGAAAAAGAAAAGTGATCATCTGTGGAAAATGACAAGATATGGTGATTCACATATATGTGCGTCTGATATGTTATTCTAAATGATAATGTTCATTTTAGCAACGATTTTATAGCCATGGAAGTGGTTGATCTTATTCAAGAGAAGCTTAGACTTTTTTCAGGTGCCACCAAATAGATAATGGGTAAGAAGTATGGATATGACATAAGGCATGTAAAGCTCGACAAAACCTTTGAATTTGTTATTTGGAGATTTGATAGAGTCATTTGCTAATTTACAAACATACATGCAAATGTTACAGGAATCAAATTTTGAGAATTTTTTTTATTGGAACACCACTCCAATTTCGAGAAACGAGATGTGCGTTGATCTTGTATTTTGGGCTTTTTTTGACGTGCAATACAGGTATTTAGACATTGTTGTCTGGTGATCAAATCGATGTGACTCATTTATATGGAAAATATAATGACACACACCAAGTGCTTCCAATTGCATATCCCTTGGTTGAAAGTGAAAATATAGACAACTGGAAGTGGTTCATGACTTGCATCAGATATTGTGTAACTCAGTGAGAAGAGTTGTGTGTTACTTTTCCAGTTTGGGTATAGGCAGATCATCCCATCATCTCCTCGACCTAATCAACAGGAGCTTCTTGGGATTACAAGAAAGAAGGCAAGGAAGAATTGGTCCATCGAAATGCAGTCTTATGTAGCATTTTGGAACAAAAGGCATGATAGTGTCATTGTAGGTGATCATGATGAGGATGACTCGCATCTCTTGGACTATTATGCATGGTATAATTTGGACATGTATATTTATTCAGCCTTGCTATGATTACCTTAGACCTTACCAACCTAATGTGCATGAGTACTCTGCCTACATAAGTGATATCCAACATATTTTGTGTAGCATACTTTAAACTTCTATGTTCTAACCTATAACATTTTTTAATTTTGTCAAAGGTTCGAGCCTTAATGCGTGCAACCCAACATAGAGCTCAATTATTCTTGAATGATCCTCGTCATTCGTCAAAGATACTTGCATATAATCTACATCGTGAGTCCTTCAAGGAGTTAGTGGACAACGGCAAGGAAAGAGCCTTGAATATTGATCCAAAACTCATTCAATTTTTAACTGTTGATAATTTTTAAATAATATAAAAAGTTCAAATTAAATCAATTTTTGGCTTATCTTATTTATATTTTTTCATTACAAACTCTGACGATATGACAGCCAAACATGCTCCTCTTATTATTCACAAGCTTAGACAAAAGACGTGGTTGAAGCATCGCGAAGAAAGGGGAGAAAGCCTAGAAAGAGACCAGGTCACTTTTCATTTGGATAGATGTGTTGTGAAATACTTATTCTCTAAATTTTGTTTATGAGCTATGCGTGTTAAATTCAAAATATTTTGCACATTTCCATATCCAACAAGTAGCTGATTTCAATGGAATGGTCTTATATAAGTGTAATGAAATAAATTTGGGATAAAAAGCAAAACCGCATATGCCATAGGTGGAGTACACCTCAGTCGTTACATGGTGCTGCTATCCCATTTTATGAGCCAACATGCATAGGTGGAGTACACCTCTAAGTGAGTCAAATATTTAAAGTGGAGTACACGTCAAAATATAGAGATAGAGTATATCTCAACATGAGCCAAATAATCTTGAATACCTAGCTTAAAATAAGAGGTATTTGATCCATGATTGTTCTTAAGTAAAAAGTTGAGGCAAACGCTCCAATAGGAGGCGACATTTCAACTTAGAGGCAATGCCTGAAGATTGAGGCGTCGCCTTAAATATGGGCTTAAGTGAGGCAACGCCGAGAGGTGTTTAAGGACATTTAAGGTCCTTTAATGACCCCAGGCGTCGCCTTGACCAACTTGAGGCGAAGCCTGAGAGGTCTTTAAGAACATTTAAGTTCCTTTAAGAACCGAGGTGTCACCCGGCTCTTATGATCGAGGCGATGTCTGAGTTGAATAAACAACTTTTAAGAGCATTTACGAGCACTCAAGTAACGCCTAGCTCTAAGTCGAAGCGACACCTGAGTCTATTTAATGACTTTTAAGAGCTATTAAGAGCACTCAAACGAAGCAATGCCTCAAGTGAGGCGTCACCGGAGCTCAATGTTAGGTGACGTCTGAAGCGTTACAACTCGGCTGCCTATAAAAAGAGAAGGATTTCTCTTCATTACATAGCTTAAACAAACCTACATACCATGTGCTCTTGAGATAGCTTCCAGCAGTATTCCTTTGAAAGATTGAAGCCGACTTCAAGTATGTTTTGAGTTTAACTCCTCGTGGGTAGTTTTCCAGTGATAGTGGAAGGTACACAAAGTTCGAGGAGCTAGTTCTTGGTGCATGAAGGGTAGCTTCAGAGTTATTGTAATATGGGAAGTAGTTAACAAAGGAATTTCAATACCGAAGGGAGGCCAATCACGCTTTAAGAAAATCGTCAAACGAGCCACCACTCACCCAACTATTTCCTTACTCTAGTTCTGTATTACTAGTTTAATAAATTTGTAATTTGTATTTATATTTAAAGAAATATTTTCGATACTCGCACACACATATTGTTGGAATTGCCACCAACAATCATAAAGCGTGAATGCATGTGATATCGAAACTTATGGAAGTTGCTGACTTGTTTGCTTCCGTTGTAGACATAAACAATAACTACGGACATTGATGTCAATGTTCCAGTTGCTCCCGAAATGCAGCCATCACCAAGTGCGATGCTTGGGTTTGCCCCACTTATGACTACAACTAGAATGAAACCTCAGGTTCCGTTCCAAGCGGGTGTGTGACACGCATGTCTCTTGTAATGGTGTTTGTTAGTCCCATATTTCTATATGACATATTTTTGTGCAAAGAGTTGTTCAAGTATGTTAGACAATATGCGTAGAATAGCCGGAAGAAATAACTTGAAATTTCGCAGCGCTGCTGAAATACAGATTGTGTACAAGCAGTTGCTACAACAGACTCTTGTACTGATGAACCTTGTGCAGCAAGAACAATAAACAAACAATTTGTTCACTCAGTTCGGCCAACTGCCTACGTTTGGGAAGGACTGAACTTCCGCCCTTAATCCACTAGTCTCAAGGTCCCGAGTACAACACGGTACAACGCACGCAACCTATGCTACTCGTCCTTTACTAGTACCACAGTCAGAACAAGCTCTGACTTGTGTATCAACACCTACACACTTTGCTACACCACTATTTTTCACAGACTCAGCCTATTCTAATTAAAGCAATGTTACCGCAGGTTGCTATAGCACACCCTTGTGCCACTAGCTTGCGTCGCTCCAAGCCTTCCGCTGAGCCGATCGAACCTCTACACGAGCGTTGCACACTCTGGAATGCTCCCCCTCACTCAGTGACCACCTATCACTTGCGAGACCTAGCCTCCTGCCAATTGCCCGAGTACCTCCACTCGACAATTGCTCTGCGGCCTCCCTTGATCAACCAACAATCAATCGCTGCTCTGAATTAGCTTCCCAGATCAAGCACTGATTAGACTCTGCAAGTCTCGATCACACTCAGCTTTAATCACCTCATCTCTGTGCTCACGCTCTGCTCTTGGTGATGATCGAAGCACGACTCACACACAATCTCCCTCCGTGATATTATGTGTATGCTTTCTGTGTTTGCACTCTCTATTTTCGATCCCCTTGAACCTCTGCACGGCCTCCCTTAAATAGGAACCCCAAGTTCCATCAATATCAGTTTTTAGAAATTCTCCTCAATCATTAATATCTCCTAATTTGTAGAAGATTAGATTTCATAAGAAAATCTAATCTTCCACAAACAAATCTTCACCCTGGGACGGAATCTACCCTAGGATATTCTCTGTTGAATATTTAGAAGCCCCCTATATGTTCTGCTCTTCATGATGGACCGTTGAAAGCAAACTCCGAATGGGCGCTGATCTTCTGTTACAGCTCCATGCTTCAGGATCTGCTATAGCAGCAGCTTGTACAACGGCTTGTTCACGTGTGCTGGTTTTGTCAATTGAATGCCATACTGCATCATTAATCTCCCCCTTGGTATTTTGACAAAATCCTTTGGCCACGGATAACTTAAAAAAAAACGAAATTAAAATAGTAACTGTTCAAGTCACAATTAGCCACATTCGGCCTTTAAGTCATTAGCCATGCAGGACTTTAAAAAAAAAATAAAAAAAATAGGCTTTTCCTTCTCCCCCTTTTTGTCATAAATCCACATCAGACGTCTTCGTACGGGACATCACCTCCCACCTCTGGGTACTCAAGGTCCTTGAGCAAACCTCTGATATGAGTTCTTCTGACATTGATTCTTTTTGCTTCAGCAGCCAACACATTTAGTTCAGACTTCAAGGGACTCACAATCCGGGCTTTGAGGGCTGCTTGAATTGCTGGGGTAGGGGGAAGAGCCTCTTCCAGATGGGATGGATCTGATGGGGCAACCAGTAGTGGGTCTTCTTGGGCAATGTCAACAACATGTTTTCCTTTGAAGAGCTTGTGATCTACTACAAGAACTTGCAGCTCTTCTGGCATACCTTCAGTAATCTCCTCTAACTCCGGATGCTGAGAAATCATCATTCCATAGATGAGGGATGGCAGCACAATAGATTTGTTCGAGGTTGTACTGCCAGCATGAGCAACAATTTGTGGGAAGATCACACTTCCCAAGCTAACTCTTCTTCTTTTCCCAATTGAGTGTAGAAGGTTAGCAAAGGGTCTGCTAACCTTTCCCCTATGAGAGCTGGGAATTCAGTTCCTAATGCCTAAGTTGTACAGCAGTGCATTTTTGGAGGTGAGTTCAGCAGCACTGTGATTGGGTCCTCCCCATGACATGCATACTCCTCCAGTGAGAACCTTGGCCAACACCTCTTGACTTACATTTGTAGGCGCCCTGGACTCATTGTCAATTCCTAGGAAATCATTTATCGTTCAGGGGTAATTACTACCTTCTTACCCCGCACCCAACTCTTTCCATAATCAGCTCCTTCTTCATCACCAAACTTTTCTTCCATGTTGACTACAAATTCCTTGACTAACGGTATACTGAATCTGTAAAGGAAAGTTAGGGACTTCATTAGATTTACCTCAGTCAGGAGCTGGATGATCACTGCCGATTTGTATCTATCAGGGTCCAGTCTCTTCTCTGGAACAATAGTCTTCCTCTCCACAATACCCCATGATTGAGAGACATGCTTGTTTCGAAACCAAATGCCTCCTACAGTGATCCATTCCCCTTGCTCCTGAAGGGTAGCTTGTATATCAGACTGCTTCCGAGAGGGTTCTCCATCCTCATCACTTGATGTTTCTTCATCACTGGAGTCTGAAATGATGATAGGGGCTTTTCCTTTGTCAAGTTTTGGTGGGGGAGATGCCTTAGCAGCTGCGATTTAGAAGACTCCTCAGTCCAAGATTCAGAATCTTCATCTGAGTCTGGAGTGAGCATTACTGCTTTGCTTGACTCCTCCTCGACAACTTGAGATGCTGTAACAACCTCTAGAGCTTGTTCCACAATGGGAGCAAGGTCTTCAACATTTGGGGAGGGTTCTGCCAATGGTGCTGCAGCAACTCCAGGAGCATCAGTCTGCACTACTCTCCCCCTCTTTGATGAAGTACTCTCTGAGTGAGGCGATCTTCGGGACTTAGGGTGTTGAGGAGGTTGCCAGACAACTATGTCCAGACACAGTTTAGATGCACTGTGCACTTGCTCCGTTGTAGCCACCTCAGTTTTTCAGCTCCCCTTAGCACGACGAGAGACGCCTAGGTTCTTCTTAAGTCCTTGAGTACGTACCATTATTGAGGATTTGTAAAAACCGGTGAGGAAGGGAGAGGATTGATCTGCGAACTTTTGGGGAAAGCTTCAAACGATTGTGCCCTAGAAATTTGATTTACCCGCTGTTTTTCTTCTTTTTCCAGATGCACGTGCTCAGCATGTGACCTCTTCTATCTTTAGCAAACAGATGATTTGAACAAGCTTTTTCAGGTCCTGATTGCAATAGCTACGCGGGTCTGGATCACTTATTTACTGGTGTTATGCCCATTGTCCGGAGGTTCCTTGTTAGGGTCAGATGGTTGTTTCTTCATCCATACTTGGGTTGGTCTCCGTTTACACTACTTTTGACAAACATACATCCTGTCTTTCCATTTTTCACATTTAGGTCTCCACACATGCGTTTCCCGAGACTCATTTTTGATTGCTTTCTCCCAATGGGTTGGTTCGCATTTGTTTCTGACCATTCTTTGCTTTTCTGGCCAATGGTAATCATTCACTGGACATATTCTTCCGAAGACATGGTGTGACCTGGTCTTTGGTTTCTCTCTCCAGTTTTTAATCCTGATAGCCTTTTGCGGTCTCTAGAACTCTTTCATCTTTGGCCATTTGCTCTGGCTATGTCCTTTTTGACCGTAGTAGATGCATTGTCCTTTCTCGAGTTCTCTTTTAGCTACAGGAGGATGATCCAGCGATTGCTGTAGTAACCTCTTGTTCAGATTTTTGATTTTGTCTTCTTCTGCAGATTTTGGGCAAATCTCCCCTTCCAATTTCTCATTGTTAGATGCCTTCACAAAGATTGTTCTTCCAGTGCTTTCTTCACCAGTGTATCCGATTCCCATTCTTCCTCCTCCAAATCTTTGTAGGCAAGAATCTCGTCCAAAATATTGTTCTGACCTTCAGACAACTTTCCAGGTGTTTGTAAGGTGCTGGAATCAGTGCTTTCACCCGTTAGATCTTCTTCTATTTGTAGTTTGGCTGGCTTACTAAGTGAGGACAGTTTGCGGAGCAGCTCATCACGCTCTTCTTCAAGTTTGTTCACTCTGTCTGTCAATTTTCTATTTTCTAGGAGAGTTTCTTTACATTGTTGTAGGATATCCTCCAGATTATCTATCAGGTTGTCGGTTGAATCATCCTCGTTTTCACTTTCTGACTCCTCAATCCCGGCATTTTAATAAATTTTTAATGCCTACAAATTGCCCCCTCAGGACCAGGTCGCGCGCACCATTTGAATGAGTGCTTTCGCGTGGTGTGGTTATGAGTCATTGTGGGTTCATTTAGAAGTCAGAGAGCATCGAACTTGTCGTATGAATACTCGATTTCATTTGAGTTAACCTGTTGTTATCCAACTTGTCGGTTGACTTGAATTTGTGTGAGCATTCGCTAGTTACGGGATCGCCCGCATCATTTTTTTTTCTAGGTCAGCCTGTCGTTAACCGATTTGGCGGTTGACCTGAAATTATTTAAATTGAGAGTTGCCAAACTTGTTGTAACAACACTTGTTTCTTTTGAGTCAATCTGTTTTAATTTTTGATAATAACCACAGATTTAGGTATCCCCTGATTTGATTATATATATATTTTTTTCAATTTTGAATATTTCGGTCAAACTAGGAAACCCCGAATCATATAAATAGTTGGGCTTATGGTAGGGTTCCCAAGTTGATATATCTCGCGCTCGTACGATCAAACAACACTATCATCATCTTGTTTGGAAGTAGAAGCTTGTTTGAGTTTGAGTGCTTTAGACACCTCTTCTGCTTTAGCATATGCTGATTGGTAAGCACTGCTTCTCAGTTCGGCTTCAGATTTCTTTTGTTTATTTCGTCGATCATGTTGTCTTCTACTTTTTCTCCTGCCTGCAGCCTCTTTTTCATCTTTTTTGAGACCAGACTCTCCACCTTCATCGCTGAGCTTCTCATCTCTTCCAGGTACAAATCTTTTGTTCTTCTTTGCCCTAATGTTGACCTCAAAGGTACCTGCATTTAAGTTAATTTGCTTTCTTTTTCCTATTCTAAGAAAGAGTTGTCGGTTTGATGAGATGGGTTTTGGTCATTGGTCAAGATGTCATCTGGGTTGGTAGTGGGTGGCGTGGCTTACTTGTTTCAATGGTAGCTCAATCTGCTAGGGCATTCTTAAATGTTGAGGTCATGTGTTTGCTGATGTTTCTTAATTTGAGAGCATCTCTCATTATCTGCTGTCTGGGTTCTTGGTCAATTGACGGTGGCATTGAGTGGTTAATTGGGTGTTTGAGAATCTGGTAGTGGTCCAACTTGTTCCTTGGTGAAGCACTGATCCGTGGGTACCTGGGGTCTCTGGCCTTCTTGAGAGTCCTAGGGCGATGGAATGTGACAGGGGTTCTAATTTTCTTTACCTTCTTCTTGATGGCGGCAGGGCCTTTACTTTTGGCTTATCCTCTTCTGAGCTTGAATCATCGCTATCTTCCTCACTGGAAGATTCAGAATCTGCCTTCTTCGCGGCAGCAGGTACGAAACCATTCTTAGGAGCTGGGTTTGTCACTTTGGGTTTTTGTTTTTTTTGTGTTTTTTTTTCATCTTCAGATTCACTGTCAAAAGATTCTGAGTCAGAGCCTGAATCATTTTTTGTATTCTTTGCTGGAACAGAACCATTTTTGGCAGCAGAAACCGGTACTTTCTTTGCAGGTGGAGCAACAGGTTCGTCATCAGATGAATCATCTGATGAACCATCACTGCTAGACTCATGAATTTTAGGCTTAGCAACCTCTTTCTTGGCTGGTGCTTTGACCTTTGGCTCATCATCTGAAGAATCAGACTCTTCGGAGCTACTGCTACTCTCCACCTTTTTCTTCTTTTGTGTCTTCAGCTCAGCTTTCTTCCTCTCAACAGATTGCTGCACAGCCTCATCCTTCTTAAGTTTTTTTTTTTTGCACTAGCTTTCTCTAATACAACCTCAGCATCTCTCTTACCTTTCTTTCCAGACTTCTCAACGGCCTCAACCTTGCTGACGGACTTGACAACACATCCCCAACATTTGCTTCAGCCATTCAGAACTCCGTCCCCGCCATCACTTTCCTCTTGGCCGCCATTCTCAGGTACCAATATTCTGAGCTGGGTTTGAAAGTAATTAAAATTCTTTTGCAAAGCACTTGTCCGGTACAGCAAATCTCAACCACCCGTATAGTAAATTCTCATTTTTTTATTTTATTCTTCTGGGTTTGCTGAGGATGATAAACAAACATGTTTTCTCTGGGTCTTAGAAAACAAAGTGCCTTGGTTTGTTGTGCAGAATTGAGCAAGTAAGACTTGACAGAAAAGATGGTGTGCTGAGTTGTTTGACTCCTAAGTATCCATCATCTTCTTGGTGATAAGTCAGCGGGATTTGGTTGACATCATCGTTCAGTAGCTTATTTAGCTCTTTAAATGTGTGATTACTTTTATGATAAATATTATGTTTGTATCGGTATGCTTTGCTTTTGTTTGTGTTGGCCAGAAAGGTGATCTTGAAGCAGCGACAATCACACTGGGACGGTCGGGAACCCAGCTGCTGTTATAGCGGCGGTAATCAGTAGTTTCAGTGGGGTTGTTGCCCGATGATAATCATACTCGGACGGTTGGGAACCCAGTTGCTGTTACAGCGACGGTAATCCCAACAGTAGTTTCAGTGTTGGTTATTGTCTGATGATAACCATACTTGGACGGTTCGGAACCCAGTTGCTTTTACAGCGGCGGTAATCCCAACAGTAGTCTCAGTGTTGGTTATCGTCCGATGATAATCATACTGGGACGGTTGGGAACCCAGCTGCTGTTACAGCCGCGGTAATCCCAACAGTAGTTTCAGTGTTGGTTATCATCCGATGGTAACCATACTTGGACGGTTCGGAACCCAGTTGCTTTTACAGCGGCGGTAATCCCAACAGTAGTCTGAGTGGAGATTGTTGCCCAAACCTGATGATGCCAAGATTATGACAATCACACTCTCATTTTTTTTTTATAGTGGGTATGCCTGTACCTTCTTATATATTATATTATTTGTTTTCTCAGGTGCAAATGATGGTGTACTTTAAAGATTTTCCGGAAGATGGAAATTGGTATCTTTGTGTCATGGATACCCCTACAGGTAGAACATCTAAGGCTAGACATAAGTTTCCTGTACACAGATCAATGCTACGTCCAGAGACTCCGCTGGATTTAACTGAGATGACCCGAAGATTCCATACGAGGATGACAGTACGCCACACTATCAAAAGGGGTGAGGAGACACATATGTCCTTAGGAGTCTTTCAAAGGAAGATGATCCTGTAGACCATCAATTTCTTATGCTCGGGCGTAGAATCATTTATAACTCCTCAAAGTGGGGTAGTAGTTATCTGAAGATCCCTGGTGCATTCTCTTACATACCGTTATACTGGGAATGGGTAGAAGATGTCATTGCTCGTTATGCCTCTGAGCTGGATACTTGCCGCATTTTAGCTGCCGTTTACGCTTCTCTATATTCGTATGACCATGATAACAACATTTTACGTGCTTTTTGTGAGAGTTGGTGTCTGGAAACCAATACTCTACATACCTAAACAGGCGAGTGGGCAATTTCTCTTTGGGATCTTTTTAAGCTCGGCGGGTTGCCTGTGGTAGGTCATATCTATGACGAAGCAGTTCCCAGTTATAATGCTATGGAAGCACGCGGACCAGATGGCAAGAAGCTGATCTCCCGGGCATGTGGGCACTTGTTTAGCGCGTATTGTCGCCTCGACGATCAGCCTGAAGTTAAAAATAAAGTTCGTGCCACCCAATGGATAAACTTCTGGTGTAAACGGAAGCTTCATTATGAAAAGCCGCGCAAGAAACGAGTTCGTGAATCAGAGGCTCGTCCGAAACATACGTTTAATCCTAGTGGGGAAGTTCCTGCTAAATCTTCTACTTGGGCTCCCGAGGAATTAGAGATATTTTCTGTACTCGGCATCGTTGACGAAGAAGAGAGAAAGACGACCTATCTGGCAGCCTTTATATCATGTTGGTTATGTGTATTCGTGCTACCTCATCACGTGGATAGGTTAATTAGGCCAGGTACGTTTGAGGTGGCTACTCAGATGGCAAGCGGTGCCCGTTTTAGTTTAGCAGCACCGGTACTAGCTAACATCTAGCATGGTCTGAACGCCATGATGGTTGCCCCGAAACCTGCTTTGTCTAACTCCTTTTTTCCGGCTCATTACTTGTACGGGTGGTTGGCTCATTATTTTGGCACTCACTTTAAATCTGACCATCCTCCCCCGGGTCCCTTAATGGTTCTTTACGGAGGTCACCAATGTGCTAGGAGTTATACGAGTGCTATTGCTGCTCGTGAGTTGATCCATGAGGGTCATTCCTTCAAAGCTTTGAGCCTCAAGTTTTCAAACAATAAATGTGAGTTTATTCTTGACAATAATGCACTCGACGTCAATAGAATGAGTTACGTCATCTCACTTCACACGACTTTCCTTTCACTGCGTCGCGGAAATTCCTTTGTCTTGGAACCGGACAGTCCGACTCGCTTTAGTAGGCTGTTTGGTTATTTTCAGACAGTTCGGGGTGTGCTCAAGCGTGATATAGAGGGTACTGCACGATACTCTGTGGCTCTGTTTTATCTTAGAATGCTTTTATTCGAGGGTAGTCATAGTGAAGTGATTGTACCGGGTTACTCGTCGAGTTGGGAAGCCTTGACTACCAATGAGTTCAAAGAATGGTGGAGCAGAGCGAATGTGAGTGATTTAAGAAGGGAAGTCCAGCTCCTTGTATCGGGTGTTGAGTGCACGAAAAAGGATAAAGCTACCATCCGAGAAGGTGTGAGTGATCCACAAACTGTGGATATTGGAACCCCAGCTCCTCTTGTGACGCAAGTGATGGAAGCACATGTACTTCCGACTAACAAACGAACTGTCGATGAGCTTAGCAGTGATGATGCTAGTGAGACTAACTTCAAGCATCGTCGTGGAAGGAAGAAGAAGAAAACACTTGTGACGCCTACTATGCTTGACAGTTTGCGCACTGCCTCTGATGCCCCTGCTACGTGTGCCGCCTTGGTATTTCACTTTCCCCATTTATTTTCATAATTTCTACTTCAGTGACTCCTGTTTGATTCTAATATATATAGATACATTTTTTTTCAGGAGGGTCTTGATTTAGCAACAGAAGTTCCAAACCTTATTAATGAACCTCTACTTGGAGCCGTACAAAAAACATTTCATGAGAAGGGAAAGCCTCCTCCACCGAAACCACAACAGGTTCCGTAGGTTTCTGATTCGTCATCTTCCACTAGCGAACATTTGGCAAGAAATTTGCGTGCTTCTAGCCCTCATGACGGCTCTTCCCGTATTAGTGGACGAATGGACGCTGGCCCTACATCCTCCTTTGCTACATTTCAACCTGCTCGTATGAGCAGTAATATTACAGATGAGGCCGTGTTAATCATGAAGAGACGTTTGCTCCAACTCTTGAAGACGATCAGTTTTGAAAAGGTCCAGAATGTCGTAGTAGGTGCCGTTAATGTTTATGAGAGCATTCGAAAGTTGGATGGTGATCCTTCCGACGTTCAGGCCGTGGTTGACGGATACTCAAGAGATGTTGAAGCATTTCTTATGGTGAAGCAGGTCACTACTGAAGATACTCGTGATAAACAGCTCGCGAGTGACGTCTCTAATGTTACGGCGAACCTCGAATAAGCTAAAATGGCTCTGGAAGAAGTGTTACGGGTCGGAGATAGTCAAGAGGTGGAGATGTCTATAATAGCTCAAGAGAAAGCTGCTTTAGAGGCTAGAGAATCAATTTTAAGAGAGCAACATCGTCAGCAGCTTGAAGTAATTTCAGCGGCCAAATCAGAAGTCGAGTCACTTCAGCTAAAGTTAGAGAATTTGATTTCTGTGCAGAGCACTTCTCAGGAGGAGATTGCCAGTCTGAAAAGGATGGAGGACATGCTCGAAGAGAGGAGAGAGAGTCTCGATGTCGCGATACGTTAAATTCCACATATGCTTTTATTTGTGACTTCATTCGATAAAACATTTTTTTTAAAAAAAATTTTTTATTTTATTTTAGCCGTTCACAGTTTAAACTCTTGCGGGCCAGGAGCTACAAATTTTTTTTTGTTGTTGTTGTGGCTGTACTTGTTTCATTTCCAAGCTGCCTACGTACTTGCATTACATTTTGCAAGATCAAGCCAACGTAGTTCCTTATTACGCAGTTTATACTCTTGCTTAGGAGTTATAATTTTTTTTTTTTTTTGTAGATTCAGGCATAGTACCGCTTCAAAAACTTTTCGTTGATCGGGCCAATACACAATCCATCTTGATCTACAATCTTGTAGGCACCGTTTGTGTAGACTTCTTTCACTACGTATGGACCATCCCATTTTGTCTTGAATTTACTACCTGTCTTGTGCGAGGTGATGATTGGTCTTCTAACTGCCAAAACTAAGTCACCTACTTGAAAAGAGCGAGGACGTACTTTTTGGTTAAACGCACTTGAGAGTCTTGCTTGATAACATTGTAAACTTTGTTGTGCTTGTAGTCTTTTTTCGTCAAGAGCTTCCAACTCTGTTAACCGTAGCTGGTCATTTTCATCACAGGTCAGTCCTTCTTGAATAGCGATGCGCATGGATGGAATCTGAAGCTCCAAGGGCAGCACAGCTTCTACGCCGTACACCAAAGCATACGGGGTTGCTTGAGTAGGTGTCTTGTACGTTGTTCGGTATGCCCATAGTGCTTCACCAATTTTTTCGTGCCAATCACGTTTTGACTTTGTCACTACTTTTCTCAATAGGTTGCACAATGTCTTGTTAAAAGCTTCAGCCAAACCATTTGCGGGCGCGTTATACATTGATGATTTGTACTGTTTAAATTTGAACTTTTCGCATAAACTTGTCACTAGCTTGTTGAAGAAAGGTTTTCCATTGTCTGTTATGATTCGTTGTGGCACGCCATACCGGTAGATGATTTGTGTCCGGATAAAGTCAGCGACATTTTCTTTCTTAACTTCGCGTAGTGTAATTGCTTCTGCCCATTTAGAGAAGTAGTCTGTAGCAGCAAGAATGTATGCATGTCCATTAGAGGCTTTTGGAGTAATTGGTCCTACCACATCAAGTCCCCATGCTTCGAATGGCCATGATGAAATTGTAGGGTGTAATGGCTCTGGTGGTTGGTGTATGAAGTTCGCATTAAATTGACATGCGTCACATTTCTTCGCATGCACCATGCTAGGCCAGTAGTATCCCATTCTTTTTATGCGATCATAAAGCTTTGGACCTGATTGATGAGCACCGCAGACTCCAGCGTGAGCTTCCTGCATAGCTTCCATCGCCTCTTCTTCTCCTAGGCACCTTAGCCATTGTCCAAGAAAAGACCGTCTGTAGAGCGTTTCTTTGTAATGTATAAACTTGGGAGCGCGTCGACGTATCTCTATCTTATGTTTTGGACCATCGGGCAATATCTGGTTATCCAAGAAGTTAATAATAGGTTGGCGCCAATCATCTTTGTTTACTTCATAAGCACAAACCATATTAGTCGTCTCTACATCGTCACACTCTTCGAACGGTGGAACGATCCAACGATTGCAAACTGGAATGGACATGGTCTCCTCTGCCCCCAGTGCCAAGTTGGCTGCAAGATTTGCGAGCGCGTCGGCCAACTTATTGGCACTCCTCTGAACATGTCCTAAGTTGATTGAATCGAACATGTTAAGCATCCGGGTCGCATTTTTGTGAAAAGGGACTAAGTCTTCCTTTTTTACTTCGTAGTCGTTGAGAATTTGATTAATCACGAGTTGTGAGTCCCCATAGATATCGATGTCTTTGATGCCTATCTCACGTGTCATTTGGAGTCCCAATAAGAGAGCTTGATAGTCTGCCGCATTATTTGAACACAACCGAGTTAGTGTAAATGAGTATGGGAGAAGATGATTTCCTAGAGATATGAAAACAACTCCCGCTCCTGCTCCATCACGTCTCGCAGCCCGTCAAAATACATTTGCCATGGTGGTAGAATATCAATGTAGAACACTCCTTCACCAGGAAGGTCAACGGAGAGCTCCCATTCAGCTAGAACAGGATGATCGGCAAAGAAATCTGCTATTGCTTGGCCTTTGGTTGCTTTTTGAGGAACAAATATTAAATCATACTGCTTGAGGAGCATTGCCCATTTTGCCAATCGACCGGAGAGGACAGGCTTCGAAAGTATGTATTTAATTGGGTCAGCCCTAGAAACCACGTGTACGGTATGTGCTTGCATGTAGTGTCTCAACTTCTGAACAGCAAATACTAGCGCAAGACATATCTTTTCAATGGGGGAATAATTCAGCTCAGCTCCAATTAGAGTTCGACTCAAATAATACAAAGCCGTTTCTTTACGCTCGGCATTCTCTTGAGCACACATTGCCCCCAATGATCGTTCTTGTGCAGCGATATAAAGAATTAGAGGTTTTCCCGGAATTGGTGCCCCCAGCACTAGTGCAGATGACAAGTACTTCTTTATGCTATCAAAAGCCTTGCGACACTTATCATCCCAATGAAATGGAACATCTTTTTTCATTAAGTGACTAAAGGGTTGACAACGTCCTGCGAGGTTAGAGATGAACCTTCGAATGTAAGCAAGACGCCCTTGCAAGCCGCGCAGTTCTTTTACATTTTTTGGTGCGGGCATTTCTTGGATGGCTTTGATTTTTGTTTGGTCGATTTCAATGCCTCTGTGTGTAACCACAAATCCTAAGAATTTCCCGGAAGTTACTCCAAATGCACATTTAAGTGGATTCATCTTGAGTTGATATTTTCGGAGTCTTTCGAACACTAGACGAAGGTCCCCAATGTGATCTTTCCTTTCTTTTGATTTAACGACCATATCATCAACGTAACACTCTATCGTCTTGTGCATCATATCTTCAAACATTCTTTGCATTGCACGTTGATATGTGGCACCAGCATTTTTTAATCCAAAAGGCATAACTTTATAGCAAAAGATCCCTTTTGGAGTGCGGAAAGCAGTTGCTTCTTGATCTTCAGGTGTCATGTGTATTTGGTTGTATCCTGCCGTACAATCCATGAAAGAAAGTGCTTCATGTCCGGTGGTGGCATCAATCATGAGTTCTGTGACAGGTAATGGGAAATCATCCTTTGGACATGCTTCATTGAGATCTCGAAAGTCAACACATACACGCAATTGTCCGTTCTTCTTTCTGACAGGGACAATGTTTGCAATCCATGTTGGATATTTAACTTCACGAATAAAACCAGCATCAATGAGTTTGTTGACTTCTTTTTCAATTTCAGGAACTAACTCTGGCCTGAATCGTCGTTGAGATTATTTCTTAGGATTAGTTCCCTTCTTAATCGCTAGCCGATGGACTGCTACATTCGGATTAAGCCCCGGCATCTCTGTGTAGTTCCAAGCAAACACATCTTTATACTCAGTTAGTAGCGCGTGATATTCGTGTTCTTCCTGCTCAGTAAGCAAGGCACTCACATAGATGGGTCGTGGATCTTCTGAAGTTCCAAGATTTAACTCTTTCAGGTCATCTACTATGGACTGCCCCCCGTCTTCAAGTGTGTTCGGAGCTTGATCAGCCTCTATTTCTTTATTGTCATCATCTACTTCTTCAACTGTAATGTGATAGATTGTTACTACTTCACCTTCATCACTATCTTGTTTTTCGGCCCATTCTTCTGGCATTCTCAAGCGGTTGAATACCGAGCTCGTGGAGCTACGTAATCGTTTAAAAACTGTCTGCTCGTGATCATGAAGAGCATCAGATGGGTCGTTATTGGTTCCCGTACTCTGCTCACCTAATCTGTTGAAAACGGAAGAGTGATTTCTTATAAGAGTATCTTGTCGACTTCTTTTGCGATCTGGTGTATTCATTCTATCAAAAATAGAAGGTCGTGCTCTGGTGACAGGTGGCCTTATTCTATCAAAGACAGAACTCGTATGTGGTTGCAAGTTGGTTTCCTCGTTCTCCTCAATTTCTTCTGTCGTAATGTGCAGAGCTGAAGATGTGCCTTTCCCGCGACGAGCCGAAATCTTCACGGGCGGTGGAAGTTCGTACCCCAGACCGGCTTGTTTAAGAGTTGTTCCTTGTATTTGATCGATTGTGTAAGTATGAGGTTTAATCATGTTTCCAAGTGGAGACGGATTTTTGAAATCGTATCCGGACTTCTCCATTAACTTGTATGCTTTGGAATCAAATCTACCTTCCAATTCTTGCTCTCTTTCCAATGATTCGTTAGATGAAAAAACACATCCTGTTGGCGGAGGGTTTACAAATTGTGGTCGACCTGAGCTGGGTAAAGGGATCACAACTTTTTCCACCCACTCCTGCTTCACATTCTTGTTAAATTTTTTATCCTCCACGGGCTTGGTTGTAGAACTTTGACATTCCGCGAAAGGACACTCTCCTTTCTTACGTCGAGATTGCGGAATGTAACGCAAGACTGGAGGTGTAGTCTTGGGCATTAAATCTTGTTTGTTAACAACCGTTGAGGGATCTAGCTTTCGGATTGTCTCTGGCTGATCTGTTTGTACCACTTTTAGCTGTGCGTCGACAGTAGACGTATTAGGTTTGAAGACACTCTCCTTCTTTTTATTCCCTTTTCCTGTCGAAGAGATAATAGAGGGTAACAATTCACTTGAAGTTCCCTCTTCTTCAAAGAATTTGGCGTCTGCATAGAATGAATCGGCTTTAGTGAATGGTTTGACATCTCCATTTATTTTTCTCACACCTCCGCGATAGTACTTCAAACACTGGTGCAAGGTTGAAGCAACAATTCCGTTTTCATGCATCCATGGGCGACCGAGCAACAATTTGAATGATGTTCTTGATTCTATGACATGAAACACAGTATTCGAAGATAGTTCGTCCATAGTGAGGTTCACGCGGATCATACCGATCGCGCGCTCGCCATTCAGGTTGAAGCCATGAATCACCATGCGACTATTCGAGAGTTCATCAGTTGTGATTCCTAATTCATTCATTGTTTCTTTTGGCATAAGATTTACACCAGAGCCTCCATCTACAAGGATTCTGCTTATCCTTTGTTTTCTAATGTAACCAGATACGTATAAAGGTCTGTTATGGGGTTTAGACCCAAGGCAAAGATCTTCATCAGAGAAGGTCAAAGCAGTATGACATGAAATGCATTTGATCATATTCTCCACTGATTCCTCTCCGTCTTTGACCTTGTCCTCACATCCTTTGGAGTTTTGGCTCGTATCCACCTGTTGTTGTGTCTTGTCAGGTAGTTGGAGGATTTGTTCACCGAGGTTAGGTTGTGGTGGTATCATGGTGGTTGAAGTTTGACTCTCCCGTACTTCATTTTCCTTGTCACCTCCATCGGTTGTCATAGAAGTAGTGTTGACGACAACTTTTTCTAAGTAACCTTCTGGAAAGAAATCTTTCAAAGTAATAGGGGTTGGTGGATTTTGCTTCAGAAGATCCGTCGGCAGGATATTTTGCCTTACTACTTTCTTTGGTTTCTTCTTTCCTTTTTGGTGATACAACCTCTTTCTGGTATTCTGCTTTCTTTTACGGAAATCAGGTTGCGACTGAATGTTTACCCGCTGCTTTGATTTTTTTCGCATTACAACGGTCCATCCTTCGTCATCCTCGTTTGTGTTTTGCACATTTTGCGGTGCATTATCACAAACCTCCTTTTCTGATTCTGACAACATTGGCTGCCTTTGAATCCATACTTCTGTTGGTTTGAAGCTTCCAAATCGAATGTTGCTTTTACACCAAAACTGTGATTCCTGAAGAGGCTTTTCGCATGTAGTCACTGCTGTATGATTTGTTTCCACAGCTTCATCGACATCCAGCAGTATTTTCCCTTCCTTAGCTAGCCTCATTATCAACTCTTTCAGTGTTATGCAATTTTCGATATTGTGACTTACCAATCTGTGATAACGGCAATACTTTGGATTATTAGTTTGGTTTGCTTCATCAGGCCGCTTTGGTTCAGGCAACTGGATCACATTATTCGCTAGCAGATCATCTAGCATTCCTGACAAGTCCGAATCAAGAAAGGGGTATTTCTTAGCCTGCAACTCTTTTAATGTCGGCTTGTCGCGCCTAAGGTCATTTGTAGCAAATCTCTTCTTATCTTCTTTATGTTTCCCTGATATCTTTATTGGAGCGTTGCTACTGTTGACAGCCATGGCCTCTTTAGAAGTGCTTTTCACAGTCTTGTCCATCTTCTTAAATTCCTTCTTTTCGACAGGCGGCTTAGAATAGGATGCACGACTCTTTCCGTGTCCTTTCACTGTAATTTCCATGTCATGGGCTTGCGTAGCTAGCTCTTGGAAACTTCTGGGTTTGATGCCTTTAAGAATGTACAGAAGCTCCCAACTCATCCCATCTGTACACATCTCCACAGCGGAAGTTTCACTTATGCGATCTTTGCATTCAAGACTCAACCAGCGCCAACGGTTGATATAGTCCACCACAGGTTCATCTTCCCACTGCTTAGTGTTCGTCAGCTCACTCATGCTGGCGACCCGTCTGGTACTATAGAAACGATTTAAGAATTCATCTTCCATATGATCCCAGCTATCAATGGATTCTGCCTGTAGATCAGTATACCAATCAAAGGCGAGACTCTTTAGAGAACGGACAAATTGTTTCACCAACAAGTCTCCTTCTGTACCAGCATTGCTGCAAGTTTCTATGAAATGAGCTATATGCTGTTTTGGGTTACCCTTCCCATCAAATTGTTGGAACTTAGGAGGTTGATAACCAAGTGGCATTCGCAGCGCATCAATCCTTCTGGTATACGATTTGCTATAGCGCGAACTACCAAAAGATTCTCCGCCCATTTGATACTTCACTACATTCGTTATCAATGTTTGTAGTTATTTCTCATTGAAAATGACACCTTCGTTCTTAATAGTGTCTTCCACCACAATCATGCCGGCATTATCGTTATCCAATACGACATTCGGTTCGGCTTCTTTGGGTTTCTCCTTTTCAATCAGTCCATTCACTTCTTTCTGAAGTTCTGCTATTTTTTGGTTCTTTTCTTCATTGTCTTTCAAGACTTGTTGGAGCATCTCCTTCATTTCAGCCATTTGTTCCTCTACAGATTTAGCTCCGATTGTCATGACAGCAGCCACGTCAAGTTTTCAAGCTTCAGCATTCTTTTGCACAACCACCTTCATGTTTGGTGAAGATGTAGTGTTAGCTTTGTCGCCTTCCCTCTTCTTTTGACGTGGAGAGTGAGAGGCAATTATCGCTTTAGCTGCAGCCGCAATAGAGGCAACAATGTACGTACGCTCACGTGTTGGAACATTTGCAGCACGTAAGCTGGCAGCAGCTGTGTTGACAGCAATCTTTCTTGCCACGCCTCTGGTGCAGACACCAGCATGTTGCATGTTTGCAGGAGGAGAGTTGTTGAGGAGAGCTGCAGCGTAAGTCTGACCAGGAGTGCGTGGACTTGTTGGTTGAGCAGACATTGCAGCAGTAGACTTATTTGGTTACGATGTAGAGATGAGAGGTAGAGATTTCACGTCGGGTTCACCAAAATTTTGTAGACGAATTATTTTGCAAAGCACAAAATAACGGAACAAATGATTTTATTGCTCTTCAGAAAGTTCATGTGTACAATCTCTAGAGTCCCTCTGATTCTACTACATAACAGTTCTGATTTGAGTTGCGTAAGCAAGGGTCGCGATGACTTGATCTCACTTGAGGCTTGCCACTTCTTGAAGAAAGTTCAGCAAACGGTACAATTTGCGTACTTGTTGTTTGCAATGTTGCTTTCCTCAGAGAAGTTTTCTTATCTAGGGTTTCTGGGTCCAGAGTTTCTGGATTCCTGAATTCTCTATTTATAGAGAATTTACTGGGCTTGAATACCGGGCCTCAATTGTGGGCTTTTAGTAAGTTTCGGTCCATTAGTCACTTATGACCCAAATGATTATTTAATTTGTCGGATCCGGCCCATACTTCATTTAAAATAACTAAATTGAATTAAAAAAATTATATTAATTTAAAATAATCATTTTAAACTAGTTTTAGGCATTTTAATAAATTTTTAATGCCTACACCGGTTCCTTTCCTCGTCTCTGATTTCCTCCACCCCTTCTGGATTGCCTTCGAGAGGATGAACCCTGCCCAGATTTTGTTTCCATGTTCTTCAAGAGCTTCCCGAGGTTCTTCACTAGCAGACTCAGTTGATCATCAGGTGCAGGCTTCTTTTCTTTAGTTTCTGATTTTAATCCAACATTTTTGCTTTTGGGAGAAGTGTCTTCCTTGATCAGCTTCATCTCAAACTGTTTGAGGGATCCATCAGTTCCTTTAGTCTCATGTGTCTGACATTCTGAGCTTCTTCAATGGCTGTCACCTACATGTCAAATCTGGTGGGCAGAGATCTGAGAACTTTCCTTATCAGTTTTTCCTCCGGAAAGGGTTCTCTAAGAGCATGAGCCTCATTTGACAGATCGCACAACGTGGCGTTGAACTCAGTGATGGAGTCCTCTTCTCCCATCTTTAGACTCTCAAACTGAGAAGCAATGATTTGTAGCTTGGTCATCTTTACTTTGTCAATTCTTTCATGAGCTACTTGCAAGATTTCCCAGGCTTGTTTTGCAATGTCGTAGTTGGAGATCAACATGAAATTGTTAGCATCTATTGTAGCAATATATAGCTAGTCTGTGTGATCAGACTAAGCGGGGATTCTAGCATCAACCTGAAATTGTTAGCATCAACCTTCATGTGTGATCAGAGCTTTAGCATTCTGGTATTACATTGTGTTGAGTCGTTGAGCATATATAGCTAGTCTGTGTGATCAGACTAAGCGGAGATTCTAGCCATGTTAGAAGTAGAGGTTATTTTAGCATAGGCTGATAACTGGAGCCTTTGTACTTTAACCAGGAATAGTGGAATCTTGGGGACTGAAGAGAAGTCCCCCAGACTTAGGCACTGGCCGAACTGGGTTACCATAGTGTTTGTGTTTTTCTACTCCAATCTTAATAAGATTATTCCGCAAGTGTCGTAAAAGGTTGTTATAGCAACCTGTCTGATTCAGACAATAGCAACGCGTTAAATTTCAGTGTTTGAAGTTGATGCAGAGGAAGAAACACATACAAGAAAGAATTTTGGAAAAAATCTAGCAAAGGCTCTAAAAAGATGAAAAATTAATATAAACACTCGTGATGCCCATACCGGTGTATAAAAGTACGACCACACAATGATTAGTGATATAAGAAGTGTGTACAAGTACGACCACATAATGGTTATGTGAGAAAAGAAGCATGTATCTCCCGTACTAGCTCTCCAGCAGTACGATCGTACAGCCCATCAGTATGATTGTACCATTAAATTAGACTTAGTGACACTTTGACCATTATCGAAGACTCTGATATTTTTGAAGGTTATTGAAGGTTATTGTCTAATAAATATCTAGATTGTTAGGATTATACTTTTGAGCAGTGGCGAAGCCAATATTTTTTTTGACCGGGGATAATTTTTTTCTCAAAATAATAATAATGTAAATACGTTACAATTGTTCCTTGCGAGTTTTCATTTTCATGAAATGCTCAATCACATCATCGTTACGAATGATACAAAAAATATCTTTTTCGATATAACCGATAAGTGACTCGCTCAAAAAAAAAATCTCTAATACGGTTGCTCAAATCTGTCTTCACAATCTTCATTGCTGAAAAACATCCCTCAACGGTTCCAGTGGCGACCGGCAATGTCAAAGCTAGCCTCAAAAGTCGATATATTAATGGAAATGCAAGGTGTTTTCCAGTTTCAACCATCAATCTACTCAAAACACCAAGATCCTTCAAGTTAGAAAATCTCATATCTTCTCGAACATTGTCTATATAAATGTGCAACTGATGCTTAAGAGTCGCTCGATCCCCAAAATCAAAGTCATTCGGATAAAGTGTGGCCAATCTCATCAACTTCGAACAACCAAAATACCGAAATGATTCCGTTGGCCTCAGTGAAGCCATACAAATAAGAAGTTCATTAAAGCGATCATTGAACTCTTACATCAAACAATCCACCGATGTATAGAAACAATTCACTTGAAGATGTTGAAGGTTAGTGATTTAGATTTTTGTCTAGGTCGGCGTGGATCAACAAACTCATCCTCCATATTTAAACTTGGAAGGTCATGGTGCAAAATGATGATACCTTCAACAGAAGAGAATTCCATTCCACATCTCTAATTGATTGTAATTGTTGTTTCGTTGATGTTACCATCGACATGACATTCAAAATGTCTTGATCTTTTCTTTGAAAGACCTCTGATAAAGATTCTGTGAGGTCCAAAATAAGAAGCATGAGTTGCAAATAAAATGCGAAATTAAATGATTGCAAATATTTGAGAAGACCATATGCCTGGCGCCTTTTCCCGCCGTCTGACCCTTGTTCCTCAATATACTCGAGCACTTTCAGAATCACTGGAAATAACTCCATCAAACGCAAAAGCGTCCGGTAATGAGAACCCCAACGTGTATTTCCCGGCCTCGACAAAGTGATTTCTTGATTTAATCCACTTCTTGTTCTGATTTCATGATTACATATGGCTTTTTTCACTTGTTCTCTATTGAGTTCTAGCATAGTATCTTTTCTTTTGCATGATGCCCCAACCACACTCACCAATAGAGATATTTGTTCAAAAAAGTCACCAACTTCAAAATGTTTCTTCGAAATTGCTACATGCAGCTGATGAGCAAAGAATGCACGTAATAAGCTGAGCTATTTTCTTGTGAAATTAAAGCTCTTAATCCATTAAACTCACCCCTCATATTGCTTGCTCCATTATAACCATGTCCTCTAATACTTTGCAAACTAAGCCCAAGTTCATTGAATAGTGAATCAATCGCACTTTTGAGGCTTGCTGATGATGTATCTTTTACATGAATAACCCCAATGAATCTTTCTTTAATAATTCCAAATTCGTCAACAAAACGCAAAATCACCGCCATTTGCTCCTTATAAGAAACATCACTGGACTCATCCACTAACAAAGCGAATACACCATCGTTGATTTTTTTAAATATATAAGAAAGTACCTCTTGATAAAGCAATGAACAATGTCCTTCTGAATATTTGGAGACCTCATTTGGTTATTCCCGGGAGCATTCTTCAAGACAACTTTGTTAATGCTCTCATTTTGTGTAGCAGTGTAGTTTATCAATTCTATGAAATTTCCTTGATTCTTTGACTTCTCAGACTCATCATGTCCACGAATGCCAATCCTTGATGCAATAAAAATCTAGAAGCATCAATGGAAGCATTTAACCAAATGCGATGTTCATTCTTCATAATATCATCTTGTTTACGATGGGCAACTGCAAGTGGCTGATCTTGTCGGATCAAATCATCACATTTTTTCAGTGCTTTATTATGGAAGCTATTGACATCCTCCACGTGCAAAGAAAATCTTTCAGTCTTGTTGCAACAATCAAAACCTTCTGTCACAAACGAATCATTACCGGGCTCCCTGAATAAATAACAGCACAAGCAATACGCTTTATCCTTCTTCATGCTATACTCTATCCAATTACCATATTGAATAAACCAATCAGGATTAAATCGCTTCAACGTATTTCCTATCTTTCTTTTTCGAAAATTATGAGCATGCGGTTGGCAAGGTCTTCTCACCAAATATCTCCGTCGCACTTCATCTCTTTGATTTGGATGATAGTCAGTTATCTTTTTTCTATCGGCAGGATCATAAGGAAGATCATCCATATCAACCTGCTCCGGACCGGAAGAAGTATCCGCACGAATTGATTTTGATGCATTTGTATTTGAGCTGCTCCCACCGCCATCTATATTTGGATTCTTTCGTTTCAAGAGGAAGTCTATCTTTGATTCTATCAATATAAAAATTCATAACTAAAAGTGAATTGCATATATAAATCAACATGTCCATAATTATAGACACAAAATAAAAATTTAACGAAGCATTTTGAGTTCTTTACGTAGTTCATTTAAATGAACCTGAAAAATATTGCCGCCTCGTGAACGTTCCTGTAAAATTAAATTTTAAGTCGGAACACCCTTTCTATTTAATCATATGATCCATTTAATCCCCATTGTGGATTGAGAAAATGGATTTGTATGTAAGATGAGAGTCTCATTTGCTTTAAATCATCGAGGTTAAAAACTAAGTCTGTGACAGACCTTGCGCAACATCATTTTGTGATAATTTTGGTTGTTTGTTTTGAAGCATCCTTATTTATTCTAGTAATCTTAAGTCGGAACACCCTTTCTAAGTGATGTGACCTAATCGAGAGGATATGACATTTTTGATTCAAATTAGGCCTTAAAGCTAACATGACGTGGTCTTCAAGGTTACACACATGTAAAGGTTTCTAAACCCGGGTGGGTGCTTAATTTCTCCTGATGTTGCCCCTAGCTAGGGGCTTGACAGTGCTAATTAACATCAAGGATGTGTTGAGCATAGGGTAGGGTCCAGTGCCTTAGCCTAGCTGATCCCAGTAGGTAGTTTGTTATAGACTGTGGTGGTCGTGCCTTGAATGGACTTAGTTCAAACTCCCATGCATTGTTATAGTTGAGTAGTAGCTTCAGTGGGTTACTATTTTGGAAATAAATTTATTCTATGCACAGAAATTCATTCATAGATTATATAACTACTTGGAACACTAATATGAATGAACTATGTGCCCGTCCAGCATATATTTGATGATAAGTGTTTTTCAAATAGTAAGATTGGACACCTCTACACTCCCCAACATCCTTGATAGTACAAGCTACCTGTTACTGTTTTGTGCAAAACACACATTCATAGATGTACAAGTGATAAAAAACAAAACTAACAAGAGAAGCAGTAATATGCAGTAAAGTAGTGATGGTATGATTTCAACACAAAATCTGTGATTTGCCAGTTAGATGATGAATAATTGTATGCTATAGCTATAGAGAATTCTTGTAGTTGACATTGTTGCTGGTTGGCTATATATGAAGTCAGATCATATTACTCTATTCATATATCGCCTTCTTCTTGCTTACACCTTAAATCATGCCTGCTTCTGTGTGCTGTAAAATGTAACATGCATTATTGAATAAAGGCCAAGAATCTGCAAGGTACCACGGAGGGACGGTCAACACAGATGTTTCATTTTTAAGGGACAACTAATCAAAACTAAAATGGTTCCTTAACTTATGGCCTGCTGCCTGCATATGGCAGCTGACAATTGTGATCAGTTTTGTTCTAAGCAAAGTCGCAACCCAATGAGTCAAAAATGCAGCAATCCAAATATTTTCTGTTTGAACACCCAGCTGGTTAATTACAGTCTGTGATCATAAAAAATGATCATGCCACATGAGGATCTGTTACATGTCTTTTTCATGACCCTTCTTTTCATTTATGCATATATATTTTTAAAAGGGATTTCAAGATATTATTAGTTGTTGATGATGAAGATGCTTTTGTGTGTGTGTGGATGCTGGAGTTGACCTTAGTTTGCAAGTTAATAGAATCAAAGGGATTTTTCTGCCGCCCTGCGCAAGGTGTACACCTTACCCCATATGTTGCCGGTTTTATATATCAGTATATTAAAGAGTTGACATTCCATGGATGGCTGCCTATATATGACACCCACCTTCAACAACACCTGTATTCATCAGCATACCTTGCCAATGCCGATTCCTGTAATTGATTTCTCAAAGGTCAATGGACCGGACAGGGCTAAGGCGCTGGCTGAGATTGAAAATGGCTGTGTGGAGTGGGGATTTTTCCAGGTGACTTCCATTTAAAGATTTGCACAAGTTATACTTGAAACTCAAAAACTATTTTTGTAATTTGTTTCATCTTTTTGGTACAGTTGGTGAACCATGGAATATCTGAGGAGCTGCTTGAGAGGGTGAAAAAGGTCTGCTCAATGTGCTATGAAACCGAAAGAGAAGAAGGGTTCAAATCCTCAACCCCGGCAGGGCTGTTGAGAGAACTAGTGGAGAGCAAAAGGGGCGACAAGTTGGAGAATGTGGACTGGGAAGATGTCTTCTGTCTCTTTGAAGACAATGAGTGGCCATCTGGCACTCCAGGGTTCAGGTAAGTGTGAAACTCGCTTGCATCTTTTTTCTTCTTCTCATATTTGATAAGTTGAATGATTTATCAGGGAAACCATGGCTGAATACAGAGCACAAGTGGAGAAGTTGGCTGAAAAAGTGATGGAAATTATGGATGAGAACTTGGGGTTAGCAATAGGGCACATCAAGGATGCGTTCAGCGGAGGAGACAAGCCTTTCTTTGGCACCAAAGTGAGCCACTACCCGCCATGCCCTCAACCAAACCTGGTGAATGGTCTCCGAGCTCACACCGACGCAGGCGGAGTCATACTACTCTTCCAAGATGATGAAGTGGGTGGCCTTCAAATTTTGAAAGACAAGAAATGGATGGACGTCCAGCCATTGAGAAACTCCATAGTGATCAACACTGGGGACCAGATTGAAGTCGTGAGCAATGGCAAGTACAAGAGTGTCTGGCACAGGGTTTTGGCTTCGGATCATGGAAATAGAAGATCCATTGCCTCATTCTATAATCCTTCACTGAAGGCAATGATATCTCCTGCGCCGCAACTCGCGGAACAGGCCACGGAAGAAGAGGGTATTGCATATCCCAAGTTCCTGTTTGGCGACTACATGAATGTTTATGCTGAGCAGAAGTTCCTAGCAAAAGAGCCAAGGTTCCAAGCCGTGGCGGCCATGTGACAAGAAGCAATATATACAAAGATTTTAATATTTTCTTGTAAGATATGGCGTGTGCTTATGAAGGATGGCCCAAAGGGCAGAAGGCTAACTGGCTCATATTTTTCCTTTAACGGCAGTTGTGTGCGGAAAAAGTATAGGAAGCTAGTGTGTGATACTCTGTTGTGTTTTAGAGCTTGTCTCCCTTACAAAAATGCATACAATATTAATCGGTGTGGATGTGGATTCCTTATTTTTTGGGTGGGGAGCAAGAAGGTCCGTCTGTTCCGATCATATTAACGGACGGTTACAAAATCTCATTTAAAAATTCACACTTGAATATAAGTTTAAAAGTATGGACAATGAGTTGAATAAGATTTCATTAGGATGTTCGATCAAAATCATGCAACGAACCAATTAATATGATCAAACTCATATTAGAAGAATTGAACATATCTGATTTCATTCCTGAATATAGATCGAAAGTGACCTGTTACAAAAGGGTTGAGTTGGTGCTTCCAGTCTAACCGTATCATAATTATCTCTGGCTATCTATACAATATATTCTACGACTAAAAATATACTTCATAAGCTTCCAAAAAAATTAGATCACATTATTCAATATTATCATAATGATAATACATACACTTATTTAAATTACACGTTTGGTCCCAATTAGATTAATCATAAAAATCTAACATACGAATGATATTTTACTGAACTGATGCATGGATATGAACCCTGTAACAAGTTTGAAGCTACAAATGTTGTGCTGTTCTCCTTTAACGAATTGAAGCACGGTATGAGAGGGAGAGTGGGTGTGTGTCATTCACTGATTTTACTTGGGAAGTTGAGGATTTCAAACTAGACAAAATGAATGGAGGCCTGAGGCAGTAGATCTAAGGTTCCTCAGCCAGATGACAATACTGGTAGCGCCACAAACCACTACCAAAGGAAATTGTTAAGCATTCGAAATTGTTTGAGAAGTGGAAAGGCCATCTGTCACAACAAATTTATGTTTGGTTAGATTATTTTGATTAATCTAATTGGGATCGAGCGTGCAATTTAAATAATTATATGTGTTATCATTATGATAAATTTGAATAATGTGATCTAATCTTTTTGGATCTAATCTTAGTCGTGGAATATATTGTGTAGATACTTAGAGATAATTATGATATTCTTTGAGAGACGGAATCCATAATTATCTCGATTATATCTTATATAAGATATAAATATGAGTTATGATACTCGTGAAGCACCTCCTCAGGGCAAGCAGACTCTTCATGTTTGCATCCATTTATTAATGGATATTCAGAAACGTTCTATTTACAATAAAAGATATGTTTAATTGGCTGATATGGATATTAATGAGCCTGATTAATTCGTTTGCATATCTTGTTTTATTCTAACAAGTGTTAGATTTATTCCAACAGGTTGTATCAATCGTCTTCCATATTCAGTTAATTGAGCATAAATCTAATCTGAATTTTTATCATTAAAACTGAAGAGTGCCCAATTAATTTTTCATTTAGATTATTAAATTCAGATTAGTTTTACTTTGGAAATTAATACGAAAGTAGATTTTTGTGTGACTAGTCTGCTGTTTTGCAAATCTGAATCTGAAAGCATGAATTATAATTTGGGGTTTTCAGTATAACTGTTTACAGTATGATTCACATCAAAACAAAACAAAAAACAATTTTTTTCTCAGTTTTAGGGTGTTCGGGTCAACTCGACGAATTGACTCAGCAAGAACCTTGCGTCCTTTTTTTTTTTTTTTTTTTGATAGAGTAAAATTGATAAAGTAAACACAAAGTTCACATAAGGCAGGGAATCGATATTCCTTGCCTTCTACACCTGTTACAACATTTAGGATTTGAACTAAGCATTTCACCACTGATTTTGCTCCCTATTTGAAGTTCTTTACGTGGACTTGATCCCCTTTTTCCTTCAATTTTTTGATGAAGAATTGATCCTTACTTCTTCAATGCATCTCGTAATGGTAGAGATTGAATATGAGCTCTTTGAATTCCTATATTTTATCCACCAAGCCATCCTTGTCTTTATTAATTCCCTTAGTTCCTCCCTAGATCTTTTCTGGCTTTTAAAGCATCTTCTATTTCTCTCTTCCCAGATTGTCCAGACTATGGAGTAACATAATGTTTTCCAAAATCTTTTGTACACTCTTGAGCACTTCCTTATAGTCCAACATTCTAGTAGCTCCTTCATAGTTTGGGGAAATACCCAAACTACTCCCCATCAAAACAAGATGTCAGCCCATAATCTCCATATCCACTTGCAGTGCACTAAGAGATGGTCAGTGGTTTCTTCTTGATCTTCACAGAAAAGGCAGTTTAGGTTCGTTCCTACCTTAAGAATTCCAGCCTGCTAGCTCCCTGTTTGTTACTCCATGTGAATTTTCTCCCTATCATTGGAATGTCCGCAACATTCATTGCTTGAGTGAATTCAAAAAAATTTCTGGTATCTTTAACATTCAGTTTTGATCCTCTTCTTTCCTCATCTCCTAACACTGAATTGAAGTCTCCTCCTAAGATCCACTCTCCTTCCTGAGAATTCTTTAGATCAACCAGATTTTCCCATAGTTTCATTCTCTCCATCTCTAAAGAAGGGGCATAAACATTTGCAAACATTAAGACACCTTCATACTTATGATTCTGTAATTTACCTTGAGTGCAGAGAAAATTTTTATTCTTGAAACTGGCTGTCATTTGGAAAACTTCTGGGAAGAACCTTGCGTCCTTGCTTCGGGTTGACTGAGTTCACTGGGTGGTGGTCTGGCCGCGCACTCCCTCGCCGAGCCTCGGACCTGCGGTCACTTGGCCGCTTCCTCCACCATCTCTGGGTGTGTTCGCCTCGCACTCAAAGGGACGATTCTTGTTTTGGCCGGATCCGCCGCGAATCGAACCCCACCTTTGCGTGGGTCCGGAAGTTCTTCGCTCGTCGCCTCAGCCTCGTGTGCTATCTCGGTTGCTCACTTCTCGCGCTGTCATCTCACCGTGCTCGTGCTGCGATTACTTCGCCTCGGTTCAGCAAGTTCTTCGGCGAATCGCAACCCCTCATCTGGATCTGGTGGGCCAACTAAATTTTGGTCAATTTTGATATGGTTCAATTGAGCTTCATTTGGTTTAATATGATTTGATTCGATCTCATTTGGTTTAATCAAGATTGATTCAATTCGGGGGAGATTCAATTATTGAACGGATTCGGTGAAATTATTTATGAAAGACTGATTTAAGACGGATTTATTCGGGTTTGATAAATCAATTTGGTTCAATTGGTTTAATTAACTAGATTTATGAAAAGATTGATTTAAGACGGATTTATTCTAGCATGATAAGTTAATCTGATTTGATGTTGGTTCAATTTGATTTTATTTCGGCCGGTTGAATTTGGTCTTCTTATAGTTTTATTCCGACCAAATAATTATTTATGGTTCAATTTTACTGATTCAAGTTACCTTTTGGTTTAATTAAAATTTTGGAACCGTAACTTTTTTGAACCAACATTATCTTTAGTTTTAATTGCACGATTTGACATTCATTCTTTGTCAACTTACTAAGTAGGTCAATTGAAACGGAAATACACGTACACCTAAGTAGCCTATCAGTGTAGATCAAATTATTTAGTATGTTGGAGTGCGTATTTCATGGATATTTAATTAGCCCTAAGGTAAATTATTATTCCATGTAGCTACATACATATCAGTGGTGGTAGACATGTGACGATCAGTATTTTGGTGTGAATGATAAACACATTCTAAGATGGTTTATTATTGGATATATCTTTATCGTCAATGTTTAATCAAACGACAAGATATTCACTCACAGCTAATACCAATGTCTTAAGACTTGCTATTAATGATGTGGCCGGTGTCTTGAAATGTCATAAATCTGCTTTTAATATTTTCGGTATGAGCATGTTATTTGGTTTAATTGGTTCTCTATCAAATATGATATCTGCCAACATTATGATGCTTTGTTAGTACAATTATTAATTGAAAGTGCATATGTTTTCTAGTTGAATTTTCTTATCTTATAAGGAAATTCATATTTTGTTGGATGAAATTTAAATCTCATAATTCTTGAGGATATTGAATTCGGGGGAGAGATTTGGTTGAGATGTGGTCATTGAAGAGAAAATTAGTTTTCTTAATTTGATGTGGTTGATTAAGTTTCATACATGATTAATGACCATTTGACCAACCACAAGACAATGTCATTTGCTCTCCAATTACGTTTTCGGAAAATTTTAGTGTAAGAAACACAATAACCTCAAGAATATATATTTTGATGAATTATATCAAATATGACTTTATGTATGCTTTCAGTTGATATAATTATGGTTTGTGTATACCAAAGTTCAGTGGGAGTGAGCAATGATTTTCTTACACATTAGCACTTGTGGTAGAAACATCAATTATGTAGACATACATTGTCTCATTTAGTGTGTCGACATTCGGAAGTTGCATACATATTTCGAATGTTGTGCAGTTATTTATAGAATTTATTGAATTCAAATATTGACAACATATACGAAAACATGCTCAAATGTTGAATGTCAGGTCTGTTTGAGGTCATTTATGTTACTCACTCCAACATGATGCCTAACAAGATTGCGATAAATCTATTTTGGCTATGTCAGTATTGACTAGCATATTACAAAGCATCAATTAAAGAATATGATTAATGCATATTGTCACTGTGATACTTCCGATTTCTATTATGAAAGACCAGTTCAATATTAGTATGACATTGATTATACCATATTCAAGAAATAGCCAATGTGAAAGATCATTGGTATCAGGTTTCTAGTTGTGATAAAGGAAATAGAGTGGACCGATACTCATAGAGCATATTGTGATTCCTTTGTGGATCCATTTATTACGAAAATATTAACCGAGGTCTTTCGTGAACATGTAGTTCATATGGATGTTACCTCATATGAGGATATTCCGATTTAATGGGAGTTTGTATTTATATGTTTCTCTATGTTCCATATAGATTTTATCTATATATTAGGATTTTGTTCTGCAGAATTGATGTTTACACGATACACTCTGTATGATTTTGTTGATCTCACTTTTGAGGAGACTAGTTGCAATTAAGAATGTGCAGATTGACGAGTAGTATTTTTTGTACTCCAAATTCATTGAATATGAAGTTCCAATGCAGGTGAAAATCAATTTATAAACCAAAGTATTTCGGATCTTCCAAGGAGCAAACTAAGCTTATGCACTATGTAAAATCTAGTTTTTATTTAGCTATCTCGATTCATATATTGATTTTCCGTAACGATCCGAATTAAGACAAGCAAGCTAAGATTTAATTACAAAATTTCAAGAAGATTTCAAGATTGATTTCACTTGTCTAGTGTATTCCAATAGAGTGACAAGTATGAATAGATGATTGAAGACAAAAGAAGTTATGAATAGATCAATCTTCGAAACTAACTTTCGCTCAATTTCGAATATCAATCTATTACGGGAATCGAATCTCAATCTTTCGATATGTTGATTCGCTTTAACATCCTCCACTGATCACGAACCGTCGTTATGATGATCAATGAAAGAGTTCGGATTAAGTGTACCTAACCTCTAGCTTATCTCTTTGTGCTACTTTCGTATGTCAATGATCTAAGTCGGTTTTACTCTTGTCTTTCCTAAGTATGTATCTTTCAATAACGTACTTAAGTTAACACAGATCATGCTGGCATTCTTTCAAACATCTAACATGCATAATTTAACATACTTGAATAAAACGTAATCCATCAATCATCTACCTAAACTTTCATTTAGAACATCATCACAATACTTTGAAAAACACTAGACAAGATTCATCAAACCTTGGAACAAAGTAGATTACTCACGGTACATGTAAAATATTTTCATTGCTTTCATAGATAAAGATCGAGTTTACAAATCTAATTCTCTAGTGAAAATAATCGATTACAACCATGCACTAGAGTAACAAAGAATCAGATTTCTTCTTTCGTCCGTCCCCCCCCCCCCCCCTCCCAAAAAAAATCCGATCTCCCCCTTTTTTTCTTCATCGATTCAAATTCTGTGAAATGATCCGAGCTGTCTGTATCGTTCGTATCGCCCCTACCGATACGGTCAGTACGACCGCAGGGAAAAAATGAAGACTCAGCACGGTCGTATCGGGCATATCGACCGTACCTCCTGTATTAGTACGACCGGGACGGGCGATACGGGCTGGGGACGGTTTGACATCTTTTTCGGTACTTTTGCACGCAATTGCTTCTAACCTTGCTCTTCATGGCGCCTGAACTGAATTGGTCTTGAAATAAGAAAGAGAGGATGTATAGAGATCAATAATACTCGAAAAACGAACGAAAATAATCATTAAATGCAAGCGAGAATCGGTCGGGAATCCAACCGATCACAGATCACATTTCATGTAATTTCCATGCTACACAACATGATGAATCAAAGTCATTTAGTTGTGTTGGCATATGTGACAAGCACGGTAGAGTAACGACAGTGGCGGATCCAGAGATTCGAAAGAGGGGGGTCACAAAATGAAAGTCATATAGTTTAAACATCTATCTTATGTAAAACGACATTTTTAATTCATTTCCTTTTACACAAAAAGAGGTCATCATCATTATATCTGGCTACAAAACGAAACAATTCGTTTAACCACAAAAAAAGTTATTAGTAGAACTAAAAATCATCGAGTCACTCTATCTCTGGTCGTAGCATAGGAGGTAAGCCCTGTTTGCGAGTCTTCATGCTCTGAAAATACTGCATAATAACTTCATTATCAATGCTCCTAAACACGTCCCTCTCAATATAGCAAACCAAACAATTAGTAAGAAAATCATCTCCAATTTTGTTACGTAAATCTGTCTTGACAATCTTCATTGCAGAGAAGGCTCTTTCCACAGTAGCGGTCGCAACTGGTAACACCAAAACCAACTCAATAACACGATATACTAAGGGAAACGCAGTGTGGTATCCCGTTTCAACCATCTTCTTAGCAACATCTCCAATATCTTGTAGCAAAGAAAAATCATCATTTTCTCTCATCTCATAAATCCAGCCCTTAAGTTCTTCTTCAAGCTCCATTAATGCACACTTAGAGAACTCTTGCGGATACAGCCCCGCAAGTCGAATTATCTTTGAATCGTTAAATTTGGAGAATGAGTTCTTAGGATTAAGACACCCAATACAACTGAGCAATTCTGTATTTGACTCACTAAAGCGATTCTCCATCTCTTGAAAAATTCGGTCAATCACCTAAAAAAATAGCTTATCATTAGCATTATTATTGACAAAAAATTAATTCAATAGACAATAGGAAAATTTGAAGTACCTGATAACATATGTTAAATCTAAAGTGGGCGTCATTTGTTGTAGCATGACCCAAACGAAAGCGGCTTTGAACTTTATCTTCCATGTTAAGAATGAGAATTCCATTTTTGGCACAAAAATTATTTACACTTTCTAAAAGCTCATCCCATCCATTCTCCCTCAATGCTAGCAATCTTGTCTTGGTGTTATGAATCAAACTTACGGCCTCCAAAATGTTTTGATCTTTCTTTTGCAAGAATTGTGACAAAACATTGGTCATCCCCAATACTAGCTTCATCAAGTGAGCAATGAAAACAAATTGATAACTCTCCATCTTCTCGGCCAAGCTACAAGCAACTCCTCGAGTTTTCATGTCGGTTCCATCTTTAAATATATTTCCAAGGACTTTGATGGTTGAGGGCCACAAAGATAAAAGTCGAACAATGGTCGTAAAGTGTGTACCCCAACGCGTAGTGCCCGGACGAACCAAAGTTGCTTCTTGATTTAATCCTTTCCCGGTCAAAACTTCACCATTTGCTAACATCTCCACCAAGCACTCATGTTGAGTTTGCCGGAATTCATCCTTTCTTTTGCAAGAAGCACCAACCATGTTTGTAATCATAGATAAATACTCAAAAAAATCACACACAAATTGATTACTTTGTGCAACGGCCATAACAACCAATTGGAGTTGGTGAGCAAAACAATGAATATACATTGCACATGGATTTTCATTCAAGATAAGAGTCTTCAAACCATTTAATTCACCTCGCATATTAGAAGCTCCATCATATCCTTGGCCTCTTAGCTTAGAGAGACATAACCCATACTTACCAAAGAATTCATCAATCCCCTTTTTTAAAGCTTGTGATGTGGTATCAATAACATGGATAACTCCAACGAAACGTTCTATCACCATTCCATGATTGTTTACATATCTTAAAACAATAGCCATTTGCTCTTTCACTGAACAATCCCTAGCCTCATCAACCAATAAAGAAAAGAATTTATCTCCAATATCACTAATGATGGCTTTTGTTGTCTCGAATCCACATGCCTTTACAATATCCTTTTGAATCGAATGACAAGTAAGCTTGTTATTTCCGGGTGCATTTTCATTCATCACATCTCCAACAACAGGGTTTCTTGAACTATACCAATCAAGAATTTCTAAAAAGTTTCCTCTATTAAGTGAATCATCCATTTCATCATGGCCCCGAAAAGCTAACCCTTGTTGAAGTAGCAATCTAACAACATCAACAGTTGCGGTCAAACGAGTGCGATATGCGGCTTCCAAAGCTCGATTTCCAGAAACTACTATTCTTGTCAAACTTTGTCTTTGATCTTTGAAAGCAAAGAATGATGCCTTAGCATTATTGTGCGTACTGCCAGCTGCGCCAACATGATCTCTAAACTTCTCGCTAGCTTTTTTCCAATTTCGAAATTCCTTTTTCACAAAGACATCATTTCCAATATCTCTTTTGAAAAGATAACACCAAAAACAAAATGCTCCATCTTTAGACACACTATATTCCAACCATTCCCATTTCTTGAACCACTCAACTTGGAAGCACCTCAATTTATTTCCCATATTTGTTTTTGAAAAATCATGTGAATGCGGTTGACAAGGACCTTGAACCAATATGCCCTCCTAACGTTATCTCTGATCATAGACTCATAATCATTGATCGGTTTCCTCAATGCCGGATCAATGACAATTTCTAAATTTCCATCACATTCGTTAGAAGTTCGAGCTCTTTTAGATGCCATCACAACTCTAAAAGACCCTTCACACCGATCTAAGTGACATCAGAAACCGATCAGAGACACATGGACAAGAATATGCATACATCAAAAGGAACCAAAATTAGAAGAAGAAAGCAGATGACATCAATTAGTGATATTTACCTGCTTTCTTCCTTCTCTGATATCTGCAGTTCTCACTCCTCTTCAAATGGCTTAAAGACCAAGTCAACTTGCTTACTCACAACCTTGTCCAAAGTAGATGGCTCCCACTGCAACGAAAGAGGAGTCAGATTGGTTTTCTTCGTACATCAAAAAAACATTTTTGAGCAAGGAGAGACACAGGCACACATTTGGAGCTTAATGAAATTTTTTCAGCCAATTCAAGCATAAGCAAAGCATGACTGATGACACATTGACACCCACTACAAAACCAAATCAAGTTTCTGGACTTCTGGTGACTTACAGATTAAAAACATCATATGTTGCTTGATGGAAACAATAGGATACAGACTACGGTTGGTATAGAACAACACAACAGGGCACGCAAACAGCATTCCGAAAAATCCCCAAATTCAACCAACAATCAACAAATCTCCAACCCTAGAAATTCATATTCAAATCCAAAACAATCAAATTAGGGCATGGCCGTCACTTGTCTCACCTCAGCTTTGCTGACGCATTCTTAACTGGGGATTTAACTTGTAATCACTGAGTCGCTGGCGCTGGGCGTTTAGTGGCGGAGAAAGCTAAGGGATGAAGGCATGAAGCTGAAGATGAGACAGCAAGGGATGGAGTTGATGAAGGTGAAGTATGAGACAGCAAGGGATGGAGAATGGAGATGGAGTTGATGAAGGTGAAGCCGTGAAGATGATCAAGCGAGACGGGCGACAGAGAGATGGAGCTTCGGGCGACAGAGAGATGGAGCTTCGTGTTTCTCTAAATCTGATAAAAGTATTAAATATTAATAATAATAATAAATTTTTAAAAAAAATTAAAAAAAAAATATTTTACAAAATTATGGGGGTCCCGGGACCCCCCGGACCCCCCTGGAACCGCCTCTGAGTAACGATGATGATTATGAAGGTCGCCTTGATCTTATGTCTGCATAGTTAATGGATCAGATAATTTTTGATATACCTGTTCTGACATGGTAACAATTTCACATTTGTTTATACATTTATTTGATTACACATGGGTGAGAGGCGAGAAGAAGGGAAGTAGAGGGAGAGAAGAAGAAGATCCGACTGATTGGTATTCAAACAAAAGTCGCCTTTGTCAAAGTGACTTTGAGAAAAAGATGATATACTTGAAAGAAATCTTTAAGGTGCAGCAGATAGTAAAAAAATGTTTCAAATTGTGGTAGTTTGAAATTTTTTCTCCATTATCCCCATTTTTGTTTCGATGAAATATTTATCGGGAAATTAAAACTGTTGGACTAGAGATCAGGACTTTCCTTTTCATCCTCAATGTGATAGAATCAAGCTGTCTCATCTATTATTTGCAGATGATTTGTTCATATTCTGTAATGGCAGAGGCAGTTCAATTGTCTCAGTGAAGGAGGTTGTTCTGAATTCATCACGCCTCTCCATTAACTTGAACAAGAATCGAATCTTTGTACCTGGTATGTCTCCTCTATTGTTGGGTCCAATATCAGCACCCTTCCTGTGAAATATTTGGTCTACCCTTTGAGCTCCAGACTACAAGGCTTAAGCAATGGATTAGCAGATTTCTATGTAGAGCACGAAGAAGAGTAGTGTTTTTAATTCTGTGCTCAGTCTATAGTTTTGTACTGGGCCAGACATAGCAACTCTATAAATTGAGTCCAAGCGACACATTTTGCAACAAAACATCTGTGCCCAAAACAGCTGCCTGAAAATGAAATCCCAAATTATTAAAACATGTGGGGTTATCCGCAAGCTAGCAGAGGTAGTTCTAACAGCCAAAGCAAGGCTTTTTATGCAAATCCAGCCTACCTTGTCTACTACTGCACAACCAGCATTCAATTCATAAATATACTGCTCAGAACCTTGGAGAGGCTGACGAATGTGAGCTGGATCTTTGGGATATGACTGGCAATTGCAGCTTTTGAGGCTTCTGTCTGTCGTCTCCATGGGCAGGGAGCTTCTCAGGGCGAATATGTATTTTGCCAGACTCTAGTTCTGGCCTGCGCTTCAACTTTTTCTTAACTAAAGGTGCACGCCCATCATCTACAAAATCACTGTTTAGTCTTGCCTTCACTTTCTCTTTTTTCAGCCTCTCATGGAATGAAGCATTTGCTCTGGGAGCTTCGAGAGCCAAAGTTGAAACAGGAGCTAAATTGTTGGAGACACTTGTAAAATGATGACCTAGATCAGTTGTTTGCCTCTCTAAAGGCTGAGGTTGTTGCAGCTGAGCAGTTGAAGTCAATCCCAATTTACCCTTGTCCACCGGCTTTGGAGTCAGTAACTTTTTCTTTCCGATTTGCTCGTAATCCTGGAGGACATCCAAAAGTTAGATCAAACAACATTAGGCAGGTAGACTAAATGTGTTTGTAACGCCATGATTGTTTCACTTTTGAACCAGACATGAAACTCCTGTATGCCAGAAATGATAGAACTGATGCGTCAAGTCTTAAAATTTTGACAATATAGCCCACTTCCGAAAGCAAATGGTCCCGAATACATAAGCAAGCATATATGTCAATGTTCAGGTCTGAAAATCATCATAGACAGAGAGACAGAGAGAGTACTCTTTCTTGCTGGTGCAGAGCTCTCTTCCTGTCTTTCGACCTACAGATTCCACGTTTAATACCATGATTATCCATCGATCCATTCGGCCACAATTGTGCAAGCTGGGTGACATAACAGAACAGATATAAGTCAAATCACAAAGTTTACAGTTAAAGCAAATATGAACGTATTCCATCAACCGTTCTTGTGGTACTATTTTGAGTTGTTTTGGTAGATTTGTGTCCTCGGGTACCTCAACTATCATGGGCTGTTTCTTTTACACACAAAATAGAAGATTCATAAAAGTAACTTTCAGCTCAGCACTAAAACATCATGGAAACAACCTAGGAAGGAAATGAAAAACAATAAAACTAAACAAATCCATAACTCGCACAAAGTTTCTCTCTATAGGTACGTGCCCACCGATAAACTGCGAAGCCAACTTGATAGAAAGTTGGGCAAGTTCAAGAATAGGATTGTGTTACATCTGAAAAATAACCCACCTCTGCATAAAGCTTTCTAATTTGTGAACCTGAATCTTCCTCCAGCCCCTTCGAGAATTAAAGCACACGGGTTAATGATCAATTTCAATATACAACCACTAGAAAAATTTGGTCAACAGAATCAGATGTCGGACATCAACGTAAAGGTCATAGAGATCACAAATTTTATCCTCCAACACAATGCTCATGGTATACTTCGTTTTACTAGCTTCTTTCCCTTCAGAGCCAAATTCCTGAAGGTTGTTGGGAATTCTTGCTTGCTGCTCAAACTCCTATTGGTCATTTGCAACACAGATTAGCAATCTATTTTGACAAAAAATGTTATGTTAAAGACGAAACATAAAGGTAACACCATTCAAAACTGAAATGGCATTCCTAGAGGCTAGAAGTGCGAGAAGAAATAACTATCTGATCATTACAATCTGAATTTTCGCATTGGCTAAATGGAATGAAGAATTAAGAGACCATGAATCATCGAAAGGTTGTATCAAATGTACAAATATTATCAATAGATCTACTAGACCAACAGTGAGTAAAAAAAGCTAGACATGCAAAATTCAAAAACAACAACGCAATTGAACTGCCAGAGAAAACCAATCGCACAATAACTATAAATCAGAGAAATAGAATGAGACTTCTACCTTAGTAATTAAATCAATAACTTCCCTCTTTATCTGTTGGAACCGAACTTCTTTCTCTTGTTTTGCTGACAGGCCACTGCTTATCATCATTCTTAAGTTCCTCTGCGGCCAAACACCAACACAGCACTTATAAAATACATGTATGGGCGTGTGCACAAATACATGAAAGTATAGATTCTAAAACTGAAACGCATTACGTTTTAGCATTGGAACCAACTGGCTCACATGACCAAGCAGTGATAGGCTGCCAGGTGCTAAAAGCAGTGAATATCACGATGACAGCCAGTAAAAAATCTGATTTTTGTTATGAAGCCAAGAAAAATACAAAAGATCCAAACACAAATTATGAGCAAGATAATAGTATCCCTGACTAATTCTTCTATAAGGAATATGGAACAAAAGGCAAAAGAAATAATCAATCCTAGAGCATGAATCATACCAACTCATGAACATGATACTTAGGTTAGCGAGTTGTCTTAAATTAACATCAGTATGAAATCATTAGGGCTACCCTCGAACTGTAAGATACTTGTCGCATATCAGATATAAAAAGTAAAAGTCATCTCATGTTTAATTACCTTTAATGTTCTAAGCTGCATTGTATGGCCAAGGAAACCCATCAAGCGATTTACTACCTCCTCGGACACTTCACCATAGTTTGCTTGCTATACAACAGTATAATAAACTTTTCAAGCTCTCAACCAGAATTATCATTTGAACCTGAAAGTTGGTTCAAACAAGAAAGAAAGGACTCTAGGTCACTCTCAGTTACCGCTAGTCGAGCAACTTTAGCAAGCTTCTGCTTTATTTCGCGAGGCAATCTCCTCTTGACAGCCTGGCCAGACATATCAGCATCCTGAACTTCCATTGTTGGCGGTCTTGCTGCAAAACAAAAACATGATATATACCTTAACAAGATACCGCAATTCTGACTTGTAGAATCAAAGTTGCACTTCTTTTCGACCCATAGAGCACAGGATTCACTCATTGTACCATCAACTCATAAGAATAAATAGTCATGCACCAATGTTCAGTAGTCAAGGCTCAATCCAAGTTTTACAAGAGGTTTACTTACATTCCGCAACCATCTTTTCCAGCTCTTTGATGGCCTTCTCGAGCATTGTGGCTTTTGTCTTAACATTAGAACCATCTTTCCTATGTACTTGATGAGTATTCTACATCGTGTAAAGTAAAATTAGCAGCAAGGATATTACTTAACGTTTTTTTCACAGACCATCAGAAACAAGCATATCTACAGCAATATTCTCTGTACTATTACTTCAAATCCCAGGGAGACTAACAAGAAATTTTCATCCATTTAAGTTATGTCCATTCCTGAAAACAATTGATAAATTAACTGCCCCTTCATGAAGCATGAGCTCAATAATTCCAACTGTAAAAAGGAGACCAGCTCTGAGTTAAGCTGCAACTACTTCAGCTTAAAAGTAACGATAATGCCAGGGCCTTATGATGATTCGTGTACTTCAGTAATCTATAATATTGTTTGTTACACCCTATCCAATATCCACCGCTACCCATCTGTTTCAGCTACTCTTTTAATCATATAAAGTCTTGTTTTTCTATGCCGACATGAGGCTTACTAAGCCTGATTCCCTACAAAGTTATACAAACAGTGCAGCTTGGATATATAATTCAATGCAAGAGATGAGTTAGAATTTTAGTAAGCACTTACAACCGCTTGAGCATGTTTTCCATCTGAAAAATGTGTTTCTTTCATCTCGGAAATGATACTCTTTGTCTTGTGCTTGATTGGTTGCACTAGCCCGTCATAATTCAATCTTCTTTCATATTGAGAATCTGAATGAGAACGACTATCATTTTTCTGAAGGGGAGGATCAACATGCCCACTTGCATCTTTAACTCTGTTAATGGAAACCTTTGAATGATGTTCGTTGTTCTGTTTTTCTACTACATCTTTCGGCTCAGTCTGACCAAGAGGCACAGCGCCATTAAATGTTTTTGCAGATAAAGCATGATCCATTGTGGAATCAGCAGACTTTTTCTTTATTTGATTTTGATGTTTTCTATCTTCAAAATGCTCGCTTTCAGCAATGTATGTCCCCGAAGTGATAGAAGTAATTTTTCCAGATGCAAGTGTCGTTGCTTCTATTGCCACCTTGTCCACTTTTGCTTTCTTCTTTCGTAATGGACCGTCATCACGTAGTTCCTTTGGGATGTCCTTTCTTCGCCTTTTCTTTGGCTGCTGAGAAGGCAACAAAGGTGTTTCTTTCCTGCTGGTAAACAGAGAACATTTCAGAGGGATATCGAATCTTAGAGAAATTAATGAGGATGCAGCAACAAATATATCAGAATATTGTAAATTATGATGGTATGGTGGTTGAGAGAATTTCTAAATGCAAAACTCTCACCTATACATATGACAATGATATGATAGATGAGGTTTTCAGAACACAAAGAACATATAAGGAGATGCTCATGAGAATCTTATGTTTTGAATAATAAATATAGAATGTTGAGTAGAATTGCTGAACTAGGTAAATAAGATCTTGGATGTACTACAATGATCCTTAAAAATAGAACAAAACAATTACAATGCCAAAATAGTTCAGGTCACATCAAACATATGTCATACCTAAGAGGAAAACTGAGTAGTTCACATTTTCCAACGAAATCTAGAGTGGTTCAGGTACATGCTTACCTAATTATCGGAGGGAGAAAACCGCAACTAAGAGCAACAAGCATTACGTAAGGAAATTACACAGTCATACTATCCAGAAACATCATTGACACTAAAAATTGCATATACTTGAAGAAGATTTTAATGCAAAAAAATATACAGCACTTCCGTATTGCAAAACAAAAAAGATAAAGGAATAATGGGAGGCCCATCAGTTTTAGTTGTTCTCCCTTGAATAACAACATAAAAAACGAAACGTACAGGCAGAAGATTTTAAGGAGCATCAATTCACTCCATCTTCCTACTTATCCATTATCCATATTATTCTTTAAATGCGGCATCCTTCTCAAAGAAAATTTAATCACTTTCAGTTAACTTTGAGCCACTAAAACATCAGTAAAAAGACAGACTATACAAAAATATAATTGGTTGACAGTCATGATAAGAAGCATAATAATCAAGATATCAACAGCCACAACTCTTGGTTGCCAAGAGGTCCAGCATATTGTACATCATGTATAATCCAACTTGAACAAAGTGGTGAAAACATTGTGACATTAACTGAAGGGAATATGTCTTTGTCAGTAATTTATCATGATATATTTACATTTTCATTTAACTAAAAACCTCATATGCTTTAAAATACAAAAATATTAATCAACTCAAAGTTTGACACATTCCAACACATACAGAGCTCATTTTAGCATGTCGACATTTAGCTTTGTGTGCAATTTAAAGAAACATACATACATAAATAATATAGAAATAGTAATAAAATAGGATTGCGCTTGGCACGGAAAAACCTTCAAATCAGCTGAGAACAGATATCGACCAGCGACGTTATTCACAGGAGAGGCATATCTACGAAGGCTTTCACAAGACATAAAACTAGCAAAACCAGTAGTGCAAGAAAAGTATGAGAATCATCTATACTCATTTTTTGCATAAATAAAATTATTCAAATATATGTCTCCTAATGAACTTCCTGAAAGGAAAAGTGAGGTTATAGGAGAAATCTCACGAAATAAATGCTTGTATAGCTAACTAACAATCAGAAACTGCAAAACAAAATAATATAAAAAAAGGAGAAAAATACTTACACTGCCTCCAACTTTCCTTTATTAACGAAGAACCCGTTATGTTTCGTTGAACAGTTATCAACTTGAAAATATTCATCCTGAATAAGTAATCAAATTAATAACTTTCATGGTTGATACAAATATGGCAACAGTGAGCTCTAAGTTACAAATCATAATGAACGCCTAGTCTTGATGTGGTAAGAAAAAACACCCAGTGTAGGAGAAAAATAAAAGGGAATACACACCAGCTCAGCATCATCTATAAATGAGTCCTCTGTATCATATTGATCATCATCAGGGACATCATCGAGATCTTCATCACTACTATCATTACCCTGGGAGTTTTAGCCACAACAGTAAGTTATAAATAGAGGACAGCATTAGGATGTGAAAAATTATGAATGAAAACATAAGAAAGAATGTTTGTTAACCTTATATAAGCGCTCGATCTTTTCAATAACGGCATTGAAACGGTTAGCTGGAGGTTCATCGTTAAGTTCGGCTTCGGTGGGTGGTCCCTGGAGATACTATGAAGCATCAGTTAAGTGCACAACGGCCACATGAATTACATGCATAATTCGCCCATGATACCTAATTCAGGCACTAACATGTCTGGTATGCAACTTATAGAATTTCAAAAAGCATGAGCTAGTAAAGATATGCATGCACATGTAAGTGCCAATTTTAAGAGTGCTACAGCACACACACTTAACATAGCAGACTCAGTGATAATCCAAAGACATGGTATTTGAAAGTAGATACATATTGAAACAAGCACTTTAAATGTGTTGACTGAAGCCATCATTTAAGTTATTATACAGGTATATTAGTGAATGCAGCAACATCCATGATGTACAAATAAATAAAAGGAGTCAAAAATATGATATGCTGCTGCTTCAACCCATCAAAGAAACAAAAGATGAAGTAGGGCAGCAAGACACGAGAGAGAAAAAAAAAACAGAGACAAAGTACATTGTAAAATAAGACGAGGGGGTATCAGACCTGAGGAGGAATCCGGGAGTCCTCCGGAACGGAGGAGGAAAGAGGCTCCGGAGCAGAAGCAGATCCGTCAGCTTTGTTAGCCTCCTTGACCAATTTCTTCCAGGAGACGATCGTAGTCTCCCCAGGTCGTAACTCCACCGTAAACCTCTGCCGATCACCTGATTTCATGAATGAGATTGAGGTTGAAGGAGCGGCGACGGCGCTAGTAGTTTCATCGGGCATGGTGTAAAAAAGGGAAGTCAGAAGCCCTGGACAATTTCGAAATCGAGAACAAAACAGCCAATGTAAAACCCTAAATTGAATGATGCGATGCGAGGGAGAGAAGAGAGAAGAGAGAAGAAGAAAATTCACGGCTGCGAGAAAGAAGTGTCTCTCATCTGCTAGTCTAAACTCTCCCTGCGTGACTTTCTTCCTAAGATCCCACTGGAGAATCGCCCGACGGAGAAGCAAACGGACGTCTTTGGTCTTCTTCTCTCTCACAATTCAAGCTTTATTTTATTTCTCACCTCAAATGACCAAAAATAATTACATAAATGATTATAGTAATACTAAATTGGGTGCCTTCACATAAAATCAAATTGCACTCTTATCTCTTATAAAACAAACACTTCACAAATTCTATCACATTCTTATTGCTTTTGAGATAAACTTATTACGTGCATTACTTAAGTTACTATTCATCATACCTTTTTTGTTCATCTCTCTCACCATCATAACCACTCACTTTAATTCTACCATCATAATTAAATCCCACTACAACTACTGATACGGAGCAACAAGCGTTTTCATACATGAAGATCCAAGATCATCCTAAGAGGGTGCACGTTAACGGTCTTCGGACTGTCGAAGTCAGGTAATTATAATATGTTTTCTAAGCAGAACGGGCCTGCGGACGGAATTCATCAACTACGCTCGTGATGTACGGGCTTTTTAGGCCATCTGACGTCGTTTACTATTTTCTTTCTAATTTTTATGTTTTAGATTTTTTTTCGTTTCATTTTTCTATTAAGTACAGCCTACATTGCATTGTACGGTAGTTGAATTATATTGTATAAAAATCGAGGTTCCTTCCTTCAGTTTCTGTCAATTCTCGGAATTCCGCGAATCAACTAGACTGATTATCTATTCCATTACGCACGATGCATCAGATTGATATCAGTTTCCAGGATCATGTGTTATGCCGCCTCGAAGACAAAGGATACTAGATGATGAACCTGCCATGGACGGCGCTGAGTTGCGACGAGATAATGCTGACCTGCGGCGACAGGTCGATTATCTGACTTGGCGATTGGAGGCGCTCGCACCGTCCCGAGATGGTGTCGATGCCCCGGATAACAATCCATTCAGATCTGATAGGATTGCGCCTAGAGAGGATCGACATTGGGAATTCGGCTTCAGAGTGTATATTCCAGAGTTCGACGGCAGCATTCCAGCTGATGAATTTACTGACTAGCTTTCTCAGGTTGAGGAGATCTAGACTTTAAGGAGGTTCCGGATGATTGTCGCGTGCCATTAGTAGTGATTCGTTTGCGTGGTCATGCGCAAGCTTGGTGGTATAGTCAAAGTAGACTCGCGCCCGTGCTGGTAAGGAAAAGATTTCCAGTTGGGATAAATTCCAGAAACATATTTGCGCTGCGTTTTTGCCATATAACTTTGAGCGTGAATTGTATCAATGATTTCAGAACCTCCTGCTGGTTCTCGTACAATGGCCGAGTACACCATTGACTTCTACCAGTTACTTGCTCGTACTAACCTTAATGAGTCACCTATTTAGTTGGTTTTTTGCTATATTGGTGGTTTGAGTCTGCAATTACAGGATGTTCTGAATATGTTCGACCCACTGACAGTGGCAGAAGCGCATTAGTGGGCTTCCCAAACAGAGAAGCAATTGGCGAGGCGTGCTAACATGGTGTCCCGAACCCCCCCCCCCCCCCCCCCCCTCAACCCCCAGTTCAGCATCTCCTACGAGCAGACCCTCCGAACCCCCTCCACCAGGCAGTAACTCCGCAGGCCCTTCCCATGAACGTGGCAGTGGCGGTATGCGCTATTTTAGTTACGGCAAGATGGGTCATAGACAAGCAGATTGTCACAAAGCTCCATCAGGTTCTCGTGGACTCCTTAAGAATGATATTTAGAGAGCTGATCCTGTTCCCAGTGAGGAAGGTCCTCCTATTTTTGACGATTACGGTGATGAAGCAGAAGTGACGGAGGAATTTGTGACGGTTACATTGGACCTGCTTTGATTCTGCGACGTACATCCCTGACCCTCGCGCACCAGAACCGGTTGACTGGCTACATAATAACTTGTTATAGTCTACGTGTACCATTCGCAAGAAGGTTTGCACATTTATTTTTCGATGCAGGGAGATGCGAGAAAGTGGTTTCAGATGTGGCGATTTAGACATTGGGGTCTCTACTGAGACTCACCCCAAACCATACAAGCTTGTCTGGCTTAGCAAAGGTATTGACGTTACGGTTTCTAAGCGTGTACTGCTGAGTTTCACTATTTTGCATATGTATCGTGACGATATTTATTGTGATGTGGTTCCTATGGATGCGTGTCACCTACTGCTTGGCCGGCCTTGGCAATATGATCGGTCTGTTGCCCATGATGGTCGTTCCCATACATATTATTCCTGTTCCGTGGCAAGAAATTTGTGCTCGTCCCGACTAAGCCTCGTGTGGCCTCTTTGGTTACTGCTGCCCCACAAGCAACCTTATTGTCTCCCGTCCCTTTTCAGTCCGCTATGCAAGAATCAGGTGTGGTATTTATTTTACTATGTGATCCAGTTAATGTTGCTACCTCTGTTGTTCCAGATGCTGCGATTCAGCCATTACTGCAGAAATTTGCTGATGTGTTTCCCGAGTCCTTCCCATCAGATTTACCTCCTTTCCAAAATATTCAACATCACATCAATTTGGTGTTGGGCCCTGCCTTACCCAATCAGCCCTTTTATCGTATGAGTCCAAAGGAACATGAGGAACTGCGCAGATAAGTGGAGGATTTGTTGACTAAGGGCCACATTTGTGAGAGCCTCAGCCTATTTGCGGTTCCTGCACTCCTTACTCCAAAAAAGGATGGTACATGGCGTATGTGTGTGGATAGTCGCTCTATTAACAAGATTACGCAAGCTGGATTTGAAGAGTGGATATTGAAATTCATATGTCTGTCCCACTATGAGTGTTCCACTGTTTTGTAAGTTGTTTCACAATACTCATATGGATAATGTTTCGATAGTTGTTAATAACAGCACAAATGGTGCGATGAAATGTAAAAGACACAAGATATGGTCACCCTGTTCAGCTCCACGAGCCTACTCCGGGGGGGTTTCTCTGAACCCCAAGTGAAAAGCACTTCACTTTAAATTATCAAGTCCAATGGATCTTACGTAATCAGACTCCCTCTGTTATCGTTATGTTCAATCTGACTGCACGCGTCTCTATTCAAGCTAACTCCGGCTGACCCTCTATTTGAGCCTTGTTGGTCTGCGTCGATACCCTTGATACAGATTACAGACTCTTGACTGATACAAACTTCGTTTGCCAAAAACATGTCACACACATCCATGGCACACATGTGTTTAACAGATACCACCAGATTCATATTCGTTCAAGTGATGAGTGGAAGACGATCTTTAAGACCCGTGAAGGACTGTATGAATGGTTGGTGATGCCGTTTGGCCTTTCTAATGCACCTAGCACCTTTATGCGCGTCAGTAATCAGGCTTTACGCCTCTTCATCTGTAAAACTGTTGTTGTTTATTCCGATGATATTCTTATCTATAGTGTCAGTCCTGTTGTGCAAGTTGCACATTTGCGTGAGGTATTATTGGTTCTTCCTCAGTATAAGTTCTATGCAGCTACAACTAAGTGCACGTTTCTGACCGACTCGATTCAGTTCTAGGGATATGTGGTTCGCGAGAGGGACTTAAGGTCGACCCGGACAAAGTTAATGCCATTAAGCAGTGGCCCCATCCGACCTCTATTACTGAAGTGTGCAGTTTCCATGGGTTGACATCCTTCTAGCGACGTTTTATTCCCCACTTTAGTAGCACTACGACATTGATTACTGATTGCATGAAGGGATCTAAATTCCACTGGACAGATGACGCCGATGCTGCGTTTCGTGAGATTAATCGCCGGCTGACTTCTGCCCCCATCCTCGTGCTCCCTGACTTTTCCTAGCCGTTTGAGCTCCATTATGACGCCTCCAAAACCGGTATTGGTGTTGTTCTCAGCCAATTTGGACGCCCTGTCGCTTATTTCAGTGAGAAACTTCCTGGTGCCAAGCTTCGTTTCAGCACATATGATATGGAGTTATACGCACTTGTTCAAGTTGTGAAACATTTCACTGGCACATTACTTATTGCAGCGCGAGTTTGTTCTTTACACGAATCACGACTCCCTTAAACATCTTGGTAGCCAGGATAAGGTCTCTCATTGCCATGCGTCTTGGCCTTCTTATTTATAGCAGTTCACTTTCATTATTAAGCACAAGTTGGTACCTCTAATAGTGTAGCTGAGGCACTGAGTCACCGGCATACCTTACTTACTGAGTTGCGTGTTCAAGTGCTTGGATTTGACTCGTTCATGGAATTGTCCGCAAATGATCCTATCTTTTCTCATATTATTCTACAAATTTAGCAAGGTGAACCCCCTGAATATTTCTTGGAGGAGGGGTTTCTTTTTTGTGGGGTCCAGTTGTGTAACCCTGAATGTAGCCTGCGTCTAAAACTCATTCAGGAACTTCATAATGAGGGTCATGTTACAGGATCTCACTTTTCAGTTGCTTGTTGGTTCGTATTATAGGCCGTCGATGCGTAAGGAGGTTGGCAGATTCGTGGCACGATGCCCTTGTATATCATCTAGCGATGGGTTCTTCGACCAATGCCTGCTTATACATGGCCCTTCCCATCCCTATATAGCCACGGTCTAATGTTAGTATGGATTTTATCCTCGATCTTCCCCGCACATAACGTGGCAGCGACTCTATTTACGTGGTGGTTGATCGATTTTCCAAAATGGCTCGCTTATCCTCGTTTTTCCTCCACACAACGTGGCAGCGACTCTGATGCTGTTCGCGTGGCCCAGCCTTATTTTCGCGAGATATATCGTCTGCACGGCTACATCAATTGTGTCTGATCGTGATACTTGCTTTGTGCGTCACTTTTGGAGGAGTTTATGGCACATGGTTAATACGCAGTTAAACTTTAGCAGTTCATACCATCCCCAAACAAATGGTTAGACTGAAGTTGTCAATCGCTCACTCGGGAATCTATTACACAGTTTGGTTGGCAACCATCAGAAGTCATGGGAGTTGAAATTGCCTCAGGCCGAGTTTTCCCATAATCACGCCATCAACCACCGCAGCACAGGTTTCAGCCCATTCCACGTGGTGTATGAATTACCCCCAAGAGGTCCACTTGATTTACTCACCCTGCCTAGCAATATGCGACCACATGCCACTGCTGAAGACTTTATTGATCAGTTAACGCGCATTCACCAGCAAACTCAGTCACAACTCACTGCTAGTATGGCAAAGTATAAGACCCACGCTGACCAAAAGCTCCGCGCTGTTGAATTTGAAGTTGGTGATTTTGTATGGGCCATTTTGACGAAGGATCGTGTCCGTGCCCAGGAGTACAGCAAGCTTGCTGCCAAGAAGGTTGGTCCAGTTGAAATTATGGAGAAGATTAATCCTAATGCCAATCTTCTCTGCCCTGGAGGGGATGATGCGGAGCAACAGGCGTTATCGTACATGGAGATCCAAGATCATCCAAAGGGAGTGCATGTTAGCAGACTTCGGGCTGCCGGAGTCAGGTGGACCATTATAATATGTTTTTCTAAGCGGAACAACTTTCAGATGGAATTCACCAGCTATGCTCGTGATGTACGTATGGGTTTTTTTGGGACATCTCACGCCGTTTACTATTTTATTTCTAATTTTTATGTTTTAGGATTTTTCTTCCCGTTTCGTTTTTACGGTAGTTGAATTATATTGAATAAAAATCGAGGGTTCCTTCCTTCAGCTTCTGTCAATTCCCGGCATTACGGAATCAATGAGTCTATCATCCAATTACGCACGCTGCATCATCCACTCACCTCAATCCCAACCACCTACAATTTCAAAACCCCCACAACCACCTACAACAATTCAACCATCACCACCCATCCATATCTCACTTTAATCCCAAATCCTGAAAAGGGAAGGTACGTGGAAAGGGAACTCTATGCGTTCAAGGTTTGCCTAAGCTGAAGTACGTTATGCTCGTGGATAGGTTAAGCAACACTACTGGAACAAGAGAAGGGATTAGATGTGGCGGAAGTAGATCCAGTGATGAAGGGAGCAGACCCAATCAAGGAAGATGTTGCGGCAATTGCTGAGACACGTTCATCAGAACTTCAAGCAACATTGCGCGTAATAATTGTCTGGCTCTTGAAGGAGTTTGCTCACTTAATTGCTGAAGCCAATAGGAATGCTACTCAGAGAGCCCAGACTGAAGCCAATGTGGAGTACCCCGTTGATGAGATCCCACCGCCTGTGGATGGAGAAGATGCGTAGGCCTATTTGTTGAGTTCAATTTGAGGACTCCTGTCATTTGTTGACAAAAAAGAGAGTACTGGTTATTGCTGAAAGTGAAATACTGAAGTCACCACAAGAGATGGAGAGTTGGATCGTGAAGAAGTTGAGGATGCTTCCAGAGAGGGAGCCTGAAGATTAGCTTAGGACAGCTTGAGATCAGAACACTCCTTTGGTTTTGTGAAAAATGTCAAGGGGGAGATTGTTAAAGATAGTGACATCCTTGACAAATACAATTGCAAGTTGATCTGGCAAGTTGCTACAACAACCTGTGAAGCAAGTAACTGAGGCAACCCGAAGACAGTCGGTGGAGCGACTTGAAGACGTTGATCAGAGTCCTTGGATTTTATCAAAAATGCCAAAGGGGAGATTGTTAAGGTATATGACATTCTTGACAAAACTGCTACAAGTTGATCTGGTGAGTTGCTATAGCAACCTGTCAAGCAAGAAGGTGGAGCAACCTGAAGATGGCCAGCGAACCTAAGTATGTTTCCTAAATGTTTTAGGAAATTTCCACAGCAACAAATCGGCTAACAACCTTCAAAGATCATGCAGAAGATATGGTTCCTAAAATCATTTTAGGAAAGGTGTTGTTACAATCAAATCTTAACAACTTGCTAAGATCTTGAAATAGATCGGGATTGCTAAAAGGATTTAGGAAGTGTTTTAAATTCTAGCGGGACTGGGATTTCTATATTCTCCATGTGCTATAAGTATGTAAGGGCAGCGTCTATAAGGAAGAAAGATACACATAAGTACGCATAAGCATAAAGCAAGAGCGGTAAGCAAAGAGCGAAGAGCTAAAGTGTTGTCATTGCCTTAGCTGAGAGAGATCAAGACTGAGAGAGTCTGATCGAAGCTTGATCAGCAAGTTCAACTGGAGCGGAGCCTCGTTGAAATCAAGTACAAGCCTTTGAATAATCGTCACGGGTGAGCCAGTCACGGACGATCGAAGAGCAGAGCAAGTCCTCGATAGCTGGTTGGAGGTCACAGATCAAGGGGAGCTTTACCGGAGTTGTGAGAACTCGCGGAAGTCAAATTGAGTAGCCGGGAGACCTCAGAGAATCTGTGGTAGATGCTGAGCAAGAGCAACTTCTTTCAGTGAGTTGTTATAGCATCCTATCAAAACACTTTGTCGTAGAATAGGCTAAGTTTGTGTGATCAGCGCTGAAATTGGCACTGCGTTACTGTAGAAGACAACCCACGGTTTGCTTCAGTAACTTCTTCCGCTAAGTTGCTGACGCTTTGCATCTAACAAATTTGTAGAACACAAACAAGTTTGTGCACCTAGTTCGGCAACAGCCTACGTCTGGGGAGGACTACTCTCAGTCCTCAAGACTTCACTATCTTAGTTAGAGTATAATGGTTTCCAACAACTCAGCCACCGCTAGTCTAACCATTACTCCTAACCTAGTCGAAGTCTCCGCTCAATCTTCAATACAGACTAGCTACACAGGGTAAACTACTTTCAATAGATAGCTAGCTGTTTTACAACTCTCAGCCTATCCTATTACAATGTATACACAGGTTATGCTGCAGCAACTTCTTCCGTCAAGTTGCTGACGCTTCTATCGACGACTTCTCCAAGCATTGCATGCTGAGTAGTCAGACACTCTGCGCTGCTCCCTCTCAATCAATGACCTTCCGTCACTACCAAGGAGCACGCTGGGACAGTCCGCGCAAGCTGCACTCTATGACTGTCAACCGTTCGGTCTGTTAACGAGACTTCGCTCCAGTCGAGTCCCTCGAATCAATATAGGATCAGACTACACTAGTCCTGATCACTCCTCAGCTCAAACACAACTATCGCTTCAGAAGTTCTCCGCTTCCGCGAACTCTGATCTCTGCTTAGTGTGTGTGTTCTTCGATATCGGGGTGTCTTTTGTTGCTTCGGTCTCTGCCTGCTCATATAGCTTTAACACCTAGCAAATTTAGTCCCAAGCGATAATTCCACCTTCCGAATCATCCACTGGATTCCTGGATGTTGTTGAGATTCGGTTTTCTAAATTGGAATTTAGAAACCTTATATTGATCGCCTTCATCAACGCTATTGCTGAAGATTCTCTGATCATCTGGGCCTTTCTCTGCATGTTGCCACGCCGGCCGGAATCACTCGGACAACCACCGTGCACCTCCAGATTGATCTGCAACAAAGATACTCTCTTTAGCGTTAGCCTTGAATCTTCAGGAGATGCTATAGCATCTTCTGGTTCTTGTGTTTATCCCTCCTGATCATCTGTACCAGCTCTAATCGTCAGGGGATGCTACACTTCTTCTGCCTCTTTTGTTTTGTCAGTCTTCATTTGCAAGTACCAGCTCCTGGTACCATAATTTGTTGTAGCCTCTTCTTCTGCTCGAGTTCTTTCCCTTCGTCACAAATGTTATAGCCGTAACAAGAGGTGAGCGAAGATTCTAGCTAGGTATAAAGTAGAGGTTGTTCTAGCATATGTTGTGAACGGGTACATTTGTACTTTAATCGGATATAGTTGAATCTTGGGGACTAGAGAGAAGTGCCCCCAAAGGTAGGCACTGGCCAAACTGAGTAACCAAAGTGCTTGAGTTTCTTAGATTTGGACTTAGCAAGATTATTCAGCAAGTGTCTTAGAAGGTTGCTATAACAACCTGTTGGATCTAGACACCAATAGCGCGTCAAATTTTAATTGGTGTCAGAGTGGGTTTCTCGACACATAGAGTGCGATCCGGACGTGTTGCTGACAGCTAAGACGAATATGAAGGAACGACAAGCACAATCAGACCGCCGTTGCTTGAAGGAGGAAACTATGGATACTGAAAAGCTCGAATGAAAGCGCTTCTGAAGGCCATGGATGAGAAGGCATGGAGAGCTGTAATCTCGGAGTGGACGCATCCTCTGGTGAAAGACAATGCGAGAGTAGCACATAAGAAACCTGAGGATAGATGGACTACTAAAGAAGAAGCTATAGCATATGGGAACTCAAAGTCCCTCATCGACATATTTGCTGCAGTCGATGCCGACACTTTTAGGCTAATCTTAAACTATGATGTTGCTAAACATGCATGAGACATTCTTGAGACAGCCCAATAGGGCTCATACAAAGTTAAGACATCAAGGATCCAGATGCACCACAAAGTTTGAGAACCTGAGGATGCACGAAGAAGAAAACATGATAGACTTCACTACAAGGCTATGCGATTTGTCAAACGAAGCTCATGCACTCGGAGAGCCTATGAAAGAAGAAAAACTTGTTCGCGAGGTGCTAAGGTCAAGAACATTGGAAGCACTGATCGGTTCACTGAAACAATTTGAGATGAAGCACTGCCTCCAAGGTTTGCCATGAAAGTTACCGCAATAGAGGAGGCCCGAGACATTAAGAACAAGAGATTGGAAGCACTGATCTGTTCGCTGAAACAATTTGAGATGAAGCTGCTAGAGGAAGCTCCACCATCCCGCAAGAAGAACATTGGGCTGAAAGCTGAAACAAAAGTCAAGCAAGGATCACTTGAGGAGATGTCGCAGTAACTTGCACTACTGGAAAAAAACATTGGAAATATCATGAAGGAACTCGACCAAAAACCCCCATATACTGGACAACAATCTGGCCACAAAAATTGATTCAGGAGAGGGTAAAACTTTCCAAGAAAGAACAGGAATGTTGATCGAAGTAGGGAAGAGTGGAAGGACAAACATAAGGGAATTCGCTGTTGAGGATGTGACGGTCTCGATCACAGGTAATCGGAATAGCAACCAAAAGAAGAACAACAAGTCCTATGCTGCCAAATGGAGTGATGAAGACTCAAAAGACAATGAGCGCGAAGCTAAACCTAGAAACAACTTGGCTCTAGCTTCTATGGCAGATCACAACCGCGATAGCAAAGACACAGTGCACAACTCTATAGATTCAGAGAACAGCAATTATAAAGAGCTCACAGAGGAACCCTAATGCACCAGAAGTGGCTGGAGATTGAAGTTAACAAGAATCTAAATGCAAAGGTGTCTAGGCTAGAAGAGGAAAAAGAAGACTTGTTGAAAACAGTGGATGCTCTGAAGACTGAGAAGAATTACCTAAGCCTGACCGTCACCTCTCTTATCAACTGCCAGACGTCCAGATATATTTTAGGTAGTAGGAGTGTACGCCAGATCTCAAGCTTGCCCAAAGGAGAGCCATCTTCAGGACTAGAGAGAACTAGCGTAGGTTGAGTTTTTGGAATCTGAAATTTATTGTGCGCACTCTCTGTATCACTTTTGCGGAACTTGTTTCCGTGCCGATCTTGACAGACACAAGGCACTTTGTTTACCTAGTTCGGTAATTGCCTACGGACTGGGGAGGACAACTTCTGATCCTCAAGGTTTCACTATATCTGCTAGAGTACAATGGATTCCAAAACTAAGCCATGCTAGTTTAACCACTACTACTAACCTAGATCTACCTCAGCTCAATCTGATCACATAGATTAGCTCGCAGTCTGATTACACAGCCTCGCTTCGTACTACCTACACACTTCCAGTAAAGAACATCTACAGACTTGACCCACAGACTTAGCCTATTCTATTACAATGTGTAGTAGACGGAATGTTATAGCAATCTCTATAGTAGAATTGCTGTAACTTCTATCGACGACGTCTCAAGCACCCTCTGCCAAGCCGTCGGATCTCACTGAGTTCTCACAACACAGATATTGCTCCCTCTTGATCAATGTCCACCTGTCACTATCAAGGAGAGTCACTCAGCTCTTCAACACCTTGCAATAGCACCTGTCCGCAACTGTTCTCCGAAGACACTGATTGATCCTTCAACGAGCCACACTCCAGTTTAGTTTGGTGGATAAATGTTTGCTCAAATTCAGCGAGTTGTGATCTCTCTCTGCGCTCAACACAACTCTACAACTCAATGTTCTGTGATTGTATCACGTTGTGTGTATTCTGTCTTCGATTATCAATTGATATGCCTTTGCACTGTTCTTATACATTCATCAATGATCAGCTTTTGGAAATCCTAATTCCCTTAGGATTCTTAGAATAGCTCAGCATCACTTGAACCTTCTCCTAGATTTTTGCGGAGTTGTTGAGATTTTGTTTCCTAAATCGAAATTTAGAAACCCTGTCTTTCTTGAATTCTTCCGACCGCGTGATGACGTTTGCTGATCACTTGAGAACGTTTGCATAGCTCCCTGAGCTTTCCCGACACCTGCATGACCTCGTCGGACTCTCTTCGTGCAGGTTCAAGATGATCAGCCATTCAGCTCAAGCTTCAAATCATCACGGGTTGTTATAGCAGTTTCTATCATTTGTCTTTTTCCCAGCTTGCCTCAGCTTTTATGGTCCACAAAGTGTTGTAACATCTTATTGTGCTATTTTGTCAAGAATGTCATACCTCAACAGAATCCTTTGTACGTTAACCGTGATAGTGGAATCTTGAGGACCAGAGAGAAGTCCTCCCCAGACGTAGGCAGTTGCCGAACTGGGTAAACAAAGCTTTTGTGTCTTTAAGGTTCGGGCGAAGCAAAGAAATTCCGCAAGTATCATAAGAGGTTGCTATAGCAACCTGCTGTAATCGGACACTTAGCAACACATCATAATTTCATAGTAGATAGAAAAAATGCTCGTAAGAAGTCCTATTGAAATAAAAAAATATATAGGTCTGCCTGCCATCCACACCAGAATAAATGGAGTTTTTCAAAAAACCTATTAGTGGATGAAGACCTCCGTGGGATAAGAGACATAGGAATAAAGAGAGAGCAAAAAAGGGATCTTTAGTGTATAATCCTGCATAATCTCTATTGTTATCAGTTCTGCTACGTAGACTAAATAATACAATACAAGCAAAAGTTCCTAGATTCATGTAGATATAGAACATATAAGTTATCATGCTTGCATATCCACCATTTGATTCTCCAACAATTATTCCAATAATTATATATCCAATTTGACCTATGGATGAATATGCAAGCATACGTTTCATGCTTGGTTGAGTAATAGCAATGAAATTCCCCAATATCATGCTAAGAATAAACGAGTTATCTATCGGAACAATGCTTTTACCGATCTATTAACAACATGTGGATCCACGCTCGGGGAATTGGTTATGTGTCAAGAAAATTGGTACAAGAAGACGTGGATACACTTCTTGATAACAGAATTCGTGGACAACCAATCAGTGATGGTCATAACAAGGTTTACAAGTAGTTTTCGGATGTAATTGAAGGTAAAGAGGGAAGATTTCATGAGACTTTGCTTGGCAAATGGGTCGATTATTCGAGCCATTCCGTTGTTGTCATAGGGCCTTCATTTTCATTGCATCAATGTGGATTGTCTCACGAAATAGCAATAGAGCTTTTGCAGACATTCGTAATTCATGATCTAATAAGACACTATTTTGCTTCGAATATAGGAGTTGCGAAGAGTCAAATTTGGGAAAAAGAACAGATTGTATGAGAAATACTTCAAGAAGTTATGCATGGACATTCTGTATTACTAAATAGAGCGCCTACTCTACATAGATTAAGCATACCAGTATTCCAACCGATTTTAGTGGAAGGGACGCGCTATTTGTTTACATCCATTAGTTCGTAAGGGATTCAATGCACACTTTGGCGAGGATCAAATGGCTGTTCCTGTACCTTTATACAAGCATTTGAGTGATTGTTCATGTATCCTCCTATAACATTTAAATATAGATTTTTATAATTATTTTGTTCTAATAATAGATTGATTTGTTGACATATTAGTGATAAAGTATCATCTTCCAATAATTTAGCAAGTGCTGAGAAATTATGAATTTTATGTTCTTTTGGATTTGACAAAATTGTTGTGGATGTCAATATTTTTCTTTTACCTAATTTAGAATTTCTTTACAGTACAAAAATATATTGTCTTATACAAGTAGCTACAAACCAAAGATCAAATAGTAACATTTTATTCTCTTACTCAAATTCTTTATAAAATTCTTCTCCAGAAAATCTTTTGAATTAAAATTGCCGTATAATTAATTTTTAAATGGTTCCATTTGGATGTTTCAATTTTCAGCCTAATAATTTTTTGCCGTATAATTAATTTTTAAATGGTTCCATTTGGATGTTTCAATTTTCAGCCTAATAATTTTTCCAAACTAAATAATAAAAATATATAAAAAAATCAGGGAGTAATTATGTATAAAAAAAGTCGCCAGGATAGAGACTCTTCTTCCTTCCGCGTACGGTACGACCTTCAGCAATTCTTCTCCGTGCCGGCTTTGAGCGAGGTATCCCTCCGTCCTTTTCTTTTCTGGGATTTTCTGCCGTATATCGATGTCCGATCTCTTTCTGATGTTTCGGTGGTGGTGCGGTTCACGATTTCAACCCTTCCGTTTGTGAATTCGGCACAATTTGGATGATTTTGCTTATGTATTTTCACATCTAAATAGGGTTTTTTGTTTTCGGAAGAAGCTGATAATCTTTTTTTATGAGGTCTGCAGGAAGGTATTTCGGTGTTTTGCCCGTTTTGGTTTTTTATTTGGTGAGAGATTGATGGGGTTTGTCGAATTTAGTTGATTAGGTCACGCATTATGCGTTTTTTGGTTTTTTACGGAATGCTCATTTAGTCTGAGGTTGAGTCAATGTTGGTTTTAGGCAGTAGGGGGTATTGGCACTTTGGAAATTGGAGAGGGCAAGTTAAGCTATGGTTCTCTGTCCATTTTTTTTTTATTACAAGTAGGCACATTATATGTATTGTGTTATACTTCTGCTTACCTCACCGTGTAAAATTGCAGAGCACTCAATCAGTAACAACATATGTAAAGTTGGTAAATACGTATTCATTAAGATGAACTCTTTATTCAATATGCTCAAGTTTAACATCATGTTTCTTATTACTGATTGCAGTGTTGATGGCATTATCGTAATCTCTTAGACCGTGAGGCTGCACGTGTAAGCTCAGTTTTACCATGGTCGAACAGTGTGGAGTAGAAGTCGTTAAACAGGACATGGAGGAACATGACAGCATCCAAGTTTCTTTGGTAGTTGAAAACATGCAGATGGATGTTAGCGAGAATACAAAAAGGCTTAGCACATGCTGCAGTAGAACGTCAGTTGACCATGATTTCAAAATTCCATCAAGGTTCAATGTCTCTGATGCTCGAGGGGGAGAGCCATGTAGTCAATCTGATAACCAAAGTAATGACAGCTCTGGTGCTGGCATTGTTAGAGAAGTTTATTTTGAAGCTAGTAATGACTGTCGTAAGGAAGATTTGGCTTTGCCATTCAGTGAACTGTCTCTCAAGTTTATGGATAAGTTTGAAGTATACGAGCAAAACGGTTGTAAGGTGACCAATGCTTCAATAGAAAATTCTCTGTTGGAAGAGATTGAGCACCAAGCCGAGACGAATATTTGCACTCAGATAAATGACACAAATGGCCCTACAGGTATTTTAGATGGCATTAGATCTCTCAGTTTTCATGTTCAAGATGACAGCACCAAACAATCTGATGCCAATTTGGAATGTAGCCCTTACTCTCACAGTCTTCTTGCTCAGGATGACAGCATCACACAATCTGAGTTACATTTGACAAGTAGTCCCTCGAAAAAGGAAGTTTCGGTTGAGGAGAATAAAATAAATCCTGGTTATTCTTCTCAACATGTTTTCTGGAAGGATGAAATGAACATTATTCAGACCTGCAATGAAAAGGGGACAGAACATCAAGTGCACAATAAGCCATTCTCAGTATACCCAAGTACTCAAAATGTTTTAGAAGGATTGCGCAACATACCCTTTGATTCCTTTGTTAAGAAATCAGCTGCAGAGTCATCTCCACATACCATTGTTGAAATTGCCCCTTCTGTCCACTCACCAAATGATATCACAGTTTTTTCAAGTTCTAATCCAATAAATGGTTGTGCAAGACATGTAAGAGAAGAAAGGATATATGCATCTGTAACACAAGTGACAATGATAGAAAGTAAACGCATGTCAGGCATGAGAAATACCAGCGTTCCTCAGGCAAGACATGAAGTAAGGAAAGAGAAGGTATCAAAAAGAGGAAGAAGAAGTTCCAAGGCAATCAAGTTTGATGAGTGTATGAAATCGTTTAGGGTGGTTTCCCGTAAGAAGAGAAGTTATTTTTCCAAGCCAGCTAGATCATTTGTTTGGTGGTCTTCAGGAACGGTTCTACAGTCTCCAAAGATTGACGGGATTGCTGGTCCTAGTGAAAATGAATCATGGAGAGAGCGTGGTTCCAGTAGGAGTAAAAAGATTGGTAAGAAAAGAGAACCTGGAAGTAGGGTTTTTGGTGAAAAAGCTGGTAGTTATTCCACCTGCGTTTGTTTAAAGGGTAAATCAACGAAACCAGTAGATCAAAATGGTTCAACAGCTGCAGTTCCTGATTTTCAGGATTGTTCACCACCCCATACTACTGGTTGTGCGTTCGAATTGGTTAAGGAATGTAGCAGACAGTTAAAAGGTGAGTGTAAAATGAAGTATAATAGAAGGAACAGGAGCATTTGGCCACTCCAGGCTGATTACAGCTTTGTAAACTCAGAGCAGGCAGACACATATACTAATACTTCGAAACTGAATGATGACCCTACATCCAATAATTTTGATGGAATCACACATAGCATCACTAGAAATGCTGCCAAAGTTTATCTTGCCACTTCTTCTCAAGATGATGCCAAAGCTATGGAAGAAAATGTTGAAAACAGCTTCTTGGATCCTGAAAATTCGCCAGATTCAGAAGTGATTGATACAATCCCAGAGGTCCCCCTTTCTGGGAAAGCTGAAGATGACTTGCTCAAAGATGTTCCTTTGACTGGCTCCTCTTACTTTGGTAATCAGGGTGGTGGAACTAGTATCAACTTCACATACTCGAGCCGCAAAAAGGGAAAGAAGAAGGAAATCCCTATTTTACGCGTTGACTGCTCTGGAACATCTCAGTCAATGAATTCTACATGTTTTGTTACTGACCCCAACTTTGATACAACTACCAATACTTCAAAATCTATTGAGCTGACTAAGAGCATGTCAGGAGTCTTAGATTCAGGAAGTAAGGGATTAAACACTCTTGAACAGGATCCCTTCCAGAACAACTTATCCTCTAAAATAATAGAAACTTGTTCTGATCAAATTTGCCCGTTAGGAAATCATTTCGCACCAGGCATGTTTTCTATCTCTACTATGTGTTTTCTTTGCAAATGGCCAGTCAGCTAATCATCTTGGTCAAACAAGAATTGTAAAAGCTCGTATTCTGTTTAATGTATAAGTCGATTATGTGGTATTTCAGGAGATACTTCTATAGGTGCTGAATGTGTACCGAAAGCTAGATCTGTCTTGGACATATCTGACTCTGATATGCCAAATGCTTGGGCTTGCTGTGATAACTGTGAAAAATGGCGACGAATACCAAGTTCACTGGCAGATTATATCAAAAGAATGGACTGCAGATGGTACAACTTTTGTGAAGCTATCTGTTGTATCTTGTCTTTTGCATTTTACATATCGGTCCCTCTCAGTCTATATTTTTTTAACCATTTGACTCATTTAACATGAGCTGTTCATAAAGATCATCATTACAAACTTGATATTTTATAAATCTTATTCTGACAACTATTCTGTAGGTGCTGGCCTGGTTTCCAGATTCAATAAAGAAAAAGATAATTTGTTTTTGTTTATGTGAAAAAACTCGCACTACAGACTCCGATAATAATTTGTTGATTCTATTTGGCGTCTGCTCATTTTAAAAATTTCCATGTATGTGTAAGATGTTTTGTGACAAAAAATTAATATCACTTGCTGGCCACGGAGATCAGTAGCTTTCAGACCTATATTATAACAAGTCCATTTTGAATTGTATCCTTTATGTCATACTTATTAGGGAGCAAACAATAAGAACAATCTTTATTGTGATCCTTGTTCTTTCTATATCCCTGCGTGTTATATCTTCTTCAGTATCAAACAATTTTTCGCTCTATTTTTGATAGCGTTCCTTCTAATTTACTCCATCTATCTGATTCTTATGATTGTTGTCTACAATTTACAGGACGTGTAATGATAACATGGATATGGCTTTTGCTGACTGTTCAATTCCACAAGAGAAATCAGATCAAGCAATTAATCAAGAGCTAGAGTTATCAGATTGTGATGAAGATGTGGATGAGGTTTCAGATGCACGAGGATTAAAAAGGAGCCAGTTGAAGGGTATGTGTCATATGTTTCTGGTGCTAGCTCATCGGTTCAGTTTATTTAGCATGTCGTACAAAACCCAAATCTGCATGTGCTCATACTGAGTTGGTAAGTCCAAGTTTTCAATAACCCTTTCTTGTCAACTAATAACTCCCAGATCCTGAACGAGAACGCTGGACTCCTATCAAAACTAATTCGTACTTACACCGCCGACGCAAGAATCAGACTATTGACGAGGTATAAACTCTGTTCAGTTATAATATTCATGGTGGCGTTGGGGGTATATTTTCACGGTTAAAGGACGATGCTGTCGAACTTTTAGCACTGTCCCTATTGTCGACTTACTGGCTTCTTATCTTGCAACAATATCTACTTGGTTATTAATTGATTTTTGAGGTGGTTAGGAAGTCAAATTGTTATAGAAAACCTACTATATAGGTTGCGAGACCTAGATGTTAGACATGGTTCAAGGATTAATTCTGCATTTTGTGTAATGGTTATGTGTGCATGAGCACCAGCCAAGTGCTCAAAAGAGCATCTGAAGATATGCGTTTGGGTGGTCACCTGTTGGCAAAGCAATCTTTTACTCGTATTTGTATGCTTCTCATTGAAAAACATTTGTCAGTATTACATTTTGATGCCCTATTTCCAAAAACTGAAATTGAGTCTTAATCCATGTTATAAGTCCTTGTCTTTTATATTTCTTTTCATATACCAAAAAAGAGCGATGGGAAGAAGAAAAGTTAGGGAAGGTGAATGAGAAGATTTGTTATGTTTTGCAAGCATTTCTGATTATTGTTGTTTTGATCTTTTTTTTGTTACATTGTCAGTATTTATTCTCCCCCCATTTCATTGTTTCCTAAACAAGTGCTATGGTGAGTCTGTAACTTTAAATTGCATGTTGTTTCTTTCAATAAACATACTGTATCATTATGTCAACATCTTGTTCGATTCTCTACATTTGATATAAACTAAATAGATCTTCTTCTTTTTTTTACCTTTTGCATGTTCAGATAATGGTTTGCCATTGCAAGCCTCCACATGATGGTGGATTTGGGTGTGGAGAAGAATGCCTCAATCGAATGCTTAACATTGAATGTGTCCGAGGAACTTGCCCATGTGGGGATTTATGTTCAAATCAACAGGTACTTTTATTTGGTTCCATGTTTAAGATGCCTTAATAACAGTGACCAATCTATAGCATGTGTTTCATTGCCGTTTTGCAGTTCCAGGAAAGGAAATATGCCAAATTAAAAAGCTTCAAAAGTGGCAAGAAAGGCTATGGCTTGCGGTCGGAGGACTATATCAGCAGAGGGCATTTTCTTATTGAATATGTTGGGGAGGTATCTAGCTGCCAAATTTAGAAGCTATTGAATGTGGCTTGCGGTCCTTTTCTTGATTGGAAATGTTTGCATTATGTTTGTCGATTTGAATAATACACAGATTTCTAATCTGTCGCGTAATATAATGCTCCCTTTATTTCAAAATAATTATAGTTTTTGGTATAACTATATATACCAGGGAATGCCAGTTTTCAAACAAATTTACTAATAATTTTACCTGATAGGCTTTTATCTTTGTAAACAATATTACATTGGTACTGCAGCTATTAATAGCTGGATTATTTAATTAGGGGTACATTCGGCATATTGAGTACAAATTAGCGTGGTTTTTCTTAGAAGAAAAATATTTTGAAGCAAAATGTAAAATGCAAAACTAAAATTATTTTGAATTGGAGGATTTAATAGCAAAAAACAGTGAAGAGCTCCTTCATGCTTTTCACTTCTTACAACTAACGTAGTAAAATAAAATGTTTTTCCAGGTTCTTGATATGCCGGCTTATGAGGCACGACAAAAGGATTATGCCTTGAAGGGTCATAAACATTTCTATTTCATGACGCTGAATGGAAGCGAGGTTAGCTGATAATATATCATGATGCATTTTCATGTAAAAGACATCTCAAGAAACTAACGGATTATGTAATCTTACTTACCATCCCTAATAGTTGCTGCTCTAAAACATAACTGTTTTGAACAGTATAACACTAGCTGTAAACTCAGTGGGGAGTCAATTTTGTAACTAATTCCTTAGAGGGCATCATCGTCTTCTTCTAGTTTCAGGTCTTGAACCCATTTGTTTTTACCTGCTCATTTAGTTCCATGATTTATTTTGAAAGTCAGCTGTATTTAATGTAAATAATAGACTTAATGTAAAAAGTTGTATCAAATAGCCACCATGTTTGTACAATATAAATCAAGACAATCATGACTTCTTAACTGGTAATTTTAGAAAACTACATTTCACCTCAGATCTACTAATAGGCAATTTTGTCAGACATTTGGAACCTCATTTTATATAATTTACTCCCTCTGTTCTTAAGTTTGGATTTTAGTAAATTCATACTTAAAATCATTAAATTACAAATATATTTACATTGAAGCCCCTATTATTCTAATTGTTAATCTTCAATTCATAAGGATACATTCAAACCTTCATCTCTTTTTTCAACGATCAAGCTCGGAGAAGCTGAGTTTGAATATGAGAAATCAAATGTTTTATCTTTTGTGTTGTAAGCTGAGTATTTTTTTTTCATCCTTGTTTAGATAGAGCATCAGCAGCCTCAATAAACATATGTACTACTTATTTACAAATTTTCAGTTCCTTCTTTTTCAATATGACTTATGCTAATCGTTTTTGTATATTATCCATGATTTTGCTTGCTTTCAGGTGATAGATGCATGCTCAAAAGGAAATTTGGGTCGATTCATCAACCATAGCTGTGAGCCTAACTGTCGCACTGAAAAGGTGAATGGTCCCTTGTAACATTCCTATTTACACATGGTTTTCTTTTGAAAGAGAGAATTGGTACAGTGGCGTTCACCTTTTCAAAGGACTTAGACGTCGGGTTTTAAAAAGTTATACATGTTAGTCAAGGTTTTATCAAACTTTGCTGAATGCTCATCATAATGACTAACTGCTAGAGTATTTTGGGTCTTATGACATTTTATATATTATTTTACTGTTGTGTGTCCAATGATATCTAGGCAGGTAACATATATGCAATAATTCACAAGTTATTCACAAGTTATTTTTAAGTCTATATTCTCAGGTGTTAAGGCTTTGGGCATAGATACTTTGAGGCAACTGGTTAAAAAGAATAAAATTTGCGACTTGGTCAGTGTTTGAGGCGGTAAAGCATAGAGCATGGATTAATAGGAATAATCTTGGCATGCGAGAAAATTAGGAAAAATATCCTATTTTGTAGAATGGGTTTTTTCAATCCAAAAAGCGATGATGTCTTCTGTTGGGTTACTTCCAAGACCTTGTGTGTTGTTATAGAAGAATGTCGGAAAAGAACAACCAACATTTCTATCTTAAATTTGAAATGTATGTGTTGGGGAGTGGTTCAAATGAGAAGCTGACTTCAATTTCAGCAGCATGAAAATTTCATTTCATAATTCATGCGACTCTTTTTGATAGAGTAAAAGAGTTACAATAATCCCTTAGGAAAGATTTTGTTAAGGCTCTTACAATAATTTCTAAACATTGGACTAATAGTTAAAGATATGTTGTACACTACTCTTCCCTATTGTCCTCTAGAATCTCTGGCTATTGCAAATAATCCAGAGTTTTCTGCCTAGGATTATCCTCTGCTGCTCTCTTTGCCTCTCCTAGCTCCCCTCTTTTCTGCTTTATGTTCCTCTTCGTTCAAGAATTGGCTCTCACTTCTTCTATGCATCTTCTAATTCGTAGAGATAGAATATGGGCTTTTCGAGTTTCTATATTTGATCCACCAAGCAACTCTTGTTTTTATCATTTCTTCCAGCACCTCTACAGATCTCTTTTGATTTTTGAAGCATCTTCTGCTCCTCTCTTCCCATGGAGACCATATCACTGCATAGCATAAAGTTCTCCAAAAATTTCGTAGACTCTTGAAGATTTTCTGATGGACCAGCTTTCAATTAGACTTTTGACTGTTTCACATTTCAATTTAAGCATCTGGCTAAATAGGTAGAAAAGACTGGCCAATTCAGCACTTGGCTAAATCAAAGGAGCCAATGAGTCTTTGTAACAAACAAAGGACACCCAACATTACTCCCAAATATAAAAAAGTCTTCAAACCATTGCAAACCGAACATATCCCTCAAAAGGCTAATATTTTACTCAAACTGACCGATTTGGCCTTGTTGAACAAAACATGTGCATACTTGACAAGTACGTTCATGTGGTTCTACTTTGTATTTATTAATGTGGGATATAACATGTGTAGTTCAAAAACGATTTGTATAGTGTTCAATATTTATGTATGAAGTACTACCCGGAGTTATTGTGTATTTATTTATGCAAACATGCATGATTCTCAATCACATGCACATACATGATAAGGAGCAAAAGTTAAGAAAAGGTCAGTGTCCAAGTGAAGGACTGTAGGGGTGAATTGTGTTAGATCATATCTTATTTTGATGTAATAGGTGTAGAAGGCAAGGAATCGCAATTCCCTGTCTTATGTAAACTTTAAATTTACCATTATCAATTTACTCTATCAAAAAAAATATGTTCAAGTGGCTTGTAAATATTGCTTATTTATTTGACAATTATGTTTATAATTCTAAGTCGTAATTCCCCGAAGTAATCAGATCAGTGTAATGCTTTTAAATAATTATCCTGTATTCAGGATAGTTAGGGATATTTTTGTAGACAATTATGTTTATAGTTCATAGTCTTAATTCCCCAAAGTCATCAGATCAGTGTAATGCTTTTAAATAATTATCCTGTATTCAGGACGGTTCGGGATATTTTTGTAGATCATCAAATTGATCTTTGTAATGAATTTAATCTATAAAAATATTATTTGTAGATATAACCTGAATAACTCAGACAAGAATGTGCATTATGATTAAAGGACGAGATGAGAGAGAAGTAATTTTTTGGTTTCATCAGGTGTATGTTTGAAAGATTTGGAAAAATGCGAGCCTTTTGAGAAATATTGAAACTTGCTTTAAATTGTAATGAGAATTTTTAAAGTAAAGTTGATTGTCTTTTTCCCACGAACATTATTATGTCCACTATATGTGTGACACCATTCAATGGCCATAGTAGGACGGGAGTAAAAAAGTTGGTGTGGTTGAGATTGACAGCTAACTGAAAGCAAATGGTTTAATTTGGAGGATTTAGGTACATCCCTTGTTTACTGTAGATCTTCCACAAACCATTAATCACTTTGATGCCTTTGTAGCTGTTACATGTGAGCATTTTTTTAAATTACTTATAACTAATAACTAACTACTAAAAATGTTCAGCAGTCGTTTTCATGTTTACATGAGATCTTTATGTTAAGGTGATACTGCGATGTCTTCGACATGGTTCTTATCCATCAGCATTGCCCTAATCAGAAAATTTGGATGGCTCAAATTATTTTTATTGCAGATCTTTTGTCAGGGTTAAGTATTTTTCTGTTTTAACTTAGAGACTCATTTTGACTTTCGCAAGCATTTATAGTCAATCTTAGATCAGGAAAAACATATTTCGAAATAGATTTCATTTGATGTTGTTATACATAATAATAATTTAATATTTGACAAATACAATAAATTTATTTACTTGAGCTCTCTTCGTAATGAAACAGTGGATGGTTAATGGAGAGATCTGCATTGGACTTTTCGCAATAAGGAATATCAAAAAGGTATGGCGTGTTTGAAATACAAGGTTTTGTACATTTTGTTTTTACAGTACTGATTTTCTTCTATTTGTCACAGCTTTACTTGTAATCCACATCTTTGATAATACGTAACTTGTTGCTTCTTTCGCTCATCACACATGATCCTTGTTCATCCGTGGTGGTACATATTAATACTAATATACTTTTACTAAGATCACATATTTTAGAATCACCTTGTCGCAGATTCCGAACTGCGCTAATAGATGTTATTGTTCCAATAATTATTGATCAGGGTAACTTTCAGAGCCTTACCAGTTAAATATTTGGCATATGACAAAAATTTACAAATTGAACATAGATTTAATACTGATCTTTGCATATCATGTGCGGATTGCGTGGAGGAGCTTGCATGTTTAATATCTAATTCTCTTTAAAAAAAAGATTGTGTTGGAGTAATTGACCAGTTTTCTATTCGAGTACTCAAAGCCACTGCAGAGTTTGCATTTTTTGATGATATTTCTGTGCTTTTATAATATGTGCAATTTATGGTTCTGACATTCTTACCTAAATTTTTAATATATACAAACCATTCCCATGAACAGCCAGAAACGTTCGAAGTCTTAGAGGATTTATTAGAGAGTTTGTATATTGTCATTGATTTATTGTATTGAACTATTGTGTTTAATGCAAACAAGCAATCGTTTTTTCATTTGTATAATTGAAATTCCATATATTATCTTTCTGCTGAATCATATGCATATTTCCTCAGGGTGAGGAGGTAACATTCGATTACAACTATGTAAGGGTTTTCGGAGCTGCTGCAAAAAAATGTAAATGTGGCTCATCTCAATGTCGCGGCTTTATTGGCGGTGATCCGCTCAACTGTGAAGTGGTTGCCCATGATTCGGATGAAGAAGATCCAGAAGATTTGGAAGCTGACCGGGAGTCTAATACATTTGATAGATCAGAGATAATAGCCACAACTAAGATAACAGATACTGATGAAAACCAAGATGCAGTTAGATCAACTGTGATTCAAAGCTTGCACCTTGATGCTCATGGTGAAACTGAAAGTGCAGACGCATCAACATCATCCATTTTACAGTCTGAAAACCTAGAGAACCCAAATGGAACAATGCATTTGACTCGGCCTCCGTGTTTCCCGCGTGTTGCAGATAGGTTGAGCAAGTATTCATTTAGTTCTGGGATAGATATTGGCATGGAAGAAAAGGTTGTGAGTATAGCATCTAAGCCTTATAAATCTGAGTCATCTTCGCTGACAGAGGGACTGGGGAATGCGATATATGAGTGCATTAATGCTAACTTAAAAACTTGCCCTGATAATGTTGAAGTGGATCAAGAACCTCCACGATCCTCATCTACCAGGAAATCCTCAATTTCATCAAGCTCACTTAAAAAGACAAACATTAAAGCCTCTAATCTCACGCACAAAAAAGGTGTATTTGTAGCTAACAAATCAAAGAAAGCCTCAAATGTCAGTGGTCTGCATGAAGTAGGTAAGAATTTTTATTTCCCACATAATATTAGATCATGTAGATGCAGTTTGTAGTAGGTTGTGCCCGACTGAAAATTTACATCCTCCTAAAATGCTTGCAGTGCAGGAGAAACTAAATGAGTTGCTAGATTCAGGAGGAGGAATAAGCAAACGGAAGGTACATGATTTGGCATTATTCACTGCTCATTTTTTCCCCTCACCTTTATAATTGATTATATCCTGAGCATAGAATGCATTGGCTATGCCTGCATATAATGTTATTGTTGCACTTTGGAATGGCTTGTTCATCTGTACTGCTTATCCTTTATGTTATTTCTGCTAATACACTACATCCATTTCTCTGGAGAAGCAATGCAAATAGCTATCAGGTTCCTGCCTCTTCGATATGTCTTTTTCTTGGTGATTTTCGTCGGCAACGCGTAAAAATCAGAAATCTGCATTACTAAAACCAATCAAAAAAGAAGATAAACTAACCTGGAAAAATCAGTGAACCATAAAAAAGCTTGGATTAGGGGAATTGGTTTTTCAAGAGATCATTTAAAGTGTCTTTTTGTGTCCTCGTTTTTCTGTTCAAGGCTTGAGTTTTCCTTGAGCGTAAGGGTCTGATATTGTTTCCAACTTGGCCCTTTAACTTACATCATTGTTTATTAAGCTGACACTGATTTTTATATATGCTCTATAGTCATTAAGCACAACCTGACTCATATAGAAGCTTGCTGAGAAATCACATTTCATTAAGAAGCCACTTGTAGGTTGACATTGAACTTACCCTCGAGTTTGCCGACATATTTCGTGAATGCACACGTTATTCATTGTCGCCTATCTTTCTGTGCTATGTTACTAGAACACCACACCACGTTACATAGTTATGTTATGACAAAATATTTTTATCAAATTCATTCATTTTAATCTCTTTTTCACAAAGCTAATGTTTTAGTCGGTTGACGAATTGCAGGAAGCTCCTAGAGGATATTTGAAGCTTCTTATTTTGACTACAGCATCTGATAATACTGGAAATGGAGAGGCGATTCAAAGGTTACTGGAGCTCTTTACATTTTGTACTGTAGTCAAGTTTCCGCTGCTTCTATCTGTAATTTTATTTTGTGATCTGCAGCAATCGTGACCTTTCCATGATTCTTGACGCACTTTTGAAAACTAAATCTCGAGTTGTTTTGGCCGATATAATTAACAAAAATGGTAACTACTGGCATTTTATTTTTGTCCTCCTTGTAATGCTTGATGACTATACTTGCAGTTTCCATGGTTTCTGCAACAAATAACCTTAAATAATTCTTTCAGGCCTCCGAATGTTGCACAATATCATGAAGCTATATAGACGAGACTTCAACAGGACCCCGATCTTACGGAAGCTTCTCAAGGTATGATCTCTGAACTTGTTGTGGTAGAACTTTTGGGGGATGTCATTGTTTATATACAACACACTGATTGGTTGGAACTTTGCATGTCTATTGACTATATATGTTTGCAAAATATATTAAATTTTCAAAAATGATGAATTTAGACCCACACTGTTGTATGAATAATGGTTATTCGAGCGTCTGATAATCCTGTTAGTAGTTGATTCATATCAGGTTTAGCATATATCCTATATAATGCCAATATAAGTATAATTCTGGATGGCATGTAAGTAATTAGTGATAGTGCCTAACTTGCTGAACATGAATGGCTTAACATTAAAAGTAATTTGGATTCTTGTTTGCAGATTTTGGAGTATTTGGCTGAAAACCGGATACTTAACTTAGATCATATCAATGAAGGCCCCCCATGTCCTGGAATGGAAAGGTGAGATAACATCATTCATCTCTTTAATGAAACTGCTAATTTTACCTGCTGTTTAATTTGCTACTTTCTGTCTAGTTCTACTGGCGAAGTGAAAAAGATAGATGACTTGATACCAATGAAAGCTCTAAGTATTCCCCCATCCCCTCCAATACCCCTTTACAAATATACCCTGTGAAATTAAAACTACTGAAGATGGAATGTTTTTGGTAGAAGAGAAAATGGTTGTATTACATTTGTTTTAACCTTCTGATTCCACCTTACCTACACTTTGTATACACTAAAAGATGTTGAAATAACCCACACAATAATTGGCAATCGGTCAACCCTTTTAACATGGAAATCTATCGGGTAGAAGATCCAACTGTTGCCTACATATTAAACTTTGTTGTGCCGGTCTGTGTGTACATGTTTCAATTCATTTTGCATGTGTGACTTTTAATTTATGTGCAGTTTTGCTGAATCGGTGCTGGCATTGACAGAGCATAGGAACAGACAGGTACCATTTCATGCAGATGTGTATCTTGGTATAAAATGCAATCAAAATCTACAAATAATATGAAAAGGGAGGAGTATAAACTCTAATCCAAGGAGGTGATGAATGTGATTTTCAAAGCACCAATTTTGTGTCACTTATTTATAATTTCACATTAATAATACTAATATTCTCTTGTAAAATTATAAGTTCCTAGAAATGAAGTAAAACTAAATTATAAGTTCGATTCAGTTAAGTTTGGTTCAATTTATTTTAGCCTTTGGTTCGAATCCAACATTATTTTTTGAAGTATTGATTGTGAAATAATGAACCCGTATTTTATCACATGTAAGAGTGTAGTTCTATTTGCATCTTGTTTATGCAATTATTCAGTAGTTAAAAATCTATTTGGACATCACTCTGTTCCATTGACAAAACATGTGCTTTGTGACTTCATATAGTTAAAATCTATTGATTAAGTTAGTATGTTTTGTTTAAATCAATTTGATGGCCGAAATAAATTAATCTACGATATAAATACCATACTGCTGGTTTAAGAAATTTCAAACTTTAGTTGGGTTATGTAAATGCTCAAATGAAACCTATAGGCTGTGAAGTTCCATAGCAAAATACTTTTTATTACAATGTTTTTGAACATAGATCAAGCTGATCACAAAATGCATGAGTTTCATTCATTTGGTACACTGAAACACGCTCTCTGGTCAACGGATTCACCGATGTAATGCTTTGCTCATAAGTTGATCTTTAATTATGGCAGTATAATGAAGCCAGTGTTGATTTTTCAAGGTTTAGTAACATTGATATTTTACTTTTATTTACTCCACACCCTATAAGTACACAATATTGGACACATTGCTTCAAATAAAAATTTAGGGGATACTGAAATCAGATAGTGAACATATGTCATTGGTAGTTGAGTGTAGTACTGAAACCTTGCATATCTAACATCTATTTCATGTTGGACTAGAACAGTAATGATCATAATCCTAGAACACCAAGTGCACCATCGAAATGTTGTTTGTTTCATGTAAACTTTCTTGTCGTATTATTGCCTCACTTGAATGTCATTTTCAATGTTTGCTTGCATATATAATTTATTTATTGAAAATGCATGGAAACGACAGGTCCATCAAATTGCTCGGAGTTTCAGAGATAGGTGGATTCGCCGGCCTATCAGAAAATTTAGTTGCAAGGAAGAAGAAAAAATTGACTTTACGAGAGTTTCAAGTGCTAAGAAATTTTCAGCTTCCCAGAGCATTCACAATGACAGTCCCAAAGATAACAAAGGCCAAGTCTACAGAGTAGTGATCAGTTCTACCCAGGTTGATGGTGGACGACATGAAGGCTGTACGGCATCTTCAGATAGTAATTTCTTAGCAAGTGGATCAACAGGTCGCAAGCGTAAGAGCAGATGGGATCAGAATGAGTGGATAAGACGAGATGGATCATCTGTTCGTCTTAACGAATCGAAAGCCCAATATTCCACTCCATCTGAATCATTCCGACAAACAGAAGCTGATGAAGTGGCATCAAGTGTAATTTATAAGGTGAATGGGAGAGACAGTATTGCATATGCTGAGGTGTTAAAAATGGATGAGGATGTACCTCCAGGATTCTCTGCTCCTCGTCAGGATTCTGTTATATCAAGTGCATCTCCATTTAATGGTAAGCTAGGTTCACAAAATGCCACCTGTATGCTTGATCCTTCTGTAGTTGTTCAAGGGCATCCGCTGAAAAAGTTCATCTCTCGTTCTCCCATCTCCTATGGCATACCACTTTCCATTGTGAACCAGGAGGTGGCATCCCAAAATGGAACTGCGGAGAATTGGGGAATATCTCCCAGTTTACCGTTTCATCCATTCCCACCTTTGCCTTTGTACCCTCGCACTATGCTTACTCCTCCTGGTTTTTCTTCTGTTTCTTTAACTACAAAGGCACCTGAAGGACCGCTACATTGCGCATCCTCAAGTTCAGCAAGTCACAGGACACAGAGATCATATGGTGCCTCTTCTGCATTTGACGGTGGTTGTCATATTAACCGGCAATATTCTCATAAGCGACCTAGAGGATCATCAGAGGACTTGGGGAAGACGTATTTTCGACAGAAGAAACCGGTGACTCCACCTTGGATGCGGAGAAGGCAAGCTGGTTTGGTCCAGAACAATCCCAGAAATATGATGTGCAAAGGAGAGGTAGGAAATTTGTCACATGGCATCAGTAACTATCGTTCTGACGATGGTCGCAGTAGAATGGAAGCTGCCGGTAATAATTTTCGTCAGGATCACGAGCCTCAGCATCATCATTAAACTTTACAGGACAACTATGGAGCACCAATGAAGTCAGTTCATATACATCTTTGTACACCAAGACCATTTGGTTCTTGTTTCGGTCTCTCTTCTCACCATTTACCATAAATTACAAAATTTCATTCAACATTCTTGTAATCCTTGGGCCTGAACTTTTGCTATGAAGCTGGGCGGAAAAGCTTATTGAATTTGGGTGATTAGCAACTAGGATCATTCCCCTCTTTACATAATATACTCAATTGCCATTTTACGCTTGTCAGATTCGCGCAAGATGTTTTTCAGCATTTCAGAAGTAGCAGAATGCTTTTTCCAGAGTTATTTGAAGCTTATCTTCTGTGGTAAGTGACAAGAGATTTATGTCTTTCGTTCCATTTCTTGCATTTTATGTTATTCATTTCATTTGCTGCAAGTAATCTTAGACCTTATTTGTGACCAGTTGACTTTACAAGTTGACAAGTACAGATAGTTGTGCCCTTCAGTTACCGGAGTGGTGAAATCTTTGCACTTGTATTATATTCAAGTCTTTTTTACCACTCTCTCCGGGCTGGGCAGCAGATGGCTCTTTCACTTTGGAATAGGGAAAGATTTTAGTAGCTGACATGATGAAGTATGTGCTAGTTTTTTTATGCAGTAAGCATTTGTGTTTTTTCCATAATAAAAGTCTCCTCAAAGCTGGCTGCTATCCTCGTGTTGTTTACTATCTCTTTGAAATGTATGCTTAATTGATGTGGTCAAGCTATGCATGGCTAGTATTTTTGGTTGTAGATAGATATTGATACCTTAATTTCATGACTATCCTTACCTTTGTTTTACCAGGATCATATGGCCCGTATACTCAGAGAAATTTTTATGACCGTCTTCTCATCTGATATATTCAATCAAGTGAGGTCTCTGCTTCCTTTCCATCTCCTGACAAAGTACGGTTCATTTCTTCATTTACAGAACAGCGCATCAGTGGCGGGATATGTGTAATAACTGGTGTTGTTATCTGCGCGTAACAAAATTTTTGTATGATGATGAGTTCATTGATACAAATAGTAGTGAAAGTGCATGCTCAATTGTCATATGGTTGTGAGTTTATAGGATGTATTTGTAAATTCTCACCATCGCTTATTCTCATTTATTATATTTGGAACGGTTGGCAGCTTCCTTATTTTATTTGTTGGAAACTGGCAGCTCCTCAGCGTCATTTTACGGCTTAGTTTGTTCTAAAATTTTGCGTCTCAATAGGATCGTGATACCCAAACTTAAAACGGAGGTACTTTGTAGTTTCTCCTACAAAATATTAAATGAGCTGCTACCATTTTTTTGTTTTTTGCAGCTTTGCAGTGGTTAATCTTCAGAAGCAAAAGTGACTTGAAAGGTTGATATCCAAAATGAACTATTCAAGCCTGCAAGAGAAAGAAATCACAATTGGAATGAACAAACTCGAAAATCTATTTATTTTTTCCAGGTTGTCCTCCCAGTTAGTTATTCGTGAAGCTTAAAGAGTAGCTGGTATGATCCCAATACTTATGGCGTCCCACGTGCAATATAATATGGAAAAAAAAATTAATCGACACAAATTAAAATTTCATATTTGGAAATGCAGTTACTCAATTTCTTTTTTAAAAAAATGCTATCATTTTAGAAAGCCGGCTTTCTAAAACAAATTAATTTTTGTGCTCATCACCCTCCGGCTGTTTGGTCGTTGGCATTTAATCTAACGCCGTCTTTTGACACAACTTAGAGAACATAAACCTTAAATCAATACACAAACCCTAAATTAAATTTCTACTGAAGTGAAACTCATCTAGAAAATGACAACCGATCATAGATGGACGTCCAACGAAGGTTGGGACGTTGTCAGCGGAGGAGAACGGTTGTAGGAAATGAGTGGTCGCACCGGAGAAATAAAAGACTTTCTATGAGAATAATCTAATTTAAGTGTTTTTTTTTTTTTGCTCACCTCCGCCACATCTCATTATATCCTTGTTCTGGCACCCTATCTTCTGCAAAAGTCTTGCCTATAATCATGAAAAAGTATGACATCGTTCTTGAACTCTTCTTTCTAGAGAGCCATGAATCATCTTACTTGCTTTTTTTTTCTTTCCAAATAACAAATGTAGGAGCAAACTTAGCTCAAGTCAACTCATATTAAGCAATAGTCATCCGGTTTTGTTGTAGCTTCAAGAATTCTTCCTCCTTTAGAAATTAAGAGTTTTCGGGAAAATACTGACGATAGAAAGCATTTCGAAACATCTTCCAAGGGATTGGCAGTGCCTCCAACTTGTTCACAAGCCAAGACACTTCTCTTTAAAATTTACCATTCATCGTATTACCCTCCAACTTGAAGCAAACTTCACATTCTCTTCAACACTACACTTCAAATATAAAAAAACATTTCTCAATATGTTTCTACATGATATCTTCCTCCGAAGGGTCGATGGACCCACGAATATTTTTACTTTTATTGGATCATTAGTTATTTTTTCTTCCAGGTAATAGAGTTGTGTGTTATCCGGCAGGTATAACAGCAGCGGAATATTAAATGCAGAAATATTAAAATGGCTTACTCAGTTATTTAGACTGAAAATATCAATACTTAATCAAGTAGCTGAGTAAAACCACAACCTTTCAGTATCCTCTGGAAGGATTTGTGAAAATATATGTTATTTATTTAGGATATGTGACACGCGTCATTGTGTGCGCCAAATTTGAGATTTATAATTCCAAGCTCTAGCTAGTATAGCGATAAACAAGAGTCGAACCCAAGAGAATTGACGGTGAAGTGTTTTCCTATGAATATTAAACTAAAGGGGATTTAAGTAGGTTGTCGCAAGAAGTAAAGTAAAAAAAAAAACGTAAATGACAATTAAAGAGGTATTCAGTCCAAGAAATTCAATAGTGACTGTTATCATTGACTTCTGAGGATTGCAATTCCAATCAAGCATGTGGTTATTTCGACAAAGGGAATAACCTAGAATAATCCGACAAAGGTGATACTAAACCTAGATTTTACTACTTGCTTCCACGACAAAGCTTCGACAAGTGTTAACAATCAGAATTGATAATCGGATAGTTTCACGACAAAGTATACACTAATAGTATAATTTAATTCATGTAACTTATATCCAGAACTAAGATTGAATAGAATCGGACAATAAATTCGAGTCTCACACATGTATGTCACTAACTGAAAACCATAAACTAGAACAGGAATTTAGTTACTCATAGTCAAGAATAAAAAATACATTAAATTAAAAGGAATGAAAAATGTCTCTGATTTGATGGCCGGAACGATTTCTTTTAGAACCTCTGCTCGAATCAATGTCAATCTCCTCTTCTGCTCTCTTGAACTGCCGTCTCAAAACTCTGTCATCTTTTTTTGTTAGAAACCCTAATTAAAATTGGGCTTCAAAATCTGATTTCGGATCGTGAGTCCGATGCTGACGTCATCATTTGATAGCCGCGCCTCATGTAGACATTACCTAGCGTGCCAGAAAGAGACATTAAGCTCTGGTGCGCCACGCTAATGTCTTCTTCCGGAACGGTATCTACTGAGTTGCACACTCAACTTCCATCAACGTCAATTTCCGCATCGACTCTCTAGAAACGTCATTTAAGACACGAATCTTTTTTTTATGTATTCGGAACATCTGAAATGCAAACAACACTAAAAAGCAATTGTTCACATATAAAATGCCGAAATTGTTGGGCTTAAACGGTTCGATGAGTCGTATAAATATGCCTCATCAATATGCTTGTCAAGTACAAACGACTAAGTTACTCACTAGTATACTCAGTACAAGTTCTAACTTATCTTTGATACTCTGGCTCAACCTAACCCTCGAACAAATTGTTCTCACTCTCGAACTTGACCGTCCGAGCTTTTGATGCTCTCAAGAAGCTCTTCTCTATTTTGCACGCTCTTCCTCTTTCTCTCTTTTTCGCACACTCCATCCGACGCTCTACCTCGCTTATTTATAACTTCTTATAGCATAATAGATATCTGCATAGGTTTATTTGATTACGATTTTTCAATCAAAATCAAATATTCCCACTAAACGAATATTAATTTCTTTTATTTAATAGGAAGGTTTATCTAATAAAATTAGATTTGTTTCCATATTTATTAGAGAGAGATATTCGTTATGTCCAAAATATATTACATGATATATTTTGGATTTGATGACAACTTCTCATAAAGTTGCCATCAATATCTTCGGATCTTCTCAACATATTCTTTAAGCTCCATCCAAATATCTTGCTAGAGAATTTGTCTTTATCTTCTTGTATTTAATGCAACTCAAGTTCTTTTTTCTGCACACTAGTTGAGTTCATTAGTTAAGTGTATGTTATCATCAAAACCTTAGGAATCCGACAATTTTCAACTTCAAAAAGTCTCCCAATCTGAAATGGATACTAATCAGGAATGAAACAAAAACGAAATGAAACTAACTGAAGTAGGTGTTGAAAGTTCAAAAGAACCGAGCCTGAACAATATGTAAGTTATTTCAGTCATTTCAACAAAGCCAATATATCATTGGGCGAAATTCAAATTTTGAATCCACACTTTAAATAAAATTATAAGCACACAGAATGAATATAAATTAAACCCACAACAACAAAATTATGTCACCCCTCTCTCGAGCAATCTCTTATACAAGCCATTTTAGTACTATTTAAAGTCTGCAAGAAGTGAAATGACTGCTTATATGTAACGCCGCAACAATTCAATGCTCGGAACTCAGTCATATATTTTCCGGAGCATTTACGAACGTCAAGCATAATTATGAATTTAACCTTAAAATTTAATTCCAATTTTCTATAGTTAATGAATGACGTTAAAATGTAAAAGATTACTTGTTGTCTCCAAGAAATTACTGTTAATGTTCTTCATTAGCAATGTCTATCACTCGTTCCGATAGTTTAGTCTTCAACATCCAAAAATATATCAATAAAAATAAATCTATAATTTCAGATTACGATTTCTAATTTTAGATCAAAGTTTCAAGTCACTCATAAAATATTAAAATATATTATTAAAAAGCTCTCCTCGATTAGAATTATATAGGACTTGAAGAATACTATTGGAAATTAATCAAATTGATATCCGTCACCTCTTGCTTAAAATCATGATGGGGCTAGAGTAAGGGCTCTAATGAGACTTTAAGAGAGAATAGGAAAATAATTTAAAAAAATTAAAATCATAACATATATCCTTTTAAAAATTCACTGTTAAAATAATTTATCATGTTTCAGAACCCTCAATACACTTGTAATATATACTTGGAATTATAATTTTGTGTAAAATATCATAGAATTTAAAAACACTCAATTTGAATAAACAAAATAAAAGTTGTTTATTTAAAGAATCAATACACTTGTAATATATATTTAGAAATATAATTTTGTGTAAAATATCAAAGAATTTAAAAACACTCAATTTGAATAAACAAATTAAAAGTTGTTTTTATTTAAATAAACATTCAACAAACCAGTTTTCAACTTACCTTTAGTAGAAACTAAATTGAATCCATACTCCTTTTTAAATCGATTTTGGAATAAATTATCCTAAAATCAAGAATTATCCTATTTATATCAGAAGTTCAGCCGCTCTCAAAATCTATCGTCATAACTACTTTTTCTTTTATCTGGTCTGAAAATAACCATTTTCAAATCTCACCCCTACTCATCGGTAAATACACAATAGATGCTTCCCTAATCATTCCGTAAAGTTTAGTCTTTACTTAAAAAGTGGAGCTAGCTGTAATTATTTTGAAATTTACGTTTATAGAGGATAATAACTCAGGAGTAAAATGAATAAATTTTCTCTTCCCATTCGAACCTTTATTTTTATTTGCATTTGTTTCTTATAAAATATTACCTTTGGTATCTGAGTAATAGTTTTTGTTCTTATAGATATTACTCGACAAAATTACATAGAGAATTCTTATAAATGCTACTTTATTTATTTATTAAATTAATTTTTGCGTGGATGTTGATTTTAATGGATGGACTTCTATTAAAATCAAAAGATAATATTAACAACAACCATTCGAATTGTTGGATCGTTAGGTTAACTTTCTCTCTCAGGTAAAGAAGAGTTTCTTCCCTGAGAAGTAAGACAGCAGCAGAATAAACTAAATGAATAAAGATTAAATGGCTTACTCATTTGTGTATAGTCAAAACCTTAGTACCAATTGGTGACTAAGTAAAACCACTACCTTCCAGTATCCACTGGAAGAATTTGTGAAAAGAGATGCTCTGTATTGAGAATATGCTTGTTGGTTACAAAGCGTCTAAGCAAATAACTAGTACTATCCGTACACAGCTTCTACTTAACCTTTGGATCTCCCAACTCAATCCAACCCTTGAACACTACTCTTTTCACCTCCAAGCTTGACGATTAGAGTTCAATTTCTCTCACTTAGAAGTACTTTGATTTACTCGCTCAATCTTTCTTTTCTCCAATCGACATTTTTGCTTGCCTTCACTTTTTCTCTTTTTAAATCTCTTTTCCAAATATTCAGTCATCAATGCAAGGATCGAGTTTGATTTGGATTGTCTCAATCCTAATCAATTCCGACATTAATATGATATCTTTTAAACTTGGAAAGTTAATCAATCAATGATAGATTTGTTTCCTAAGCCAAGAGAGAATCACATTTGCCGTCATCCAGAATATATCCCATAATATATTCTAGATATCCTCTTTATATGTTGTGAATACAGTTGAGTATCTCTGCAAGAAAATCTTTTGTGTTTAGTGCATTTAATGCAACTTTCCTGCGCATTAACTGCAACCATTAGCTAAGTGTTTGTAATCATCAGAACCTCGGAATCAACCAAATTCTCCCTTTGATGATGATAAACACTTCTTCAAGAAAACATAAAATAGTACACAGATTATGATGATGACGTGCACTGTGTTTCATAAGTGTCCTAGTTAATGATCATCCTAGGTATGTCATGCAAGTGCATTCCCTATCAGGTGCAGTACTGGTTCGTCCCTCTCAGACAAATATGTGTAACAAAATTCTTAGGTGCAGCATGTTTGTCCTTTCCCTGTCAAGTATAGCACTGATTAGTTTCCCCTTTGAAATACAAGTGTATAGAGAAGGATATTGTACTTCCCCTTCAGCGTATGAACCCCATGTATCGCTTCCTCCTTTTGGCATCATCAAAAAGATGTTAGTAATGAGTAAAAGATAATTATAATTCAGAAACATCATGCAGTAAAACAAGTAAGGGTGCCGCAGAGAGGCAACACTGAGGGCAGATAAATGTCATAAGGGACCATTAACATAGATAAACTAAAACATGATGAGAAAGAGATGACAACGAACAGGGAGGATAATAAGGCTGGGAGTCAAAAGGAGGGGCCACTGAACCGCAAGGCCCTAAACCAGTTGCCGAGCATGACGAAAGAACTGTTGCAACTGCAGTTGCTCAAGCAGTCTGGTCCCAACATAGCGGAGTTGAGAGTGAAGGTCAGTGATGTGCTCTAAATGTTGAAGGTTGTTCACGAGAATAAGATCTATTGATTCTTCAATGCGGGTCGCCCGTTCCGCCAGAGAGGTAACCATTCCCTCCAACCGTTGTAACCATTCCAAGACAGAGCCAAGACCTACAGGAGAAGGGATATACTGAGGGGCAGGGTGTGGCTCCACAGCTGGGGAAGGCAGTGCAACAGCGACAAGTGCTGGAATGCCAGCCAACCTCTAGGGTGAAGACATAACCCATTTTCTCGCAGTTCTCCGCGCCAAAACTCTTCCAGGCCCGGATCTCCGACTCAGCTCGGTAAGTTTCGCATTGAGTGAGGATGAGCTTGATGAATCCGGGGTAAGGCAGGCCGTGATTCCCCATTGTGCAGATTCTGGCCATGTGGTGCATTATGATCCAGACTAGGTTGATCTATTCCCCCCTTAGAAGATTGTCTAGCAGAAGATAGTCCTGAATGAAGATGACATTATGTTTCTGAAGACGGGGAGTGATGTTGCCGCAGAGAATCCGGTGGAGAATGCTGTTCTTGATCCCTATACAGTGCGTCGAGCCATTCCCGAGAGGAGCAATGGGATCCTCATTTACTTGTAGAAAAAAGGTCCCCGGGAGTAACATTCGGAGGAAACCGTCCCTTGGAATATTGGACATAGCCTCGATGGGGAACTCCCAACCATTTTGCTAACTCCCTGCTTGTGAAGAAGTAAATTTCTTGATCCACAGAAAAGGACCCCAATAGAAGACCGGGGCATTCCTCCAGGCCGAAGGAGCTATAGAACTCTTTAATAAGGGATTCGTTGACCAAAGGTTTGTCCTGGAAGAGAGGACCCCATCCCTGGCCAGCAAGAAGACCCAAAATCTCCTCCAGCATGTGACCACTGAAGAACTCCTCGTCTAAAGATAGGTTGGGATCAATGGTCCTGGAGGTCATGTCGAGGTCTGTGGTGGGTTCGAAGGGGAGATCGGCCTCAGATTCCGACGCTGGTTCTTTTCGTTTCGGAATCCGGGACCTTTTTCGAGTGCCGGAGGGGGTGGCCTCTCACTTCTGTTTCTTTTCGGAGGGACGAGCTCCTTTAACCTTAGAGAACTGATTGGAACCGCGGATGCGTCTTTGAGGTGGTAGGGAAGCAGTAGGCAGTTGGTCCCCGACGACGTGACAGTCATCGTGACTGGAGGAGCCGGGAGTTCCTGGATCGGCCGAAGCCAACGGGCGGCCATCGCAGACATGCGCGGACAGGTGCTCAGAGTCTGGGTTGGGAGTAGATTGGGAGGCCATGGAAGTTCTAGGGTTTCAGAGCCTTTTCCTGAGATAGGTGCTGATGAAGTGATGTGCCAAACAGAACTGAAGAGGATTGCTTAATATAAAAGACATGGGTTCAGTTTTAGAAACCCCCAATAAATCTAAATATTTTTCCACCTTCGAAATTCAAAATCCAATATTTGCCTCCTTCCAAATATTTTTGTGAATCATCCAAAAATTATCTTCTAACTTCCAAATTGTGTGTGAATCAAGATGTGAATTTGCCACCTCCTAATTTCGTGTTATATTTGATTTCGACAGTTCCAATTGAAGTATTCTACTTCTCAAATAACTGTCAATAATTTTGGTAGGCTATATCCATCTTTCGTGCAGCCCAGAGACTTGGTTTAGGACCCCATAGTTTAGGCAAAGAGGGTGTGGGGCGGTGTAAATTACCCAAATGGTACAAGATAGGCACCACACGATTAAAGAAAAAATTTAATTGATAATATGTGTGTACCTCAAGATGGATCACTCCCGTATGCGTATGACAAAGGACTCATAGGACTGTCACATCTTGAGCGGCTAGGGTTGGCTGTAGAGTTCTTCCTGTGCTTGTATAGTGGGATCAATATATCGGAAGACTCATTAGACTCAGAATAAGACTCATCATGTCATCATGAACTAATGTTAGAGATGTTATGAGACCTATATGCTGCCAGGGGTGGTGCAGTGTAACGACTATCCATAAATGTTCAAGAGAATGGTGTTTCGGAATTAATGAGATCAAAGACACGTATTGACTTATCCTTTTCATAACCAATCATTGAAGGAAAATATTAGGGAACGCATACCTTAGGTGAGGGAAGAGATACCTAGGTCCAGCCGCAGTCTTTCAAAGGGTTCTCTGTGCAGAGCTTTGGTGAAAATGTCTGTACTTGTTCCTCTGTGCGATAGAAATTCATCGTCACTAGACCTTTTTCAACACAATCACGTAAAAAGTGATATCGTATCTCAATATGTTTAGTCTGTGAAAATTGCACAGAATTCTTAGAGATGTTTATAGCGTTGGTGTTGTCACAAAAATATAAGGGAGTGATCAATGAAAACACCGTAATCATTTAGCTGTTGGCGCAACCATAACAGTTGTGAGCAGCAGGCGACAACAACCACATATTACCCTCAGCTGTGGATAGGGTAATCGAGTTCTGCTTCTTTGATCCCCATGAGATAAGACAAGGCCCTAAGAACTGAGCCATCCTGGATGTGGATTCCGATCTGTTTTGCTACCTGCATAATCGGCATTTGTAAACCCTGCAAGTCGCAGGTCTCCTCCTCTGGGATACCACAGGCAGAGGGAATCCGTACCCTTCAGCTAACGCAGCACTCGTTTCACAGCTTTCACATGAGTCTCTCTTGGATCAGCCTGAAAATGAGCACACAAGCAACCACAGAACATTATGTCAAGTCTATTAGCTGTTAGATAAAGCAGTGATCTGATCATTCCTCTATATAGAGTGAAGTTGACAGTAGGGGAGCTTTCATCCTTTCCCAGGGAGTCATTAGGGGACATAGGGGCGTGATACGTCTTGGAGTTTTCCATCCCGAATTTACTGAGTATTTCTTTGAGATATTTTTACTTATGTATCCGCGTGCCATCCGTTCCCTATGATACTTGCAGCCCGAGAAAGAATTTAAGTTCCCCGACCATGCTCATTTCGAATTCACTGGACATAAGCATGGTGAATTTCCTGGCAAGTTTGTCATTAGTGGATCCAAAGATAATGTCATCTACGTATACCTGTACCACCAGAATATGCGTTCCTTCCCTCAAGAGGAACAAAGTTTTGTCGACATCCCCCCATACGTACCCGTGTGACAGTAGAAACTGGGATAGTCTTTCATACTGAAATTTGCAGCGTCTCAGTTAGACAGATTTGTGAACAAGCAGTTGCTGCAGCACACTCTTGTTCACTCGGAAATTGTCTCAGCAAACAATGAACAAGACAGAAGTTTGTTCACCCAGTTCGGCCAACTGCCTACGTCTGGGGAGGACTATTCTCCAGTCCTCAATCCACTAATCACAGAGGTCTCCAAGTACACTCGGTTACAAATCCACGCAACCTATGCTACTCAACCTTGTGTGGATCACTGGACACAATCAGAACAGGCTCTGACTTGTGTCTGCACACCCTCTACAAATGTCAATCTAGAATAGCTACTATCTCCACGAAACTCGGCCTATTCTAAACTACACTCACTCTGCAGGGTTGCTGCAGCATCTGCTGTAGCACACAGCTGATGCACAATTGTCCGCGTTGCTCCAAGGCCTTCTACCGAGCCGATCGAACGATTCCACGAGCGCTGCACACTATGGAATACTCCTCCTTGCTCAGTGACCTCCTGCCACTAGCGAGAACTGCCGCTTAGACACTCGACCGAGCCACACACCCGTCAGTTCTTTCGTGGCCTTCCTTGATCAACCAACAAGTACCACTGCTCTGAATTGGTCCTCCTGATCAAGCACTGACCAGACACTGCTAGTCTGCAATCAGTCTCTGCACTTAACCACTCAGCTCTGCTCTCACGCTCTGCTCATGGTGGTTATCGAATCTTCGCACGCACTTGAATCTCTCTCTCGGTATTCTGCGTGTGTTCTCAGTATTTGCACTCTGATTCGATACACTTGAACCTCTGCCCAGCTTCCTTTAAATAGGAACTACCAGTTCCATCAATATCAGTATTTGGAAATTCCTTAAAGATCTCAACAAGATCTTATCTCCTAATTCCTAGGAGATTAGATTTGTTTGCAGAAACAAATCTTTCCACAATCAAATCTTCCGTAATCAAATCTTCTCCTGGATACGGGAATCTCCACTAGGAATATTCTCTGAGAGTATTTAGAAGCTCCTCTCTAGATCTCAACAAGATCATATCTTCTAATTTGTAGGAGATTAGATTAGATTTGCAAATCTAATCTTCTACAAACAAATATTCTCCTTCCAAAAGATCCATATCTTCAAGCTGACTTGTAGACCGCAATCTCCACTGAGAATATTCTGACAGATGCTCTGGAATCATGCCGTTGCTCAGCTCTGCATTTTTTGCCAGATTGTTCTTCGCACCAATACTGCTGCTATAGCTCCCTGCTACAGCTCCTGCTGTAGCAACTGCTTGTTCACTGAGCTTGTTTACTCTGGCTGGTTTTGCACCAGTAGTTGTCTTCACACGGGCAGCTGTATCATCTTGCTTTAAATCTTCACAATACTCTACCGATTCGTTGCGAGCTGGCAGTAACCCTCGTACGTTCTTTGGGCTGCTCCAAGTTGATCGGCATGCTATTGACTTAGGGAATCTTCAGCTTCTGTTGCTCTTCTCTTCAATTCAGGGCAGTTTGTTCTTCACAAGAAAATTTGCTATTTAGGATGCTACAGCTCTCTGCTACACATGTTGCTGTAGCAACCTCTTGTGCACTCTGCTTGTTCCTTCTGGAATGCCCTGCACTAGCTGCTGTCTTCACATGCTTGCTGTAGCAGACTCTTGTGCACCTTGTAAGAGTTTGTCAATGATGCCATAGACATTAACACATACCACACTCGAGGAGCCTGTTTTAGTCCATTGAGGGCTTTGTTGAGGGCATAGACGTGGTCTGGGTGAGAGGGGTCTTCAAAGTCGGGAGTTTGACTCGCATATACCTCCTCTTTTAAATTTCCGTTTACAAAAAGCGGTTTTCACGTCCACTTGTTGCAAGATGAAATCGTGATAAGTTGAGTAGGCAATTAACAATCGAATAGCTTCGAACCTGGCTACGGGAGCGAAGGTCTCGTCGTAGTCAATTCCTTCTTGTTGATTGTATCCTTTGACCACTAATCGAGCTTTATTTCGCACTATGATGCCCTTCTCGTCCATCTTATTCCGAAAGATCCATTTTGTACCTGATGATGCAGTATGGCAGTGTTTGACAAAACCAGCACACGTGAAAAAGATGCTGCTATAGCCGGTGTCCAGCATACGTGAACAAGATCAGTGAACAAGATGCTGCTATAGCCGGAGGAAGCTATAGCAGGAGCTAGTTCAGGGAGCTGTAGCATCTGTCCGAGCAGCAGCTGCCTGGATCTTCGGAAAGGGGGCTTGGCAGTTCTTCTAAGAGCTTCAGAGGAGTTTCTAAGTATTCAGCAGAGAATATTCCAGTGGAGATTCCCAGCTGAAGAAGAAGATTGGATTATAGAAGATTAGATTTGCCAATCAAAACTAATCTCCTACAAATTAGGAGATTTGGCTATTTGGAGGAAGTTGCTAAAATACGATAATGATGTATCTGGGAGTTCCTATTTAAAGGAGGCTGAGCAGAGCATCAAATGTGATCGAAGAAGAGTGCAGAGAAAGAGAACACACACAGAATTTCGAGAGAGTATTTTTGGTGTGCGAACGAGATCTTCGATTATCACCGAGAGCAGAGCGTGAGCGCAGAGCTGTGGTGACAGAACCAAAAGATGATCAGGACTTGCGTAGTCTGATCCAAGCTTGATCTGGAAGCCAATTCAGAGCAGAGAGTGCTTGTTGGTTGATCAAGGGCAGCCGCGGAAGAACTGACGAGTAAGTGACTCGGTTGAGTGTCTGGACGGTAGTTCTCGCTAGTGACAGGAGGTCACTGAGTGAGGGAGAGTATTCCAGAGTGTGCAGCGCTCGTGGAATCGTTCGAACGGCTCAGCGGAAGGATTCGGAGCGATGCGGAAAGTTTGTGCATCAGCTGTGTGCTACAGCAGATGCTATAGCAACCCTGCAGAATCTGAGATTATTTAGAATAGGCTGAGTTTCGAGGAGACAATAGCTATTCTAGATTGATAGCAGTAGAGGGTGTGCATACACAAGTCAGAGCCTGTTCTGATTGTGTTCGAGGATCCACTTAAGGTTGAAGTAGCGTAGGTTGCGTGGAATTGTAACCGTGTGTACTTTGAGACCTTCGTGTTTAGTGGATTGAGGACTGAGAATAGTCCTCCCCAGACGTAGGCAATTGGCCGAACTGGGTGAACAAACATTTATCATTGTTCATTCTTGCTGAAACAGTTTCCGGGTGAACAAGAGTGTGTTGTAGCAACTGCTTGTTCACGAATCTGCTTATCAGAGGCGCTACGAATTTCAATTGGTATCAGAGCGGGAGCTCGACACACAGAGTAAAAGATCCTACATCGCCTCTGAAGAAGACAAGGAACAATAAAGGAAGGACAGAGCACGAGTAGACCTCCATTGTTGGAAGAAAGCAACTATGGATATTGGAAGGCTAGGATGAAGGCCTTTCTCAAAGCCATCGATGAGAAAACTTGGAGAGCTATCGTAGTCGAGTGGTCTCCTCCAATTACCATGGCTGAACGGGAAGTTACCCTGGTAAAACCTGAAGAATAATGGATTGCCGAAGAGGGAGCTGCAGCAACTGGTAATTCAAAGGCTCTGAATGCTATTTTTACTGCAGTTGATGCTAACAATTTCAGATTGATATCAAACTGTGATATTGCCAAGCAAGCCTGGGAAACCTTGCAAATTGCCCATGAAGGAACTGATAAAGTAAGGATGTCGAGATTACAAATTACTGCTACGCAGTTTGAGAATCTGAGAATGCAAGAAGAGGAGACGATCACTGAGTTCAATGCTAAACTATGTGATCTGTCAAATGAAGCCCATGCTCTTGGAGAACCTATTCCTGAAGAGAAGCTGATTAGGAAGGTCCTCAGATCGTTGCCCACGAGATTTGACATGAAAGTGACGGCCATTGAAGAAGCGCAAAATGTCAGACACATGAGGCTGGAAGAATTAGTTGGATCCCTCAAACAATTTGAGATGAAGCTGGTTAAAGAAGAGCCCACTCCTAAAGATAAGAATATAGGACTGAAGGCAGAAACAGAAGTGAAGAAGCCAGCTCCAGATGATCAGCTGAGTATGCTAGTAAAGAACCTTGGGAAATTCCTGAAGAACATGGACTCCAGAACTGGGCAAAGCTCATCCTCTCGAAAACAATCCAGAAGAGGTGGAGGAAATAAAAGGAGAGGGAAGGAACCTGCTCAAAATGAAGATGAAAAGAAAGAAATGAGAAAGGGTGTTCAATGCTGGAATTGTAAAGGGTATGGACACCTTGAGGCTGACTGTCCGAGCAAACCCCTCAAAAACTCGGAGAAGAAGGATAACAAATCCCTGACGGCTAAGTGGAGTGACTCTGAGGAAAGTGAAGAAGAAAATTGTATTGTGTTAACAAGTGTGTCCGATTTCAACCACAAAGAGTTAATAAAGAATGAATTATACTATGGGGTTGTCGTGTCTGAAAGTGAAGACGAGGAGGACTCAACTGTCAGCCTAATTGACTATCTGGGAGAGATACTTAAACAGTGCGAGGAAGCTCTGCAAACGAATCAAGCCTTGACTGACAGAGTCAAGCTACTGGAAGAAGAACGAGGACAATTTCTCTCCTCATCCAACAGACAAGTCACCATACTAAAAAAGGAAGACTTAGGAAGCCAAGGCACTGACATTGGTGCCTCTCTAGCAACAGCAAAGGCAGTCGAACCTCAGAAAAATATCCTGGATGAAATTCTTTCATATCAAAGACTTGGAAAAGGAAGAACGGGGCTCGGATACACTGGTGAAGAAAGCTCTAGAGGAATAGTTTTCACAAAAGCCTCGGATGCCTTGATATATGACAATAAAAAATCAGATGTTTTTTAACAAGAGGAAGACGGAGCCAGACACTTTAACAAGAGGATGCTATAGCACCCGATGAATCATCCATTTGTTGCAAAGCCAGAGCCTTAGAATAAAAGGAGGTCATGCACACATACTTATGGTCAGAAGAAAGGGAATCAGAAGATACCCCAAATCCTGAAGCGGCAGCAGATAACCCAAAGAACCTTTATAGCTGGAAAAAGGGGAACAAAACCCAGAGCCAACACATGCTATAAAAAATCTCTTTGTCCAGTGGATTCGGAAATGTTCATTAATGGAAAGAACCACGATGGAGAATTGCAAGGACTGCTGAACCAGCCCATTGGAATGGAAAAAATAGGAGAAAGTCACAGAAGTTACAGGTGTGGAGACCCAAATGCGAAAAATGAAAAGACAGGAGTCTTGAGGGTCAGAAGAGGGGGAAATCAAGACAAACCCAAGTATGGGTGAAGAAACAATCATCAGTCTCACGAAGATCCTCCCTACAAAGCAGTCATCCGGAATGAGTAGGAGAACCAGCTCCTGTTTGCTATAGCAACCTGGCCGATAAAAGCTTGTTCAAATGCCTTGGTCGCTAAAGAAGGAAGAGGTCACATGCATGGCATGTGAGACCAAAATCTCAAATCAAAAGGGAAAAAGCAACGGGTAAATCAAAAGGGAATGAGTTGAAGTCGCTTCACCAAATCGTTGCTGATCAACACTCCCGTGTACTCTTCTCACTCTCTGCAAACCCGCAACCATGGTGAAAACCCGAGGCCTGAAGAGAAACCTAGCATCTGCTGGCCAAGGCCGAACCGAAAAGAAGCGCAAGTCTCAAAGTGAGGCTTCCTCTCAGAGAATGGACCTAGTGGTCTGGGAGCCAGCGCCCCTCCCAGTATCTCAAGAGGTTCCTCCTCCTCAAGAAGAACCTTCATGGAAAAGGAGAAGCCAGGTCCGTGACATGAAGGCTACGACCAGTGCAGCAGCAGAGACAGAAGAGGTTAGTTGTGAAAGGACCTCGAAGGAAGAACAAATAGCTAGCCGTGATGAGAACGACAGAGCCCTCTCCACATCCCCTAACACAGAAGGTGTGGGCGAGGAAGTTAGTGCTGTAGGTCCTGAACAAGAAGCTGTTACAGCACCTCTTCTCCAAACAGTTGACAAGGGAAAAACACCAGTCGTCATCAATGACTCAAGCAGCAAAGAATCGGAGGAGACTGATGAAGAGGATGCTGATGGTGAACCTTCAGAGAGAAGACCAATTCTGGCAGCCACAGGCACTATTACAGTAGAAGGAGTGTGGTTTAGGAATGCAGAAGCATCTCAATCATGGAGCAGTGTAGAGAGGAAGCACATTGTTCGTAAGAAGAGGCTGGATTTGGTGAAATACAAGTTTTCAGCAATCATCCAAATCCTTACTGAGGTAAATCTTCTAAAATCCCTAACCTTTCCTTACAGATACAATAACCGATTAGTTAGGGAGTTTACTATAAACATGGAAGAGAAGTTTGGAGAAGAGGATAGAGATGATTATGGGAAAAGCTGGGTCCGGGGTAAGGTGGTACTGGTTACCCCAGAGAGAATAGATGAATTCCTTGGGATAGATAGTGATGCTAGAGAGCCCACAATTGTCAAACGAGAGGTGTTGGCCAGGGTTCTCACAGGAGGTGTGTGCCAGTCTTGGGAGGGACCATACCTCAGTTCATCGGAACTCACCTCTATGTATGCTCTGCTGTACAATCTGGGGATTAGGAATTGGATGCCAAGCTCTCACAGGGGAAAGGTTAGCAAACCCTTTGTTGACCTCTTGTACTCGGTTGGTGATAGAGCCTAGTTATATGCGCTATTTAGATCTTAACACTGTGCTCGTTTGCATTATTTTGTGTACAAGATTACTGGTTTTCGGTATTTTTGTATTTCAGGATAAAACAGGAGCATAAGTCAGATGTGCGCTAACGGGCGTTTTTAGAGCGCAATGCACGACCTGCGGAGCTAGCAACGCAAGAAGGAGAAAACTGATTCGGACTACAGTGCGCAAACCGACTGAGCAAAGCAAGTAGCGCAATCAGTGTGCGCAGGATGGCAGAGTTTCTAAATATTGATCATCCTTATCTCCTAGATTTGGGAAGTTGCTAAAATTCTCTCGGGCCAAATCTAAGCATTCCTTGGGCTTCAAGACCACTATATAAGAGGAGGGAAGCTAGGGTTTGGAAGAGAGAGAGAGCAGATAGAGAGAAGGACACACAACAGCAAAAACAGACGAGCTACTCCAGCCCAGATTCTGCGCGAACCACCTGCGCCAGCCGAGAATAGCAATCTGCACTTGCGCCGACCTGCTACTTTTCTCTTGCTGCCTTAGTTTTAATTATTATTTCTATGATGTTTTTTTCTAGCATGTCTAGCTAAACACTTTGTATCGGTTGGGCATGATTCTATGAAGTTGAAATTCACAGTGTCTCAGTTCGACAGATTTGTGAACAAGCAGTTGCTGCAGCACACTCTTGTTCGCTAGTGCCGAGCCGTTCGAACGATTCCACGAGCGCTGCACACTCTAGAATACTCCCCCTTACTCAGTGACCACCTGCCACTAGCGAGTACTGCCGCACGACACTTGACCGAGCCAACCACCCGTCAGTTCTTCCGCGGCAGCCCTTGATCAACCAACAAGCACCACGCTCTGAATTGGCTTCCAGATCAAGCTCGAATCAGACTCTGCAAGTCCTGATTCCCTTCTGCTTCTATCACCACAGCTCTGCGCTCACGCTCTGCTCTCGAGTGATGATCGAAGAAAACGTCCGTCGCACACCACAAATTGCTCTCTCTGAATTCTGTGTATGCACTCGTGTATCCCTCAACTTCGATCAATCATTCAGCTCTAAACCTCTTCTTCTTAAATAGCAGCACCAACTTTAAGCAATGTCCAGGTTTAGGCAATCTCCCAAAGAGAACAATTATCTCCTAAAATCTAGGAGATTAGATTTGATTTTTATCTCCAATGCAAATCTCCTTCTATGACTAGTAAACCTCACTGGAAAATACTCCACAGCATATTATAAATTCTTCAGATGCTCTCCGTAGAGTTTCCAGCCCTTCTAGACACGCCCAGGTTGCTGCTGCTTCTTAGACAGATGATGCAGCCAGTTGAACAAGCTCCTGCTGTAGCATCCCCTGCTGCAGCTGCTGCTAGTTCACTTCTGCTGGACTGCTTGTTAACTTGTGCTGTAGCAACGCCTTGTTCACTTGTGCTGGTTTTGTCAAACACTGCCATACTACATTATCAGAAGTATTTCCTTTGAGACTTGTGTTTAATGCTTAGTTCGTCTACTTATATTAATTCTATGCATATGGGTGATAATTAGTTGTGCGAATAAGAGAAGCCTTGAACTGCAATCTTATTCTAACTGCTCATTATTGTATGTTAAACTAGTTGATAACTTGACGGTGACAACTAGGAGTAACGCACTAGGAAAATCAGCTGCTACTGTGACAGGATTCGTAGCTGCTTAGACTAGTTTCAGGAATTAATAGCTCATGGACTTTGATCGGAACATGCGCGCACGTTAGGAAGCCTTGACCGGACACTAATTTAAGTAGAAATGCACTATAGATGTTTAGAGTCGATGATAAGGGATACATTCATAGAGGATTGTCTGTACCGATACTTTTCATAGTCATAGTACTTAAAATCTACTGCCTGCGCACATATCGTGCAACTCTGCTTTCACTACTGTTCATTCGCGCACCTGCGCAACCCAATCACTCACAACCCCAATTTCGTAAGTTGTAGGTTGCTAGCTAAGATGAGTCTGCACGCTCCTTGTGGGATCGACCCTGACTTAGCCGCTATACTAAGTGGAGAAGGAAGGATTAATTTGACGTGTACAACGACGCGCGATCAAATTTTGGCGCCGTTGCCGAGGAGCAACACAGATAAGTTTTAACTAGTTCAAGTTCTCTTTTACAGTAGTTAGTTATTTCTTTTTATTTTTCGTTGGTGTTTCTTCCAGTACGCAATCAACATCAGCTTGCGCAACCTTGAAACAGTTGCGCTGCGCAGATCATAGTTGCGCACCGACAGGGGCAACAACCTAGTTGTCTTTTAATTCCATTTTCTTTAAGTTTAGAACAGGGCATGGAGAATAATAGTGTCATCGGCGATAACTTAGGGGACAGAACCCCAGCAGGATCTATTCGCACATGGGAGCAGCTCCAGAAGAAGTTCTTGGATAAGTTCTACCCCGCAGCAAAGATTGCGTTACTCAGGAGGGAATTGGCCGCACCTAGGCAGAGCGTAGGAGAGTTACTATCAGAGTACTATGAGCGTTTCAGGGAGCTGGAAGCCAGCTGCTATAATCATGGCCTGCCCCAAAATGTGCTGATAGAGAATTTCCTGAACAGGCTACAACCGATGGAACTTAGATTGTTGAATGCATGCGCAGGTGGTGACATATGCAGTACCCGGAGGATGTATGGCAGATGATCGAGGACTTTGTTGGACAGGTGAGGCATCAATTGACGCTCGAGAACAGTCGTGCGTGCGCTGTGCATCAGGTGGATTCTAGTGCTAAAATAAAAGAAATGAAAGCCATGCTACAGAAGCTGATGAGTGCGCAAGGCACGCAACCAGTTGCACCGAAGGCATGCGAGTTCTGTACGTCTACTGAGCACAAAACCGACGCATGTCCCACACTTTTTGAGGAATCAGGAGATGTCAATGCTCTAGGAGGATAGGACAATAGAGGACCGCCCAGAGGCTGAATCAGCCGCGCTTTGGACTGGCCGCAAATGGATTCAGATGGAGGGAGGATAGCAATCTCCAAAGGCAGCCAGCGGAATATCGTGCACTACAGCAGGCGCAGCAAGCATACAACCCACCGCACCGCCGCAATGACGCACCAGCACAGAATAACCAGCAACCGCGGCGCTCCTTGGAAGACATAGTGGGTCAGTTAGCAGACACTGTGCGCAAGAACGATGAAAAGTATGACAAGAGGTTCGAGTCAATTGAGAAGCAGTTGTCGCAAATTGCTACCACGGTTTATGAGCTGAAAAAGAGCGATGGCAACCTGCCTTCGCAAGTGATTCAAAACACTAAGGGAGGAGTTAACCTCGTAACGCTGAGGACTGGGCGCACAGTTGGGACAGCTCCGACCGCGAAGGAGCCCGCGCAGCCAGTTGCGCAACCTCCAGAGCCAGCACGGCCGGATGCGCAACCAGCCGCGCCAGCTACGAACCAACAGGGGGTTGCACCAGGTATGATACAATCAGGAGAAAAGAGTACCAGTCATACTAACGCACCTGCACCTTTTCCTGTGCATGCACCTTTAGCAAGAAAGGAGGCGCTAGACAAGGAGTTATACGAATTATTCAGTAAGGTGGAAATAAACATTCCCCTGATTGAGGCAGTTCGGCAGATCCCCAGATATGCCAAGTTCTTGAAGGAGTTGTGCATAAACAAGAGGAGGAAAGGCGAGTGCGCACAAGTAATGCTTAACGCACATGCATCAGCAATTGTGCAACACAAGGTACCACCTAAATGTCGGGATCCAGATACGTTCACCATACCGTGCACCTTAGGTAAGACCACGGTAAGCAACTGCATGACTGATCTCGATGCATCTATAAATGTGCTTCCTTACTCCTTGTATGTGTCATTGCACCTTGGTCCACTAAAGCCTGCAGGTCTCACCATCCAATTAGCAGATCGGTCGTGCAAACAACCGACGGGCATGATAGAGACGTTCTCATCCGAGTGGGAGAGCTAGTGTTCCCAGCAGATTTCTACGTCTTGGAAATGGAGGGTGAGCCGAGCAAGGGAAGCGCGCAAATCCTACTGGGCAGACCATTTCTAATGACAGCGCGCACAAAGATAGACGTGTGGAAAGGCACGCTCTCAATGGAGGTAGATGGCAAGGAGATTCACTTTAACATTTTAAGGGGATGCAGCATCCTCATGAGGACGCCATAGTGCATGCGTTAGATAGTATGGATGACTTGTAAATGTTAAATTAAATTTGATGCGCGCGTCGTTGTGCGCGTCAAATTAATCCTTCCTCCTCCACTTAGTATAGCGGCTAAGTCAGGGTCGATTCCACAGGGAGCAAGTAGATTAGCTTTAACTAGTTACCTGCACTTACGAAAATTGGGGGTGAGTGATTGGGTTGCGCAAGTGCGCGAGTAAACAGTAGTAAACGCAGGAATTGCACTAGACGTGCGCAGGCAATAGAGAGTAAGTACTATGACTATGAAAAGTATAGGCGCAGACAATCCTCTATGAGTGTATTCCTTATCATCGACTCTAAACGTCTATAGTTTGATTTACTGAAGTTAGTGTCCGGTCAAGGCTTCCTAACTTATGCGCATATTCCGATCAAAGTTCATGAGCTATTAATTCTTGAGACTAGTCTAAACAGCTACGAATCCTGTCACAGTAGCAACTGATTATCCTAGCGCGTTACTCCTAGTTGTCACCGTCAAGCTATTCAACTAGTTTAACATATAACAAACAAGCAGCAAGAGTAAGATTGCGGTTCAAGGCTTCCCCTACTCATGCGACTAGCTGTCAACCGTGTGCACAGAATTAATATAAGCAAACAAACTATGTATTAAGCACAAGTCTCAAAGGAAATACTCATAGAATCATGCCCAACCGATACAAAGCGTTTAGCTAGACATGCTAGAAGTAAACATCATAGAAACAGTAAATAATATCTAAAGTATCCAAGAAAATAGCAACGAGCAGGTGCGTGCAGGTTGCAGTGTCTCGGCTGGCGCAGTCGGCTAGCGCAGGTCCTTTGCAGCAGTTCGTGTGTTTTCGATTCTGGCTCTCTCTCTTTGATATCTTGTGTGTCTCTTCAAACCCTAGCCTTCCTCTATTTATATACTGCTCATGAGGCCCAACCTTGGCAACTTCCAAATCTGGTGGTGTCAAGATTTGGAAACACCACTCTTCTGCGCATGGCGCACTGCACCTTGGTTAGCGCAATCGGTCTGCGCACCGTAGTCGACTCTGCCACTATCTGTTTGCGCTGCTAGCTCCGCAGGCTGTGTGATGCGCTCCTTAAATGCTTCCTGTTAGCGCGTATCCGACTTAGGCCCTCGTTTCGCCCTGAAATACAAAAACACTGGAAACCAGTAATCTTGTACACAAAATAATGCAAACAAGCATAGGTTTAGGATCTAAATAGTGTGTATAAATAGGCTCTATCAGTTGTGCATGCGTAGTGTGCGTGCGCAACAGGGGAGCCTGCGCCACTGGCACAGACAGAGATGGAAGCACAAGATGATGAGCTGAGCAGCAAAACCAGTAAGCAAAAGGCTGAGCACAGACACTTTGCAAAACCAGTGTCCAGACAGGTATGTGATCTGGTTAATGTTTGTCCTACTAATAAAATCCAGCCTTCTATTGAACAGGCACCCAAAGTTGAGCTGAAGCAATTGCCCGAGCACTTCAAATACATCTTCCTGGGCAATGAGGAACCTTGCCTGTCATTATAAAGAAAGGATTAGAGGAGGAGCAGGAGGCGCGATTATAGGAGGTGTTGTGCAAGAACCAGCGCGCTATAGGATGGACATTAGCTGACCTGCGCGGAGTAAGCCCTGATGTGTGTATGCACAGAATTCTGCTGAAAAATGATGCCAAACCATCCAGGGAACCTCAGCGCAGACTGAATCCGATTATGATGGAGGTAGTGCAGAAGGAGATCCTGAAGCTGCTTGACGCAGGAGTAATATACCCGATCTCAAACAGTAAGTGGGTAAGTCCGGTGCATGTTGTGCCAAAGAAAGGAGGCATCATAGTAGAGGAGAATGCGCAGGGCGAGCTAGTTCCCAAGCGCATACAGACTGGATGGCGCATGTGCATTGACTACATGGAGCTAAACGCAGTCACGCGCAAGGATCATTTCCCGCTACCATTCATGGACCAGATGCTAGATCGGTTGGCGGGGAAGCCACACTTTTGCTTCTTGGACGGTTACTCAGGGTACAATCAGATCCCTATTGCTGCGGAGGATCAGGAGAAGACAACCTTTACTTGCCCATCCGGTACTGATAGAGCCTAGTTATACACGTTATTTAGATCATAAACCCATGCTTGTTTGCAATATTTTATGGGCAAGATTACTCGTTTCCACTATTTTTGTATATCAGGTCAGAACGAGTCCTTAAGTCGGATACGCGCTAACAGGCAGCGTTCTAGGAGTGAAAGATCAGCCTGTGGAGCTAGCGGCGCAAACAAAAGAAGAAATGGCGAAGGACAGCAGAGGTGCGCTACCCGATTGCGCCAATCAATGCTGTGCGCCAGGCGCAAAGTCCCAGTGACCAGACTTGGAAGTTGCCAAAAGATGAACTTCCTGGGGCACTATTTAAACAAAGAAAGTCTAGGGTTTCAAGGGCGGAACACCATCACTCAGTGACATTCCAGAGGCACTGCGCGGCAGAACTGAAAAACACACGGACCTGTCAAGGAGAGTTGCGCCAGCCGACTGCGCCAGCCAAGAGAAGACACTGCACGCACTATTTGCTACCGTTTTCTGTGATACAGTAGTTGTTATTTACTATTTTATGATGTTTACCACTAGCATGTCTAGCTAAACACTTAGTGTTGGTCGGGCATGAATCTATGATGTATTACCTTTGAGACTTGAGCTTAATGCATAGTTTATTTACTTGTATTAATTCTGTGCGCGCCGAGACGGTTAGTTGCATGAGTAGGGGAAGCCTTGAACCGCAAACTTACTTGTGTTACTTGCTTGTCACCTGTTAAACTAGTTGCATGCGTAGGGGAAGCCTTGAACCGCAAACTTACCGTGACAATTAGGAGTAACGAGTTAGGGTAGGCAGCTGCTACTGTGACAGGATTCGCAGCTGTTTAGCCTAGTTCTAAGGATTAATAGCACATGAACTTTGAACGGAACGTGCGCTCGTGTTAGGAAGCCTTTACCGGACACTAACCCAAGTAAAGCATAAACTATAGATGTTTTAGAGTCGATGATAAGGAATGCATTCATAGAGGATTGTCTGCCCAATACTTCTCATAAATATAGTACTTCATCTCTACTGCTTGCGCACGTCTAGTGCAATTCCCTGAGTTACGATATTCGCTGTTATTCGCGCATCGCGCAAAACCCCCAATCACTCACGCAACCCCTGTTTTCTTAAGTGTAGGTTACTGGCTGAGACTCACTGCTTGCTCCCTGTGGAGATCGACCCTTACTTAACCGCTGTACTAGTGGAAGAGGAAGGAATTATATTTGACGCGCACAACGACGCGCGATCACTGATGTAATTGTGCGCTGTCAGAAACAATAACGAGAAAACAAAACAAAATGAAATAACTAGTTACTAAAATGAGAAATGTAAGCTAGCTAAAACTTAGCTGTGTTGCTCCCCGGCAACGGCGCCAAAATTTGATCGCGCGTCGTTGTGCGCGTCAAATATAATTCCTTCCTCTCCCACTAGTACAGCGGTTAAGTAAGGGTCGATCTCCACAGGGAGCAAGCAGTGAGTCTCAGCCAGTAACCTACACTTAAGAAAACGGGGGTTGCGTGAGTGATTGGGGGTTTTGCGCGATGCGCGAATAACAGCGAATATCGTAACTCAGGGAATTGCACTAGACGTGCGCAAGCAGTAGAGATGAAGTACTATATTTATGAGAAGTATTGGGCAGACAATCCTCTATGAATGCATTCCTTATCATCGACTCTAAAACATCTATAGTTTATGCTTTACTTGGGTTAGTGTCCGGTAAAGGCTTCCTAACACGAGCGCACGTTCCGTTCAAAGTTCATGTGCTATTAATCCTTAGAACTAGGCTAAACAGCTGCGAATCCTGTCACAGTAGCAGCTGCCTACCCTAACTCGTTACTCCTAATTGTCACGGTAAGTTTGCGGTTCAAGGCTTCCCCTACGCATGCAACTAGTTTAACAGGTGACAAGCAAGTAACACAAGTAAGTTTGCGGTTCAAGGCTTCCCCTACTCATGCAACTAACCGTCTCGGCGCGCACAGAATTAATACAAGTAAATAAACTATGCATTAAGCTCAAGTCTCAAAGGTAATACATCATAGATTCATGCCCGACCAACACTAAGTGTTTAGCTAGACATGCTAGTGGTAAACATCATAAAATAGTAAATAACAACTACTGAATCCAAGAAAACGGTAGCAAACAGTGCGTGCAGTGTCTTCTCTTGGCTGGCGCAGTCGGCTGGCGCAGCTCTCCTTGACAGGTCCGTGTGTTTTTTCAGTTCTGCCGCGCAGTGCCTCTGGACTGTCACTGAGTGATGGTGTTCCGCCCTCTGTGAAACCCTAGACTTTCTTTGTTTAAATAGTGCCCCAGGAAGTTCATCTTTTGGCAACTTCCAAATCTGGTCACTGGGACTTTGCGCCTGGCGCACAGCATTGATTGGCGCAATCGGGTAGCGCACCTCTGCTGTCCTTCGCCATTTCTTCTTTTGTTTGCGCCGCTAGCTCCACAGGCTGATCTTTCACTCCTAGAACGCTGCCTGTTAGCGCGTATCCGACTTAAGGACTCGTTCCGACCTGATATACAAAAATAGTGGAAACGAGTAATCTTGCCCATAAAATATTGCAAACAAGCATGGGTTTATGATCTAAATAACATGTATAACTAGGCTCTATCAAACCCCCCACACTTGCCCCTTGTTCGTCCCGAACAAGTACTGAAACGCGGATACAATTACCTTTTCTGGAGACTAGCGCACAGCCTTGCATTCTAGCGCAAAATGCACAGTTGCTTCAACTTGTGCTGCTCTATCACCTGCGCACACTGCACTCAATAGTTCTAATATAATAATCCCGAAATTTCATTACCTCTCAGCCGGGATGAAGGTCTTTGGATGACTGGGAGATAGCTCTTCTTAGGCTCCTGGTTGTCAGCTCCCGCTCCGAAGATAGGTATATGGTTTCTTGCGCGAGCTTCTTCCAGTGCGTGATTCGTTCGCACACTTCCTGAGAACCTGAGCCTTTGATGATATCCTTGTGGTCTTGCGCACGCAGGTACTACGTAGTGCGCATGCTGATTCTTTGTAACGCAAATCATCTGCTTCTGCTGGTATTTTTCTTTTGTACAGCTTCCTTTCCAATTTTTTTTATTTTATTCCCAGAACAGTTCCAATCTCAGCCTTCGGATAGCAGCTATGGAACTCGTTCCGCTCTCCCTCCTTGGTTTGTCTGCGCCGGTCAGCGCACGCGTTTACATCCGCGCCCGCTTTCCTTAGCTTGATATCCAGAGAGAAGGTGGTCTGTTTTCCCACCTCGCCACGCTTTGGGTATTTTGCCTTTTGCATCTGCGTGACTGAGCGCGCTCTGTTGTTCCGAAGGTTGCGAAGCACCGGCCTCCACTAGCGCACTAGACCATATACCTCGCCTTCGAAGCAGAAGCGACTAACCGCCTCTCTGGAGCATTTCTATCAACTCCACATCCCCTGTATATCCCAACTAACAGGAGCAGAAAAAACGAAAAAATTATGCCAAAACAGTAGATAGCAGTGCACACAATACGGATAGCGCAAAACAAGCTGGAGCGCATGCGCATCCTGCACCTTAGCGCACTACTGTTACTAATTTTCCTTCAACTTAACTAAGCTATACTAAAAATGCTAAAAACATGAAATGTAAGAGTAACGCCCCCCCCCCCCCCCCCCCCCACACTTGAACAGAGACGTGTCCCCACGACTCAAGCTCAAGCGCACGGAGGTTGCGCACATGCATGCAATGCAACGAAAATAAAGAACATAAGAGTGAACACAAATAGTCACACAAAATATAGCAAGGGAGTCACAGAATGTAGGGCACAAATATTCAGCACACATAATAGTCAAATAGACGCAGCAAAATAAAAGACACCACCCTAAAGAAAATCACTGCGCCTGCCCTCGGCCTTAGAAGTTCCCCGAGCTAGATGCTGCTGCTGACCCATGCGCCTCATCCTCTGAAGAATCTGTCATGGAGTCGGTGCTGGAGGATGGTGGCACAATGGTGAGGGGGTCAGGCTGCTCGTCCTCGGAAAGTGACTCCCATATGGAATCGGAGTCGACGCTGGGAAAGTTAATTGGGGACTCCGGAACAGAAGGCCGGGCAGGGGAAACTAGTGGTGATGGTATCGGTGCTGGTGCAGGTGCAGGGGTGGGCTCTGCTGCTGGGGCTGCTGGTTCTGGTGCGGGCTCTGCTGGGGCTGGGGCTGGGGTTGGAGCTGGTGCTGGAGCTGGAGAGGGTGCTGGAGTTTCTGGGGTTCGGGTAGGAGGTGGATGGTGCAGGCTGAGGAGAGGGGGAATTGCGTCTCCAAATTTCCACCCGGATGGTGGACTCATACTTAAATCCGCCCCCTCTGGCGCTAAGTATTCGAGCACGCGCATAACGTTGAACAACATGCGCTGCTCGGCAGTGGCTGCCTCAGGCGCCGCCTCAGTCTCAGTCCTTGGGCGCTTGGCAGGGGCACGCGGGGGAGAGTCCTCTATGGAAATGGTCACTGGCTCCCCCAATGGTGCGCAGGCCCTCTGTTGCGCTCCAGTCTGCGCCCGAGTCCTTGGGCGCCTGACTAGAGGCACCTCTGGTTCTAGGGCCTCCTCCATCTCTTCGTCTGCTGCGGCGGCTGCTGCGGCTGCTGCTGCACCTGCCGCTGCGCCCTGCGCACTGCTCTCTGCCCTGGCCCGCGCACTGATCTCTACTCTGGCCCGCGGTGGTCTGGCTGGCTGCAGATGGTAGCACCACTCTAGTGTGCCATCGTCCCGAACGGCTACCGCCCTGATTTGCAGCATGTGGGCGCGGTCCAGAGGTATAGGCTGCACCAAGGTGTGCTCTGGCACCTCGGGCTCTCCATGTAAGGCCCGCAGCAAGTGTGTAATAAGCCCTCCACACGTCAGCGGCCCTCGCATGCTGACTCGGCTCCAATGATGCACGATGTTCAGGATGAACAACACCTTCCGCTCATAATACAGCCCCGTCAAAATCTCCATATCCAGGAGGCTGATCTTTGGCGCGCCGTTGAAACGGCCAATGATTGCATAGGCCACGATGCGCCACAAGTAGAACAGCCACGGGTCGCGCAGCTCTCGGCCCCTGCTGCGCCCCGCGGCGAATGCTGGTCCTGTTGCCATGTCCCGCCAAGCCTCCTGGTTATTGTGCGTGTCTAACTCCTCCTCACGCACCTTGGCGCACCCGAATGCGCGCCTCAGCCTCCTTTCCGAGGCTATGAACCAGACACCCCTGTGTCTATATCTAATCTCCCTGTCCCCCGCCTCCATAGACGCCAGGAACTCACACGTATCCTCCTGGTCTGACGCGCTGCGGAGGTCCATTAGCGCCTCCCAACCGGCAATCGCTAGCCTCTGCGCCACGAGGTCCTCTAACCCTACCTCGCGCAGGAAATCTCGACAGATGTACGGTGTCCCGTACATGTCCAGGCTAATGAATGCTGCGTACTTGTTAGCGAAAGCCGCTGGGGTCACTTGGTCTGCGGCGGGTCTCATCTTGCGCTGGCTCCGGTCAATCGCGGTCAATGCTCCCCAAAACCCTAAAAATCGAAACTGCCCAGAATCCTCTGAAATTGGTACCGAACGAGCGCCTACTGGTCGCCTACACAACGCACAAAACAGCACTCCAAGCCGCGCACTCTAGCCTGGTGCGATTTCAAAACCCTAAAAACTGTCTTCTCCGCGCAAACCCTAACAGAAGCGGCTCAAAGCGGGATCGGGGGTTACCTGGGTGCTGTGCGGTCGTGTTGTCCTTGAATCTCTCTAGACGGACGGTGGGATGGGCGCTGATCGACGGCAGAGGTCTGAGGGCGGGAGCTTGTGTGTAACGGTCGAGTGAAAAAGTGCTGGGAAAGTTTTCTAAGTCTGGCCTTATATACCCCCTATGGCTAGCGCAACTGACCTGCGCATTGATAGGCGCACGGTCCTGCGCACTTGTGTGACTACAAAAAAAACTACCAAACCCTATTCTAACTAAAAACACGAAAAAAAAAAAAAAAAAAAAAAAAGCAGAATAAAATGTGCCAAAATAAAATGTGTCGGGTTACCTCCCGACAAGTGCCTTTGTTTAACGTCGTGGGCTCGACGGTACCTCGTTACGTGCCAAGCAGTGCGTCTGCAGCCTCCCCCACTCTTGCTCCTGAGTGTCCCTGCGCCAGTGCTTGTGTTACGATCTCATTGGTCCTGTGCAAAGGATAAAAGGGAAGGTCAGCATGTGATACATTATTCGTAAGGAGGGCAGATGCAGAGGAAGAGGAGATATAGGCGATGGGTGCTAGGTCTCCCTCTGAAGCATCTGGTGGTGCGTCTGGCGCAACAGCTTGCTCATCTACTATCTCTGGCTCGGCCAAGTCAATGTTGCGTGCTGCGCCATCCCAAGGTTCGCCCAAGTACCGTTTGACTCTCTGCCCGTTAACCTGAAAACGATGCTGGTGCCCGTCTTCTAATTCAATTGTGCCGTAGGGGAAAACCTTGGTGACGGTGTATGGCCCCGTCCACTTACTGCGCAGCTTCCCAGGCATGAGCTTCAGGCGTGATGAAAATAATAATACCTGATCGCCTGGTTCAAATGTGCGCCGGAGGATGTGCTTGTCATGAAACGCCTTGGTGCGCGCTTTGTAATCGCGCAGTCCCTCATAGGCGTCCAGGCGCAGCTCTTCTAGTTCGCTCAGCTCAAATGCGCGTTCTTGTCCTGCCTCCTCCAAGTTCAAGTTGCAAATACGTAAGGCCCAATATGCCTTGTGCTCGAGCTCCACTGGCAGGTGGCATGCCTTCCCATAGACCAGCCGGAATGGTGAGGTTCCAATGGGTGTCTTGTGTGCAGTGCGGTATGCCCATAGCGCATCATCCAGGCGCTGGCTCCAATCCTTGCGCGACGGCCTCACAGTCTTTTCCAAGATGCGCTTGATCTCTCTGTTAGAAACTTCGGCCTGTCCATTCGTCTGCGGATGGTAAGCGGTGGACGTCTTGTGGCGCACCCCATAGTGCTTGAAGACTTGCGCCACAACCCTGTTGCAGAAGTGCGTCCCCTGGTCGCTGATAACTGCCTTAGGCACTCCGTACCTGCAAAATATGTTAGTTCTGAGAAAGTTAGCGACAGTCTTACCATCATCCTTGCGCGTGGCCCTAGCTTCGACCCATTTGGATACGTAATCCACGGCCACCAGTATGTACTCGTAGCCGGCAGATGGGGGAAATGGACCCATGAAGTCGATTCCCCAAACATCGAACACTTCATCCACCAAAATCGGGGTCTGCGGCATCTCGTTGCGCGCGGAGATTCCTCCAGTGCGCTGGCACCTGTCACACTTCCTGCAGTGGTCATAGGCATCTCTGAATAGGTGCGGCCAGTAGAATCCACAGTCCAAGATCTTTCTGCTCGTGCGCTTGGGACCGAAATGTCCTCCACAGGCGTGCGCATGACAAAACATCAATACAGAGTTAATCTCATGGTCAGGCACGCAACGTCTTAATATCCGATCTGGACCTATTCTAAGCATGTAAGGATCATCCCAAAGGTAATGCTTGGACTCATGTTTCAATCGCATGCACTGAGTTTTATTGAAATGAGGAGGGAACGCACCTGTGACCAGGTAATTTGCGATATGCGCATACCATGGTACCTTACCTGTTAGCGCCATCAGATGCTCGTCAGGGAATGTCTCCTTGATCTGCCCTGGCTCCTCATCCTTTATGATCCTGCTCAGGTGATCAGAGACGGTATTTTCTGTGCCCTTCTTATCTTTGATCTCTAAATCGAATTCCTGAAGCAGAAGTACCCAGCGCATCAGGCGCGGCTTGGTCTCTTTCTTGGATATGAGGTAGCGGATAGCTGCGTGGTCCGTGTAGATGATGACTCTGGCGCCTAGAACATATGCTCGGAACTTCTCCAGCGCAAATACAATTGCCAGAAGCTCCTTCTCCGTGGTGGTGTAGTTCTTCTGCGCGGAGTCTAGTGTGCGCGATGCATAGTAGATGGCATGCGGCTTCTTGTCCTCGCGCTGCCCCAAGACTGCTCCCACTGCGTAGTCACTTGCGTCACACATCAGCTCAAATGGCAGGTTCCAGTCTGGTGCGCGCATCACTGGCGCACTGGTCAGCGCTGCTTTCAGTTTATCGAACGCCGCCCTGCACTCATCAGTAAAATCGAAGCACACGTCTTTTTGCAACAGGTTAGACAGGGGTATGCAAATCTTAGAGAAATCCTTAATAAAACGCCTGTAAAACCCAGCATGCCCTAAGAACGATTTCACGTCGCGCACGTTGGTGGCATAAGGCAGATTAGAAATAATATCTATCTTAGCTTTGTCTACCTTAATACCCTCCTCTGAAATGATATGACCCAGTACTACTCCGTGCGTAACCATGAAATGACACTTCTCGTAGTTTAGCACTAAGTTCTTAGAGATGCAGCGCGCTAAGACTTTATCTAGATGTATTAAGCATGCATCAAAGGTACTCCCATATACAGTGAAATCATCCATGAACACTTCTATACATATACCAATCATATCAGAGAAAATGCTCATGACGAGGCGTTGGAACGTACCTGGCGCGTTGCACAGCCCAAAAGACATACGCCGAAACGCAAAAGTTCCGAAGGGGCATGTGAACGTGGTCTTCTCTTGATCCTCCGCAGCTATGGGTATCTGATTGTAACCTGAATATCCGTCCAAAAAACAAAAGTAAGGCTTACCTGCCAAGCGATCCAGCATTTGGTCCATGAAGGGTAGCGGGAAGTGGTCCTTGCGCGTTACAGCGTTCAGCTTCCTGTAGTCGATGCACATGCGCCAGCCAGTCTGTATGCGCTTGGGAACTAGCTCGCCCTGCGCATTCTCCTCCACCGTGATTCCTCCTTTCTTGGGCACAACGTGCACCGGGCTGACCCATCGGCTGTCTGAGATTGGGTAAATGACCCCTGCGTCAAGCAACTTCAGAACTTCCTTTTGCACTACCTCCATCATATTTGGGTTTAACCTGCGCTGAGCCTCCCTGGATGGCTTGGCACCATCTTCCAACAGAATCCGGTGCATGCACACGTCTGGGCTCACTCCGCGCAGATCAGCAAGAGTCCATCCAATAGCGCGCTGGTTCCTGCGCAGCACCTGTTGTAAACGCGCCTCCTGCTCTTCTTCCAATCCCCTCTTGATGATCACTGGCAGGGTGTCCTCATCTCCCAAGAAAATGTACTTGAGATGCTCCGGGAGTTGCTTCAGTTCGATCTTGGGTGCCTGCTCAACAGAGGGCAAGATTTTGTTAGCGGTGCAAATATGAACTATATCACGTACCTGTGTGGATGCTGGTTCAGCACTGCTTAGCTCCTCCTCTTGCTCCTCCAGCTCTGCCTGTGTCAGTAGCTCTGGTCCTATGGTTGCGCTTGCACACTGCGCTTCTGTGACTAAGTCGTCAAAGCTGTCCATTGCGTGCACGGTAGCGTCCTCATGTGGGTGCTGCATCCCTTCGAAGATGTTGAAATGGATTTCTTCGCCATCTACCTCCATGGAGAGCGTGCCCCTCCACACGTCTATCTTCGTGCGCGCAGTCATCAGAAACGGTCTGCCTAGGAGGATCTGCGCATCGCTGGCGCTTGATTCACCCTCCATTTCGAGCACATAAAAGTCTGCTGGGAACACCAGCTCTCCTACTCGAACTAGGACATCTTCTATCATGCCTGCAGGTTGTTTGCACGATCTATCTGCTAGCTGAATTGTGAGACCTGCAGGTTTTAGTGGTCCAAGGCGCAAGGTCGCATAGAGAGAATATGGTAATAAATTGATTGATGCGCCTAAATCGATCATGCAGTTGCTTACCGTGGTCTTACCTAAGGTGCAAGGGATAGTGAATGTACCTGGATCTCGGCACTTAGGTGGTACCTTTTGTTGCACGATTGCTGAGGCCTGCGCATTTAGCATTACTTGTGCGCATTCGCCTGTCCTTCTTTTATTCGTGCACAGCTCTTTTAAAAACTTCGCATACCTGGGAATCTGTCGAATAGCTTCTATGAGAGGTATGTTGATTTCCACCTTGCTGAACAGCTCATACAGTTCCTTGTCCAGTGCTTCTTTTCTCGCCAGTGGTGCCTGCACAGGGAAAGGAGCAGGTATGTTAGTACAATTTTTGTCCTTGTTTTTCGAGTGAGACATACCTGGCGCTTTGCCCTGCTGGTTCGTGGTTGGCGCTTCTGATTGCGCCTCTGGCTCTGGTTGCGCACTCTGAGCTGCTGGATCTGGGACTTGCGCAACTGGTTGCGCGGGCGCCTGCGCGGTCTGCTCTGTTCCCACTGTGCGCCCAGTCCTCAGTGTTACTGCATTAACTCCTCCCTTAGGGTTCTGAATCACTTGCGAAGGCAGGTTGCCATCGCTCTTTTTCAGCTCATACACCGTGGTTGCAATTTGTGATAGATGCTTTTCTATGGATTCGAACCTCTTGTCATACTTTTCGTCATTCTTGCGCACTGTGTCTGCTAGCTGCCCCATGATATCTTCCAAGGATCGCCGTGGTTGCTGACTGTTCTGCGCTGGTGCGTCTGTGCGGCGATGCGGTGGATTGTAGGGTGCAGCATGTTGCGTCTGCTGTGGCGCGCGCTGATCAGTGGGCTGCCTCTGGAAATTGTTCTCTTCTCTCCATCTGAAACCATTTGCAGCAAGCCCAAAGCGCGGCTGATTCTGCCTCTGCGGTCCTCTGTTGTCCCATCCTCCAAGGGCATTTACATCTCCAGTTTCTTCAAAAAGTGTTGGGCACTCGTCTGTCTTGTGCTCAGTGGACCTGCAGAATTCACATACCTTTGGCGCAACTGGTTGTGCGCTCTGCGCACTCATCAGCTTCTGTAGCATGGCCTTCATTTCTTTGATCTCAGCGCTTGCCTCTACCTGATGCACAGAACGAGTACGACTATTTTCAAGCGTAAGCTGATGTCTTACCTGCCCAGCAGAGTCTTCTATTAGCTGCCATGCGTCCTCGGGGTACATGTTGCAAATGTCCCCTCCTGCGCATGCATTCAGTAGTCGCAACTCCATGGGCAGCAGTCCATTCAGAAAGTTCTCTATCAGCACATTCTGGGGAAGCCCGTGATTGTAGCAGTTGGCTTCTAGCTCCCTGAAACGCTCGTAGTATTCTGACAGAGACTCCCCTGCGCCTTGCCTTGGCGCGGCCAATTCCCTTCTGAGCAGCGCAATCTTCGCTGCTGGATAAAATTTATCTAAGAATTTCTTCTGCAGCTGCTCCCATGTGTGGATTGATCCTGCGGGTAGGCTCATCAGCCAGTGTTTGGCTGCATCGCTCAATGAAAATGGGAACGCTTTCATCTTCAGCGCTTCATCGTTTTCCCCCAAAGCCTTCATGTTCTCGCAAATGATTAGGAACTCCCGCACATGCTTGACTGGATTTTCGTTGTTCATTCCGTGAAACTTGGGCATGTGATGGATGAGTGAGCTCCTTAGTTCGAACTGTCCGTCGGGCGGAAGCACTATGCACCATGGCTGGTTAACAGTGAGTGGGGCTGACATTTCGCGCACTGTCCTGCGCCTCGCGACTGGACGAACGGGTGGCGCAATGTATGGTTCAGCGGCCATCCGTGCGTCGTCCTCACGCTGCACTTCCTCTCTGAATAGGGCTGCGCGGTTATGCGCCCTTGCTTCCTCTGGGGTTCTGTCTCCCAGGTTATCTCCAACCACACTGTTATCCTCCATGTCCTGATCCAAACTCAAGAAACGAAATTAAATGGCAACGAAGTTGTTGCGTCTGTCAGTGCGCAACTAGAATCTGCGCAGCGCAACTGTTTCAAGGTTGCGCAGGCTGATGTAATTGTGCGCTGTCAGAAACAACAACTAGAAAACAAAACAAAATGAAATAACTAGTTACTAAAATGAGAAATGTAAGCTAGCTAAAACTTAGCTGTGTTGCTCCCCGGCAACGGCGCCAAAATTTGATCGCGCGTCGTTGTGCGCGTCAAATATAATTCCTTCCTCTTCCACTAGTACAGCGGTTAAGTAAGGGTCGATCTCCACAGGGAGCAAGCAGTGAGTCTCAGCCAGTAACCTACACTTAAGAAAACAGGGGTTGCGTGAGTGATTGGGGGTTTTGCGCGATGCGCGAATAACAGCGAATATCGTAACTCAGGGAATTGCACTAGACGTGCGCAAGCAGTAGAGATGAAGTACTATATTTATGAGAAGTATTGGGCAGACAATCCTCTATGAATGCATTCCTTATCATCGACTCTAAAACATCTATAGTTTATGCTTTACTTGGGTTAGTGTCCGGTAAAGGCTTCCTAACACGAGCGCACGTTCCGTTCAAAGTTCATGTGCTATTAATCCTTAGAACTAGACTAAACAGCTGCGAATCCTGTCACAGTAGCAGCTGCCTACCCTAACTCGTTACTCCTAATTGTCACGGTAAGTTTGCGGTTCAAGGCTTCCCCTACGCATGCAACTAGTTTAACAGGTGACAAGCAAGCAACACAAGTAAGTTTGCGGTTCAAGGCTTCCCCTACTCATGCAACTAACCGTCTCGGCGCGCACAGAATTAATACAAGTAAATAAACTATGCATTAAGCTCAAGTCTCAAAGGTAATACATCATAGATTCATGCCCGACCAACACTAAGTGTTTAGCTAGACATGCTAGTGGTAAACATCATAAAATAGTAAATAACAACTACTGAATCCAAGAAAACGGTAGCAAACAGTGCGTGCAGTGTCTTCTCTTGGCTGGCGCAGTCGGCTGGCGCAGCTCTCCTTGACAGGTCCGTGTGTTTTTTCAGTTCTGCCGCGCAGTGCCTCTGGACTGTCACTGAGTGATGGTGTTCCGCCCTCTGTGAAACCCTAGACTTTCTTTGTTTAAATAGTGCCCCAGGAAGTTCATCTTTTGGCAACTTCCAAATCTGGTCACTGGGACTTTGCGCCTGGCGCACAGCATTGATTGGCGCAATCGGGTAGCGCACCTCTGCTGTCCTTCGCCATTTCTTCTTTTGTTTGCGCCGCTAGCTCCACAGGCTGATCTTTCACTCCTAGAACGCTGCCTGTTAGCGCGTATCCGACTTAAGGACTCGTTCCGACCTGATATACAAAAATAGTGGAAACGAGTAATCTTGCCCATAAAATATTGCAAACAAGCATGGGTTTATGATCTAAATAACATGTATAACTAGGCTCTATCAATCAGCCTGCGCAACCTTGAAACAGTTGCGCTGCGCAGATTCTAGTTGCGCACTGACAGACGCAACAACTTCGTTGCCATTTAATTTCGTTTCTTGAGTTTGGATCAGGACATGGAGGATAACAGTGTGGTTGGAGATAACCTGGGAGACAGAACCCCAGAGGAAGCAAGGGCGCATAACCGCGCAGCCCTATTCAGAGAGGAAGTGCAGCGTGAGGACGACGCACGGATGGCCGCTGAACCATACATTGCGCCACCCGTTCGTCCAGTCGCGAGGCGCAGGACAGTGCGCGAAATGTCAGCCCCACTCACTGTTAACCAGCCATGGTGTATAGTGCTTCCGCCCGACGGACAGTTCGAACTAAGGAGCTCACTCATCCATCACATGCCCAAGTTTCACGGAATGAACAACGAAAATCCAGTCAAGCATGTGCGGGAGTTCCTAATCATTTGCGAGAACATGAAGGCCTTGGGGGAAAACGATGAAGCGCTGAAGATGAAAGCGTTCCCATTTTCATTGAGCGATGCAGCCAAACACTGGCTGATGAGCCTACCCGCAGGATCAATCCACACATGGGAGCAGCTGCAGAAGAAATTCTTAGATAAATTTTATCCAGCAGCGAAGATTGCGCTGCTCAGAAGGGAATTGGCCGCGCCAAGGCAAGGCGCAGGGGAGTCTCTGTCAGAATACTACGAGCGTTTCAGGGAGCTAGAAGCCAACTGCTACAATCACGGGCTTCCCCAGAATGTGCTGATAGAGAACTTTCTGAATGGACTGCTGCCCATGGAGCTGCGACTACTGAATGCATGCGCAGGAGGGGACATTTGCAACATGTACCCCGAGGATGCATGGCAGCTGATAGAAGATTCTGCTGGGCAGGTAAGACATCAATTGACACTTGAAAGTAGTCGTAATCGTTCTGTGCATCAAGTAGAGGCAAGCGCTGAGATCAAAGAAATGAAGGCCATGCTACAGAAGCTGATGAGTGCGCAGAGCGCACAACCAGTTGCGCCAAAGGTATGTGAATTCTGCAGGTCCACTGAGCACAAGACAGACGAGTGCCCAACACTTTTTGAAGAAACTGGAGATGTAAATGCCCTTGGAGGATGGGACAACAGAGGACCGCAGAGGCAGAATCAGCCGCGCTTTGGGCTTGCTGCAAATGGATTCAGATGGAGAGAAGAGAACAATTTCCAGAGGCAGCCCACTGATCAGCGCGCACCACAGCAGACGCAACATGCTGCACCCTACAATCCACCGCATCGCCGCACAGACGCACCAGCGCAGAACAGTCAGCAACCACGGCGATCCTTGGAAGATATCATGGGGCAGCTAGCAGACACAGTGCGCAAGAATGACGAAAAGTATGACAAGAGGTTCGAATCCATAGAAAAGCATCTATCACAAATTGCAACCACGGTGTATGAGCTGAAAAAGAGCGATGGCAACCTGCCTTCGCAAGTGATTCAGAACCCTAAGGGAGGAGTTAACGCAGTAACACTGAGGACTGGGCGCACAGTGGGAACAGAGCAGACCGCGCAGGCGCCCGCGCAACCAGTTGCGCAAGTCCCAGATCCAGCAGCTCAGAGTGCGCAACCAGAGCCAGAGGCGCAATCAGAAGCGCCAACCACGAACCAGCAGGGCAATGCGCCAGGTATGTCTCACTCGAAAAACAAGAACAAAAATTGTACTAACACACCTGCTCCTTTCCCTGTACAGGCACCACTGGCGAGAAAAGAAGCACTGGACAAGGAACTATATGAGCTGTTCAGCAAGGTGGAAATCAACATACCTCTCATAGAAGCTATTCGACAGATTCCCAGGTATGCGAAGTTTTTAAAAGAGCTGTGCACAAATAAAAGAAGGACAGGCGAATGCGCACAAGTAATGCTAAATGCGCAGGCCTCAGCAATCGTGCAGCAAAAGGTACCACCTAAGTGCCGAGATCCAGGTACATTCACTATCCCTTGCACCTTAGGTAAGACCACGGTAAGCAACTGCATGATCGATTTAGGCGCATCAATCAATTTATTACCATATTCTCTCTATGCGACCTTGCGCCTTGGACCACTAAAACCTGCAGGTCTCACAATTCAGCTAGCAGATAGATCGTGCAAACAACCTGCAGGCATGATAGAAGATGTCCTAGTTCGAGTAGGAGAGCTGGTGTTCCCAGCAGACTTTTATGTGCTCGAAATAGAGGGTGAATCAAGCGCCAGCGGTGCGCAGATCCTCCTAGGCAGACCGTTTCTGATGACTGCGCGCACGAAGATAGACGTGTGGAGGGGCACGCTCTCCATGGAGGTAGATGGCGGAGAAATCCATTTCAACATCTTCGAAGGGATGCAGCACCCACATGAGGACGCTACCGTGCACGCAATGGACAGCCTTGACGACTTAGTCACAGAAGCGCAGTGTGCAAGCGCAACCATAGGACCAGAGCTACTGACACAGGCAGAACTGGAGGAGCAAGGGAAGGAGCTAAGCAGTGCTGAACCAGCATCCACACAGGTACGTGATATAGTTCATATTTGCACCGCTAACAAAATCTTGCCCTCTGTTGAGCAGGCACCCAAGATCGAACTGAAGCAACTCCCGGAGCATCTCAAGTACATTTTCTTGGGAGATGAGGACACCTTGCTAGTGATCATCAAGAAGGGATTGGAAAAAGAGCAGGAGGCGCGCTTACAACAGGTGCTGCGCAGGAACCAGCGCGCTATTGGATGGACTCTTGCTGATCTGCGCGGAGTGAGGCCAGACGTGTGCATGCACCGAATTCTGTTGGAAGACGGCGCCAAACCATCCAGGGAGGCTCAGCGCAGGTTAAACCCAAATATGATGGAGGTAGTGCAAAAGGAAGTTCTGAAGTTGCTTGACGCAGGGGTCATTTACCCAATCTCAGACAGCAGATGGGTCAGCCCGGTGCACGTTGTGCCAAATAAAGGAGGAATCACGGTGGAGGAGAATGCGCAGGGCGAGCTAGTTCCCAAGCGCATACAGACTGGCTGGCGCATGTGCATCGACTACAGGAAGCTGAACGCTGTAACGCGCAAGGACCACTTCCCGCTACCCTTCATGGACCAGATGCTGGATCGCTTGGCAGGTAAACCTTACTTTTGTTTTTTGGACGGATATTCAGGTTACAATCAGATACCCATAGCTGCAGAGGATCAAGAGAAGACCACGTTCACATGCCCCTTCGGAACATTTGCGTTTCGGCGTATGTCTTTTGGGCTGTGTAACGCGCCAGGTACGTTCCAACGCCTCGTCATGAGCATTTTCTCTGATATGATTGGTATATGTATAGAAGTGTTCATGGATGACTTCACTGTATATGGGAGTACCTTTGATGCATGCTTAACACATCTAGATAAAGTCTTAGCACGCTGCATCTCTAAGAACTTAGTGCTAAACTACGAGAAGTGTCATTTCATGGTTACGCACGGAGTAGTATTGGGTCATATCATTTCAGAGGAGGGTATTAAGGTAGACAAAGCTAAGATAGATATTATTTCTAATCTGCCTTATGCCACCAACGTGCGCGACGTGAAATCGTTCTTAGGGCATGCTGGGTTTTACAGGCGTTTTATTAAGGATTTCTCTAAGATTTGCATACCCCTGTCTAACCTGTTGCAAAAAGACTTGTGCTTCGATTTTACTGATGAGTGCAGGGCGGCGTTCGATAAGCTGAAAGAAGCGCTGACCAGTGCGCCAGTGATGCGCGCACCAGACTGGAACCTGCCATTCGAGCTGATGTGTGACGCAAGTGACTACGCAGTAGGAGCAGTCTTGGGGCAGCGCGAGGACAAGAAGCCGCATGCCATCTACTATGCATCGCGCACACTGGACTCCGCGCAGAAGAACTACACCACCACGGAGAAGGAGCTTCTGGCAATTGTATTTGCGCTGGAGAAGTTCCGAGCATATGTTCTAGGAGCCAGAGTCATCATCTACACGGACCACGCAGCTATCCGCTACCTCATATCCAAGAAAGAGACCAAGCCGCGCCTGATGCGCTGGGTACTTCTGCTTCAGGAATTCGATTTAGAGATCAAAGATAAGAAGGGCACAGAAAATACCGTCGCTGATCACCTGAGCAGGATCATAAAGGATGAGGAGCCAGGGCAGATCAAGGAGACATTCCCTGACGAGCATCTGATGGCGCTAACAGGTAAGGTACCATGGTATGCGCATATCGCAAATTACCTGGTCACAGGTGCGTTCCCTCCTCATTTCAATAAAACTCAGTGCATGCGATTGAAACATGAGTCCAAGCATTACCTTTGGGATGATCCTTACATGCTTAGAATAGGTCCAGATCGGATATTAAGACGTTGCGTGCCTGACCATGAGATTAACTCTGTATTGATGTTTTGTCATGCGCACGCCTGTGGAGGACATTTCGGTCCCAAGCGCACGAGCAGGAAGATCTTGGACTGCGGATTCTACTGGCCGCACCTATTCAGAGATGCCTATGACCACTGCAGGAAGTGTGACAGGTGCCAGCGCACTGGAGGAATCTCCGCGCGCAACGAGATGCCGCAGACCCCGATTTTGGTGGATGAAGTGTTCGATGTTTGGGGAATCGACTTCATGGGTCCATTTCCCCCATCTGCCGGCTACGAGTACATACTGGTGGCCGTGGATTACGTATCCAAATGGGTCGAAGCTAGGGCCACGCGCAAGGATGATGGTAAGACTGTCGCTAACTTTCTCAGAACTAACATATTTTGCAGGTACGGAGTGCCTAAGGCAGTTATCAGCGACCAGGGGACGCACTTCTGCAACAGGGTTGTGGCGCAAGTCTTCAAGCACTATGGGGTGCGCCACAAGACGTCCACCGCTTACCATCCGCAGACGAATGGACAGGCCGAAGTTTCTAACAGAGAGATCAAGCGCATCTTGGAAAAGACTGTGAGGCCGTCGCGCAAGGATTGGAGCCAGCGCCTGGATGATGCGCTATGGGCATACCGCACTGCACACAAGACACCCATTGGAACCTCACCATTCCGGCTGGTCTATGGGAAGGCATGCCACCTGCCAGTGGAGCTCGAGCACAAGGCATATTGGGCCTTACGTATTTGCAACTTGAACTTGGAGGAGGCAGGACAAGAACGCGCATTTGAGCTGAGCGAACTAGAAGAGCTGCGCCTGGACGCCTATGAGGGATTGCGCGATTACAAAGCGCGCACCAAGGCGTTTCATGACAAGCACATCCTCCGGCGCACATTTGAACCAGGCGATCAGGTATTATTATTTTCATCACGCCTGAAGCTCATGCCTGGGAAGCTGCGCAGTAAGTGGACGGGACCATACACCGTCACCAAGGTTTTCCCCTACGGCACAATTGAATTAGAAGACGGGCACCAGCATCGTTTTCAGGTTAACGGGCAGAGAGTCAAACGGTACTTGGGCGAACCTTGGGATGGCGCAGCACGCAACATTGACTTGGCCGAGCCAGAGATAGTAGACGAGCAAGCTGTTGCGCCAGACGCACCACCAGATGCTTCAGAGGGAGACCTAGCACCCATCGCCTATATCTCCTCTTCCTCTGCATCTGCCCTCCTTACGAATAATGTATCACATGCTGACCTTCCCTTTTATCCTTTGCACAGGACCAATGAGATCGTAACACAAGCACTGGCGCAGGGACACTCAGGAGCAAGAGTGGGGGAGGCTGCAGACGCACTACTTGGCACGTAACGAGGTACCGTCGAGCCAACGACGTTAAACAAAGGCACTTGTCGGGAGGTAACCCGACACATTTTATTTTGGCACATTTTATTCTGCTTGTTTTGTTTTTTTTGCGTGTTTTTAGTTAGAATAGGGTTTGGTAGTTTTTTTGTAGTCACACAAGTGCGCAGGACCGTGCGCCTATCAATGCGCAGGTCAGTTGCGCTAGCCATAGGGGGTATATAAGGCCAGACTTAGAAAAATTCCCAGCACTTTTTCACTCGACCGTTACACACAAGCTCCCGCCCTCAGACCTCTGCCGTCGATCAGCGCCCATCCCACCGTCCGTCTAGAGAGATTCAAGGACAACACGACCGCACAGCACCCAGGTAACCCCCGATCCCGCTTTGAGCCGCTTCTGTTAGGGTTTGCGCGGAGAAGACAGTTTTTAGGGTTTTGAAATCGCACCAGGCTAGAGTGCGCGGCTTGGAGTGCTGTTTTGTGCGTTGTGTAGGCGACCAGTAGGCGCTCGTTCGGTGCAAATTTCAGAGGATTCTGGGCAGTTTCGATTTTTAGGGTTTTGGGGAGCATTGACCGCGATTGACCGGAGCCAGCGCAAGATGAGACCCGTCGCAGACCAAGTGACCCCAGCGGCTTTCGCTAACAAGTACGCAGCATTCATTAGCCTGGACATGTACGGGACACCATACATCTGTCGAGATTTCCTGCGCGAGGTAGGGTTAGAGGACCTCGTGGCGCAGAGGCTAGCGATTGCCGGTTGGGAGGCGCTAATGGACCTCCGCAGCGCATCAGACCAGGAGGATACGTGTGAGTTCCTGGCGTCTATGGAGGCGGGGGACAGGGAGATTAGATATAGACACAGGGGTGTCTGGTTCATAGCCTCGGAAAGGAGGCTGAGGCGCGCATTCGGGTGCGCCAAGGTGCGTGAGGAGGAGTTAGACACGCACAATAACCAGGAGGCTTGGCGGGACATGGCAACAGGACCAGCATTCGCCGCGGGGCGCAGCAGGGGCCGAGAGTTGCGCGACCCGTGGCTGTTCTACTTGTGGCGCATCGTGGCCTATGCAATCATTGGCCGTTTCAACGGCGCGCCAAAGATCAGCCTCCTGGATATGGAGATTTTGACGGGGCTGTATTATGAGCGGAAGGTGCTGTTCATCCTGAACATGGTGCATCATTGGAGCCGAGTCAGCATGAGAGGGCCGCTGACGTGTGGAGGGCTTATTACGCACTTGCTGCGGGCCTTACATGGAGAGCCCGAGGTGCCAGAGCACACCTTGGTGCAGCCTATACCTCTGGACCGCGCCCACATGCTGCAAATCAGGGCGGTAGCCGTTCGGGACGATGGCACACTAGAGTGGTGCTACCATCTGCAGCCAGCCAGACCACCGCGGGCCAGAGTAGAGAGCGGTGCGCGGGCCAGGGCAGAGAGCAGTGCGCAGGGCGCAGCGGCAGGCGCAGCAGCAGCCGCAGCAGCCGCCGCAGCAGACGAAGAAATGGAGGAGGCCCTAGAACCAGAGGTGCCTCTAGTCAGGCGCCCAAGGACTCGGGCGCAGACTGGAGCGCAACAGAGGGCCCGCGCACCATTGGGGGAGCCAGTGACCATTTCCATAGAGGACTCTCCCCCGCGTGCCCCTGCCAAGCGCCCAAGGACTGAGACTGCGGCGGCGCCTGAGGAAGCCACTGCCGAGCAGCGCATGTTGTTCAACGTTATGCGCGTGCTCGAATACTTAGCGCCAGAGGGGGCGGATTTAAGTATGAGTCCACCATCCGGGTGGAAATTTGGAGATGCAATTCCCCCTCTCCTCAGCCTGCACCATCCACCTCCTACCCGAACCCCAGAAACCTCTACAGCACCAGCACAAGCTCCAGCTCCAGCACCAGCCCCAGCAGCGCCCGCACCAGAACCAGCAGCCCCAGCAGCAGAGCCCACCCCTGAACCTGAACCAGCACCGATACCATCACCAGTAGCTTCCCCTGCCCGGCCTTCTATTCCGGAGTCCCCCATTAACTTTCCCAGCGTAGACTCCGATTCCATTTGGGAGTCACTTTCCGAGGACGAGCAGCCTGACCCCCTCACCATTGTGCCACCATCCTCCAGCACCGACTCCTTGACAGATTCTTCAGAGGATGAGGCACATGGGTCAGCAGCAGCGTCTAGCTCGGGGAACTTCTAAGGCCGAGGGCAGGCGCAGTAATTTTCTTTAGGGTGTTGTCTTTTATTTTGCTGCGTCTATTTGACGATTATGTGTGCTGACTATTTGTGCCCTACATTCTGTGACTCCCTTGCTATAGTTTGTGTGACTGTTTGTGTTCACTCTTATGTTCTTTATTTTCGTTGCATTGCATGCATGTGCGCCGCCTCCGTGCGCTTGAGCTTGAGTCGTGGGGACACGCCTCTGTTCAAGTGTGGGGGGGGGGGGGGGGGGGGCGTTACTCTTACATTTCATGTTTTTAGCATTTTTAGTATAGCTTAGTTAAGTTGAAGAAAATTAGTAACAGTAGTGCGCTAAGGTGCAGGATGCGCATGCGCTCCAGCTTGTTTTGCGCTATCCGTATTGTGTGCACTGCTATCTACTGTTTTAGCATAATTTTTTCGTTTTTTCTGCTCCTGTTAGTTGGGATATACAGGGGATGTGGAGTTGATAGAAATGCTCCAGAAAGGCGGTTAGTCGCTTCTGCTTCGAAGGCGAGGTATATGGTCGAATGCGCTAGTGGAGGCCGGTGCTTCGCGCCCTTCGGAACAAAAGAGCGCGCTCAGTCACGCGGATGCAAAAGGCCAAATACCCAAAGCGTGGCGAGGTGGGAAAACAGACCACCTTCTCTCTGGATATCAAGCTAAGGAAAGCGGGCGCGGATGTAAACGCGTGCGCTGACCGGCGCAGACAAACCAAGGAGGGAGAGCGGAACGAGTTCCATAGCTGCTATCCGAAGGCTGAGATTGGAACTGTTCTGGGAATAAAAAATAAAAAAAATTGGAAAGGAAGCTGTACAAAAGAAAAATACCAGCAGAAGCAGATGATTTGCGTTACAAAGAATCAGCATGCGCACTACTTAGTACCTGCGTGCGCAAGACCACAAGGATATCATCAAAGGCTCAGGTTCCCAGGAAGTGTGCGAACGAATCACGCACTGGAAGAAGCTCGCGCAAGAAACCATATACCTATCTTCGGAGCGGGAGCTGACAACCAGGAGCCTAAGAAGAGCTATCTCCCAGTCATCCAAAGACCTTCATCCCGGCTGAGAGGTAATGAAATTTCGGGATTATTATATTAGAACTATTGAGTGCAGTTGTGCGCAGGTGATAGAGCAGCACAAGTTGAAGCAACTGTGCATCTTGCGCTAGAATGCAAGGCTGTGCGCTAGTCTCCAGAAAAGGTAATTGTATCCGCGTTTCAGTACTTGTTCGGGACGAACAAGGGGCAAGTGTGGGGGGTTTGATAGAGCCTAGTTATACACGTTATTTAGATCATAAACCCATGCTTGTTTGCAATATTTTATGGGCAAGATTACTCGTTTCCACTATTTTTGTATATCAGGTCAGAACGAGTCCTTAAGTCGGATACGCGCTAACAGGCAGCGTTCTAGGAGTGAAAGATCAGCCTGTGGAGCTAGCGGCGCAAACAAAAGAAGAAATGGCGAAGGACAGCAGAGGTGCGCTACCCGATTGCGCCAATCAATGCTGTGCGCCAGGCGCAAAGTCCCAGTGACCAGACTTGGAAGTTGCCAAAAGATGAACTTCCTGGGGCACTATTTAAACAAAGAAAGTCTAGGGTTTCAAGGGCGGAACACCATCACTCAGTGACATTCCAGAGGCACTGCGCGGCAGAACTGAAAAACACACGGACCTGTCAAGGAGAGTTGCGCCAGCCGACTGCGCCAGCCAAGAGAAGACACTGCACGCACTATTTGCTACCGTTTTCTGTGATACAGTAGTTGTTATTTACTATTTTATGATGTTTACCACTAGCATGTCTAGCTAAACACTTAGTGTTGGTCGGGCATGAATCTATGATGTATTACCTTTGAGACTTGAGCTTAATGCATAGTTTATTTACTTGTATTAATTCTGTGCGCGCCGAGACGGTTAGTTGCATGAGTAGGGGAAGCCTTGAACCGCAAACTTACTTGTGTTACTTGCTTGTCACCTGTTAAACTAGTTGCATGCGTAGGGGAAGCCTTGAACCGCAAACTTACCGTGACAATTAGGAGTAATGAGTTAGGGTAGGCAGCTGCTACTGTGACAGGATTCGCAGCTGTTTAGCCTAGTTCTAAGGATTAATAGCACATGAACTTTGAACGGAACGTGCGCTCGTGTTAGGAAGCCTTTACCGGACACTAACCCAAGTAAAGCATAAACTATAGATGTTTTAGAGTCGATGATAAGGAATGCATTCATAGAGGATTGTCTGCCCAATACTTCTCATAAATATAGTACTTCATCTCTACTGCTTGCGCACGTCTAGTGCAATTCCCTGAGTTACGATATTCGCTGTTATTCGCGCATCGCGCAAAACCCCCAATCACTCACGCAACCCCCGTTTTCTTAAGTGTAGGTTACTGGCTGAGACTCACTGCTTGCTCCCTGTGGAGATCGACCCTTACTTAACCGCTGTACTAGTGGGAGAGGAAGGAATTATATTTGACGCGCACAACGACGCGCGATCAGGTACCTTTGCGTTCCGGCGCATGTCGTTTGGGTTGTGTAATGCGCCAGGTACGTTCCAACACTTAGTCATGAGCATTTTCTCTGATATGATTGGTTTATGTATAGAGGTATTCATGGATGACTTCACTGTGCATGGTGAGACTTTTGATGCATGTTTGGATAATCTTGATAGGGTCTTAGCGCGCTGCATTACCAAGAACCTAGTTCTCAATTATGAAAAATGTCACTTTATGGTGTCACATGGAGTAGTACTAGGACATATCGTCTCACAGGAAGGAATTAAGGTTGATAAAGCAAAAATTGATCTTATCTCAAATCTGCCTTATTCCACTAATGTGCGCAACGTTAAGTCGTTTCTTGGGCATGCAGGGTTCTACAGGCGCTTTATAAAAGATTTTTCTAAAATATGTATTCCATTGTCTAACCTCCTTCAAAAGGATGTGTGCTTTGAGTTCACTGATGAGTGTAGGAATGCTTTTGATAAGTTAAAGGATGCGCTGACTAGTGCACCAGTGATGCGCGCACCAGAGTGGAACTTACCATTTGAGCTGATGTGCGATCTAGTGACTACGCTGTAGGCATAGTACTGGGCCAGCGCGTGCATAAAAGGCCGCACGCTATCTATTATGCGTCGCGCACACTGGACACTGCGCAGAGGAACTATACCACGACCGAGAAGGAACTTCTACCAATCGTATTTGCGCTGGAGAAGTTCCGCGCATATGTTCTGGGCGCTAAAGTCACTGTCTACACTGACCACGCTGCTATCCGTTACCTGATGTCCAAGAAAGAGACTAAGCCACGTTTGATGCGCTGGTTGCTGCTGCTCCAAGAGTTCGATTTACAGATCAAGGATAAGAAGGGAACGGAAAACACTGTTGCTGATCACCTAAGCAGGATAGTGAAGGAAGAGGAGCCAGGGCATATCATGGAGACATTCCCTGACGAGCACCTGATGGCGCTGAACGGTAAGGTACCATGGTATGCGCATATTGCAAATTACCTGGTCACAGCGTTTCCCCCTCATTTCACTAAAACTCAATGCATGAGGTTAAGACACGAGTCTAAATATTACGTTCGGGATGATCCGTACATGCTTAGAATAGGCCCTGATCAGATCTTGGGCGATGTGTGCCTGATCATGAGATGAGCTCTGTTTTGAGATTTTATCATGCGCACTCGTGCGGGGGACACTTTGGTACAAAGCTCACGAGCAGGAAAATCCTAGATTGCGGTTTTTATTGGCCGCGCTTATTTTGTGATTCATATAACCACTGCAGGGCTTGTGACAGGTGTCAGTGCACAGGAAATATATCAGCGCGCAACGAGATGCCACAAACACCTATACTGGTAGACGAAGTGTTCGACTTGTGGGGGATTGACTTCATGGGACCGTTTCCTCCATCTTGTGGATACGTACATACTAGTTGCAGTGGATTATGTCTCGAAGTGGGTTGAAGCTAAGGCCACGCGCAAGGATGATGGTAAAACAGTTGTTGAGTTTTTAAGGACTAACATTTTTTGCAGGTACGGAGTGTCTAAGGCAATAATCAGCGACCAGGGGACGCACTTCTGCAACAGAATAGTGGCGCAAGTACTAAAGCATTATGGAGTGCGCCACAAGACGTCCACTGCATACCATTCTCAAACGAATGGCCAGGCCGAGGTTTCCAACAGAGAGATTAAGCGCATTCTGGAGAAAACCGTGAGACCTTCGCGCAAAGACTGGAGCTAGCGGCTGGACGATGCACTTTGGGCATACAGGACTGCGTACAAGACACCGATTGGGACTTCACCATTTCGGTTGGTGTATGGAAAGGCGTGCCACCTACCGGTTGAGTTGGAACACAAGGCATACTGGGCATTGCGCACTTGTAATCTGAACCTCGATGAGGCTGGTAAGGAGCGCGCATTTGAATTGAGCGAGCTAGAGGAGCTGCGTCTGGATGCATATGAGGGGCTGCGCGACTACAAAGCGCGCACGAAAGCATTTCACGATAAGTACATCCTTAGACGCACCTTCAAGCCAGGAGACCGGGTGCTGTTGTTCTCCTCGCGCTTAAAGCTGATGCCCGGAAAGCTGCGCAGCAAGTGGACGAGACCTTACACAGTCACAAAGGTTTTCCCGTATGGAACAGTTGAGTTAGAGAACGAGCGCAAGCATCGTTTTCAGGTCAATGGGCAAAGAGTCAAGAAATACTTGAGAGAACCTTGGGATGAGGCCACGCGCGAAGTTGATTTGGCGGAACCAGAAATAGAGGATGCGCAGGCTGCTGCACCAGAAATACAACCCGATGCACCGGAGGGAGAACTAGGACCTACTGATTATATATCTTCTCCCTCACTGATTATCCTCTACTTGAGCTTCTAGAGTGACAACCTTTGCCTCGTGCTCCTCTTGCTTATCTCGCCATGTTCAAAGGATGGTATTGACATGTTAGAAGATTTTGGCTTGTAGTTCCTCCCCTAAGAAATCTACATGGTTTCAGATGGCATCCACCTTCCCCTCATGAGATCCACCCATGACTCCAAGTTCTCCATGTTCTCCTAAGTTGCCGATCCGTTCGAACATATCTCTAACACCAGTCTCCAACTTAGCAAACCGAACTTCCCTTGTTGTCAACTTCTCCCTTCGTGGCTTGACGGTTTCCCTCTCAGCGGACCTTCCCCTAGTCTCACTGTCGGATGCATGGATGTCGAACCTGGCTCTGATACCACTTGTCACGGACTTAGATGTTGACTACTAAGTCGTGCGGCGCTTAGCTAGGTCTTTCACCCAAATTAGCTAAGAAAGCCTTCCCCGAAAGTCGTTAATTGCGCAAAGGCAACTTAGGACTTAGAACACTAGAGCGCAATAGAACTTTGTGAGAGAAATGATTTGTATTGCAAAGGATGGCTTGAAGCAAATGACTCCTCCTCTATTTATACACTTAGGCCTTCTCAATGGACGACCAAGATCATTTCAATCCTACGGCTACAAATACGATTCTAGAAAGTTCCTACCAAAATATCTAGATATTTACAAGCTAAAGACCCTTCACCAAGCTTCCTCACTCTTCCGCAATGTTCCTGGAGGTTCCATGGCCTTCCACACTCTTCCGAAACTTGGGTCGGGCCTTTAGTCATCTTGGGCTAGTGAACTAAGTGATGGACTAGGTCACTTGGTCCAAATCCTTTGTCATGGCCCGGTCTTAACCTCCATTTGTGCAGTCCAAAACAAAAGGACCATGACACTGCGGACTTGCTTGGTTTGGGTTCTCATAGGGAGCCTTTCAGGATTTGTTAAGCTATCGCCCTCCTTGAGTGTCATGGTTTTTTCCGAGATGTGGCCCTTGAAGAACCTAGAAATCTTTGTGGATGCATTGTCTCGAAACTTCAACACATGCTATAATTACATATTACTTGTGCAGACTGCAGGTGTGGTTAGTACTAAAAATTTGGTGTTGGTACTTAAAGATTTAGGGTTCAAATGTTTTATCTTATAGCATAAAGGTAACAAAAACAAGATATGACATAAGTGGTTCCTTAGCAGGGGAGTCCCATTGGCCTAGGCATCATCATTTCGAGCTCCAAGAGATCCCACTATAGAGATGTACATTCCTGTTCCAACTATGACCGCAACATTGCATCTTCTCCAAAGGACCTGACTTTGAATTACTTATAGACGACATTAATATAGAGAAATTTTTCAAGGGTCATTTCCCATTCTTTCATCCAGGTTTGGCCGGTGGTGATCAAGAAGGGGCACTATCGCGAGGCGCGTGCATGTTTTCAGTGTGGTCAGAAAGGGCACTTTATTAACCAATGTCCCCATCGAGGTGCAAGTATCAGATATCAGCGTATCCTTCTCTCACATATGCGCCTTTAGCTCAGCCTATGGTGCAGTCTAGTTCCATTGGTAATCGGTATGGAGGGACTGATTTTCCGATAGCGCAGCATGTAGCTAGTGTTGGAGGTCACACTACTAGCCAGACTATGAGCAACCAACCTCAACATCTGGATGGAGGCACACAGGCTAGAGTTTTTGCACTGACACCTCGCAATGCTGAGGCTTCTAATGCAGTCACCACAGGAACCTTACTTGTTTGCAATATTGATGCTTCTGTATTATTTGATCCTGGAGCTACGCATTCATTTGTTTCGCCATATTTTGCATCTCACCTTACTATGAATCCTTCGCGGTTGGAGACACCCTTATCGGTAACTACTCCACTTGGTGGTCGTATTGAGGCGAGGTCGGTATATCGTTCTTGTTTGATTGCGATTGGGGGTCATAATATGCAAGCAAACTTAATTTTGCTTGATATGTTAGACTTTGATGTCATTTTTGGGATGGATTAGTTATCCTCGTATTATGCCACTCTCGATTGCCGTGAGAAGATGATCACATTTTCGATTACCGGACGAGCCAGAATTCACATTTTTATGTGATAGGAGTCTATCGTCTCCTTATTTCATATCAGCGCTGATGGCTGATAAGTTGATGAGAAAGGGATGTCAGGCCTACTTGGCGATGATAGTGGATACTAAGAATCAGACTTAGTCTACATTGGATACGATACCAGTAGTAGCTAATTTTGAAGATGTCTTTCCAGAGGATTTAGTTGGACTACCTCCAGTGAGAGATGTGGAATTTTGTATCGATTTAGTCCCTGGTACGGAGCCTATCTCAATTCCTCCTTATCGGATGGCTCCGATGGAACTGAATGAATTGAAAGCTCAGTTGCAAGAGCTACTTGACAAGGGTTTTATCCAACCTAGTGTTTCTCCTTGGGGTGCTCCTGTTTTATTCATGAAGAAGAAAGACGGAACGATGAGGTTATGCATTGACTATCGTCACCTAAACAAAGTGACAGTGAAGAATAGGTACCCTTTACCAAGGATCGATGATTTGTTTGACCAGTTGCAAAAGCTCAATATTTCTCTAAGATCGATCTACGTTCAGGCAATCATCAACTTCAGATTAGAGAGCAAGATATTCCGAAGACAGCGTTCCGAACTCGTTATGGGCATTAGGAGTTTTTAATGATGTCATTTGGACTCACAAATGCACCAGCAGCGTTCATGGGAATGATGAATAATGTATTTAGGTCCTTCTTGGATAAATTTGTGATTGTGTTCATTGACGATATTCTGGTATACTCGGGAACTGAGGAAGAGCATGCTTCACATTTGAGACAAGTACTTCAGAGGCTACGAGAGCACAAGTTGAATGCTAAGTTCTCTAAATGTGAATTTTGGTTACATAGTATTGCTTTCCTCGGACACATCGTCTCAAATGAGGGTGTGAAAGTTGATCCCTCAAATGTTGCGGCAGTTGAAAGTTGGCCGACGCCAACTTCGATAGCAGAAATTCGAAGCTTTTTAGGGCTTGCTGGGTATTATCGTCGATTTATGCAAGATTTTTCTCGCATAGCTGCGCCATTAACTTGTTTGACCCAGAAAGGAGTTAAATTTGTCTCGTCTGACAAATGTGAAGAGAGTTTCCAGAGATTGAAGAGAGCATTAATTACTGCGCCAATCTTAGCCCTTCCCTCAGGCATTGATGGATTTACGGTGTATTGTGATGCTTCAGGGGTTGGACTGGGATGTGTTTTAATGCAGCGTAGTGGGGTTATTGCGTATGCTTCTCGTCAGCTGAAGAAACATGAACATAATTATCCTACTCATGACCTCAAGTTGGCAGCAGTAGTTTTTGCATTAAAGATGTGGAGACATTATTTGTACGGAGAGACATTTGAGGTGTTTACGAATCACAAAAGTTTGAAGTACATTTTCAGTCAGAAGGATCTTAATCTTCGACAGCTTAGATGGGTGGAGTTGCTGAAAGACTACGATTGCACCATTTCTTATCATCCAGGAAAGGCCAACATAGTTGCTGATGCCCTCAGTAGAAAGTCTATGGGCAGTTTACCACACATACCTGATAGCAGAAGAGGACTTGCAAAGGAACTATCGCAACTGCAAGACAATGGAGTTTCTTTTGAAGTAGGAAAAAAGGGCCTTCTAGCGCATTCCAGAGTTGTGCCAACCTTAGTGACTCGGATAGGAGATATGCAAGGTAATGACCCCGAGTTAAGAAGGTTAATTACCGATGTTCGTGAAGGTAGACACGCTGATTTCACAATTGTTGATGATGGTATTCTTCGATTTAAAAATCGGTTATGCGTTCCTTTAACTGGTGGACTACGTCAAGAGATTCTGACAGAGCTCATTCTACACCTTATGTCATTCATCCAGGATCGAGTAAGATGTACCATGATCTCCGAGACACTTATTGGTGGAGTGGTATGAAGCGTGATGTGGCTGACTTTGTCTCGAGATGTTTGACTTGCCAGCAGGTGAAAGCTGAACACCAGAGACTAGCTGGCTTATTGCAGAATATTGAGATTCCGGAATGGAAGTGGGAGCGCATCACTATGGATTTTATTATTGGACTTCCACGCACCAGGAAGGGTCATGATTCTATTTGGGTGATTGTGGATAGATTCACTAAGACTCCACACTTTATTCCAGTAAAGACAAATTATTCAGCAGAGCAGTATGCCCGTGTGTATATCGATGAAATTGTGCTCCTACATGGTGTACCTATCTTCATTATTTCTGATCGTGGTTCGCAGTTTACGTCTAGATTTTGGAGGTCACTGCAAGAGGCATTAGGAACGAAGTTACACTTGAGCACTGCATTTCATCCTCAGACAGATGGACAGTCAGAGAGGACTATACATACGTTAGAAGATATGTTGAGAGCTTGCGTTATTAATTTCAAAGGTAGTTGGGATCGGTATATACCATTGATGGAGTTTGCTTATAATAACTTATCACTCTAGCATTCGAATGGCTCCTTTTGAGGCATTGTATGGAAGAAGATGCAGATCGCATGTTGGTTGGTTTGAATTAGGTGAAAGTAAGTTGTTTGGACCTGACTTGGTGCATGATGCAAATGAGAAGGTCCGTCTGATCAGAGATAAGTTGTTAGCAGCTCAGAACCGACAAAAATCTTATGCTGATCCAAAACGAAGAGAGTTGGAGTTTCAGGTTGGTGATCACGTCTTTTTAAAGGTGTCACCAATGAAAGGTGTGATGATATTTGGCAAAAAGGGGAAACTTAGTCCTCAATTCATCGGTTCTTTTGAAATCTTGGAGCGGATTGGTACAGTTGCATATAAATTAGCTTTGCCTCCGGCATTGTCTAATATTCATCCAGTGTTTCATGTTTCGATGCTATGAAGGTATATTTCGAATCCCACTCACGCACTGGAACATGAACAACTCGAGATAGATGATACGTTGTCTTATGAGGAACAACCAATTAACATCGTGGACCGAGATGTGAGGAGACTACGTAACAGGGATGTAGTTTCAGTCAAGGTGTTATGGAAGAATCATTCCAATGCAGAAGCCACTTAGGAATCAGAGAAGGACATGAAAATCAGATATCCGTAACTTTTTGAGTCTCAAGGTATGACTATATAAATTCGGGGACCAAATTTTTTTGTAGAAGGGTAGAATGAAATATCCATATTTAAAATATATTTTTTTCCTTTCTACTCTCTCCTTATCTTCTTATCCTCTTCTCCCCTTATCTTCTTCCCCCTGTCTCCTCTCCCCAATCTTCTCTCCCCGTTTTCTCTCATCTCTCTCTCTAATTCTCAGACGATTTCACTTGAAATTTCGGGGTTTTGGAAATCGGTTGCGCGGTGGAGAAAGGTGAGAGCTTTGAGCGGTGTTGTTTTTCTTGGGATTGATTGAGGTGGTATTTGAATCTCTATTGGACTGCGTTTTGGTTGAGCAGCTGGTGAAAGTTTGTGATGCGTTTTCGTTGTGGTGTTATGTAATGTGATTGCGGGAATCTTTGTTGCCTTGTTTCTCCATTTCTTCATTTTGGGTTTTCTTTTTGATGTTTGGTGAAATGGGTTTGGGGTATGAGAAGTTTGGTGGTGTGATGCATTTTGTAGTATGAATCTGGAAAGTGGAAGTTGGATGTGTGTCTCTGACATGTTGTGGCAAGATTTGGGAACATAGTTGTGTTTGGTTGATTGTCCTGAAGTAGGACTATAACTAATATGGTGGCCTGGTTGAAACACATGTACAAAAGTCTAGTGCAGCAAGACTTGTTTAATTGTCCGGTTGATTTGTTAATGCTTCGGAAAAAGGCAACAAATCAAATGAAGAGGACAACTGCTATATCAATGAACCACATCAGTTTTAATACTTGAAATTTTCTTTGTTTCTTAAGCTTCTTCTGGTTATGCGATCAAATCATGAAATGAATCAAGATTCTTCCAGGACTCGTTTGTCTGTGATATATAAGTGTCGACCTGGATTTGGTCCTTGGGTATAAACGAGGTTTTGATTAGTTTAGCAGTTATCGAGTGACGAGATAATAATATATGTATAATTATTTTATTATGATATAGATTCTGAAAACGAAACTGTCAGAGCAAGGTGACTACATGCTCTCAATCGAGTTTCAGTTGTGAGTAAATAATTCTCACATATTCGCTTCATATTAATTATAAGTTTATTATGCATATTGCATAATCATCCGTAAACGGATTCTGTTAATTTTGAGAAGAGATTTTGTGATAAGTATCATATACGTGCATACATATTGCATCATAAGACTGCAACTTTTATTATGCGATGATAATGCCGCATTTTGTTATGCAATGATGAATTCCGCATTGTGATGATCCGGATCGGCAGTGACGACTGCCTAGCTATATGCTTTTGTTAGTTGCAGTACTCATGATTTGGATTATCTGGTTGTATACTAGCTTGTTATTATACGTGTACAAGCTTAATAAATTACATATCTCCTTTATTGGATACGTAAAAGTATAACCGCTTGCTAGAATACGTGCATGTTATTTCCTCACTGAGTCTTCCCGACTCACCCTTTTATTACCCTTTCCTTACAGATAAGTGAATCGGTAGCTGCTCAAGGGTCCAGTTATGCTCGACGAGAGAGCTATCATTTCTTACGGTGCCATCCAACTTCAGTTGTCTTGCTTTTGGGACTCGTTATCAGCTATCCTTTTTGATTCCTTTTGGCTAGAGTTATGCTCTGTTGTCAAGGGCAGGTTACTAGGAGTACATCTTGCTTAGTTTAGTAGTAAACTCGTTTCCGTAAATATTGTAAATTTTATGACTGAATTAATTAGAAAAACCTATCTTTTTGTGTAATATTGTCATATGTGAGGCTTGCTTGATTGTTGGTCAAGCGCCGGTCTCGACCTGGATTTTTGGATCGTGACAGACGGGCGGGTACTTGATAGGATCAGACTTTGAGAGGATTTGGCTTTGGCTGCCCCCTGGCCGAGAGAATACGATTGTGACCTTACTCTTATGAATTACCTGCTGGTTGCTCTCACAACAGGGGAAGAATATAGCGCTTAAGTTGTACGCGTCTCGGTAGCTATGCTATCCGAGCGCCTGTTGGTCGGAAGCTATGCCCGCTCCTCTGAAGGCGAAAACAGTATGATAATTGGATGAGGGAATTAATAGAGAATTCAACACAAGGTATAGGTACCTTAAGGACAGTTTTCAGAAATACGAGGCCTATATTAACATAATATAAATATTAGTGGAAAAACAAAATTATTAAAATACTCAATTTCTGTATTCTTCCTTATCTTCCCGACTCTCGTCTCTAACCCTAATCTCGTCGTTTTCTTCCCCAATTCTTCATCATCTTCCTCGATTGCTCCTTAATGCAATGTCTGTGATGCATCACTAGCGGTGCAACTTGAGAGAGGTTGAAATACCAAAGATAGTATGCCCTTCCTGCACGATTTCGGACTTCTTCGTCTGTGTATTTTACCGGCCCAAAGATAGAAGCTTCGGAGATGCACACGGTTAAGTCTAGAACTTGGCACCGCTCTAATGATGATTCAACTGTTCCTGTGTCAGATAAGGGATCCGGGTCGAATTCGGCTCCGTCGCATAGTCATATATTCAAGGGTGGAAAACCGAAGAGCACGTCGTACATTCGTAAGGGGAATAGTCTTGTAAGAAACCATTCTCCGGTCGTCGCTGTTTCCAAAGACCTTCAGGATTCAAAACCCGTTGCTCCTCGGCCTGGTGCTGAAAAGAAGAAGAGGGCCTTCTCTGAAATTGAAGTTGATTTGACCGTGGGTCATAATGGGTCGGGGAAATCAGATAATCTGGTTAGTATTCCGAAATATGAAGCATGTCAGTTGCTTGAGAAAACTACATCTAGGTTTTCTAATTGCAGTCCAGTGGAATCCGCATATATTTCTCCATTGGGGGCCGTTATCAACTGCCGTTCTGAAAGTAAATCGGGACCTATAAGAACGCCAGATGACATTGGATTCGGTCAGTTTCATGGTGAAATGAAGTTGGATGGAACTGTTGAAAATCGAAGTGTGCTGATAAATAGCCTCAGTACTCAGACTGCAGCAGACAAAGGAAATAGTCTTTCTTTGAATCGAGATAGTATTTTAAAGCATAATTCGTATCAACTAGATGCGGCTTCAGGTCCGAGTCACTTACCTGTTGAGAAGGCACAAAATACCCAAATCCTGTCTTCTGATGGTTATTGTAAAACACAGAAGAATCAGATCATCAGAACCCCATTGGATATTGCTCAGGCTGTGCCTGTTTCCATTAACAACTTCAATACGGAGGGCCCACATGCTCAGAACATGGCCTCCAGAACTAGTATTTCGCAGTCTTACAAAGGTCAGCCTGAGAAATCATATTATTGGCTTTCATTGCCCTATTTCATTTATTGGATTACATGGGCTTGTTTCATAATCATTTCATATATCCTCTTTTATTTTCTTGTTATTTTGAATGCTTATTTTGCTCTCTTTTTTTCTCATTACTTATTGCCATGATTCAATTTTGCTGGAGCAGGTTAGTAGTTTTTTCAACATACACTGTCTGATGCCATATCCAATGTACTTACTCTGCGCTTTGCGTATATACATATTTTAGAACCGCAGACTATGGGTATACATATTTTTTAACTCTGATCTGTAGCTGTCAATATTGTTTGATACTGGCATTCATATATTGAATGTAGAGGTTGTCATGACACTAAAATATTCTTATATAGAAAGGAACAGTATATTATCTCATTCCATCACTTGTTACTTTATTAGCTGAAATATGGATTGGCTATTTTTTATGTAAAATAATTTGTAGGCTCAATGCATAAATCTTCTATTTTTTATCTAGTGTGGACTTTACAAGGAGCACAACCAATCAGTAAAAAAACTCATGACCAAGTCCAATGTAGAAGAGCAACAAGCTGGAGAGAGATTCAAAATTCGGGAGCCTCCTTGAATAGTCGATCCTTATTGATGTTAAGGTAAGTCAGTGTGCATTAATTATATTTGACGCCTGCTAGTAAAGGATGCCAAAGCTTATTTTCTGTATCTGCTACAGAAAGTTGACTTTATACAGGAGTCAGAACACTGTATACAAACGCTCCATTCATGGGCTATCTCTGAGGAAATATAAAGTTGTGGCTCTGAACGGGCGTAGTTTAAAATGGTCTAAGTCTATTGGAAGGAGATCAAAGAAAGCTAGTGAAGTAAGCTTGACATCTGTAGATCTATGAACCAATAATTCTCAGCATGGTTTCTCACTGCTACTTTATTAGGATGCTACACATGCCGTTGTGGCTGCAGAAACAAGAAAAAGAGAGCAGAGTCGTCTACAACGCTCCATGTCTAGGGAAAAGAAAAAGCATCATTCCTTTAGTAAGTCAGCTCATTGTGTAACACAGCGCCCAAGTAAGTCAGCTGACTATCCTCGTGAAGCAGTCACCTTGGTTTTCAGTATACAAGACACTTGATGAAGTCTTGAATTTGAGTGAACTGATTCTTTGGCTAACTTCGTTGTATTTTTAGTTGATGCACTCTATGATTGTTGAATTTCATGTAACCTCGTCACAGGAGGGCGTATATTTCGTATTGGTTCAGTTCGCTACAGAATGGATCCTTCAAGAAACACTCTACAAAGGGTGATAGGTGGTAATCTATCCTTTTTCTTACTTTGGTAATGCATCATTATACACTGAGGTTATGGTTGATTATCCGTTTACAATGCAGCTTAATTTAATTACTAAACCCCATACACTTTATTCTTTCGTTACTTTTTTTACTTGGCTGCTATTCATGATAGTATGCAATGTTGAGATCATTGATTTTCATATGCTTATGTTCCAAAATAGATGATGGATCACAGCCTGGTGCTCTTGAAGCGGAGAATTTCAAAAGAGTTTATGTTCCCAGGAGATTAGTCATAGGGAAAGATGAGTATGTTGCCTTTATTACTTCTCGCACTGCTGCCTTTTATCTGATAAAATAAGGATGTCCATCTAACTTAAACAAATGACTTTGAAAATCAGCTTAAAATATTCTATTTTCTTTTTTTAGTATTTGCAGACTAACAGGTTTTTGATAAAATGATCCTATTTGTGCTAGGTATATCCGGACTGGAAATGGTAATCAGCTCATAAGAGACCCAAAGAAAAGAATTCGGATGTTAGCTAATGAAAAGATTAAGTGGAGCTTGCACAATGTTAGACTGCGTTCGATTAAGAAAAAGCGGTTTTGTCAGTTCTATACAAGGTTTGGAAAGTGTAACAAAGATGATGGAAAGTGTGCCTTTATTCATGACTCATCCAAAATAGCAGTCTGCACCAAATTCTTAAAGGGCATATGCTCTGAACACAACTGCAAGTTGACTCATAAGGTCACACACACAACAACTTGATTTTTGAAGTTCCTTCGCAGATAGGGCTCAAATGTTGTTCTCTTTTCTCATAGAGTGACACTTTTACCCTTTACCTTACTCATGCAGATCATTCCAGAGAGGATGGAAGATTGTTCTTATTTTTTGCAGGGTGGGTATGAGTTGTAAATTTTCCGATTTAATTGCCTTTGTACGAGGAAAGATTAGATGACAAGTTTCAAATATAGGTATGTGCTCCAATGAGAACTGTCCGTATAGACATGTAAATGTGAATCCTAATGCCACAGCTTGTGAAGGTTTCCTTAAAGGTTACTGTGCCGATGGAGATGAGGTAACTTAAGATGTTTCACTCATGTTTGTAACTATTAGCACTGGATGAACAATTCTTCTCTATTTCACCGAGTGCTGTTTATTGATATTTCCTTCCACCTCCTTTTGCTCCCAACCTGGTGGGTTAACAACCTAATATGCAGTGTCAGAAGAAGCACAGCTATGTTTGTCATGTATATGAAGAGACAGGAAGCTGCCTTCAAGGGTCTAAGTGTAGACTGCATCACCCGAAGAAACAAAAAGCAAAACAAACAAGTTCTAGAATGCAGAGGAGCACCAAGGGGCGTTATTTCCGGTCTCCTCCCCTGGAAGTCTCAGGCTCTCAAAATGTGTTCATGAAACATTCAACTACTAGCAGTGCTAACATTTCTCAGGACGAAGACATTCCTGATTTTATTAGCCTTTACGTTGGTGGTGATGGTGATGACAATAGTACCAAAGACGCCCATTGCGCAAGTACGAATGTTGACAATGCCATGTACACCGAAGCTTATGATCTGGATACTCTTATTAAGCCCGTGGGGATCATGAACAGAGATCTTGTTAGCATCAGCTTACCTAATCAGGCATAGGCAAAGCCTTTTTGTGAACATATAGTCCAAGTCCCATTAACCGGCGCAAGGCAATAGCAGCTATATACTGTCAGAAATCATAGGTTTGTTTTTTCCTTTTCTTTTTTAGGTTTTAGTTTTTTTATTTCCATCACTTTTATTATTTTTACTGGTGTTAGTAGGGGGTTCCACAGGGTAGATTGAAACATGGCATTGGCTTTATAGAACATGCCAGCATAGGATTTTGTACAAGGCCGGTTTGTTGTGGCATATAGGCTTCTGATTCTGTAACCAACAATGTTATAGAGAGATTATTTTAGGGTACCCTATGTTTTCTTGAGTTTTAGTTAAGTACCAGGACTTTTCAAGTATTGAACTGGATTTATAGATGATCGATGGTAATAATTAAATAAAAGGTTGATGGAGTAAAGTTGGATGAATGTTGTTTCGAGAAGGCCATCTAGGAGTCAAAAAAACAAAAACCAAAACGATCATATTTTACAATTTTGTAATAAAATCATATCTTTTTACTCTAGGAATAATTATATTGTTTTTATATTCCTTAAATCGTACCTACATATTTCTTATGAAAGAGTAATTATGGTTTATATTGGGAAAAATTATCATTTTTGCCCTACTTTCAAAAAGTAGTTTTTCTTTTGCCTATTTTCTCACGACATGTCTTTTTTTTCTTTCGGAAAGAGCTTTTACTTTTTTGTGAAAAGTACTGTGGCACTTGTTAAAATTTTGAACATGATGTGGTGCTAATTTGATTTACAGTTTCTTAATTAACTTAAGGCGTAGTTGCTATAAGCGCTTCTGATCTAATTAAAACCGACACCTTCCTAAGATTTGATAAGGATCTACAGGGATTTGCCATAGCTAAGATTGTTTTGCTTTAGGGATGTCCTACGCTGTTTAGAGTTGAGCCATGCTATGGGTTTAAGAGCAACTGTGAAATGCGCCTTTAAAATAAAGTGTGTTCTCTAAAAGTGCTTTAGATTTATTTCTAATTGACATATCACCATCACATCATGTCCAGCATGGCAAGAAGTGCGGTCAGGAAAGACACTATTTGTAACCGCGCTTAAGAAAAAAAAAAGGAGCAAATCAGTAATGTTTCTAGAAAGTGGGGCAAAAGAGGAACTATATTCCGAAAGGAGGGCAAAATTGAAAAACTTTCGTGTATTGGTAGCCTAAAAACTGAAAAACTTATCCAATCAAAAAACCTAGTTTAAATTGTCGCTGCCTAGGTAAGTAAAGTATCCATTGTAAAACAGTCCTAAAGAAATGATATCCAGAGAAGAAATCATCATAAGTTTCTTTTGCTTCAGACTGAACACGTTTAATTAATTTGCAGTCCAAACTTAACTAACCAATCGTTGGTAGAGACTTTGTCAGGATCCAGCAAATAACCAGGAGGTAAATTTGTGTTTGGCCGTCTGGGATGATCACTCTATTCCAGATAATATGAATCAATTGGGAGCAGTTGCGCTTGTGCTTTTATTTGCTTCACAACATAATTCTATGCTACATATTTATTTCACGCACATTATATTCACATGATTGCTATCATCCTATCTTTAAGAATTGATCATATGAAGTAATGTTTGTTAAGCAATTAAGTAGTATCATTTAAAATTCTTTTGGAATGAGTTGTGCTTTGAATTCATGAATCGTATCTTTAAGTTGATTGACATTCTTTGTGATGATTTTATTCACATGATTCAGTGTTTCGACTAGCTTAGTTCGATTTAGTTTTAAGCTTTTTCCGTGCATGAAAAATGAAGCTAAGTTTAGCTAGCACAAAAATAAAATAAAAGTATTTTTCATATAAAAGCCTCATACTTGTTCTTGTTTGCTTTTAGGTGACTTTAGCATTCCTATTTAGTCTTTGCATTTGTTTAGCTCACACTTCATGCTCCATTATATCTCACTTAGGCACATTGTCAAGTATTAAGTGTGGGGTCAAATAAAGTATTTGCGAAAAAGGCGCAAGGAAAAAAATATATATTTTTAAGGTTTTACAAATGCCGAGGGTTAGGAAGGTAAGTTCCCCCTTGAAAGCTATTAAACACACTTAATTCTTGACTTTGTGCCTATTCCGCAAATTCTTTTGCATGTGTGTGAGTAAAGCATTTGCATTTCGCTTTTAGGAAGTGTGTAAGGTATGACCCTTGTAATTTATTACTTAAGCATCAAGATTTGTACTAGTGAATTTTAAAAATTTTAATGTCGAAACTCCTCTTCTCTCAAGGATTACGACGTATAGTCTAAAACTTGAGAATGAGTTTGTTGTCATGAGCTTATGGACTTGCCCTTAACAAGCATGTGTGATTGAATCGACATATTTTTGTGTAAGCGACGTTTTTCTTCATACTACTGGCATAAGAAATTGAGCAATAATTTGAATTTGACGAATGCTAGTCTTGATATCGATTCTATGAATATTTGTTGTCACAATGAAGTGAATGATCCTTAGAGTTTGCGTGAAGTGAATGATTTGCACAACTTTATTATTATGTTGGCTGATGCATACGCTAAATGCATCCGTGATTCCTACGACAGTGAGTTAGGAGTAGATTAGTTTTCTTTGTTTAGTTTTTTTAATGTTATGTTACGTGAGTAGGGGTTGGATGTGTTTTATGTGCGTAAGTTTTGCTACATGCTTTGATATTGTCATATATGATTTAGCATCGTACTCTCCGCTTGACTTGTGCATATACTTGTTCGGGACGAACAAGACTTAAGTGTGGGGTGTTTTGATGAGCGGACAAATAACCTTATGTTTGTCCGTATTTTCACTTTACTTCTTGTTTGTTCCGTTATTTTATAAAGTCATTTGATGTTTTCTTTGTCCATTTCAGGTTGAAAATGCGTACTACATGATATGAAGTGGTCCGAAGAAGTTTCGGGTGAATTCTAGTCAAAAGAGAGCAAAATCAAGCAAAAGGCAGATTTGATTCGTCCAGGCTAGTTTGATTCGTCCGGGCTGATTGACCTATTCATCTTCGAAGGCTTGCCGAGATTCTTATCATATTAAGGCGTGCCATATCTTGTTGGAAAGCTAACTCAAAGGGCTACAACTATGTAGTTTACATCAAGACGTGATTCGAAGGTTTAAGGGGTCAAAACAGGCGAGATTCTAGCATTGCAAAGTTGATTCGCCCAAAGAGGAATTCAGGCTAGGCCGAATCACTTTTGATTCGGCCAAAGAAAAGTGATTCGCCCAAGAAGATTACAGCACTGACATTATGATTCGGCCGAATCAAGTTATCGGGCTGCCCGAATCACTTGATTCGGATAGAATTCCCTTGTAGATCAAATTTGGACAGACTGACCTGTTCATCATCGAAGGCTTTCCGAGCGCGCGAATCTTATCCGTTTGACGCCTTCCATAGCTCGTTGGAAAGATAATTCAAAGATCTACAACCTTTTAGTTTACGTCAAGACGTGATTCAAAGGTTTAAAGGATCAAAAAAGAAAGTTTCTAATGCTGCAGAAGTGATTCGCCCAAGTAGTGGGCGAATCAAAAGTGATTCGATTTCATCTCATGGACCCTTTGAATTATCTTTCCAACAAGCTATAGCACGCCCCAATCGGATAAGAATCATGGACCAAGGTTTGATTCGGTCAAACCTTGGTCCATGAGATGAAATCCTTCTCCTTGGCCGAATCACTTTTGATTCACCCACTGCTTGGGCGAATCACTTCTGCAGCATTTTGCTTTTTGACCTTTAAACCTTTGAATCACGTCTTTACATAAACTACAAGGTTGTATATCTTTGAATTAGATTTCCAATGAGCTATGGAACGCTTCAAACGGATAAGAATCGCGCGCTCGGCAAGCCTTCGATGATGAACAGGTCAGTTTGTCTACATTTGATCTACAAGCGAATTCTCCCCGAATCAATTGATTCAGGCAGCCGGATAATTTGATTCGGCCGAGTCATAATGTCAATGTTGTAATCTTCTTGGGCGAATCACTTTTCTTTGGCCGAATCAAAAGTGATTCGGCCTAGCCTGAATTCCTCTTTGGGCGAATCAACTTTGCAATGCTAGAATCTCGCCTGTTTTGACCCCTTAAACCTTCGAATCACGTCTTGATGTAAACTACATAGTTGTAGCCCTTTGAGTTAGCTTTCCAATAAGATATGGCACGCCTTAATATGATAAGAATCGTGTGCTCGGCGAGCCTTCGAAGATGAATAGGTCAATCAGCCCGGACGAATCAAACTAGCCTGGGCGAATTAAATCTGCCTTTTGCTTGATTTTGCTCTCTTTTGACTAGAATTCATCCGAAACTTCTTCGGACCACTTCATATCATGTAGTATGCATTTTCAACCTGAAATGGATAAAGAAAACATCAAATGACTTTATAAAATAACGGAACAAACAAGAAGTAAAGTGAAAATATGGACAAACATAAGGTTATTTGTCCGCTCATCAGCAGTCACATGGTTCATGGACGGATTTTGATAGACAATTTTTGTGAAGAAATCCTTACCTTCGCCAGCCAAATTGATCTCTGTTGGATATGGTAAACTCAACCTTATTGTCAAACTGTTTTATTTTTTTAGACTCTAAATTGCAAGTGCGGCCTTAACCCAAACTTACCTTATGCAACAATTCGTGATTAGAACAAGAAAGAGAACAAGAGTCTTGGAAAGTGGATTTGTACTACTGTTGAATGCTTACAGTTTGTTGGATGCTTTAGTGGAGTGGGTCTCTCCCCTTTATATACATATCCACCTCCTTAATGGATGTGGAGATCATTCTAATCCTACGGTTATAATTGACCCTCTAAAATAATCTAAACAATTATCTGATGTGCGTCATTGTACACGTCAAATTAGTTATTGTTCTCCTACGAGACACTAGCGTAGTGGCAAGCAGGGTCGATCATAGGGAACTATTTTTGCAAAGTAGTAAAAAGGGGGTATGAGTGAAGATTTATGAAAAGCAAGCAAACAAAAGGTTGTGCTTCCGATTAATGGTGCAATTCAGTTCAAGGCAATTACTTGTGACATATGTTTACCATTGATGTTAAATATCATGAATCAAAATTTAATAAAGGCTGCTTCGACAAAGGAAGTAAATTTAAAAATCATATCCGGCAAAGGTGTCATGTTACTAATTCCCCAAAGTATGCATATTTAGGCAAAGGTAATAATATTCAACCTGGTAGTTACTACTGACCTTTATGATTTCCAATAATTGTTAAACGACATAATTAAACAAGTAGAAAGGCTTTAAGAAAAAGTTTCCTCTTCGTTTACCAATTTAATTGATAAACATAAGCATCGGGAATTAGAATCTATTTTTTGAGCTGAACTTATTTACTGAAATACTTAACTTAATTGAATTTAACTTAAATACTTAAATTATTATTCATCATTTCTTTCTCATTACAACCCCACCACCATAACCACCCACCCCAATCCACCACCACAATCAAATCCCACCCCAACACCACCCAACGAACCCCGCCACCACCACCCATCCAAATCACACCCCAATCTCAAATCACACCACCCACCTCAATCCCACCACCAGTACAACACTATCCACCACAATCCCACCAACATTACAATTGTATGCCACCGTCGTGGTCACTACTACTTAAGGTTGATTCCGAGTTTTCTACCTCATCTTGTCAGTTTATTGGTATTAAACTTATGTGTTCATGCTTTGAGACGTTTCATCAAATACCTTGTATGCATAAATTAAGACATGTAATCATATTGAATCAAATCTATAAATTGACATCAAACATGTATATTCATAACATAATCATGAGTTGAGTACAAGTAAGATTCGTACGACCCTAGAACAAGGGTCTCTACTCACGCATCAAACTATTGAACATAGCATACATCATAAAAGATAAAGCTGAAAAATACAAAACAATAGATGAATGATGAAACTTCTCTTTGTGTTGAATCTTCACTTCCCTTGATGCCTTCCTTTCATCTACTTTGGACTTGTGTGAGCTTCCTCTTTTCTCTCAAACTAGGTCAAGAAATCTAATTTTCGGGCCCCCCTCAAACATACCCCTTTTTCTATTTATAATCTCGGTTTTTTGCTTTTTTAGGCGGTTTTCCCTTATCAATCGTATCACATGCCGATACGATCTCAGCGGATTTGAATCAACCGTATCGGTCGATACGGGTAATAAGGGCTGCTGGTCACTCTACACAATGATTCTGGCTTGCATCACTTTTTTGGCCATTTAAATCTTCGAATTTGGTGTTGGTTAAACTAGAAAGTTGTAGCTCTAAAAATTCACAGCGCCTCTGATACACAGATTGGTGAAGAAGCAGTTGCTATAGCACACTCTTGTTCACTCGGAAACTGTTTCAGCAGGAAAGAACAAGGACACAAGTTTGTTCACCTAGTTCAGCCAAATTGCCTACGTCTGGGAAGGACTCTTCTCAGTCCTCAATCCACTAATATCAAGGTTTCCAAGTACCCACGGTTACAACCCACGCAACCTATGCTACTCAACCTTAGGTGGATACTCGCACACAATCAGAATAGGCTCTGACTTGTGTATGCACACCCTCTACTGATATCTATCTAGAATAGCTACTGTCTCCTTGAAACTCAGCCTATTCTAAATAATACTCAAGTTTTGCAGGGTTACTATAGCATCTGCTGTAGCACACAGCTAATGCATAAATTGTCCGCGTCGCTCCAAAGCCTTCCGCTGAGCCGTTCGAATGATTCCACGAGTGTTGCACACTCTGGAATACTCCCCCTCACTCAGTGAAACCTCCTGTCACTAGCAACCACTGCCGTCCAGACACTCGACTGAGTCACTCACCCGTCAGTTCTTCCGCGGCTGCCCTTGATCAACCAACAAGCACCACTGCTCTGAATTGGCTTCTAGATCAAGCTTGGATCAGACTACACAAGTCCTGATCACCTTCTGCTTCTGTCACCACAGCTCTGCGCTCACGCTCTGCTCTCGGTGATAATCGAAGATCTCGTTCGCACACCAAAAATACTCTCTCGGAAATCTGTGTGTTCTCGCTTTCAGCTCTCTTCTTCGATCACCCTTCATCGCTCCGAAGGGTCTCCATTATAGAGGCGCGTCCACTGCTATCATTATCAGATTATAGCAGTTCCCCTAGCAACATCAATATCTCCTTATTTCTAGGAGATTATATTTGATTTGAGATTCAAACAAAAACTCCTACTTCAGCTAGGAATCTCCACTCTGGAATATTCTCTACAGCAACTCTGAACCTCCTCTGATGCTCTTCGAAGGACTGCCACACCTTCTTTCCAAAAAACAGATTGCTGCTGCACGGACAGACTCTACAGCTCTTCTGAACAAGCTCCTACTAAAGCTTCCTCCTGCTATAGCTGCTCTTTGTTCACTTGCTTGCTCACTTGTGCTGAACTTTGACTGTAGCAGCATCTTGTTCACTTGCTTGTACGCTTGTGCTGGTTTTGTCAAACACTGCCATACTGCAACAACAATCTCTCCCTTGGCATTTTGACAAAACCCCTTTGAAAGCTTCAATTCAAATCCTCCGGAATTAACTCCCCCTCCCCTTTTTCTCCCCCTTTTTGGCACAATTGACAAGGGGAAGTTCCTTCTTGTCTCAAGAGGGCAAGACACAGAGACCCAGAAAAGATCTCAGGTCTTCGAACCGTACTGTGTTCAGAGGTTTAGTGAAGATATTAGCAAGCTGTTTGGCCGACACAACATGCTGGAGAGCAATAATTTTCTTTTCCACCAGATCTCGGATGAAGTGATGCCGAATGTCAATGTGTTTGGTTCTGCTGTGCTGAACAAGATTCTTGGAGATGCTGATTGCACTCATGTTGTCACAGTAGAGAGTCATTTCACCTTGATCGACTCCATACTCGCCCAGCATTTGCTTCATCCACATCATCTGTGCACAGCAGCTCCCAGCTGCTATGTATTCTGCCTCAGCTGTAGATAGTGAAATGCTATTTGTTTCCTACTGAACCATGACATCAGGTTGTTCCCCAGGAAGAAGCAGCCTCCAGAAGTGCTCTTCCTATCCTCAGCACATCCTGCCTAGTCTGCATCACTATATCCCACTAGATTTGCATTTGTATCCTTAGTATACCATAGGCCATTGTGCACAGTACATCCAACATACCGAATGATTCGCTTGACCAGCTGCAAGTGACTGTCTTTGGGGCAGGCTTGAAATCTAGCACAAACTCCTACAACAAAGGAGATGTCAGGGCGGCTGGCAGTCAGGTACAATAAGCTCCCAATCATACTTCTGTAGGTGGTCTGACTCACTTCCATTCCATGTTCATCTTTGATGGCTTTGACATGAGTGGCAGCTGGTGTTCGTTTATGACTGGCTTTATCTAGCTGAAATTTCTGCACAAGATTCTTGCTGTATTTGCTTTGTGCAATAAAGATGCCATCTGATTTCTGGGTGATCTCCAGACCCAGGAAATACGATAATTCTCCGACCATGCTCATTTTGAATTCCTTCTGCATGTGATCCACAAACTGCTTCACCACATGCAGAGACTTCGATCCAAAGACAATGTCATCCACATATATCTGCGCAATAATCACATCCGACTTGGTGTTTTTCACAAATAGAGTTTTGTCAGCTCCCCCTCTTTTGTAGCCATGTTTTTCAAGAAAAACTGTCAGCCGCTCGTACCATGCTCGAGGAGCCTGTTTAAGCCCGTACAGAGCTCTCTTTAGTTTGTACACATGCTCCAGATGATGAGGATCTTCAAAACCTTTTGGCTGGGAAACATATACTTCTTCAGTGATGTCTCCGTTTAGAAATGCACTTTTGACATCCATTTGATATAGTTTAAAACCCAGAAAACAGGACATAGCTAGAAGCACTGTTCATTGAATATCCCAGGAAGAAACCAGCATCGCTCTTTGGTTCAAGCTTCTTTCTGTACTCCCGATCTCTCAGAATGTAGCAGTCACTTCCAAAGATATGAAAGTATTTTACTGTGGGCTTCTTCTAGTTCCAGAGCTCATAGCAAGTCTGGTTGGTTCCTTTTCGTATGGTGACTCTGTTGATGATGTAGCATGCGGTGTTCATTGCCTCAGCCCAGAATCTCAGGGGGATCCTCTTGGCATGAATCATGACTCTGGCCATTTCTTGAATTGTCCGATTCTTTCGTTCCACTACACCATTCTGCTTAGGAGTGATTGGAGAGGAAAAATGATGTGAGATACCCTTTTGGCGACAGAACTCATCCACTGCTTCGTTTTCAAACTCTCTACCATGATCACTGCGGATGTTGGTGATTCTGAGATTTTTCTGTTGCTCCAGACGGGACACCAATGAGATTATTACTTTTACAGTGTCTGATTTCTCTCTGATAAAATCAATCCAAGTGAACCGGGTATAGTCATCAACGCAGACGAAGGCATATCTTTTCTTACCCACACTCTCGACTTCCATAGGACCCATCAGGTCCATGTGTATCAAATGGAGAGGTCTGGTTGTGTTTGTATCTTTAACTTTTGGATGTGAAGCCTTTTTTGTTTCCCAATCTGATAATCTCCGCAGATGGAACTTGTCTCGCCTTTAATCAGCGGTACTCCTCTGACTAACCCTTCTGTTGCAATCTTCTTCAGAGTCCTCAGATTGACATGACCCATCCTTCTGTGCCAGAGATTCATTTCCTCTGCATTAGTTAGCATGCATCTTGGTAAAGGAGAGTTTGTGTCTACCTTGAGAAGATAGCAGTGGCTTCTCGATCTGGTCCCCTCCATTATACATTCTTCATTCTTGTTGAAGACTTTGCACGAATCTTTTGTAAACTTCACCTGTTGAGTCCCATCACACAGCTGGCTAATGCTTATGAGGTTCGCCTTCAGTCCTTCCACCGGCATGACATTGCTTAGTTCGGGCATCCCTTCAACTGCCAGTGTTCCCTTTCGCAGAACTCTTCCCCTCAGGCCATTTCCAAACTTCACCTGTTGTTCTAAGCAAGGAGTTATACTCTTCAAGAAGGATCTTTCTCCCGTCATATGCCCCGAGCAGCCACTGTCAAAATACCAGCTAACCTTGTTCAAGGAACTTGCTGTGCTGATAAGAGCAAGATGCTGAGTTCTCCCATAGTTGTGCTTAGTTGTTTTTCTGGCTGACCCCATTCTGTGGTATGCTGATGGACAGCTCCTCCTAATGTGACCTTTGAGCCCGCACCTATAGCATCTTTTATACTTTAATAGTGTCTTGACATGGTGATATAGGGATTGCTGTAGCAGGAGCTGATTCACCCTACCTTGTGTTTTTCTGCCTTTTCTGACTGATCTGTATCTGACCTTGTTGCATTCATCTTCACTCAGATCTGTCTCGTCTTCACTTCCGCTGGCAGAAAGAGCATTTTTCTGATCGGCCTTCTTCATTGGTTTACTAGTACAGTCGACTTGTCGATGACCATATCCTTCACAGTTCCAACACTTCATGCTCTTTCTTCTGTTTCTCTTTTCATCATCATTTTGAGCAGATTCCTTCCCTCTCCTTTTATTCTCTCCACCTCTTCTAAATTGTTTTCGTATGGAAGAGCTTTGCCCAGTTCTTGAATTCATGTTCTTCAGGAGTTTCCCAAGGTTCTTTACCAGCATACTCAGCTGGTCATCTGGAGCTGGCTTCTTCACTTTTGTCTCTGCCTTCAGTCCTATATTCTCCTTAGGAGTAGGCTCTTCTTTAACCAGCTTCATCTCAAATTGTTTGAGTGATCCAACCAATTCTTCCAGCCTTAAGTGTCTGACATTTTGAGCTTCTTCAATGGCCGTCACTTTCATGTCAAATCTTGTGGGCAACGATCTGGGTACCTGATAGAGCCTATTTATACGCATTATTTAGATCATAACCCTATGCTTGTTTGCATTATTTTGTGTACAAGATTACTGGTTTCCAGTGTTTTTGTATTGCAGGGCAAAACAAGGGCCTAAGTGCGCTAACAGACAGCGTTTAGGACGCGCATCACACAGCCTGCGGAGCTAGCGGCGCAAACAGAAGAAATTGGCAGAGTCGACCACGGTGCGCTAACCGATTGCGCTAAGCAACATGCCGTGCGCCATGCGCAGATGGTGGTGTTTTCAAATCCTGACACGACCAGATTTAGAAGTTGCCAAGGATGAGCCTCTGAGCAGTATATAAAGAAGAGAAGGAGGCTAGGGTTAAGAGACAATTATTAGGATTCAAAATTCGTACACCAAGGAGGCACTGCGCAGCAGGACTGGAAAACACACGAGCTTGTTGAGAGGATCTGCGCTAGCCGACCGCGCCAGCCAAGACTGCAACCTGCACGCACTGTTTGCTATTGTTTTCCTGGACACTTTAGTTATTATTTACTGTTTCTATGATGTTTATCACTAGCATGTCTAGCTAAACGCTTAGTATCGGTTGGGCATGAATCTATGAGTATTTCCTTTGAGACTTGCGCTTAATGCATAGCTTGCTTGCTTATATTAATTCTGTGCACATTACTGGCAGCTTGTTGCATGAGTAGGGGAAGCCTTGAACCGCAATCTTACTCTTGTTGCTTGTTGTTATTTGTTAAACTAGTTGAATAGCCTGACGGTGCCAACTAGGAGTAACGCGCTAGGATAGGCAATTACTACCTTGATCGGATTCGTAGTTGTTTAGTCTAGTGTAAGAATTAATAGCACATGAACTTTGATCGGAACATGCACACATGTTAGGAAGCCTTGATCGGACACTAACATTAGCAAACCAAACTATAGACATTTAGAGTCGATGATAAGGAATACACTCATAGAGGATTGTCTGCGCCGATACTTCTCATAGTCATAGTACTTAATCTCTACTGCCTGCGCACGTCTAGTGCAAATTCCTGCGTTTACAACTATTTACTCGCGCATCCCGCAACCCCGATCACTCACCCCCCCAATCTTCGTAAGTGTAGGTCACTGGTTAAAACTGAACTGCTTGCTCCCTGTGGAGATCGACCCTTACTTAACCGCTGTACTAGTGGAAGAGGAAGGATTAATTTGACGCGTACAACGACGCGCGATCAGTACCTTCCTAATCAGCTTCTCTTCAGGAATAGGTTCTCCAAGGGCATGGGCTTCATTTGCCAGGTCACACAGTCTTGCATTGAACTCAGTGATCGTCTCCTCTTCTAGCATTCTCAAATGTTCAAACTGTGTAGCAATAATCTGTAATCTTAACAGCTTTACTTTATTAGTTCCTTCATGGGCAGTTTGCAAGATCTCCCAAGCTTGCTTGGCCATATCACAGTTTGATATCAACCTGAAATTGTTAGCATCAACCGTAGCAAAGATAGCATTCAGAGCCTTTGAATTACCAGTTGCTGCAGCTCTCTCTTCGGCAGTCCATTGTTCTTCAGGTTTTATCCGTGTAACTCCCTGTTCATCCATGGTGATCGGAGGAGACCACTGGACCACAATAGCTCTCCAGGTCTTCTCATCAATGGCTTTGAGAAAGGCCTTCATCCTAGCCTTCCAATATCCATATTTGCTTTCTTCCAACAATGGAGGTCTACTCGTGCTCTGTCCTTCCTTCATTGTTCCTTGACTTCTTTAGAGGCGATGTAGGATCCTTTACTCTGTGTGTTGAGCTCCCGCTCTGATACCAATTGAAAATTTACAGCGCCTCTGATACACAGATTGGTGAACAAGCAGTTGCTACAGCACACTCTTGTTCACTCGGAAACTGTTTCAGCAGGAAAGAACAAGGACACAAGTTTGTTCACCCAGTTCAGCCAAATTGCCTACTTCTGGGAAGGACTCTTTCTCAGTCCTCAATCCACTAATCTCAAGGTTTCCAAGTACCCACGGTTACAACCCACGCAACCTATGCTACTCAACCTTAGGTGGATCCTCGCACACAATCAGAATAGGCTCTGACTTGTGTATGCACACCCTCTACTGATATCTATCTAGAATAGCTACTATCTCCTCGAAACTCAGCCTATTCTAAATAATACTCAAGTTCTGCAGGGTTACTATAGCATCTGCTGTAGCACACAGCTAATGCATAAATTGTCCGCGTCGCTCCAAAGCCTTCCGCTGAGCCGTTCGAATGATTCAACGAGTGCTGCACACTCTGGAATACTCCCCCTCACTCAGTGACCTCCTGTCACTAGCAAGCACTGCCGTCCAGACACTCGACTGAGTCACTCACCCGCTAGTTCTTTCGCGGCTGCCCTTGATCAACCAACAAGCACCACATCTCTGAATTGGCTTCCAGATCAAGCTTGGATCAGACTACACAAGTCCTGATCACCTTCTGCTTCTGTCACCACAGCTCTGCGGTCACGCTCTGCTCTCGGTGATAATGGAAGATCTCGTTTGCACACCAAAAATACTCTCTCGGAAATCTGTGTGTTCTCGCTTTCAACTCTCTTCTTCGATCACCCTTCATCGCTCTGAAGGGTCTCCATTATATAGGCGCGGCCACGGCTATCATTATCAGATTATAGAAGTTCCCCTAGCAACATCAATATCTCCTAATTTCTAGGCGATTAAATTTGATTTGAGATTCAAACCAAAACTCCTACTTCAGCTAGGAATCTCCACTCTGGAATATTCTCTGTAGCAACTCTGAACCTCCTCTGATGCTCTTCGAAGGACTGCCACACCTTCTTTCCTAAAAACAGATTGCTGCTGCACGGACAGACGTTACAGCTCTTCTGAACAAGCTCCTGCTAAAGCTTCCTCCTGCTATAGCTGCTCCTTGTTCACTTGTGCTGAGCTTTGACTGTAGTAGCATCTTGTTCACTTGCTTGTTCGCTTGTGTTGGTTTTGTCAAACACTGCCATACTGCAACAACAAGCTCTTTGAGTCGTATTTTTAAAAAGCTATGGCACACTTGAAGCAGACAATGATCATGCGCTCGGCAAGCCTTTGAAGATGAATAAATTCAATCTGCCTAGATTTGGTCTAATTTTTTCTGAATCTTTGTATTTTGCCTTAATTTGCTCCAAACAAACTACAACCTTCAACTTAATAAAAGTAACATAAAACAAGAGTAACGTGGTAAAATGAAAAAAATTATAGTATAAATTAAATGAATAATCGAGGTCGATAATTTGATCGATCAATATCGCGCAGCGGGCACATTATGATTTTCATGTGCTTGTTTGTCTGTTAGCTCCCTTTGACGCTGACGAAGGAGACATTTTGAGTTTTCTCTCGTAGACTTGGTGTTGCTTGGCGAGTTCACCCTTGAACTCATCTCTCATCCGTGCATCTATATATGATAACGCCAACCTGATAGACTCGTGGATTACCGGAACCTCGTCCTTTAGATGATCCGACTTCTCGCTCAACTCATCTAGTCGATTGTGCAAGTTCTCCGACCGGACCCCTAGGTCAGTCACCCTTTCCTCGACAGGCATGAGTCAAAGGCGGCTATCATAAACCTAGACTCTCCCTATGAGGATTTAGAGGAATAGAGGGATCGCGAGTTACCTTTTGCACCATCATGTCTTGAACCATCCCCAATGCGGCATCACTCTTGATGCCTAGTGAGCCCTTTGAAGATTATCCTTTTGCCATAGTCTCGGAAAAAGCTTTGGAATGAACCTTGGCTCCTGATACCAACTGTCACACGCTTAATTCTTTGACCCAAATTGTACGTGCGGCCTTAGCACTTGATTGCTAAGTCAATCTCCCAAATATGATAACTCGTGACTAAAACAAGAAAAAGAACAAAACTTTTTGGAAAGTGGATTTGTATTACTTTTGATGCTTTGGTGGGGAGGTTCTCTCCCCTTTATATACATATCCACCTCCTTAATGGATGGCGGGGACCATTCCAATCATACGGTTAGAATTGACTTCTAGAATAATCTATAATTTTCTCTAAGTATCCAAAGAGCTCTAAGGTGTTCTAAGAGTGTTTCTTCTTCTCCGGACTTCTCTACAATGCCCTTAGTTATTCCCCTCTTTGGACTCCTAATTGGGCTAAGTTGTTGGACCTCCGACACTTAGTCTTCTATAGACTTGTGCGGCCCGATCCAGCCTTATTCATTAGGGTCTAGTTTGAGCAAAACTCATCGGGGTGTGACATTATGATTCATATACAATCTTTTTGAGAATCCAAGTAGTGCTACTCTTAACATGCAATTCTAATAAGCTATTAATGAAAAAATATGTATAAAGTGTGAAGAAAATGGCGGTGCGACCCCATTTTGTGAGCCAAAAGTGAGGGTGGAGTACACCTCGAATTGGAATGAATTAATCATAATTAAATACATTCAGATGAGAGGTATAAAAATGATTATTCATAAGCCAATATCCATGTAAAAGTGAAAAGATATTGATGCCCAATGAGTGGTCCAAAATAATGGAAATGTGAGTCTATTAACACTTGAACATTCACCCTTGTGGAGTAAAATACAAACAATTTGAAACTATTCCACATTACTTGGAAAGTGACTAGAATGTAAATTTATATATAAACTCATTCTACCTACTTGGTAAAAGAGTAACCAAGGAGGCTCTCTTTACGCGCGGGTGCGCAGGGTATGCAAATCATGAGCCGATTCTGGTTCGGAATGGGGTCCAATGGGTGCGCCCGCGGCTTACGAGACACGAATGGTGGACCGATTTGGTCGCATGTAGATAGGCCCCTTTTACACTTATTTTTACTCAAATATTTAGTTTGAGCATGAAAGTTAAGGCGACACCTCAACATAACTTGGACGCGACGCCTGGTTGACATTAATGCATTTAAATGTCATTAAAGATCAAGGCGTCGCCTAGAGCTTAAATGTCGCGGCGACGCCTAGGTGAAAATTAATACATTTAATTTCATTTAAGGTCGAGGAGTCGCCTGGAGGCTCAATGATGAGGCATCACCTATCACAAATGATGCGAGGCGATGCCTATGGTGTTACTTTTTGAAAAGATATAAAATAAGAGGGTTCTTCTCATTTGTAAAACACACCAAAATCACTTACACCTCTCTAGCGGTCCTTAGTAAGTCTGAGCCAGCTGATTTGCGTTTTCTCTTCTCCTAAAGTGTTCCCAAGTTGTGGTGATAGCAAAAGGCGCAAGATACTTCGACGAGCAATACTTAAGTACAAGAAGAAAGCTTTCTGAGTCGTTGTATCTTGGGAAGCGGTTGACCAAAAGATCCCAGTACTAAAGGGAGGCCAATAATGCTTTAGGGAGATCGTCAATCAAGCTTCGACTCCTACTCCAATTTTTATATAGTTTTATTAATTTCAATGTTGTCGAATTTTAAGATTTGAACCAGAACATGCACGTTGATACTTATGTCTCAGTTGCCCCCGGAGGGCAGCCAACATTTAGTGTTGTGCAAGGGGTTACGCCAACCGTGGCTCCGGCCAGGACATGGTTTACCCCAAATGTGGCTACGGCCAGGAATAAACGTACGGATTCAGTTCCAAGTGGGACTTTTGAATCCCCCTGCGTTGATCCCTGCTGAAAGGCCTGAGAAATTTGATGGGTCAAATTTCAAGAGCTGGCAACAAAAAATGTTGTTTTACTGGACGACCTAAGGATTTTCTTAGTTTTTAACCGAGGATCCTCATACTTCTTTGGAGGAAGAGACCGACCCTCAGGTGCAAATGGCGTTCAATTCATGGGGCTATTCGGATTATTTGTGTCACAACTATGTAATGAACAGCCTCACAGACTCATTGTACAACGTGTATAGTGTTAAACGCTCCTCTAAGAAGCTTTGGGAGTCTTTGGATCGTAAAAATGAGGATGCAGGCTCCAAGAAATATATTATGGGCCGCTTCCTTGAGTTCAATACGGTGAATTCAAATATTATAGTCAGTCAAGTGCAAGAACTACATCTGATCATCCATGAAATTTAAGCAGAAGGGATGGCGGTCAGCGAATCATTTTAAGTTGCCTCGATTATCGAGAAGCTGCCTCCGGGATGGAAGGACTTCAAGAACTATCTCAAGCACAAACAAAAGTATATGAGTTTTGAAGACCTAGTGGTTCGTTTTTGGATCAAATAAGACAACCGGGGCTCTGGAAAAAGGTTCAAGTGCCAATTAGAGCGAGCCAACGCGGTAGAACATGGTAGTGGCTCGAAGCTGAAGGGCACCATCTAAGAAGCGTAGGCCAAAGGGGAAATCCTTCAATAAATTCGTGGGTAAATGCTTCAACTGTGACAAAGAGGGTCACAGGGAGGCAGTTTGAAAAAAGCCATAGAAAAAGAGGGAAGTCAATGCAGCTGAAGCTGATGCAGACTTCCTAGTGGTGGTGGTATCTGAGCTCAACTTGGTGGATTCAAATCCCAAGGAGTGGTAGCTGGACACTAGAAGAACCTGCCACATTTGCTCAGAGAAGAAGGCATTCTCCATGAAGTTGAAGAAAAGCTTTACATGGGCAACTCTACCACCTCAAAGATCAAGAGGAAAGGAATGGTGGTCCGGAAGGTAACATCGGGGAAGGAGCTGAAGCTAACTGAGGTTCTATATGTACCCGACATACAAAAAAATTCAATTTCTGGGATATGATTGGAAAGTGAAATTTGCAATGCCTCTGAGATACTGGTTGTGTACAAGTAGTTGCTATAGCAACCTCTTGTACAGACGATCCTTATGCAGCATAGAAAAATAAGGAGCAATGATTTGTTCACCCAGTTCGGCCAACCGCCTACGTCTGGGGAGGACTATACTCCAGTCCTCAATCAACTAGTCTCCAAGGTGCTCCATACAACACTGACTCGACTCCGCGACAATCTATGCTACCTGACCTCAACTAGAAGTTCACACACAATCAGAATACCCTCTGATTTGTGTTTCACACACCTATACACTCGAATTAATTCAGAATAGCTACCCTCTGATCTTACAGACTCAGCCTATTCTAATTAACAAAATGTCTCAGTGGGTTTGCTATAGCACCCGCTTGTGCAACTAGCTTGTGTAGGTTCTGTCCACATCGCTCCAAAGCCTTCCGCTGAGCTGTTTCGAACTCTGTGAGTGATTCTCACTCCGGGATGCTCCCCCTCACTCAGTGACCGCCTGTTACTAGAGAGAACAGGCTTTCTGCAGATTGTCCAATTTCCTCCACTCGACAACTTTCTTGCCACCCTCCTTGATCAACCAACAAGCACGACCTACTCTGAATTAGCCTTCTCCGATCAAACTCTTATCAGACTCTATAAGTCTTTAATCAGCCTTTGCTTCAACCACTTTGCTCTGCGCTCACGCTCTGATCACGGTGGTGATCCAATTCTCCGCACGATTCTTTGATCTCTCTCTGCAATCTCAGATGCTTGGATTCTCTCTTTTTCTTCATTCCCTTGCTGCTCTGCCCAACCATTATCTAAATAGAAACACCCAGGGAGATGTTGTTCTGCTTTTTGCTAAACCATGATACCAGGTTATTCCCCAAGAAGAAACACCCACCAGATGTGCTTTTTCGGTCTTCTGCGCATCCTGCCCAGTCTGCATCATTGAATCCCACCAGATTTGCATTTGTGTCATTGGTAAACCATAGGCCATAGTTCAAGGTCCCTCCAACATACCTGATGATTCTCTTGACCAGCTGCATGTGACTCTCCTTCGGCCAGGCTTAGAACCTTGCACAGACTCCTACTGAATAGGAGATATTAAAGCGACTAGCTGTAAGATATAACAGGTTTCCAATCATGCTTCGGTATGTAGCTTGATTTACTTCAACTCCAGCTTCATCTTTGACAGCTTTGATATGGGTGGCAGTTGGTGTACGTTTGTGGCTTGCTTTATCTAGCTGCAACTTCTTTACCAGATTCTTGCTATATTTGCTTTGTGATAAAAAGATTCTATCATTCTTTTGGCATACTTCCAGTCTTAGGAAGTAGGTTAGTTCTCCCACCATGCTCGTTTTGAATTCATTCTTCATGTGGTCCACGAACTGCTTTACCAACTGCTGAGATCTGGACCAAAAGTAATGTCATCAACATAAATCTGTGCTATGATAAGATCTGACCTGGTTCTTTTCACAAAGAGTGTCTTGTCAGCTCCTCATCTTTCATATCCGTGTTTCTCCAGAAGACAGTTAGCCTCTCATACCATGCTCTAAGGGCCTGCTTTAACCCATACAGGGCCTTCTTAAGCTTGTACACATGCTCCGAATGGTGAGGATCTTTAAAACCTTTGGGCTGCGCCACATATACCTCCTCTGATAGTTCACCATTCAAGAATGCACTCTTTGATGTCCATCTGATGGAGTTTGAGTCCAAGATAGCAGGACAAAGCTAGGAGAAGTCTGATGGCTTTCAATCAGGCTATTGGTGCATATATTTCATCAAAGTCCAAACCTTCAATCTAGGTGTACCCTTGTGCAACTAGTCTGGCCTTATTCCTTGTGATATTACCTTTCTCATCAGTCTTGTTCTTGAAGATCCACTTGGTTCCTATGATGTTCACCTCTTCTAGTCTGGCAACCAGATCCCATACATCATGTCTTTTGAATTCTGCCAATTCTTCCTGCATTGCCAGTATCCAATATTCATCACCCATAGCCTCCTTGAAGTTCTTTGGCTCTGCATAGGACAAAAAACAGGAATTGCAGATAGATTAGCAGGTGCTTAAGTGAGATGAACTTCGGGTTAGTCTTCCTGTTGTGGGATCTCCAAGCACATTAGACAACGGAAAGTTCCTTTGAATCTTCTTGGGAGGTTGCCTTAATGTTGTATGAGAGCCCTCATTGTTCTTTCTGCGACCGTGTTACCAATGTTTTGATCCAGCGATTCTGCTTCAGCATTTGCTATAACATCCTCTTGTACCACTTCTTGTTCACTTCGGTTCGGCTTTGGAGGGCTGACTTCTGTGTCTGAGTCTTCATCTTTCAAGCTGATGGTGGCCTCTTCTTCAACATCATTAATGACGACATTTATGGATTCCATCACCGTTTCTGTTCGCTTATTATAGAAAAGATAGGCTCGGCTGTTAACTAAGTAACCCAAAAATATCCCAGCGTCACTCTTCGGATCAAGCTTCCTTCTATACTCCTGATCCCTCATAACATAAAAGTCACTCCCAAAAATGTGGAAATATTTGACCGTGGGCTTCTTTTGGTTCCAAAGCTCATAGCATGTCTGATTTGATCCTTTTCGTATGGAGACTCTGTTGATGAAATAATAGGCTTTGTTCATAGCTTCAGCCCAATACTTCAAGGGAACTTTCTTGGCATGTATCATGACTCGGGCCATTTCTTGAATTGTTCGATTCTTTCGCTCCACCACACCATTTTGTTGAGGAGTAATTGGCGAAGAGTACTGATGAGTGATTCCATATTTGCTGCAGAAGTTGTCCACAACTTCATTCTCAAATTCCCTTCTATGATCACTTCTGATGGCAGCAATCCTGAGGTTCTTCTCTTGTTCTAACCGGGATACTAGAGTAATTATCACTCACAGTGTCCGACTTTTCCCTGATGAAGTCAACCCATGTATATCTAGTATAATCATCAACACACACAAATGAGTACCTCTTCCTTCCACAACTTTCAACTTCCATTGGTCCCATCAGGTCCATGTGTAACAATTGAAGAGGTCTAATGTGTAGATGTTGCCAACTCTGGGGTGGGAAGCCTTCTTCTGCTTACCTATCTAACATTTCACCACAAATGGTGCTCAGCTCTCCTTTGATCATAGGAACTCATCTGACTAATCCTTCAGCTGCAATTTTCTTCAGAGTTCTTAAGTTGATATGGCCCATCCTTCTGTGACAGAGATTCATTTCTTCCGTGTTGGTCAACATGCACGTTGGTGAAGAGGTTGTTGTACCCACCTTGAGTAAGTAGCAGTTATTCTTTGATCTAGTTCCCTGCATTGTACACACTCTAGCCTTGTTAAAAACCTGACAAGTGTTTTGAGTGAATTTTACCTGATGAGTGTCGTCATAGAGCTGGCTGATGCTTATGAGATTTGAACTTGGGTATCCCTTTGACTGATCCATCTACTAGCATTACATTTTTTAACTTGGGTAGCCCTTTGACTGCCAGAGTTCCTTTTCCCAGAACTCTTCCCTTCAATCCGTGTCCGAACTTTACCAGTCGTTCTGAGCAGGGTGTTACATTCTTCAGAAATGATCTCTCTCCAGTCATATGTTTTGAACAACTGCTGTCAAAGTACTAGCTTTCTTCGCTAGATGTTCTTGAGGTGCTGACAAGTGCATAGTGCATAGCACTTTCTCGTCTCTGTGATCCGGGTACTGTGGCTGGTTTCAAGTATCTGATAATATATAGACAGACCCTCTTAATGTGTCCCTTCCATAAGTATAGCATCTTCAATTTCAATTTTTAGGGCTTTTACCAGTACTCTGATGGTGGTAAGGGGGTTACTGTAGCAACTTCTTGTTCAACTTTGCAAGCACTGCTTTCTTGGTGTAATTGGCCAATTTTCTGATAGGTCTGGATCTGACAATATTGCATTCGTCATCGCTGTGGTCTGTATCATTATCACTCCAATTTACTGAAAAGGACTTGGTCTTCCCATTTTGTTTATCCGGACAGTTCACTTTTCGATGACCATATTCTACACAGCTCCAGCAATGTAGCCCTTTCCTCCTCATCTTCTTCTCATCATCTTCTAGGATAAGTTTTCTTTCTTTCTTTCGACGGCCTCTGCCTCTTCTAGGTTGATTTGGTGAATCAGGTCCAAAGTTCATTTTCTTCAAAAATCTGTCAAGATTTTTTATTAGGATGCCAATCTGATCCTCCCTTGAGATCTTCTCTCCTTCTATCTCAGCATTTAGCCCAACGTTTTTGACCTTTGCTGGAGTGTCATCCTTGCTTAGTTTCATTTCAAATTGCTTGAGAGATCTTATTAGCTCTTCCTGCCTCATAAACTTGAGATTCTTCAATGGTCGTCACCTTCATGTCAAATCTGGACGGTAATGTTCCTAGAACTTTCCTTATCAGCTTCTCTTCAGGAATAGGTTCTCCGAGTGCATGAGCTTCATTTGACAAATCACACAGCGTAGCATTGAATTCAGTGATGGACTCCTCCTCTTGCATCTTTAGGCTCTTAAACTGAGAAGTAATAATCTACATTCTTGATATATTTACTTTATCAGTTCCTTCATGAGCTGTCTGGAGAATCTCCCAAGCTCATTTAGCAATGTTGCAGTTGGAAATCAACCTGAAATTTTTAGCATCTATAGCAGCAAAAATAGCATTTAGAGCCATTGCGTCACTAGTTGCTGTAGCTCCCTCTTTATAAGTCCATTCCTCCTCGGGTTTCTTCCTGGTGACTCCCTTCTCATCAATCGTCAAGGGAGGAGACCATTCAGCCACAACAGTTTTCCAAGCCTTGTCGTCAATAGCCTTCAGGAATGTTTTCGTTCTGGCATTCCAATACCCATAGTTGCTCTCTTCCAACAGAGGTGGCCGGCTCGTACTCTGACCTTCCTTCATTGTTTCTTGCTCTTCTAGCTAGGCGCTTAGGATCTTTACTCTGTGGGTCGAGTTGCTGCTCTGATACCAATTGAAATTTGCAACGCCTCTGAGATACTGGTTGTGTACAAGCAGTTGCTATAGCAACCTCTCGTACAGACGGTCCTTATGCAGCACAATGTCTCAGTAGGTTGGCTATAGCACCCCCTTGTGCAACTAGCTTGTGTAGGTTATGTCCGCGTCGCTCCAAAGCCTTCCACTGAGCTGTTCCGCTGAGCCTTCCAAAGTGATCCTCACTTCGGGATGCTCCCCCTCACTCAGTGACGTTGTCACTAACGAAAACAAGCCTTCTGCAGATTATCCGAGTTTCTCCACTCGACAACTCTCCTGCCGCCTTCCTTGATCAACCAACAAGCACGGCCTGCTATAAATTGGCCTTCTTCGATCAAGCTCTGATTAGACTCTACAAGTATTCGATCAGCCTTTGCTTCAACCACTCTGCACTGCGCTCAGGCTCTGTTCACGGTGGTGATCCAATTCTATGCACTATTCACTAATCTCTCTCTGCAATCTCAGGTGCTTGGATTCTCTCTTTTTCTTCATTCCCTTGCTGCTCTGCCCGGTCGTTGTCTAAATAGAAACTCCATGTTCCATCCATATCAACTTTAGGAAGTTCATCAAAGACTCTACAAGATCCTATCTCTTACTTTTTAGGAGATTTGATTTCCTAATCAAATCTTCAAACTCTAGCAAGGTCGTGCGATTAGCAATGCAAAACAGAGTTTACTACTTTGATTAGCAAGGTCGTTTTCTCTATTATTTTACTTCTTCACAAATTTGAACTTGTCTTTAGTATTCACTAGAGATACCTCGCATAGAGGAAAAATCCCCCCTTTTATTTAGTAGACTTACCTTAAGCATTACTAGCTAGCTTTAGACTAATCTAGGCTTTTCTCTTGGGTTCGACTCGAGGTCACTCGGATTATAAATATTGTTTGAACACCGTGATTGGACTAGTATTTTTACTATCACAATTTCGAACGTTCAGTGTACAAGCTCAGTGAACAAGCAGCTGCTATCAGCTACAACCTCTCGGTCTATTGATAGTTAACTAAAGTCCGCTCTATGCTTAGCTTAAGAGATTGCCAATGTCACTCTCGCGCACCAAAGCTATCTAAAATAATCATGTTTTATCAATTCATACTCATTCATGCATTTCGTCAAACACTTGGTGTGCATAAAATTAACATGAAGAACAAGCATAAGAATTTCCAATCCAGAAACCTCATTCATAATAAAATTGCATGTTTTGCATTACAATCTAACCTAAGGGATCCATAAGGATTCTTACTACTAAACAACTACTCACTCTTGTGTCACTCATGGTGAGTTTGAAACAAAACATAATGAAATAGTTCAACAAGAAAAAATAAAGAAAGTAAGGTATGAGTAAAGGGTTGATGTAGAATCTTCAATTGATGATATCTTTTTCGAATTCTCCAAGTTCTCCAATTAGGGTTTCGTTCCAAGAGAGGAACCCTAGGCGCCGAAGGCACCCCAAGGCTCACTTTAATTTTTCCCCTCTTTTTTCTATTTATATTGTCTTCGGAAATTACCAATTCACCTGCCATGCCAACATAAGGTTATTTGTCCGCTCATCAGACACTCCGGCAGGATTTGTCAATTGAATACCATTTGCATTATCAGAAAGACATGGCTTTAAAATGGTATTCGAGTCCTAGAAAATTATTCTTACAAAGTGAAATTTGCAGCTCCCCTCAGTTATTGATAGTGTACAAACAGTTGCTATAGCAACTCCTTGTTCAGTCGGATCTGGTGAAACAAGAAACAAAACAGTGAACAGCGGTTTGTTCACCCAGTTCGGCCAATCTGCCTACGTCTGGGGAGGACTATACTCCAGTCATCAATCCACTAGTCTCCAAGGTACTCCGTACAACACAGACTCGGCTCCTCGACAATCTATGCTACTCAACCTCAACTAGCATATCGCACACAATCAGAACACCCTCTGACTTGTGTCTCAGTCATCTACACACTCGAATTAATTCAGAATAGCTACTCCTCTGATCACACAGACTCAGCCTATTCTAATTAACACAATGTCTCAGTAGATTTGCTATAACACACGCTTGTGCAACTAGCTTGTACAGGTTCTGTCCGCTTCGCTCCAAAGCCTTCCGCTGATGTGTTCAAAGTTTGTCGTGAGTGCTCCTCACATTGGGATGCTCCCCCTCACTTAGTGATGGCCTGTCACTAGCGAGAACAGGCCTTCTACAGATTGTCCGAGTTCCTCCACTCGATAACTATCTTGCTGCCTCCCTTGATCAACCAACAAGCACGGCCTGTTCTGAATTGGTCCTCTTCGATCAAGCACTGACAAGACACTGCTAGTCTGCAATCAGTCGATATAGAAACCACACTGATCTGCGCTCACGCTCTGCTCACGGTGGTGGTCAGACTATTCTAATCTCCGCTTTGTAATCTTTGGTGATAGAATGCTCTCTCTGTGTTGTTCTCTTTTTTCGGATGCTCTGTCATGCTCTGCCCAGCCTCCTTCAAATAGAAACTCCATGCTCCATCAATATTAACTTTTGGAACCCCTTTCCTAATATATCTTCAACAAGATTATATCTTCTATTTTTTAGGAGATTTGATTTTTTTAGAAGATTCCAATCAAATCTTCAAGCTTGGGGCACGAAAATCTTTACTTGGAGGATTTGGAAGCCTCCCGTTGCACTGCTACTTCATATTTGGGCAGATTTCTCATTGGGCAAAAATTGTTGCTCTGCTGCTACAACTCTTGCTGTAGCAACTACTTGTTCACTGGGCTTGTACACTCTGGCAGATTTTATCAATTGAATGTCATTTGCATTATCACAAAGAATGGTTTGTATTTGGGTAGAGGGTATGTGAAAAATGAATGTAATGGGCATAAAAGATTAGACCACTTAAATTATGACACGATATGGAAACTAATGAATTTGGAGTATATACCCAAATCTCAAATAGATTCCAAACACAAGGGTGAATCTTGTGTTGAGCAAAGTTAACAAGAACCTCTTTTCAAGGTACAAAAAGAAAGACTGAACCCCTTGAAATAATTCATAGTGATCTATCTGATTTAAGACTCATTCCAACGCGAGGTGGTAACGAGTATTTTGTGAATTTCATAGACGATACTACAAAATGTTGTTATGTATATTTGCTTAAAGGTAATGATGAGACAATTAAAAAGTTTGTCGAATACAAACTGGAGGTTGAGAACCAACTCAACATAAAAATAAAGAGGGTGAGAAGTGATCATGGAGGTGAATACGTAGAACCATTTGGGCTATTTTGCGCATAACATAGTAAAATTCACGAAGTAAGTCAACCATACTCGCCTCAATCAAACGGAGTTGCCGAATGAAAGAATCGCACTCTAAAAGAGATGATGAATGTGATGTTGTTAAGCTCTGGGTTACCCCAAGAAATGTGGGGGGAAGCCATCTTATCAGCGACATTTTGAATAAGATACCTCGTAAGCAAGAGGATTATGAGTTATTTAAGGGGAAGAAGCCGTCCTATAAATACTTGCGAGTGTGGAGGTGCCTAGCAAAACCATTGATTGTGTATTCATTGGGTATGTGCATAATAGCAATGCGTATAGGTTCCTTGTGTATGAATCGAAAAACCCATATATACCAAGAATTCCATAATGAAATCAGAGAACACTTCGTACTTCGAATAGGTATATTTCCTTTTAAGTATAAGAAAAATGAACCGAGGTCATCTCATCAGTTATCTGAAATGAAATAGAACCAGAAGAGCAGAGACGAAGTAAGAGAGCAAGGATAGGAAAATCATTTGGTCCTAATTTCCTAACCTACATACTTGAAACTGAACCTCGAATGTATAAAGAGCTATCAGTTCAAAAGAGGGTTCCTTATGGGAAGAAGTCATAAGGAGTGAAATTGATTATATCCTACAAAACCATACGTGGGAGTTGGTTGATCTTCCTCCTGAAAGTAACCACTTGGCTCCAAATGGGTCTTCACAAGGAAAATGAAAGTGGATGGGTCTACTGACAAGTACAAAGCAAGACTTGTCATCAAAGGGTATAGACAAAAGAAAGGTCTAAACTACTTTGATACATATTCTTTAGTGACAAGAATTACGTCTATTAGTTTGATTATAGCCATTGCAGTCTTGCACAATTTGCAAATTCATGAAATGAATATGAAAACGGCCTTCCTCAATGGAAATATTGAGGAAGAAATCTATATAGACAAAGGGTTGTATAGTGCCGAGTCAAGAGAGAAAATTTGTAGACTTGTGAAATCTCTATATGGCTTAAAACATGCGCCAAAGCAGTGGCATGAAAAGTTTGACAGCATGATGATTTTTTGTCAAATGGTTAGACATGTCAAATGGTTTCAAAATCAATAAGTGTGACAAATGTGTATACAATAATTAAATACACTAAATAAGGGTATGTGATTTTTTGTTTGTACGTTGATGACATGTTCACGGTTGGAAGCAATGACTGCCTGGTTAAGTCGTTTGATATAAAACATTTGGGATTAGCCTATATAATTTTAGGTATCAAAATTACATGGACAACTGAGGGACTTAACCCCTAAGTCAGTCACACTGCGTTGACAAAATCTTAGACAAGTTTGGAAATGATAGTTCTGGTGTATCTAGAACTCCAATTAACAAAAGTTATCACCTAAAAAGAAGGCAAAAAGTAACTCCCAAGTGGAATATGCGAGAGTGATAGGCAATCTAATGTACTTAATGAATTGTATTAAATCCGATATTACCTACACTGTAAATAGACTTACAAGGTATACTAGTAATCCAGGATCAAAACAGTGTAAAGCAATTATGAGAATGCTGAGGTTTTCCCTTGTGCCTATGGTCTACACTATACCAAATATCATGCAATCATTAAGGGATTCACTAACGCAAGTTGGATATCTGATATACAAGACTCTAAAGCCACCAGTGGATATGTATTCACATTGGGGGTGCGGCTATGTCTTAGAAATCCTCCAAACAAACCTTAATAACCAGATCCACTATGGAGAGTTCGTTGCATTAGTTAAATATGGCGAAAAAGATGAGTAGTTAAGGAATTTTGTGAAGGATATTCCAGATTGGACAAAACATGTGCATGTTATATATTTATATTGTGATAACCAATCTGCAATTGTAGAGCATGAAGTGTACTATATAAATGTAAGTCAAGACACATACGCCGACGATATAATACTGTTAGACAACTTCTCTCCACATCACTCATAAGTATTAACTACGTGAGGTCCAAGGATAACATTACGGATCCGGAAATTTTACAGCGCTGCTGAGATGGCGATTGTGAACAAGCAGTTGCTACAGCACACTCTTGTACCGATGGAACTTGTGCAGCAAGAACAATGAACAAACAATATGTTCACCCAGTTCGGCCAACTGCCTACGTCTGGGAAAGACTGAACCCAGTCTTTTAATCCACTAAGCTCAAGGTTCGATGTACACACAGTTCGACTCCACGCAACCTATGCTACTCAACCTTAGCTAGTACCTCGACCACAATCAGAACAAGCTCTGACTTGCGTCTCAACTACCTACACTGCTATCAATTCAGAATAGCTACTGACTCGACGAATCTCAGCCTATTCTAATTAACACACAGTCTCTGCAGGTTTGCTATAGCACCCGCTGTAGCACAAAGCTGGTGCAAAATCTGTCCGCGTCGCTCCAAGCCTTCTGCTGAGCCGATCGAACCTCTCCACGAGTGCTGCACACTCTGGAATGCTCCCCCTCACTTAATGACCTCCTGTCACTAACGAGTCCTAGCCTTCTGCCAATTGCCCGAGTACCTCCACTCGACAATTTCTCCGCGGCTTCCCTTGATCAACCAACAAGCACCCGCTGCTCTGAATTGGCTTTCTAGGATCTGTTATAGCAATAGCTTGTTCACGTATGCTGATTTTGTCAATTGAAAGTCATCTACATTATCAATCTCCCAACTTGGCATTTTTGACAAAACCCTTGGCCACAGATGGAGTCTTCCATGGAAAACAAATTTCAAAACTACTTAACATCAATTCAGGATAAATGTTGCGGCCACACTCGGCCTTGGGTTTAGCATAGCCACGCAGGGCTTCAAGAAAGAAAGAAAAATTCAAGAGTGCATCAGAAGAGTTCATTTGGAGTGGCCTTTGTTTGCTCTCCCCCTTTTTGACATAAATGCTTACGGGTTCATTTCTGCTGGGGCATGACCTTCTTCCTCCGGATATTCCAGGTCCTTGAGCAGACTTTTAATTTGGGCTCGTCTGGCATCCCTTCTCTTGGCTTCATCATCCAGTATGTTCAGCTCTGACTTCAGGTGGCTCACTATCCTTGCTTTGAGAGCTGCTTGGATTGCTGAGGCAGGGGGAAGTGCTTCTTCCAGTGGGGAAGGATCTGTTGGGGCAACCAGAAGCAGGTCCTCTTGGGCAATGTCAACTGCATGTCTTCCTTTGAAGAGCTTGTGATCAACAAGAAAAACTTGCAGCTCTTCAGACATTCCTTCAGAAATCTCTCTCAACTCGGAATGCTGAGAAATCATCATTCCATAAATGAGGGATGGCAGCACAATGGGTTTACTTGAGACTGTACTTCCAGCATGTGAAGCAATTTGGGGAAACATCACACTACCCAAGCTAACTCGCCTTCTTTTCCCAATTGAGTGCAGAAGGTTAGCGAAGGGTCTGCTAACCTTTCCCCTATGAGAGCTGGGAATCCAGTTCCTAATGCCCAAGTTGTACAGCAGGGCATTTTTGGATGTGAGTTCAACAGCACTAAGATTTGGTCCTCCACAGGACTTGCAAACACCTCCAGTGAGAACCTTGGCTAGAAGTTCCCTATTTACACTAGATGGCTCCCTAGCATCACTGTCTATTCATAAAAACGCATTTATCTTTTCAGGGGTAATTATTACCTTCTTACCCCTCACCTAACTCTTTCCATAATCAACTCCTTCTTCATCACCAAACTTTTCTTCCATATTGACAACAAATTCCCTAACTAAAGGTATACTGAATCTGTAAGGGTAAGTCAGGGACTTTAGTAGATTTACCTCTGTTAGGAGCTGGATGATCGCTGCAGACTTGTATTTATCAAGGTCCAGTCTCTTCTCTGGAACAATGTGCTTCCTCTCCACAATACACCATGATTGAGAGACAAGCTTGTTTCTGAACCACACCTCTCCTACAGTGACTGCATCAGTGTCGGCCAGAACAGGTCTTCTCTCAGAAGGTTCACCAACGTCATCCTCTTCATTAGACTCCTCCTTTTCTTCACTGCTTGAATCAGGGATGATGATTGGAGCTTTTCCTTCGTCAGATGATGGAGGAAGAAGTGCTGCAGCAGCTTCTCATTCAGGAAGTTCAGCTCCAACCTCCTCACCCTCTTCTTCTGTGCCGGGGGTCGTGATGAGGGTTCTGCAGGTCTCTTCAACCTTTTGAGCAGCTGCAGCAACCTCTGTAGCTTGTCTCTTCATAAACAGCCTCTTCTAACACCACTGCTGCGCTGGTCGCAGGCTTCCTGTCACGGACCAGTCTTCTCCTTTTTCGTGAGGTTTCATCTTTTGGAGGAGGAGCATTTTGCGACACAGGGAGTGGTGCGGTCTCCCAGACCACCAAGTATAGTCTTCGAGCAGTCGCTTCACTTTGCGACTTAGACTGCCTTTCCGCTCTGTCTTGACGCGCTACTGCTAGGTTCTTCTTCAGTCCGTGAGTTTTCACCATTGTTGGGGATTTGCAGAGAGTAGTAAGGACAGGGGAGAGGATTGATCAGCGAACGTTTTGGGGAAAAGCTTCAAACAATTGTGCCCTAGAAATTTGATTTACCCGCTGTTTTTCTCCTTTTTCCAGATGCACGTGCCCAGCATGTGACTTCCTCTATTTTTAGCAACCAAAAGATTTGAACAAGTTTTTCGGGTCCTGGTTGCTATAGCAGCTAGGGACTTGTTGATATATAAGATTTGAACAAGTTTTTCAGGTCCGGGTTGTTCGGAGGATCCTTGTTAGGGTCAGATGGTTATTTCTTCACCCACAGTTGGGTTGATCTCCGTTTCCACTGCTTCTGACACTCATACTTCCTGTCTTTCCATGTCACTTTTAGGTCTCCACACCAGCGTTTCCCGTGACTTTCTTTTGATCGTTTTCTCCCAGTGAATTGGCTCGTGTTTGTTCCTGACCATTCTTTGCTTTTCTGACCACTAGTGATCACTCACTGGACACATTCTTCCGAAGAACACTTGATGGTGTGACTTGGCCTTTGGTTTCTTTCTCCAAATTTTAACCCTGACAGCCTTTTGTTGTTTCTAGACCTCTTTCATCTTTGGGCATTGATTCTGACTATACCCTTTACAGCCGTAGCAGACGCATCTTCTATTCTAGAGCTCTCGTTTTGCTACAGAGGGATGATACAGCGGTTGCTGTAGCAACCTCTTGTTCAGATATCCGGATTTGTCTTCTTCTGCAGGATTGGGCAAGAAACCGAATTTCTCATTGTTATCGATCAGTGTATCAGAGGCTTTCACAAAGACCATTGCTCCAGTGCTCTTTTCACCAGTGTATCCGAGCCCCGTTCTTCCTCTTCCAAATCTTTGATATGAGAGAATTTCATCCAGAATATTGTTCTGCGGTTCGGCTGCCTTTACTGACGCTAGAGGGGCACTAGTTTCAGTGCTTTTGCTTCCTGGATCTCCTCTCTTTAGTAAGAGGACTTGTCTACTGGATGAAGATATTTTATCAAGTAACTCTTCCCGTTCTTCTTCCAATTGATTGAGTCTATTACTCAATGCTCGATTCACTTGCACGGCTTCCTCACACTGTTTTAGAATATCTCCCAGATTATCTATCAGGCTGTCTGTTGAGTCATCCTCGTCTTCACTTTCTGACACCTGAACCCCATAGTTGAATTCTTTCTTTATTAACTCTTTATGGTCATAATCGGACACACTAGTTAGTACAATGAAGTTTTCTTCTTTACTTTCCTCAGAGTCACTCCACTTAGCAGTCAGAGATTTGTTATCCTTCTTCTCGTAGTTTTTGAAAGATTTGCTCGGGCAGTCAGCCTCAAGCGTGCACTGAACACCCTTTCTCTTTTCTTTCTTCTCATCTTCATTCTGAGCAGGTTCCTTTCCTTGCCTCTAATTTATTCCACTCCTTCTGGATTGCCTTCGGGAGGACGAGTCCAGCCTGGACTTTGATTCCATGTTCTTCAAGAGCTTCCCGAGGTTCTTCACTAGCAGACCCAGTTGATCATCTAGTACGGGCTTCTTGTCCTCGGTTTCTGCTTTTAGTCCTACATTCTTGTCTTTAGGGGAGGGCTCTTCTTTGATCAGCTTCATTTCAAACTTGAAAGAACCAATCAGTTCCTCCAGTCTCATGTATCTGACATTCTGAGCTTCTTCAATGGCTGTCACCTTCATGTCGAATCTTGTGGGCAGGGATCTGAGAACTTTCCCAATTAGCTTCTCCTCAGGAAAAGGTTCTCTAAGAGCATGAGCTTCATTTGACAGGTCACACAGCTTGGCACTGAACTCAGTAATATTCTCTTCTTCTTGCATCTTCAGATTCTCAAACTGAGTAGCTATGATCTGTAGTCTGGACATTCTCACTTTGTCGGTTCCTTCATGAGCAACTACAAGATTTCCCAGGCTTATTTTGCAATGTCGAAGTTGGAGATCAACTTGAAATTGTTAGCATCTACTGCAGCAAAAATTGCATTCAATGCCTTTGAATTACCGTTTCCTGTAGCTTCCTCTTCTGCAGTCCATTGAACTTCAGGTTTCACTCGAGTAACACCCATTTCATCCATAGTTATGGGAGGTGACCATTCAGCCACAACCGCTCTCCAGGTTCTTTCATCAATAGCTTTGAGGAATGCCTTCATTCTCGCCTTCATATAGCCATAGGTACTTTCTTCCAGCAACGGTGCACGGCTTGTACTCTGACCTTCCTTCATTGTTTCTTGCCTCTTTCAGCAGACGCTCAGGATCTTTACTCTGTATGTTGAGTTCCTGCTCTGATACCAATTGAAATTTCGCAGCGCTGCTGAGTTGCTACAGCATACTCTTATATCGACGGAACTTGTGCAGCAAGAACAATGAACAAACAATTTGTTCGCCCAGTTCGGCCAACTGCCTACGTCTGAGAAAGACTGAACTCAGTCTTTTAATCCACTAAGCTCAAGGTTCGATGTACACACGGTTCAACTCCACGCAACCTATGCTACTCAACCTTAGCTAGTACCTCAACCACAATCAGAACAAGCTCTCACTTGTGTTTCAACTACCTACACTGATATCAATTCAACTACCTACACTGACTCGACGAATCTCAGCCTATTCTAATTAACACACAATCTCTGCAGGTTTGCTATAGCACCCGCTGTAGCACACAGCTGGTGCAAAATCTGTCCGTGTCGCTCCAAGCCTTCTGCTGAGCCGATCGAACCTCTCCACGTGTGTTGCACACTCTAGAATGCTCCCCCTCACTCAGTGACCTCCTGTCACTTAGCGAGTCCTAGCCTTCTGCCAATTGCCCGAGTACCTCCACTCGACAATTGCTCCGCGGCTTCCCTTGATCAACCAACAAGCACTCGCTGCTCTGAATTGGCTTCCCAGATCAAGTACTGATCAGACTCTGCAAGTCTCGATCACCCTCAATTTCAATCACACAGATCTACGCGCCTGCGGTGCTCTCGGTGATGGTCGAAGCTCTTCTCGCACTTGAATTCCACTCTGCTGGTATTCTGCGTATACTCTCTCTGTATGCTCTTAGCTTCGATACACAGACCTTCTGTCCAGACTCCTTTAAATATTCGCCAAAGCCTCGTACAGATTTCCCCTTTTTGGAAGTTCCGTAAAGAAGCATTATCTCCTAGTTTGTAGGAGATTAGATTTGACTTCGAAAATCAAATCTTCCACAAACAAATCTTTCACCTGGGCACGGGAATTTTCATTGGGATATTCTTTGTTGAATATTTAGAAACTCCCCGTAAGCTTTGCTCTTCAAGAAGGTCCGTTTGAAAGCAAACTTTGAATGGGCGCTGATCTTCTGCTACAGCTCCATGTGCTCCAAGATCTGCTATAGCAGTAGTTTGTTCACGTGTGCTGGTTTTGTTAATTAAATTCCATTTGCATTATCAGATCCATTAACCAATAGGGACCAAGTCAAGAAAACGTCCAAAGGAATTGGACTAAAGCTTAGGAGAATTAGAGTCAAGGCGAAATAAAATCCAACCCTGTTGACTGGAGATCCCAAGATCTTGACTCAAATGAGCAACCTAACAGCTAAGACTAGGTGTGGTCACTTTGGGGGGGGGGGGGGGGGGGGGGCGGGTGGAGGGAGTATTATTTAAACAATGACACCCGCACGAAGTTAAGCATGTAGCTTTTAATGATTCTAAGAAGTCGGATGTTGAGATTCCAACTAGTAATATGGGACTACTTGATATTAAAAGAATCAATTATGTGTGAAAGAAGTGAGGCAGAGTCAAAGGATAATTAACGGGGCTTAATTCTTTAGAAATTCTCACAGAACCAGGAAGGGGTGTCATGGTCAAAAACTAAACTTTTGTCAGGAGAATATGTGTGGGAGATATGTGTTTCATTTACACTATACGATGAATAGTTCAAAGACTTCGCGTCTTCTATCTAGTCAGTAAAGAAGACAGGTCTTCCCGATGGAAGGTTTAAAGGCGTTGCCCACCTATCAGATACAGATATGGATCATACAAACTATCACCATATGGAGGGAGTATTATTTAAACAATGACACCCGCACGAAGTTAAGCATGTAGCTTTTAATGATTCTAAGAAGTCGGATGTTGAGATTCCAACTAGTAATATGGGACTACTTGATATTAAAAGAATCAATTATGTGTGAAAGAAGTGAGGCAGAGTCAAAGGATAATTAACGGGGCTTAATTCTGTAGAAATTCTCACAGAACCAGGAAGGGGTGTCATGGTCAAAAACTAAACTTTTGTCAGGAGAATATGTGTGGGAGATATGTGTTTCATTTACACTATACGATGAATAGTTCAAAGACTTCGCGTCTTCTATCTAGTCAGTAAAGAAGACAGGTCTTCCCGATGGAAGGTTTAAAGGCGTTGCCCACCTATCAGATACAGATATGGATCATACAAACTATCACCATATGGAGGGAGTATTATTTAAACAATGACACCCGCACGAAGTTAAGCATGTAGCTTTTAATGATTCTAAGAAGTCGGATGTTGAGATTCCAACTAGTAATATGGGACTACTTGATATTAAAAGAATCAATTATGTGTGAAAGAAGTGAGGCAGAGTCAAAGGATAATTAACGGGGCTTAATTCTTTAGAAATTCTCACAGAACCAGGAAGGGGTGTCATGGTCAAAAACTAAACTTTTGTCAGGAGAATATGTGTGGGAGATATGTGTTTCATTTACACTATACGATGAATAGTTCAAAGACTTCGCGTCTTCTATCTAGTCAGTAAAGAAGACAGGTCTTCCCGATGGAAGGTTTAAAGGCGTTGCCCACCTATCAGATACAGATATGGATCATACAAACTATCACCATATGGAGGGAGTATTATTTAAACAATGACACCCGCACGAAGTTAAGCATGTAGCTTTTAATGATTCTAAGAAGTCGGATGTTGAGATTCCAACTAGTAATATGGGACTACTTGATATTAAAAGAATCAATTATGTGTGAAAGAAGTGAGGCAGAGTCAAAGGATAATTAACGGGGCTTAATTCTGTAGAAATTCTCACAGAACCAGGAAGGGGTGTCATGGTCAAAAACTAAACTTTTGTCAGGAGAATATGTGTGGGAGATATGTGTTTCATTTACACTATACGATGAATAGTTCAAAGACTTCGCGTCTTCTATCTAGTCAGTAAAGAAGACAGGTCTTCCCGATGGAAGGTTTAAAGGCGTTGCCCACCTATCAGATACAGATATGGATCATACAAACTATCACCATATGGAGGGAGTATTATTTAAACAATGACACCCGCACGAAGTTAAGCATGTAGCTTTTAATGATTCTAAGAAGTCGGATGTTGAGATTCCAACTAGTAATATGGGACTACTTGATATTAAAAGAATCAATTATGTGTGAAAGAAGTGAGGCAGAGTCAAAGGATAATTAACGGGGCTTAATTCTGTAGAAATTCTCACAGAACCAGGAAGGGGTGTCATGGTCAAAAACTAAACTTTTGTCAGGAGAATATGTGTGGGAGATATGTGTTTCATTTACACTATACGATGAATAGTTCAAAGACTTCGCGTCTTCTATCTAGTCAGTAAAGAAGACAGGTCTTCCCGATGGAAGGTTTAAAGGCGTTGCCCACCTATCAGATACAGATATGGATCATACAAACTATCACCATATGGAGGGAGTATTATTTAAACAATGACACCCGCACGAAGTTAAGCATGTAGCTTTTAATGATTCTAAGAAGTCGGATGTTGAGATTCCAACTAGTAATATGGGACTACTTGATATTAAAAGAATCAATTATGTGTGAAAGAAGTGAGGCAGAGTCAAAGGATAATTAACGGGGCTTAATTCTTTAGAAATTCTCACAGAACCAGGAAGGGGTGTCATGGTCAAAAACTAAACTTTTGTCAGGAGAATATGTGTGGGAGATATGTGTTTCATTTACACTATACGATGAATAGTTCAAAGACTTCGCGTCTTCTATCTAGTCAGTAAAGAAGACAGGTCTTCCCGATGGAAGGTTTAAAGGCGTTGCCCACCTATCAGATACAGATATGGATCATACAAACTATCACCATATTGAGTCGAGTCTTAATTTTTGTTTTCATTTCTCGATTTTCTTCATGTGGGGATTGTTAGAAAAATGTATATTAAGTGTGAAGAAAATGGTAGTGCGGCCCCATTTGTGAGCCAAAATTGAGGGTTGAATACACATTGGATTGAAATGATTAATGATGATTAAATACGTTGAGATGAGAGGTATAAAATTGATTATTTATAAACCAAAATCCAAGTAAAAGTGAATGAGATATTGATGCTCAAAGAAGTGATCTAAAATAATGGAAATATGTGTCCATTAAGACTTGAACATTAATCATTGTGGAGTAGAAATATAAGCAATGTGAAAGTATCCCATATTAATTGGAAAGTGCCTAGAATGTAAGTTTATATATAAATTCATTATACCGACTTGGTAAGATAGAAACCAATGAGGCTCTCTTTAAGCGCTGGTGCGCAGTGGTGTAAATCACGAGCTAATTTTGGTTCAGAAAGAAATACAATGGGTGCGCCCTCGATGTATGGGACGCGAATGTTAGACATATTTAGTCTCATGTGGACATGCCCCTTTTGCACTTAGTTCTACTCAAATTTTTGATTTGAGCATGCAAGTTGAGGCGACACCTCAACATAACGTGGAAGTGATGCATGAAGGTCTAGGCTTCGCCTGAGTTTGAACTTAAGCGAGGCGCCGCTTGAAGCTTAATTGCTTAAGTGTCGAGGCGACGCCTGAGTGACATTAATTCATTCGAATGTCATTTAAGGTCGAGGCGACGGCTATGTGACATTAAGGCATTTAAATATCATTTATGGTCGAGGCCTCGCCTGGAGCTTAAATGTCGAGGCGACACCTGGGTAACCATTAATACATTTAATGTCATTTAAGGTGGAGGCGTCACTTGGAGGCTCAATCGCCTGACGCAAATGAGGCAAAGCGACGCATGGGCGTTACTTTTCGAAAAGCTATAAGAGGAGAGGGTCTCCTCATTTGTAACAGACACCCAAAACACCTCTCTAGCAGTCCTCAATGAAGTCCGAGCCGGCTGATTGTGTTTTCTCTCCTCCTTCTCGAGTTTTTCAAGGCGTGGTGATAGCGAAAGGCGCAAGATAGTCCAACGAGCAATTCTTAGGTGCAAGAAGAAAACTCTCTGAGCCGTTATATCTTAAGAATTGGTTGACTAAAAGATCTCAGCACCAATGAGAGGTCAATAACGCTTTAAGAAGATCTTCAAACGAGCATCGACTCCTTCTACTTTGTTTTTATATAATTTTATTAATTTCAATATTAATGTATTCTATTATCGCACACAAATTATCGAATTTTATTCAGCAGCACCTCCTATCCGAAAAAAGTAAGCATATCACCACTTCATCCAAATGAAGTTTTTTTTTTTTTTGGTTTGACAACATATCCCAAAACTAGGTGAATAACATATCTTATTATTACTCGGTGAGTCTCTAATTCATAAACCACATAATTCATTAGTTCGACATGAAGCTTCTTCCCAACCAATTTGAGCACGCTTAGAGTATTATTTAGTTATTCATATCAAATTCCTATAAATAAATAAAAAAGAAATCGGAGTGATTTGAAGTGAAATGGAAATAAAAATTAGTTGTAGAAATTTGCAATAATATTATGTCTAAGAATAAATGTGTATCGATTTTTTAAGATCTCACATTTATAATTTTAAAAGAGGTATTATTATTTGATAGATTCGGAATTTATGATATTTTATTAAGCATAGTGAAGAGTGTAGATGTGTATAAATAGGCAAAGGAAGATTAGATCTCGCAGTCTCCTCCTCTTTCCTTGTTCAAAACAAGAGATTGATGATCGGACAGGTCTATTTCTAGTCCATCTGCTCTGCCCCTTTCCGATCCACTGGTATTACTTTACTCGACCAGCTTATGTTTTCCTCGCCTCTCTGCAACAGATCTGCAATTGGATCAACTTTTCACTTGTCAGATCTACCATCTGCTGTGTTGCTTCTTCTACTTGATTCATGCTTTCCGTGTATAGGCTAGATCTCGGTTTCTTTATGCTGTTTATACTATACACTTTGGATCTCGAATTTAAGACTCATTTGAGTTCCATTCAACCGCGTTTAGACAGATCTCAAGCTGACATTCTTGTAGAATTTGTAATGAGAACAAGTGGATTGATGTTTCGTTGGTTAATGTCTGCAGGCCTTGAAGTTGGGAGAATCATGGCTGGGAGATACTCGAGAGTCGATGGAAGGAAATCCAGTTACTGCTCAACTGTTACTGTCGTCGTCTTCGTTGCATTTTGTTTGGTTGGTGTTTGGATGTTCATGTCTTCATCAGCCGTCCCAGTTCAAAACTCACAAGTAACCAACAAGGAGACTAAAGTTGAGGATGAACAGATTGTGGATCTCCCCAAAAAGGAAACAAAGCAGTTTGAAGACATTCCAGGAGATTTACCTGAAGAGACAACTAAAGGAAATGACGATGTTACACTAAAAGAGACTGAAAACACTGAGGATGGTAACACGACCGACAACTCTGAAGAAGAGAAGAAGCCAGAGGAACAAACAGAAGTGGATGGGAACAAAGACGGAGAAATAGATTCAGGAGACAAGGATTCTAACTCCGATACTGAAGAAACAAAAACCGTAGAAGAATCCGAAGAGAAGTCCGATGATAATAAATCACAAGGTGAGTCAAGGCTGGAAGAGAAGGGGGAAAGCCAAAATGAAGAAGAGGAGGTTGTCCAAAACCCAGACCAAGAAGAAAATTCTAGTGAAACAAAGTCTGAGAGCCAAGAAAAAAATCCAAATGAGGTTTTCCCTGCTGGAGCCCAATCAGAATTATTGAATGAAACTACTACACAAGACGGGGCTTGGTCAAATCAAGCAACCGAATCTAAAAATGAAAAGGAAACACAGAAGTTGTTGTCCAAAGATCAAAGTACCCGTCTCTGGAAACTTTGCAATGTCACAGCTGGGTCAGATTATATTCCATGCCTCGACAACATACAAGCCATAAAAAAGCTTGCTAGCACCAAACATTATGAACACAGAGAAAGACATTGCCCTGATGAAGCTCCTACATGCCTTGTTCCGCTTCCCGAAGGTTACAAAAGCTCCATTAAGTGGCCGAACAGTAGGGACAAGGTACATCGATCACTTTGAGATCTTAACTTTTCTTGATTAGAATCAAGTCCAAAAAAAGGCCCACTGTTTCAGTGTACTTTTGTCCCTCGTTAAACTTGTCTTGTTCCCCTTGCAGATATGGTATTATAATGTTCCGCACACCAAACTTGCTGAGGTTAAAGGTCATCAGAATTGGGTCAAAGTCACTGGTGAATACTTGACATTTCCTGGCGGTGGCACTCAATTCAAGAATGGTGCTCTTCATTATATTGATTTTATTCAAGAGGTAAGATATTTATATGACTACACACTAGTTTGTTCCTACTTATGTCATTTGCTCTACGAAGACCAAACTAATTGGCAAAGTATAGCAAGAAATTAGCTTAGGCTTGCATAATGTGTTGACCAGTATTTTCAGATTCTTAGGATTTTCTTTCTAATCCAGTTTGATTATGCTCTGCCAGTCTAATTAAACCAGGTCACCAAATAGATCTCTAGAATCTAAAAGTGATTTTTTGACGCAAGGTGGTTGCAGAGTATTGAGGCACCGAGGCACTGGTTTTTGTGTAATGTAGATAAAACTATAAGTAGATCTGTTGCTAATGATAATTTACTTGGGTATTTGTTGTATTTTCATATCCTTGGTGGAGGCTGACCATTGCTGTTGTCTTTGAAACAGAAGTCTAATGTATAATAACAATGATGTTTACATTGCAGTCTGTTCCAGATATTGCTTGGGGAAAGAGAACTCGTGTAATATTGGATGTTGGTTGTGGTGTTGCCAGTTTCGGGGGTTTTCTCTTTGAAAGGGATGTACTCGCAATGTCACTTGCACCAAAAGACGAGCATGAAGCTCAAGTTCAATTTGCACTTGAAAGAGGGATTCCCGCTATTTCAGCTGTGATGGGCACCAAGAGGTTACCATTCCCCAGTAGGGTCTTCGACGTTGTACACTGTGCGCGTTGCAGGGTCCCTTGGCATGATGAAGGTAATGTATACATATGCTTGAAATTTATATTTAATTAATGTGACGTGTGATCAAAGCTCCAAACTGCAGGTGGTAAACTTCTTCTGGAGTTAAATCGTGTTCTACGCCCTGGTGGTTACTTTGTTTGGTCTGCTACTCCAGTTTATCAAAAGATTCCAGCAGATGTTGCCATATGGGAAGGTTTGAATACATTTGATGCCCCTTTTGAATGCAAATTGACAGAGTGATACAATTTTGACTTGCATTTCATTCACTTCAATGCAGCTATGACTGAATTGACGAAGGCAATGTGCTGGGAACTAGTCACAATAAATGAAGATAAACTAAATGGTGTGGGTGCGGCAATATATAGGAAGCCACTTGATAATGAATGCTACGAGAAGCGACCAAAAAATGAACCCCCAATGTGCGGCGATTCTGATGATGCAAATGCTGCATGGTAACTTTATTTTCTCATTGTACTAACTTGATGATATTTCAGTAATTCATTTTAGTTATAACTTGTTACTTCATTCATCAATGTGAAGGAATGTGGAACTGGTTGCCTGCATGCATAAAGCGCCCGTGGAGCCAGCCGAGAGAGGTTCAAAGTGGCCAGAACAATGGCCCGCGAGAGTGCAAGCTACACCTTACTGGCTGAAAAGTACTGATAAAGGAGTGTACGGAAAATCTGCCCCGGAAGATTTCAACTCTGACAGGGAGCATTGGAAACACGTTGTGACCAAGTCATATTTGACAGGAATTGGAATCGACTGGTCTACTGTTAGAAATGTCATGGACATGAGAGCTATATATGGAGGGTAAGCAACTCAGCTTTGTGACTGTTGATGCTCTTTTGTTTTCAATCCTATTAGTAATGATTTTTGGTTCGTGCAACTGCAGATTCGCAGCAGCACTCAAAGACTTGAAAGTCTGGGTCATGAATGTTGTGCCAGTTGATTCTCCAGATACACTTGCAATATTATATGAGCGTGGACTCTTTGGGATTCATCATGATTGGTGTGAATCATTCAGCACTTATCCTAGATCATATGATCTACTTCATGCAGACCATCTCTTCTCCACGATCAAAAAAAGGTGCGACTACTATCATGGACAAACTTTTATAAATTTTAGCTTATTGCATTTATAAAATAGTGCTTCCCTTACAAGCAGGTTTTTTGGTCTTATATATATTTTATGTTTCTCTCTCGATTTGATTCTTGTTCTTTTTTTTTTCAGGTGCAACTTGGTAGCTGTCATGGCAGAAGTTGATAGAATTTTAAGGCCAGAAGGAAAGCTGATCATTCGAGACAATGTGGAGACAACAAATGAGGTCGAAAACCTGGCCAAGTCCCTGCACTGGGACATACGAATGACTTACTCTAAAGACAACGAAGGTTTGTTATGCATTCAGAAGACATTCTGGCGCCCAACGGAAACAGAAACAATTTTGTCCGCAATAGCATGATCACATCAGCTTCACCTTCCGCTCTGTCCAGCCAGGCTGCAATCACCATTCCACTGTTCTGTGCCATATTATTTACCTTTTAGATAGCTAAAATTACAGACAATCATTACCTTAAAGTTTTTCTCGTTTTGAAACTTTGCAAGATGATGCTGCAGCAGTCATTTGTTACTAAATGGATATACATACAATGCAATAGTGTGCGTCTTCCTTACTAAATGGATATACATACAATGCAATAGTGTGCGTCTTTCTCTCACGATCGAGTGAATGGCGGCCTGACCGGTGGCAAGTGGTTATATTTAGTTTTCCATGTAAAAAGGACCCAATGTCCCTTTTCTTATCTTAACGGACTCATCCCTGTCCCGGCAACAAAATTCAAAAAACAGGGTCAGTAGGGTGGGCAACACTTTTCACAAATTTAATAATGACCACCGGAGAGGAGACTTGTAAATCGTCTTTTTTTCATTTCAAATCTGGACAAGGCAGCAGATGGGGTGTTGCATTGGCAAGTTGAGGAGGAAAGGCTCAGATGAACAAGTGGGTTGTGATGGTTTTCATCAGAAGCCGGTGGACAAAGTGGTGATCACACAAGCCCCACCTCCTCCTATGACCGTCACATATTCCAAATCAGTGTCGAGTCTCAAGGACAGAACCTTCTCCAATGAGTTCTTGATAAGTTGTCTCAAGGACAATCCCCAAGTCGCCACACAATTGAATCACATTCGACCCTCCAGTCCAACGCCCCATTCACTTCTCGCCAGCCGAGCGCATCCCAAGATTTTCGACTACAGGGCCAAGTCAGCAGATCAGCCAGCTCCCAATAGGAGCTCACTTGGTCACAGAACACGGCACCGGCTAGAATGGCAGCAGACTTCACCCAGTGCAGTGAGACGAAAGTATCCCCTGACAAGAGATCAGGAGTTGCCCAATTACTATGGCCAAAGCAGCAAGGCTGCACTGCTGAGGTCGCCTTCTCCCAGCAGAAGATTTAACAACACTATTACAGCTGGGGATTATAAGCATAGTAAAGTGAAGAGAGGTGGCTCTGGCTCTGGCCAGCAGGGTTCGCCCTCTGTTGCATACAGTAAGAAGCATCACCATGGATTCTCTGCGCTGAAATTTCATGCCGATTCACCTGGTGCTAATCAGCAAGTCTCGTCTTCACCCTTGATAGGAGAGATGGAGTGTATGGTTTTGGAGGATCTTGATAATCCTCTCATCTCCTTGGACTGCTTCATCTTTCTTTGACTAGAGATTTCATACACACACATATTCATTCATTTGCTGTTTTGTCAACTGTGAAATGAGTTTGTTAGCTCGACTCTACTCTGTGACTGTCAGAGAAGTTGAAAACAAAAATGTCATGTTCTGGGTTGGTAGGTTTCAGGTACCACCAGGAACCTGGCCTCGTCATTATCATTCTCTCTAAATCTTTTTGTATATTTTTTTTATTACTTTCTTGGTTCATTTGGACTCTAAATTTATTTCGATTGGTTCTTCCATCTCAAGATGTTTCGCCAAGTCCTAGCTTTGTCATTCCCCTATACAATTTAACATATACATTATCGGCTCCAATACTTGCATTTGTGGACAGTTAAAAAAAATATTTATTTGTCTCGGTAACAAGATTCAGAGCTTTGTTAAAAAATCCTTGTGTCTTTGATACCCAAACCACCATATTCCTTGTCTCTGCAAATAAATTTCCAAGCCCTGACTTCTAGATCCCGATGGAGTGCCAGACCATAAAAACTGTCTACACAAAACCGCAATTACACCTTTTGGAAATAAAATTATTCTCATTCAGTAAGCACAAAGGCTAGTTAGAACACGCTCGAGTAATACCAGCCTTCCCGCATAGGATAAAGGACCATGAATTTATTTTGATGGTAATCCTCTCCACTAAAGGATTGAAGTCAAGACTTTTTCACGGCGTGACTCTATAAGGGTGTATGCAGCCATCCACTTATCGTCCAGCAATGAGCGCGAAATTATTTCAATTTTTATATTGATTGTTGGGCGAGAATGAATGTGTTATACTTATATTTTAAATATACAAAAATGGGTTAGATATTTATTTTTAGTCAAACTCTTCTTTTCTCTCCCCTTAATCTTATTCCTCTCCCCATTCTCTCTCTCCTCTCCCCCATCTACTCTTCCCGTAACCCCCCTCCCCTGCCTTCTTCCCCATCAACGTCTCCCCGCCTCCTTTCCCCATCTTTCCTAGCCACTATTCTAGGGTTTCCTCAGGGTCTTTGTTCAGGTATGTTTTTGAATTTTGGGTGATGTTTGATGGGTGTGGTGGAAGATTTTGTGGGTGAACTAATTGAGTTCATTTGGAGACCGAAGTAAGGTTTGTTGTGATGTTGATTCAGTGGAGTTGTGTTTGGATTGATGAGGGTTTGATTATGTCCAAGTGGTGAATTGGAATGGGATGAGGGGTCAGTTGGGTTGTGAATTTGTGTGACAAGGTTTTGGTGAAGTTTGGTGGGTTTGGTTGATGTTGGATTATGTGGGTTTTGGATATGAGGTTGTTAGTTTTAGGTTGGATGGTGATTTATTTGGTTGAATTAGAGTTTTGAGGATTGATGAAAACATCACCAGGGAAGTAACAAGAAGAGGGAAAAGGGGTAGAATTGGAGATGGATTTTGGCTTGAGTGGATTGTTAGGATTTTAGAGTGGAGGATGATTTGGGAAAGTAGAGAGGTTGGCAGGAGGAAGTGAAATTGAGTTTCATCACTTGGAATTGTGTTGTGCGGAAATTTTCTGATGGTTTGTTTTGGTGGAATTGAAATGTATATGAGCGTGTTTTGTTATGAGTTGATTCGATATTTATACTAAGTCAATTGAAATGTATGGTTTATAGGTCATCAGAACGGAACTTTGCACGGAGGTGATTGATCATTCTCTTCCCAACAAAGTCTACTGTGAGTAAATAATTCCCACGTATTTGCTTCGTAGTTATTATAAGTTTATTATGCATATTGCATAATCATCCGTAAACGGATTCTGTTCACTTTGAGAAGAGGCTTATGATAAATATCATACATGTGCATACATTTTGCATCATGAGACTGCAACTTTTTTTATGCGATGATAATGCGCATTTTGTTACGCGATGATGAATTCCGCGTTTTGATGATCCGGATCGGCAGTGACGACTGCCCAGCTATATGCTTTGTTAGTTGCAGTTCTCATTCTGTGCATTCACTCATTTGCATATGTGCATTTGATATATGTGATTGTTTGATAGCTTGTTGTTATATATTTACAAGCTTAAGAAATGGTATATCTCGTTTTTGGATACGTGAGTGTGTAACCACTTACAAGAGTACGTGCGGATTATTTCCTCACTAAGTCTCCCCGACTCACTCTCTTTTATTTACCCTTCCTTTACAGATAAGTAAATCGGTAGCTGCTGAAGGGTCCAGTTGTCCTCGACAGGAGAGCTATCTTTTCTTACGGTGCCATCAAACTCCAGTTGTCTTGTTTTTGGGACTCGTTATCAGCTATTCTTTTTTATTCCTTTTGGCTAGAGTTATGCTCCGTTGTTTAGGGCAGGTTATTAGGAGCACATTTTGCTTAGTTAGTAGTAAACTCGTTTCCGTAAATATTGTAAATTTTATGACTGAATTAATTAGAAAAACCTATCTTTTTTGTGTAATATTGTCATATGTGAGGCTTGCTTGATCGTTGGTCAAGCGCCGGTCTCGGCCTGGATTTTTGGGTCGTGACAGAATGCTTGAAGAGAAAGAACTTGCTCGAACGAATGATCCTCGTGCAAGCCGAAAAAAATTGCTGGGCGCGTCAAATGTGGGGGAGGGGGAATAAACAGAGTCCACAAAGCTTGAAAATGGAGATAGAAGAAGACCGCCATGACCTCTCTCGCCTCCTCCTCCGGTTCTCTCCGCCGGAACAATCTCTGGGGTTCCTCCTGCGTTCCTGCCCTGCTCACTCACGCCATCAGCCACACAAAGGTTCGATCTTTTTGTGATGTGTCTACGCTTAGGTGATGGGTTGGTGCGCTGTGGAAATGGGTGTGTTTACCGTTTGTTGGATTTTGTTGTTGTTAGGTGTGTTTGAATTGGTCGATTTTGGGTGTGTTTCTAGTGATAAATGATGGGAAGAGGATGGAAGGGCTGAGGCGTCGGAGGGTGATCGAATTGTGGACGGGATGGATTTTGGGGAGCTTTGTGATGAGTTTGAGTGTAGGAGTAGTTCGCAGGTTGAGTCCACCGCCAGGCAGATAGTGCGTGACATTCTAGAGCTGCGGGAGGGGAATAGTGCGCTTAAAACTTTGGCCATTTCTGTGAAGTATAAGGCAAGTTTCTTTCTTATTATCGTTCAGTTATTATCAACCGTTTAATTTCATATTTCGACGCATTTTGTTACAGAAAGTTAGAAAACTGAATGAATAGATATGTCTGATAAATTAATATTGTGTTTCAAAGCGATGTTTTTCTTTTTTGTAGCATAGATGCTGGTCCGGTTTTGGTGGTTGTGTCTTTTCTCAGCCGTGTCTCTAACGAATGATAAGAAAATATCAGGTTGGATTCAGTGGCCTCGTCATATTCTACTGACAGATATCATCTCAAAGACTATTCATTTATGCAAACGACATTCAAGAATTAGGAAGTTGGTTAGCTTGCAACCGTTGGAGCTAGTTTTTCTTTCATTAATAGTAAACGTTTGTCTGTTCTTTAGAATTGAACTTATACTTAATTTAACTTAACTGAATTTAACTTAACTTAACTTAAGTACGTAAGTTAAAAATCTTTTAATTTTGTGGATGTTCACATATATGAAATTTGCAACACAAAGCATACAAGAACGAATTTAGACTTTGATTGAAGAAGAATTGTATTTTGGTTCGGACCGATTTCATTATTTTTGGTTCAATTGATTAAAGAAGGTTGGTCTGATACGTTCCATTTCAATTGAACCATAAAACAATCCATCACCTTCAATAATTGGTTGCCGACTTTCTTGCCCTAAACCAAATCCTTCACTGACACTCTTCACTTTCCTTCATCTTCAATTGAACCATTCAACGATCCACCGACACTCTTCACTCTAAGCTCCTTCACCAGCTGTGTAAAAGTGGGAAAATGTGTTACAAGTTGGTAAATGCCCTCGACACCCCCTTTGTAACACAAGGTACCGATGCCTCAAGGCTATGCCCGTCGAATACAAGTGACCTAGTCTAAAGAATGATTTTAAGAGAGTTCTTGTGCTTTTTTGGATGATGAGATGGAGGAGGTGCCCTCTATTTATGGCAAAATGGGAGAGGAAGGGTCCTTGGGCAGGTGGGAAACTGGCCTTGGCAAGTGGGCAGGCACTTCAAAGGTCTTGTCGCGGCAGGGATTGGGGGCTATGGCAGGGTGGCTAGAGCAGGCTTTTGGCTGCCCATGCTGCTGTTGATGGTGGGCAACTTGTTGCCTTTGATTGATGGCTTGGTTGGCTTGGTTCCCATTCAGTTGGCTCGGTTGCCTCATTCAGTTGGCTCGGTTGCCCTTGCTGGTCTCCATGTCCGGGATGCAGAACATGCTTGCCAGCAATGTTCGAGGATTACTCGGTTGTCTGCCCATTTGTAAGCTCGTTTGCCTCGAACCAACTTTGGAAGTCATTCAAAATGAATTTCAAGGCTATTAAGGATTTTTTAAACTAATCTTGAATGACTTCAATCGCCTCGGAAGATTTTTTGGGTTGGTTGATCGAGGGCTTATCATTTCCCGCCCTTTTACTAAGACCTTGTCCTCCAGGTCTTCATAGGTTGAATGTTGCAAGTTGTTTGCGATGGCTTGGGTGAATGTGTGTACTTGGTCGGGTGGGCTGCTCTCCTCCCAAAAGGTGGCTTTCGCCCCAAGTCCAAAGTCAGGGAATCGCTCATCGATGTAGGCCAGCGGCTCCCAAGTTGATTCTTCGGCAGACAGGCCCTTTCAACGAATGAGGACCTCTCGTCCAGATGTACCCTTGCGGACTCCAATAAGTTCCTCGGGAAAGAATCGAGGCTTGTATCTTGGGAACCATCTTAAGCGTTGTACATTGCTCGGTTTAAGTTGGCCTCTGCAGTGCTTGAGTTACGATACATGAAAGACCGGATAGATTTGGCTCTCGTCAGGCAGCTTGAGTCGATATGTCACTTGTCTAATGCGTCAAAGGATTTTGCATGACCCGAAGAACTTAGGTGCAAGCTTTTAGCCTTCGCGCTTGGCAAGGCTTTGTTGGCTGCCTGGTTGAAGCTTCACATATACGAAGTCCCCAACGTCGAAGTTCACGTCTCTTCGGTGCTTATCCGCATTGGCCTTCATGGTCTGCTGGGCCCTCTCGAGTTGTTTGGCCTGTCCCTTTAACAGTTGGTCTCTGTCGGACAACTCTTCCTCGACCCGTTGAGTTGGGCTAGATCCTTTCTCATATGGCACCAATTTTGGGGGCTCTCGGCCATAGAGGATTTGGAAAGGGGTTAGCTTGGTTGCAGTGCGGAAACAAGTGTTGTACCAATACTCAGCCCATGGGAGAAACTTTCACCCATTCCCTTGGTTTATTTGCTGCGAAGTACCTTAGGTATGTCCCGACCCTTCGATTGACAACTTATGTTTGGTCATCAGTTTGGGGATGATAGACCAAGCTCCTCTTTAGACTTGTGCACAAAGCGTCGAAAAGCTTTTGTCAAATCGTGCTAGTGAATATTGCATCTCAGTCACTGACAATCACCAACGATGGCTAACCAAGTTGGCTAAGGGCCAATCCTAGTCTTTGTGGATCGACTCAGCAAGTATGCGCATTTTCTTCCTATCATCTAGCCTTACACCGCAAAGTCTATTGCAAAGATTTTCATCAAGGAGATTGTCCGCTTGCATGGGATACCTGAGGCCATCGTCAGTGTCTGAGATGTAATATTCACTAGCACGTTTGGTAAAAGCTTTTCGACGCTTTGGGCACAAGTCTAAAGAGGAGCTCGGCTTATCATCCCCAAACTGATGGCCATATAGAAGTTGTCAATCGAAGCGTCGGGACATACCAAAGGTGCTTCACATCAAATAAACCAAGGGAATGGGTGAAGTTTCTCCCATGGGCCGAGAATTGGTACAACACTTGTTTCCACACTGCAACCAAGATGACTCCTTTCCAAATCCTCTAAAGCCGAGAGCCCTCAAGATTCGTGCCATATGAGAAAGGATCTAGCCCAGCTCAGTGGGTCAAGGAAGAGTTATTCGACATATACCAAGAGTTAAAGGGACTGCACAAACAAATCGAGAGAGCCCAGCAGACCATGAAGGCCAATGCGGATAAGCACCGAAGAGACGTGAACTTCGACGTTGGGGACTTCGTATATGTGAAGCTTCAACCAGGCAGCCAACAAAGCCTTGCCAAGCGCGAAGGCTAAAAGCTTGCACCTAAGTTCTTCGGGTCATGCAAAATCCTTCGACGCATTAGACAAGTGGCATATCGACTCAAGCTGCCTGACGAGAGCCAAATCTATCCGGTCTTTCATGTATCGCAACTCAAGCACTGTCGAGGCCAACTTAAACCGAGCAATGTACAACGCTTAATATGGTTCTCATTCGTTGGAAGGGCCTGCCTGTCGAAGAATCAACTTTGGAGCCGATGGCCTACATCGATGAGCGATTCCCTGACTTTGGACTTGGGGCGAAAGCCAATTTTTGGGAGTAGGGCAGCCCACCTGACCAAGTACACACATTCGCTCAAGCCATCGAAGCAAATTTGCAACATTCAACCGATGAAGACTTTGAGGACAAGGTCTTACTAAAAGGGACGGGCAATGATAAGCGCTCGATCAACCAACCCAAAAAATCTTCTGAGGCAACTGAAGTCATTCAAGATGACTTTCAAAAATCCTTAACAGCCTTGGAAGTCATTTCGAATGACTTCCCAAGTTGGTCCTAGGCAAGCGAGCTTACAAACAGGCAGACATCCGAGCAATCCTCGAACATTGTCCGCAAGCATGTTCCGCATCCTGGACATGAAGACCAGCAAGGGTAACCGAGCCAACTAAATGGAAACAAAGCCAACCAAGCCATCAATCAAAGGCAGCAAGTTGCCCACCATCAACAGTAGCATGGGCAGCCAGAAGCCTGCTCCAACCACCCTGCCATAGCCCCCAATCCCTGCCGCGACAAGACCTTTGAAGTGTCTGCTCACTTTCCAAGGACACTGATGTGATCTCGCAAACGGACCTTCGCACATTCTCCAGAACCTGTTCCAAAAATCCACAAATTTCCAAAAGTCTGCATGGTCCCGCCTTTTTCCGGGCCAAATAAGGACATACCTGGCCACACTCGAGGATTCCCGCACGAGGACTATGCCCAACCGAAAATTCTCGCACGAGAACCCCACCCAGCCGAGGATTCCCGGACACTGCCCATCGAGCTCGACCAGATCAGCCGCGTGTTCTCTAGGGTCAAGGTCAGCCCACTCGAGGATTCCCTCATGCAGTCGCCCAGTTTGAGAAATCCCACACAGCAGAGTCAGATGCTCGCAGAATGGCCGAGGACTGCCCCAGCCAGAGTCCGTAGGTCTGCCAAGCCAAAGCCCGCAATCTTCCGAGTCTGCCAGGCCAGAGTCGAGTCATTTCAGCAGGTCACTTCAGTGCGTCAACAAGGGCAGTGACCATGCAACTTCCGGGGCAACCAAAGGTCACAAGCGCACTATAAATTCCAAGCCACCAGCTCATTTTCAAGCATCCAAGTGATCACCTAACAATTTAGAGAGAGTTTTCCGAAGTTGCCTTAGAATAGCCGTAAGTCACCTTTATATACGTCGAATCCTTCACTTTGAGGGTCATTTAGGGGCAATTCCGCAATTGTAACTCGGCCATTGGTCATTTCTAGGCATCTATTAAAGATTTTCTGCATCTTTGATTTTTGGGTTCCTACTAAGTTGGTATCAGAGCATCGATTCGAAAGACATAATGACAATACGCAGCAAGCTGAATGCCAGTAACTCAACCGCTGGGGAGGCGACTATCAACAGCCATACAGAAGGATGAGACGACTTCACTGTGAATGGATTTGGAAGCCATACAGAAGGCCACCGGCCAAAGAATTGCATCAATGGAGAGGACTTTTGAAGGAGCACTCTCCAAGATGATGGAGAAAATAGATTCTCTGTGAGCACTAGCAACAACAGAGGAGGGATGTCGCAAAGAACTTGCAGAAAGTTCTCAAGGCAACTCGGAGAAGGCACCTGTTGATGACACCAGCAGGTTGTCAAGAAACTCAGCAGCTCAACAAAGGTTTCCCGAGGATGAGGTTGAGTACCAAGGGGAGATAAACAACCAGCGACCAAGGGATTTCAATGATCCCCCTAGAGGATTCTATCAAGGAGGTCAAATACGAGGCGACCCAAGGATCTGCAAACTGGAGATGCCCATCTTCGGAGGATACAATGTTAATGAGTGGATTTACAAAACCGAAAGGTATTTTGATGTAAACGCACTTTCCGATCGTGAATCTCTTATAGCAGCAACAATGTGCTTAGAAGAGAAGGTCTTCAAATGGTTTACGTGGTACAACAAGCTACAACGAATAGCAACTTGGGGACAATTGAAGAGAGCCATCCTTGAAAGATTTTGAGGAGTTGACTCAATGGATGCGCATGAGAAATTCTTCTTTCTCATCCAGACCCGATCTGTCATGGAGTACCGAGAAAAATTTGAGGAGTTTTCTGGCGCAATTGATGGCATTCCAGCAAAGGCGCTCATGGCCAATTTTATGTAGGGTCTCAAGGCAGAAATCCGTTCAGAAGTCAAGATCCAGGAACCCATTGATTTGCATCATGCACCTCGCTCAGTTAGTCGAGGAAAGGGAAAGCAGTAAACCCAACCGGGGCGCATCTTTGAGTTCTAGATCCAGCAATGATCCGGGTCAACAACCAGAAGGCAACCAAAGGCCATCCTATTCAAGAGAATACGCCCAACCAAGGCCTACATACCACTAGCCACAGCAGCTTCTAAAGCAACCAGAACCAAGGAGGGACAACAAGTGTTACCCCTGCCAGGAACATTGGAAACCGGGACACCGATGCGCTGATCGCACATTATAAGTCATGAAGGGCCAGCTCAAAGAAGACAACTTGGAGAATGCCGAAGTGTCTTTGAACAGCCTGACGAGCCATGCACCAGCAACGGCAATGAAAGTTCGAGGGACTTTGGGCAACCAGGAGGTAGTCGTATTGATTGATAATGGAGCTACTCACAATTTTATTTCGACAGATCTAGTCCAAAGCCAAGGACTTCAAGTCATCGACAAGGGGAGTTATACAGTCTCCCGAGGAACCGGAGTCACTCAAAAGAGTTGGGAAGGCTGCCGGGAGTCCAGATCAACCTGCCTAATTGCCAAATCAAAGCGGACTTCCTACAACTTCCGCTAGGCAACATAGACGTCATCTTTGGAATGCCTTGGCTCGAAAGCATTAGAGGCATGTATGTAAACAGGAATCACTTGTGATGACATTCCAACTAAATGGACGTAGAGTCAGGATGGAAGGTGATCCATCAATTGGAAAAGCTGGCAAAAACAACGCATCCAATAATCAACATCCCGACAAGTATGAGGAAGTGCAACTTTCAACCATCCACTTTTGTTCAAAAGCTTTGCAATTTCAGCAAAGTCAGCATGAGAACAACAATCCAAGACAAAGTCAGAAGACGACCAAGAATTCCAGAGTCCGATCTGGCCAAGCTTGAGGAACCAGAATCCGCGCAGAGAAGATTGGGACAAATCGAGACCAACCAGGCCAATTCCAAATGAGGCAAGACCACAATTATCAAGGGAGGGACTTCGACCTTGGGGACAAGGTCAATCTTTGGGGGGCGGGTCGTGATGTGAGCCCGCAAACGGACCGTCGGACATCCGCACAGGACCTCGCGAAAAATCTGCAAATTTCTGCCCGGGCCAAGCCAGGGAAAACCATAGCCAAATCAGAACATAGCGGGACACACCTCGAGGATTCCCGCACGAGGACCATGCCCAGCCGAGGATTCCCGCATGAGAACCCCGCCCAGCTTAGGATTCCCGCACACTGCCCATCGAGCTCGACCAGGTCAGCCGCGAGTTCCCGAGGGTCAAGGTCAGCCCACTCGAGGATTCCCGCATGCAGTCAGCCCAGTTCGAGAAATCCCACACATCCGAGTCAAACGCCCGCAGATTGGCCGAGGACTGCCCCAGCCAGAGTCCGCAGGTCTGCCAAGCCAAAGCCCGCACATCTTCCGGGTCTGCCAGGCCAGAGTCGAGTCATTTTCGCAGGTCACTTCAGTGCGTCAGCAAGGGCAGTGACCTCGCAACTTCCGGGGCAACCAAAGGTCACAAGCGCACTATAAATTCCAAGCCACTAGCTCATTTTCAAGCATCCAAGTGATCACCCAACAATTTAGAGAGAGTTTTCCGAAGAACCCAGCCACCTTTGGGCGAGAGTTCTAGTTATTGGGCATATTTGCCTTAGAATAGCCGAAAGTCACATTTGTATACGCCAAATCCTTCACTTTGAGGGTCATTTAAAGGGAATTCCGCAATTGTAACTCGGCCATTAGTCATTTCTAGGCATCTATCAAAGATTTTACGCATCTTTGATTATTGGATTCCTACTAGCCACCTGCCCACCAGCCCAAGGACCTTGCCTCTCCCATTTTGGTACAAGTAGAGGGCACCTCCTCCAACTCTCATCATCCAAAAAAGATCACAAGAACTCTCTTGGAATTAGTCTTTAGACTAGGTCACTTGTATTCGACGGGCATAGCCTTGGGGCATCGACACCTTGTGTTACAAAGGGGGTGTCGAGGGCATTTATCAACATGTAACGCATTTTCCCACTTTTACACCATCTTTTGCCACTTTCTAGATCAATTTGTCCGCAAGAACCCACTTTTCCAGTCATTCTCTGCATTTTCCCGCATTGTACCTTGACCCAGCCGAAGGTCATCATTCTATCCGTCAATTCCTTCACTTTGAGAGACATTTCGGGGGAGATTTGCATTAATTCTTGGACATCTGGTCATACCATTGGGCCTAGCAAAGAATTTCGCATCTTTTCAATTTTAGGTCTCTAACATATTGGTAAGATTATTTATTTCAACAAAAAATTCCCGCATCAGTGGGCATTATTTTAAATCTTCAGCTTTGTATTCTTGCAAGAGATTTTTAGAAGCAGAGAGAACTTTCTATCCCTCAGGAGCATCATATCAATTGTTTCTTTTCTCATCGGATGCTCTAATCTATATTTTGCAGGATCCTGTGAGAAGTTTCTGCCCTTGAAGATGCACTAGACAAGTAGACACACCTATGTGGTGAGAACTTATTCATTAAAGGAAGCCATTATGAGTGGTGTTGCTCTTGGAATGATAAAAGAGAGAAGTTCAACAGAATTGGACAGGCATGGAAGAGTTTGTATAATGCTCAACAGAATTGGACAGGCTTGCTACGTATTTTTGTTGTATAATGCTTAATATACTGCATTATGTCATTGCTTTCAAGATCATTGTATAATGCTTAATATACTGCACTATGTCAATTATGCTTCATCTAGTACGATAAGACCGACATGTTTCACCAATTCATTTTGAAGTTCAGTGTGAAGATAAACAGAATGCTTCATCAAACTTAATATACTACATTATGTCAAATGTTTTCAAAATATTTATTTTATTTCGTGAATAGTAAGTGAAATTTCTCACGAAGAATGTCATGGGTGCGTAAAATATGCAGAATGTTGTTACCAAATAGTAACATAAATCGCTCATAGAGAACTTTCTCGTGGAGGAAACGGGTGCGGATGCTCTAAGGGAATACCCAGATATAAGAATTGAAGTTTTCAAATTTTGAAGCCAACAACGTTTGTATAGATCTCTTCTCCACTGGAAGTACCCCTGACGAAAATAAAGGACTTGTCCATGCCAACTTCTAACCCAGACCATGCATAGAAATCTTCCAAGACCTTTTTAATAGCCAAAACTGACTCCAAATTTGCTTTTGGAGAATTAGAACATCATCAGGAAACGCAAGATGTGTGAGAAATATTTTCTTGTATTTTGGATGCAGACTGAACTCCTTTGTAAGGCAATTTAGTCTTCAAACTAGGATTTTCATCACCAAGGTAAACAAAACAAGAAGATGCAGGCCATGATCCACTTTATGGGAAGGCTAAAAAACTGAGTTAGAATAGCTTAAGAAACTGCCAATCCACCTTATCATAAGCTTTCAAAATGTCCACCTTAAGCACACATCTCCTGCTAATGTTCTTTCTATTATATTGAGAAATCAGCTCTTGCGCTAGCTAGGTAGATATTCTTTCTGTATATTGCAACAGCTTACAGGGCAAAATCCTTCGGAGAAAAATTTCTAAATAGCCATTAAGAAATCATTCTTACAATAATGCCAAGATGCCTTTACAAATTCTGAATTAAAGCCAACTGGAGCAGCTGGTTTACTATTAGGCAAATTCTTCGCTGTTTGAGTTAGCTCATCCATAGATACTTGACGCGTTAACAAAATGCAATCAGCCTCTTTTAATCTCTTCCCTCCTTTAGAAATGGGTTTAGGGTCAACAAGGAAGCCAATAAAATCTCCATTCAAAATCCCTTTGAAGAAAAACCTTCCAACACTATAATGTGATCAAAGGAGAAACTGTCATTTGGGAGCTTAACTGCACTGATTCTGTTAAATGTCCCTTGCCTTTCTTTAACTATCTAAAATTTAAACCCCCTTCTTTAGCCTAGTTGATGCTAGTTCTTTGTGAAATTGTGCAGCGTTGCTGATGCAAAGTTATAACCTTTGGAGTTATAGCTTCTGCTTAAGCACTTTCTGTATCTTTCTGCGAAATTACTCTACTGGCAGAATAAGAAAGACACAATATTTGTTCACCCAGTTCGGCAACTTGCCTACGTCTGCGATCCTCGAGATTCCACTATCTCAGGTTGAAGTACAAAGAACTCACACCTATACTTCTCACCTAGCGGAAATCTTATGCTCAGTCCAATCACCCAGAATAGCTAGCAGTCTGATCAAACAAACTCTCTTCGTGTAACCTACACACTCTCAGTAGTAATAACTATAGACCTGACTCTCAAACTTAGCCCATTCCATTACAATGTGTAGCTCACGGAATGCTTGAGCACACTCTTCACCAGAGTTGTTGTATCTTCAGTCAACGACTCTTCTAGCTCTCCCGCCAATCGGTCGGACACTCTGAGTTCTACAAACTCAGTCTCTGCTCCCCCTCAATCAATGACACACTCTGTCAATATTGGGCAGCTTCGATCAGCTCTCACTCAGCCTGCGACAACGTTGTCCGCAGCTGTTTTCCGAGCTCTGATTGATCCTTCAACGAGCAGCGCTCCAGTTGAACTTCGGGGACCAATCCTGAATCAAACTCCACGAGTTCTGATTTATTCATGAGAAGTGATATGGTCAGTCGCTCCACTATCGATAATGCAGTCAAATTTATTCAAATTTGATTGAGGCAAGGCAAGCAACCTGCCATATGAGTGCTATCAGTACCAGGAGCAGGAGCATTCAAGATAGCCATTAGTTTGTTGATCTGCTCTATGCATCTTGATAGAACTCAACTGAGATTGATTGTCTGACTGATTTTCATGTTCCGTTCCTGCAACAACATTATTAGTAACCACATTATGAGTTGTACCTCTATTATTTTGAAAGCGTTTGTTCTGTCTATAGCCTAGTGGACAACCATTTAGTTTCCAGAAAAATTCTTTTGTATGTCTAGGTGCTTGGGTACAAAATAGATCTCTCTTAGGCTTGTTGTTTCCAGAATTATTAATGGTAGCATTTCCAATATTTCTTCCTTGTTTATTCCCATTCAGAACATTGTGTTGGTTTTGTGCATTGCAGGAACTTCCTTGATGGCTTGTGGCTTGCAGACTATTGGAAATATGCATGGGTGACATTTCAGGATGAGGAGGCCTGCCAATACCTCTTTAGATCTGATCTTGCAAGACCATTGAGTAATTATATCAAGACTTGGCAAAGGCTCAATAGGTAAGATTTGTGACCTTATTTGGAAATGTACTTCATTAAGTCCCATAAGAAACTTCATAATTCTGTCCAATGATCTTTTTTGTAACATACACATTGTTGATCTGCATGCTGAGCCTAAGATGCATGTGTCTTGATTTGTCATAGCATCCTCCTCTCCCCATAGATAGTTCAACTTTGCATAGTAACTACTAACAGTCATCTCTTCCTGTTTTAGTGATGCTATTTCTTCTTGTAACGCAAATAGCTTATGTCCATTGGAACCTCCATACCAGGATTGTAGAGCCATCCATACATCCTTAGCATCATCTAAGTGAATGAGTGAGCTAGCAATTTCCTTAGAAACAGAATTGGTAATCCATGTAATAACAGCATTTTTGCATTTCTCCCATCTCTCTAATTCATATGGATCCTCAGGTCTAGGAAAACTGCTTCTGATGAATCCAAGTTTTGTTTTGAAAGAGAGAGCTCGCATCATGGATTTTCTCCAGGTAACATAATTCTCCATTCCTTCTAGAGGTTGTGTAACTAAGGAAGCATCTATGTTCTCATTGCTTTTGATATAAAATAGATCATCGTCGGGATTATTGTATTACTGACAATTCCTGTTGTGTCCAGAGATAGCTCCGGTGATCAGTGATGCGCCTGAACCAGCAGCAACTCGATAGGTAATTGGACCAACATTCTCCATTTTTCCAGAATTGAAAAATTGATGCAAAAAATGGAACAAGAGGAAATCAGATAGAAAATTGCACCGGGATTGAGCCGATCGGCTCTGATACTATGCGGACACCAGCGCAAGGCTGACGGAAAACTGTACGGAAAGATCGACGAAGAAATCTGAGGTCGGGATCTGAAATTGGGACAAAATCATTACTTCATGGAAGGAGGGAGTTCTGTTTAAATACAGAACCCCAACGTTGGTAAAATACAATTGTACCCGTTGTGTATTTTCTTATACACAACTGCACCTACACAAATAGATTAATTAACTTTATCTTCATCTAATCGATCCAGATCTAAATCTGAGCAGCTGGAGCAGAACGGTGGCGGCGACTGTCGGAGCAGAATCGGAGCTGGAGCTGCCAATATTCCCACTCATCATCATAAAAAGAAACTTCATCCCAAAGTCTCTCGAACTATCTCGCCTTCCTTACTGAAGAAAATTACCTCGACATGGGCAAGAAAAAGAGGAGCGCGTGACCTTCTCACTTATTGAATAATGTAGGTATGATGAAATCAACTACATATTTTTTTAACCAATGCGTTCAATATTCAGTCCCAACCTTCTTGAGATAAGTCCCATTAATTGTTCAGCCAAGTGCATCTCGTTACAAAATGAAAAGACTTTGTTGTAAGTCCAATAATTTCTTTAGAATATTCATTTTGATATTTTTAAGAGGACATTATGTCACCCACAATGCCATAGGGTGGGCTGTCGCATCCTCCTCTATAAAAGAAGGTGCAAAGGAGGGCATGAAAAGACACAAGTCACACAACAAAATATCCACACTCTTGATAGTCGACTGATTTCTTTGTTCTCTACATATTCTTTCAATATTTTATTTGGTGACAGTTTCAAGCACAAGGTTTGCTAGAGTATTACCGTATGGTGCAAGAGGAAAGCTCATAAATTGTTGTATCATGGGAAGATTTTACCGTTTTCTAGCATCCGGTGGGATGGTAGTAAAGCTGTGAGGAAATCGTTTGATCAGCTTCAACTCATACAACATTTCCGGTTTGATCATATTTTATTGTATTCGTACTTTGAGTAATTTGTTGATTTGGTTAACTACTTATTTGTTCAATTCATAATATGCAATCTAATTAATTTAATTTATGTTATATTGAATTGATTATATTAAATTAGTTTTAACAATTAATATTGCATAATCAATGTGTTAAATAGATATATAATTAATTACTTCATTTATTTTATGTTGGATTAATGTAATAATTAGTTCAATATAATCATTATCATGTTTGCGGAATCTTCTTCGGTAAGAACACATCATTCAATACAATATATTTATATTCATAAAATTTTGTGTACATTATTACAAGTATTACTAGACAAAGATTTGGAACACATACCTTGTTTAAATCTAACATTCAATAAATGACTCTTGAATTTTGAAAGCTCATCCTTCATAGGGTTTAGCCTCTCCCAATATACTTCCCTAAACCCTAAAGCATGCGGGTGATAATAATTTCTCCTTTTAGCCTTGAATTCTTATACATTTTTGTAAACATCCCTCTGAACATTTTAGCCTTCTTTTGCCCTGAAATACTTCCATAGCATCAGTTCAACCTCTTTCTTAGCGTTCTTTTTGTCTGCCTGATCAGGCATATTTGTAGTGCATCTGCTCCTAGGTTCTGAGACCCTTGTTGCATAATGCTCTTTCTTTTGAAGGATGGGAGAGAAAGTGATAAAGAAAAAAACATGTATGGAAGGATGGAGCACATCACTTGGAAACTTCTGAGAGGGAGAAATTGGTAAGCTTATTCATTCACAACATACCAAAAGAATACTGATATCAGAAGGCTAAGGAACTTATTCATTCGAGAGAGGGATAATTTGAGGGTTCATATCTCACACTCTGCAATGTACTAATTTCAAATTTTTACCCGCCTCTAATTGATAATAGAAATGTAAACCAAACATGACTTTGAGGATAACAAGAGATGATAACACATTTACAAATGTATACTTAACGGATCAATCCAGACTTCACTCAAACGATGTGTCTGTCACTGCGTCAAAATAGAATCATATACCGGTCCTAGTTCAATAATCTAATCCATGTTCATATGTATTAAAAAAATTGACACACTTAAGATTTAAAAAAGAATTACCCATGTGAGATAATAAAATAATACAAGTCTAAAATGTAACATTTGTGACAAATTTAATCCAACGAACTCAATTGATTTAAGAAATAAAATTCGGCATGTAAACAAACATAGTGCACAACATGATTCAACAATAAAGCAACCACATCAACATCTATTAGTAGCCGATTTCCATATATACATCACTTAATTGACCTAATTTCAACTCACTCACCTCAAATTGGAGTTCTATAACTCTAAACAATCTACAATCAATCATTTACCTACTTATAAATAATCAAATTAACATAATAATACCTTGAATCCAAATATGCAGAATACCTCGCTCGGGATGGACGCCGGTCGCCAGAGTTATGTTTGCCGCGGACGGAGAAAAGGTTTGGAAGGAGGAGAGAAAGAGAAGAAGAGAAAAAAGAGGGCTAAATATGTTTTCTACGTGAGACCAGTCTTACCAAGACCGGTCTCATGTAGGAAACTGGTCTTAGTTCAACCGGTATATTACGTGGCATTCAACTCAGTTCTTTTTTAAGAGACCGATCTTGTTAAGACCGGAAGGGTTTAGGGGTTCTCCTGTATTATTTTTAAGAAATCGGTCTTAACAATACCAATCTCTTAAGAAAGGATATTTGAGAAGGATTTTCCCATAGGACAAATCTAATTTTTTTTCTTCCAACTACTTCGGTTTGGCCTGGATATTACCAAATGAATGTGTTGAAGCACTTTATTGCATTTTGGTTTTGAGACCAAGAACTTAGGCTACATTATTTTCTTCTCTAGAAGTTGTTTATGAATTCTTCATAGCTAGTATGTCTCATCCATATTGGCTCGCTTTCGCCATTCTCCTCTCGCTCACTTCTCTGTTACACAGCACCTCATTATCGATCATCCATGACGTAGAATCTACTCTCTTAAAGCGCAGAGAGATTCTGCTGGGGCAAAAGCATGGCAGCCATTATAAGATGGGAAAATAAAAAGTGGGATTTTGATGTTGTTGTTACAGTACAAGGAAGCTTTAAGTACACTATTACTATAAACAAAGCTTTGAACTATTTTTCATTGACACCCTAAGTTCAGCTATCCTCAAAACACCTTATAAACTCAAGTTCTCTTAAATAACCACATTATTTGAGACGGTCTTTGCTTAAAAATATATCGATCACACTCTCCTCTTCATACGCCTAAATATATCTCAATGTCGCACATTCAACTCAGTGTCGCTAATATGTCTTTCACGTGTGAATTAAATGTCAATTCTCCCGCTTGCTGATAATCCAACTGATCACGATTATTTGATGAGATGTTTCACTATAAAACTTTGGTCCATTCCATTTGTTGTATGTATTACTGAAAAAATAGGGTGAGATTTCAATTCTAGAAAATTTAATGAGGAAACTAGTGCGAATAAATGAAAAGTATATGAAAATGTTGTATCCTAAACCTTTTAGATGCATGAGATCAACATTAAAATGATCAGGTGTGTCGGGATGGAAAATGATGATCATGTGCTCTCAAGCTCATACCAGCACAAGGATGGCACAATCCACTCAATTGTGTATATCCCTCCCACATCACATTATACATTTCATAATGTCAAATATTAGATAACACAGAGGAAGGTAGTTAAAAATACTCAATGCATAGATATTTAATAATTCAATGTGAAATTTTTCGGCATTCAAATGTCTCTAATTTCGCGAATGCACCGATCAATGTTTATAAGGCTTGACTAATCTCGTCTCCTGCATAATCTGATTCACGTTTGATTTCGTCTGGCAACCCTCCTCATCCGACTCTATACAAGAGTGTGATAGGCTCCTTACAGTATGTCATTATCACTATCACTAGACTAGAGATTTTTTTATGTCGTTAATAGGGTTCGTATCCCCCACAAAGTCTCAGTGGTGCGCTGTGAAGCATATTCTGCGCTATCTCAGAGGCATTCTCTCATCTGGTTTGATTCTGCAAATGGCTCGCGTCTAATTGCCTTCTTTAATGTTGGTTTCGGCTTTTGATCTAAATGATTGATGATCACATCATGGATTAGCTATTTTTTGAAGGTAACCTTATCAGCTGATCCTCACGTAAGGAGAAAGTTGTTGATCGTTCTAGCACAGAGACCGAGTATAGGCCATCAGCCGAGTTAATCTGGATACAATAGCTGGTACAAGACATGGCAATCACAAATCAGCAGCCTTTGATCTTACTCTGGGACAGTGTGAGTGCGTCATTCCTTTATTCAAACCCCTTCTTTCATCAGCGGTCTAAATACATCAAGATTGATTATCACTTTGTATGTAAGCAAGTTTCTTTCAGATATCTTATTGTTCGCAGTGCGCACTCACTTGAGATTGTTGTCATCTTCACCAAAGTTGTTGGCAATCATCATTTCATAATTCTTCGAACAAGCTGCATGTTCGTTCTTTTCCATGAGCTATGTGTTCATATTGATTATCACTTTGTACGCAAGCAAGTTGCTTCCAGAGATCTTATTGTTAGCAATGTACGTTCACTTGATCAGATTGTTGTCATCTTCACCAAAATTTTTGGCAATCATCATTTCCTAATTCTTCGTGACAAGTTACATGTTCGTTCCTATTCACAGAGGCGGTTTTAGGGGGGGCACCTGCCCCCCTTCCCCAAATGCTAATGTTTTTAAAATTTTAATACACATTAAAGTCCCGGCCCAAACCAGCCCAAACCCACCTGGGTCTTCATCATGTTCACCCTCAAGCCCAGAGTAAGTGACCGAGTCCCCAACAAGGCAAGGGCAACAATCCAACATCAACACGAACACGAGTACACGACAAGTCGACAACACCCGCCTGGTCGCCTGTTCGAACAACATCAACAAAGGCTCAATCACAATCCTAGATTCTCAATTTCCGGTATCGACTCCGTCGTTTTCTGAGGTAAGGTCCCTAGTCTCGGTGCTTTTGACTGTCTATGTTGTCCAAATCACTTCCCTTTCAAATTGACTCGCCCGAATCACTTGTCAAAAGCTTGCACTAATCACTTGATGGAGTTGAGGGAAAATGGATGGAAGGATCTTTTACAATCTGTGAATGACTTTTCTGTCAAATATCATATTGACATTCTCAATATGGAAGATGTAGTCAAAAGTCGCTTTCGCTCTACAAAAAATGACTCCCACTTTCGAATTGGTATATATTATCAGGTATTTTTTTAATATTCTACTTTTTGTGTTGAAAAGTATTTTTTATAATCGTACTTTAATATTATAAAATATATTTTATAGGTGATTGATCGCATTAGTCAAGAGATGGAGAATCTTTTGTGAGTCAAACACAGAATTACTCACTTGTATCAGATGTCTTGATCCTAAGAACTCATTCTCCAACTTCAAAGCATCAAACATAATTCAACTTACTGAGCTTTATCCACAAGAGTTCTCCAAGTGTGCTTTGATGGAGTTGGAAGAAGAACTTAAAGGTTGGATTTATGAGATGAGAGAAAATGATACATTTTTAAAGATATAAGACATTAAATATGTGGCCAGATAGATGGTTGAGGTCAGTTATCATACTGCATTTCCCTTGGTATATCGCATTATTGAGTTGATTTTGGTATTACCGGTTGCGACAGCTATAGTTGAAAGAGCTTTTTCTGCAATGAAGATTGTTAATACGGATTTGGATAACAAAATTGGAGATGAGTTTCTCAATGATTGTTTGGTGTGTTATATTGAGAGGGATGTGTTTAAGAGCATCGACAATGAAGTTATAATGCGCTATTTTCAGGACATGAAGACTCGCAAACAAATTCTACCTTCTTTACCCCCTTCGGAGGCAAAGTGACATAGTCGCTATTTAAATATAACATCTTTTTGATGAATTGAATATTTATTTTTCATTGTCATTTTATATGAAGTACAATGATTCAAACTCTCATCTTTTTGATGACTACTTAAATTCAATTTTTGGGCTGACTCAATACGACCACCATCAACTGATACGACCGATACGACCTTCGTGGTCTCGAGGAATCCCGTACAGGTCGTACTGACCGTACCAATACGAGTCATACGACCAGTACGACCCGTACGACACTCAACAAGCTGGCCCCCAACAATCTCCTCCTCCAGCCTATAACGGGGAAGATACAAACACGAAGATCATCACTTGAACTTCATCCCAGCAAGTTTGCCGCAAAGCTCAACCTTGCTTCTCGGAACTACCTTAGTCAACACATCAGCAGCATTCTTGTTGGTGTCGACTTTCTTTAGCTTCATCTCACCTTCCTCAATCAAATTTCGCAACCAATGATATATAACATCAATATGCTTGGTGTGAGAGTGATACATAGCATTCTTGCTCAAGTCATAGCACTCTGATTATCACAGAACACCACATATTCATCTTGCTTCAAACCTAACTCTAGCAGAAATCTCTTAAGCCAAAGCATCTCTTTGCTTGCTTCAACAGCTGCAACATACTCTGCCTCAGTGGTTGACAAAGCTACACACTTTTGTAGTTTGGATTGCCATAAAATGGCTCCCCCTGAAAATGTAACTACATAACCTGAGGTAAACTTTCTAGCATCAAGATCACCTGCCATATCTGCATCTGTATAGCATTCAAGAATAGGTTTGCCACTTCCATAAGACAAACAAAGTTTGGAAGTACCACGCAAGTATCTGAAGATCAACTTCACTGCTTCCCAGTGAACCTTACCGTGACTGGATAAGTACCTGCTAACAGATCCCACAGCATGAGCAATATGTAGCCTAGTACACACCATAGCATACATCAAAGAACCAACAGCAGAAGAATATGGAACAGTCGACATATAGTCTTTCTCTTTCTCTGTTGTAGCACAATCTTTCTTACTCAACTTGAAATGAGTAGCTAGTGGTGTATTCATAGGCCTAGCATTCTTCATATTGAACCTTTCAAGCACCCGTTCAATATCTTTCTCTTGTGAAAGCCACAATTTCCCAGCCTTTCTATCACGAGCAATCTCCATGCCTAAGATTTGCTTTGCTGGACCCAAGTCTTTCATGTCAAATGACTTGGACAGATCTTTCTTCAAACTCTGAATTATAGCAACATCATGTCCAACTATCAGCATATCATCTACTTATAAGAGAAGAATGATAAAGTTACCGTCAGGAAACTTTCTGAAATACACACAAGGATCAGCTAAAGTCCGTGTGTATCCACTGCTTGTCATAAAAGAATCAAACTTTCGGTAACACTGCCTCAGTGCCTGTTTCAACCCATAAAGACTCATCTTTAATTTGCAGACAAGCTGTTCCTTCCCCTTCTCAACAAACTCTTCAGTTGTTCCATATAGATCTCTTCATTTAAGTCACCATCAAGAAATCAATTTTAACATCAAGCTGCTCTAACTCAAGATTCAGACTAGCAGCTAAACCAAGCACGGTTCTGATAGAAGTCATCTTGACAACTGGAGAGAAGATCTTATCAAAATCGATGCCTTTTTTCTGATTGCATCCCTTGACCACCAATCTCGCTTTCTGCTTTACTAGCTTCTCACCATCTTTCTTATTCTTGAAAACTCATCTGTTTTTCAAGACTTTCTTTCCCTTGGGCAGCTTCACTAGCTCATAAGTGTCATTCTTTTTCAAGGAATTCATCTCTTCCTTCATAGCATCTAGCCAAAGATTTTTCTCATCAAGTGATAACACTTCTTTATAATTCTCTGGCTCACCATCATCAGTAAGAAGAATGAACTCTGAGCTTGGATACTTTGTTGAAGGTACACGCTCTCTAGTTGACCTTATAACATGTGCATTCTCAACATTAGGAGCTGGAGGCTCCCCCTACTCATGAATCTCTCCACCACGAGCATCCTCATCATGTATATCATCATCATCGGATGAGGACTCAACAAGATCAACAAGACCATCATCAGGTACATCAACATCAGCTTGTACATCACTACCAACATTAGGTGTCAGATCAACATTCTCATTCCCTGTCTGGCCATCAGAAGAACTAGGAATAAAGACATCAGTAGTATCAATAATTGAGTCTGGAGTAGAATTGTACCTCGTAATCAAAAGATCTGCTCCCAACTCGTGCTCAAAAAATACCACATCTCTGCTTCTCACAATTTGCTTCTTCTCTGGATCATAGAGTCTAAAGCCATACTCTTCATCCCCATAACCAACAAAAATACAAGCATGAGTCTTGGAATCAAGTTTGGACCTCTGCTCTTTAGGCACATGCATAAATGCCTTGCAGCCAAAGACTCTCAAATATGAATATTTTGGATCACATCCCTTCCATGCTCTCTCAGGAATGTCAAAATCAAGAGGTGCAGCTGGAGTTCGATTGATCAAATACACAACACAGTTCAGTGCTTCACCCCAAAATGGCTTAGGAAGTTTGGACATTCTCATCATACACCTGACTCTCTCCATAATGGTTCTGTTCATTCTCTCTGAAACTCCATTATGTTGTGGTGTGCCTGGCTCTGTTCTCTCGTGTCTAATGCCATGACGCGAGCAATAATTCTTGAACTCTTGTGAGGTATATTCACCACCATTATCACTCCGTAGACACTTCAACTTTCTTCCGGTCTCCCTTTCTACCATGACATGAAAATTCTGGAAGACATCAAATACTTGGCTTTTTGCCTTTTTAGCAAATAAACCCAAACTTCCGAGTAGCCTCATCAATAAAAGTGACAAAATATATATTGCCCACCAAGAGACTCCACCTCCATAGGCCCACAAATATCAGAGTGAACTAACTCCAATTTCCCTTGCCTTCTAGTGGATTTTCAGAAAAGGAAGCTCTATGTTGCTTTCCTGCTAGACAATAATCACACGGGTCAAAAGAAACTGATTTATCAACGGGAATCAAAGATTTACCTGATAAAAGTTTCAACCCTCTCTCAGTCATATGTCCTAGCCTCCGATGCCAAAAATTAGAAGAATTCTTATCTTCAACTGCATTCACCTCATCAAAGCATACAGATATGCATGTCTTGTATAAAGTGCAACACAAGTTGCCTCGAGCAACTGCATGGAACCCTTTGATAGTTTCCACTTACCATCACCAATATTCTGATGATATCCTTCTTTATCAAAGACACTCGCAGACAACAGATATAAACGTAGATCAGGAACATGACGCACATCCTTCAAGTTAATAGTGCACTCGACATCTGTCTTCACTGGAATATAACCCAACTCAACAACAATTGCTGAACTCTGATTTCCCATTTTCACACTACCAAAATTGCCAGTTCGGTAGTTTAAGAAAAAATCTTTCATAGGAATGCAGTGATATGATGCTCTTGAATCTAGCAGCCACTCTGTATGTGAACTCTCACCATGGTTGCATTCAGATGCACATAAGGTGACTTGACCATCCATTCAAAGACGGTCGATGTAGTATTTTTATCATCTCCATCTTTCTTTAAATCTTCCTTCTTGTTACCCTGTGCTTTCTTCCACCGTAACAAAACATTTTTAATATGGACAGGCTTGTTGCAATAATGACATGTCCTAGTCTCTTTGCCATCTCTAGACTTGGACCTCCCCCTTGAGTTATCATGCCTCCTGGGACCCCTACTCTTGCTTCTACCTTTGTTCTCGGTAACAAGAGCATGTGAATTATCAACTTCCATCTCCTTTCTTCTAAACTCTTCATTGAATATGCTTTCTTTAATCACATCCAATGATAGGACACCATTCGGAGCAGAATTACTAATGGTCACAACCAATGTCTCCCAACTATCTGGCAAAAGACTCAATAGAAACAAAGCTTGCAGCTCGTCATCAAGAATAATCTTCATTGTGGTCAACTTGTTAATAATATCCTGGAAGTCACTGAGATGTTTACAAACTGACTTCCCACCTTTCAACTTCAAATCGACAAGTCTCTTGATCAAAGAAGCTTTGTTGTGCGCGGTCTTTCTCTCATAAAGCGCCTCCAATTTCTTCCACAATTCATATGGATCGAACTCTTGAGACACATGGTTGAAGATGCTAATATTAACCCACTGTCTGATAGTTCCCAAAGTCTTCCTCTTCAACTTTGCCCATTTTTTCTCATCTAACTTTTCGGGCTTTACTGGTTTGGTGACAGCACCATCTGCCGAGACACTTGCTTCAATAGGATCATACAAATCTCTGCAGTATAACAAGTCTTCCATCATCGGCCTCCAAATAGAATAATTGGTTGATGTCAATTTCATCATTGAGTTGCTACCACCGGATTCCATAAAAGCAGCTCAAATAACCTCCGCTCTGATACCAGTTGAAAGACCTCACGTATAACACCCAATAAGAATCTACTTCAAGACAATCAACAATTATTCAAACAATCCAAATGAGAGAAAGTAAATTGCAATGACACACGATTTTTACGTGGAAAACCTCTCCGGTGTGGAGAGCAAAAACCACGGGACGTAAGGAGTCCACCTACTCAGCTCTTATTATGATAAAGGTTAAGGGTACAAGCAGCCACTATAGACTACAAACGTTCAGCAACTACCCACCAACACATACATGCATAAGAGACCAACCAAGAGAATATTAGAGTGCAGAAATCATCCAGAAAAACGATCTCGGTACAGAAGCGATAACTTTCTCACCAGAATTTCAAATTCCGCAAAAGACCATTCATATCGAAGCCAAGATGTCCCCAACAAGCTTTCAAAATCTCAGCAAAAACGGACAACGTTTGGCTACTAAAACTGTCTCCGCCATGAAGCACTGTCCGAAAATCGCACTCCCTCTCTATCTTGAAAAAACTCCTCATTTGACTGCTGACCTAGAATAAGCAGAAATTAAGTTTTTGGGCTGACTCAATACGACCACCATCAACTGATACGACCGTTACGACCTCCGTAGTTTCGAAGATTCCCGTACAGATCATACTGTCCGTACCAATACGAGTCATACGATCAGTACGACCCGTACGACACTCAACAGGCTGGACCCCAACATATTGATCAGCTGGATCCGCCACTGCTTGTTCATGAGCTTGCGGGACTGCTATCGTATATAATTGATATTGTAGTCCCTTGACTTGTGCTTCTTTGATATATTGTATAGCTTTAACTTATGATCTTCATGCACACAATATATAACGCTCCTACGAAGAAAGGTCACATTTTTTTTCATCTATTTACAACTCTCATAAACTATGTAATATTTTTTTCTCGAATGTTATCATAAATATGCCAGCGAGAAGGAAAAGGAAAACTTGAATAACAACTGAAATTTTTTTGGCATGTGGCTGAGGATGTTTTTCCCATACCCATTTTTTTTATTGAGGTTACGGATGGAGGTGGGATGGGGTATCGAAGGTCTGCTTACCACAAATATAATTTGTCACGTTTTGGATGATAACCCAACTCAACTCACGTTCCCTCCAATCAATGGCGGATCTCTCTTCTCTATCATTCCATGGCCCTGTGTAAAAACCCTCATCTTTTTCCACCCTGGACCTTCCCAAGAAAGGACCTGCTGTTCATCAGAAGCTCCATTCTCAAGCCATCTGACTCCTCCCCCATTATCCTCTCCTCCATCGCCAACACAAGATCTTCATCCTACAACATTTCTCTCATCTCCGAGGTCTGCTCTCTTCTCCTGCTCTTTTTATTGACTGGCTCTTGCAAGAAATTTGTATTCAATTTCATTACTATGTGTTGTTAGGCTGTGAGGCTGTTGGTTCCTCCTGCTAGATTTGAAGCATCAAAGCTTAATGTTGTGAGACTGGAAGAAGAAGACTCATCGGTCGTTCCGCGAGCTTATATCCTCTCCCATTGCGACTTCACTGCTAACTTGACATTATCCATATCCAATGTAATCAATCTTGATCAGGTAAATTTATCATTCTTACCATTAATGACATTATCCAATGTTCGGCTTCTTTTACATTGTTGAACATCGATGACAGTTAAGAGGGTGGTATAGCAAAGACGACGTTGTTGCTGAATGGAAAAAGGTGAATGGGGTTATGTGTTTGCACGTACACTGCTTTGTTAGCGGCCCCAATTTACTGTCTGATCTCGCTGCCGAATTCAGATATCACATTTTTTCCAAGGAGCTTCCTTTGGTGAGTGACTTCACAGTTTACAACTTTTTTGGTACATTTATGAGTCGAGTGGTATTGAAAGAATTATTGAAACTCATTGTGCTTGTATAATATATGAATGCTTTGGTTGAACTCTCTGAATAAGGTTGTTCGCCTCAGGTATTGAAAGCAGTGTTGTATGGAGACCCTGTATTGTTCGAGCAGAATCCTACTCTAACTGATGCCGTTGTCTGGATTTACTTCCATTCTAATTCGAAGAAGTACAACCGGTTGGAATGTTGGGGGCCTCTGAGAGACGCTGCAGAGGTAAAGCCTAGTCACTTCTCATGCTCTCGGATTATACTCCTTTGGTTACACTGATTTTGCATTACTAACAGGGAGTCGGAGAAGATCAAATCCTCACCTACTTAGCTGCTAGCAGAGAAAGTCATGTGAGAAGTCCTAAATCAATGATTCAAACACTCTTTGCATTTCTTCTGTAACTCTTGTCACTGTTTCAACACAACTGCATTCAGACGCAGAAATTTGAAATTCATGTCATTTCTTAGCTTCGTCTGTTGATGATGATGACGACTGGGAATCGGTCATGGCTGACATTTCCTTGCAAATTTCTCTGTGCGCAAGATTGTTTTCCAAGGATCAATTACACATGAAGTATCTTAGAAGCTCAATTCTTATAACAATGTTTTTTTGAATATCATCATGTCATTTCTTAGCCGAGGACAGTATCTACGACATAAGAAAGTACCAATTACCCAACTTTAATTTCAAACTCCCTTTCTGAGTTTTTTGTTTCCAAAAGCGAAAGGCTGTTTGTTCGATCGCGACAACCTTCTTCTCCATCAGAAAGACAGTTTGTCTTCAAATGTCAACTCAGCGCTATGCACAAACCATATTTTTCATAGGCGGTTTGTTTTAAAAGTGACAAATCGAAAATAATAATTTGAAGGATGGTATTTGACAAATAAAAACGTCAAAAAGTGGCAACATGATTTTTTTTTCTTCACTTGGACGATCCTTAAGAGTTCCGACATGGATAGGGATAGAGTGAGGGTTAAGGACCCATTTTTGTACTTAAGTGTTCTTTCAAAATATGGATAAGTTTTATCTTAAATTGACACATATATATATTCTAAGGACATTCCGTATCAAATTACTCCAAACTCGGCGGCTAAATTTTCTTAAATTTGAAATACAACAACTCAATAGAACCCCTAAAATCATCATGTACAAACTTATCCATATGAGATTTCCTTCTTCTTATCCTATTGACAAATATGGAAGAAAAAAAAGCCTACCAAATTGATCATTCAACTTTTAATTATTTAATCGGTTCCAAAACCAAGCCAATGCTTCTAATTAATTGCCTCCGTTCTATTCAAATTTATTTCCTCCCTTCCTTTACAGTCATTTTTTCCAATCTCAATTTCTTTGGCATTTTGTCTGCATGATGTTGTAAGAAGAGAGAAATCCACCTTTTAAGTAATGGATTCAATGCCTAGTGAAATAAAATGTGCCTCGTACCCTCCATTTTTTACTACTTTTTAAAACCAGCCATGGCAGTACAAATTAAATATAATTGACGCCCGTCCGTTGTGCATTAATTCTTATAACTCAATCATATCGTTCTTGGAATTTAAAGAATACTCAAAATCCCAACAAAGAAGATTCCGAGATGATGAAAAAAAAAATTTTGATTCAACTGAAGAGCAGGGGGACAATGTTATAGTAAGAAAATGTACAGAGTACTGTTTGCTACTTTCGTCATGAGTATCTTCTGTAACAACTACTACACTCTGTTGGGTTCTGAGCTAATCCACAAGAGGAGCAAATCCCCGGCAGCTGGTTCAACTTGGATTCGGCTGAAAAGGACATTTTTAAGGAGGGCTTGACAGCAAGGGAGAGCTCCAAATTGGGATGCTTCTCCTCCTCCTCCTCTTTAATGCATGGTTTGGGGAGTTGATCCTCGGATGTGACGCCGCTCTCCGATAGATTCAAGGGACGGTGAGTGTAGGGATCGAGTCCTCTGCTGAGCATTTTGCGCTTGATGTATGTGTTCCAGTAATTCTTAATCTCGTTGTCTGTTCTTCCTGGCATTCGAGCTGCAATCTGAGACCACCTGCAATAGAAGAAGCATTCAAAATTATTCATAAGAAAAATTACCGACCGTTGTTGCGCGTGCTACCATACTTGTTTCCGAGCACGGCGTGAAGGCTGATGATCTGCTCGTCATCCTCGTCGGTGAAATTACCCCGCTTGAGATCGGGACGAAGATAATTGATCCATCTCAACCGGCAACTCTTGCCGCATCTCGACAACCCTAATATCGATTCATCAGTTTCTTTGTCATCATCATTATCTTTATCAATCAATCAATAAACAAGTCAAAACGAAGATTGACCAGCGGCTTTGGGGAGAGAACGCCAGCATCCCTCGCCATGGACGCGGATGTAATCGACCAGTCGCTGATCCTCGTTCTTGCTCCACGCCCCTTTGTTCGTGTGCGCCTTCTCGCAGCAGGGTGCCCGCCCCATTCTTCTTTTCTTCTTCTTATTATTGCCCTGGCTTTTATCCACTGTTTATCACCGAAAACGACAGCGTTTGACTTCTTCTTCTTCTTCTTGCCCTGCCTTTTTTATCATCGAAAACGACAGCGTAGAGATGAAAGGAAAGGATCGGATCGGATCCGCTACCAACTAAAATTCTATAAATGTAAGTTTACCTTAAAACTCGGCCTCGTAGTTTGACCGAGTAGGTATGGTATTAGATTCGGGGTAGGTAAGGAATCAACTCAATCATTATTATTATACCTACTCACTACTATACTCTGTCCGAAATTCGAAATGTATTTTTATATTATATATAATTTTTTCAAATTCATTAAATTTTTTTTTGAAACGTGACCTACTCATAAAAAAATATTAAAATTTTCAACAATTGGAATTAGGTTTCTGATGAGGGCACGATTGGAGCTGTAGTGAAAATTGAAAATTGAAGTTTATTGATACGTGGATATGTGTGATAAGAACTTTGAAAGCTATAATCATTCGAGAGTTGGTGTATATATAGAAAAGAATCTCATTCGTTTGAATTATCTGATTCACTTAATTTTTTTTCATATAATAATTTTTAAATGGGTTGATGTTTCCTACTGAGTCAAATTACAGAATATTTAGGAAAAGCATTGTATTTTATGCCTAAAATGTTTCCTATAAATATTTTAACATCAATGAGAAAGGTTTGTGTTGGAATAAATCGAACACTTGTTTAAAACAAAATAAGATACGCAGCGGAAGTGAATTAACCAGGATAGTTAATACTCATATCTAGGCCTCTCCAATGGGCCGGGTAGGGCTGACCCGACCCTATGAAGTTCGGGCTCGGGCTGGGTAGGGTTGATAAATATCAAAGCCTTACTATATAAAAGGGCCGGGTAGGGCCAAATTATTTGAATATTAACCAGCCTTAGGGCTTAAATCGGGCTAGGCTTTCTCGGGTAGGGCCGGGCTTTTAAGGCCCAACCCTTTAATCACGGGTCTTAAAGCCCTAAATAAAATTTTTGATAGAAATAATATTTTTCAATACGTTTGTTTTTGGCAGTCGTCAATAGAGCAATTACACAAACTTACAAGTCTAATAATAAATTACAAGTAGATATTGGATAGCAACAAAGTAGATAGTTGTTGGTAGTGTTCGCGATGCAATAAGTTGTTATGGATGATGCTATCAACTCCTTGTCTCCTTCCAATGCAAAGTTGTGTGAAATGAAGTCCCTATATCATCACCAACAATACTAGTTAGTACATTGATATCATCACCAATAAGGCTAAAAATGTAACACTACTACCAGTAAGATTGCATTACTATATAATATGTGTCCGAGAGTAGATGCATGATCAGAAAATGTTAAGGGGATCCCTCGTTTCAGGGGCTTATGAGATACCACAGATTTAGAGGCGAAACTTACTTGAATTTATTCCAAGTGATGATGGGGGAACATAGAGGCCATTGCCTTATTGAAACGCTCCGAATTAGTGACTTCAATGCCCTGCATATTAAGAAGGTCCCATGATAGGGAAAAGTCAGTGGCCAATAGTTTAGTAATGAAAAATGAACTTTCATAAGAAACATTGCTGGAATTATTATAACGCAGAGAGGATTTAATGGGTATTACTAGTTTCTTCTGGCATCTAACCTTCTTTGTTTATTTGTTGTGGTCAGTTCAGAGCATATAAAGTTGTGGTGTTCACGAATTTTTAAGGCCTCCACCCCCTCATTCTCTTCTAATAAATCTAATCTCATTTATATTTAAACAAAAACACTAATGAAATAGCAAAATATAGGCTGAGACATTTTTTGGATCATACCATTAGCGCTGCCATACCAAATCTGTCCATCAATATCCTTATCTATAGAAAAAACACCAAATGGTATGTTAGACCATGTGCTCAAAAGTCAAAAGTATACAAAATCAAATTGATAACTCAGTAGTATAATAACTATTTACCTAGGTTTTAGAAGCAGGAGGTAAAACAGCAGATTCTTCATCGTCTACCTCAGCCAAGTTTGCCACAGAATCAACACTCATTTCTTCATCACTACTTAACCATTCAGGTCTGCTTGTCTTCACATTCATCAGCTCCTCTGCTGCCGCTTCCTCGGCTGCTGCTTCTTGAGCCCTTGTCTTTGCTAATGACCAGTCTTTTAAACATACAAGTGCCTCTATTGTGTTTGGGCTAAGAGACGCACGTTTTTCAGAAATAACCCTCCCTCCAGCAGAAAAAGCAGCCTCCGATGCCACAGTGGATGCTGGTATACTCAGAATATCTCTTGCCATCACAGCCAAAATAGGATACATGCAGCTATTTGTTTTCCACCAGGTTAAAACATTAAATGAACCAGTTTCATCAACATCCACCGTATCATGATCCAAGTACATTTGAAGATCAGATGTCATTGAACTACTGCTAACTCTTGCCCTTTTCAATCTGGCCATAGAACCAGAACCAACTACTGGGACATTCACATCAATGGAATTTTGTGCCAATATAACAGAAGATGACGTAGTCACAGAATGAGCTGCAGGCAAAGAATTAGTAACAACAGCAGCATATATTCTCTTGTACATCTCATACACTTGATTCAACACTGACTTCACATTTATAACTTTTAGCTCGATGTCAGATTCTGAGAGATCATAAACACTTAACCAAGACTCAATTGCCAACAATTTGAAGCGAGGATCCATTACAGTAGCTAGACAAAATATCATTGGAAACTCATTCCAGTATTTGTCAAACTTTAACTTCATAGCATCCAAGGCAGTTTTGAATGAGTGAAGAGGCTGATAAGCTTTGAAAGTATCATATATATCAACCAAACTGTTAATCACCCTGTTTGATGTTGGAGAATAGACTCCGCTGCATACCTTAGTTGTTGAACTAAAGATGGCTAGAAAATTCATGCACAGAGTTGCATTAAGCCAATCATTCTCAGTAGGAACATCCAACAAACCTATTCTTGATTCATTGACTTTTAAAGAGTAACGATGAAGGACAGTTTTGTATTTAACAGCCACAATCAATAGGTCATAAGTACTATTCCATCTATGCGGCACATCAATGTCAATATTACGCTTAGAAAATCCTAATTCAACACAACATTTAGCCCACATTTCATGCCTTTTAATAGAGGAATTCAATGACCTAACAATTGATGTTATCTTAGATATACTAGGTGAAAGCACAGAGAGCCCATCCTGAACAATCAGATTCAATATGTGACAAGTACACCTAACATGGAGAAGACGTTTGCTAACAGATGCAAGCATAAGATGGTTACTAAGGTATGCAACCAGAACATCGTTATTAGAAGCATTATCTAAAGTCAAGGTAAACACTTTATCATGCAAATGCCAAGCAATCAATTCATCATACATATGAGCAGCTAAACTCTCACCAGTATGTGGATATTCAACCATTTTAAACGATAAAATTCTTTTTTGCATTATCCAATCATCATCTATCCAATGCGCAGTTAGACTCATATAACCCATCTTTTGGCGAGATGACCACATATCAGAAGTAAAACAAACCTTACCTTTAAAAGAGTCAAAATAGGCAATCAAATCAGATTTACATTCACTGAAAATCTTCATCACATCTCGCTTACATGTTTGGTTTGAAAATTTTTTAAATTGAGGTGCAAAAACCACGTTGAATCATGCCTTCAAAATCATGTGAATCAACAAATGAGAAAGGTAGTTCAGCTCTAACAATAAAATCAATAATCTCAGATCTTGCTCTATTATTATCAAACTGATAAGTAGCAAGCATTCCACATTTATCTTTACCAAGCAGCATACTATTTCTTATATCACCGTTTGATAAAGCATTTTTATGAGACTGAGCATGCCTTGTAAGATGAGAAGTGCCAGCAGTACCACAACAAACAAGTTTTTTACCGCATATGTTACACTGTGCTTTATAAGCTTTTTTTCCATTAACAACCTCTTCTATTTTAACAAAACATTTCCACACATTAGAAGTAGTTTTATGAGTAGACTGTGTGTTACTAGCAGTAGAACATGGGATTGAGTCACTAACATGTGATGCATCAACACAACCAAGGGACACAGGTTCCATAACAAAATCAATCAACCAAGGAAAAAATAAAATACCCCAGCGTATAAGGAAGCTCGCTTTACCTGTTGTGCATCAAACCCGAAATTAGAGCTGGAGACGGTGGACTGTGAAGGTGTTGTGGATGGGGCGGCGGCCGGGGAATGAATGGAGCTAGACGGAGCCGGTGGATCTTCAAATGAGAGACTGGAGAGAATGTGAGCCGTGAGAGTCTGACGTCTGAGGGTGGGAAGCTGAGAAGCAGTGGATTAGGGTTCTGGAAAAAGTCTGATTATACATGTCTGGGCTTGAGTTGGGTAGGGTGAAATCGGGCCGGGCTGGTCATTTGGGATGGGTAGGGTGAAATCGGGCCGGGCTGTCGGGCCGGGTCGGGTTTCAAAATGTTGATCCTAACCCTACCCTAATATTTTCGGGCTGGGCTATTTTCGGGTCAGTATACGAGCCAAATCGGGCCTCGGGCTAATGGGCTGATGGGCTTATTTCGGGCTAAATAAACCCTAGGGCCATATGTCAACCCCTACTCATATCAGTCAAATGAGCATACAATATAAATTGTAAACTAGACGTACCTTAATTCATGGACATGTACATTGTTGCATATATGGTCACTTCACCACTTTGTCACTTCCTAGTACGAAGAATTCTTTTCCTGGTTATGCGAATACGTCATGGATATGTACTCCTTCCCGAGAATGGAGAACCAACAACTGAGTGTTAGACTTCTTTTTGAGATATTCAACACGGTGCAATATTTAATATTTCTGGACTACACATATTGTATCAGCTTTTCGACTGAATGTTGATCCAACACCAAGTGACCCAAACTGTCCAAAGTTTCTACCCAAATACTCATCAGTTGGTTCATTATCATCGCATGCCGAGACATCACTGAAAGCTGGAATATTCCATAGATGTTCTGGTTCAGGGACCATGAAAACATCCTCGTTATCAAGTTGGTCTAGAATTCCATTTCATCCCGGTCGAATTCATCCATTTTAGGCATATCAAGTGTGTCCAGCGTCGACATAAACATCGGGTCCGAATCTATATTTTTCATCTCTGTTTAAATTTCCCTACACAATAAAATTTCACTGGACCAATTTTATATTTGAATCATTACAAATACTTCCATTAAACAAAATCATCAAAAATTAAAATATCAACATAAACTTATCAATCTTTCAAAATAATGTGTAGAATTTAACAATTTACACTAATGCACCAAGTTTAGAATTAAATGAACAACCCTATAATTCAATTTTTAAAATCATCAACCTTACTTAATCAATTGACAATTCAATAATTGTAATCAATCACATTATTCATAACATAAAACATATATTTTCATAATTACATCAACTCACCCAATCAAATTACATATAAATCAACTATCATACTACACATATCCTAATTACATCAAATTAACAATAACATACCAAATTTGATCTCTAGCTTATAACATACATCCTTATCGCTAAAACCTATTCCTTTGACCTTCAACAATTGCCCAAATGCTGGAATCCACTCTCAACAGTAGATCCAAGTTTTCTAATGAGAAGATGATGAGGGTGGGAGAGGAGGAGAGGAGGAATGAGGACGACAGGTTAATTATCTGCATGAGTCCGGTCTTAGCAAGACAGGCCTCATTAAAAATTTGATGAGTTTGTTCTTGCTAAGACCGGCCTCTATTATTTTTGCTAACTCGGTCACACGTGGGCTGATTTTGATCCACCGGGCAACTTTATAAAAGACCGGTCTTCACAAGACCGATTTCGTTCGATTATTTAACATGCCGATTTTCACGAGACCGGCATGTTGCAATTTTGATACAACGGTCTTCACAAGCCCGACATCAAAAAATAGGGCATTGGAAAAACGTTTTTCACATATAGGGCATTTGAGATACTCAGTTTAAAAAACGGGACAATTTTAAAAAACAATTGAAGAGCAGCGGCACGTGCGGCCGAGTCGAGTAGTCGATTAGAAAATTAGCCATGACTAGGAAGCCGAGAAGGATTGTTCCGAGTCAAGCGTAGCAGATCATGTGGAGAGAAGCGGCTATAGTCCGGATCCGGCGCGAGGGAGCATCGAAGGGTTCGGTCGCGTCCGCAGAGTGAACTCGGTCAACCCAAAAGCGGATGGTTTTCAAACCAAGAAAAAATTAAACAACTCAGAACAATCCAAAATTTATTTTACCTGAACGACAGTGAAATCAATTTTACTAAAAGCCCCAAGTTAATATTCATACTTTTATACGACTCAAATATGCAAAACAGGCATCGCAGTCACAAAAAGAAATATGGTTTTATTCGATTTTTTTACAGTATAAAAATCTAATTTTTAATAATATGACGAAAAAAATTATTTATGCACTTTTAAGTTTTAGCAGAAAAATTTAGATTCAAAACTATGATCAATGAAACCGATTGTGGGTGGCGACTAATACAACAAAACAACATATGCAGCAGAAACGAATTAACCAGGATCGATAATACCCATATCGATCAATGAAGCATAAAATATAAATTGTACACTAGACGTACCTTAACTCATTAATGAATGAATACAAACCTGAAGAGCCTGCAAAAGAAAAGCCCTGGGTAGGTATAACCATATGTCTCAACAATCAGTTCTTTTGAGAGTAAATACTAAAGGACAATAAGGTAGACCATGGACCATAACCTTATTGTCCTTTAGTATCTTATACACGACAAGAAATAATCGAAATAATCATGAATTCTATCTCTCAAAGAGTATCATAATTATTTCTTAATATCTCTATAATATTTTACAACTAAAATTATACCCGATAAGCTTCCAAAAAGATTATAGCACATTATTTAAACTTATCATAATGATAGCACATACAATTACTTAATTCAGAAACTCGATCTCAATTACATTAATCAAAATAATCTAACAGTTCATTGATAAATATTATTGCTTGTAAATGAAAGTTCCTTGATATGAGTGATCATACTTAAAACTATAATCATTATGAGATGGTATCTTTAAAAATTAACTTCATTGTTGTAAATATGATGATATTGATTGGACGATATTTTGACCATGTCCAGTTTATTTCTCGACGTTATATATACATTCTTATTTATTTGTATTAAACACATGTTTTCTTCATAGTTATCCTGTAATCCTATAAATAAAGGGTATCGCATCACATGAAATATGCAAACCCAGCTCAACAGGGGAGCAGGTGAGGCAAGGGCTTCAGGCCCGATTGTTTTTTATATTCTTACAAAGGAAATTAGTGTAATTTAACGCACAAACACAAAATAAAGAATTTATACTATCATATAGAAAATATAAAAGTTTAGTATGTAAATTTGAAATTTCTGCTGCGTTGCTAATGCGGAGATATAGCTTCTGCTTAAGCATTCTCTGTATTTTTTCTGCGGAACTACTCTACGGAAGAATAAGAAAGACACATTTGGCAACTTGCCTACATCTGGGGAGGATGCTCCGATCCTCGAGATTTCACTATCACAGTTCAAAGTACAAGAACTCACACCTCTACTTCTCACGTAGCCGAAATCTAAAGCTCAGTCTAATCTCTTATACTAGCAAGCAGTCTGATCACACAGACTCTATTCGTGCAGCCTACACACTCTCATTAATAAATAGCTACAGTTCTACCTCTCAAACTCAGTCTATTCTATTACAGTGTATAGTTCACGGAATGCTTCAGCACACTCTTCACCAGAGTTGCTGTATCTTCTTTCCACGACACTCCAAGCTCTCCTGCCAAGTAGTCGGACCTTATGAGTTCTTCAAACTCAGCCTCGGCTCCCTCTCAATCAATGACTCACTCAGCCAATATTGAGTAGCCTCAATCACTACTCCGTAGCCCGCGACAATGCATATCTGCGGCTGATCACTGAGCTTCAGACCATTCCACCAACAAGTAGCACTCTAGTTGGACTCGCAACCAGTACACAAATTCCACCAGTTCTGATTCCTCTACGCAACACAAGTCTCAAACTCAATGTATAAAACTCTCATACCGTGAGTTAATCTCTCTGTGTTCTTCTGTTGCGCTCTGTGTTTCCTTTATGTGATCGTCTCCCTTGCTTGTGTCCTCTGTGCTGCTTTTCTACCCCTCGCACCCCCCAAAAGCACAGAGTATCAATATCAGAATCTTACTCCTAGATTCTGTAAGTTTGTTATGATTCCATTTCTAAATGTGAACCCTTTAGATCTTTATCTTTTTCAGCACGTGTTGGCGACTGCTGCTTTCTTGATGACGTCTACATACCTCCCGGAGCTTCCCCAATGCCCAGATTCTAGCAATTTTGTTAAGATTCCATTTCTAAGGCCATGTTCTTTTGTACTTATAAAGTACTTATTTCAGTACATATAAATAAATATAAGTAAATATAAATAAATATAAGTAAATATAAATACATATAAGTATATATAAGTAAATATAAATAAATATAAGTAAAGTAATAAGTTTAAGTACAAAATATAAGTACAAAAGAACACACCCTAAATATGAACCTCTTAGATCTTTATTTTTTTTCAGCATGTGTTGGCGCCTGCTGCTTTCTTGATGACGTCTACATACCTCCCGGAGCTTCCCCAATGTCAGTTGTATCAAGCCGGAGCCTCACCGTACACCGTCGGAATTCTACTCTAGCTCTAAGATACCACAAAGTGCTGAAGCAGACTCTGTCTCTTGCCCATTCTTCAGATAGTGTCTCAACTTCAAGTCTTCAGGGGTTGCTGAAGCAGATTCTGGCTTTTTCTTGTTGTTGTTTTGTCAGTCTTCAGATTGTGTTTTAGCCACCGATCTTCTGAGAATGCTTCAGTATTCTCTTGAGCAGTTTTATCAAGAATGTCGTATCCTCAACATAAATATTTTAGGCCTCCAAATGGGTTGGGCCGGCCCTGGAAATATGAATTAAATACAATAAATTCAATTTTCCTCAATTCTCTTGTTGTAATGCTTTGGCATTTTAGTAGTTTTCTCAACATTTTCATAATATGTTATCAACATAATTTATCTAAGAAATCCAACACTCAAAGTAATGATTCAATCCCTCTTCATCTTTATTCCTATTATGATGGGATGATGGCAACATTCAATTCAATTTCGGAAAAAAATAAATCTAAAAACAACCTTGTATTTGGGAAAATTACATTCTTTTATGCTTATAGCAAGTATATTGAAATTCGTAGCGTCTCTGACAGACAGATTTGTGAACAAGCAGTTGCTGCAGCACGCTCTTGTTCACTCGGAAATTGTCGCAGCAAACAATGAACAAGACAAAAGTTTGTTCAACCAGTTCGGCCAACTGCCTACATCTGGGGAGGACTATTCTCCAGTCCTCAATCCACTAATCACAGAGGTCTCCAAGTACACTCGGTTACAACTCCACGCAACCTATGCTACTCAACCTTGTGTGGATCACTGGACACAATCAGAACAGGCTCTGACTTGTGTCTGCAAACCCTCTACAAATGTCAATCTAGAATAGCTACTGTCTCCTCGAAACTCAGCCTATTCTAAACTACACTCAACTCTGCAGGGTTGCTGCAGCATCTGCTGTAGCACACAGCTGATGCACAATTGTCCGCGTCGCTCCAAGGCCTTCTGCCGAGCCGATCAAACGATTCCACGAGCGCTGCACACTCTGGAATACTCCCTCTTGCTCAGTGACCTCCTGCCACTAGCGAGAACTGCCGCTTAGACACTCGACCGAGCCACACACCCGTCAGTTCTTCCGCGGCCTTCCTTGATCAACCAACAAGCACCACTGCTCTGAATTGGCTTCCAGATCAAGCTCGGATCAGACTACGCAAGTCCTGATCTCCTTCTGCTTCTGTCACCACAGCTCTGCGCTCACGCTCTGCTTTCGAGTGATGATCGAAGAACTCGTCGCACACCAAAATTACTCTCTCTGAATTCTGAGTATGCACTCGTGTATCCCTCAGCTTCGATCAAACTTTCTGCTCTGACCTGTTCTCCCTTAAGTAGCAACGCCCGCTTCAATCAAGAACAGAATTTAGCAATGTCCCACAAAGAAACAATTATCTCCTAATTTTTAGGAGATTAGATTTGTTTTGAACTCCAAAACAAATCTCCTTCTCTAGCTAGGAATTCTCCACTGGAATATTCTCCGCAGCACTTTAAAAAATTCTTCTGATGCTCTCCGCAGAGCTGCCAGGCCTTCTAGCCAATCGCTCAGGTTGCTGCTGCTACTCGGACAGATGCTACAGCAACTTGAACAAGCTCCTGCTATAACCACTCAGCTCTGCGCTCTGTGGTGATCGAATCTTCGCACGCACTTGAATCGCTCACTTGATCTTCTGCGTATGCTCTGTGTATTTACTTTATGATTCGATGCCTTTGAAGCTCTGCTCAGCTTCCTTTATATAGGAATTCCAAGTTCCATCAAATTCAGCATTTGGAAATTTTTTAAAGATCTCAACAAGATCTTATCTCTTAATTTGTAGGTGATTAGATTTGATCTGAAAATCAAATCTTCACCTTCCAAAAGATCCATATCTTCGAACTGACTTGTAGACCGCAATCTCCACTGAGAATATTCTGACAGATGTTCTGGAATCTTCCCGTTGCTCAGCTCTTCATATCTGGCCAGATTGTTCTTCGCACCAATACTGCTGCTATAGCTCCCTGCTACAGCTCCTGCTGTAGCAACTGCTTGTTTACTCTGGCTGGTTTTGCAACAGCAGTTGTCTTCACAAGGGCAGCTGTATCATCTTGCTTTCAATCTTCACAATACTCTACCGATTTGTTGCGAGCTGGCAGTAACCCTCGTACGTTCTTTGGGCTGCTCCAAGTTGATCGGCATGCTATTGACTTGGGGAATCTTCAGCTTCTGTTGCTCTTCTCTTCAATTCAGGGCAGCTTGTTCTTCAGAAGAAAATCTGCTATTTAGGATGCTACAGCTCTCTGCTACACATGTTGCTGTAGCAACCTCTTGTGCACTCTGCTTGTTCCCTCTGAAATGCCCTGCACTAGCTGCTGTCTTCACATGCTTGCTGTAGCAGACTCTTGTGCACCTTGTAGGAGTTTGTCAATGATGCCATATACATTAACTTATATTTTATTTTTCCTTTAACCCTACTCTTTAATTCAATATAACCTTATTATTTAATTCTATTGCCATGCTTGATTTTATATGTGACTAATGTCCGAGTTTATTATCTCATACAAATTCATAACATATTTGGTGTGGATTCTTGATGTTGAAATCCACATTAATGTCATGGGTCATGTAGATACCATAAAAGAAGAAAGTAACGCAGCTAAACAAAATAACACAAAAGCTATGATATTCCTTCACTCGTCATCATCTTCACGAGGAATTTAAATATGAATATTTTACAATAAAAAATTCCTCAATCCTTTGAAAGGATTTTAGGGAAAGGTATGATCTCTAAAAAAAAGTTATACTTCCTAAAGCACGCTTTGATTGACTGCACTTGCGTTTGCAAAATTATACAAGTGTGTACAAGTGTAATTCCATAATGTTCAGAATTACTTCTGAATTGAAGTTATATGGAGAAAATATTATTAATAAAGATATGTTGAAAAAGACCTTTTCCACAATTCATGACTCGAGTATGATCTTGCAATAGCAATATTGTGAACGAGGTCTTAGAAAATGTTTTGTGCTTATTTCATGTCTACATGTTACTGAACAAAATAATGAGCTTTTGATGAAAAATCATCACTCTTGCCTAACTGATTAAATGCTCTTTCCTAAAACGAATGCTATAATTAGCAATGAGCACGCGTGTGGCTGCATATTGACATGTTAAACAAAACTGTACAAATCGGATATTCAAGGTGTTGTACAAAGCGACCAGTAATGCTGTACAACCTCGAAGGGAGACTCCGTCAAAACGAGTGGGCAAAATCAGCAGATATGAGTTAAAGATAACGCCAACTAAATACTTGATAAACAACAATCGCAACAAAATATTCAAAAGATATTCAAAGGAGTCAACGAACAATCTCAAAGGATACAAACTATTCAAAGGAATAAATCTAAACAAACTGTGTGGATTCATGGGGTGCAACTCAGTATAAGTATGAGCAACATACAGCCTATGAAGGTATGCTTTAAGGAGAGAACCGTGAACTGATCTTGAGAGATTGATCATTGCACAAACATTAAAGACAATCTGGAAAGCATCCGATCTTGTGCTATCAACACCATCAGGCGGAAAAGAGTCTATTCGGGAGAAGAACTCTAACAGTGGGAAGAGACGGGAGGTCTCACGTTCAGGGGGAGCCTGAGTGCTGATTACTGAATTACTGTTCTTTGTATGAATTGCATGCTCTGATCATCAAATTAGCATAGCCTAGCGGTGAACCTAGATTGATGCCCATTGCGTGATACTGGATTGAATTGCTCAATTAGAGAAGCCTAGCGGTAGAACTAATTTGGCGGTGACATTACCTTAGCAGGATTGTTAGACTAGAACAATTTTTTTACAAGTTGATGCATGTTCGATCGATGATTACAAGTTGCAATGCATATCCCTGAACTGACTCTTTATGAATTTGAGAAACAACATTCTTTATGAAAACAACTCCTGTTAGTTATTAGTAGAACTCTAGGACTAATTGCTCTATATGGGTTCGACTCTACTTATCGCTTGCTAGTGTAGTAGGTTTCTACAAATATAAATTTGGCGCACACAACGATATGTTGTCAGAGATCTATTCTAAAACCATGGAAAATTCCAAAGGTAAAGAACGCAGAAGAAAAAGAGACTGACAAACCTGAAGAACAATGGAAAAGAGAGGAAGAATGGGCCCGCAGAAGCAATGCAAAAGCTTTGAATGCCATTTTCTCCGGAGTAGATGGAAAGATCTTCAAGCGTATCTCAAAATGCGAAATAGCCAAAGAAGCGTGGGACATACTGGCAACTCACCAAGAAGGAACCTACAAAGTGAAGGTGTCCCGCATGCAAATGATCAACACCCAGTTTGAGGAATTGAAGATGAGCGAATCCGAGGCCATAAGAGATTTCTTTGCAAAGTTAGGGGACTTGTCAAATCAAGCATTCAGCCTAAGAGAACCAATGCCTGAAGAGAAGCTGGTTTAAAAGACATTACGGTCTCTGCCAGCTAGATTTGAAATGAAAGTCACCGCCATAGAGGAAGCCCAGGACGTGATAATATGCAACTTAATTATATGTTGGATCACTCACCACCTATGAAATGAAGATAATCAACAACCAATCTGCACTCAAAGAAAGAACCATCGGACTCAAAGCTGAAACTCAAGTATATGACAAGCAAGCAGTTTGGTAGGTTCATGAACAGCTTGAACAACAAAGTGGTGTAACAGTCCGCTTAGCACAACGGGCAGTACAGACCCAGAGAGAACTCCCAGATCGCAGGCAGACAGTTCGACATATGGATTCATTCAAATACAGGCGGAGTGCGCAAACACTCTCAAACGTAACAACAAATCACTAAATGTAACAAGGAGTGATGGAGAAACCAAAGAAGAAGCATCTGAGGAAAACCCAGATAAGATAGTAGCACTAACCTTTATTATCTTAGTGACAGGTTCAGACAGCGAAGATGAAGAACCAACCGACGAATGCATCATCGAAGAATTCTCTCTCCTGCACACAAAATGGACTGAAGTAGTCAGCATCAACACCAAGCTCAACATCACCATCAGCAATTTAAAAGAGAAGAACACTCATCTACAAAAACATAACAGCATCCTGGACAAAGAAAAAGCTGAGCACTACGGAATCATCAATCAGCTGCGACAAAAACTTGCTGAAGTCACAGAAGAATTAAGCTCTCTCATGAAGATTAAGAGAATGCTCAACACCGGAACCAGAAAGCTAGACTCCATTCTATCCATGCAGAGACTAATTAAGGACACGAGAGGCATTGAATTCACTAGAACTAAGATAACTAACAAAATGGTGTTTGTCATGGAAGCTGAGAAGATCTCTCCAATCACATCCAAACCCACGGGAAACCCAGCAGTATGGAAAGATAAAAGAATATGCTACCACTGCCTAGATCGGGACATATTAGAAGAAACTGTTACATCGAAGAATGGACTCAAGCAAGAGGTGCGACAACAAGTGGATTTGGAGAGCAAAGGAGAAAAGAGACACCTGCCTCGTTGCCTACATCATGACCACACACACTGAGAAGAGCATACGGTATTTCGACAGTGGCTGTTCTGGACACATGACAGGTAATGAGGAGTATCTAACGAACATCAAAACAACCCACAACTCAAGGGCTACCAATGGTCAGAAATGTCCTCCTGGTAGAAGGTCTGACTGCCAACTTACTCGGCATAAGTCAGCTCTGCGATGGAGAAAACCAAGTGGAATTTAACCAGGACTTGTGCAAAGTCGTAAACAAACAAGTAGAATGTCTACTCAGAGGTCATCGCGCGTCAAATAACTGCTACTTACTGGAGCATAACACAACTAACAGGTTATAACTCAAAAGCACTACTGAATAACTTTATCTTTAGCATAGACCGATGAGACATACTCATGGAAGGATGCTCAAAAGACTAGCAGCAGAAGGACTAGTTCATGAGATTCCTACTATCACAGGCAAAGTAGATCTAATATGTGAAGAATGTCAATTTGGAAAACAAAAAAGGACAACACATCGAAGAACAAATCAGATCAAAACACCTCAAAACCCCTAGAAGTTCTTCACATTGATCTCATGGGCCCAATGCAAGTTGAAAGCATCGGGAGGAAAAGGTATGTCTTTGTATGTGTCGATGACTATACCGGGTACACTTGGATCTCCTTCATCATGGAGAAATCAGAAACTGTCCAAGTAGTAGTCCAACTCACCACTCAGCTTGAACAAGCAAGAAGGAGCCAAGGAGATTATGTGATAGCCATCAGAAGCGATCATGGATGAGAGTTAGACAATGAGCTGATGATGGAATATTGCATTAACCATGGAATCCAACGTCAGTTCTCCTCAGCAATCACTCCTCAACAAAAGTTGTGGAAAGAAAGAACAGAGCTCTCCAATAGATGACCAGAGTAATGCTCCATTCCAGAAGCATTGCTTTGAAGTTCTGGGCTGAAGCTATGCGTACTGCATGCTACACTCTGAATCGAGTACTCATCAGAGAAGGACTAGAGAAGGCCAGCTACGAACTGTGGACTGAAAACAAGCCTTCGGTCAGATACTTCCATGTATTCGGGAGCATGCTACATACTGGTGGACTGCGAATACAAACAGAAACTGGACTCTAAAAGCGACGAAGGGATATTTCTCGGATACTCCACAAGCAGCAGGGCCTATCGGGTGTTCAAAAAATTGGAACAGTGATGGAGTCTGTAAATATTGTGGTAAAAGACGATGACCAAGTGAATCTGCCAAGTAACTCTGAAAAGGAGGAAGAGGAGTCTCAGGAGCTAGCAGAGGAAGAGACTATGGATGTACAAGAAACTGTTCGAATAGACGATCCGGTACAGATGGAAGAAATGACTGAAGAGGAAGAACAGCCAGAAGAAAGCAACCCAGAGCCAAGCGCCCAATCAACAAGAATAATTCACCAACATCATAGGAGATCCAGCAGAAGGCGGATGAACACGAGGCAATCCCAGAATCAATTATCGAGACATGATCAACCATTCATAGCTTCCATTAATACATAACGTTGCATATAGTTTCCATAAAATGAAGACAAGACTGATGTATGTGGCCACTTATAGCCTGATCGATAGCTTGATCTTATGTAAAAATAATTTCTCCTATGCTATCAAAGTTTTGAAACCATAAGATTAAACAAATTTGATTGAATTTACATATGATATCTATTAAGAGATTGACTAGAGATATTGATGGAGAATCTCATAGTCACACGATGAAGACCAAAGTTCCTAACAATTCAAATAGTTCTGCAGATTTTTTAGAATAATATGCAAAGATATATTCTGAAGCGTGATCTATTGTACTCAAACATCCAAGAAAATCTGACACGTGTGCATATTGTTGAACACGTGCCACCCTTACCCAATCCCCAGGCTGCCACGTATCACTCCCAAACCTGAAACCTCTGCAACTCTCACCTCATCATCACCCACTTCATAACAACATCGCCGAAGACGACCTCAAAATCGGAGAAGCCCAAAGCATCATCGATTCCATGCTGAAGACGAATATGCCAGTCAAGAAGCTCCTCACCCTCTACCTCATCTTTGCTGCGGCTGCGGCTGCGGCCTCGATCGCAGACGACAGAGAAGGTTACGACGCAGAGTCGGCTGAAGAGGGTTCTTCCCAAGCTCACAGGCAAAGCGGAAGAGAGTTGGTCTGCGACGCTGTCGGAAAGTGCACGCACAGGCTAGCCGGCACAGTATCGGCCGCCAAGGATAAAGCTGCAGAGATGTCCCGGCATGTCGGAGAAGAGGCGAAGGAAGCTGCAAACACTGTTTACGAAAAGGCGAAGGAGGTGGGCAGCGACGCAGGGAGTAAAGTGGCGCAGAAAACGATAGAGGGGAGCAAGGAGGCGGTCGAGACATTAAAGGCGACGAAGGACATCGGGAAGACAATGGGGAACGATGTGATGAAGAACGTGACGAAGGAGATTAGCAGCATTAAGGAGCATGGGAGTGTGTGGGTTTGGGATGAGGTTCTGAGCTCGGCGCAGCTCATCGGTTTGAGCACAGCGTATGGGATGGGTGTGTGGGTGACATTCGTGTCGAGCCACATCCTGACCCGATCGCTGACCCGACAGCAGCTGGGGATCGTGCAGAGCAAAATCTACCCTGTTTATCATCGGTCGGTGGGGTACGGAGTGTCTGCAGCGCTGGTGACACACATGCTGGGAAAGAGGTCGAGACTGTTCGAGGATGTCGGGCATTTAGTGCAGACGTTGAATCTGATGGGCGCTGTTGCGTTGGGGTTGGCCAATTTGATATACCTGGAGCCGCGGGCGACTAAGGTAAAGATAGATTCTCGAATGTGTATATAAGTTTGTGCGTGTTTGACGAGAATGGATGATCAGGTGATGTTTGAGAGGATGAAGATGGAGAAGGAGGAAGGAATGGGGAGAGACGCGTATCTAGTGGCGGAGAATAGCAGGACGCAAGAGCCGGTGGTGGTGGCAACAGCTGAAGCGACCATGAGTTCCACCGTTGCGGGGCCCGGAGGAAGGCTTACTGAGGAGGAGGTGAGGCAGTCTCGGATACCGCAGCTCAGCGAGAGGCTGAAGAAGTTCAACGCGTACACGAGTGTGGTGAATATGCTGATTATGATGTCCTTGACTTGGCATCTTGCGTACCTGGGGCGGAGGCTTGCGATGGCACATTGAGGATGCATTCTTCTGCATGCATCTGAAAACCACAAGTTCAGTTTCATCTGAAATCAGTTAGTTATGGAAATGAAATGTTTATATTTTGTATACACTTTTGATGCATGTTTAAATCCACTCTTCTTCTTTTTCTTATACATGTCCATCTATATAGATGTGTAACTCTCACCATTTAGCATTAGAGCTTCCCGTAAGTTGTGTTAGAACTAGTGGTAGAGATACTATGTGGAGTCTGTAAAACTTTAAATACAAAACTATCATTGCATATGCCTCACCAACGTTGGATGCATTCTTAGTTAATCCCAAATAGTTGGATGCATCCCTCATCTTCTTGCATAACATCAAGATATATTCATCATTGCCCAACTCCCTCTCCAAGCTTAAGTTTTAATCCTTTGACTTATATGCTCCTCCATCATTTGTAAATTCATCCTCAATTACCTTCTGCTTTGCAAATGATTTTCCTCCTTTTTTTTTTAAAAGTAAACTTCGGTAAAGAATTTGCTATATTCATGACGGTGATGGTGTCTTTTGTTGGACTAAATTGAATGAAATTTCAATTATCTCAATGATGGAACATGTAGATAAAGCTTTGTGAGTATATTATATTTAATGAAGTGGTTTAATGCATCATTATTATTATATTAAATCAAGTGTTACATCAATTTAATATAACATAAATGAAGTACCTCTATCAATTTAATTCAACTCAATTTGATTCGATATAATCAACTCAATATAAAGCAAATTAAATTGAAGATGAGTAGAACGGAATAAAGATACACGCAAACCAGAATAGTTGAGGCTCGTTTAGACGATTTCCTTAAAGCTTTTATTGCCGTCCCACCGGGTGCAAGAAACTGGCAAGAGCTTCCCAGGATACAACAACTTGTGAGTGTGTACCTCTTTGCACTACAAAGTAACACTCCGGCGAACCAAACTTGTGCAAGCCACTATCACCAAAGAAAAACTCAAAAGAGTATGAAGAACTCCAAGGAAAAGCAGCCGGCTATCAAGGGAGGAGATGTTGGAAATGAGAGAAGTTGTTGTGTGAGTTGATGATTTCCAAGCCTCATTTGCACCTCCTTTTATAGGGGAGGATGGGGCAACCCATCATAATGACATTGTGAATGCCAAAGGTCCTCTTAAAGGCACCAAAATGAATGTTCCAAGTCCCTTCATTTCACAAGATTAAAATCAAATTTTCAATGCTCTTGAAAAGATGAAAAGGTCTCTCATAAGTGCATAGCCATTATCATGCTACCTCTTCATGTTTTCCATGCTAATGGAAAACAAATAGCCCACAAAAATTATGACAATGTCATAACTAAGATAAGCCTCTATGTCTTCTAAGGTTTTTCACTTGACCTTTGTAAATGCTCTCCATAACTTTGAGCATTTCATTTCATTCATTTTGGCTTCAATTTGGACATGTAAGTAATTGATTTTGTCCTTTCATTTGTAGGACTTTAAATCCAATTAAATACTTTTCTCATATAAATATGGTCACACCACATTTTCTTCACACTTCTTCACCAAATTTTCCAACAATCCCCCACATGAAGAAAATCATGGGGTGAGAATAAAATCAAGACTCGACTCGATATGGTGATAGTTTCTTCGGTCAATATTTGTATAGGATAGGTGGGCAAAGCCTTTGAACCTTCCCTCGAAAGACATATCTTCTTTACTGACTATTCAGTAGACGCGATGTCCTTGAACTGTTCGTCGTATAATGTAAACGAAACACATATCTTCCACAAATATATTCCTGACACAAGTGCAGTTCTCATGGTTGGGTTCTTTTCCGGCCCTGAAACCCCTGCCTGGTTCTGTGAGAGTTTTGAAAGAATTAAGCCCCATTAATTCTTCTTAGAAGCGGCCTCACTTCTTTCTCACATAGGTGATTCTTTATTTCAAGTAATCCCGCATTACCTGTCGGAATCTCAACATCCGAAATCTAGAAATCATTAAAAGCTTCATGCTTAACCTCGTGCGGGAGTCACCAATTTAAACAAAGAATGGGAACGGGGGTTAACCCCCTCAGTGACCGCACATAGTCTCAGCAGTTAGGTTGTCCCTTTGAACCAAGATCTTGGGATCTCCAGTCAGCATGGTTGGGTTTCCTTTGCCTTGACTTTATTTATCCAAGGGCTTAAGTCCCATCCCTCTAGACGTCTTCTCTACTTGGTCCCTACTTAACCCTTTGGTTAATGGATCTGCAATATTGTCTTTGGACCTTACATAGTCAATACTAATGACTCCTGAAGAGAGAAGTTGTCTAATGGTATTATGTCGTCGACGTATATGTCGTGACTTACCATTATACATCACACTTTGTGCCCTTCCAATTGCAGATTGGTTGTCACAATATAAACATATTGATGGCACAGGTGTTGTCCATTTTGGAATATCCTCTACAAAATTTCTTAGCCACTCAGCTTCTTCGCCACATTTATCTAATGCAACGAATTCAGCTTCCATAGTGGATCTAGTTATCACAGTCTGTTTAGAGGACTTCCAAGTCACTGCAGCACCTCCCAGAGTGAATACATATCCACTTGTCGCTTTTGAATCTTGTATATCAGATATCCAACTTGCATCAGTGAAACCTTCAATGACTTCCGGATATCTGGTATAATGTAGACCATAATCACGAGTAAATCGTAAGTACCTTAGTACTCTCACGATTGCTTTCCAGTGTTCCGATCCTGGATTACTCGTATATCTAGCAAGTCTACTTACAGTATAGGCAATGTCAGGTCTAGTACAATTCATTAAGTACATTAGACTACCTATGACTCTCGCATATTCCACTTGGGAGATACTTTGTCCTTTGTTTTTAGACAAGTGTTGACTGATGTCAATTGGAGTTCTGGATATTCCCAAACTGTCATTTCCGAACTTATCTAGGATCTTCTCGACGTAATGTGATTGACTTAAGACAAGTCCATCATTAGTCCGTGTAATCTTGATACCTAGAATTACATCAGCTAGTCCCAAATCTTTCATATCAAACTTAGAGTTTAATATAGCCTTTGTGGACTTAATCAGGTCATCATTGCTTCCCACAATGAGCATGTCGTCAACATATAAACACAGAATCACATAACCATGTTCTGTGTTTTTAATATAAACACATTTATCACACTCGTTGATCTTAAACCCATTTGACATCATCACAGAGTCAAATTTCTCATGCCACTGCTTCGGGGCTTGTTTTAGGCCATACAGAGATTTTACAAGTCTACAAACTTTCCTCTCTTGACCAGGCTCTATACAACCCTCGGGTTGTTCCATATAGATTTCTTCCTCAAGATCGCCATTGAGAAAAGCTGTTTTCACATCCATTTGATGTATTTCTAAATTACGTAAAGCCGCAATTGCTATTATCATCCTTATGGAAGTGATTCTCGTCACAGGAGAATATGTATCAAAATAGTCAAGACCTTCCTTTTGTCTATAACCTTTGATTACAAGTCTTGCCTTGTATTTATCGATAGTGCCATCCACTTTCATCTTCCTGGTGAAGACCCACTTAGAACCTAGTGTTTTACTTCCAGGAGGAAGATCAACCAATTCCCATGTATGATTTTGCAAGATAGAATCAATTTCACTCCTTATGGCTTCTTTCCATAAGTGACCCTCAACTGAGTTTGTAGCCTCTTTGTAAGTTCGAGGTTCAGCTTCGAGCATATATGTTAGAAAATCAGTACCAAATGATTTTTCTATCCTTGTTCGCTTGCTTCGTCTAGGTTCTACTGATTCTACATCATTTCCAGAGATATCATCTCGTTCTTGAGTTATTTCCTCAATATCTTCAAGTAACTGATGAGATGAACCCAATTCATCTTCCTTAGACTTATAAGGAAATACTTGTTCAAAGAACGAAGCATTCTTTGATTCCAAGATGGAATTTTTGTGTATATCAGGATTTTTTGATTCATACACAAGGAATCTATACGCATTACTGTTTTGCGCATAACCAATGAATATACAATCAACGGTTTTTGGTCCTATCCTCATTCGCTTAGGACCGGGAGCCATTACCTTAGCAAGACACCCCCACACTCGCAAGTATTTATAGGAAGGCTTGCTTCCTTTAAATAGCTCATATGGAGACTTCTCTTCCTGTTTGCGAGGTACCTTATTTAAAAGATAATTCGCTGATAAGATGGCTTCCCCCCACATTCCATGGGGTAACCCAGAGCTTAACAACATTGCATTCATCATCTCTTTTAGAGTACGGTTCTTTCGTTCTGCAATGCCGTTTGATTGAGGCGAGTATGGTGGAGTTACTTCATGAATAATTCCGTATTGTGCACAGAAGGCCCCAAACGGTTCTACATATTCACCTCCACGGTCACTTCTCAACCTCTTTATCTTTTTGTTGAGTTGGTTCTCAACTTCTAATTTGTACATGGAAAACTTTTCAATTGCCTCATCTTTGCTTTTAAGCAAATATACATAACAATATTTTGTACTATCATCAATGAAAGTCACAAAATATTTGTTACCACCTCTAGTTGGCATGAATTTTAAGTCGCATAGGTCACTATGGATTAATTCAAGGGGTTCGGTTTTTCTTTCAACACTGTGAAATGAGGTTCTTGTTAATTTTGCTTCAACACAGGATTCACACTTGTGTTTGGAATCTATATGAGATTTGGGTATACACTCCAAATTCATTAGTTTCCTTATTGTGTCATAATTTACGTGGCCTAATCTTTTATGCCATAAATTAGAGGACTCAAGCAAATAAACGGAAGAATTATTTTTATTGATATTTTTGGGTTTGATAGCTATTACATTCATCTTCCACATGCCATCTTTTACATAACCTCTTCCCAAATACATACCGTTCTTTGTGAGAACAATTTTCTGGGACTCAAATACCATCTTAAATCCATGGTTATCCAGCAGTGTCCCAGAGATCAAATTCTTCCTTACATCGGGCACATAGAGAACCTCTGTAAGCTTCAGCTCCTTGCCTGATGTCAGCTTCAGGACTACTATACCCTTCCCCTTGATCTCAGAGGTGGCAGAATTGCCCATGTACAACTTCTCTCCAGCCTCACTCAGCTCTAATGTGAAGAACGCATTCTTATCCGAGCAAATGTGGCGGGTTGCTCCTGTGTCCAGCCACCACTCCTTGGGATTAGAATCCACCAAGTTCAGCTCAGAGATAACAGCTACCAGAAAGTCTTCTTCAGCTTCGGCTGAGTTGACTTCCTTCTTTTGCTTCCTTGGAGGCTTCTTACAGTCAGCTGCTCGGTGACCCTCTCTGTCACAGTTGAAACATTTTCCCGGAAACTTGGGTGATTGCCTTTTCTTGAACACTCCACCCTTAGCTGCTAACTTGTTAGAGGGTTTCTTCCTCTTTGAGCTCTCACCATGCTCCACTAAGTTTGCCCTCTCTGATGGTGCTTTGAACCTCTTATCAGAGCCACGGTTGTCTTCCTCAATTCGGAGACGAACCACAAGGTCTTCAAAACTCATCTCCTTTCGCTTGTGCTTGAGATAGTTTTTGAATTCCTTCCACCCCGAAGGTAACTTCTCAATGACTGAGGCAACTTGAAAGGATTCACTTATGTGCATCCCCTCAGCATGAATCTCATGGATTATCAGTTGCAGCTCTTGCACTTGACTTACTACCGTTTTAGAATCTACCATCATGAACTCCAGGAAGCGGCCCACAATGTATTTCTTAGACCCGGCATCCTCAGTTCGGTATTTCTTATCCAATGACTCCCAGAGCTCCTTGGCTGAGCGTTTGGTACTGTACACATTGTACAGTGCGTCATTTAAGCTGTTCATGACATAGTTTCGACACAGATAGTCAGAATCTTTCCAAGCACTATATGCCATGAACACTTGTGAGTCGGTTTCATCCTCCTTGTAAGTAGGTGGATCTTCGGTTAGGAACCGAGCCAACCCAATGGTGGTCAGGTAGAAGTGCATCTTCTGTTGCCATCTCATAAAGTTCAGTCCTGTGAACTTCTCAGGCCTTTCGGCCGGCATCACTGGGGCGGGCACTCGTGCCACTGACCCGCTTGAAATTGAACCCGCAGGTCCATTCCCGGCCATAGCCGTCATCATTGGGGTGTTACTAGGCACAACACCAGGTGTGGGCAACACTGTTGGAAACACAGTTGGCAACACTACAGGAGCAACCGGGATGTTGGCATCAATGTCCATACTTTGATTTGTGGTTTGGTTTTCCATGTCTACAAAAGACAAACTAGTTAGCAATCTTGAAATATAAATTGTACTCACAATTTTATCTACACAAATAAAAGCTTTAAGATTGTTGGACTAAATTGAATGAAATTTCAATTATCTCAATGATGGAACATGTAGATAAAGCTTTGTGAGTATATTATATTTAATGAAGTGGTTTAATGCATCATTATTATTATATTAAATCAAGTGTTACATCAATTTAATATAACATAAATGAAGTACCTCTATCAATTTAATTCAACTCAATTTGATTCGATATAATCAACTCAATATAAAGCAAATTAAATTGAAGATGAGTAGAACGGAATAAAGATACACGCAAACCAGAATAGTTGAGGCTCGTTTAGACGATTTCCTTAAAGCTTTTATTGCCGTCCCACCGGGTGCAAGAAACTGGCAAGAGCTTCCCAGGATACAACAACTTGTGAGTGTGTACCTCTTTGCACTACAAAGTAACACTCCGGCGAACCAAACTTGTGCAAGCCACTATCACCAAAGAAAAACTCAAAAGAGTATGAAGAACTCCAAGGAAAAGCAGCCGGCTATCAAGGGAGGAGATGTTGGAAATGAGAGAAGTTGTTGTGTGAGTTGATGATTTCCAAGCCTCATTTGCACCTCCTTTTATAGGGGAGGATGGGGCAACCCATCATAATGACATTGTGAATGCCAAAGGTCCTCTTAAAGGCACCAAAATGAATGTTCCAAGTCCCTTCATTTCACAAGATTAAAATCAAATTTTCAATGCTCTTGAAAAGATGAAAAGGTCTCTCATAAGTGCATAGCCATTATCATGCTACCTCTTCATGTTTTCCATGCTAATGGAAAACAAATAGCCCACAAAAATTATGACAATGTCATAACTAAGATAAGCCTCTATGTCTTCTAAGGTTTTTCACTTGACCTTTGTAAATGCTCTCCATAACTTTGAGCATTTCATTTCATTCATTTTGGCTTCAATTTGGACATGTAAGTAATTGATTTTGTCCTTTCATTTGTAGGACTTTAAATCCAATTAAATACTTTTCTCATATAAATATGGTCACACCACATTTTCTTCACACTTCTTCACCAAATTTTCCAACATCTTTCACGTCATTCCTTTCCAACTCCATTTTTATCCATGACCTTAATCCATCTATGAAGTTAAAGAATAAAACTTTCTTCCCAAAAACCTCAACCCATCCAAGGCAACAAAAGAGAACAAAGGAACTTGCTACCTTAAGAGAACCTTGAAGTTAGAGGGATTGTGTTTGAATTACTTTCGATGGTTTGGACAAAACGAGACAGTCCCTTGGATATACTCAAGGGTGCGTGTAAACACATGATTAAAAAAATAATATAAAAGAAAATGCAAGGTTTGAGATTCATGTAGGAGAAGGGGCTATGACTCAAGGAGCTGAAGAGGGTGAGGTTGTTTTCAGAGGTGGTAATCCCTATTTTAGAGTCGTGTAAAATATGTCACTTCAAATTGACGTGTTGCTAGTGCCTGAATCAGTCAGGTTGTTATAGCAATCTTTGCGACACTTGCGGAATAACGTAGCTAAGATAACAATGTACGCTACAAACCCAATTCGTCACCCAGTTCGGCCAGTGCCTAACTTTGGGGGATTTTTTTCCGATTCCCAAGATTCCACTATTAACAATTAAAGTACAAAGGTACCGGTTCACAGTCTCTGCTAGAGCAACCTCCACTTCTAACCTAGCTAGAATCTTCGTTCAGTCTGATCACACAGATTAGCTGCTCAGATCAATATGATCACATAAATTAGCCTACGGTGTCTACTACACTACTAGGTGTATAACAAGTTGCTATAGCAACATACTCAATCAAGCTTCTCTTCCGTAGCACAGCTCTCCGACTCTCCAAGCTCTTCCGGCGCTTAGTCGGACCTCCGCGAGTTCTCTCAACTCCGGTGATGCTTCCCCTTGATCAGTGTTACCTCCTATCAACTGTATGGAGCTTTGTTATACTCTTGATCGTACGTGACCAGCTCACCCATAACGATGCTCCAAAGGATTGTACTTGATCTTTAACGAGACTCCGCTCCAGTGGAATTTCAAAGATCAAACTTCGATCAGACTCTGGCAGCCGTGATCTCTCTCAGCAGTGACAACACTCTAGCTCTTCGCTCTTTGCTTATCGCTCTTGCTTGCTGTTTATCTGTGTGTGTGTCACTCCCTTGTGTGTGACTGATGGAGCGTATTTCGATGATCCATCAAGTTGTCTATTCTCGTTGTTTAGTTGCATTTTGCGTGTGCTAGATTAATTTTTTGTAATGTTTCGCATCGCATGTGTATCAAGACCGATTTGGAGCTTTATTGCGTATTTGGAGCATTTTAGGCCTCATTCGATCACTCGAAAATGCAAAGAGTGAAGACTCGATCGCGAGAGCATCGATACGGGCCAGGGGCCCACAGGCCCAAATCATGAGGCTCACATCCAGCAATCTACGGTTTGCATAAAAATAAGAGAATTGGAGGAGGAAAATAAAGAGGATTTGAAGAAGAAAATCAGAGACAAGTTAGAGGCGCTGAAGAGAGAGGCAATCGGAACATTGCGCGGTGAATAGCGCACGACAGTTTTCGTATTCTCTAAACTCAGTTTTTCATTATTGTTAAATGGATTGTATTGGTAGCTAAACCCTAACTCAGTTTGGGGATTTGCATTGCAACGTTTGGTTTGAGACTTATGTTTCATAATTCAATTTACTAAATTACTATATTTCGTATGAATTGCATGCTCTGATTCATCAAGTTAGCATAGCCTAGCGGTAAAACTATTGATATCTATTGTGTGGTACTGGATTGAACTGCTCTATTAACGAAGCCTAGAGGTAGAACTAAATTGGTATTGTTAGTCAAGTAATTGTTAACCTATTCGAGAACTTAACGGTTAAGAGTAGGTAGAACATTGGAGTAGACACTACCTTAACTGGATTGTTAGACTAGAACAATATTTTTACTAGTTGATGCATGTTCGATCGATGATTACTAGTTGCAATGCATATCCCTGAGCAAACCCCCGTTAATTATAGTAGAACTCTAGAACTAATTGCTCTCTTTGGGTTCGACCCTACTTACCGCTTGCTAGTATAGTAGGTCACTATAAATTTAAATTTGGCGCACACAACGACGTGCCGTCAGTGACGCTGTACAGAGATTTTGGAAACCCTAGCCTCGCTAGGATTTGATCAATTTAGAATAGTTTTTAAATCCTTTTAGCGATTCGGATCTATCCCAAGATCTTAACAAGTTTTTGAGAATTTGTTGTAACAACCTCTTTCTCAAAAGCATTTTAGGAACCATATCTTGTCTTCGATCTTTGTAAGTTGTTTAGCAATTTTGTTGCAGCATCTGTTTCCTAAACCCATTTCAGAAGCCTGCTCCGATTGGATAGCTTTGGCCATCCGCCGGATGTCTTCTGGTTGACTATCTTCAGGTTTCTCCAGCTACTTGCTTCATAGGTTGCTGTAGCAACTTGCCAGATCAACTTGCAATTGTTTTGTCAAGGATGCCATTATCCTTAACAACAATGATGAAAAATAGAGGGACGTTGTTTTATAGGCTGCTATTTGAAGGTGACGGTTGGAACCGTTTGAGAAAATTTATTTTGGACAAGCAAAGTTAAAATTTAAAAACCAGAGAACAAAAGTCAAGTTCCAAAAGAAATGAATCATCTAATCGAAAGAAAAAAGTCAAAGGCCAATGAGATTTTGCCAAAATAAGAAAAGTTCACTATTAAAGAAAATTATTCACCAAGAACTCAAAGTCTGGGAAGCGCAAAACAAATCACGTGTCAGAAAAAGCAATCAAGTTTACCCATATGACTAGAACTCGGAACTAAGAGCGGTGATCATCAGCTTACAAAGAATTATCTCCCAACCATCTGAATTAATTTGAATTCTGAAAATTAGGTAACATGTATTGATTTATTTCATTGTTGAGTCCTGTGATGTGATTGTGGATATAATACGTGTACAAGGCAATGTATGATTACCATTAAGTATCTTAATAACATGATATCCTTGACTTTGTTGGTTAGTTAACACTTTGTGATGCATCGTTTTTCTCTCTTATGACTTATTCTTGTTCGGGGACGAACAATAAGTGTGGGGTAATTTGATGAGTCATATCCATACAGTCATCTTATTATCTTAATACATCCATTTTAATACATTTTAGGGTTTAGAGTGTGGGGTAATTTGATGAGTCATATCTATACAGTCATCTTATTATCTTAATACATCCTTAGTGTATTTCGAGTGCTAAGAGGGAAATCGTCCTAAAAAGGCCATTTATTGGTGATTTCCTAACAAAGTACATAACGACCTTTTTTGCTTCATAGGTTTGAGCATACATGGATGATCCGATAAATACGAGCCACATATTATTGGAAAGCTAACTCGAAGATCTACAGCTCTCTAGTTTACACCAAGAGCAAATTCTAACGTTTAAAAGTTCATATCAATGATCAAATATATAAGTCAGTGGGTAAAGCGAGCAAGGAAGAAATTAGCTCCAGTTACTAGGATTGGCAAGCTTGTACACTATATAAAGAGACCCCTACATCATATTTCAATCATCAAGCAATCAAGGGCTAGAGGCCTAGAGGGCTAGTGGCGTAGAATACTAGATTCGGAGCCAAGGCGACGAGAAAGTCTTGGCGCGCTTCAAGCGACATCGACACTCTTCTTCTACCCTTTTCTTTATTAATGTTGTCTTTAGCTAAGTGTAGTTAAACTCTTTTTTTGATTCTACACATTATATTGTGACAACATGTTTTGAGACTTGAGTTTGATGCATAATTCATATTTCTTTTACTAGTTCTCTATGCTTATTTTATGATCTTAAAATTTGGGATTTAGTGGATACGTGAGGGCAATCTATTTCTTTGTGATTTATTTTCTATTGTTTAACCCTTGTTGGAAACTTTACCGTAAAAACAAGTGGTAACAACTAGGAAATATCATTTTTGTTGGAATATGTCTGCCAGTAAGAGCTAGAATATATCATTTTTGTCGGGATAGATCAACTATTATATTATCTTTGCCGGAGTAGGCTACAAGATTTATGATATTTAATGTCTATGATAAACTTTAGTCACAAGTGATTGTTCTGAATCGAGCTTCATTATTCATTGGAGATTTCTTATCTCTTGCTCCCAATTACTTAAATTCCCTAATATTTTGTTTTCCTTTTTACAATAACTTAACTGAAATCAATCCCTCATGGATCGAACTCTACTTGCCACTATACTTGTGTTGAGCAAGAGTAATTAATTTGGCGAGTACAACGACGCGAATCACTTGACCATTTGGTTCTTGAATTTCTATATAATTAGATATATTTTACTTGAATGATTTGTCACATGATTTTGAATCTGTAATTATTTATAAACATGTGCGAGGCTTCGTATATTCCAATTGTGGTTTAAGGTACGTGTGACCGATGTGACGCTGTGTTTGATATACGTAGCTGAGCGTTCTTTTAAAATGAACTGAACTTAAATTGAAACAGAATTAAAACTAACCGAAGTCGGTGTTAATGTCGTTGAACTAGATTAAAATATTGAAATTTTAAGTTGAAAAGAATAGGGGTAGGAACTCGTGAATGGAAGGTGCAAAATGATTCGATCCTACAACTATATGTATAGGATTCTACAAGTTAATGACTTTTCCATACCTTTCATAAACCTTTTATTATATGTTGGGCTTGCATGCATCTCTTTCAGCTTTCTCCTTAGTTCCAACTTGTTCAGGTGTCGGTTTCCCTCCTCCTCCTATGCATTCGTATTTCCGCACTCTCAAGTGTCGGTTGACAGACTCACAAACACAAGCTTTACTAGTGTTGATAAAAGATTTTGATCTACAAAATCATTGAGGCAGGCTGCCTTGGCTGGTGGTTGGTCAAATAAGCACTTTCATTCTTCTGGGTTTAATTCCAGCCTACCAAATGCGTGCAAAACTGCAATGGCACTTCCAGCATCATCGTATATTACTCCCTTTTTCCTCAACCGTCCGCCCAGTCTCCACCCTCGCCCCAGCTTCAGTCAATTCAAAATCCCGTTCCACCAGAAATGCTCACTTGAAGCTGGCTTATCTAGAAATGGCCATACTTGGGTTCTCAGTGAAATTCCAAGCCTATGACTCCCTTTTGACCGACTGCATAAACCGGAGGTCCTTCAGAGACGGCCAGCTGGTTCACGCTCACATGATTAAGACCGATTACAAGCCGCCTATGTATCTCAGGACCAGGCTCATCGTCTTTTATAATAAGTGCGATTGGCTGTGGGATGCTCGGAGGGTGTTTGATGAAATGCCTGAAAGAAATGTAGTATCTTGGACTGCAATGATTTCAGCCTATTCCCAGAGAGAGCATGGCTCTGAAGCCTTGAATTTATTTGTTCAGATGCTAAGATCAGGTATAGTATCTTTACCAGTGCTATGAATTATCATTGAAACAAAGTTTGGAATGCCCATTTTGGTTTCCTATTTGTGCTGATTAGAACAAGGGAATGCTTGTAGGTGTTATCGCTAATGAGTTTACTTTTGCAACTGTACTTACTATGTGTGCTGGTGCTTCCGGGTTTCACCTGGGAAGACAAGTTCATTCTCTAATTATCAAAAGCAAATGTGAAACACATATCTTTGTGGGAAGCTCGCTTCTAGATATGTATGCTAAGTCTGGAAGAATACAGGAAGCTCGAAGTATTTTCGAAACTTTGCCTGAAAGAGATGTGGTTTCTTGCACGGCCATGATTGCTGGTTATGCGCAGTTAGGTCTCGATGAAGAGGCAATTGATATGTTTCGTCGGCTGCGCCGCGATGGAATGTGTTCAAATTATGTTACTTTTGCTAGCGTTTTGACTGCATTATCAGGTCTTGCTGCAATGGAGTACGGTAGGCAAGTCCATGGACATGTCCTGAGGCTTGAGCTTCCGTTCTATGTGGTCTTGGAGAATTCTCTTATAGATATGTACTCGAAATGTGGAAAGTCTCTCTATTCGAGAAAAATATTTGATAGCATGCCAGAGAGAACTACGGTGTCATGGAATGCTATGCTGGTTTGCTATAGCAAACATGGAATGGGAAGTGAGGTGGTTGAGCTTTTCAGATTAATGGAAGAAGACATTATAGCCAAGCCGGATGAAATTACCTTTTTAGCGGTCTTGTCTGGTTGCAGTCATGGAGGGATGCAAGATAGAGGGTTGGATATATTTGATGAAATGGTGAACGGAAAATATGGTATCGCACCGCAAATAGAACATTATGCTTGTGTTGTAGATTTGCTTGGACGTGCAGGCTTAGTAGAAAGGTCTTTTGAGTTCGTTAAACGAATGCCTTTCGAACCAACCCCTGCTATACTGGGATCCATTTTGGGTGCTTGTAGAGTTCATTCAAATGTCAATATAGGCCAACTAGTGGGTTGCAGGCTTTTAGAAATTGAGCCTGAAAATGCTGGTAATTATATCATTCTTTCAAATTTATATGCGTCTTCTGGCAGGTGGGAAGATGTAAGGCGCTTGAGGGAGCTAATGAAGGAGAAAGCTGTCACAAAGGAGCCAGGTCGAAGCTGGATTGAACTAGAGCAAACCCTTCACACATTTCATGCAGGTGATCGATCACATCCAGAAAAGAAAGAGTTATTGGCAAAGGTTAAAGAAATATCAGTCAAATTTAGAGAAGCAGGTTATGTTCCAGATTTGAGCTGCGTGTTACATGATGTCGACGATGAGCAGAAAGAGAAGATTCTTCTGAGTCACAGTGAAAAATTGGCACTGGCTTTTGGACTAGTCAATACGAGTGGGGGAGCAGCGCTTCGTGTTATAAAAAACTTGCGCATATGTGTTGACTGCCATAGCTTTGCAAAGTTTGTATCAAAGGTTTATGGTCGAAATGTGTCTCTACGGGATAAGAACAGATTTCATCACATTGTCGAAGGGGTATGTTCTTGTGGAGACTATTGGTGAATTTCACTGGCGTGGCATGACTGGAAACCGTATCTGCTGATTTCAATGTGGCTTCACGGCAGACGAGAGCAGGTCACGTTTTCATTTTGATAGATGATAAAGCATCACGGGATTAGCATGTTAAAAAACTTAAATGAAATCCGTGAACCACTCGATAAGGGATTTGCCCATTGGCTGTTCCTGATGTCTCCAATGTGCATGATGAGAACAGAGGGATATCTTGAGTAAGCACATCAGAAACATTATAATTTCACAGATGTTTCCACCTCATAAACATTTCCATATTGGAATTTGATGCACATGTATGCTGTTGCTTTGCAGGATGAAAAAGATGAAATGTCCTCTGTATCAAGTGCAAGTAGCTAGCACCAATACTTGGGGATTTATTTTGTTATGCTTCTGAGCTGGTTTGCTAGAACATGTATCAAGTGAACTTGAAACCTTGGGAGAAGTTCATGGTAAGCTTGCGGTTAAGAACATGTATCAAGTGTTAGAAAACAGTAGATTGGTGGAAATTTGGGAGAATGGTCCTGAGGACGACAGATGATCTCAAGTGTTCTGTTTTTTTATTAAGAATGAAAGATGATTCATTCAAAAATAGAGAGCTGTACATACAGAGCTGAAAGCATTTCCTTAACAAAAGAGAAATTGATTATGAAAGAGCCTAGTACCGACTAGGGTTTCATGTGCTCTTGACTAGTAAACTTTTTAATGTAGAAAGCCAGCCGCCCAAATCGGAATCGTCCACAAACTCATCGGAGAAGATTGGGAGGAAGCTTATTGATAAAGAACTATTTAAATAGTTGGCAGAATTACAAGAACACCCTTCCTCATTCCCTTAATTACAAGAACAAGAACAAAAACGACGTTGAAGCACTTAATTCAAACTACAGCACAATACGACACCATAGAACAAAATATTGCCATGACCCTCCCTCAAGCTCGAGCGTGTAATTAAAAATATTTGAGGGAGCTCATCTTGAATCAAACGGAGGAGAGACGATTAGATGGCAATTGTTTTGTAAAAGTATTTGAAATTCGTATGTTTGTTTCACTATTCTGTATTAAGTAATCAGACTCCCTCTATTATCGCTATATTGTTGTACCACAGTGAATGCAACTGACTCCCTCATACAGAGATCCTTATCTAGTCTATCTCGATCTGCCTTCCACAGATCGGAAGTTCTCCTCCCGAGAACACCAGCGCTCCTTGATCTATCTCCCACAGATCGTAAGTTCTCCTCCCGAGAACAGCAGCACTTCACCGAGTGTTGCTTTTACAGACTGTTCGTACAACAATAAAACAATCTTTAGTTAACTTCTAGTGAGCTCACTTCCGCCCGATCTCCATTGATGACTGAGCTCACTCCTAAAGTGTTATTTCCCACGAATTTGATCTTTGCTTATGATTATGGGATTCTCCATAATTGTAGATACCACAGGATGCATCTATTTATATGGATCGGTTGCTTGCTCCTTAAGCCAACCAATTTGCTCCTTTTTAGGCAACGAATGATTATCTTTATATTGTAGATAATCATCCATTCCTAAAACTTCTCAAACTGATTTATAGAATCCCGACAACTTGAGATAGCATAATTCCGGTATCTTAGATATAGATACTCATCCAAATCCTAGCCGCTCGAGATCTCATTAACGCCATTTTAGGAAACTCGAACAAAACAATCACTGTTGAGTGACTGTTTCTAAAAACTGATTGCGCGCGGCTCTATTCAAGCTAACTCTGGCTCATCCTCTAATTCAAGCTTGAACTTCCTTAGTCTTGTAAACCTAGTTGGTCTGCTTCGACACCTTTGATACAGATTACGGACTTTTGACTGATACATACTCCGTTTGCTAAAAACATGTCACACACATCTATGGAAAACATGGATTTAACAATTGACATTTTTTGGCAAAACTTTTCAACTTTTTCACTGAAATTAGATTTAATGATTGGAAGAATGTAATGTCCAAGATGGCATGCATCCTATGTAGGTGAGACTAAACTCTATACATAGTTCTTCCATGTCAAAGTGTAAAATTTTGAGAAATACCTACAAACACATAGAAAGAGTGATGGACTTTGAAATTGTACGCGCTGCTGATGATAGGTTACAGCAGGTTGCTATAGTAATTTTTGGGTCACTTTGCAGAATTTCTTTGATTCGGCCGAACCTGATGAACGCACAAGCTTTGGTTACCCAGTTCGGCAACAGCCTACGTCTGGGGATGACTTCACTAGGTCCTCAAGATTTCACTATCTCGGTTCAAGTAGAAAGGCTTCAAAAACTCAGCCAACGCTAGTTTAACCTTTCCTTCTAACCTAGTCGAAATCTATGCTCAATCTGATCACACAAATTAGCTACTTAGTCTGATCCCACAGACTTACTCACACTGTCTACACAATCTAGTAATAGATAGCTACAGTTCACAGACTCAACCTATTCTAAAACTGAAATTCACAGCTAAAACAATGAATAGCTATTCTACTGATCCCACAGACTCAGCTTATTCTAATTAAAACAATGCTACCGTAGGTCTGCTATAGCACCTGTTGTAGCAACTAGCTGGTGCTAGCTAGTAGCACCAGATAGTTGCTACAGCAGGTGCAGGTTTTGTTCGCGTCGCTCCAAAGCTTTCCGCTGAGCCGATCGAACTCTTCCACGAGCGCTGCACACTCTGGAATACTCCCCCTCAATCAGTGATCGTCTGTCACTAGCGAGACCTGGCCTTCTACAGATTGTCTGAGTTCCTCCACTCGATAATCCCCTTGCGGCCCGCGTTGATCAACCAACAAGCTCATTCTCCTCTAAATTGATTCTATGATCAAGCTCTGACCAGACTCTGCAAGTCTCGGTCAGCCTCTGCTTCAATCACTCAGCTATGCGCACACGCTCTGCTCTTAGTGACTCACTGACTCTCGTTGCGGTATGTAGACTCTCTGTGTATGTGCTCTCAAGCTTTGCCTATTCTCTGCGCACCCTTTCTGCATTGACCTTGCCCTCCTTAAGTACTCAACTGATCAGCAACTGAATTACACTTTTGGAAGTTCCTTAAAGCAACAATATCTCCTAATTTGTAGGAGATTAGATTTAATTGGAGAAACAAATCTTCCACAACCAAATCTTCACCTGGATAAGGGAATCTCCACTGGGATATTCTCTCTGAATAATTAGAAGCTCCCCGTCACTCTACTGCTCCTTGTACATCCTTTGAAAGCTCTTCAAGAAGAATGCTGATCTGCTGCTACAGCTCTTGCTATAGCATCTGCTATAGCAGCTGCTTGAGCACTGGGCTTGATCACTTGTGCTGGTTTTGTCAATCGAATGCCATACAGCATTATAAAAAACAATATGTAACAGGAAGATGCTATAGTAACTTACTCTGTCAAGTTGTTGTAACTTCTGTCCGCGACTCTATAAGCACTCTCTGCTGAGCAGTCAGACTTCCACAAGTTCTCTTGACTCTGGTGATGCTCCCCCTTGATCTCCGACAGTCCGCGACAGCTCCTCTCCGCGACTATGTTCCAAAGCAAGTACTTTATCTTTCAACGAGACTACGCTCTAGTTGAAGTTCTTAGATCAATCTTAAATCAGACTTCTCCAGACGTGATCTTCTCTCAGCACATGCACCCACGAATCTGTGCTCTAGCCTTTAGCTCCCGCTCTTTCCTCATATGTATTTCTCTGTCTTTGTGTCTGCTGTGTGTGCTGCACTACCATATATATCAGCAACGCTTAACCCATAGGAGTTCTGATACCCTTAAGATTCGCAGATCTTTCCAACCAACTTTGCACATTGAATCTTCTCCTAGATTCTTGCAAATTACTGAGAATTGATTTCCTAAAACCAATTTGGAAACTTATCTTCTTCAATCGATTCTGATCTCTTGATGAAGACTTCTGATCAACTATGATCGACTGGGAGACTCCCCGAACTTGTTGTGACGCCTAAGCAACCCTCCGGACGCTCTCTGTGATGCTCCATTTGAACGGCTACTTTGCTATAGCTCTGAGTCTCCATGATATGCTATAACAACTTCTAGCGGTCGGTTGACAGCTTCAGATACTTGCTGCAGCTTCTGTTGCAACTGGTTCCTATAACATCTTCTTGTGGTTTGTTTTGTCAACTTCAGAAACCTGCTCCAGCTTCTACTTTCACAGGATGCTGTAGCAACTTCTTGCGGTTGTTTTATTTTGTCAAGGATGTCATTACCTTAATAGGCTTAATATCATCTCTAGTGAAATTGCTGAATTGTAGAAACTTGTCCAACTCGCTTATGGAACAACTTATTGGACAAGTTGTGCAGAATGTTGAGATGCTGGATAGTGATGGATTCTAAGGACTACATGCACAAGAATGATGAACCAGTTCGGCTATAAATGAGCCTACGTCTGGGGGGCTTATCCCAAACCCTTAGGAACCAATCCACTACTTCGAGAAAGAGTACAAGATCGATTACAGAATAGCAACCTTCCTCTCTATTCTATACTTCACTCACTCTCTCAATGTGATTGGCACTCAGGCTCTCCCTGAGTGTGAGACCTCCCGTCTCTCCCACAGATCTCGTCACAAGTGAGTTTATGCTGTCAAGCTTTCAAGTGTAGCTCAATGTGTTTCTTCACGTTTTTCGTCACGATATCTTTGTAGTGAGCTCACTGTATTTATACTGAGCTGGAGCATTTATGTTGGGAATATCCCCGCAATTTCTTAATGCAAAGTGTTTGATGGGGATGATTCTTTATTCCAAGAGGATTGTTGTAATTGAAGCTCTCTTGATCTTATTTGCCTTCATGAGCACGATCTCCTCAATATCTTGGAATATTCTGAAATGCGATCTCCGGATCTTAGCACGGATTTTGCGTTCATGATATATCCTTCAATCTTTGCTCGGATTTTGTGGTCATGATATATCCTTCCGTTGAGGTTGTACAGCCGTGGTTGCTGGTACAACATCTTGTACAGTTTTTGTGCAAGTATGCCATGAGCATCCATAATCTCCCCCTTGGCATTTGCATCAAAAAAACTCCTTCTGTTGATATGATGCTTAACCTCCGACCATTATGATAACAAAATCGAAATAGTTCAATGTCATTCATACATGGCAAACAAAACATAAATGTGTAGCAGTAGCAGGAGTAAAAAAAGTCAAAACGAACGCAGCAGATAACAACGTAGCAGTAGTAAACAAACTAGTGCATCATCAGTCCCGAAAATACCTCTCCCCCTTTTTTTATAAAAATGCCAAGAGTGTCAGTGATCTGATTGAGGCGGTGCAGGATACTTCATGTCTCTGATCAGGCTAGTGATTTGTGCCCGTTGCACTGTGAGCTGCTTTATCTCGACAGTAATGAAGTTTGCAGTAACCTCTAACTAGTAAACGGCTCAAGCCCAGAGAGCTTCCTGACCAGGGGACAACTGCTGCTGGAACCGCATCTGGGCCATCAGTAGAGTCCTCCTCGAGATCATTAATGTGACGACCGATGAACAGCTTATAATCGGCATTGTGGTACAGTGCTGAGTTGGACAGTTTATCCTCTGGAACACGGAGATCAGGGTGAGCAGTGACAAATAATGTATAAAGCAAAGAGGGAAAGCTAATGGGGTGCTGCTCCCTGACAGAGGTGGCATGTCCAACCAGATTGTTGATCACCAGTCGCCCAAATTTACGGTATGGCCCATCCCGAGAGCATATAGAAACTTCCCAAGATCCCGACTGAGCCACGATGGTGTGTGGGAAAGCAGTTGTGGTATAACAGAGAGTGTTTAGTGGATAATTGTGCAGAGGGTATAGTGAGGTCTGCCCAGCTAGTACGTGTCCCTCCAGTAATAGTTCGAGCAATGAGATCCAGATCCTCTTCCGGAAGCTCTCCTGCTTCTACATTTATGTCAAAGAAATCATTGATGTGTCCAGCAGTAATTTGAAGTGTTTTACCTCAAGCTCTGAGAATGCCCCATTTAGGGCTGGTCACGTCTCCAAATCGTTGGGGTAAATTGGCAACAAGTTCTCGGACCAGGTGATCGTGCATCGTTGTACGCGTCAAATTAATCCTTCCTTCTCCACTTAGTATAGCGGCTAAGTCAGGGTCGATCCCACAAGGAGCAAGCAGACTTGTTCTAGCTAGTAACCTACAACTTACGAAAATTGGGTTGTGAGTGATTGGGTTGCGCAGGTGCGCGAATGAACAGTAGTGAAAGCAGAATTTGCACTAGACGTGCGCAGACAGTAGAGATTAAGTACTATGACTATGAAAAGTATAGGTGCAGGCAATCCTCTATGAATGTATTCCTTATCATTGACTCTAAACGTCTATAGTTTGATTTACTGAAGTTAGTGTCCGATCAAGGCTTCCTAACATGTGCGCATGTTCCGATCAAAGTCCATGAGCTATTAATTCTTGAAACTAGTCTAAGCAGCTACGAATCCTGTCACAGTAGCAACTGATTATCCTAGCGCGTTACTCCTAGTTGTCACCGTCAAGCTACCAATTAGTTTAACATATGACAAACAAGTAGTAAGAGTAAGATTGCGGTTCAAGGCTTCCCCTACTCATGCAACTAACTGTCAACCGTGTGCACAGAATTAATACAAGCAAACAAACTATGCATTAAGCACAAGTCTCAAAGGAAATACTCATAGAATCATGCCCAACCGATACAAAGCGTTTAGCTAGACATGCTAGTAGTAAACATCATAGAAATAGTAAATAAAAGCTAAAGTATCCAAGAAAACAGTAACAAGCAGGTGCGTGCAGGTTACCGTGTCTCGGCTCGCGCAGTCGGCTAGCGCAGGTCCTCGCAGCAGCTCGTGTCTTTTTCAGTTCTGGCTCTCTCTCCTCGATATCTGATATATCTTTCAAACCCTAGCCTTCGTCTCTTTATATATTGCTCATGAGGACAATCTTGGCAACTTCCAAATCCTATGGTGTTCAAGATTTGGAAACACCAACATCCTGCGCATGGCTCACTGCGCACATTGGTTCGCGCTGAATCTGCCGCTTCCTATCCTGTTTGCGCTGCTAGCTCCGCAGGCTGTGTGTTGCGCTCCTTAAACGCGCCTATTAGCGCGTATCCGACTTAAGCCCTTGTTTTGCCCTGGAATACAAAAATACCGGAAAGCAGTAATCTTGTACACACAATAATGCAAACAAGCACAGTGTTAGGATCTAAATAGCGCGTATAAATAGGCTCTATCAAACCCCCCACACTTGCCCTTGTTCGTTCCGAACAAGCACTCAAGCACGGATACAATTACCTCTCTGGAGTCTAGCGCACAGTCTTGCACTCTGGCGCAATCTGCACAATCATTTACCTTGCGTTGCTCTATCACCTGCGCGCATCTGCCTTCAACAGTTTAATATAACAATTCCGAAATTCGTTACCTCTCATCTAGGATGGAGATTATTTCGGATGGCTGGGAGATAGCTCTTCATAGGCTCCGGGTTGTCGGTCTTTACTTCGAGTACGGGTATATGGTTAATAGCGCAAGTTTCTTCCGGTGCGTGATTCTTTCGCGCACTTCCTGGGAACTCGAGCCTTCTTGATGATTTTCTTGTGAACTTGCGCATGCTGGTACGGAGTTGTGCGCATGCTGGTTTCTTTAGCGCATATCATCTGCTGGTGTTTTCCTTTTTGTACAGCTTTATCTACGGTTCCTATGTTCCCAGAACGGTTCCAGTCTCGCCCTCCGGATAGTAGCTATGGAACAACGCTCCGCTCTCCCTCCTTGATCTATTTGCGCAGGTCAGCGCACGCGTTTACACCCGTGCCCGCCTTCCCTAGCTTGACTTCGAGAGGAAAGGTGGTCTGTTTTCCCACCTCGCCACGCTTTGGGTGTTCGCCTTCGGCATCTGCGTGGCTGAGCGCGCTCTATTGTTCCGAAGGTCGCGAAGCACCGGCCTCCACTAGCGCTCTTACCCATATACCTTACCTTTTGAAGCAAAAACGACTAACCGCCTCTCTAGAGCTTTTCTGTCAACTCCACATCCCCTGTATATCCCAACTAAAAGGAGCAGAAAAATCGAAAAAAATATACTTAAACAGTTGATAGCAGCGCATGCAAAATGAATAGGGCAATACAAGACGAAAAGTGTGCGCAACCTGCACACAAGCGCACCACTACTACTATTCCCTTCAACTAAACTAAGCTACACTACAAAGCTAAAAAAAATATGAAATGTAAATGTAACGCTCCCCCCCACACTTAAATAGAGACGTGTCCCCACGACTCATGCTCAACCGCAACGGAGAGCGCACACATGCATGCAAACAAAACAAAGGACATAGAAAGAAAAACATATAGTCATCGCAGCAAAGACATAGTCAGGAGTTCACGAAATATTCAGCACAAGATAGTAAAATATCATCGAGCAATAGTTTTCAAAAAGATAAGAAACCACCCGAAAGAAATGAGCGCCCTCCCTGCGTCCCTAGACATCTTCGGAGCTGGACTCAGCCGCGGATCCTTACGCCTCCTCATCTGTGGAACCGGTCTCATATTCAGAACTGGAGGCTAGCGGCACGACAGAAACTGCTGCGGGCTGGGTCACGAGATCGTCCTCCGGTGCGGACGAACTAGGTGCGATTTCAAACCTAGGGCAACTCCTCTATCGCACAAAACCCTACTGAATAGGCTCAAACTGAAGGGAAGGGTTACCTGGTGTGTGTGCGACGGTAAGCTCTTCAAATCTTTCTGAACGGAGGCCTGGTTGATTTCTGGACGGTGAGCGGAGGCTGAGGGCAGGAGCTTTCTTGCAACGGTCGAATGTGAAAATGCTGAAATTTTTCTAAGTTCTTGCCTTTTATACCCCCTGTCTGGCGCATCTGTTCTGCGCACTGACCTGTGTACTACTGCGCGACTAAAAAACTACAAGTCCTAAACTAGCTAAAAACACTATAAAAAAACGTGAAAAAGTAAAACGTGTCGGGTTACCTCCCAACAAGTGCCTTTGTTTAACGTCGTTGGCTCGACCGTACCTCGTTACTTGCTTAAAAGTGCGCTAGTGACCCTCCCCCCCCACTCTTGCTCCTGAGTGACCCCGCGCTCATGTTGCGTTCTTCTTGGTCCTGCGCAAAGGATCGGAAGGGTGGTCAGCATGGTTAATAGCACGTGATAAATCATAAGTAACGAGGTTAGTTAAAGAGGAAGAAGAAATATGAGCAATAGTTTCCAATTCTCCCTCAGGTGCATCTGGTGGCGACTCTGGCGCAGCAACCTGCGCATCTTCTATTTCTGGCTCTGCCAAGTCAACTTCGCGCGCTGTGTCATCCCAAGGTTCTCCTAAATACTTTTTGACTCTCTGCCCATTGACCTGAAAACGATGTTGGTGCTCGTTTTCTAACTCGATCGTTTCGTAAGGGAAAACCTTGGTAACCGTGTATGGTCCCGTCCATTTGCTGCGCAGCTTCCCAGGCATTAGCTTTAGGCGCGAGGAAAATAATAGTACTTGGTCTCCTGGCTCAAAGGTGCGTCTGAGGATGTTTTTATCGTGAAATGCCTTTGTGCGCGCCTTGTAGTCGCGCAGCCCCTCATACGCATCCAGGCGCAGCTCCTCTAACTCGCTTAGCTCAAATGCGCGCTCCTTATCAGCCTCGTCTAAGTTCAGGTTGCAAACGCGCAATGCCCAGTATTCCTTGTGTTCCAACTCCACTGGCAGGTGGCACGCTTTTTCATAAACCAACTGAAACGGTGAAGTCCCAATCGGCGTCTTATGTGCAGTTCTGTATGCCCATAGCACATCGTCAAGGCGCTGGCTCCAGTCTTTGCGCGACGGTCTCATAATTTTTTTTAAGATGCGCTTGATCTCTCGGTTGGAAACCTCGGCCTGGCCTTTCGTCTGAGGGTGGTAAGCGGTGGACGTCTTGTGGCACACTCCATAATGCTTGAATACCTGCGCCACTATGCTATTGCAAAAATGCGTCCCCTGGTCGCTTATGATTGCCTTAGGCACCCCGTACCTGCAAAAGATGTTAGTTCTCAAAAAGTCAGCGACCGTCTTACCATCATCCTTCCGGGTGGCCTTAGCCTCAACCCATTTGGAGACATAATCCACTGCGACCAATATATACTCATATCCGGAAGATGGAGGAAATGGCCCCATGAAGTCAATCCCCCAAATATCGAATACTTCATCCACTAGTATTGGCGTCTGTGGCATCTCATTGCGTACTGATATTCCCCCTGTGCGCTGACACCTGTCACAATTCCTACAGTGATTATATGAGTCACTAAACAAGTGTGGCCAATAAAATCCGCAATCCAGGATCTTTCTGCTCGTGCGCTTTGGACCAAAGTGTCCTCCACATGCGTGCGCATGACAGAAAATTAAAATCGAGTTAATTTCATGGTCAGGCACGCATCGCCTCAAAATCTGATCAGGTCCTATTCTGAGCATATACGGATCATCCCAAATGTAATACCTAGACTCATGCTTTAATCTCATGCATTGGGTTTTAGTGAAATGTGGAGGAAACGTACCTGTGACCAGGTAATTCGCAATGTGCGCATACCATGGTACCTTACCTGTCAGCGCCATCAAATGCTCGTCAGGGAATGTCTCCGTGATCCGCCATGGCTCCTCTCCTTTCACGATCCTGCTCAGGTGGTCAGCGACTGTGTTCTCCGTGCCCTTCTTGTCCTTGATTTCCAAGTCGAACTCCTGAAGTAGGAGCACCCAGCGCATCAGGCGCGGTTTAGTCTCCTTCTTGGACATCAGGTAACAGATTGTTGCGTGGTCTGTGTAGACGATGACCCTGGCGCCTAGAACATATGCGCGGAACTTCTCCAGTGCAAACACGATTGCCAAAAGTTCCTTTTCCGTGGTGGTGTAGTTCCTCTGCGCAGCGTCCAGTGTGCGCGATGCATAATAGATGGCATGTGGCCTTTTGTCCACGCGCTGTCCCAGGACTGCACCCACTGCATAGTCACTTGCGTCGCACATCAGTTCTAACGGCAGGCTCCAGTCTGGCGCGCGCATCACTGGCGCACTCGTCAACGCCTCCTTCAGCTTATTAAAAGCAGCCCTGCACTCATCAGTGAATTCGAAACACACATCCTTTTGCAAGAGGTTAGACAGGGGTATACAAATCTTAGAAAAATCTTTTATGAAACGTCTGTAAAACCCTGCATGCCCAAGGAATGATTTCACATCGCGCACGTTAGTGGAATAAGGCAGATTTGAAATAAGATCTATTTTGGCCTTATCTACCTTGATCCCCTCCTGCGAGATAATGTATCCTAGTACTACTCCATGTGATACCATAAAATGACATTTTTCATAATTGAGCACTAGGTTTTTTGAAATGCAGCGCGCTAAGACCTTATCAAGATTAATTAAGCATGCGTCAAAGGTACCTCCGTACACAGTAAAATCATCCATGAACACCTCAATGCATATACCAATCATATCAGAAAAGATGCTCATGACTAGACGTTGGAACGTACCTGGCGCGTTACACAGTCCAAACGACATGCGTCGAAACGCAAACGTACCGAATGGGCAGGTAAACGTAGTTTTCTCTTGATCCTCCGCAGCTATGGGTATCTGATTGTACCCTGAGTACCCGTCCAGGAAGCAAAAGTATGGCTTCCCCGCTAATCGATCTAGCATCTGGTCCATGAAGGGCAGCGGAAAATGATCCTTGCGTGTGACTGCGTTAAGCTTTCTGTAGTCGATGCACATGCGCCATCCAGTTTGCATGCGCTTGGGAACTAGCTCGCCCTGCACATTCTCCTCTACTGTGATTCCTCTTTTCTTCGGCACAACGTGCACTGGACTCACCCACTTGCTGTCAGAGATTGGGTAAATGACTTCTGCGTCAAGCAGCTTCAGGATCTCCTTCTGTACCACCTCCATCATATTCGGGTTCAATCTGCGCTGAGGCTCCCTGGATGGTTTGGCACCATCTTCCAATAGAATCCTATGCATGCATACGTCTGGGCTCACTCCGCGCAGGTCAGCAAGTGTCCATCCTATAGCGCGCTGGTTCTTGCGCAGCACCTCTTGTAATTGCGCCTCCTGCTCCTCTTCTAATCCTTTCTTTATGATTACCGGTAGGGTGTCGTCATTTCCTAAGAATATGTACTTGAGGTGCTCGGGAAGCTGCTTCAGCTCGACCTTGGGTGCCTGTTCAATAGAGGGTAAGATTTTATTAGCAGTGCAGACATTAACTATATCGTGTACCTGTCTAGATACTGGTTCGGCACTGCTCAGCCTCCTGCGCCTCCATTTCTGCCTGTGTCAGCGGCTCATGTCCTTCTGCTGCGCTCGCACATTGCGCATCTGCAACCAAGTCATCTATGCTGTCCAACGCGTGCACTGTGGCATCCTCATGAGGGTGCTGCATCCCTTTAAATATGTTAAAGTGAATTTCCTCGCCATCGACTTCCATTGAGAGCGTACCCCTCCACACGTCAATCTTTGTGCGCGCTGTCATCAGAAATGGTCTGCCCAATAGGATCTGCGCACTTCCTTTGCTTGACTCACCCTCCATCTCTAAGACGTAGAAATCTGCTGGGAACACCAGCTCTCCTACTCGGACGAGGACGTCCTCTATCATGCCCGTCGGTTGTTTGCACGACCGATCCGCTAGTTGAATGGTGAGACCTGCAGGCTTTAGTGGTCCAAGGCGCAATGACGCATACAAGGAATAGGGAAGCACATTTATAGATGCGCCTAAGTCAATCATGCAGTTGCTTACTGTGGTCTTACCTAAAGTGCATGGGATGGTGAACGTACCTGGATCCCGGCATTTAGGTGGTACCTTATGTTGCACGATTGCTGAGGCCTGCGCATTTAGCATTACCTGTGCGCACTCGCCTTGCCTCCTCTTGTTTGTGCACAGCTCCTTTAAAAACTTGGCGTACCTAGGGATCTGCCGGACTGCTTCAATAAGGGGAATGTTTATTTCCACCTTACTGAATAACTCGTAGAGCTCCTTATCAAGCGCTTCTTTCCTAGCCAATGGTGCCTGTACAGGGAAAGGTGCAGGTATGTTAGTACGATTCATGTCTTTGTCTTTCGACTGCGCCATACCTGGCGCCTCGCCCTCCTGGTTTGTGGCTTGCGCTGCTGGTTGTGCATCTTGCTCTGCTGGTTCTGGAGCTTGCGCAACTGGTTGCGCGGGCGTCTTTGCGGTCTGCTCTGTTCCTACCGTGCGCCCAGTCCTCAGTGTCACTGCGTTGACTCCTCCCTTGGGATTCTGAATCACTTGCGAAGGCAGGTTGCCATTGCTCTTTTTCAGCTCATACACCGTGGTGGCGATCTGTGACAGCTGCTTTTCAATGGACTCGAACCTCTTGTCATACTTCTCATCATTCTTGCGCACTGTGTCTGCTAGCTGGCCATCGATATCTTCTAAGGATCGCCTCGGCTGCTGGTTGTTTTGCGCTGGTGCGTCAGTGCGGCGATGCGGTGGATTGTAGGGCGCAGCTTGTTGCGTCTGCTATGGTGCGCGCTACTCCACGGACTACCTCTGGAAATTGTTGTCCTCCTTCCATCTGAACCCATTTGCGGCTAGTCCAAAACGCGGCTGATTCTGCCTCTGCGGCTCTCTATTGTCCCATCCTCCTAGAGCATTGACATCTCCTGATTCCTCGAAAAGTGTGGGACATGCATCGGTTTTGTGCTCAATGGACGTACAGAACTCGCATGCCTTTGGCGCGGCTGGTTGCGCTTCCTGCGCATTCATCAACTTCTGCAGCATGGCCTTTATCTCCTTTATCTCAGCGCTTGTTTCTACCTGATGCACAGAACAAGCACGACTATTCTCAAGTGTTAGCTGATGTCTTACCTGTCCAGCAGAGTCTTCTATCAGCTGCCACGTGTCCTCTGGGTACATGTTGCAAATGTCGCCTCCTACGCATGCATTCAATAATCTTAGCTCCATGGGTAGCAATCCGTTCAGGAAATTCTCTATCAGCACATTTTGGGGCAGGCCGTGATTGTAGCAATTAGCCTCCAGCTCCCTGAAACGCTCATAATATTCCGATAGTGATTCTCCTGCGCCCTGCCTAGGTGCGGCCAACTCCCTCCTGAGTACCGCGATCTTGGCTGCAGGATAGAACTTGTCCAAGAACTTCTTCTGAAGCTGCTCTCATGTGTGAATAGATCCTGCTGGTAAGCTCATCAGCCAATGCCTGGCCGTATCACACAATGAAAAAGGGAACGCCTTCATTTTTAGCGCTTCGTCGCTCTCCCCCTCGGCCTTCATGTTCTCGCAAATAACTAGGAATTCTCGCACATGCTTGACTGGGTTCTCGTTGTTCATCCCGTGAAACTTGGGCATGTGATGAATGAGCGAGCTCCTTAGCTCAAAATGACCGTCTGGTGGAAGCACTATGCACCATGGCTGGTTAACCGTGATTGGAGCTGACATCTCGCGCACTGTTCTGCGTCGCGCGACCTGTCGCGCGGGTGGCGCATTATACATTTCGGCGGCCATCCGTGCTTCAACTTTGCGCTGCACTTCCTCTCTGAACAGGGCTGCGCGGTTATCTGCCCTTGCATTGTCTGGGGTTCTGTCTCCTAAGTTATCACCAATGACACTGTTATCCTCCATGACCTGTTCTAAATCTTAAAGAAAACGAAATTAGAAGACAACTAAGTTGTCACGTCTGTCAGTGCGCAACTATACCCTGCGCACCGCAACTGTTTCAAGGTTGCGCAGGCTGATGTTGATTGCGCGCTGTCAGAAGCAACAACGAGGAAAATAAAGCAAACAGAAATAACTAACTACTGTAAAAGAAAACTTAAACTAGTTAAAACTTATCTGTGTTCCTCCCCGGCAACGGCGCCAATATTTTGATCGCGCGCGTTGTACGCGTCAAATTAATCCTTCCTTCTCCACTTAGTATAGCGGCTAAGTCAGGGTCGATCCCACAAGGAGGAAGCAAACTCGTTCTAGCTAGTAACCTACAACTTACGAAAATTGGGTTGCGCAGGTGCGCGAATGAACAGTAGTGAAAGCAGAATTTGCACTAGACGTGCGCAGGCAGTAGAGATTAAGTACTTTGACTATGAAAAGTATCGGTGCAGACAATCCTCTATGAATGTATTCCTTATCATTGACTCTAAATGTCTATAGTTTGATTTACTGAAGTTAGTGTCCGATCAAGGCTTCCTAACATGTGCGCATGTTCCGATCAAAGTCAATGAGCTATTAATTATTGAAACTAGTCTAAGCAGCTACGAATCCTGTCACAGTAGCAACTGATTATTCTAGCGCTTTACTCTTAGTTGTCACCGTCAAGCTACCAACTAGTTTAACATATGACAAACAAGTAGTAAGAGTAAGATTGCGGTTCAAGGCTTCCTCTACTCATGCAACTAGCTGTCAACCGTGTGCACAGAATTAATACAAGCAAACAAACTATGCATTAAGCACAAGTCTCAAAGGAAATACTCATAGAATCATGCCCAACCGATACAAAGCGTTTAGCTAGACATGCCAGTAGTAAACATCATAGAAATAGTAAATAAAAGCTAAAGTATCCAAGAAAATAGTAACAAGCAGGTGCGTGCAGGTTGCTGTGTCTCGGCTCGCGCAGTCGGCTAGCGCAGGTCCTCGCAGCAGCTCGTGTGTTTTTCAGTTCTGGCTCTCTCTCCTCGATATCTGATATATATCTTTCAAACCCTAGCCTTCCTCTCTTTATATACTGCTCATGAGGACAATCTTGGCAACTTCCAAATCCTATGCTGTTCAAGATTTGGAAACACCAACATCCTGCGCATGGCTCACTGCGCACATTGGTTCGCGCAGTTGGTTAGCGCACCGCAGTCTGAATCTGCCGCTTCCTATCCTGTTTGCGCTGCTAGCTCCGCAGGCTGTGTGTTGCGCTCCTTAAACGCGCCTATTAGCGCGTATCCGACTTAGGCCCTTGTTTTGCCCTGGTGATCGCGCGTCGTCGTGCGCGTCAAATATAATCCTTCCTCTCCCACTAGTACAGCGGTTAAGTAAGGGTCGATCTCCACAGGGAGCAAGCAGTGAGTCTTAGCCAGTAACCTACACTTAAGAAAACGGGGGTTGCGTGAGTGATTGGGGGTTTTGCGCGATGCGCGAGTAGCAGTGAATATCGTAACGCAGGGAATTGCACTAGACGTGCGCAGGCAGTATAGATGAGATACTATGTTTATGAGAAGTGCTGGGCAGACAATCCTCTATGAATGCATTCCTTATCATCGACTCTAAATGTCTATAGTTTGTGTCCTACTTGGGTTAGTGTCCGGTAAAGGGTTCCTAACACACGCGCATGTTCCGTTCAAAGTTCATGTGCTATTAATCCTAGAACTAGACTAAACAGCTGCGAATCCTGTCACAGTAGCAACTGCCTACCCTAACTCGTTACTCCTAATTGTCACGGTAAGTTTGCGGTTCAAGGCTTCCCCTACGCATGCAACTAGTTTAACAGGTGACAAGCAAGCAACACAAGTAAGATTGCGGTTCAAGGCTTCCCCTACTCATGCAACTAACTGTCTCAGTGCGCACAGAATTAATACAAGTAAATAAACTATGCATTAAGCTCAAGTCTCAAAGGTAATACATCATAGGTTCATGCCCGACCAACACTAAGTGTTTAGCTAGACATGCTAGTGGTAAACATCATAAAATAGTAAATAACAACTACTGTATAAGAGAAAACGGTAGCAAATAGTGCGTGCAGTGTCTTCTCTTGGCTGGCGCAGTCGGCTGGCGCAACTCTCCTTGACAGGTCCGTGTGTTTTCCAGTTCTGCCGCGCAGTGCCTCTGGAATGCCGCTGAGTGATGATGTTCCCATCTCCTGAAACCCTAGACTTTCTTTGTTTAAATAGTGCCCCAGGAAGTTCATCTTTTGGCAACTTCCAAATCTGGTCACTGGGTCTTTGCGCCTGGCGCACAGCATTGATTGGCGCAATCGGGTAGCGCACCTCTGCTGTCTTTCGCCATTTCTTCTTCTGTTTGCGCCGCTAGCTCCGCAGGCTGATCTTTCACTCCTAGAATGCTGCCTGTTAGCGCGTATCCGACGCAAAAACTCGTTCTGACCTGATATACAAAAACATTGGAAACGAGTAATCTTGCTCATGAAATATTGCAAACAAGCACAGGGTTATGACCTAAATAATGTGTATAACTAGGCTCTATCAAACCCCCCACACTTGCCCCTTGTTCGTCCCGAACAAGTACTGAAACGCGGATACAATTACCTTTTCTGGAGACTAGCGCACAGCCTTGCATTCTAGCGCAAAATGCACAGTTGCTCAACTTGTGCTGCTCTATCACCTGCGCACAACTGCACTCAATAGTTCTAATATAATAATCCCGAAATTTCATTACCTCTCAGCCGGGATGAAGATCTTTGGATGACTGGGAGATAGCTCTTCTTAGGCTCCTGGTTGTCAGCTCCCGCTCCGAAGATAGGTATATGGTTTCTTGCGCGAGCTTCTTCCAGTGCGTGATTCGTTCGCACACTTCCTGGGAACCTGAGCCTTTGATGATATCCTTTTGGTCTTGCGCACGCAGGTACTAAGTAGTGCGCGTGCTGATTCTTTGTAACGCAAATCATCTGCTTCTGCTGGTATTTTTCTTTTGTACAGCTTCCTTTCCAATTTGTTTCATTCCCAGAACAGTTCCAATCTCAGCCTTCGGATAGCAGCTATGGAACTCGTTCCGCTCTCCCTCCTTGGTCCGTCTGCGCCGGTCGGCGCACGCGTTTGCAACCGCGCCCGCTTTCCTTAGCTCGGCTTCCAGAGAGAAGGTGGTCTGTTTTCCCACCTCGCCACGCTTTGGGTATTTCGCCTTTGGCATCTGCGTGACTGAGCGCGCTCTTTTGTTCCGAAGGTTGCGAAGCACCGGCCTCCACTAGCGCACTCGACCATATACCTCGCCTTCGAAGCACAAGCGACTAACCGCCTCTCTGGAGCATTTCTATCAACTCCACATCCCCTGTATATCCCAACTGACAGGAGCAGAAAAAAAAACGAAAAAATTATGCTAAAACAGTAGAGAACGGCGCACGCAATACGGATAGCGCAACACAAGCTGGAGCGCATGCGCATCCTGCACCTTAGCGCGCTACTGCTACTAATTCTCTTCAACTTAAACTAAGCTATACTAAAAATGCTCAAAACATAAAATGTAAGAGTAACGCCCCCCCCCCCCCCCCCCCCCCCCCCCCCCCCCGCCCCCACACTTGAACAGAGACGTGTCCCCACGACTCAAGCTCAAGCGCACGGAGGCTGCGCACACTGCCCAGAATCCTCTGAAACTTGCACCGAACGAGCGACTACTGGTCGCCTACTCAACGCACAAAACAGCACTCCAAGCCGCGCACTCTAGCCTGGTGCGATTTCAAAACCCTAAAAACTGTCTCCTCCGCGCAAACCCTAACAGAAGCGGCTCAAAGCGGAATCGGGGGGTTACCTGGGTGCTGTGCGGTCGTGTTGTCCTTGAATCCCTCTAGACGGACGGTGGGTTGGGCGCTGATCGACGGCAGAGGTCTGAAGGCGGGAGCTCGTGTGCAACGGTCAAGTGAAAAGTGCTGGGAATTTTCTAAGTCTGGCCTTATATACCCCCCTCTGGCTAGCGCAACGGACCTGCGCATTGATAGGCGCACGGTCCTGCGCACTTGTGTGACTAAAAACTACCAAACCCTAATCTAACTAAAAACACTCAAAAAACAAAACAAGCAGAATAAAATGTGCCAAATTAAAACGTGTCGGGTTACCTCCCGACAAGTGCCTTTGTTTAACGTCGTTGGCTCGACGGTACCTCGTTACGTGCCAAGAAGTGCGTCTGCAGCCCCCCCCCCCCCCCCCACTCTTGCTCCTGAGTGTCCTTGCGCCAGTGCTTGTGTTACGATCTCATTGGTCCTGCGCAAAGGATACAAGGGAGGGTCAGCATGTGATACATTATTCGTAATGAGGGTAGATGCAGAGGAAGAGGAGATATAGGCGATGGGTGCTAGTTCTCCCTCTGAAACATCTGGTGGTGCGTCTGGCGCAGCAGCTTGCGCGTCCACTATCTCTGGCTCGGCCAAGTCAATGTTGCGTGTTGCGCCATCCCAAGGTTCGCCCAAGTACCGTTTGACTCTCTGCCCGTTAACCTGAAAACGATGCTGGTGCCCGTCTTCTAATTCAATTGTGCCGTAGGGGAAAACCTTGGTGACGGTGTATGGTCCCGTCCACTTGCTGCGCAACTTTCCAGGCATGAGCTTCAGGCGCGATGAAAATAACAGTACCTGGTCTCCTGGTTCAAACGTGCGCCGGAGGATATGCTTGTCATGAAACGCCTTGGTGCGCGCTTTGTAATCGCGCAGACCCTCATAGGCGTCTAGGCGCAGCTCTTCGAGTTCGCTCAGCTCAAATGCGCGTTCCTTTCCTGCCTCCTCCAAGTTCAAGTTGCAAATACGTAAGGCCCAATATGCCTTGTGCTCGAGCTCTACTGGCAGGTGGCATGCCTTCCCATAGACCAGCCGGAATGGTGAGGTTCCAATGGGCGTCTTGTGTGCAGTGCGGTATGCCCATAGCGCATCATCCAGGCGCTGGCTCCAATCCTTGCGCGACGGCCTCACAGTCTTTTCCAAGATGCGCTTGATCTCTCTGTTAGAAACTTCGGCCTGTCCATTTGTCTGCGGATGGTAAGCGGTGGACGTCTTGTGGCGCACCCCATAGTGCTTGAAAACTTGCGCCACAACCCTGTTGCAGAAGTGCGTCCCCTGGTCGCTGATAACTGCCTTAGGCACTCCGTACCTGCAAAATATGTTAGTTCTGAGAAAATCAGCGACAGTCTTACCATCATCCTTGCGCGTGGCCTTAGCTTCGACCCATTTGGATACGTAATCCACGGCCACCAGTATGTACTCGTAGCCGGCAGATGGGGGAAATGGACCCATGAAGTCGATTCCCCAAACATCGAACACTTCATCCACCAAAATCGGGGTCTGCGGCATCTCGTTGCGCGCGGAGATCCCTCCAGTGCGCTGGCACCTGTCACACTTCCTGCAGTGGTCATATGCATCTCTGAATAGGTGCGGCCAGTAGAATCCGCAGTCCAAGATCTTCCTGCTCGTGCGCTTGGGACCGAAATGTCCTCCACAGGCGTGCGCATGACAAAACATCAACACAGAGTTAATCTCATGGTCAGGCACGCAACGTCTTAATATCCGATCTGGACCTATTCTAAGCATGTAAGGATCATCCCAAAGGTAATGCTTGGACTCATGTTTCAATCGCATGCACTGAGTTTTATTGAAATGAGGAGGGGACGCACCTGTGACCAGGTAATTTGCGATATGCGCATACCATGGTACCTTACCTGTTAGCGCCATCAGATGCTCGTCAGGGAATATCTCCTTGATCTGCCCTGGCTCCTCATCCTTTACGATCCTGCTCAGGTGATCAGCGACGGTATTTTCCGTGCCCTTCTTATCTTTGATTTCTAAGTCGAATTCCTGAAGCAGAAGTACCCAGCGCATCAGGCGCGGCTTGGTCTCTTTTTTTGACATGAGGTAGCGGATAGCTGCGTGGTCCGTGTAGATGATGACTCTGGCGCCTAGAACATATGCTCGGAACTTCTCCAGCGCAAATACAATTGCCAGAAGCTCCTTCTCCGTGGTGGTGTAGTTCTTCTGCGCGGAGTCCAGTGTGCGCGATGCATAGTAGATGGCATGCGGCTTCTTGTCCTCGCGCTGCCCCAAGACTGCTCCTACTGCGTAGTCACTTGCGTCACACATCAGCTCGAATGGCAGGTTCCAGTCAGGTGCGCGCATCACTGGCGCACTGGTCAGCGCCTCTTTCAGCTTATCGAACGCCGCCCTGCACTCATCAGTAAAATCGAAGCACACGTCTTTTTGCAACAGGTTAGACAGGGGTATGCAAATTTTAGAGAAATCCTTAATAAAACGCCTGTAAAACCCAGCATGCCCTAAGAACGATTTCACATCGCGCACGTTGGTGGCATAAGGCAGATTAGAAATAATATCTATCTTAGCTTTGTCTACCTTAATACCCTCCTCTGAAATGATATGACCTAGTACTACTCCGTGCGTTACCATGAAATGACATTTTTTGTAATTTAGCACTAAGTTCTTAGAGATGCAGCGCGCTAAGACTTTATCTAGATGTGTTAAGCATGCATCAAAGGTACTCCCATATACAGTGAAATCATCCATGAACACTTCTATGCATATACCAATCATATCAGAGAAAATGCTCATGACGAGGCGTTGGAACGTACCTGGCGCGTTGCACAGCCCAAAAGACATACGCCGAAACGCAAATGTTCCGAAGGGGCATGTGAACGTGGTCTTCTCTTGATCCTCCGCAGCTATGGGTATCTGATTGTAACCTGAATATCCGTCCAAAAAACAAAAGTAAGGCTTACCTGCCAAGCGATCCAGCATCTGGTCCATGAAGGGTAGCGGGAAGTGGTCCTTGCGCGTTACAGCGTTCAGCTTCCTGTAGTCGATGCACATGCGCCAGCCAGTTTGTATGCGCTTGGGAACTAGCTCGCCCTGCGCATTCTCCTCCACCGTGATTCCTCCTTTCTTTGGCACAACGTGCACCGGGCTGACCCATTTGCTGTCTGAGATTGGGTATATGACCCCTGCGTCAAGCAACTTCAGAACTTCCTTTTGCACTACCTCCATCATATTTGGGTTTAACCTGCGCTGAGCCTCCCTGGATGGTTTGGCACCATCTTCCAACAGAATTCGGTGCATGCACACGTCTGGGCTCACTCCGCGCAGATCAGCAAGAGTCCATCCAATAGCGCGCTGGTTCCTGCGCAGCACCTGTTGTAAGCGCGCCTCCTGCTCTTTTTCCAATCCCTTTTTGATGATCACTGGCAGGGTGTCCTCATCTCCCAAGAAAATGTACTTGAGGTGCTCCGGGAGTTGCTTCAGTTCGATCTTGGGTGCCTGTTCAATAGAGGGCAAGATCTTGTTAGCGGTGCAAATATGAACTATATCAAGTACCTGTGTGGGTGCTGGTTCAGCACTGCTTAGCTCCTCCTCTTGCTCCTCCAGCTCTGCCTGTGTCAGTAGCTCTGGTCCTATGGTTGCGCTCGCACACTGCGCTTCTGTGACTAAATCGTCAAAGCTGTCCATTGCGTGCACAGTAGCGTCCTCATGTGGGTGCTGCATCCCTTCGAAGATGTTGAAATGGATTTCTTCGCCATCTACCTCCATGGAGAGCGTGCCCCTCCACACGTCTATCTTCGTGCGCGCAGTCATCAGAAACGGTCTGCCTAGGAGGATCTGCGCACCGCTGGCGCTTGATTCACCCTCCATTTCGAGCACATAAAAGTCTGCTGGGAACACCAGCTCTCCCACTCGAACTAGGACATCTTCTATCATGCCTGCAGGTTGTTTGCACGATCTATCTGCTAGCTGAATTGTGAGACCCGCAGGTTTTAGTGGTCCAAGGCGCAAAGTCGCATAGAGAGAATATGGTAATAAATTGATTGATGCGCCTAAATCGATCATGCAATTGCTTACCGTGGTTTTACCTAAGGTGCAAGGGATAGTGAATGTACCTGGATCTCGGCACTTAGGTGGTACCTTTTGTTGCACGATTGCTGAGGCCTGCGCATTTAGCATTACCTGTGCGCATTCGCCTGTCCTTCTTTTATTTGTGCACAGCTCTTTTAAAAACTTCGCATACCTGGGAATCTGTCGAATAGCTTCTATGAGAGGTATGTTGATTTCCACCTTGCTGAACAGCTCATATAGTTCCTTGTCCAGTGCTTCTTTTCTCGCCAGTGGTGCCTACACAGGGAAAGGAGCAGGTATGTTAGTACAATTTTTGTCCTTGTTTGTCGAGTGAGACATACCTGGCGCTTTGCCCTGCTGGTTCGTGGTTGGCGCTTCTGATTGCGCCTCTGGCTCTGGTTGCGCACTCTGAGCTGTTGGATCTGGGACTTGCGCAACTGGTTGCGCGGGCGCCTGCGCGGTCTGCTCTGTTCCCACTGTGCGCCCAGTCCTCAGTGTTACTGCATTAACTCCTCCTTTAGGGTTCTGAATCACTTGCGAAGGCAGGTTGCCATCGCTCTTTTTCAGCTCATACACCGTGGTTGCAATTTGGGATAGATGCTTCTCTATGGATTCGAACCTCTTGTCATACTTTTCGTCATTCTTGCGTACTGTGTCTGCTAGCTGCCCCATGATATCTTCCAAGGATCGCTTTGGTTGCTGATTGTTCTGCGCTGGTGCGTCTGTGCGGCGATGCGGTGGATTGTAGGGTGCAGCTTGTTGCGTCTGCTGTGGCGCGCGCTGATCAGTGGGCTACCTCTGGAAATTGTTCTCTTCTCTCCATCTGAATCCATTTGCAGCAAGCCCAAAGCGCGGCTGATTCTGCCTCTGCGGTCCTCTGTTGTCCCATCCTCCAAGGGCATTTACATCTCCAGTTTCTTCAAAAAGTGTTGGGCATTCATCTGTCTTGTGCTCAGTGGACCTGCAGAATTCACATACCTTTGGCGCAACTGGTTGTGCGCTCTGCGCACTCATCAGCTTCTGTAGCATGGCCTTCATTTCTTGGATATCAGCGCTTGCTTCTACCTGATGCACAGAACGATTACGACTACTTTCAAGTGTCAATTGATGTCTTACCTGCCCAGCAGAATCTTCTATCAGCTGCCATGCATCCTCCGGGTACATGTTGCAAATGTCCCCTCCTGCGCATGCATTCAGTAGTCGAAGCTCCATGAGCAGCAGTCCATTCAGAAAGTTCTCTATCAGCACATTCTGAGGAAGCCCGTGATTGTAGCAGTTGGCTTCTAGCTCCCTGAAACGCTCGTAGTATTCTGACAGAGACTCCCCTGCGCTCTGCCTTGGCGCGGCCAATTCCCTTCTGAGCAGCGCAATCTTCGCTGCTGGATAAAATTTGTCTAAGAATTTCTTCTGCAGCTGCTCCCATGTGTGGATTGATCCTGCGGGTAGGCTCATCAGCCAGTGTTTGGCTGCATCGCTCAATGAAAATGGGAATGCCTTCATCTTCAGCGCTTCTTCGTTCTCCCCCAAGGTCTTCATGTTCTCGCAAATGATTAGGAACTCCCGCACATGCTTGACTGGATTTTCGTTGTTCATTCCGTGAAACTTGGGCATGTGATGGATGAGTGAGCTCCTCAGTTCGAACTGTCCGTTGGGCGGAAGCACTATGCACCATGGCTGGTCAACAGTGAGTGGGGCTGACATTTCGCGCACTGTCCTGCGCCTCGCGACTGGACGAACGGGTGGCGCAATGTATGGTTCAGCGGCCATCCGTGCGTCGACCTCACGCTGCACTTCCTCTCTGAATAGGGCTGCGCGGTTATGTGCCCTTGCTTCCTCTGGGGTTCTGTCTCCCAGGTTATCTCCAACCACACTGTTATCCTCCATGTCCTGATCCAAACTCAAGAAATGAATTAAATGGCAACGAAGTTGTTGCGTCTGTCAGTGCGCAACTAGAATCTGCGCAGCGCAACTGTTTCAAGGTTACGCAGGCTGATGTGATTGTGCGCTGTCAGAAACAACAACGAGAAAACAAAACAAAATGAAATAACTAGTTACTAAAATGAGAAATGTAAGCTAGCTAAAACTTAGCTGTGTTGCTCCCCGGCAACGGCGCCAAAATTTGATCGCGCGTCGTCGTGCGCGTCAAATATAATCCTTCCTCTCCCACTAGTACAGCGGTTAAGTAAGGGTCGATCTCCACAGGGAGCAAGCAGTGAGTCTTAGCCAGTAACCTACACTTAAGAAAACGGGGGTTGCGTGAGTGATTGGGGGTTTTGCGCGATGCGCGAGTAGCAGTGAATATCGTAACGCAGGGAATTGCACTAGACGTGCGCAGGCAGTATAGATGAGATACTATGTTTATGAGAAGTGCTGGGCAGACAATCCTCTATGAATGCATTCCTTATCATCGACTCTAAATGTCTATAGTTTGTGTCCTACTTGGGTTAGTGTCCGGTAAAGGGTTCCTAACACACGCGCATGTTCCGTTCAAAGTTCATGTGCTATTAATCCTAGAACTAGACTAAACAGCTGCGAATCCTGTCACAGTAGCAACTGCCTACCCTAACTCGTTACTCCTAATTGTCACGGTAAGTTTGCGGTTCAAGGCTTCCCCTACGCATGCAACTAGTTTAACAGGTGACAAGCAAGCAACACAAGTAAGATTGCGGTTCAAGGCTTCCCCTACTCATGCAACTAACTGTCTCAGTGCGCACAGAATTAATACAAGTAAATAAACTATGCATTAAGCTCAAGTCTCAAAGGTAATACATCATAGGTTCATGCCCGACCAACACTAAGTGTTTAGCTAGACATGCTAGTGGTAAACATCATAAAATAGTAAATAACAACTACTGTATAAGAGAAAACGGTAGCAAATAGTGCGTGCAGTGTCTTCTCTTGGCTGGCGCAGTCGGCTGGCGCAACTCTCCTTGACAGGTCCGTGTGTTTTCCAGTTCTGCCGCGCAGTGCCTCTGGAATGCCGCTGAGTGATGATGTTCCCATCTCCTGAAACCCTAGACTTTCTTTGTTTAAATAGTGCCCCAGGAAGTTCATCTTTTGGCAACTTCCAAATCTGGTCACTGGGTCTTTGCGCCTGGCGCACAGCATTGATTGGCGCAATCGGGTAGCGCACCTCTGCTGTCTTTCGCCATTTCTTCTTCTGTTTGCGCCGCTAGCTCCGCAGGCTGATCTTTCACTCCTAGAATGCTGCCTGTTAGCGCGTATCCGACTCAAAAACTCGTTCTGACCTGATATACAAAAACATTGGAAACGAGTAATCTTGCTCATGAAATATTGCAAACAAGCACAGGGTTATGACCTAAATAATGTGTATAACTAGGCTCTATCACCTGGAATACAAAAACACCGGAAACCAGTAATCTTGTACACAAAATAATGCAAACAAGCACAGTGTTAGGATCTAAATAGCGCGTATAAATAGGCTCTATCACCAGGGCCTCTTCATATCTCCTGATAATAGTAACTGTGCTAAAAATCTGAGTGCGACGCAGGATATCAGTAATGGCAGGGGCAGTATACTTGCTTGAGTTTAGAAGCTTATCTGGAATGATTTTCCGTTTTGTGACTGCTCTTCACCTTTGGGCGCATTGATGGTTGGCGAACCAGATGCCATCCACCCAGGAACCGATATCTTGCATCTTTGCTTTCTTGTTGGACGCAGGATGTGTGGGGCACTGCTGGGTCATTGGTGCCTTCCACTTGATAGACGATTCGGCCGCTTGGGCTGGGGGCAGGTCAGCAATGGGATCTGCAATGTCTTCTGCCATGAAAACTCCACCCTTTTTCCCAACTGTCTTCCTTCTAGGTGGCTTTGTTGTAGCAGGAACAGGGCTGAACAGTTCTTCAACCGTGGGGGTACGAGCCTGAGATGGACCACTGTCCATGGCAGTAGCTACACCTTCTTCTGGGACAAGGGACTTCTTTGTGGTAGAACAGGTGCAAGGTGGGCGCAGCAACTCCCAGCTGTAATGTATTCAGCTTCAGCCGTGGATAGGGATATACTATTTTGCTTTTTGCTGAACCATGACACCAGATTATTGCCTAGCTAAAAACACCCTCCGGAGGTACTCTTACGATCTTCAGTACTACCAGCCCAGTCGACATCGCTATATCCGATCAAACATGCACTAGTATCCCGTGTGTACCATAGTCCAAATTCTGTGATTCCACTTATGTATTCGATAATCCTTTTTACGTGGATCATGTGAGTCTCCTTTGGATTCGCATGGTATCTGGCACATACACCTACGGAGTAGGTAATATCTGGTCTGCTAGCCGTCAAGTAAAACAGATTGCCAATCATGCTCCTGTAGAGAGACTGTTCCACAGACTTCCAGGTTTCGTCTTTGGTGACCTTGGTGTGAGTGGCTGCTGGAGTTCTCTTGTGACTGGCTTTTTCAAGACCAAATTTTTTTTATCAAGTTCTTGGCATATTTGCGCTGTGATATGAATGTTCCCTCTCGTTTCTGTATCACCTGAAGTCCAAGAAAATGAGACATTTCCCCAACCATACTCATCTGGAATTCGCTCTTCATCTGTCCCACAAATTGTTCCACCAACTCCTGTGAGGTTGAACCAAAGACTATGTCATCCACATAGATTTGAGCAATGACGAGGGCCGTCTTGGTGTGTTTAATGAACAGTGTTTTGTCTGCTCTTCCTCTAAAATACCCGTGTTGGATTAGAAATCCATTAGTCTTTCGTACCACGCTCTTGGAGCTTATTTAAGTCCATAAAGTGCCTTCTTGAGCCTGCACACATGGTCGGGGTGTATTGGGTCTTCAAAACCTTTGGGCTGAGCGACATACACTTCTTCGGTTAGAACTCCATTCAGAAAAGCACTTTTAACGTTCATCTGGTGTAGCTTCAACTTCATATGACACGATACAGCCACTAGTAATCTGATTGCCTCTAGTCTTGCCACCATAGCGAAAGTCTCGTAAAAATCTATTCCCTCGACTTAGGTGTATCCTTGTGCCACCAGTCTTGCCTTGTTCCGAGTGATGTTTCCCTTTTCCTTTGTTTTATTTTTGTACACCCACTTGGTTCCAATGACGTTAACTCCTTTTGGTGTTAGAACAAGCCATACGTTGTTTCTCTCAAATTCTCCCAGTTCCTCTTGCATGGCCAGAATTCAGTATTCATCTTTCATTGCTTCCTTGATGTTCCTTGACTCTATAGTGGACAGAAAGCATGAATGATTAATCATATCATGATAGTTAATCCTGGGATTTCCACGAGTTCTTCGGGATTCTGCTGGGTCACAGATGATGTTAGTGATATGATGATTGGCATTTATTCTTCTTGTTGATTGAGTGCTTGACTCTGGAACACTTTCTTCTAGTTGATCTTCTTCTTCAAAAACTCTGTCTGTGTGTGCAGGATCATCTAGTAGAACAGTTCCTTGGACAACTTCCTCTGTTGATGCCTGAGTATCCTCCTCATTTTCTGAATGATTCGTGAACTCCTCTTGCTCATCATCTTTTTTCACTACATTCGCAGACTCCATAAATGTTCCAATTCTCTTGTTGAACACTCGATAGGCCCTGCTACTTGTGGAGTATCCGAGAAATATTCTTCGTCACTTCTTGAATCCAATTTCTGTTTAGACTCTCTGTAAGCCAGTATGTAACACGTGCTTCCAAATACATGGAAGTATCTTACCGAAGGCTTGTTTCCATTCCACAGTTCATAGCTAGTTTTCTCCAGTCCTTTTCTGACCAGTGCCCGATTCAGAGTGTAGCATGCAGTACTCATGGCTTCAGCCCAGAATCTTAATGGAATGTTTTTGGAGTGAAGCATTGCTCTGGTCATCTCCTAAAGAGTCTTTGATAAGTAAGTATGGCAGTGTTTGACAAAACCAGCACAAGTGAACAAGGAGTTGCTGCAGCTCAAGCTATCAAGCAGGCCAGCAGAAGTGAACTAGCAGCAGCTGCAGCAGGGGATGCTGCAGCAGGGGATGCTGCAGCAGGAGCTTGTTCAACTGGCTGTATCAACCGTCCAAGAAACAGCAGCTTCCTAGACTTGTCCAGAAGGGCTGGAAACTCTATGGAGAGCATCTGAAGAATTTCTAAACTGCTGAAGAGTTTATTCCAGTGAGGTTTACTAATCAGAGAAGAAGATTTATATTGAAGATAAATATCAAATCTAATCTCCTAGTTTTTAGGAGATAATTGGTCTTGTTGGACATTGCCTAAACCTGGACATTGCTAAAAGCTGGTGATGCTATTTAAGTAGAAGGGGTTTAGAGCAGAAGGGTTGATCGAAGCTGAGGGATACACGAGTGCATACACAGATTTCAGAGAGTGCTATCTTTGGTGTGCGACGGACAAATTCTTCGATCATCACCCGAGAGCAGAGCGTGAGCGCAGAGCTGTGGTGATTGTAGCAGAAGGGAATCAGGACTTGCAGAGTCTGATTCGAGCTTGATCTGGAAGCCAATTCAGAGCTGCGGAGCTTGTTGGTTGATCAAGGGAAGCCGCGGAAGAACTGACGAGTTGTTGGCTCGGTCGAGTGTCGTGCGGCAGTACTCGCTAGTGGCAGGTGGTCACTGAGTGAGGGGGAGTATTCCAGAGTGTGCAGCGCTCGTGGAATCGTTCAAACGGCTCGGCAGAAGACTTTGGAGCGACGCGGACAATTTGTGCTTCAGCTGTGTGTTACAGCAGTTGCTACAGCAACCCTGCTGAGTAGGTGTAATTTAGAATAGGCTGAGTCTTGAGAAGTCTGTAGCTATTCTAGATTGACATATTATAGAGGGTGTGCAGGCACAAGTCAGAGCTTGTTCTGATTGTGTCAAGTGATCCACACAAGGTTGAGTAGCATAGGTTGCGTGGGTTGTAACCGTGTGTACTTGGGAACCTTCGAGTTAGTGGATTGAGGACTGCAGAATAGTCCTCCCCAGACGTAGGCAGTTGGCCGAACTGGGTGAACAAACCTTGTCTTGTTCATTGCTTGCTGAGAAAATTTTCTAGTGAACAAGAGTGTGCTGCAGCAACTGCTTGTTCACAAATCTGTCGAACTAAGACAATGTGAAATTTCAGTCTTGTTTCTTCCTTTCATCTACTCCATTTTGTTGATGGGTGATAGGTGAGGAGAACTGATGTTGAATTCCATGGTTGGTGCAGTACTTCATCATCTGATCATTATCAAATTCTCGCCCATGGTCGCTTCTGATTGCTATCACATATTCTCCTCGATTCCTTCTGGCTTGTTCTAACTAAGTAGTGAGTTGAACAACTACTTGAAGAGTTTCTGATTTTTCCCTGATGAAGGAGATCCAAGTATATCTGATGTAGTCATCTACACAGACAAAGACGTATCTTTTCCTCCCGATGCTTTCCACTTGCATTGGACCCATGATATCCATGTGTAGAATTTCCAGGGGTTTTGATGTATTTATCAGATCTTTCCTTCGATGTGCCGTCCTTGTTTGCTTACCTGATTGACATTCTCCTCAATATAAAGTCTACTTCTCCAGTGAAGGTAGGCATCCCACGGACTAGACCTTCAGCTGCCAGTCTTTTGAGCATTCTTCCATGAGTATGTCCAGAGTTGTAGTTGTTCAGTATTTGTTTTGAGGCAAATTGATTCACTAGTAGTGTTGTGCTTTAGAAGATAGCAGTTGTTTGTCGAACGGTGTCCTTTGGGTAGGCACTCCCCAAGTTTGTTTACAACCTTGCATGTGTTCTGATCAAACTCCACTTGGTGTTCCCCATTGCAGAACTGGCTTATGCTGAGTAAGTTAGCCGTTAGCCCTTCTACCAGAAGAACATTACTAAGGGTTGGTAGACCTTGGGTGTCTAGGGTGCCAATTCCAATGACTCTCTCCTTCTTTCCATCACCGAAGACAACATGTTGGTTGTGTGTTGGTCTGATATCTGTCAGATACTCCTTGTTTCCGGTCGTATGCCCGGAACACCCACTATCAAAGTAGCATGTGTTCTTCTTGGTATGTGTAGTCAAGCTATAGGGACAAAACAAGGTTCTCCTTTTTCTTAACTCTCCAGATCCACTTGTTGTTGAGCTCTAAGCTTGGACCCATTCTCCTGATGTGGCAGTTTCTTCTGATGTGCCCAGGTCTGTGGCAATAGTAGCACCTTCTTTTCTCCCTCCACGTTCCTGATTTTTCTGACAGTTTGGTTTTGTTTTGGGAAAACTCCTCAGATCCTCTGACAAACACCATTTCGTTTATTAACTTGGATTCGGTGAAGCCAATCCCTCTCATGTCTTTTGTTGGTTTTTGCATGGATAGGATAAGATCCAGGTTCTTTGCTCCGGTGTTGAGCATGTTCTGCGTCTTCCTGAGGGACCTCAGTTCTTATGTGGTTTTATCGAGTTCTTGCTGTAGCCGGTTGATGGTTCCATGATATTCAACTTTTTCTCCTTCCAAGAAGTTGTTCCGCTGCTATAGACGATGGTTCTCTTCTTTCAAATTGTTGATGGTGCTATTGAGCTTCGAGTTGATGCCAACTACTTCCGTCCATTTTGTGTGCAGAAATGAGAATTTTTCGATGATGCATTCGTCAGTTGGATCTTCATCCTCGCTATCTGACCCTATCACAGAAGCAAATGAGGTTAGTGTAACAAACTTCTCTGGACATTCCTCAGATGTGTCATCCTTGGACTCTCCGTTCTCCATGTTACTTCAGTGATTGTTTGTTCTTCTTAAACGTGTTCGCACACTCTGCATGTACATGCTCATATCCCTCGCATTCTCTGCACTGGATTCCTTTGGGATGACTTGACCGATTTTGTTCCTTCGAGTCAATCTGTCTGCCTCTATTTTGGGAACTCCGTTTGAATCTGTACTGCCCGTCATGTTGAACAGACTGTCCCACCACCTTCTTGTTCAATTTTTTCATGAACTTTCCGAACTGCTTACTCAGTAACGCCATTTCTTCAACCATATCATCTCCATTGTATTGTGCTTCTGCCTTGAGTCTGATGGTTCTTTCCTTGAAAGCTAGGTGAGTACTGGCTATCCTCATCTCATAAGTTGTAAGAGAGCCCATCAAGTCATCAAGTCGCATTTTCTTCACATCTTGGGCTTCCTCTATTGCGGTGACCTTCATTTTAAAACTGCTTGGCAGGGAATTCCCTTATGGTCTCCTCATCACTCATCTTTAATTCCTCGAATTTGGTGTTGATCATTTGCATGGGAGACAGTTTTACTTTGTCGGTGCCTTCGTGATGAGTTGCAAAGATGTCCCATGCTTCTTTGGCAACCTCGCACTTGGATATCAGCTTGAAGATTTTTTCATCTACTCCGGAGAAAATGGCGTTCAATGGTTCTGGCCCATTCTTCTTCCTTCGTCCATTTTTCTTCAGGCTTATCTACTTCATTTCCTTCTTCGTCTTTATCTGTTGGAGCATGCCATGGCTTCAGGATGGCTCCCCATGCCCTGTCGTCAACTGTTTGTATGTATGCCTTCATTCTCGCCTTCCAATACCCGTAGTTATGGTCGTCCAACAATGGGGGTCGGGTAATGCTTTGACCTTCCTTCATACTCATTTTTTTCAGCCTTCTTCCCAATATCTTTTACTCTATGTTTTGAGCACTCTGCTCTGATACCAATTGAAATTGCTGAATTGTAGAAACTTGTCCAACTCGCTTATGGAACAACTTATTGGACAAGCTGTGCAGAATGTTGAGATGCTGGATAGTGATGGATTCTAAGAACTACATGCACAAGAATGATGACCCAGTTCGGCTATAAATGAGCCTACGTCTGGGGGGCTTATCCCAAGCCCGTGGGAACCAATCCACTACTTCGAGAAAGAGTACAAGATCGATTACAGAAAAGCAGACTCCCTCTCCATTCTATACTTCACTCACTCTCTCAATGTGATTGACACTCAGGCCCCCCCCCCCCCCCCCTGAGTATGAGACCTCCCGTCTCTACCCACAGATCTCGTCACAAGTGAGTTTATGCTGTCAGGCTTTCAAATGTAGTTCAATGTGTTTCTTCACATTTTTCGTCATGATATCTTTGTAGTGAGCCCACTGTATTTATACTGAGCTGGAGCTTTTATGTTGGGAATATCCCCGCAATCTCTTAGTGCAAAGTGTTTGATGGGGATGATTCTTTATTCCAAGAGGATTGTTGTAATTGAAGCTCCCTTGATCTTGTTTGCCTTAATGAGCACGATCTCCTCAATATCTTGGAATATTCTGAAGATGCGATCTCTGGATCTTAGCACGGATTTTGCGGTCATGGTATATCCTTCAATCTTTGCCCGGATTTTGTGGTTATGATATATCCTTCCGTTGAAGTTGTACAGTCGTGGTTGCTGGTACAACATCTTGTACAATTTTTGTGCAAGTATGCCATGAGCATCCACATCTAGAAGTCATATATAACCGGGCTTCGGCTTGTCGCTACTATAGATTTGTGAAGGCGTTGACCCGATAAGGGAGTTCTTTTAGAGATAATGATGAATCCACCAAGTTTACAAAAGTGATGAGGAATATAACACAGTATTAAAAAATTCTCTAAAAATTCCAAGCATACACCTCCAATAATTCAAAAGCAAACTGCAAATATTCTTGGCAATAAAGATAGATCTAAGACTCGGGAAGCATTAGTAGAGTTTAAATTTTGCATCTTTGTTGATGAAGCTCTTGATGTGGCAGAAAAGGAGCAAATGACAATCATCATTCAGTCGGTGGATTGTAAAGGATTAATTAGAGAACGACATTTCAAAATGATTAGTGTTTTTGACATTTGTTCTCAATTTTTGAAAGAGGATATATCTAGAGTCCTTCCTAGTATGATCTCAAAGAAGAATACATACATAGCCAAAGACATGATGATGCAAGTAACATGCGAGATCAATTTAATATCTTGCAAGCTTTTTTCTAATCTTTTCAAAAGAAAAACAAATATTTTGAATGTTGTGCACTTTCTTTCGATAACTAAACAAAAATTTTAAGATACGAGGGATAATGGTTGGGAGGATTTAATTAAGAAGGTTCAAGCATTTGTTGGATGTAAAATTTGCAGGATATAAAGGGCACGCTATTATTATATTGAATATAGCTACTCCTTATAAAAAAAAGGCATGCAAGATAATGAATTGAATGTAATACATGAGCGTTACTTTCGAGTCAATGTACTTTGCGCTGTGATAAACTTTCACTTGACAGAGCTTGATAGTAAATTTACAGAAAATTCTATAGACCTTCTTGTTCTTATTGGATCATTTCATCCGCACAATGATTTTCAAGTATTCAAAGATGAAGATGTGTGTAAACTTGCTTCGAAGTTTTTTCCTTCACACTTTTCATCGTGAGTTATGAAATACTTATGAAGTTTGATTCTAACTCATGGTTGCTCTAGATATTAAGTGTGGGTTAAATCTAGAAAGTATTCAACATGATCCAACATTCACAAATACAACTTCTGTATCTGATTTTTGATAACTTTTAGTTAAAACAGAAAAATCATCAATTTATCCTACGATCTATCAACTAATTTGTCTCATTTTGACTCTTCCGAAATCTACAATAACAACAAAAAAGAGCATTTTTATCCATGAACATCATCGAGAATAATCTTTGAAATAAGATGAATGATGGATTTATTAATGATCTCATGGTCCTTTATGTTGAAAGGACAATTGTATATTGTATTAGTAATGATGATGTAATCACTGAACTTGAAACAATTGGACCTCGTATGGTAAAATTTAGTTAGTTAATAGTTTTTATAATTTATATAGTTGGGTAAAATGTGAATCACACTTTAGTTTATAATCCTTGCTTCATCACTAGATACAAGATGGAGATATGAAGACACAGCCAACTTAAACTAAGAGCAAGCTTGCAGTGTAATTGAAGGTCTAATTAAAGTGTGAGTGGTCTAGTTTCAAAATTATATTTAAAGCTACACAAATATTAGACATGTCAACAATTATGTTCGAACTATGGGATCAAATACAAATCGGACCTTTCCTTAATGTCGGCAATGGAAGATACGTATCATTTCATTAAATAATATTTTATTTCATTGGTTATTTCAATTACACAATTTCAATTTTTGGTATAGACTTAGGTTGCATTCTTTTGAGATGAAACTAATTAAAATAATACTAAACTTTTTTGTTCAAGAATAATGTATATTATAACATGTTACAAAAAATAAAAAGATAAAGGGTGAACATTATACATAAGATTAACAGTTTTATTCTGAATCAAATAGTGGATGCTGGGTCGAGAATAGTACAAAACTAATAGTAATAGTGGAAGTCAAGATTACAAATACTAAATTAGCAAACTAATGGATTATAAGGAATAGAGTCTTCAAACTCTGAATATAGATAAATCAATCAATTCATAATTGATTGAAATGCTCCAAAATGATTAATCGCATCGCAGGCTTTGCCCTAAACGCCCCAACGCCTTTACACAGCTTAAACGGCAAAATGTGATTCCTTATACGATCATCATATCCGAAGACTAAACCATGATGTTTGTCATGATTTTATCCAACCTTCATCCGCTACTATGTTCATTCAAATATTTGTAAATCTTTTATCTACTATTTTGATTATTAAGAAAATTTGACCGTATCATAAATGTTATAATACCTAAAAAAATTTGGCATGCTTTCTTAGTATTGGTTACTTGAGTATCATCTTAACATGATTGATACATAGTTGGAATATGTACACAGATGTTGACAACGATTCTTCACACAAATTTGCTCAGCCTATAAGGCTGTGTGCCATATGAAGGCAAAGCAGAAATAAAAAAGGGGTAAAAGGATGCAATACTGGAATTTAAACAAGTAAGAACACTTACAGTTTTCTTCAAACACTTCTTTGCTTTATTACTTCAAACTTGTATTTTAGAAAGAAGGGAGACAAGAGAGAGTAGAGAGAGAGACTACTCTATTCAGCTAAGTTTTCCCTTAAATAAGAAAGAGAATGAGACAGGGAATCCATGAAAGAAAAGAAAATACGAGGGGTCCCATGCTTGTTTTAAAAGCTAGAGACTATAAACAGTGCCGGTTTTATAAAAACCATGGGCTATAAAAACCATGAGCTAAAACCATGTGCTGGTTTTACGAAACCGTGTGTTGGTTTTTACAAATTTGATGTGGTGTCAAAACCTTTGACTTATTCCTTTGTTGATGAGGATTCACCTTTGTCTTTGAACCTTTCCAAGTGAATCTCCTTGATAGCACTGAAAATGTCATCGTTGATGATGTCCTCATTCGGGTCTTGAGCAAATTGGAGCTTTTGATAACTTAACGTTGTCATTAGTATCAGGTTTGTGAGACATTGTCTCATCATCGAATCGGGATAAATCCATCTTCATCTCATCCCTATAAAATCTCTGTAAGCTCTTCATTTGACAAATATGGGTTTGTTCCTTAATATTTTCAATTATGAGTCGGGAAAAGGCATTCTTCTTTTTCTTTAAATTGTTTCTCATACTGAAGAATCTTATTATCAATTAAACTAATGGTATCATGAAAGGTAATTTAGTTTCTAGATCTATTTTCAACATCTTGTCCCGGAATTTAGAAAAAGCCATTCTTTTAAGGCACGGAATAAGCTCTTTAGTACAACAAAAGTTTGGACTTCACGTCCAAATCCAAGGGACGAAAAAAATTCTTTAAAGAGAATAAGGAAGTTATTCTTTCCATAATTTTTTTTTTCACCATCAGTGACCGTGAAATATTCATCCATTTATTTTCATTCTTCAGGAAGAATCTTTTCAAAGGTGCCAAAGTACTGTGACCACTTTATGAACCAGAACGGAATTTCGAAGTTATAACTTTCAAACAAATTTTATAAACCATGAGCGTTGTTTTCTCGAGTTCTCACATAAAAAAAAACTTTATCAAACACATCAATAGAATCCCAAAAAATTATAATTTATGGGATTCGTATTTTATGGATAACAAAACTCTTTATTAGAAAGGGGTGAAATTCCCGAGTCTTTAATGGTTATGACCCTTTTAATAACGATCTTGCTGAAATTATACACTTTTGACTGACCTCCACTAGAAAAGTGCTGAATCTTGGAACCATTTTGCAAGAGAATATTTTCGTATATTGGCGGACTTTATAAGCCCTTGAAAGAAAGCATTCTTTCCCTAATATTTATGCATTAGATTTCATGGATCTTCTTTCCATTTGGAATCTTTCTCTTTGAGTAGAAGTATAACTTCTTCATTATCATTTAACGTATAGTCGGTATCACTAAAATCATTCTCCTCATTACTAGTGAGGAATATAATGGGCTGGGAGGATTGTCATTTGAGGTAGGACTATTATCTTCTTTTTATTTTTTGAATGCCAAGAATTCTTGGTAATCTTTCTCCTGACACAAATTTACAGCTATAACCTTTAGTTTCTATGTTGGGCCAGAATTTCTAGGCTTTTTCCTCTTCCTTAAGGATGAGCCTCTGCCATATCTTCCCTTATGAAAGGAAGATCCCTTGTCAAAAGATTAGATAACTGCAGTATTAATGAATGTATTCTATAGTTAGAAAATCAGGAAAACTATTTTTTTCTCCATTTTTATAGATAATTTCAAAATCAAAACGGGTTAGATGACAAACTCATCTAACAAACATTTGCTTTAAAACATCATGTTTGAAATATTTCTGAAACATAAACTTAGCATCTTTACAATCAGTTTTTATGATAAAATTTGATTGTATAAATCATCTTGAAATTTCAAAATACATTTTACCATGGCAAGAATTTCTTTGACTACAGTTTCATAATTCTTTTAGGTATTATTTCATTTGTCAGAATAAAATCTTACAAGATATTCTTATTTGTTAACATCATTTATTTGTTTCAGGATTCCTCCGTAACTAATCCAGATGCATCTGTTTCAATAATTTTTTCCGAATTTGGGTTTGTTAATCTTAGTTAGAATAAAGTTTTTACTTTTTCTTTTATCTTCTTAATATTATTAGTATGCTGGTCTGGCCAAAATGTTCTTATTAGAAAAAAGCACTCATTTATTTATAAAATTCTGATGAAAAGTTTATAACTTTGAAATTTCATTCATTTGATAAAGTTCTTTTAAATTGATGCATTTGATGAAGTTCTTTTACACGAGAATTCGATAAAAAAAACATTCATTTATTTATAAAATTCTGATCGAAAATGATAACTTTAAAATTTGATTGTATAGTGAAAAGAAAGATTAATTTGTCATAAAACAATGTCGTTTTATATGCCATTCCCTTACGCATCCGATTCACTCTCTTCGCCCGCCACTCCCAAAACCCTAAAAGAGAGAGACACACCCAGAAACGAAGAAGACGAAGAAGCAGAAAAAGATTCAAACTTTGTATTATATCTGACTGCTTTCTCCATTCCGATTCCAGGATGATGAAAAAAGCAGGAGAGGGTTAAAGCTGGCGAACTGAAATGCTCGGAAAAAATGCAGAAGTTGCTCTCCAGAAGTCCACACGCTCCTTTCACTAACTCACTGCCCTTGTCTTCCATTTTCCCATTCACCCCCCACGCTTTGCGCTTCCTCTCGCCCCTCACCGCCTCCGCATATAGCAAACATCGTCCAATGCCGCCGTCTGCAGCGGCCGCTTTCGCGGCGTCTCTATCTCCAGCCGTACTTAAAAACTCCGCCTCTCGCTTTGACAGATGCACGCTAGCCCGAGGCGATACCGCTTCTAATTCTTCCGTTGTCTACAAGGATAAGAGATTTCGGAAGGCTTGGTATTGCACCTGTAGCTCCGATGGGGGAGCGGTGATGGGTGTTGGTGAACTCTCTGCGGAGAGCGGGGAAGATGAGGACAAGTTCGAAGCCAAGCCTCTGAAAGTGCACAGGCGGCACAGGATTGCTAATAATCAGGGATCTCTCGGGTTGCCTATGAGTCCCGATTTACTCACTGTTCCAGGTATTGGACCTAGGAATTTGAGGAAGCTTGTGGAAAATGGCATTGAAGGTGTCGCTGAACTAAAAAAGTTGTACAAGGATAAGGTACAATTTGACTGTGCAAAGCCTGCTTTGTTTTAGGCGTACCCAAAAGTCTATGGAAATTCTTTTTTAGATTTTGCAGTAAATTTTGTTTTTTATCACTAGGGATGGAGATATTGGAGGCGATTACGCATCTATTTTGGTTTCCCTTTATATTTGTTAGTGCATAAAGTCCATGTTGGATTAGCTAGATTGTTTGAGATTACATGTAGAATAGAGCAGGTATAGATGAAGACTTGAAATATCTTTCATTTTCTATGCATTTTCAAATTTCAGTCCTGATATAAGTTTGCTATACTTGTGCAGTTTTTTGGAAAATCCAGTCAGAAAATGGTTGATTTCCTACAGAGCTCTGTTGGAATCATACATAGAAATCATGCTGAGAGCATAACCTCTTATATCAAAGATAGTGTAGACAAAGAGCTAAAGGAGGATGGATCCAGCTCAGATGTAAAAGCTGCACAAAAGAATCGCCTAACATTTTGTGTTGAAGGAAATATTAGTGTGGGGAAGTCGACCTTTCTTCAAAGGATTGCTAATGAAACAATTGAACTGCGAGATCTTGTTGAGGTGGTTCCAGAACCTGTCAACAAGTGGCAGGATATTGGGCCTGATCATTTTAATATATTGGACGCCTTCTATTCTGAGCCACAGAGGTATGCTTATACCTTCCAGAACTATGTTTTTGTAACAAGGGTCATGCAGGAGAGAGAATCATCTTCAAGCATTAAACCTCTGAGGTTGATGGAAAGGAGTGTTTTCAGCGACAGAATGGTGAGTTGCTACTCGTTTGTGGTCTCTTTTCTACATGTGTTAGATGTATGGAATTGTGACTATAAAACGAGTGTTTTTACATCTGCCTTTTATTAGTCTTCTTTTCTTGAGAGACCTATTTTAATGTTGGAAATGATTTAAATATTAATTTAAGGATCATGCTCTTGACATCCTCTTGTCACATTTCAAGGTGTTTGTGCGTGCTGTTCATGAAGCCAAATGGATGAATGAAATGGAGATCAGCATCTATGACTCTTGGTTTGACCCAGTTGTTTCATGTTTGCCTGGGCTCATTCCCGATGCATTTATTTATCTTCGGGCTAGTCCAGATACTTGCCACAAGCGAATGCTGCTCCGTAAAAGAGCAGAGGAGGGTGGTGTTTCACTAGATTATCTGCGGGACTTGCATGAAAAACATGAAAGCTGGCTCTTCCCCTTCGAAAGTGGAAACCACGGGGTACTATCAGTCAACAAGCTACCATTCCAAATGGACAATTCCTTGCATCCTGATATAAGAGATCGTGTGTTTTATCTGGAGGGTGACCATATGCATTCAAGTATTCAAAAGGTGATTTTCTTCAAAGACTTGTCTCTATATCTTATATTTTAATTTTCTTTCATGCTATTTAATTATTTTATAATCTATATTGCCTGGTGTTAGACAGTTAAGAAGCAGGTTTTATTGTCTGCAGGTTCCAGCCTTGGTTCTTGACTGCGAACCCAATATTGATTTCAGCAAAGATATTGAGGCCAAGAGACAGTAAGATATTGCTATCTTTATTTTAGTCATATGACCTATGCTGATACCACACTCTGTTGAAGCTTTCTTTCTTGCTACATGGCATCATTGGCTGTCTACCTCTGATCGTTACACTATTTGGCATGTTTTTTCTCTAAGTATCTGTTATTTGGGATTTATAAGCTTCTGATATTATCTTAACTCAAACAGAGAAAATATTACTGAACTTACGTTGCTGAAATTATCAATTGTAATTTTAACTGACATTTCTGAACTTTATGTGATATAATGATATATGTAATAATAAAGGTTATCAGTCAACTTTGCTGGTTTCTTATTAGGTATATCATTATGACCAAAATTTTATTTATTTTAAAATAACGGAAACTAGAATGCATAGAAAAGTGTAAAGGAAAATAGACATAGTAAGTAGGTACATAAGCACTTTCTAAATTCTCTTAGAATCTGCAAATGTTTCTTATATTATTGCAGTCAATAGCATATAGATGTTTTTATTCAATGAAAATAGAGGGGCTACATCCGGACTGTTGTCATTTAATGTTGTCTTTTTGCAGATATGCACATCAGGTAGCCGAGTTTTTTGAATTTGTGAAGAAAAAGAAGGAAGTTGCTTCTGAGAGTTCCAATGAAGAGGCAACTGGCAAAAAACACCCAAAAATCATGCTGCCAAATCAAGGCGGTTTCTGGACCCCTGGTGGACAGAACTTCCCAGAATCAGCTCTGAAGTCCTTGGAGTTTCAAAGAGCCATGTCCCTCATGTCAAGCCAGTGACAGTTCTTGGTTTACTCCTAGCCTGCTTATCCAACAATCCAAAATGAGTTCATATGCTCAGTTTTCCGATGTCCATCAGGGGTTGTCGTTTAAGAATGTAAAAAGTACCTGTGACCTTTTTAGGGATGCAGATTAGTTGAGTGCACGTCAGAAGGTATTGGCTAATCTTGTTGTCTAGTGTGCTTGGTTTAGTTTTTAAGACGGATAGTTGTGAATATGGTGCCAGAGCAATCACCATCTTCATTTTAACTTTGGGAACCTCCAGGTATTGGAGGGATGTTCTGTAGCTAAGGATGATTTAAATAGCAAAATGTTTTCGTCAAACCCAACTGGTTTGGAACTATGTTATATCAAGTTCCAGAGTTGTTGCTTCAGATTTTAGTAAAAGACAAGAGTCCTGAAAAACCAGGCTTTTATACAAAGTTTTCAAAATCAAATGTCTTCACCTCCTCCTCCATCTTGTTTTGGGTGGAAGACATCCTTCCTTGTGACATAGAAGAAAACCCACCAGAAAATCTTTCTTCCATTCCTACAGCTTAAAACTGCCTTAATTTTTTGTTTTTTTTGCAAAATGAAAATAGAAACAGTTGTGAAAATTCAAAAAAAAATGATCTTTGTATTTCATAATAGAAGAGTCGTTCTGTACAGTAATGCCCAAACAGCAAGATATCTCTGTTACAATATTTACACGGTTGTTCATAATTTACCGAGTGGTCCTGCTCAATATCACTCTAATAAAACCGGTTAAATTCCAAGATCAAAAGTTGGCGACCCATGGTCAATATAAGTATTTTGTGTCTGGATCTGTGCATCAGCTTTGTTTTTCAGAAGGAGTGTAGCCTGCGCCTCAACTGCATCAAGGTCTAGCCCTTCGAAAAATTCATCATCACCAAAGATGTCTCCACTGAGTTCTGTTTTATCGGCTTTATCCATTGGGAGTAATTTTGCACCTTCAGCATCTGAATGTGCAAAGAATTGTTTTTCTAAGTTCATAGGGGGGATAATGTCAGCTTGGTGGGAGCTCAGCTTTCTTTTCCGAGTTCCCCTCCAATATTTTATCTCTGAGGACCGACTGGAAGAGCATGGATTGGCTGATAACAAAATGCCTTTGGGATTTAGTTGACTGGAGTCCAAACATGTAGTGGTGTTTATACCATGTGCAGTAAGCTTTACACTGTTGCTATCTGTCATCTTACTTGAAGAGTTTCCCTTTTCAGTTGTGTTGGTCATAAGGGCGGCAGAATCAGGATCAGTGTTGTTGGAGTACTCTGGCTGCCTCACCAGTGGTGATTGACTTAACAATGACCGTCTGTGGTGAAAGATAATCAGGCTATCAGAGGATGAAAAGTGCAACATGTGCATAGCAGTTTAGCATCTATATGCATACCGCTGGAATACAAGCTCATTTATAAGAGGACAATTAATAATTAATCAACATAAAGAGGATCTGTAAATGTCTCTTAGCCCATTCAGTTATTAAGCACTGATTCCCAAAACAATTGAGCTAAAACTGGCTAATGGCAAAGGAATTCAATGCAATGATTGTGTTTAAGATAAAAACAGAGTCCTGAAAAAAGGAAAAAGGCTGGATACCTATGATTCTTAAAACTGCTTTTTGTTGCATAACCGTTGTGACATCTACACACAACTAAGGTGAATACAAGTTGTAATCTCAGTTATTAATTCAGGGTAATATTGGCCCTATTGCAACAAACATTTCAACTTAGATAATTGCAGTCAAACACACATATGTATCAACAAGATCCACAAAACATAAATAACTGAGCAAGGCACATATGCACCATGGAGAAATACATTTGCTGCTGCCTGCCAATACACAACCAGGAGAAGACCATACAGCATATCGGTAGATGACAAGCGAATCATGGATTTTTTCGATAAATATTATTTTTTAAACTGTTTAAAGATTTTATTATCGCATGCAATTCAATTTTTTTATGATGTCCTACGTATTAAAGAACAATATTATACCTGTAAATTGCCATCATATCAATCGTACCAGCTTCAGCTTGTGCAGTTGCTTCTAAGAGACTAGTTTTGTCATCAATAAAACTATCATCGTATGAACTACGTTCCTCTTCCTCGTCCTCAGATACATCGGCTCTGGTAGATACTCTGAGAATTCAACACATTAGTTATCTATTCTCTAATGCAATAACCAAACTTCAACAAAACTTAAGATTAACAGTTTATTCTAGACATTTTTTACAAAAGACTATTAAACTCGAGCAATGACACAGAAGAAATATATCCGAAAAGTAATCATTATTCACTCATACTAATACAACCAGTACCAATTTCCACACCAGATGCTGATTAGGAAAGCATGATACCATAAAAAGGCTAATATGATGGCCACAAAATCAATGTTTCCCACCACTCGAGGTAGAGGACTTTTAATGACATAGCTAACTATGAGCTTCAATCAGTGAGAAAATGACAGGAATTTAATTTCTTTTACTCGAGATACTATTTAGACAAACGATTTTCTCTAATCTAGAAAGACGAGAAGGAAACTAATAAATAATAAATATTTTACATCATAATAAACTTCAGTTCAAAACTAAAAAGGAAAGTCAAGAATAAATTTTTTATATCAGACAGACAGTAATAGTGAAATGACATTAATAGACTTCAAAAATATAGAAGACGCAAGAAAGCATTACGGATTGTTGCACCAAAGGCAAAAACTATAATAAAAATTTATTCGGTATCCAAGAGCATGATTATCATGCAGCAGACTTACTCAGCTTCTTCATCAATGAAACCTCTGACTTCATCAATTTCGTTGTCTGTATCTAATCAACATCATAACCAGGGTAAGTTGAGCTGCTGAAGATGATGATTAACATTATGCAACTACTTTCGAACCTATCAAGCATACAAGGCTATCTGAAATACACCTTCAATTCCAATTCCAAAGAATGTTAAAAAACTATTGAAGATTGTGCCTATTCAATTTAAATAAATCAATTTACTAAATAAACCTTCAATTCTACTATTGAAGATTGGGTCCATTCAAGTAAAATAAATTGATTTGCTAAGAAAAGATATATAACAAAGAAGTCAACAGTATTACGAAGTTGTTTAATATTTACCTAACCAATCACAACATGGTGCATGCAAGTTATGGCCACAATCATATACTTTGTACAATAGCTTAACACTTTGTTTAACTATGACTAGATATTAAACAGATAAGCCAAAAGGGATGGAATCATAATAGACCATGCAAATATCTAATTTTTGGTTCATGTGTTTAATATAAAATAAACATGTGAACAAGTTTATCAATTCAAAGCTCAAAACATTTATGTTTGTAGCAAAAATCGTGGTTTTTATATTCCACTCCCATGTGTAGAAATTACTGCAACACACATAATTGTACACTGTGCTCACCAGCTGAATGAGGATATCTGAGGGTACATGCAGAGGAGTCAGCATCCACCGCGCTTTTATGCTCCATATAACTTATGAAGCAATCCCTGTGCCTGCGTAACCTTTTTAGTTTACGCGGTTTCTCCACAGTTTCTGTCGTATTTCCAGAATTTGGATGCCAATCTTTACTACAGTTATCACTAGTCAGATCTATCAAAGGAATATGAAGTTCCTCAGAAATATTGGGAGAGGTCATCAGGATCCCTTTAGGTTCATTACATACTCTGGGAGTGTGAGTCCCCTCGTTAGCAGAAGAAGAGTTCTGTCTTGTGGTGCCATTTTCTGCATAGATGACCTCACATTTTTCCAAGCATGCAGGCTTTAACAAAGGTTCTCTACAAGGTTTGGTGGGTGATGAAAATTCGGGGTCAAGTGAATTAATGAACCCTTCATCATTTTGCATACCTGCAAAAATCAACTCTTAGAGATTGTTATCTCATCCTTTCAACATAAATCCAAGTAAGAAAATATTTTACTCAAAATGTCAGGGGAATACTTACCACATTCAGGTGACTCGGGAACTACACCACTTAAAATAAAATTTGTGAGTCGGGGACTAAACTGGGCATCTCGCTGATCAATTTTGATATCGTGATACTCCAAAATTGAAGGTATATGAGCCATAATATCAGGTGTCTTGCCATTATAATCGTCATTGGTGGATATATTTTTCATTAGCTTAGGAGTTTCTGGAAGTTTATTAATTTTATCTAGTATGGGGTCTACAACTTTGTTACGGTGCACAGTCAAGTCATTTGCAAGACTTGGTTGTGGAGTTAAACTATTGATGTCTCCTTTATAAGGAAGGATGGGGGCTGGCATGATTGATATCCTCCCGAGAGGGTCCACAGATACAAATCCTGATCGGAAAAGCTGGCAGTGGACGTGATTTTCTTTGTCTCTGTAGCCAATCAAATCATGCTCGCCTATAAAATCTTTGTCTTGAACTGGTGAAGATTGCGAAGAATTCGCATTGCCCCTTGACTGAAGTTCCATGTTTTTGTTTGGAGACTGTAAATCTGAAACCATATCAAAAGGGAAGTGAGTAATGACTTTACTGAAGAATTCATAACCAGGGCTGTTCAAAGAAAGAATCATAACACTGCCAGAGCCTTCTTTAAATACTCATAAGTAACTAATCGAAAATGATCTTAAGGAACCTCCTATGAATGTTGCAATAATTACAAAAGAATTATTATTCTCATTATCTATGTTTTTCTTATTTAATACTGATTCAGAATATAAATAACAAATGTGGAGGCAATAGTCAAAAAACAAACTGACAAGTTACAAGTTACAACTTGGCAATTTAATTAGAACTGAACCGTTTATGAACTTAAGGGCCTCAGTGTTAATGGATAACAAGCGAGTGGACCCTTCCTGTGGGTAAAACGTAAAACTAGTCTTCTAAATTCATATAAAGATTCAGAAGATCATTAAAAGAAATGTCGTAGCACTAGCTGCAAAATAAAAAAAGACAAGTTGAGGCTTGGTCATAATAATGAAGCCGATCTGTCTCTCAACTGAAGGACCTCTATCATAAAGGCCGAATAATTCATGAGCAGAAAAATACAAATTCCAGATATTTTTCCGACCCACAACGACTCACAAAAAAGGTTGCACTTCTGTCACTTAATTAATTAAATTATTTACATTTAAAAGGACAATTTTCAGGAGTCGCATATCATTTTCAGTATATTCAGAGTGGTATGAAGATTTTAAAAGGAAAATTTTATTTGTAACAATTAAATGTCCTATCTTTAGTAAAATTTGCATTGTGAATATCACTACCCTATTATAAAAACAATACCTACCACTTTGTTCCTTGGATATAAATTCACCTCCAGAGCCTCGAAATGGTGAGGCGTTTACCTACAGAGAAGCAATGTCAGAAACACAAGATATAGAACAATAACAGCTGCAATCCTCTGCTTACCTCAACTGAAATAAATCTAGAGTTTCCAGTATCTGAAAATCCATGCAACTGCTGCATCATATCAATCAGCATTCCTGTTCTGAAAGAGTGCTTTACTTCATGCACTCTTGAAGGGAATAATTGACATGATGGAAATGCAATAAGAGAGGGTTTCCATGTACAATCTCCACCAGTTGGGAAATACGTTGTAATTAACTGAATCTCAGAATCGATCAGTTTCTCTATAGGCTTGGGACTCTGAATACTTGAATCATCCTTCATTGCTTTACTGCGGTGTACAAATTGTTCAATTGATAACTCCACATGTTGAACCTCTGGTTTGAAAATATGAGGAACCTATAATTCAAAATTTAAGCAGGTAAGGCATCATTGCTTTATAACATAACATCAACAGATGAAGCTTCAACCAATAATCTCCTTACCATCCTTGGGCTAGTATGAAAGTTGAAGCTAGTTATTCCTCCATTGTGAAGGTGCTTCCTCATGGAATTACTGGTGGCTAATTTTCGCTTATACCCTTTCACTTCTGACCCTTCACATGCTAAAACTAGTAACTTTTTGTCAAGGAATATTTAGAATGGATTTAGACGTAAACCTAAGGTGCGAATACCTCCAACAAACAATTAACTAATGGAACTAATTTTATCAACAAAAATGATCTTCAAACTGATTATTAAATGACGGTTCAACCTATGACAGACAGATTTTGAAGCATCACCCAATAGTAAATGTAATGGCCTCCAAAATTATAAGGGTATTGGAATAAGGATATCTACTCGACCATCATGCTTCCGACCAGTCCTGCCCATCCGTTGAATCATTCTCAAAGGTGAGACATTAGCATCAAAGCATATCACAAGATCAACTTCCATGATATCAAGGCCCTCTTCGCCAATTGAAGTAGCTACAATAACATTGTATCCACCAGCCCGGAATTTCTAAAAGAAAAAACATGGTAAGGCCTTGCAATAGACAGAGGATCACCATAATATAGATATTACCTTCAAGACTGCCTGTTGAACTTTCTGTGACTGGCCTTTCAGAGTTTTCCCTGCCACAATATAAACAGCTCAAACATTTTTTAGTGTCATTATCACCAGACAAATTGATCTATGAAACTTTCTTTGTGAATAAAAAAGCCCAACACAACACACTATGCACCTTAACGACTTTGTTTACAATAGCTGTACAAAATAAGACAGAGAGTGAACATTGGAGTTTTAAAACTTGTCAAGTATGATAAACTTATCGTAAACCCTTTACATGAGGATTACACATACCTGAGTTTTGACCAATGAACTCAGTGGGTTTCACATGTGCCCCAACAGTCTCCAACTTACTCATAATGTCTCTGGATGAAAATAATACATACAAAAAAAAGTCTATCAAACAAGTTATTCATAAACGTCAGTAAGCAAAAACTACAAACAAGATACAGCAACTGTTTCTTAAGATTTCACCTTGAAAAGTTAGCCCCACTACTTATATGTATACATAGGGGTTGATCAAATACAAACAAGTACTTAGGCCCATTAATTACGCCTGCAACTTATTTGTAAATATATTTATAATCTTTTCAGTTAGTGTCAATGAAAAAGAGGAATGACTTTCAACACACCTGACACTGCCTCTAAAATTTGAGAATATAATGACTCTTGAGCTCTGTGGATCTTTTGTATCTGGAGTCACATGGCAAATATTATACTCCACATAAATAATACCTTCCAACCACTATCATCAGTAGAGAGAAAGGTAGGATCTGCGTTAATCAAAATCAGTTTTGAATGTATCCAAAAGAGCTACATACTGAAATGATTTGTTAATACTTCTAATAATTTTGCCAATTTAGGAGTTGGTGCCCCATGGGATAAGCTTCTCTGCATTACGAGCTTAACTTGATGAATACCTTCATTTCTGCCCATAACTCTCGCAAATGACCTGCAAATTAACAACAATTGAATCATTAATGCTCTTCAGTCTTCACTACTCAAGACATACAGCATGTGTCCTGAAATTATACACTCCATCGCCGGGAATAATCTTGCATAAGTGATTGCAATGGACATGGTCACTGGTAATAGCTATAGCATTGAAGAATATATATATTAGACTACTCTCTGTGTGTAACTGGACTTCATATGTATAACAAAGAAAAAAAAACTCAGATATTGTTAGCTATTTTATTAAAAAGCGAGTGCCGCTCATGTTATGAACTTTCAATTAAATTCACCATAAATACAAACTTCATTGAACTCCGCAATCTAAAAAATGGACATTAAAAGATGATGGATTGGACAAAATAACCAAGAATGACGTGGAAACAATAACAATAGATTCATCCTTGGTTTACATCATTTCACCAAAATTCAAGTTTCACATTTCCACTTTCTACAGAAAGAGAGAGAAGTAAAATGAGAATCCTAAATATGGTATGCAATAAGAGCTACCATGGAAAATCATGGGTTTTCATTAATATAGATGAATCTTAATGATTTTAATTGCAGTTGATTAGGTTTTAAAAAACTATTCAGCAATTACAAACTAGTCAAGTTATGCTCCAAAAAAGTTTGGTAATGCCATTAATAGTTAAGGCAAATGGAACATATTGTTTGGAAACAGATACAAAGATGACCTGTAAGGATACTTATACAATGAAACTTTAGGGGAACGAGGGAATGAATATACAATTTACTAATAAATTAAGGAAAAAGAGAATAATAAAGAGGACATGTACAATAAGGTGAAAAAAATCAAAGCAGTCATGATCACAAAGCGTATAGAAGCTTCCCATCATTTATGAAAATTCAATACATATGATGTTACTTAAAAAACATTACTGGTTTAAAACGAGATTATACAAAAAAGAGTAATATGTCTGTGTTTATATATTTGTAGATGACAAACTTCTAGTGAAGTAGTTTTCATGAACATACCCTTGCTGCAACTTCTCCTCAAGCATATCGTAGGCAGGTTTAATGCCGTGGATTAAAAGCAGCTTCCGGATGTGGTATAATGTTATAAGAACTCCAAAATATCCTTCTACTTCCCCGTATTTCACGTGCGAAAGATCTGGAGGTGGAGCTTGTCGAAAATTTTCCCTCCAGTTAAGTAAGTCAGATGGAGTCCACTGATGGTGAACAATAATATATGTCAATTTAAACAATTGCTTATCACATGCATTATTGTGATAATTGCAATAGGAATAAAGATAAACGCTGATTACTTCATAAAAAATTATTAGAAGAAGCACCACTAGTCCAAAAAATAAAAGAACATTTTGACTAAAGGAAACTGATATCTTGACGAATAAAGAAAATCATGAAATAAACAAAAGAGTTTATGCAACACAAAAAACATAAATACACAATAATCTTAAAGCAAAGTGTGCATATTTGGTTTGGATTAACTCCTTAACATTTTGTCTAAGAGTTCGTATGAGAAAGGAACCATTGAAGTGTGTAGTGTTTTTTTTGTCCAAGTAATTACATGGAACAAAGATAACTGAGTGTATTTGGCCTATTAATCAAAAGTCCAAACAACCCATCAAGAAGCATCTCCTTTTGACTTCACCTTGCTCCCTCGAACAGGGCAGTTTTAAAAGTCCAAGTAATTCCATAAGAAAAATATAGAATGCGTTATTTGAGACTCAATCAGCAGCATTTACACCAGCCAGTTTACAAATAATTGAGAGTTTGTGATCCAAGTGTAGTTTGGATGACAGCCTCATAATATCTGCAGCCATGAAGCTGCCCATTACTCTCTATACAATTTACCGACAGGTAAACATCTCTGTCATATAGAAGCAGATTATAGCACACAGTTATCAGAGACTATAACCAAGTCATTAGGATCTCCGCTGTCATAGACATTGGATTCTGGGCTGCGCAGCACCTCATTCAAACTTAACATATGAAAGAAACTTACCGCAGTAACATCTTTGTTCTGAAGCACCCGTAGTGCACAGAGTCGGGCTATGAATGGGCGAATCACACTTAACAACAGATCATCAGTTTGTGCAGCATCTTTTCCCATCGAAACCTAAAACCATATTTGAATGGCAGTTTCATATCTTAAGAGAGTTAAGTAGTTTTCTAGTAGAAACACAATCTAATGCAAACCTCTATCAACTCGATTTTTCTGTTGTGCACATATGGGCTGACATCCTGGTCACTTTCATTGCGATACTCAAGAGTTGAGATGCATAAGTTATCAATAACTTGCTGTATACTCTGCTGCTTTGCTGGTGTCATTTATAAGAACGTATCATTTAGAGTTTCATGTATAGAATCCAAGCACAGGACCATTAAATGTTGTATTGTACTTACATCCTGGAGTAGCAGATAAAGCTAATATTCTAAATTGCACCGGTACGTCCATCAACTGATATCACAATCCATGGTTTTGTATCAGTAACAACAAAACTTTTCAAATTACAAAAGCTAGTGTGTGATACTAATACATCGATAAAATATAGAAGTAACACCTTCCGAACTGCACCACAGTACGCAAAATTACCCATTGCTCGATGAGCTTCATCAATCACCAAGCATACAATATATTTCACTGTACAAATACCTACAAGTAATCACAAGTAATGCAATGAACTACATGTATAAGAAAATACGAATTGTCTTGCAATGATTCACATTGGTGTTGCTATTTATGTCCATTTCAGATTTGTTTTTTTTTTATGTATAATAGATTGTTTCGGCTTGGTTTTCTATTCTTTAATATAACAGCCAAAATACAGATTCACTGAGCATTTCCTTTTTCTTGAAATAAAATTAAATGTTGTGATTCCACTTCAAGTTTTAGTAACAAACATACCTACCCCTGCAACTTCTTTGGCAGGATAATGGTGAGGTTTTAGCAAGTGTAATATGTTGCTTGGAGAGAGGTTGGTTAGTTAATAGTATTTTGATAACCACTTCTTTTACAACATACCAGGCTTCTAGCCGTTTGTTTAGACAAAATATCAATAGATTACAAAATCTACATAGGTCGCTATATAAAACAAGAGTATCAATCAAGCTTGGGGGCCAAATTTAATAGCAGATCAGCTTCCTTCAAAAATGATTTTTTAGTTATTTCCTAACTGATATCAAAGTGTCAGTACTATTGAAGAAGTCATGGACTATATAATATTTACCAGATTTGATATCGTTTTCCAGAATTTGTGGAGTAAGGAAAAACACGCGTTTTTCCTTCCATTGTTCAGCTCTTCTCGGTGGAGTTGTCTGACCTGTCATATCAATTGTCCATTCCTGCAATCAGTTAAGTATATGTATCTTTAAAATATGTATGCATAAACTTTGAGGGAAAAAGAATAAGCAAAAACCTTGAACCTATACTAATGCATGACATTTTTGATCTTACTTGTGGTATACCGACAACATTATGACAGGCTTCTATTTGCTGCGTGACTAATGGACGTGAAGGCGCAGCAAAAACAATTTTCCCTGATCAAGAAACAGAATGCATATCAACCAGCAAGCAGAAACCTACAACATTACTTTAACTGGTTAAGACAGAAGCTTTTGACATAGAAAAGGGTCCCAAAGACTTTCGTTGCCAGGGACCTAAATAATAATATCTCATGGTTGCATATTTACAGCTGATAGCTTATATTTTCGTCTCATTTTTTGCTCCATCAAAATAAAGATAGGGGAAAAGCATATCAACATCTCTGCAAAAAAAAAAAAAAATAGAACTAGTCTGTACATAAGAAGGAATGCGCCCATTAATGGATGTTATGCAACTCTTGGCTGACGTAAAAAGTTAAGGGGATAGATTATTCTTTACAAAGGAGAGTATTTCAAGCTTCGCATCAAATAAATTCTATGATAGCCCAAATATCATACATTTTCACCTTTACATGAGTTTTAATGTCATTTGAAATGCAATAAGTATCCTATATTATTTGAGATGACAGTCAACTAACTTTTTGCAAAGAGACTTAAATTGGAACCCTAAACCCTTCTGGAAAAGGGTGCTAACTGCTAAGTTATTAGGCCACTTACGCACAAGAAATTTCATCTATGGAGTGCTTTTTTTCAAAAAGAAATCAATTATATTCAACCTAATATAGCATTATTGCTTCAAAACAAGTTACAATAAAATTAATTTAGATAATATTTAAGTCAGTAAGGTACGAAAGAACTCTTCTTGTATCAATGAGTCTTTTTCAAGAGAAAATATCATCTTTAAGGGAAAAAAATTATTCCCCCAGAGAACCTATAAAAACTTCATAAATCACATATCAATAAAGGATGCATCTTTTTGAAGAATGCATGTAACTGTATCTATGTTAGTGCGCGTGAGATAATTCTTCGAATCACGTTGATCATTTTAAAGATATTTGAATGCACATTTCATTAATAATTTTCTTATGTAATATGTGTTGACCGAAGGGCATCATATATTCAAGCAACATCCTATGACAGTCACAATGCAAGATCTTCAACAATGCAAACAACGACTACAAAACTAATAGTTCTTACAGCCATTGATACTGATGATACGTGTCTGATTTAAGAGAGAGCGACTATAAATAATATAACTAGGTATCGCTTACCTTCTGGAAACCACCGGAAGTAATTGTACATAACTACTGCAGCAATGAGAGTTTTACCAAGACCAGTTGGCAGGGCAACCAGAGTGTTTGAAAAGAGAGCAGTTTTCGTTATCGAAAATTGGTAGTCGCGGTGGGGAGCATTAACTGCAACCAGAATATAACTCAATTTACATTCTTAAGACGCGTGACGAATAAGGAAATAATAAAGAGAAACTTGCAACACCACTCGAGAGACAACCTAAAAAAGAACAGCTTCAGTTTACAAACTGCATCCGGAAGGAATCCACAATAAATAAACCCAAACCTCTATTCATGTGCTTGTTTAAAGGGAAGACTTTTAACAAGAAACTTCAAATAATCAGACAATCATAAAATTATTCATTAATACCTCCACCGGCATAATCCACTTGAACGCAACGCAACCTAATCAGAATTTAAGGAGTTGTAGCCCGTACCTGGGTATATCCACGTTTTGGCAGCTTCTCTGTCAATCTCGACATGGCAAACCCTCTCATTGTCCCCAATGAACTCACCATGATCAGTATGTATCTCTTCCAGTGGTTTTCTAGGGCATTTTTTGGAAACAAACTTATCAAGAGTAGACTGTCGAGACCTGCACTCCTTAACAGAGCCCAGAGCCGTGGCAGTGCCTTGGTCAGGGTGTGAATTGTGAGTAATATTAGAAGTGGGTGGCGCAGAGGGAAAAGTGGCTTCGCAAGCAACATCGATTTCCCTAACAGCTGCATCCCAATCGAACCCCTACGAAAGCACAATCAACTGCGAGCCTAAAACATCGGACAGCGAAATGGAAGAAGAAGAGTTAAGTGGAGCTTACGTCTTCTTCGTCAACGTCGATAATTGAGGTTGGGAGAGCTGATGACATTGACAGTGGCGAATAGTGGCAGATTTCTCGAGAAGGACAAACCCTTGCGATGGGAAATTGACAAGCCGACGGGCGGCAAAATATTTTTTTTCGCTTAAAAGTAAAGTCGAGATATTATATCGTTTTTTAACGGAACAAAACAATTATGTTGAGAAGGTTAATGCCAACTTAGGTCGAATTTATTTACTTTAATTTAAATATTTAATATTACTTTCATCCGTACTCAACTATGGGACAGTATCTTAAATTTATTTAATTTAATTATTTAAGTGAATTTAACTTATTTACAAATTCAAAAAATAACACCTTAATCTTGATTAATAAATTTGTAAATGTCATTGATAATTTACTAATAAAAACGTCTTTCAAATGTCTTAATTCGGATTGAAATTCAACCATCATGGTCGAACATTTTGGATTCATTGAAAGACGCTTTACCAATAGGTGACAAGACTTAATGATCAAATATATTAATCCAACACTTAACTCAAATTATATATTCATTCTTATTATCAAAAAGAGACAGTTACAAATGAGAATTCAAATTAAAGAGGGAAAAACAGAGCTAATCGTAGTCATTTCGTAATAAAAATCCGTCCGTCAATGCCTTCTGCGAAACAAAAGACAACTTCTCCCTCAAAATGGAGAGTGTTGCCGGCAGCAACATACCCTTAGACTCCGCCCACCTCGCGCGCCACTGTCCTGATCAGCTGATCCGCCCTCGCTCCGAAACCTCCTACAGATTCCATGATGAAAGGCTCGAACATAAGCATTTCCCGAACAAACAGCCACATACTTCCTCTCCTCTGATCTCCTAGCAGCCTTCCCTGACCTCAGCCCTGCCCCTCCTCCCACAAAAGGAGAGACAATGGATACATTCACACAAAGATCCCTCCCTGCATCCCAAGCCAGTACAAAAATGTCCGCTGGTTTCTCCACCTCATCGAGAAGGCCAGCCACCTCCAGCATAGACCTCATATTAGCCTCCCTAAAAAAGGTGCATAACGCATCCCTCACCGCGTTATGCCTTTGAATCCTCCTTCCACCCCCCAGACAATGGGAATCGTGATCGCCGACCGCGTCGGACGTGTGAAACCCTCTACAGGTCGTATAAGCCCGAGAAACTACAAACACATCGCGTCCGATACGGTACCTGAGGGCCAAACGATACGCCACCGGGGTCATATGAAGCCTAGAGAAAGGCGTAGGTATCGCTGTGGTCCAAATACCACTCCCCGACGCAGAAACAACATCCACCAAAGTACTCACCTGGACCCCTCCCTGCCCCTTGATCTCTACCCTGATGACTTCTGCAGCCAAGCCGGTAAGCCACTGTTGTGGCTTAGCCTTCGACCTAAGCTTCTCCAATCCAACTGGGGAGGTAGAACGAAATCTCAAATTCCACCTCTCAAGCAAGACTCCGCACCTGGACGAAGAGAACAAATCCATCGTAAGCATCTCCCATAAACCCCCAGCCTGCACCAAGGAGGCCACTCCAGCTGAGAGAGCCACATCGCTTCCCACCGGAATTCCAAGCCCACCAAACTTAAGAGGCAAACCCACCAATCTTGTTTGCTCTATCCTGAAACCCGTATTCCAGATATGCATCAAACTCTGATGCACCGCTGCATCGAAAGAGTCTAACATGACGAATGATCCGAATAGATATTTTTCAGTTGAGGCTCATTATAGTAGTTGGATTAAACTGATAAAGGAAGTGGATGTGTAGACAAGAGGCCCATTTCAAAACATTCAACCAAATAAAAAAAATCTATTTATAAAATGTCTCTCAAGATCTCTTTTCGGCCTAGCCGCATCAAAATTTTGGAGCAAAGATTCTTAGTGAAGTAATTTGAACAAGAATTTAACTAAGTGACGCATGCTTAGTAATTTTTTTTTAAAAAAATCATCTTCGATGCTTAAACGTTGTGAAGTTGAACTCTTCAAAAATTGAAATCGTAGGTGAGGATGGAGCTTGAAAGAAGAAGGGTGAAAAAGATTCATGATCATAGTGTTGGGTTCCTTATGCATTGATTAATGACAAAACACTCATCTAATCATATTATTAAATGTGCAAGAAATATTGATGGTTCAAAGATGGGTTAAGAAGATTTCAGCAATATTTGCTAGATATGTTTTAGATTAAAATATCTAAAATATAGTTAGTAAATCTTTTAGTGTATCTAGAAGGTTGTTATGGTGCAATCTTTTAATAGAATATTCAAACTTACCAATAAGACAATTTTGGAAGTTATCATATTGCGTTATTAGGATATTAGCAGGTGATCTCCAAGTATAAAAGATGGTGAAGCTGAAGCCAAGAAGTGCACGCAATAAGAGAGAAATTCGAGGAGATCAAAAAGAGTGATTGAAGCTTACGTGCGAGCATCAATCCGGCAACCACCGAGCGAAGGAGTGGGTGACGGGCTGAGAGTTCGGCAAAAGACAAGACTGAGACGTCGGGTGTGAGTTCACACAAGTCAAGGACGCATTTCAGAGAGTGGCAGGAAGAAGTCAACCTCGAGGGTTGGGTTGAACAGAGTAACAAGGGAAAGAAGGAGCAGATTACTGAGACTAAATGCAAGACACTCATCCATTCTGCTCTGTAAGCATATCCATAAGTAAAGAGGTAAACGAGTTCCTAAATCCTTCTAGTGCAAACTAGAAGGTAGTGGTTTTTCTCAAAGTCTATATTTAGAATTGGATTTCCACTATAACTAATCGGTGTCTAATATTCACTTTCTTACTATCTTTCACTTACGTTGTTTATAACCTCTTTAGGGATCCATCCCCTGAAGGAACGTAATTAACGATCCAACAACTGGTATCAGAGCCTCACTCTAGATTTTTGAGTTAGATTTACAAGAAAGAGTGGCTAAAAGCACCAATACTGAATCCTAGAGAATACAATTGGTGGTAGAGCAGTTTGAATCACACACGCGCTCCCTAAATGGGAAACTCTAGCAGATTATTAAAACATGGGATGAAAAGATTATGGACTCAGTAGACCCAACACAAGAGAAACCAAGATCAGAATAAGGAGACTCAGACTACAAATCCTGGAAATGAATTGTAGAGCGAAAAAAAACTTACATATAGCCCTCAACCCTGAAGATTTGAAGAAAGTGCTAAGATAAAAATCAACCAAGGAAATCTGGCACGCGCTGAAGCGACTCTACTCAGGGAACAGTGATGTCAAAAGGAATCGCATCCTAGCAGCCTCAAAAGGACTATGATAATGCTCTATAGGAGAAGAATGAATCCCTGGAAGACTTTCACTCTCGTTTTCAGGGATATGTTCGACAGATGGAGTTTCTGGGAGAAGTAATCCCTGAACAAAAAATCACACATCAATTCTTGTAAGCTCTCAACCACAAATGGGCTGCAGTCACTCTATCACTCCAAGCTCAAAGCGATATCAAACAAATCGCATTGAAGAGCTTATGGCAAGACTTCAGAGCAATGCTAGAGTTTTACAGAGAAAAGCAGCCAGGAGGGAACCCGAGAAGATCCAGTCAATAGCCCTCAGGGTAGAAAAAGCATTCTAACTTGCACATACAAATGCTTAGGATGAAGATGGAGGTGAAATCACTGCTCTCATTACAAGAGCAATCAGAATGGCCTCAATAAATACTAAACATTCCTATGAGGGATGGAAACCAAACAAGCGACGCAAGCAAAGCTTTGGGTGCAATCCAGAGGAAAGTAAGGGTGCATTATGCTACCACTGTCAAAGAAAGGGACACATGTCCAAAGATTGCTTCAGAAAGAAGGCAGGAGTGTCTCTAGCTCAAAAGAATCAAAGGGCAATGCTTGCTTCTTGAGGAGAATCAGACAAGGATAGCGAATAGAATGCCTCAACAAAGGACACATGCATGATGGCCTCGAAAAAGGATGACTCCACTCAGGTAACTAACAAACTCTCTAATAGTAAACTTGTTGAATTGCTTGACCTTTTAGAAAAACTAACAACAGGAAATAAGGATCTGAATGCTTTACGTGACAAACAAGAAGAAAACATCACATATATGATTGAAAAAAAATGAGATGTGGGCAAATAAGGCAATGAGGCTCGAAGAGGAAAAGAAACAATCAAAAGGTAAGATAGGCCACAAACCATGCAAAATATGTAGGGATCTTGAAGCTCGGATAAAAACCTTGGAAGAAACAATTGTTCAAATGGAAAATGACCATGATGAGCTGAAACATATTATAGAAAGCATCAGGGAAGATGACGAGGAGAAAAGAAAGAAATGGATGAAAGAGCAAAGGGTAGTCAACCTTGAACATATAAAAATAGACTTCGTCTAGAAATTCGTATCCCGACCAGGGCTGGGGTATACAATCACTAGCAAAGATACAGTTTCCTCATCAAAATCAAAGCAAGAATCTCCTCACACGAAACAATGTATGTACCCATGCAGGGGAAACTGTGACAAGAAGAATGAATCCCTCTAAGAGACCACAGTGCCCTTAAATGGAAAGAAAGCATACTCCATGTGGCTAAAGCAAGCGCTAAACAAAGCACCACCCAGAATCGACTTCAAATCTAGAATACACAACAAACTCATCTGGGCTGGACAAAGCAAGTAGGTGAACCTGAAAGAATACATAATATGCTAGCACTACGGGAAAGCAGGACACCTCCAAAGGGAATGCCTGCAGTTGAAACGGGCTTACAAAAAGGCTCAACCGATCTCCAGAACTAAACCTCTCAATCAGACAAGATCAACGTCTAGACGTAGGATTGATCGAAATAAAACTTGTTCTATAACTGCAAATGATTTTTTGTCTCCCTCTAGAAATACTCGGGGATATCGATCCTCTTTGGGAATAATAGTTCTGGTAAGGTATTTGGTCTAGGTAAGGTAAGCATATCTGATTATATTTACGTGGATAATGAAAGTCTGGTAAATGGACTAAAGTTTAATCTTTTAAGTGTCTACCAACTAAGCTAGAATGGTCAAAATAGAGTCACCTTCTCCACTAATGACTATTTGGTTGAGTGCATTAGCACAGGAAAAATTCTCCTAAAAGGCATATTGAGGGACAAAATTTACATAGTGGACCCAGAATTCGTCCCGGAGGAGGATCTGTACCTATCATCTACATCAAATGAGACAATATTGTGGCATAAACAATTTGGACATGCCAGTCTAAGAAACTTCATAGAAGAGAACTGGTGTGAAATTCGCAGTGTCTTAGTTCGACAGATTTGTGAACAAGCAGTTGCTGCAGCACACTCTTGTTCACAAGGAAATTGTCTCAGCAAGCAATGAACAAGACAAAGTTTGTTCACCCAGTTCGGCCAACTGCCTACGTCTGGGGAGGACTATTCTCCATTCCTCAATCCACTAACTCGAAGGTTCCCACGTACACACGGTTACAACTCACGCAACCTATGCTACTCAACCTTGTGTGGATCACTCAACACAATCAGAACAAGCTCTGACTTGTGTCTGCACACCCTCTGCAATATGTCAATCTAGAATAGCTACAGACTTCTCAAGACTCAGCCTATTCTAAACTACAACTACTCAGCAGGGTTGCTGTAGCAACTGCTGTAACACACAGCTGAAGCACAATTTGTCCGCGTCGCTCCAAGGCCTTCTGCCGAGCCGTTCGAACAGTTCCACGAGCGCTGCACACTCTGGAATACTCTCCCTCACTCTGTGACCACCTGTCACTAGCAAGTACTGCCGCACGACAATCGACCGAGCCTTCCACCCGTCAGTTCTTTCACGGCTGCCCTTGATCAACCAACAAGCTCCACAGCTCTGAATTGGCTTCCAGATCAAGCTCGAATCAGACTCTGCAAGTCCTGATTCTCTTCTGCTATAATCACCACAGCTCTGCGCTCACGCTCTGCTCTCGGGTGATGATCGAAGAATTTGTCCGTCGCACACCAAAGATTGTCCTCTCTGAAATCTGTGTATGCACTCGTGTATCGCTCAGCTTCGATCGACCTCTCAGCCCTGAACCCCTTCAGCTTAAATAGCAGTACCACTTTAAGCAGTGTCCAGGATTAGGCAATGTCCCAACAAGATCAATTATCTCCTAAAATCTAGGAGATTAGATTTGATCTTTAACTTCAATGCCAATCTCCTTCTCTGACTAGGAAACTTCACTGGAAAAAACTCTTCAGCAATTTAGAAATTCTTCAGATGCTCTGCATAGGGTTTCCAGCCCTTCTGGACCAACCCAGGTTGCTGCTGCTATTGGACGGTTGAAACAGCCAGTTGAACAAGCTCCTGCTGCAGCATCCCCTGCTGCAGCTGCTGCTAGTTCACTTCTGCTGGCCTGCTTGATAATTTGAGCTGCAGCAACTCCTTGTTCACTTGTGCTGGTTTTGTCAAACACTGCCATACTTGCATCATCATGGTGGAAGGACTGCCCAACATAGATGAATCACTTGGTGGAATCAGTAGTGCCTGTGCCAGGGGGAAGCAAGTAAGATTCTCGTTTAAATCCAAGAATGTAGTAAGTACCATTGAACCCTTAGAACTCATTCACATGGATGTGTGTGGTCCTATGCGAACTAGAAGTCGTGGTGGAAATAGGTATGTGCTAGTTATTGTTGATGACTACTCACGATACACTCTCAACATCAAAAAATGAGGTATTTGCAGAGTTTCTAGCATGGAAGAAGAACGTGGAAAACATGCTACAACTTTTCATTCCCCAGAACCCCCAACAGAACAAAGTAGTCGAAAGAAAGAATAGGACTCTGGAGGATATGATAAGAACCATGCTGATTGCCAGCAGTCTACCCAAAACCTTCTGGACCGAAACTCTAAATGCTGCCTGCTATATTCTCAACCACGCTTCACTACGATCTATTCTCAAAAAGACCCCTTATGAGCTGCTGAGAGGACGAAAGCCAAACATCTCTCACCTAAAGGTCTTTGGTTACAAATGCTACATCCATAACAATGCAAAGGAGAACCTAGAAAAGTTTGATCCAAGAAGCGATGAAGGGACCTTCGTAGGATATTCAAACAGAAGCAAAGCATACAAAGTGTACAATCAGTGACTGAGGAAGGTGGAGAAAGAGTGCATGTAATATTTGATGTAGAAGTCATGACGGGTAACCTCGTGCGGGACTGAGATGTTTCACCCCTCTTGGAAGAAGAAGACTTTAGCTTGCTGGAGAAGAGTATCTCTCTAGACCCATCAGCTGTAAATCCTCAAACCACTCAGGAGCTTCTAGGCACAAATCCAGAAGAAACTAATCAAGAAACATGCGGAGAACTAGAGATCCCAGATTTTTCTCCCCCAAAGGAGCTAGAGGAGGAAGAACCAACATCATATGATGATCAACGAAATCATCCAGATATGCCCTTGAGACATAGCAGCAGAGTCAGCTAACTGCCTACACGACTCCTTGACTATGTGTGTCACACACCTTAAGCACTAAGGTACAGGGACGAATGCCCCATGTACATCTCAAGACTTGAATGAGTTATATGCTTTTACTCCTTTCGTGTCTATTTTAGAACCAAAGACAGTGGGAGAAGCTTTGAAAGACCCTGAATGGGTAAAAGCAATGCAAAAAGAGCTTCATCAATCCGAAAGAAACAAAGTTTGGAGATTGGTACCCTGGCCTGAAAATAAAACCATCATTGTAACAAAGTGGGTATTCAGAAACAAACTTGACGACCAAGGGAAAGTGGTGTGAAATAAGGCAAGATTGGTAATCAAGGGATACAACTAGCATGAGGGAACAGATTATGATGAGACCTTCGCCCCTGTTGTTAAGTTAGAAGCTATTCGATTGTTAACTGCATTTTCTGCTCATCATGGTTTCAAGTTGCAACAGATGGACGTCAAGACATCATTCCTCAACAACATACTTAATGAAGAAGTATATGTTGGTCAAACCCCTAGGTTAGATAAGGCACTATACGGGCTGAAATAGGCACCCCGTGCTTGGAAAAAAAAGGACACTCTGGTGGTAAATGTATATGTTGATGATACTATTTTTGGATCCACTAATCCCACTCTGATGAAAAATTCTTCCTTGAATTACAAGTAACTCAAGAGGAAAACGGGACACGAATCTATCAACAAAAATACCTCAGAGAAATTGTCAAGAAGTTTGGGCTGAATGATGTAAAACCACATAACACTCCTCTATCTTCAAATGGCTCTCTTGGAAAGGATGACAATGCCCAAAAGGAGGATCAATCCCTCTATCAGGGCATGAAAGGTTCTATATTATATTTGACAGCAAGTAGACTTGACATCATGTATAGTGTTTACTTGTGTGCTAGATTTCAGGCTGATCTAAGAGAAATGCATGTTAACAGCACTCATATAGTCGTAGTAAATAGTCATGGTGCCCTGTTGAATCTCATATTCACCCAGCATTTTTTCATCCATAACAACTGCGCACAGCAGCTTCCAGCAACTATATACTCGGCTTCAGCAATATTGTTCTGCTTTCTTACTGAACCAGGATACTAGATTGTTACCAAGGAAGAAACATCCACCGAGGTACTCTTCCTGTCTTCTGCACATCCTGCCCAATCAGCGTCGCAGTATCCAACAAATTCTGCACTTGTGTCCCTTGTATACCATAGCCCATAGTTAGTAGTCCCTCCAACATATCTGATGATTCTTTTGACAAGCTGCATATGGCTCACCTTTGGACAAAACTGATATTTGGCACAAACTCCTACTGCAAAGGATATATCAGGTCGGCTAGCAGTAAGAAATAGAAGACTTCCAATCATGCTTCGGTATAATGACTGATCCACTGCAATTCAAGCTTCATCTTTGATGCCTTTAGTGTAAGTTGCAGCAGGAGAACGTTTGTGACTTGTCGTGTCCAAAATTTTCCCATACTTACTTTGTGAGATAAAAATGCCATCTTTTTTTTGTGAGACTTGCAGACCAAGAAAGTAATTTAATTCTCCAACCATGCTCATTTGAAACTCCATTTGCATTTGCTCCACAAACTGCTTCACCATTCTTTGCGAACATGAACCAAAAATAATATCATCCACATATATTTGTGCAATAATAAAATCTGACCTCATTTTGCGCACAAAAAGAGTATTGTCCACCCCTCCTTGATCATATACGTGCTTAATCAGGAACTCGTTCAATCTTTCATACCAGGCTCTGGGTGCTTGCTTCAACCCATAGGGAGCCTTTTTTTAGCTTGTAGATGTGGTTTGGATGATGATGATCCTTGAATCCCTTGGATTGAGCAACATAGACTTCTTCTATCAAGATCTCATTCAAGAATGCACTTTTGACATCCATTTGGTATAGCTTGAACTTCAGGTGAGAGGCCAGTGCAAGCAGAAGGTTTCATCAAAATCTACTCCCTCAATCTATGTGTACCCTTGAGCCACTAGCCCGGCCTTGTTTCTTGTAATTTTTCCCTTCTCATCAGACTTGTTTTTATATATCCATTTGGTGCCGATAAAATTCACATTTTCTGCCGAGTAACCAGATCCCAAACCTTATTTCTTTAAAACGCACCAAGCTCTTCATGCATGGCTGTTATCCAGTGATCATCTCCCAGGCCTCTTTGGTGTTCTTAGGCTCAGTGCTGGAAAGGAAACACTAGTTATTAATCATATCACAGAGATTAATGTTGGATGTACCTCGAGTTCGTCTTCCTTTGGTCAGGCTGCCAATGATGTTTGTGGTTGGATGATCCTTCTGGATTTTTCTAAGGGGAAGTCTCACAGTGCTTGGTATAATTGGTGGGTTCTCAACTGGTGCAACAACATCTGTTCCAGACTCCTCGTCTGAAACTTGGGAATCGTCAGGTTCTGCTGAAGCATTTTCTGATGCTTCCTATTCAGATGTTCTTATGTATTGAGACTGACATTGATCTTCAGTGTCAAAATCTTCTCTATCCTCGGAGTGTTTGCACTCCTCTCCTGGGTCATTCACGACAACGTTGATGGATTCAATCATAGTTCCAGTTCTGTTGTTGAAGACTCGATATGCTCTATTGTTTGATGAGTAGCCCAGAAATATCCCCGAATCACTTTTTGGATCAAGTTTTATCCTATATTCACGGTCCCTAAGAATGTAGCATTCACTTCCAAGAATATGGAAGTACTTCTAAGTGGGTTTCTTTTCCTTCCACAATTCATAGCAAGTTTTATCTGTACCCCTTCAGATTGACACTCGATTAATGATATAGCATGACGTGTTCATAGCTTCTGTCCAGAACTTCAGAGGAACTTTTCTTGCATGGATCGTAACTCGAGCCATCTCCTGTGTAGTTCTGTTCTTTCGTTCAACTATTCCATTTTGCTGAGGAGTGATGGGTGATGAGAATTGGTGGGTGATCCCTTGGTTTCTACAGAATTCATTCATGGCTTCGTTCTCAAATTCTTTCCCATGATCACTTCGAATGACAGCTACTTTCAACCCTTTTTCTTCCTCTAGCCGTGTTAGTAAAGCCACCACCACCCCTTTCACAGTTTCTGTTTTTTCACGTAAAAATTTGATCCATGAGTAACGAGAGTAATCATCCACACACACAAAAGCATACCTTTTTTCTTCATTACTCTCTACCACCATTGGTCCCATAAGATCCATATGTAGTACCTGAAGAGGTCTGGTGTAGCTCATAGTAGTGACTTTTGGATGAGGAACCCTTGTCTGTTTTCCAATCTGGCATTCTCCACACACAGTGTTCATCTCTCCATTGATCTCAAGTATACCTCGTACTAATTGATCAGTTGCAAGTTTTTTTAAGGTCCTCAGACTGAGATGTCCCATCCTTTGATGCCACAGATTCATTTCTTCAGTTTTAATCAGTAGGTAGGATGAGGCAGAGATTGCTTCAGCATTCTCTTGTACATAACAATTGTTGGCTAACCTCGCACCCTTCATGAAATTTCACAGTGTCCTAGTTTAACAGATTTTGTGAACAAGCAGTTGCTGCAGCACACTCTTGTTCACTTAAATATTGTCACAGCAAGCAATCAACAAGGCACAGGTTTGTTCACCCAGTTCGGCCAATCTGCCTACGTCTGGGGAGGACTATTCTCCAGTCCTCAATCCACTCAACCAAAGGTTCCAAGTACACACGGTTACAACTCACGCAACCTATGCTACTCAACCTCGTGTGGACCACTCAACACAATCAGAACAAGCTCTGATTTGTGTCTGCACACCCTCTACAATATGTCAATCTAGAATAGCTACAATCCTCTCAAAGAACTCAGCCTATTCTAAATTACACTACTCAGCAGGGTTGCTGCAGCAACAGCTGTAACACACAGCTGAAGCACAATGTCCGCGTCGCTCCAAGGCCTTCTGCCGAGCCGATCGAACCTCTACAAGAGCGCTGCACACTCTGGACAACTCCCCCTCACTCAGTGACCACCTGCCACTAGTGAGTACTGCCGCACGACACTCGACCGAGCCTTCCACCCGTCAGTTCTTCCGCGGCTGCCCTTGATCAACCAACAAGCTCCCCAGCTCTGAATTGGCTTCCAGATCAAGCACGAATCAGACTCTGCAAGTCCTGATTCTCTTCTGCAATACTCACCACAGTTCTGCGCTCAACGCTCTGCTCTTGGGTGATGATCGAAGTAAACTCCCGTCGCACACCACAAATTGTTCTCCGTGAATTCTGTGTATGCACTCGTGTATCCCTCAGCTTCGATCACCCTCTTCGGCCCTGAACACCTTCTGCTTAAATAGCCGCACCACTTTAAGCAATTTCCAGGTTTAGGCAATTGACCCAACAAGATCAATTATCTCCTAAAATCTAGGAGATTAGATTTGATTATTAACTCCAATGCAAATCTCCTTCTCTGACTAGTAAACCGTGCTGGAATATGCTCTTCAGCAATTTAGAAATTCTTCAGATGCTCTGCATAGGGTTTCCAGCCCTTCCGAACAAGCCCAGACAGCTGCTACTTCTTGGACAGTTGAAACAGCCTGTTGAACAAGCTCCTGCTGTAGCATCCCCTGCTGCAGCTGCTGCTAGTTCACTTCTGCTTGGCTTGCTTGTTTATTTGAGCTATAGCAGCTCCTTGTTCACTTATGCTGGTTTTGTCAAACACTGCCATACTTGCATCATCAATCTCCCCCTTGGCATTTTGACAAAACCTTAGAGCATATGCACTCTCCCGTGAACCAGAAAAATACTTTAAATAAAAATAATAGAGAGTAAGTAGGTGAGGCCACAGATGGCTATAGATGACCTCGCAGGGTCAGTAAAAAAAATGTCCATCATCAGTAGCAGTTCAGCAAAACAAAAACATCTTCTCTCCCCCTTTTTGTCATAGATGCTCAAGGGGCCTGCTCCTCATCTTCCGGGAACTCCAAGTCTCTGATTAGACTCCTAATCTGGCCACGCCTGGCATCCCTCCGTTTGGCTTCAGCATCAAGAATGAGCAGCTCAGACCTGAGATGGCTCACAATTCTGGCACGAAGAGCTGGCTGAATTGTTGCAGCAGAGGGAAGAGGTTCTTCCAGGGAAGCTGATGCTGAAGAGCCAACCAGAAGAGGATCCTCATATGGAAAATCCACTGCATGCTTTCCTTTGAATAACTTGTGGTCTACTGTGAAGACCTGCAGCTCTTCAGATAAGCCTTCAGAAATTTCTCCAAGTTCCGGATGCTGTGAGACCATCATCCCATAGATGAGGGAGGGAAGCACAATGGGCTTGCTGGAGGAAGCACTCCCGGCATGAATGGCCAGCTAAGGAAACATAACACTGCCCAGGCTGATTCTCCTCTTCTTCCCAATAGAGTAGAGAAGGTTAGCAAAGTCTCTGCTAACCTCCCCCCTGTGAGAGCTAGGGATCCAGTTTCTGATGCCCAGATGATACAGCAGGGCATTCTTGGAAGATAGCTCAGCAGCACTGAGGTTTGGACCGCCCCAAGACAGGCACACTGCCCCTGTCAGAACTTTAGCCAATATCTCTGGCTGAACAATTGTGGGAGCTCTGGCATTCTCATGGATCCCAAGAAATGCATCAATTTTTTCAGGGGTAATAACCACTGTCTTACCCCTTACCCAACTTTTCCCAAACTCATCCGCTCCTTCTTCTCCAAATTTCTCTTCCATATTCACAATAAATTCCCTAACCAGAGCTATGTTGAATCTGAATGGAAAGGTTAGGGACTTGAGAAGGTTTACCTCTGAGAGAAGCTGGATCATAGCTGCTGATTTGTACTTGTCCTGGACCAGCCTCTTTTCAGCCACAATATGCTTCCTCTCGACAGCATTCCAGGATTGGGAAGCACTCCTGTTCCTGAACCATGTACCTCCCACTGTGAGAGCTGACAAGTCTGCCACTGGAGGTCCTCTTTCAGAAGGTCCACCACGAGAATCTTCTTCTTCTTCACTGGATGTATCTTCACTGCTGGAGACTGGGATGAGGATAGGAGCTTTTCCTTTGTCTGAAGGAGGAAGAGGATGTGCTGCAGCAGGTTCTTATTCAGGGGACTCAGCAACTGTTTCCTCCCCTTCACCCACAATGCCTGGGGACATAACCAGTGATCTGCACCTTTCTTCTGTAGAACCTGCTACAGCACCCTCTGTAGCATGTTCTTCTTCAGCGACTTCCTCAGCCACAGCTTCTTCAGATAGCACAGGGTTACTGGATACAAGTTCTCCGTCACGAACCAGACGCCTCCTTTTCTGCGAAGTTCCTTCAGAAGGTGAGGGCTCGCTGTGCGACACAGGGAGAGGTGCTGGTTCCCACACCACCACATCCAGGCGCTGAGCAGGACCTTCATTGCGTGCCTTGGTCCTTCTTTCAGACCTGCCCTGCCTGTCTGCTGCCAGATTCTTCTTCAAACCACGGGTCTTCACCATTGTTGCAGGGTTGTAGAAGGATTGAGAAACGCACAGTGAATGATCGGGAACAATTTCGAGAAGCGCCTTTCACCTTGAGTTTGCCCTAGAAATTGATTTACCCGTTATTTCTTGAATTTGATATATCCGTTATTTTCCTTTCCATTTGAAGCTTGTTAACACACGTGCCTCACATGTGCCTTCTCCCATCTTTAGCGACCAAAGCATGTGAACAAGCTTATTCTTGACCCAGTTGCTATAGCACATGAGAGCTGGTTCACCTATTCAGTTCAGACTGCAGCTTTGCTAGGAGGATTCGTAAGGAATTCTGGTAGAGATTTCTTCACCCATACCTGAGAAACAACAGAGTTTTTCTTCTTCTGATCTCCCAGCCCCCAATCTCTTCGTTTGTCAAGTTTGGGTCTCCATATCTGTAGAACCTGTGGTTTTCCCTTGTCTTTAGCAGTCCAGTGTCCTTGAGCAGCAATTCTCTTCTGTGATTCTTCCCAGCAAGGAGCTTTTTGTGAATCAGCATGAAACAGGGTCTTTATGCAGCATGTATTGGTTCTGAATTTTGCTCCCCCTTTTTCAACTGAGAAGGTGCTGTACTGCTGTTTCAGATTTGAGTTGATCTTCTGATTCCCAACACTTGTACTAGAACTCCGTTTAATCTGAACCTTTTGCTTTGTTTTAGAAAAATGATGTGCCCGGTGCTGCAGCATCCCCTTGTTCACATGTCTGGTTCCATCTTTGTCTGCAGTTTTTGGGGAGTCTGCTGAATTTCTCATTTCATCTTTCACAGCACTCGAGGCTTTAACAAAAACCGTCCCTCTCGAGCTTTCGTCACCAGTGTACCCCAGTCCCATTCTTCCTTTACCAAATCTTTGGAAAGACAAGATCTCGTCCAAGATATTTTTCTGGGAAATATCTGTCTTGGCTGTTGCTGATGAATCACTAATATCTGTAACCTGTCTTCCAGTGTCTTCCCTTTTCAGAATGGTAACTTGACTGTTGAAAGAGAGAGGACATTTCCTTCGTTCTTCTTCCAAGAGATTGACTCTGTCAGTCAATGCTTGATTTGTCTGAAGGACTGCTTCACACTGTTTGAGTATCTTCTCCAGATAGTCAACAAGACTGCCAGTTAAGTCCTCCTCATCTTCACTGGCAGATGAGTCACCCTCATCTTCACTTTCAGATACTTCAATCCCATAGTGGATTTTATCCTTCTTTATCTCCTTGAGGTTGAAATCAGATATACTGGTCAGCACAACACATTTTTCTTCATCACTTTCCTCAGAGTCACTCCATTTTGCTGTCATGGTCTTACTGTTCTTTTTCTCTGAGCTCATAAGGGGTTTGCTTGGACAGTCAGCCTCAATGTGTCCATACCCTTCACAATTCCAGCAGTGAAACCCTTTTTCATCTCTTTCCTCTCATCTTCATTCTGAGCAGATTCTTTCCCTTTCCTCTTATTTTCTCCACCTCTTCTGAATTTTCGTGAGGATGAGCTTTGTCCAGTTCTTGAGTCCATGTTTTTCAGAAGTTTTCCAAGGTTCTTGACAATCATACTCAGCTGATCCTCTGGAACTGTCTGCTTGGTTTCTGTTTCAGCTTTCAATCCAACATTCTTATCCTTAGGAGTGGTGTCTCCTTTAACCAGCTTCATCTCAAATTGTTTGAGAGACCCCATCAGCTCTTCCAACTTCATGAATCTGACATTTTGAGCTTCTTCAATGGTTGTCACTTTCATGTCAAATTTTGTGGGCAGTGATCTGAGAACCTTTCTGATGAGTTTTTCTTCAGGGATGGGTTCACCAAGGGCATGAGCTTCATTTGCAAGATCACAGAGTTTAGCATTAAACTCAGTGACTGTTTCTTCATCCAGCATCCTCAGATTCTCAAATTGTGTGGCAATAATCTGGAGTCTTGACAGCTTCACTCTGTCAGTTCCTTCATGCGCAGTTTGCAGAATTTCCCATGCTTGCTTGGCCATGTCACAATTTGATATCAACCTGAAATTATTAGCATCCACTGCAGCAAAAATTGCATTCAAAGCCTTTGAATTACCAGTTGCTGCAGCACCTTCTTCAGCAGTCCATTGCTCTTCAGGTTTTATTCTTGTCACTCCTTGCTCATCCATGGTGATTGGGGGAGACCACTGAACCACAATAGCTCTCCATGTCTTCTCGTCAATAGCCCTGGGAAAGGCTTTCATTCTAGCTTTCCAATATCCATAATTGCTCTCTTCCAAAAATGGAGGTCTGCTTGTGCTCTGTCCTTCCTTCATTGTCTTGGCTTCTTCAGAGACACTGTAGGATCTTTTAACTCTGTGTGTCGAGTTCCTGCTCTGATACCAATTGAAATTTCACAGTGTCCTAGTTTAACAGATTTTGTGAAAAAGTAGTTGCTGCAGCACACTCTTGTTCACTTAAATATTGTCACAGCAAGCAATCAACAAGGCACAGGTTTGTTCACCCAGTTCGGCCAATCTGCCTACGTCTGGGGAGGACTATTCTCCAGTCCTCAATCCACTCAACCAAAGGTTCCAAGTACACACGGTTACAACTCACGCAACCTATGCTATTCAACCTCGTGTGGACCACTCAACACAATCAGAACAAGCTCTGATTTGTGTCTGCACACCCTCTACAATATGTCAATCTAGAATAGCTACAATCCTCTCAAAGAACTCAGCCTATTCTAAATTACACTACTCAGCAGGGTTGCTGCAGCAACAGCTGTAACACACAGCTGAAGCACAATGTCCGCGTCGCTCCAAGGCCTTCTGCCGAGCCGATCGAACCTCTACAAGAGCGCTGCACACTCTGGACAACTCCCCCTCACTCAGTGACCACCTGCCACTAGTGAGTACTGCCGCACGACACTCGACCGAGCCTTCCACCCGTCAGTTCTTCCGCGGCTGCCCTTGATCAACCAACAAGCTCCCCAGCTCTGAATTGGCTTCCAGATCAAGCACGAATCAGACTCTGCAAGTCCTGATTCTCTTCTGCAATACTCACCACAGCTCTGCGCTCAACGCTCTGCTCTTGGGTGATGATCGAAGTAAACTCCCGTCGCACACCACAAATTGTTCTCCGTGAATTCTGTGTATGCACTCGTGTATCCCTCAGCTTCGATCACCCTCTTCGGCCCTGAACACCTTCTGCTTAAATAGCCGCACCACTTTAAGCAATTTCCAGGTTTAGGCAATTGACCCAACAAGATCAATTATCTCCTAAAATCTAGGAGATTAGATTTGATTATTAACTCCAATGCAAATCTCCTTCTCTGACTAGTAAACCGTGCTGGAATATGCTCTTCAGCAATTTAGAAATTCTTCAGATGCTCTGCATAGAGTTTCCAGCCCTTCCGAACAAGCCCAGACAGCTGCTACTTCTTGGACAGTTGAAACAGCCTGTTGAACAAGCTCCTGCTGTAGCATCCCCTGCTGCAGCTGCTGCTAGTTCACTTCTGCTTGGCTTGCTTGTTTATTTGAGCTGTAGCAGCTCCTTGTTCACTTATGCTGGTTTTGTCAAACACTGCCGTACTTGCATCATCACTTCATAATGCACCTTCCCTCTGCATCAAACATTTGACATAATTTTTGTGAGAATTTTACAAAATGAGTACCGTCACATAGTTGACTGATGCTGATGAGATTCACCGTTAGGCCTTCTACGAGCAACACATTGTTGAGATTTGGCAGCCCGTGAACTTTCAGTGTTCCCTTTCCAAGGACTCTTCCTTTCAACTTTCTTGTCATATAAGAAGATCCGCTATCGAAATACCAGTTTCCTTTCTTTAAGGACTTAATTAAGTTGAAGCATACATGACTGAAATGGTCCATTCTTGATTTCCAATTTTTGCTAAGTGCGGGACAGTGCCTTTGGATGTGGCCAGATTGATTGCAATGATAGCTTGATTTCCAAATGTGGACAGTGCCTGAAGCATCTTCTTGTTTTTTCTTTCTAGTCGACTAACTTGTTCTTTCAACCTTGAGATAACACTCAGAAGTTTCTTCTTCTCGTCATTTAACACAAACACTCTGGCAGTCAGACCTTCATTTACTTTTACCACTTTCAGAAATTTATCAATCATTTGTCTATAGTGTTGAGCCATATATTCCTTTGTGATTCTGCTATGACGGTTACCTCCTTTCTTTGGCTCGGTTGAACTTTGACTATTGGCCATTGATGACACCAACGCTTGCCCGGATCACACTGTGTATTTTGAACGGTTCTGATACCAGTTGAAATTCTGTTGCATTGCTGATGCGGAGTTATAGCTTTTGCTTAAGCACTCTCTGTATCTTTTTGCGAAATTACTCTACTGAAAATAAGAAAGACACAGTCGTTTGTTCACCCAGTTCGACAACTTGCTTATGTCTGGGGAGGATGCTCCGATCCTCAAGATTTCACTATAACAGTTCTAAGTACAAGGGCTCACTCCTCTACTTCTCACCTAGCTGAAATCTAACGCTCAGACTAATCTCCTACACTAGCTAGCAATCTGAACTCACTGATTCTCTTCGTTCAGCCTACACTTTCACAGTAATAAATAGCTACGGACCTCACACACAGACCTAGCCTTTTCTATTACAAGATATAGCTCACGGAATGCTTCAGCACACTCTTTACCAGCATTGTTGTATCTTCTATCCACGACACTCCAAGCTGTCCTGCCGAGTTTTCGGACACTCTGAGTTCTTCAAACTCAGTCTTAGCTCCCCCTTAATCAATGACTCCCTTCGTCACTATTGGGAAACTTTGAATACTGCCTCGCAGCCAGCGACAATCCTTGTCCGCGGCTGAGCACCGAGCTCTGACTGTTCCTTCAACGAGCAGCTCTCCAGTTGGCCTCAGAATCAGTAGTGAATCAAACTTCACGAGTTTTGATTCCCTCAGCACCACACATGTCTTCAACTCAATGTATAAAACCCTACTATAGTAAGTTGATCTATGTGTACTCTATGTGTGCTCTCGAGTTGCTCTCTTTGATCGTGTGTCATCTGTGATGCGTCCCCGCCTTTCTTTTCAAGCTCTTCACCACGCCAAAAAAATGGCAAAGATCATTATCAGAATCTTCTCCTAGATTCTAGCAAGTTTGTTAAAGATTCCGTTGCCAAATTTGAACTCTTGGATCTTTATCTTCTTAGTCAACGTGCTGGCATTTGCTGAGCTCTTGATGATGTCTTCATACCTCTCTGAGCTTCCCCGATGCCAGCCATATCACACTGAAGCCTTACCGTGGAATGCCCGGATTCTGCTTTAGCTCTGGATTATCACGGAGAGCTAAAGTAGACTCTGTCTCTTCATAGCTGTCTCTTGCCCATCCTTCAAATAGTGTCTCAGCATCAGATCTTCAGGGATTGCTTCAGTAGTCTTTGTCTCTTTGTTGTTGTTGTTTTGTCAGTCTTCAGATTGTGCTCCAACCACCGATCTCCAGTGAATGCTTCAGCAGTCTCTTGAGCAGTTTTTTCAAGGATGCCATATCGTTAACAAATAAGTTAGGGCTTGCCCTATAACGTATGATGACATATTTTTTAAGCGTTAAAGATTCAACCTGAATTTGATCCCACATTACATGCCAACATGATGGTAGAAATCTCCCATGCAACTTATTTGATGAGAGTAATTTCCCATGCAAGGTTAGCCCTTAGGTTTTAGCCCTGCTGTAGACGAGTTGCATAGAACACAGTTTGAGGTGGAGGAGCCTTATCTGAGGGAGTAGTGACCTTAGAAGAACCACAACCTATAGGTGTAGACGAGGAACCTGATCTTGATCCACCAATGACTGATCAAGCTCAGGATAATGACCTAGAAGAGGCAGACACAGGTCAGGCCTCTGAGCCATGGGTTGAACAATTAGATGTCTCTGCTCAGGAGAGTTTAGCTAATTATCAGCTAGTGAGTGATAGGTCGAGGAGAGAAGTGAGACCTAATACTAGGTATTCTTATGCAGACCTAGTGTACACAGTACTAGTTGCAACTAACGAATTAAGGGCAAGTGAGCCAGAGACCTTCTTAGAAGCCATTAGTTCCAAGGAGAAGAATAAGTGGGTAGAGGCCATGGATGATGGGATCAATTCCTTAAGGGTAAATAACACTTGGCAGCTTATCCCTAAGCCCAAGTCACATAAGTTAGTGGAGTGTCAATGGCTGTATAAATTAGAGGGCCTTAGTGAGTCAGAACCACCTAGGTACAAAGCTAGGCTTGTAGCTAAGGGGTATACTCAGAGGGAAGGCATTGACACACTGAAATATTCTCTCCTGTAGCAAGTTTAAAACAATTAGGGTAATGTTATCCCTAGTTGTTTGTTTTGACTTAGAATTAGAACAATTGAATGTCAAAACTGTCTTCCTTCATGGAGAGTTAGAAGAGGAAATTAACATGAGGCAGCCTGAAGGGAATGTTGATGAGAAGTGTCCTAACCATGTTTGCTTATTGAAAAAATCTTTATATGGTTTGAAATAGAGTCCTAGGCAATGGTATAAGAAATTTGATGCCTTTGTTTTGAGTATTGGTTTTGTAAGAAGCAGCTATGACAATTGTTTTTATTTTGCTGATAGTGACGGCCCTGTCTATATTTTATTGTATGTTGATGATATGTTGTTGATAAGTAAGTCGGTACCTAAAATAAATAGACCGAAGGCAAATCTTAATTCTGTTTTTGCCATGAAAGATTTAGGGAATTCTAAGAAAATTTTAGGCATGGTCATTGATAGAGACATAAATAAAAATTCCTTGAAGGTTCATCAAAGGCCCTATTTGAAAAACTTATTGCGAAATTTTCTAATTTGTCTTTTAAGGTTGTTCAGGTGCCTTTAGCTCATCATTTTTTGTGTTGAGTAAGTCACAGTGCCTAAAAGTGGACTCGGAAAAGGTAAGAATGCAATTTGTACCTTATGCTAACGTTATAGGGTCAATAATGTATGTCATGGTGAGTATCAGACTTGACTTATCATATGCAATATCCCTACTAAGTAGATATATGTCAAATCTTGGCTTAGACCATTGGTATGCATTGAAATGGGTAGTAGCTTATATTTTTGGTACTTTAAATGTTGGACTGGTGTATGGAAATCAAGTGCCTGTTACGGATTTAATTGGATATGTTGAGGCATATTTTGCTAGTGATAGGGATTCTAGAAAATCTGCGTATATTTTCACATTTGGTAGAAATTGCATCTCTTGGAAATCTCAATTACAACCTCTTGTTGCGTTGTCTACTATAGAGTCTTAATATATTGCTATATGTGATGCATGTAAGGAAGCTGTGTGGCTTCAAGGTTTGCTGTTTGAGGCAAAATTGTTAGTTGAAAATGCTGTTATAGTTTCAGATAGTCAGTCAGCTTTACATTGTCTAAAAATTCTATTTATCATAAACGTACAAAACTTGTTGATGTTAAGTTTCATTATATTAGAGAGTTGTTGCTAATGGGATTGTTAAATTATTGAAGGTTTCCACTGCATACAATCCGGCAGACTTGGGAACCAAAATTGTGACTAACCTGAAGTTCAAGCATTGCTTGAAACTGCTTTTTGTTGAGTGATCTTGCAGGACCTGAGCAGTGAGAGCTTTCCAGATCTGTACTATGAGTGGTGCTGTTGAAGTCTGGCGTTGCAAGTTTTAGGTGGAGATTGAAGAGAAAACTTGCAGAGTGGGCCGAGCCTGCCCCAGGCCCAATCCTGGTCAACTGCCAGTGAGGAGTGTGCTGGCAAAGATCTCAACCATTCGTTCGGTTCCATCCAACGGCGAGAGCAGGTCATATTTAAGGTCTCGTTCCTCTTGCAACAGAGAAGAAGTTTTTCGAGAGAGAAAAGAAAAGAGGCAAGAACCGAGAGCTACGACTTGTAAGAAGAGAGGCGACCTTAAAGCGTTCTCTCGGCGGTGCAGCAGCGTGGATCTTTCAGCAGGCAGCTTTCCTTTGTGAGATTAGAGTAGCGCTGGTGAGGGAGTGCTGTCCCGGAGATTTGGCCAGGTTAAAGCCTTGTAATAGCTAGTGGTGATTGTTCTCGGTTTGAGCCGTTTGTGGCATTCTTTGTGCGGCTGTGCATGAGAGAAGGAGAGTTTGTAACATAGACGTCGGTTGCCTTGTTCGGAAGGTGTTCATAGTGCAGATCTAATCCAGCTAGAGTTCAACGTGGATGTAATACCATTTATGGTGTGAACCACCGTAAAATCAGGTGTCTCGCTCTTAATTTTGTTTTCTTTTGATTTGAATAGTTTTAGGGTTCTGTGGTTGTTGAATTGTTAAAAGAATATTGATAAGAACACAAGATTGAGTTGCGTAATAGTACTATTTTATTGCTGCAGTGTTAGCTTATAAGTATTCAAATTAGCAGTATTGCTATAGGTTGCAGTGTGATCTGTTAGATTAACTATAGTAGCCAAGAAAGTAGAATCGAGTTAGTTTAAATTTACTACAGAATATATTTGTCTAGTTGGACGTGATCTACGGGCAAAAATGATGTAGAACATTTCAGCGAGTATAATTCGATGGTTTACAAATATATATTTAAATAATAAAATAATAAGAAACATATTTGAAACATATTTAAGGATATATATATATATATAAAGTGGAGTGGCCGTTATAGAAAGAAAGGGTGTAGTGCAAGAAAAAATTTAGATTTGCGTTGTTTGGCCAATTTAATTTCACAGATACGTTGCCTGCACATAAGCTTTCACGAATGCCCCGTTTCTTAATGTTCCCGGCAATAACAATGCCGGTTTGTTGTATTTTCGAACAGACTGGCAACGATATTGCCGGTCTCTTCAGAAAACAGCCGAGGTGGCAATTAAGAAACCGGCAACAGCATTGTCGGTATCATCTGGAAAAAAAAAGATCTCCGCCCGATTATTTCTCTTCTCCATCTAATTATTTCTCCGCCCGATTACATCTCTCCCTCCGCCTAGCGATTTTTCATCCATTCCAACAGCGCCTCCTATCCGAATCGACAAGCGACGCCGAACCTCCATTCTACGCATCCATCCGCTCAGAAGTTCCGTAGGTAAGTAGGGTTAGTGGTTTGATTTGGTTTGGTTTGGTTTAGGGCTGGTTGAGAAGGTTGTGTACGGATTGGAGGAGGTTGTGAAGGTTGAGAAAAAAGCTTGAGAAGGTTGTGTACATATTGAAGGATGAATGTTGTCGGGTCTAGTTTGATGGTGATGATGATAAGTGATTTTGTTGCTGCTGGGGTGATGACTTTGTTGATGAAGATGAATTTTTGATGATGTTGATGATGAATTTTTGTTGATGATGATGATGTTGAATTGTTGGATGGCGATGAAGATGAATATGACGATCAATTGTTTGACATTGATGATGATGTTGATGATGAATTTTTGGATATTGATGAATTTTTGTTGAATATGTTGATGAATCTGTTGACGACGATGAATACGATGATGAATATTGGTGATGTTATGGATGATGGAGGTGACGAATCATTTGATGAATACGAGGATGAATTTGGTGACGATGTTGAATTGTTGTTTGATATTTTTGTTAATGCAGATGGATATAGACCAGATAGTGGAGCCGGGTCCGATTGATCAGTCTATTTTGACCCAACAACCTAGACATTGTTTGGGGTGAAGTATAGACTGATCCTGTAAGTGCATTCTTGTTTCATTAAGCATAATGTGGTGTGTATTTCAAATGTAAGTTTTGGTTTGACATTGATTTTGCATACAACCGGTGGGAAAACACTTGAAGTTGGTCCATTGCCGGATGTAGGATATGGACCCCCGGATTGTCCCTTATGTTGCCAGAGCTGGATTTTATCCATGGACTCAGCTGCAGAATATTGAGGTGGATCACCCATTAATGACCGCAATTGTTGAGCGATGGCGACCGGAGACACATACCTTCCACATGAGGATTAGGGAGTGTACGGTCACCTTACAGGATGTGGCTTTATTGACAGGATTACCATTTGAAGATGAAGTGGTCTCTGGTATAGAGTACCATGATTGGAGAAGTCTGTCCATAAGGCTGCTTGATGCACACCCAGAATGCCCAAAGTCTCCCACAATGGCGAAGAGAAAGTGGTTTATTGACAACATGAAGGTCATACCCGGGGACGCGTCGGAAGATGACCTGAAGAGGTATGCAAGGGCACACATTCTATGAATGCTAGGTTCCTCTCTGATGCCTGACCTATCGGGAGATCGGGTATCCCTCCACTATCTCCCATTGTTGGATGATTTGGATAAAACAAGAACATACAGCTGGGCGAGTGGAGTGCTTGGGTACCTCTATAGGCAGTTATGCAGCGCGTGAGAGGCATAGGCAAATGGGGGGTTGCGTCATACTATTGCATTTGTGGAGCTGGGAGAGGATATTTGTTGGTCGGCCGAATGGTTTTAATAGAGTTCTTGAACCGATGGATGCAGAGTGAAATTCGTAGTGCCTCTGAGTTGTAGATTGTGTACAAGCAATTGTTATAGCACACTCTTGTACCGACCGATCTTTTGCAGCAATACAAAATAATGAACAGCGATTTATTCACCCAGTTCGTCCAAGTACCTACCTTTGGGAAAGACTGAACCTTAGTCTTTCAATTCACTAGTCTCAAGGTCTGTTGTACAACACGGTTCGACTCCACGCAACCTTAGCTAGTCGATCACACACAATCAGAACACGCTCTGACTTGTGTTTCACACACACCTACTCACTTGAACCAATTCAGAATAGCTCTACCTTTGATCCCACAGACTCAGCCTATTCTAATTAGTACAATGTGACCGTAGGTTTGCTATAGCACCCGCTGTAGCAACTAGCTGGTGCAGGTTCTGTCCGCGTCGCTTCAAAGCTTTCAGCCGAGCCGATCGAACTCTTCCACGAGCGCTGCACACTCTGGAATGCTCCCCCTCACTCAGTGACCGTCTGTCACTAGCGAGACCTGGCCTTTTGCAGATTGTCCGAGTTCCTCCACTAGACAATTCCCCTGCGGCCTGTTCCTGCTCTGAATTGGTCTTCTTTGATCAGGCTCTGCAAGTCCTTGATCAGCCTTTGCTCGAACCATTCAGCTATGCGCTCACGCTCTGCTCTCGGTGGTGATTTGATCCCTCCGCTCTAGCACTCTGAATATTGCCCTGCTCTCTTTCAATATCTAAGGTCCTTGGATTCTATGTTGGATGGATGCATACTTTGCTGCTTTGCCCAGTCTTCTTTAAATAGGAACTTCATGCTCCATCAATATCAAATTTAGGAAGTTCTTAAAAGATCTCAACAAGATCCTTATCTCCTAACTTTTAGGAGATTTGATTTTCCAATCAAATCTTCAAGTTATGGCACGGAATCTTCTCTAGGAATATTCTGAGAATATTTAGAAGCCTCCTGTTGCACTGCTTCTTCATATCTGGGCAGATTATTCTTCGTGCCAAAACTGCTGCTCTGCTGCTACAGCTCCCTACTACAGCTCCTGGTGTAGCAACTGCTTGTACACTAAGCTTGTTCACTCTGGCTGGTTTTGCACCAGCTGCTATCTTCACACGGGTAGCTGTATCATCTTGCTTTCAATCTTCACGATACTCTACCAACCTGTTGCGATTCTGGCAGCAACCCTCCGTACGTTCTTTGGGCTGCTCCAAGTTGATCGGCATGCTATTGACTCTTGGAATCTTCTAAATTGCATTTAGAAAGCTTTCGTTGCTCTTCTCTTCAACTCTGGGCAGCTTGTTCGTCACAAGAAAAACTGCTATTTAGGATGCTACACAGGTTGCTGTAGCAACGCCTTGTGCGCTTTGCTTGTTCATTCTGGAACGCTCTGCACCAGATGCTATCTTCACATGCTTGCTGTAGTAGACTCTTGTGCACCTTATAGGAGTTTGTCAACGATGTCACATACCTTAACAATCTCCCCCTTGTCATTTTTTACAAAACCAAAGACCCTTCTGATCTTAGGCAATCCTCATCTCGTCTTCAGACTTCTTCTCTAACAGCTTCCTCAGCTTCTTCAGGATTCATCTCAATTCAAGGACTCAAGCTATCCCTAGCTTGTCTTCTGGCTTCTTCTCAAGTGGTGTCTTCAGGTAGCTTCTGCTGTCATCGGATGGTGTTCCAACTTCTTGCTCTTTGTTGTTGTTTTGTCAATCTTTGGAAGAAGCTCCAGCTTCAATCTTTGCGAGATGCTGTAGCAACTTCTTGCGCTGGCTTTGTCAAGGATGCCATTACTTTAACACAAACATTCATCCATATTACCGTGGGTCATGGACATACTTGTATGTATTTTGTTGTTTTTATAATTGAGTAACACGGTTAATTTGTTGTCACCTTTAATTGTGTTCTCTCGTTGCCCCAGGAAATGGTATGGACCGAAATTGTATATGGAGATTCCACATGGCTCACTTACACTCTATCGTGATCAGTTGGATCTACTTGGTCACGATGATTTCATGTGGAGACCATATGATGAGGACATTTTTCCTATGCTTAACCCGACTTGCACCGAAGGTCGTTTGAGCTGGTGTTCAGAAGTGCCTCTACTGTGTTTTAACATAGTTGAGTGGCACCATCCGTCTCGAGTAATGCAGCAATTTGGGTACATACAGGGAATTCCTGAGGCTCCGCGTGCATCTGCGGACCCCTTTCATCAATTGACCCGGAAAAAAGAAAAGAAAGGATTGGTTCAGTAAGCTGCGGGAGTACGTTGACATGTGGTGAGGGAGAGGAGATAGGGTCGTCGTCGGAGATGATGTAGTTGAAATTGATGAGCCCACAAAAGAGTACCATAGCTGGTATCAAAACACGACTTGTCTTTTATACAGCCTCAAGACGATGAAGCGACTCCTTACCGACCCACAACTCCAGTTGAACATTGCTTGATATGTTATTTATAAAGTTTCATTAACCTTTAGTATAACAAGTGACAATATTTTTCTATGTGCAGGTTCGAGGTCTCGTGCACGTCGCTCGACATCTACTGAAATTTTTATGAACACATCTTGCCCACTTTCGAGGAAAGGGAATCACATCATCATCCACACAGCCGTGGCGGAACTAAATAGACTGTTGGAGATTGACAAACTAGAGGTGGACTCAGCACTTGTTACACTTGACGAAGAGGAAGAAGGAGGGACTGATCTTGGAGCTGATGAAGCTGGGTGATTGCGCGTCGTTGTGCGCGTCAAATATAATTCCTTCCTCTCCCACTAGTACAGCGGTTAAGTAAGGGTCGATCTCCACAGGGAGCAAGCAGTGAGTCTCAGCCAGTAACCTACACTTAAGAAAACGGGGGTTGCGTGAGTGATTGGGGGTTTTGCGCGATGCGCGAATAACAGCGAATATCGTAACTCAGGGAATTGCACTAGACGTGCGCAAGCAGTAGAGATGAAGTACTATACTTATGAGAAGTATTGGGCAGACAATCCTCTATGAATGCATTCCTTATCATTGACTCTAAAACACCTATAGTTTATGCTTTACTTGGGTTAGTGTCCGGTAAAGGCTTCCTAACACGTGCGCATGTTCCGTTCAAAGTTCATGTGCTATTAATCCTTAGAACTAGACTAAACAGCTGCGAATCCTGTCACAGTAGCAGCTGCCTATCCTAACTCGTTACTCCTAATTGTCACGGTAAGTTTGCGGTTCAAGGCTTCCCCTACTCATGCAACTAGTTTAACAGGTGACAAGCAAGCAACACAAGTAAGTTTGCGGTTCAAGGCTTCCCCTACTCATGCAACTAACTGTCTCAGCGCGCACAGAATTAATACAAGTAAATAAACTATGCATTAAGCTCAAGTCTCAAAGGTAATACATCATAGATTCATGCCCGACCAACACTAAGTGTTTAGCTAGACATGCTAGTGGTAAACATCATAAAATAGTAAATAACAACTACTGAATCCAAGAAAACGGTAGCAAACAGTGCGTGCAGTGTCTTCTCTTGGCTGGCGCAGTCGGCTGGCGCAACTCTCCTTGACAGGTCCGTGTGTTTTTCAGTTCTGCCGCGCAGTGCCTCTGGAATGTCACTGAGTGATGGTGTTCCGCCTCACTTGAAACCCTAGACTTTCTTTGTTTAAATAGTGCCCCAGGAAGTTCATCTTTTGGCAACTTCCAAGTCTGGTCACTGGGACTTTGCGCCTAGCGCACAGCATTGAAGGCCGGAATAGAAGGCCGGGCAGGGGAAGCTACTGGTGATGGTATCGGTGCTGGTGCAGGGGTGGGCTCTGCTGCTGGGGCTGCTGGTTCTGGTGCGGGCTCTGCTGGGGCTGGGGCTGGGGTTGGAGCTGGAGAGGGTGCTGGAGCTGGAGAGGGTGCTGGAGCTGGAGAGGGTGCTGGAGCTGCTGAAGTTTCTGGGGTTCGGGTAGGAGGTGGATGGTGCAGGCTGAGGAGAGGGGGAATTGCATCTCCAAATTTCCACCCGGATGGTGGACGCATACTTAAATCCGCCCCCTCTGGCGCTAAGTATTCGAGCACGCGCATAACGTTGAACAACATGCGCTGCTCGGCAGTGGCTTCCTCAGGAGCCGCCTCAGTCTCAGTCCTTGGGCGCTTGGCAGGTGCACGCGGGGGAGAGTCCTCTATGGAAATGGTTACTGGCTCCCCCTGTGGTGCACGGGCCCTCTGTTGTGCTCCAGTCTGCGCCCGAGTCCTTGGGCGCCTGACTAGAGGCACCTCTGGTTCTAGGGCCTCCTCCATCTCTTCGTCTGCTGTGGCGGCTGCTGCGGCTGCTGCTGCTGCGCCTGCCGCTGCGCCCTGCGCACTGCTCTCTGCCCTGGCCCGCGCACTGCTCTCTACTCTGGCCCGCGGTGGTCTGGCTGGCTGCAGATGGTAGCACCACTCTAGTGTGCCATCGTCCCGAACGGCTACCGCCCTGATTTGCAGCATGTGGGCGCGGTCCAGAGGTATAGGCTGCACCAAGGTGTGCTCTGGCACCTCGGGCTCTCCATGTAAGCTCCGCAGCAAGTGCGTGATAAGCCCTCCACACGTCAGCGGCCCTCTCATGCTGACTCGGCTCCAATGGTGCACCATGTTCAGGATGAACAGCACCTTCCGCTCATAATACAGCCCCGTCAAAATCTCCATATCCAGGAGGCTGATCTTTGGCGCGCCGTTGAAACGGCCAATGATTGCATAGGCCACGATGCGCCACAAGTAGAACAGCCACGGGTCGCGCAGCTCTCGGCCCCTGCTGCGCCCCGCGGCGAATGCTGGCCCTGTTGCCATGTCCCTCCAAGCCTCCTGGTTAGGGTGCGTGTCTAACTCCTCCTCACGCACCTTGGCGCACCCAAATGCGCGCCTCAGCCTCCTTTCCGAGGCTATGAACCAGACACCCCTGTGTCTATATCTGATCTCCCTGTCCCCCGCCTCCATAGACGCCAGGAACTCACACGTATCCTCCTGGTCTGATGCGCTGCGGAGGTCCATTAGCGCCTCCCAACCGGCAATCGCTAGCCTCTGCGCCACGAGGTCCTCTAACCCTACCTCGCGCAGGAAATCTCGACAGATGTACGGTGTCCCGTACATGTCCAGGCTAATGAATGCTGCGTACTTGTTAGCGAAAGCCGCTGGGGTCACTTGGTCTGCGGCGGGTTTCATCTTGCGCTGGCTCCAGTCAATCGCAGTCAATGCTCCCCAAAACCCTAAAAATCGAAACTGCCCAGAATCCTCTGAAATTTGCACCGAACGAGCGCCTACTGGTTGCCTACACAACGCACAAAACAGCACTCCAAGCCGCGCACTCTAGCCTGGTGCGATTTCAAAACCCTAAAAACTGTCTTCTCCGCGCAAACCCTAACAGAAGCGGCTCAAAGCGGGATCGGGGGTTACCTGGGTGCTGTGTGGTCGTGTGGTTCTTGAATCTCTCTAGACGGACGGTGGGATGGCGCTGATCGACGGCAGAGGTCTGAGGGCGGGAGCTTGTGTGTAACGGTCGAGTGAAAAAGTGCTGGGAATTTTTCGAAGTCTGGCCTTATATACCCCCTATGGCTAGCGCAACTGACCTGCGCATTGATAGGCGCACGGTCCTGCGCACTTGTGTGACTACAAAAAAAAAAAAACTACCAAACCCTATTCTAACTAAAAACACGCAAAAAAAACAAAACAAGCAGAATAAAATGTGCCAAAATAAAATGTGTCGGGTTACCTCCCGACAAGTGCCTTTGTTTAACGTCGTTGGCTCGACGGTACCTCGTTACGTGCCAAGTAGTGCGTCTGCAGCCTCCCCCACTCTTGCTCCTGAGTGTCCCTGCGCCAGTGCTTGTGTGACGATCTCAGTGGTCCTGCGCAAAGGATAAAAGGAGAGGTCAGCATGTGATACATTATTCGTAAGGAGGGCAGATGCAGAGGAAGAGGAGATATAGGCGATGGGTGCTAGGTCTCCCTCTGAAACATCTGGTGGTGCGTCTGGCGCAACAGCTTGCTCGTCTACTATCTCTGGCTCGGCCAAGTCAATGTTGCGTGCTGCGCCATCCCAAGGTTCGCCCAAGTACCGTTTGACTCTCTGCCCGTTAACCTGAAAACGATGCTGGTGCCCGTCTTCCAATTCAATTGTGCCGTAGGGGAAAACCTTGGTGACGGTGTATGGTCCCGTCCACTTACTGCGCAGCTTCCCAGGCATGAGCTTCAGGCGTGATGAAAATAATAATACCTGATCGCCTGGTTCAAATGTGCGCCGGAGGATGTGCTTGTCATGAAACGCCTTGGTGCGCGCTTTGTAATCGCGCAGTCCCTCATAGGCGTCCAGGCGCAGCTCTTCTAGTTCGCTCAGCTCAAATGCGCGTTCTTGTCCTGCCTCCTCCAAGTTCAAGTTGCAAATACGTAAGGCCCAATATGCCTTGTGCTCGAGCTCCACTGGCAGGTGGCATGCCTTCCCATAGACCAGCCGGAATGGTGAGGTTCCAATGGGTGTCTTGTGTGCAGTGCGGTATGCCCATAGCGCATCATCCAGGCGCTGGCTCCAATCCTTGCGCGACGGCCTCACAGTCTTTTCCAAGATGCGCTTGATCTCTCTGTTAGAAACTTCGGCCTGTCCATTCGTCTGCGGATGGTAAGCGGTGGACGTCTTGTGGCGCACCCCATAGTGCTTGAAGACTTGCGCCACAACCCTGTTGCAGAAGTGCGTCCCCTGGTCGCTGATAACTGCCTTAGGCACTCCGTACCTGCAAAATATGTTAGTTCTGAGAAAATTAGCGACAGTCTTACCATCATCCTTGCGCGTGGCTTTAGCTTCGACCCATTTGGATACGTAATCCACGGCCACCAGTATGTACTCGTAGCCGGCAGATGGGGGAAATGGACCCATGAAGTCGATTCCCCAAACATCGAACACTTCATCCACCAAAATCGGGGTCTGCGGCATCTCGTTGCGCGCGGAGATTCCTCCAGTGCGCTGGCACCTGTCACACTTCCTGCAGTGGTCATAGGCATCTCTGAACAGGTGCGGCCAGTAGAATCCGCAGTCCAAGATCTTCCTGCTCGTGCGCTTGGGACCGAAATGTCCTCCACAGGCGTGCGCATGACAAAACATCAATACAGAGTCAATCTCATGGTCAGGCACGCAACGTCTTAATATCCGATCTGGACCTATTCTAAGCATGTAAGGATCATCCCAAAGATAATGCTTGGACTCATGTTTCAATCGCATGCACTGAGTTTTATTGAAATGAGGAGGGAACGCACCTGTGACCAGGTAATTTGCGATATGCGCATACCATGGTACCTTACCTGTTAGCGCCATCAGATGCTCGTCAGGGAATGTCTCCTTGATCTGCCCTGGCTCCTCATCCTTTATGATCCTGCTCAGGTGATCAGCGACGGTATTTTCTGTGCCCTTCTTATCTTTGATCTCTAAATCGAATTCCTGAAGCAAAAGTACCCAGCGCATCAGGCGCGGCTTGGTCTCTTTCTTGGATATGAGGTAGCGGATAGCTGCGTGGTCCGTGTAGATGATGACTCTGGCGCCTAGAACATATGCTCGGAACTTCTCCAGCGCAAATACAATTGCCAGAAGCTCCTTCTCCGTGGTGGTGTAGTTCTTCTGCGCGGAGTCTAGTGTGCGCGATGCATAGTAGATGGCATGCGGCTTCTTGTCCTCGCGCTGCCCCAAGACTGCTCCCACTGCGTAATCACTTGCGTCACACATCAGCTCAAATGGCAGGTTCCAGTCTGGGGCGCGCATCACTGGCGCACTGGTCAGCGCTGCTTTCAGTTTATCGAACGCCGCCCTGCACTCATCAGTAAAATCGAAGCACACGTCTTTTTGCAACAGGTTAGACAGGGGTATGCAAATCTTAGAGAAATCCTTAATAAAACGCCTGTAAAACCCAGCATGCCCTAAGAACGATTTCACGTCGCGCACGTTGGTGGCATAAGGCAGATTAGAAATAATATCTATCTTAGCTTTGTCTACCTTAATACCCTCCTCTGAAATGATATGACCCAGTACTACTCCGTGCGTAACCATGAAATGACACTTCTCGTAGTTTAGCACTAAGTTCTTAGAGATGCAGCGCGCTAAGACCTTATCTAGATGTGTTAAGCATGCATCAAAGGTACTCCCATATACAGTGAAATCATCCATGAACACTTCTATACATATACCAATCATATCAGAGAAAATGCTCATGACGAGGCGTTGGAACGTACCTGGCGCGTTGCACAGCCCAAAAGACATACGCCGAAACGCAAAAGTGCCGAATGGGCATGTGAACGTGGTCTTCTCTTGATCCTCCGCAGCTATGGGTATCTGATTGTAACCTGAATATCCGTCCAAAAAACAAAAGTAAGGCTTACCTGCCAAGCGATCCAGCATTTGGTCCATGAAGGGTAGCGGGAAGTGGTCCTTGCGCGTTACAGCGTTCAGCTTCCTGTAGTCGATGCACATGCGCCAGCCAGTCTGTATGCGCTTGGGAACTAGCTCGCCCTGCGCATTCTCCTCCACCGTGATTCCTCCTTTCTTTGGCACAACGTGCACCGGGCTGACCCATCTGCTGTCTGAGATTGGGTAAATGACCTCTGCGTCAAGCAACTTCAGAACTTCCTTTTGCACTACCTCCATCATATTTGGGTTTAACCTGCGCTGAGCCTCCCTGGATGGCTTGGCACCATCTTCCAACAGAATCCGGTGCATGCACACGTCTGGGCTCACTCCGCGCAGATCAGCAAGAGTCCATCCAATAGCGCGCTGGTTCCTGCGCAGCACCTGTTGTAAACGCGCCTCCTGCTCTTCTTCCAATCCCCTCTTGATGATCACTGGCAGGGTGTCCTCATCTCCCAAGAAAATGTACTTGAGATGCTCCGGGAGTTGCTTCAGTTCGATCTTGGGTGCCTGCTCAACAGAGGGCAAGGTTTTGTTAGCGGTGCAAATATGAACTATATCACGTACCTGTGTGGATGCTGGTTCAGCACTGCTTAGCTCCTTCTCTTGCTCCTCCAGTTCTGCCTGTGTCAGTAGCTCTGGTCCTATGGTTGCGCTCGCACACTGCGCTTCTGTGACTAAGTCGTCAAAGCTGTCCATTGCGTGCACGGTAGCGTCCTCATGTGGGTGCTGCATCCCTTCGAAGATGTTGAAATGGATTTCTTCGCCATCTACCTCCATGGAGAGCGTGCCCCTCCACACGTCTATCTTCGTGCGCGCAGTCATCAGAAACGGTCTGCCTAGGAGGATCTGCGCACCGCTGGCGCTTGATTCACCCTCCATTTCGAGCACATAAAAGTCTGCTGGGAACACCAGCTCTCCTACTCGAACTAGGACATCTTCTATCATCCCTGCAGGTTGTTTGCACGATCTATCTGCTAGCTGAATTGTGAGACCTGCAGGTTTTAGTGGTCCAAGGCGCAAGGTCGCATAGAGAGAATATGGTAATAAATTGATTGATGCGCCTAAATCGATCATGCAGTTGCTTACCGTGGTTTTACCTAAGGTGCAAGGGATAGTGAATGTACCTGGATCTCGGCACTTAGGTGGTACCTTTTGCTGCACGATTGCTGAGGCCTGCGCATTTAGCATTACCTGTGCGCATTCGCCTGTCCTTCTTTTATTCGTGCACAGCTCTTTTAAAAACTTCGCATACCTGGGAATCTGTCGAATAGCTTCTATGAGAGGTATGTTGATTTCCACCTTGCTGAACAGCTCATACAGTTCCTTGTCCAGTGCTTCTTTTCTCGCCAGTGGTGCCTGCAGAGGGAAAGGAGCAGGTATGTTAGTACAATTTTTGTTCTTGTTTTTCGAGTGAGACATACCTGGTGCATTGCCCTGCTGGTTCGTGGTTAGCGCTTCTGATTGCGCCTCTGGCTCTGGTTGCGCACTCTGAGCTGCTGGATCTGGGACTTGCGCAACTGGTTGCGCGGGCGCCTGCGCGGTCTGCTCTGTTCCCACTGTGCGCCCAGTCCTCAGTGTTACTGCATTAACTCCTCCTTTAGGGTTCTGAATCACTTGCGAAGGCAGGATGCCATCGCTCTTTTTCAGCTCATACACCGTGGTTGCAATTTGTGATAGATGCTTTTCTATGGATTCGAACCTCTTGTCATACTTTTCGTCATTCTTGCGCACTGTGTCTGCTAGCTGCCCCATGATATCTTCCAAGGATCGCTTTGGTTGCTGACTGTTCTGCGCTGGTGCATCTGTGCGGCGATGCGGTGGATTGTAGGGTGCAGCCTGTTGCGTCTGCTGTGGTGCGCGCTGATCAGTGGGCTGCCTCTGGAAATTGTTCTCTTCTCTCCATCTGAATCCATTTGCAGCAAGCCCAAAGCGCGGCTGATTCTGCCTCTGCGGTCCTCTGTTGTCCCATCCTCCAAGGGCATTTACATCTCCAGTTTCTTCAAAAAGTGTTGGGCACTCGTCTGTCTTGTGCTCAGTGGACCTGCAGAATTCACATACCTTTGGTGCAACTGGTTGTGCGCTCTGCGCACTCATCAGCTTCTGTAGCATGGCCTTCATTTCTTTGATCTCAGCGCTTGCCTCTACCTGATGCACAGAACGATTACGACTACTTTCAAGTGTCAATTGATGTCTTACCTGCCCAGCAGAATCTTCTATCAGCTGCCATGCATCCTCCGGGTACATGTTGCAAATGTCCCCTCCTGCGCATGCATTCAGTAGTCGCAGCTCCATGGGCAGCAGTCCATTCAGAAAGTTCTCTATCAGCACATTCTGGGGAAGCCCGTGATTGTAGCAGTTGGCTTCTAGCTCCCTGAAACGCTCGTAGTATTCTGACAGAGACTCCCCTGCGCCTTGCCTTGGCGCGGCCAATTCCCTTCTGAGCAGCGCGATCTTCGCTGCTGGATAAAATTTATCTAAGAATTTCTTCTGCAGCTGCTCCCATGTGTGGATTGATCCTGCGGGTAGGCTCATCAGCCAGTGTTTGGCTGCATCGCTCAATGAAAAAGGGAACGCTTTCATCTTCAGCGCTTCATCGTTTTCCCCCAAAGCCTTCATGTTCTCGCAAATGATTAGGAACTCCCGCACATGTTTGACTGGATTTTCGTTGTTCATTCCGTGAAACTTGGGCATGTGATGGATGAGTGAGCTCCTTAGTTCGAACTGTCCGTCGGGCGGAAGCACTATGCACCATGGCTGGTTAACAGTGAGTGGGGCTGACATTTCGCGCACTGTCCTGCGCCTCGCGACTGGACGAACGGGTGGCGCAATGTATGGTTCAGCGGCCATCCGTGCGTCGTCCTCACGCTGCACTTCCTCTCTGAATAGGGCTGCGCGGTTATGCGCCCTTGCTTCCTCTGGGGTTCTGTCTCCCAGGTTATCTCCAACCACACTGTTATCCTCCATGTCCTGATCCAAACTCAAGAAACGAAATTAAATGGCAACGAAGTTGTTGCGTCTGTCAGTGCGCAACTAGAATCTGCGCAGCGCAACTGTTTCAAGGTTGCGCAGGCTGATGTAATTGTGCGCTGTCAGAAACAACAACGAGAAAACAAAACAAAGTGAAATAGCTAGTTACTAAAATGAGAAATGTAAGCTAGCTAAAACTTAGCTGTGTTGCTCCCCGGCAACGGCGCCAAAATTTGATCGCGCGTCGTTGTGCGCGTCAAATATAATTCCTTCCTCTCCCACTAGTACAGCGGTTAAGTAAGGGTCGATCTCCACAGGGAGCAAGCAGTGAGTCTCAGCCAGTAACCTACACTTAAGAAAACGGGGGTTGCGTGAGTGATTGGGGGTTTTGCGCGATGCGCGAATAACAGCGAATATCGTAACTCAGGGAATTGCACTAGACGTGCGCAAGCAGTAGAGATGAAGTACTATACTTATGAGAAGTATTGGGCAGACAATCCTCTATGAATGCATTCCTTATCATTGACTCTAAAACACCTATAGTTTATGCTTTACTTGGGTTAGTGTCCGGTAAAGGCTTCCTAACACGTGCGCATGTTCCGTTCAAAGTTCATGTGCTATTAATCCTTAGAACTAGACTAAACAGCTGCGAATCCTGTCACAGTAGCAGCTGCCTATCCTAACTCGTTACTCCTAATTGTCACGGTAAGTTTGCGGTTCAAGGCTTCCCCTACTCATGCAACTAGTTTAACAGGTGACAAGCAAGCAACACAAGTAAGTTTGCGGTTCAAGGCTTCCCCTACTCATGCAACTAACTGTCTCAGCGCGCACAGAATTAATACAAGTAAATAAACTATGCATTAAGCTCAAGTCTCAAAGGTAATACATCATAGATTCATGCCCGACCAACACTAAGTGTTTAGCTAGACATGCTAGTGGTAAACATCATAAAATAGTAAATAACAACTACTGAATCCAAGAAAACGGTAGCAAACAGTGCGTGCAGTGTCTTCTCTTGGCTGGCGCAGTCGGCTGGCGCAACTCTCCTTGACAGGTCCGTGTGTTTTTCAGTTCTGCCGCGCAGTGCCTCTGGAATGTCACTGAGTGATGGTGTTCCGCCTCACTTGAAACCCTAGACTTTCTTTGTTTAAATAGTGCCCCAGGAAGTTCATCTTTTGGCAACTTCCAAGTCTGGTCACTGGGACTTTGCGCCTGGCGCACAGCATTGACTGGCGCAATCGGGTAGCGCACCTCTGCTGTCCTTCGCCATTTCTTCTTTTGCTTGCGCCGCTAGCTCCACAGGCTGATCTTTCACTCCTAGAACGCTGCCTGTTAGCGCGTATCCGACTTAAGGACTCGTTCTGACCTGATATACAAAAATAGTGGAAACGAGTAATCTTGCCCATAAAATATTGCAAACAAGCATGGGTTTATGATCTAAATAACGTGTATAACTAGGCTCTATCACTGGGCCTAGTTGTGCTCCCGAGGTTGATATTGGAGCGGAACGCCCCACTAGTGTGAAAAAACAGACTCAGAGGTTCTCCCCTAGTTGATTCGGGCGCCGACGCAGAGGTTGATTGTCTACAATATAACTGTGTTTTTATGTGAATCCGAAAAAATTCAAACTGCATTTCTTTTCATAATAACTGCCGATAAAATTACCATTTCATTTTTTGCATCATTTGCATGCCCACTGGAAACTGAAAATACCACTATCTGTTATGAGTTTGATCTGTTCGGGCATGATCTTCTATTATGACCTGTTAAATGACATACTCCACATTTCTGAGGGACATGGGTTACTCATTGACTACTCGATGCACCATGGTCCATCTCGTTATGTCGGCGGCATGATGGCTTTCGTCCGATGCTACCACGCTTGAATGCTGAATTAGGTACATGCTCTGGTAATGATCTCCACCGTTTCTGGAATGACGTTAAACGTGTAATTCCGTGTTGCAAAGTATGCCTCCAAAGTATAGTGACGATTGACAAACTGGGTATACTGGAAACCTTCGCTTTTGCATACGGCCATCACATGACTGCATGATAGTGGAAAGCCTCCCATTTACCGCATGTACACGTACCTTCTGATAACTTAACTTCATGGATATTTCGTCTCCTTGCAGTGGTAACCTGATAGACGCCTCTTGCCCCGTCAAACACCTGCACTCGATGATAGTCCGCCTTCTCTCGAATTTCCCTCATCTTAAGGTCTATCTTAGGGGGAACATTCCAACACACGCCTGGTAGGTATCACGGTGCTTGCAAAAATAGGTGTTGGACTGCATGAAAGTAAATTGGACTACAGCTTAGATTGATAGGTCTTGACCTCCCTTCAAAATATTGTTGAAGCACTCGCTGGCGTTTGTCGTCATAGAACCCCACCGTCTACCATCTTCGTTGTATGCCAAAGACCACGTATTCCAATGAATGCTGTCTAACCAATTTACAATCTGGGGTCTATCATGCAATATGTCCTTCAATTCCTTATACTCATTGTCAAATTTTATTTTCTGTCTTTGGTGTGCCACGTGCCCCTTTTTTTTGTTCAGCACAGAATCCTTCACCTTCACATTGAAATTGCTCTGCAAATGTCCGATATAGACACGGTGGTGAGCATGAGGAGCAATCCATTCTGGTTCCTGTATTGCATTCATAATGCCTTTGTGACGATTTGATAAACACATAACCTATCTCGACTAGTCACCCCCTCGCGTAGGCACTTCATGAATCATTTCCAACTGGAATTATTCTCACTCTCAACAAGAGAAAATGCGAGGGACAGGATGTGGTTATTCCATACAAATGTGTGACATCAATGCACAAAACGGGTTTGCAATTCGCGAAGGCCGCAATAGCTGGGCCAAAAGACCAAAAAACCCGATTAACGACCATACACACATTGTCCTCATCGCGGCTGCGCTGCCACTTCACGTATGTTCCTTCGCTTGAGTCTTGCAAGGCTTGCAAAAAATGTGGAAGTTTTCTAAACGATTCATCCCAATCACCAAAGATGTTAAGCAAAGCTTGCTGTCTAGCCTGCGACGCCTTCAAATACCGTATTTCCAACCCATAATACTTGAATATTCTTGTTTTGATTTCACCGGGTGTCAATCTCAACCGTTCACTAGTCACGTCAACGATATCCATGGCGATGAAATGTCTCGTGAGGTGTACATTCTTCTTTGAAATAAAATCAATGTTTCAAATATGGTCGCTTCGATACTTGGTGACTTCCCAGTACTGACGATTTTTTTCTTCATGACTCTGATCCGCCAAGAACAAGTACTCTCCCCCACCCGACAGTGAAGAATTAACAAGTGAGAGTCTGACTCTCTTGTGAAATATTCTACGCGGTTCAGGCTTTGAACCGCGTAGATGGCATAAGCTTTTGTACCGAACATTGCTCCAACCCCAATTTTTCCATAATTGGTTTGTCTTCTACCAAGGTACTCGTCATCAGGTTCATTCGCATCCCACGCCGATACATCAGTAAATCCAGGGATATCCTATACAAGTTGCGGTTCTGGAACGTTAGGGTCACCCTCCATATCCATTTCTTCTAGCATTTCCATCTCGTCCCTATCAGACTCATCTCGTACTGGCATATCAAGTGATTCGAATGTGGACATAACCATATGATCAAATTCAAGGTCCTCCATTTTGTTACAATGAAGGGGAAGTATAAAATAATGAGAGGGAGTAGTGTAGAATGAAAAATGAGTTGTGTCCAGGGCAGAGAGATGAAGTAGCAACAGGGTAGAGAGATGAAGTAGGAGAAGTAGTGTTGCATAACAAATGAGGAGTGGAGGAGAGCAATTTATGGATAATAATTCGAAATGAAGCCAGCAATATCAGCGACACGATTTGTCATTGTGCAACAAATTCATAATGAGACCGGCAACATGCACTGATTTAACATTGCACTGTCGACAGTGCAAAACGACATGCTTTGCCTCCTTTGACTTTTTCCAGATGATACCGGCAATGTTGTTGTCGGTTTCTTAATGTCGAGGTGTCTGATATTGCCACATCGACTGTTTTCTGAAGAGACCAACAATATCATCGGAAGGAACAAATCTACAGTGAAATTGACATTATTATTGTGAGGAACATTAATAAACGGACCATTCTTGAATGCTTATTTGCAGGCAACTGCCTGTGAAATTGAATTCGCCAACAACGCAAATCTAAATATTTTTTTGGTAGTGTAACTGTATACGCGAAAGGAGCGGACTGCGGTTAGGGCGGCGGTCCAGTCGAGGATGCTCTGTAGATGAACCAAATCTGGCGGAGCGTCGAGCATTTCCCAAATATCTTGAAGCAAAGCATTTCCCACAAACATCTCTTCACCGGCAGATGTCTTCATGCTCTTTACATCAAGCACCTCGTCCCACACTCCACATTCCTTTCCAACCACTTCATCCTCCTCTACTCCAAATGCCGCCGCCTTTCCTCCGCCCGCGCCGCTTTCCACCTCGTCCGAGACCCCAATGTCTTCACCTACAACGCCATCCTATGCGCGTATGTAAAAGAATCCCAGATGCGTATTGCGCGCCACCTGTTCGACCAAATTCCTGAACCGGATATTGTGTCTTATAATACCATGATATCTGCGTTTGCAGATAGTGGGGCGGTAAAAGATGCTCTGTGTCTGTTCAAGGAGGTGAGGGAAGTGGGGATTGATATGGATGGGTTCACCATATCAGCTGCTGTTACTGCTGCTTGTGATTGCACTGAGCTGATTAGGCAGCTGCACGCTTTGGCTGTCTGTGGCGGTTTTGATTGTTATGCGTCTGTAAACAATTCACTGCTTACTTATTATGGGAAGAATGGGTTTTTGGAGGAGGCAAAGCGGCTGTTTCATGGGATGGGCGAGGAGAAAGATGAGGTCTCCTGGAATTCAATGATTGTGGCCTATGGGCAGCATAGGGAAGGATCAAAGTCGCTGAGTTTGTTTCGCGAAATGGTGCACAGGGGATTTAAGGTCGACATGTTTACCTTGGCTAGTGTCTTGACAGCATTTACCTGTTTGAAGGACTTGTTGGGTGGTCGTCAGTTTCATGCGAAGTTGATTAAAATTGGTTGTCAGCAGAACTCCCATGTGGGGAGTGGTTTGATTGATTTGTATTCAAAATGTGGGGGCGGAATGGCAGACTGCAAAAAGGTTTTCAATGAAGTAGCAGGACCAGACTTGGTTCTCTGGAACACAATGATTTCTGGGTACTCCCAACATGATGAGTTCTCTGAAGACACACTTAATTGTTTCAGGCAGATGCAGAGAGTGGGATACCAGCCAGATGATTGTAGCTTCGTTTGCGTGCTCAGTGCCTGCTCCAGCTTGTCATCTCCTTCTCAAGGTAGGCAGCTGCACTCGCTGGTGCTGAAGTCTGCTATTCCATCAAATCGGATATCTGTCAACAACGGTCTTATTACCATGTATTCAAAATGTGGAAAACTTGAAGATTCCAGGCTCGTGTTTGATTTAATGCCAGAACAAAATACCGTCTCTTTTAACTCAATGATTGCTGGATATGCACAGCATGGACTGAGTGGCGAATCATTACTTCTATTCCAGCAGATGCTAGAAACTGATTTTGTTCCCACAAGTATCACCTTTATTTCTGTCTTGGCAGCCTGTGCACATACAGGAAAGGTTGAAGAAGGTCAGAGATATTTTAATATGATGAAAGACAGCTTTGGGATCGAACCAAAATCAGAGCACTACTCATGCATGATAGACCTTTTTGGTCGAGTCGGAAAGTTAAGTGAAGCCGAGAGACTGATTGAGAGAATGCCATTCAGCCCTGGTTCCATAAGCTGGGCCTCACTACTGAGTGCCTGTAGAAAACATGGCAACATTGCCTTGGCAGTGAAGGCAGCCAACCAATGTGTTCAGCTTGAACCTTCAAATGCCGCTCCATATGTCATGCTTGCAAATATGTTATCAAACGCTGGGAAATGGGAAGAGGTAGCCCAAGTCAGAAAACTCATGCGAGACAGGAGAGTAAAAAAGAAACCTGGTTGTAGCTGGATCGAGTTGAATAACAGAGTACATGTGTTCGTCGCAGAAGATAGTACACACCCTATGATAAAAGATATATACAAGTTTTGGAAAGAGATGTCAGTCAAGATGAAGAAGGCTGGTTATGTTCCTGATGTAAAATGGAGTATGGTGCGAGGCAATGATGACTCGGGAGACGTTGAAGGAGAGAAGGAGCTGCGGCTGAGGCATCACAGCGAGAAACTGGCTGTGGGATTTGGGCTATTATCGACTAAAGATGGGGCTGCATTGCTTGTTGTGAAGAACTTGAGAATATGTGGAGATTGTCACAATGCCATCAAGTTTATCTCTATTGTTGCGAGAAGGGAAATCACAGTTAGGGATGCCCTCAGGTTTCACTGCTTCAAAGATGGTCAGTGCTCTTGTGGGGATTATTGGTGATTCCTTCACTGGTTTGGTTGGATCTGTTTCTGACATTAAAACCAAACAAATGGTGGAGAGTTGATTAAACATCAATATGTTTAAAGGAAGAAAGAGACAAAAACAAAGGGTATGAACTATTAACATTTTTCAACATTTTTGTGTCAAACCTTTTACTATTTGTGATTAACTGCCAAACTTAGGTTTCAAACTGAATTGAAATTACAATTTATCATACGCAGCCCCAATTAAGTAGCATATGCGTATCATAATACTCAATGTTGTCTCATTGTTGACCCCTCAATGAAGCAAAAGCTTTTTACTTGCACTTATCCCATGCCAACAAATGTAGGTGATTTAGGAACTTGGTTTTTTTGTTGTTGATCGGACAGGATTAAATTAAACAGATAGATTGTTTGTGAGGTACATTAGGATTGGGTATGAGATAAAGGAGGACTTAGAAATGAATTGGAACATGTGCTTTCCATTAAATCCTTTCTTTGATGATGTTTTTAAGCACTATAACGCTTTAGCACATATATCTTATGCGTTCTCATGAAATCGAAGCCTAAAACGTACCGGAAAGTATATGTTGACATTTTTTGCCAAGAATTGTAAAATGTCTGTCTTTTTTATCACTGAAGTGTCCCCTAGTTATCCATGTTATCAGACGAAGGAGCCCTTTTTTAACTTAGAATTGTCGAAGGCTTCCTGAGTTGTTAGATCACCTTCATCCGGTGGAGTGATGTGAGCCATCCAAGTCCCACCCCAGTAAATTGAACCTGAAATTTACCCGATTCCAAGTTCAACACTGGTAAATTTACCCGATTCCAAGTTCATTCGATTAAACATCCAAGTTCTTCTCTTGAGTTGTTAAAGTTTTTGTTTTAGTATATTAAATGAGACCCTGATAAAGTTAGACGCCTAATGTGAGGAAGCGTGTGGAAAGGTTTCAAGAAATCCAGGTATCCAGTTGAGCCATATTGTTACTGGCATGTCTATTCTGACTCCATATAATTCTACCAGCTTATACATTCAAGTAGCTATTAAGTGATGAGGTTAGTTATTGTACTGGGCTACTGGCAGCTGTTATATACACATAGTTAAGTCTTCCGTTCAACAACCTTAATTGCAATATGATACCTTGACAACTTTGCATGTAGTTTTAAATTGTTTTTCACACACAAATTTGTTAGTTCAAGTGTTATGGATTTGTAAATGGAACCTACAACCAACAAGTTCTTGGCTCAATTATCCGCCACCAAAGAGGTTTTGAGTGCGACTCTTGCGGAGAGTATACGCATTAAAATTTTTTGGAATGGGCAAAGTGTTCATCCCATCATAATCGTTTAAACTCTAAATCTCTTTTAGCATTTCAAATACGCATGATATATAAAACCATACTAGTTGAGTATTATTTTTTATGTGTAGTAAAATACTTGAGACAAGATAGTTGGATAATCATTTAATAAGATTCATCAATTGTTCTCTGTATTTGTGAAACAACTGCATACGCTTCTGATCATAACCCAGTTTTGATTGAATTTGCAGAAGCTGTCAAAAGTAGCTGGAGTTATGCGACTCACGGTTGAATTGCAATTTAGCAATGTGGAAAAAGCTCGGCGAGCTGGAACTAAAAAATTCTGTGCAGTAAATGTAGAATGAGAGACGAAGCTAGTTGAAGAACTGGATGGGTGGCTGGTCAGAGAACTTTTGTGGAAGCAAAGAGTGCTTCTCAAAAAATGAAGAAAGATAAAATTGAGAAAGTAGTGGACTAACAAGGTAGGGTTTTCGCATAGAAACGGGAAGTGCCGCCAATTATTTTGATCCAATTAAAGTCTTGTCAGGTGGATTAGCATGGAGAAAGGTTGTAGAGCATGTAAAATAAAGGGTTGATGAATAGAAGCCTTTGAAAAATATTTAGTTATATGTATTTGGTAAATATGGCGCACCATTGCTTAGTTATAGATAATACACCAATGAACAGATATAAACAATGAGAGAGGAAAACAAACTTATTTAAAAATAATAAATCAATGAACAAAGATGAAGCCATTGAAAAAAATCAAAATGGAAAGAGAATGAATGTATTCATTCAAATAGATGGAGAAGATGAGTAGATTTGGATTCATCATATACAAATCTTTTGAGGATGTAGAGGGAGCTATTAGAAGATTGCACAACACACAAGTAGGTAGGTGGAGGACAATTACTCGTAAAAATAACATATGAAAAAGGAAGGTCAAATAATAAAACAAAAGTAGCGCAAAACATCGGACAATATGGACTCTGATTCATCAAATAAAAACAAGACAAGTCTAGAAACCAAAAATCAAGGTTATAAAAACGTTAGGCGCTAGTTGGCTGGAAAGGGTCTTCGAGGATTAATCGAAGACTAGTCGGAGATTAATCAATTGTGTTTTTTACTTTTTAATAAAACCTATTATATATCATTAATATATATATATATATTATGATATTATACCATTTAAAAAATAAATAGATAATAAATTATCCTTAAAAATCGAACCAACATCAACATTTTGCTAACAACATTAAAAGAAATTCAAACATATCTTAAATTCGATTAAACATTCTATTTTTAAAAAAACTCAATTTTTTTAAAAAATATAGACATATTAGTATTCAAGAAATAAGCCGCCTAGGAGGCCAATTTCTCGAACTATGTGATCAAAAATCTGGTGATCGGTTTGACAAAATCAGATCGGATTATCGAAATAGGTCGCCTTAGCCACTTTCTTGAACACTACGGGTATAGAAAAAAAAAAAAGGAAGATCTTCATAAACCTAGAAGGACAGTAACAATACAATTAGTAAAAGAGAATTCAGTTGGTTCAATGGGTGTGTGTAGGCTGTAGCTCAAAAGTATGAGTTTCAATCAGTGGCCATACAAAAAAGAGTCAAAACTTAACAAGTTTAAGACGGAGAAGATTATATGAGGACGGAAAGAATCTTCTAAAAGCAAAGAAAGCAAGAATCAATTTTTAGAAAAGGAGATTGAAAAATGGAGCTACTGGTTTAAACGAGTCCAACACTGGTAGGAAAATCTAATGCTCAAGAGAAGAACTCTAACAGAAGAAAATTTTAACAAAATAACATCAATACATGAGAATTAAAACACTCAAAACAAATTGGACTGAAGAAGAAGTTGAAGCGTATATAGATGGAAGAACTTTTACTATCAATATGTGTGAGGAATGTTATTGCAATGGATGTGAAGATTGAAAGTTATACGTCTGTCCCACAAGGACTGTTACACTGTTCTTTATTAGTTGTTTCAGAATTCTCAAACAGATCGTGTTTCAATAGTTGTTAGTCACTGCATAAATGGTACGATGGAATGGAAATGGCACAAGATATATTTACCCTGTTCAACTTACCGAGCCTACTCAAGGGAGGGGGAGTTTCTCTGAACACCAAGTGAAAAACACTTCACTATTCGAATGATCAAATACAATAGATCTTAAGTAACACAACTCCCTTGGTTTCCGCTATGTAATTGAATCACGGTGAGTGCGTCTGACTCCCTCAGACTAAGATCCCTTTCTCGTCCACCTCGATCTGCCTCCCACAGATCGGACTATCTCTTCCCTAGACTATCAGTACTGTGACACAGTTTGTTTCAGCTTGCTATCAACTTCTTATGCTAAATTTCTATCACCTCTGATGATGATCGCAGCTCTGATAGCTCCTGCTTGCTTTGTTTTGGATTCAAATCATTCATATGAGCTAACTTGCAATCTCCGATCTCTTCACCTATATAGATTAGATTACATTTGCATCATTTAGGAAACTAGAATAGTGTTTGATTATGCTTTCCTAATTAAGAATAAGAATCTAATCTTCTGGAGCCGAAGTATCTTGAAGAATATTGTCAATAGAATATCTCCCATAATATTTCTTTGTTGGCACAATATTTTCACCGATCTTGATTGATTCCATTACACGCGCCTGTCTGAACTGGCACCGTCTCACCCTCTGTTACAGCCTTGTTGGTTTTGTACCGTTTTTGCCAAAAAAACATATCATACATATATTCATGGGGCACCAGGATTTAACAAAGATGACTTCCCTTACTTGGAAGAGTAAAATAAAACTTTGAAGAACAAAATGGGATGATGTCTTCCTCCAGGGAGGTGGTGGTTTAAAAATGAATGAACCACCACACAAGGAGGGTGAAGGTGGCGACCAGCTAGGCATGGAGGAGTAAAACAAGACATTATAGTGTTGTGGGAAATTACAACAGTTGTGTGGGATAAATAAAAGAAATTAAATAATTAATATTAAATAATAGTTACAAAACTAGAGTAGGAGAAGTCAAGGCTCATTGGACGATCTCCTTAAAGAGTTATTGACCTCTTTTTGGTGCTAGGATTTTTGGTCAACCGCTTCCCAGGATACAACCACTCAGCGAGCTTTCTTCTTCCACCAAAGAATCACTCGTCGAACTTTCTTGAGTCTTTGACTATCACCGGGACTTCAAAATTCAAAGAGGAGAAAAGAGTCTCAAACTGCCGAGTAAAGACTTCAAGAGAGGACTGCTGGAGAGTGTTTGTGTGGTTCTCGTTATTTTTTCCAAATGAAAAGAAACTTCTCTTTTTATAGCCTTCGGCCCATGCGTCGCCTCGCTTCTAAGCTAGGCGACACCTCATTTATTTGGTGTCAGGTGACACCTCGGTGCTCAGTAATGATCTTAAAAGGCATTAAAAAATCCAGGTGTCGCCTTGACATTGAGCCTACAGGCGACGCCTCGACCTTAAATGATATTTAAATATATTAATGTCACTCAGGCGTTTCCTCCACATTTAAGCTCCAGGCGACGACTCGCTTTAGCCCAAACCCGGAGAACCGCTTGGATGGCGAATGTGCGAGGCTCTGCTGCTGCTTCATCTTCGTTCGGGGCAGATGCTGCTGTCAGCAACATGGGATCTTCTTTAGCTATATCCACAATGTGCTTTCCCTTAAAAAGTTTGTGATCAACCACAAACACCTAAGGCACTTCTGAGAGCCCGTCAGCTTGCACCCTTAGCTCCAGGTATTGGGTGGTAATCAACTCATAGATAAGCGAGGGAAACACAATTTCTTGATTAGCCTTGGTGGAACCAGTATGTGCAGCAATTTGTGGAAAGATGATCCGACCTAGATCAACCTTCATCCTTTGTCCAACAACATACAGTAGTTGGCCCAGTGCTTTCCCGACTTTTCCCCTATGTGAGCTTGGAATCCAATTTATGATCCCGATATTATACGGGAGAGAGTATTTGGTTGTCAGGTCTGCAGCCGCCAAATTGTGCATGACCCACGCCTTGCACAAGCCTCCAGTGAGAGTGACAGCTAGTTCATCTGGGATCACCTCAGCCGTTGATCTAGCTTCTCCACCAATCTCTAAGAATTTATTTATCACCCCTGAGGTGATCACTACATTCTTGCCTCTCACAAACAGCTCCCAAACTCAGCCTTGCCTTCCTCTCCAAAATTTTCAGGCAAATTCACCACAATTTCTCTAACTAGTTGACCACAAAAGTTTTTAGACACAGTAAGTGATTTCCACAGATTTACCTCTTCGAGCAATCGGATAATCTCCAGGGCAATGTATCGCCCAACCTCCTGTAGCCTCTCATGAATAATTGTCCGCCTGGCGACTATCTCCCATGAGCCGGACACGTCATTGTTTCGGAACTAGATCCTTTTATGAACAAACCCGGGCACATTTGAAGAAGGAGCTTGAGGAAGCTTTGTTCCACCCTGGAAGGACTCTCGTAAAGTTTTATGAGGAGCCGCTGGAATGGGGGATACTCAGTAGTCATCAGATTCTGACTCCTCACTTGAGTTGTCAATTGTTATGGGCGCCTTTCATTTCTTGTCAGCCAACTTTGAAGTACCATCTCTTTTGCTAGTGGATTCCTCAGACCATACATCTTCAGATACATCTTCTTTTAGGGAAGGGATTAGCGCGCTCTTATCTGCCGTTGGCTCAACATCTGCAACTTCTTTGTCGATATCTTTCTTGATTGCATCATCAACATTCGTATTTGTTTCGATGTCTTCATCTCCTCCGGTCGCTTCGTGCTCAGCTATTCTGTTCATGTATTCGGTAATCGACATCGTCGATATTTTAAGCATCCGACCACAAGACAACATAAATCTTTTCTTTTCATCGTTGGGCCTTCTCTGCTAGGCTTTGTCTGAGGGTCGATGTCCGACCCACTCTGAGGCAATAAGGTGGGTCGCCACTGACTAGTCATCACCATTGAAGCCCCTTTTTCAATTCGGAAGGAAGACGGTGGTTGACAGTCTCGCCCTTCGCCAGCCGCAGGCTTCAGCAAATTAGCGCCTGTGTGATCCCATGTCTTCCTTTTTCTGATGAACTTTTCGAAGCTTGATCTGCTACTCTTTGCGCCTCTGTTTTGCACCATCGTTTCGGTTGTGCAGGAGAGATTAGGGTTACGGGAGTGGGATTACAGAGAGAAACGTTGTGCAAGCCTTAGCCTTCCGTTGATAATGTTTTCTAAATTTTCAAATCCTCCACATGTCAAGCATGGTTTCCCTGTATCAGCTAAAATATTTAGAATATTAATCCTCATGAGCTGATAGAGGTTGCTATAACAACCTAATCTGGTACTACACAGAGAGGCGGATCTCAGTGTGTCAAACCGAACTCCGTCCATTGGTTTTGTAAGAATGTCGGCCAATTGTTTCTCGGTTTCTACCTGTTTTAATGTGATGTTCTTCTTCTCCACCAAGCCTCTAATGAAGTGGTTCCTTATATATATGTGCTTGGTCCGAGAGTGTTGAACAGGGTTCTTGGAGATATTAATGGCACTCATGTTGTCACAGTAGAGTGTCATAGCATCCTGTGCAACCCCATACTCGGCCAACATCTGTTTCATCCAGATCATTTGAGCACACCACCTTCCCCAAGAAGGCTTGACCAAATCATAAGTGATTCGCCCAAGAAAAAGTAATTCGCCCAGCCCCAAAACACACTGAGGCTTTGATTCGACCAACCCTGGTTCAATCAACTTACTAAGCTACCCCGAATCAAAAGTGATTCGGGCACGGCGGGTGATCCGAGTCGAAATTCAAGAGTATAAATAGAAAAAGATGGGAAAAATCAGAGTGTGCCTCCGGCGCCTTGGAGCTTCGCTTCGCATAAAACAAAAAACCCTAGACGATATCTCTTGGAGAACTTGGAGAGTTGTTAAGATTTCGGAGAAGACGCCTACAATTGAAGATTCTACAACATCCCTCTACTCAATCTCTACTACTTTTCTTTTCATTGTTTAACAATTTCATTATGATTTTTTATCAAACTCACAATGAGTGAGTAGTCGTTTAGTAGTAGGGATCCTTCTAGATCCCTTAGGTTAGATTGTAATACAAAACATGTAATTTATTATTATGAATGAGGTTTTTGATTGAAAATTCCCATGCTTTATCTTCATGTTAATTTTATGCATTCCGAGTGTTTGACGAAATACATGAATGTGTAAATTGATAAAATACCTAAGGATGGAATGAGAATTGAACTTAGGTTGTTTAGAGGATCAAGCATGTTTATTTTAGGTAGCGTTTGTGCGCGAGAGTGACACTCCCATAAGGCTAAGCATATAGCGGACTTTAGTTACCGATCAACAGACCGAGAGGTTGAGATTAAGGGATTAATGTTCTACACGGTTCAATAGACCGAGGGTTTGAGAACCGTGTCCTTTAAGTATCATTCCCACTCTAGAGAAGGAGCGAGAGTTGAATCTAGAGTGCGTGATACTTTAGCCTTAGAACTATCAATCAAACTATCTTACGCATGCACTACTATTTTATGTTGCTAATCGTTTAGAGGTGAAATAGGATCTCGACTACGCCTTTTTTAATTATTTCCTTCAAAAACAACTCAACCTTGTCTTTAGTATTTACTAGAAATATCTCGCCTAGAGGACAAAATCCCAGCTTTTATTTAGTAGTCTTATCTTAAGCATTACTAGTTAGCTTTAGACTAATCTAGGCTTTTTTCTTGGGTTCGACCCGAGGTCACTCTGATTATAAATATTGTTTGCGTACCGTGATTGGACCAGTTATATTACTACCACAATTTCGACAACGTTCAACGGCTGAACCCGCATCATCATTGATCAGTTTTGTATAAGTTGTTACAAGGGTTCTTTTGTGGCTTGCTTTGTCCAAGTCAAACTTCTTCACAAGGTTCTTCCCATATTTTCTTTAGGAGATAAAGATTCCATCTTCCTTTTGGGAGACTTGCAATCCAAGAAAATAAGACAGCTTGATTGCTTCCAGCCGAGCTACTGGTGCGAAGGTTTCACCAAAGTTGATTCCCTCAATCTGAGTGTAACCTTGAGCAACTAGTCTTGCTTCGTTCTTGGTAATGTTTCCCTTTTCGTTAGATTTTTTTTTTGTATATCCACTTGGTTCAAATGATATTCACGATAGCTGGTCGAGGCACCAAGCCCCAAACATCACTTCTTTCAAACCCACCAAGCTCCTCTTGCATTGTAGCTATCCAATACTCATTTCTTAGAGCTTTCTTGATATTCTTCAGCTCGATGCTGGACAGAAAGCAAGAGTTGCTAATCATATCACACAAGTTGATGTCAGAGGTACCTCGAGTTCGTCTCCCTTCAGTGAGATCTCCAATAACATTGGTTAGGGGATGATTTCTTTGAATCTTCTTTGGTGGTAGACGAGTTGTACTAGATGTAGCTGGGGGTTCTTCAGGTGGAATATCAGTATTCTGTTATGCATCATCTTCCACGACAGGTTGATCAAGGGACTCTGTTATAGCATCATTTGGAACTTCTTCTTGATAAACTTTGTCCAATTCTTGAGGGAGATGCTGATTTCTTTCACCGGATTTAGTGTCTTCATCATCGTCGAGATTTGGAGGGTCCTCTTCTATATTTTTGACAGTTACATTGATGGGCTCAATCACAGTTCCCGTGCGTTTGTTATACACTCTATATGCCCGGTTGTTTGTAGAGTACGCAAGAAATATTCCAATATCGCTCTTCGGATCAAATTTATTTCGGTACTCTCGGTCTCTCAGAATGTAACATTCACTTCCAAAGACATAAAAGTACTTCACAGTCGGCTTCTTTTGTCTCCATAGCTCATAGCATGTCGTGTCTGCTCCTTTTCTAAAGGACACTCGGTTAATAATGTAGCAGGCTGTGTTCATGGCTTCAGTCCAAAAGCGTAGGAGGACCTTCTTTGCATGGATCATGACTCGAGCCATATCCTGAATTGTTCAGTTCTTGCATTCAACCACACCATTTTGTTACGGTGTAATGGGAGAAGAGAATTGGTGTGTGATTGACGGCGCGTCGTCGTGCGCCTCAAATTTATATTTATAGGACCTATTAACACTCAGCAAGCGGTAAGCAGGGTCGAACCCACGAGAGAGCAATCAGTGATAAGGTTCTACTAATAATTGTCACACTAAAAAGGGGAGTTGCAGGAATAATGTTTTATTGTCAAATTCAGAGAAAAGTCAGTACAGGGATATGCATTACAACTGAAAATCATCGATTGCAACCTGCATCAACTAGTAAACTGTTGTTCCTAGTCTAATAATCCCGCTAGGGTAATGCCGACTATAGTGTTCTACCTACTCTCAACGGCTAAGTTCTCGAATAGGTTTAACGATTACTCGATTAACAACACCGATTAGGTTACACCGCTAGGCTTAGCTAATAAGGAAGTCAATCCAATATCATGCAATAGATATCAACTCAGTTTCACCGCTAGGCTGTGCTAACTTGATAATCAGAGCATGCAATTCAAACGAAGAGCAGTAATTTACTGAATTGAATTATGAAACATAAATATCTCAAACCGTACGTCGCAATACAAAATCCCCAAACTAAAATTAAGGGTTTAACTACTAGGAGAATCCATCTAATAATAATAATGAAATTAAACTGAGTTTAGGAATAATAATGAAACGGTGAATAGTGATCAGCCTCGATTTCCGCACGTAGTTGCCACTTCTCGTTGGATTTTCGTGCTGAAGATTGATGTTCTCCTTGGTGTAGAAAGTCTGTATTTATAGGTAAGGGAGACTTCTAAATCTTGAAAACTTCTAAAACTGATTTTGGGCTGTGGGCCCAATGCTGACGTCGTCAATTGCATTCCGCTCCGGAAGTAGACATTAGTCACGCGTCTCATGAAGACATTACACGCGCGCTCGAAGAAGAAATTAACTCTGCTAAAGTGTGCTGCCGACGCGGTAGTGTCTGCAGTGTCAGAAACTCGCTTGTTTGACCCTTTAGACCTCCGAATCTCGTCTGGACGTAAACTAGAGAATTGTAGCCCCTTTAGTTAGCTTTACTACGAATAGGTCAATCTGCCCAGATCTGTTGTATATCCATCCAAATGCGCAATAAAGTTCTAAGCGGTCTTGATACACCTGTGATGCGAAACACTACAAAGAAGTAATCTATCACACGCAAAATGCGATTAAACACTGGGAATAAACAACTTGATGGATCGTATAAACCCGGAGCGGAAATAATGATGCAATTAGTTGCGCGCCCCAAGCATACATTAGCAGCGCTAATGTATGAACCCAGAGCGGAAATAATGTTGCCTTGGGTCACTAAGGTACGTAAAAATTAAAATAAGTAAATAAAAATCGGGTTGCCTCCCGCAAAGCGCACTTGTTTAACGTCGTTGGCTCGACGGTACCTCTCATCCTTAAGCATTTACCGGCTCAGCCAATTCGAGCTCCTCGTCGGGTGGTATGACCTCTCCATGGTAGTGTTTCACCCTTTGGCCATTCACCCTGAACTTCTCCCCCGTGCTAGTTTTTACCAGCTCAAGTGCACCATGAGTGAACACTCGTATCATCGTGTATGGGCTTGTCCAACGCGAACGCAACTTCCCAGGCGCAAGATGAATTTGTCGTGATACATCTTTGTCCCTCTTCAAATGAACGACTGATAGCGCGTCGTTGTGCGCATCAAATTTATTCCTTCCTTCTCCACTTAGTACAGCGGCTAAGTCAGGGTCGAATCCACAGGGAGCAAGTAGATTAGCTTCAACTAGTAACCTGCACTTACGAAGACTGGGGTGTGAGTGATTGGATTGCGCAAGTGCGCGAGTAAAAAGTAGTAAACGCAGGAATTGCACTAGACGTGCGCAGGCAGTAGAGATTAAGTACTATGACTATGAAAAGTATCGGCGCAGACAATCCTCTATGAATATATTCCTTATCATCGACTCTAAACGTCTATAGTTCGGTTTACTAATGTTAGTGTCCGATCAAGGCTTCCTAACATGTGCGCATGTTCCGATCAAAGTTCATGAGCTATTAATTCTTAAGACTAGTCTAAGCAGTTACGAATCCTGTCACAGTAGCAACTGATTATCCTAGCGCGTTACTCCTAGTCGTCACCGTCAGGCTATTCAACTAGTTTAACATATAACAAACAAGTAGCAAGAGTAAGATTGCGGTTCAAGGCTTCACCTACTCATGCAACTAGCTGTCAACCGTGTGCACAGAATTAATACGAGCAAACAAACTATGCATTAAGCACAAGTCTCAAAGGAAATACTCATAGAATCATGCCTAACCGATACCAAGCGTTTAGCTAGACATGTTAGTAATAAACATCATAGAAACAGTAAATAATATCTAAAGTATCCAAGAAAACAGCAACGAGCAGGTGCGTGCAGGTTGCAGAGTCTCGGCTGGCGCAGTCGGCTAGCGCAGGTCCTCTCAGTAGGCTCGTGTGTTTTTGATTCCCGCTCTCTCCCGTGTGTTGTGATGTGTTATGATCGTCCTATTGTGTTATGATGCTCTCTCAAACCCTAGCCTTCCTCTCTTTATATACTGCTCAAGAGGCCCAACCTTGGCAACTTCCAAATCCGATGGTGTCAAGATTTGGAAACACCACTATTCTGCGCATGGCGCACGGCACCTTGGTTAGCACAATCGGTCTGCGCACCGTGGTCGACTCTGCCACTATCTGTTTGCGCTGCTAGCTCCGCAGGCTGTGTGATACGCGTCTTAAATGCTACCTGTTAGCGCGTATCCGACTTAGGCCCTCGTTTCGCCCTGAAATACAAAAACACTGGAAACCAGTAATCTTGTACACAAAATAATGCAAACAAGCATAGGGTTAGGATCTAAATAGTGTGTGTAAATAGGCTCTATCAACGACGCAAGATGAATTTGTCGTGATACATCTTTGTCCGCGCCTTGTAGTCTGTTTGGCTTTTGTAAGCCTCTAGGCGCAGCTCCTCAAGTTCGTTCAGTTGAAGCATCCTCCCCTTGCCTGCAGAAGTTAGTTCGAAATTACATTATTTAATAGCCCAAAATGCTTTATGTTCTACCTCGACCGGCAGGTGGCACGCCTTGCCATAGATAAGTCTGAATGGAGAGGTCCTGATAGGCGTTTTGTAGGCCGTGCGATACGCCCACAATGCCTCATCTAGTCGTGTGGACCATTCTTTCCTAGATGGCTTAACCATCTTCTCCAAAATCAGCTTTATCTCTTGGTTAGAAATCTCTGCTTGCCCATTAGTCTGTGGATGGTACGCGGTAGAAACTCGGTGATGCACTCCAAAGTGTTTGAAAACGGCGGCCACGGACTTGTTACAGAAGTGAGACCCTTGATCGCTTATTACGGCCTTCGGAACGCCGTACCTACAAAAGATGTTAGTACGCAAGAAATCCACAACTGTTTTGCCATCATCCTTACGCGTGGCCTGCGCTTCTACCCATTTAGATGCATAATCAACAGCAAGCAAGATGTATTGATACTCATTAGATGAAGGGAAAGGTCCCATAAAGTCTATGCCCCAAATATCAAACACTTCATCAACAATTATCGGCTTTTGTGGCATCTCATTCCTAGCAGATATATTTCCTACACACTGGCATCTATCTCAATGTTTACAATGGTTATACGTGTCCTTCAACACATGAGGCCAATAAAAACCACAATCCAGAATTTTCCTAACAGTCCTACGAGGTCCGAAATGGCCTCCACACGCATGCTCATGGCAGAAACTAAGCACAGAATGTATATCATCATCCGGGACACATCTCCTAAGTATTTAATCAGCCCCAATCTTCTACAAAAAAGGATCATCCCATATATAAAATCGAGAATCATGCTTGAGTTTCAATCTTTGAGGTCTAGAGAAGGAAGGGGGAAATTTACCTCCTACTAGGTAATTCACTATGTGAGCGTACCATGGCGCTTTGTCCTGCACGGCATAGAGGTGCTCGTTGGGGAATGTCTCCGTGATGGCTATCGGCTCCTCCTTTGTCACAATCCTACGCAAGTGGTCGGCCACCGTGTTCTCCATCCCCTTTTTGTCTTTTATTTCCACGTCGAACTCTTGGAGTAGTAAGATCCATCTTATCAAGCGAGGTTTGGACTCCTTCGACATTAGGTACCTAATCGCTGCATGATCAGAAAATACAATGACTTTAGCACCAAGTAAATAGGGACGAAACTTCTCGAATGCGAACACTACGGCGAGGAGCTCTTTCTCCGTAGTGGAGTAATTCTTTTGAGCCACGTCTAAGGTCCTCGAGGCGTAGTGGATCACCACTGGTTTTTTCTCCTTCCTTTGTCCAAGGACAGCCCCTACGGCGTAGTCGCTCGCGTCACACATGATCTCGAAGGGCTGCGTCCAATCGGGTGCTTGGATGATGGGTGCACTAATCAATGCGTGTGTAAGCTCATCAAACACCTCCTTGCATTTTTATAAAAATTCAAAAGGAATATCTTTTTGCAAGAGGTTAGTCAATGGCAGCGCCTTCTTAGAAAAATCTTTAATAAAATGATGATAGAAGCCCGCATGCCCAAGAAAAGACTTAACATCACGAACATTCAGAGGGTAAGGAAGACTAAAAATTAGGTCTATCTTTGCCCTGTCTACCTGAATTCCTTCTTGCAACACTATATGTTCTAGCACCACACCATGTGCGACCATGAAATGACACTTCTCACAATTCATAACAAGGTTCATCGACACACATCTCTCCAGCACCTTGTTCAAATTCTGTAAACACGCATCAAATGTGTCACCATGCACAGTGAAATCATCCATGAACGCCTCAATGAAACTACCTAACATGTCAGAGAAAATGCTAGTGACCAACCTTTGAAAGGTTCCCGGTGCATTGCATAAACCAAATGACATACGCCTAAATGCAAATGTACCAAAAGGACATGTAAATGTAGTTTTCTCTTGATCCTCAGGAGCTATGGGGATCTGATTATATCTCGAAAAACCATTAAGAAAGCAGAAGAACGGCTTACCTGCCAGCCTATCCACCATCTGATCAATGAAAGGGAGGGGAAAGTGATCCCTACCAGTGACTACATTCAGCTTCCTATAGTCGATGCACATCCTCCACGCATTCTGAATTCGCTTGGTCACCATCTCACCGGCCTCGTTTTTTTACACTGTTATGCCAGTCTTCTTCGGAACCACATGTACTGGACTCACCCATGGGCTATCTGAAATAGGATAAATGATGTTAGCGTCTAATAATTTCTGAAATTTCTTTTCTTACCACTTCCATCATTATTGGGTTGAGTCGGCGTTGTGGTTCTCTCGAGGCTTTAGCTCCATCCTCCAACAAGATTCTATGCATGCAAACTGTGAAACTGATTCCTCTAATGTCCCCGAGTGTCCGTCCTATTGCTTGCTGGTTGTTTTTCAAAACCTAGACGAGCCTGTGCTCTTGCTCCAACTCCAGCCCCTTTCTGATAATCACCGGTAATGTGTCATCCTTTCCCAAGAAGGCGTACTTCAAGTGCTCCGGTAATGGTTTCAGCTCGATGATTGGGGCCTGCACAAAAGAAGACAGCAAGGTATTAGTTTTATATAAGCTGATCTGATTAGCTTCATACCTTGGTGTCAGCGGGCGTGACACTTCCAATTGCCCAAGGGCTGCCTGCACTAACTCCCTCAGCTCGTAGGATTCACCCGATTCGAAGACAGATTTTTCCAGCGCAATCTCGAGTCCATTATCTCCACAGAATGGGTTCACTTCACTCACAATGTCATCCACTACATCAATAGCATTTACTGTGTTGTGCTCCAATGGATGCTTCATTGCTTTGAAGATGTCAAACTTCATCGTCCTCGACTCGCATGGTCAGCATGCCGGTATCGCAATCAATCTTCATCCTCGAGGTCTTCAAAAAGGGGCGACCTAGCAGTATTCGTGGATTATCGGCCAGGTCTCCAGCATCCATTTTCAAGACATAAAAGTCCGCTGGAAACACGAGTTCTCGTACCTGCACTAGTACATCTTTGATAATACCCTCAGGTTGCTTACACAATCTATCTGCCAATTGAATAATTAGTCCAGGAGGTTTCAAAGGTCCAATACGTAAGCAAGAATAAATAGAATGTGGTAAGACGTTGATAGAAGCTCCTAGGTCCATCATATAATTATTAATGCGAATGCTACCAATCGTGCAAGGAATAAAACACACACCTGGGTCTCCGCGTTTCCTAGGCAATGATCTCTGAATAAAAGTGGCTACATGAGCATTAAGGGTTACCTTTTCCGGCTGTGATGATCGGCGACGGTTGGTGCACAATTCCTTGAGAAACTTGGCATAGTGAGGTATTTGTTTGATGGCCTCCAATAAAGGGATGTTGATTTCCACTTTGCTGAACAAGTCCCACACTTCTTGATCTATCTCTTGCCTCTTAGGGGTCTTGACCTGCATAGGAAAAGGCAAAGGAGGGTCAGTAGGGTGAACTTTAAAATCTGAGACAGGCTTTCCCGCGCCAGGTGAAGACATTAGGGGCGAGCTTGGTGAAGACATTAAGCTCTGGCGCGCCTGGCTAATGTTCTCCTGGGGCGCTTGATCCTCTGAGTCTGTTTTCTTCGGTGCCTCTTCTGCAGCCTGGATCACCTTCCCATGCCTCAGGGTCATTGCGCTCACATTTCCCTTTGGGTTCTGAATTGTTTGGGAGGGCAGCTTGCCTGTGTCGCCCTTCATCTCATAAACCGTGGAAGCTAGTTGCGACATCTGCTTGGTTAGCTCGGCGATTACTCCATCCATCTGTCTTGGCCTGGTTCCGTTGCATGGTATTCTCCAAGTCCTTGAGCGCCTCTTCCCATGACTTACCAGTGCTCGGGGCTGCTTGGTAGAAATTCTTCCTTGGGTACTGATTATTTTGGTTATTGTACCTCTTCTGTTGTTGGAATGGGGGCCGGTAGGGCTGGCCATGATTCTGATTTTGAGGTTGCCCTTGGTTCTGCGCTGGGGGCTGCTGAAATCCTCCCTCGTTACGCCAGCTGAAACCATTTGCCGCCAGTCCAAACTGCCTCTGCTGTGGTGGCCTGTTGTTGAAGTTCTGATAATTGCCCACCGCGTTGACATCCATCACTTCATCCTCTTGGAGTGTAGGACACTCATATGTTCTGTGGTTGGCAGCGCGGCAAAACTCACAAACCTTCACTGGCGCTGGCTTGGCTCACTGACATCCTCTAGATAGTCTCCTTCAGCTCCTTGATCTCCCTCACCAGCTGGCTTTTATTGGGCTCCACTTGAGACACATTCCTTGTTCTCTCATCCCTATGACTCGTCTTCTCTTTGAACCTCGCGCTCTCTGCGGCCTCGGTGAGCAAATCACGTACTTGTCTGGGTGTTAAGTTGAGCACGGTGCCACCAGCTGCGGCATCCAATAGCATCCTCTCGAGGGGCCTCAATCCATCTAATAGATATTCCACAAGCATCTTCTGCGGTACACCCAAATCGCAACAGCTTTGTTCCAATGCATTGAACCTCTCCATATAATCATACATCGACTCACTCGATCCTTGTTTGATCATTGATAACTCTCTTCTAACTTGAGTCGCTTTAGCAGGAGGGTAATATTTGTCGAGGAACTTTCTCTGCATTTGATCCCATGTTCTTATACTACCTGAAGGCAAAGAAAGAAACCAAGATTTCGCTAGGTCAGTTAAACTCAAAGAAAACACTTTTAATTTGAACCTGTCTTCCGAAGCTGCATATGGTCTCAATGTTTGGCAGATTCCGGTGAACTCTTGTAGATGCCTCGTCGCAACTTCTCCCGGTAATCCTCCAAACTTGGGCAGATGGTGCACCACTGCGGTTTTGACCTCGAAGTTGTCCTCTTCCGGGTCAGTGTTGATGCACCATGGCTGGTTCTGGAATGTGGGCGTCGAGAGCTCCCTCATAGTTGGTTCATGCCGGGCTGGATGGCTATACTGTTGCTGCTGAATTGGGTACGGTCGAGGCTATGGCTGAGGTGGGGCATAACCAGCATACTCATCTATCCTTCCACCTCTGCCGTTGTGTCCTCCCTGGGGCTCCATCCTCTGACGAGCTTCTTTTTGACTTTGATTGAATACCCGCTCTGACTCGTCATAAAATGGTGGGATTGCCTGTGGGGGCACTTCCTCATTGAATAAATCAGGGGCATGGTCGCCCTGGACACTCTGGTGGGAACTTCCTGCATTAGACATACTGGAAGGCAAGTGAAATGCAAAAAACAGACAAATAACGAAAAAAAACCAAAGTGCAAAATAGGAAAAAAAATTAAACAATTCAAAAAGAAAATGTAAACGATCTCGGATGGCTAAAAAAACCAAAGAGCTCACGACTAAGGTCGTGAGTCATGGTCGTTGGCCTGTTCCGCTTAGAAAAGGTCTTCGGATCTCCAATCGGACTCCGGTGACACTATTCACACCTTTTGTCGGAAGCACTATTCATCAGGGTTTAGAATTTTTTTTTATCTGCACCACAGAACTAAGCAAAACAAGAAAAATAGAGTTCAGACCGTATACTAAATGTTGCTCTCCCCGGCAACGACGCTAAAATTTGACGGCGCGTTGTCGTGCGCTTCAAATTTATATTTATAGGACCTATTAACACTCAACAAGAGGTAAGCAGAGTCAAACCCACGAGAGAACAATCAGTGATAAGGTTCTACTAATAATTGTCACACTAAAAAGGGGGTTGCAGGAATAATGTCTTATTGTCAAATTCAGAGAAAAGTCAGTTCAGGGATATGCATTGCAACTGGTAATCATCGATTGCAACCTGCATCAACTAGTAAACTGCTGTTCCTAGTCTAATAATCCCGCAAGGGTAATGCCGACTCTAGTGTTCTACCTACTCTCAACCGCTAAGTTCTCGAATAGGTTTAACGATTACTCGATTAACAACACCGCTAGGCTTAGCTAATAAGGAAGTCAATCCAATATCATGCAATAGATATCAACTCAGTTTCACCGCTAGGCTGTGCTAACTTGATAATCAGAGCATACAATTCAAACGAAGAACAGGAATTTACTGAATTGAATTACGAAACATAAATATCTCAAACCGTACGTCGCAATAAAAAATTCTCAAACTGAAATTAAGGGTTTAGCTACTACGAGAATCCATCTACAATAATGAAATTAAACTGAGTTTAGGAATAATACTGAAACGGTGAATAGTAATCTGCGATGAACAGTAACTTTGGTCGTGAATATTAATTCCGGTGATGAATAGTGATCAGCCTTGATTTCCGCGCGTAGTTGCCGCTTCTCCGAATTCGTCATCTGGATTTTCGTGCTGAAGATTGATGTTCCCCTTGGTGTAGAAAGTCTGTATTTATAGGTAAGGGAGGCTTCTAAATCTTGAAAACTTCTAAATGTGATTTTGGGATGTGGGCCCAATGCGGACGTCATCAATTGCATTCCACTCCGGAAGAAGACATTAGTCACGCGCCTCATGAAGACATTACACGTGCGCTCAAAGAGGACATTAACTCTGCTAAAGTGTGTTGCCGAAGCGGTAGTGTCTGCAGTGTTAGAAACTCGCTTGTTTGATCCTTTAGACCTCCAAATCTCGTCTGGACATTAACTAGAGAATTGTAGCCCCTTGAGTTAGCTTTCCAACAAGGTATAACACGCCTCAATCGGATCAGAATCATGCGCTTGGCGAGCCTTTGACTACGAATAGGTCAATCTGCCCAGATCTGTTGTATATCCATCCAAATGCTCAATAAAGTTCCAAGCGGTCTTGATACTCTTGCGATGCGAAACACTACAAAGAAGTAATCTATCACACGCAAAATGTGATTAAACACTGGGAATAAACAACTTGATGGATCGTATAAATACGCTCCATCAGTGATGCCTCGGTTGTTGCAAAACTCATCTATGCCTTCATTCTCGAACTCCCTCCCATGGTCACTTCTTATGGCTGCCACTCTTAGACTCTTCTCTTGTTCCAGCCGGGTTGTTAAAGCAACGACTACCTTTACATTTTTTGACTTCTACCTTATAAATTTAATCCATGAGAAACGGGTGTAGTCATCAACACATACTAAGTCGTACCTTTTCTCCCAGATATTTCCACTTCCATTAATCCCATCAGTCCATATGCAGTAGTTGAAGGTTTCTGGATGTGTTGATCTCCCAAGTCTTTGGATGAGAAACTTTCTTTTGTTTTCCGACTTGACATTCTCCACAATCTGCATTCATCTGTCCCTTGATCTTCGGAATTCTTCGGAATCTGAATACTTGGCAGAACTCTTGAGTGAAGTTGACGAAGTGTGTGCCATCACATATTTTGCTGATGCCGATAAGATTAGCCTTCAATCCATCCAATCACATAGTTGAGCATTACATTTTTTAGCCTAGGTAGTACTTGCACGTCTAGGGTTCCTTTTCCAAGTACTTTCCCTTTTAGCCCATTGTCAAACGCTACAGGCAGTTCTTTGCATGGTTGAATGTTTGTCAAGCACGTTCAATCTCCTGTCATGTGACCTGAGCATCCGCTGTCAAAGTACTAGCTTCCTTCCTTCATTGAGTTCGACGAGCTGAAGGAGACGTAGGCATAATGTCTGTTTCTTGGCTTATCTCCCCAGTGTTTGGTCTTGGATGATCTCTGTGATCTCCAATACCTGGTTAGAATAGGGAATACTCTTTGGATGTATCCTACTTGGTTGTAGAAGTAACAGGTGCGATGGTCAATTCAAGACTTCCTTTCATGATTTTGCTGTAGAGGTTGTTGTAGCATCCTCTGGCTACTTCTGCTGGATGATTTCTTTTGAGCCGGTTTCTAAGTTTTGTCTTGCTTCACCAAAACTTGTGCTGCATCTTATGATTGATCCAGCTACTTGGCTTTGACAAATAATGTTTTTTAGAGCCACCCTCACAATTGTAGCCAAGCCCCGTGTTGCCCCCTTCATACCTTTGGCAGGCAACTTTAGAATCTCCTTCTGCACTACCTCCATCATATTTGGGTTCAATCTGCGCTGAGCCTCCCGGGATGGTTTGGCACCATCTTCCAACAGAATTCTATGCATGCATACGTCCGGGCTCACTCCACGCAGATCAGCCAGTGTCCATCCTATAGCGCGCTGGTTCTTGCGCAGCACCTGCTGTAAGCGCGCTTCCTGCTCCTCTTCTAATCCTTTCTTTATGATCACTGACAGGGTGTCCTCATTTCCTAAGAAAATGTATTTGAGGTGTTCTGAAAGTTGCTTCAGTTCGACCTTGGGTGCCTGTTCAATAGAGGGCAAGATTTTATTGGCAGTGCAAATATGAACTATATCATGTACCTGTCTGAGTTCTGGTTCAGCACTGCTCAGCTCCTCGTCCTGCTCCTTCAACTCTGCCTGTGCCAGTGGTTCTGGTCCTACCGTTGGGCTCGCGCATTGCGCATCTGTGACTAAATCATCTAGGCCATCCATTGCGTGGACTGTGGCGTCCTCATGTGGATGCTGCATTCCCTTGAATATGTTGAAATGGATTTCTTCGCCATCCACCTCCATGGAGAGCGTGCCCCTCCATACGTCTATCTTCGTGCGCGCGGTCATCAGAAAAGGTCTGCCCAGTAGGATCTGCGCTCTGCTGGTGCTTGATTCACCCTCCATTTCTAGCACATAGAAATCTGTTGGGAACACCAGCTCTCCTACTCGCACAAGAACATCCTCTATCATGCCTGCAGGTTGTTTGCACGACCGATCTGCTAGCTGAATGGTGAGACCTGCAGGCTTTAGTGGTCCAAGGCGCAATGTCGCATATAGGGAATAGGGTAACAAATTGATGGATGCGCCTAAATCAATCATGCAATTGCTTACTGTGGTTTTACCTAAAGTGCATGGGATGGTGAACGTACCTGGGTCTCGGCACTTAGGTGGTACCTTATGTTGCACGATCGCTGAGGCCTGCGCATTTAGCATTACCTGTGCGCACTCGCCTTTCCTCCTTTTGTTTGTGCACAGTTCCTTTAAAAACTTGGCGTACCTAGGGATCTGCCGAACTGCTTCGATAAGGGGAATGTTTATTTCCACCTTGCTGAATAACTCGTATAGCTCCTTGTCCAGTGCTTCCTTTCTAGCCGATGGTGCCTACACAGGGAAAGCTGCAGGTATATTAGTACGATTCGTGCCCTTGTCTTTTAATTGTGTTATACCTGGCGCTTCGCCCTGCTGGCTTGTGGCTTGCACTTCTGGTTGCGCATTCTGTTCTGCTGGGCCCGGGACTTGCGCAACTGGTTGCGCGGGCGCCTTCGTGGTCTGCTCTGCTCCTATTGTGCGCCCAGTCCTCAGTGTCACTGCATTGACTCCTCCTTTTGGGTTCTGAATCATCTGCGAAGGCAGGTTGCCATCGCTCTTCTTTAGCTCATACACCGTGGTAGCGATCTGTGATAGCTGCTTTTCAATGGACTCGAGCCTCTTGTCATACTTCTCGTCATTTTTGCGCACTGTGTCTGCTAGCTGCCCCACGATATCTTCCAAAGATCGCCTCGGTTGCTGGTTGTTATGCGCTGGTGCGTCAGTGCGGCGATGCGGTGGATTGTAGGGCGCAGCTTGTTGCGTCTGCTGTGGTGCGCGCTGATCTATGGACTGCCTCTGGAAATTGTTTTCCTCCTTCCATCTGAATCCATTTGTGGCTAGTCCAAAGCGCGGCTGATTCTGTCTTTGTGGTCCTCTGTTATCCCATCCTCCAAGAGCATTGACATCTCCAGATTCCTCGAAAAGTGTGGGACATTCATCAGTTTTGTGCTCGGCTAACCTGCAGAATTCACATACCTTTGGCGCAACTGGTTGTGCGCTTTGCGCACTCATCAACTTCTGCAGCATGGCCTTCATTTCCTTGATCTCAGCGCTTGTTTCTACCTGATGCACAGAACGAGTACGACTATTTTCAAGTGTTAGCTGATGTCTTACCTGCCCAGCAGTCTTCTATCAGCTGCCACGCGTCTTCTGGGTACATGTTGCAAATGTCGCCTCCTGCGCATGCGTTCAATAACCTCAGCTCCATGGGCAGCAGTCCATTCAGGAAGTTCTCTATCAGTACATTCTGGGGCAGGCCATGATTGTAGCAGTTGGCCTCTAGGTCCCTGAAACGCTCGTAATACTCTGACAGTGACTCTCCTACGCTCTGCCTTGGCGCGGCCAGTTCCCTCCTGAGTAGCGCGATCTTCGCTGCGGGATAAAATTTGTCCAGGAACTTCTTCTGCAGCTGTTCCCATGTGTGAATTGATCCTGCTGGTAAGTTCATCAGCCATTGTCTGGCTGTATCACACAGTGAAAATGGGAATGCCTTCATTTTCAGCGCCTCATCGCTCTCTCCTTCGGTCTTCATGTTCTCGCAGATGACTAGGAACTCTCGCACATGCTTGACTGGATTTTCGTTGTTCATCCCGTGGAACTTGGGCATGTGATGAATGAGTGAGCTCCTTAGTTCAAAATGTCCGTCTGGCGGAAGCACGATGCACCATGGCTGGTTAACTGTGATTGGGGCTGACATCTCGCGCACTGTTCTGCGTCGCGCAGCTTGTCGCGCGGGTGGCGCATTATACAATTCAGCGGCTATCCTTGCTTCAACCTCGCGCTGCACTTCCTCTCTGAACAGGGCTGCGCGGTTATGTGCTCTTGCTTCTTCCGGGGTTCTGTCCCCTAAGTTGTCTCTAACGACACTGTTATCCTCCATGACCTGTTCTAAATCTCAAAGAAAACGAAATTAAAAGATAACTAATGTTGCTGCGTCTGTCAGTGCGCAACTAGAATCTGCGCAGCGCAACTGTTTCAAGGTTACGCAGGCTAATGGTGATCGCGAGCTGTCAGAAACAACAACGAAAAATAAAGCAGACTGAAATAACTAATTACTAAAAAGGAAAGAAAAAACGTAAACTAGCTAAAACTTAGCTGTGTTGCCCGGCAACGGCGCCAAAATTTGATCGCGCGTCGTTGTACGCGTCAAATTAATCCTTCCTCTTCCACTAGTACAGCGGTTAAGTCAGGGTCGATCTCCACAGGGAGCAAGCAGTTCAGTTTTAACCAGTGACCTACACTTACGAAAACTGGGGGTGTGAGTGATTGGGGTTGCGCGATGCGCGAGTAAACAGTCGTAAATGCAGGAATTTGCACTAGACGTGCGCAGGCAATAGAGATTAAGTACTATGACTATGAGAAGTATCGGCGCAGACAATCCTCTATGAGTGTATTCCTTATCATTGACTCTAAACGTCTATAGCTTGATTTTACTTAAGTTAGTGTCCGGTCAAGGCTTCCTAACATGTGCGCATGTTCCGATCAAAGTTCATGTGCTATTAATTCTTGAACTAGACTAAACAACTACGAATCCGATCAAGGTAGTAATTGCCTATCCTAGCGCGTTACTCCTAGTTGGCACCGTCAGGCTATTCAACTAGTTTAACAAACAACAACAAGCAACAAGAGTAAGATTGCGGTTCAAGGCTTCCCCTACTCATGTAACAAGCTGCCAGCAATGTGCACAGAATTAATATAAGCAAGCAGGCTATGCATTAAGCGCAAGTCTCAAAGGAAATACTCATAGATTCATGCCCAACCGATACTAAGCGTTTAGCTAGACACGCTAGTGGTAAACATCCTAGAAACAGTAAATAATATCTAAAGTGTCCAAGAAAATAATAGCAAACAGTGCGTGCAGGTTGCAGTCTTGGCTGGCGCAGTCGGCTAGCGCGGATCCTCTCAGCAAGCTCGTGTGTTTTCCAGTTCTGCCGCTCTCTCTTCTGATCTTCTGATGATGAAACCCTAGCCTTCTTCTCTTCTTTATATACTGCTCAGGGGCTCATCCTTGGCAACTTCCAAATCTGGTGGTGTCAGGATTTGGAAACACCATCATCTGCGCATGGCGCACGGCACTGGTTAGCGCAATCGGTTAGCGCACCGTGGTCGACTCTGCCAATTCTTCTGTTTGCGCCGCTAGCTCCGCAGGCTGTGTGATGCGCGTCCTAAACGCTGCCTGTTAGCGCGTATCCGACTTAGGCCCTCGTTTTGCCCTGTAATACAAAAACACTGGAAACCAGTAATCTTGTACATAAAATAATGCAAACAAGCATAGGGTTATGATCTAAATGATACGTATAAATAGGCTCTATCACTATGGCACTCAGATTATCTGTGGCCGAGACCTTCACATTCCCAGCAGCAAATTTTCTTCTGCTTCTCTTTCCTATCTTCACTCCCTTCATTGGCATTCCTATTCATTTTTGAGAAGTTTCCAGCTCTTCAGGGCTGATTTTTGGCACTACAAGAAAATCTACTAAAAATCAACGATATAATAAAAGCAACAGATTTTATGTTGTTTTTATATATAATGGCAATGAAAATAAGTTGGAATTAATTCCGTCGACAATATGATTTTATTTGCAACAAATATCTATCGTTATAAAAGTCGTTGATTGTAGGAAGCATATTTTCGACGTAAGTAATGAAAATTGTAAATATAAAGTTTTCAAACTTAGTTCCATGTAATTTTAATATTTTAAGTATCAACAAATATTATGGGAACTATTTCCGTCACTAATATTACTTTTAATTTCAACAGAGTTTTGGTGGAGAATTTCCGTAAGAAACTAAAATACCACATAACTATTAAGTTTTAAGTATCAACTAAAACAGTAGCAAATAAATTTGTAGCAAATATTATTTTTATGTTCAACAAATATTTTTCCTATTAAAATTCATAGTTTTTAACTATTATTTAGTCATCAACACGTTTCTATATATTTGAGTATTACAAAAAGGGTTTAAAATACATGGTCACAAATATTTGTGTGATGTTGTTAAGCTGGCATATTTTATGGAAACAAAAATAAAGAATCTTTTTTGTACAAACATTATATTCGTATTTATATCAATCTTTATACTTTGATATTTTAATTGTTTTATTTTTAGCACATCACTTATTTATTTATGGAAACCAAACTACAAAACTCAAGTACGTATTAGAGTATTAATTTACAATGCACCTTGTTTATTTCGCCACTGTGGTTTGTTTGTGCTTATCAATCAGAAACGCCGATTTAAATTAAATTTTATATAATTTATATATATATAGAATATTTAATTAAAATAAATGAATGAAAGGTTCTTAACATTCAAAAAAACAACAAGCAATTATTTCGTTAGTTTATTGTTCTCTCCAGCTCCAGGTACGGTCTCCATCTCCCTTCCCCCTTCCCACCGGGTCTCCATATCTCCTTTCTCTCTCACTTCCCCCTTTTCATCTTTTGGCGATATGGCTGCATGTGGCTGCTGGCAGCTATGGCCTGTGGCGTGCGATTGGAAGAGCGGAGGGTGGCTGTGTGCTAGGAGTTGCTGGCTTGCTGCTGTCGGGGAGAATCGATTGATGTGGCTGGTGATTGCTGGCTTGCTGCTGCCTGGTTTCCGGCGTTTCTATAATACATGTTATTTTACTGTCCTAATTTCCGTGCTTCCAGCAGTCAATACTTTTAAAATCCAGAGTTTCCGACGGCTTCTTAGGTTACAGTTAATACTGATTTTTTGTACTGTTGCATAGTTTGTGTTTGCACATGACCTGTTTGATAAAATGTCTAAAAGACAGCTTGATGTTCTTTTACTTGTCCATATGTACTTGTCAACCACTAAACAAAGTTATTGATTTTGATAATTAATACATGTTAAGAGACTCATTGTGCTTTGTTGTAATAAGTCAAATAAATGTTAATAGATTAATTTGTAGAATAATGGTTTTATGCCATTTAGAGAAGTTTTTAATTGTAACAAATCGCTTTATTTCTTTTTTGATTTACAGATGTTCTTGGATCGCGGGTGGACCTTAACTTCAAAATATCTGATAAACTAAAAGTCCCTCCTCAACCTGACTTAAGAATGTACTTGGCATATGTGCTAGGGTCTCTCTTAAACTTAAAGGCTTCTTCTCATTTGGAAACACCCAACTTTGTTTTATGTATGTGCGATGCTTGTTGCAAAACTTAGTTAGGAATATGATGCTAGGCAGTAACCAACCTTTTATGAATATATACCTAATTAAATATATTAATTGTTTTTTTTTTTACAATAGCATATCATACAACGTTACCAAAACTATGAATTGTTTGACTTTCTTTTTTTTGATAAAAAGTCAGAATCATTAAAGATTAAAAAATATATAAAATCTTCATATATATAGAAAGATTTTAATCTAAATGGTAACACAAATTCCTTAAAAATCTCTAACCGCGTGGAATGAGAGATCGTGCGAACTGAATTAGAAATCTCTAAATTACGTAACTTCAGTTCTTCTATCATACGAGACTCCGATCACTCCTAGCTATTTAACCATGGTGCGGAATAGGGTTTTCTATCGCGATGACTTGCTTGGACGAGGTTATGCGGCTAACACCGATTTGTTTTCACCTTTTATAGTAAGCAGTGTACTCAATGTATCAATTCTACATGTTAGACAGTAACTGATTTGTAATTTCTAAACGTAAGCATCTTTTGGATTGATGTAGGAATCAAGTGGTGGGGTATTTGTGTTTTTTTCTTTCCTTACTATTATGGCTTTCGTCGTTGTTCAAACTGGAAGCAGAAGAGGACACGACGATCAACATAGTGAAAATCATGTTGATGGATCGGAAGCCATTCAAATTGGTGGCAGTAGCAGCGAAGTGAATAATCCACGTACTAAACGCAAGCGTCGAAGTTATTCCAAGGGTGATTATGGAAGTCCTCACTCCCTCGGATAAAATTTCATCAATTGAAGTGGCTGAAGGACAATATTTATTTAATTTTGTTATAACTTCTAAGATGCTAATTATATGACTTGTTGATTTTTTATTGTAAATGGATGCAGCATACTAAACCCTACAGCTACTTGGACATGTCAGCTATCATGCGGATACATTGGTCCATTGGATGTTTCACATATCGCGATGCTATTTTAAATACGCAAGGAAAACTCAAAGAGACCGTCTTGAAGGAGTTTCGTGTAATTTTTTTCCATATCTTAAATTTTATCATTTTTTAAGTTAATTGATGTATATCTTACCATCGTAATAGACATACTACAAGCACAAAAATAGAGTAAGTGAAAGCCAGTAGAGCAAAGATGTCATCATTCATGTTGAAAATCGGATGCGAGGACTAAAAAGTGAAGCAAAAAAAGAAGCTTTCGAACGAGCTGCAAAATATAAGACCTCTATCTATGATCAAAGACCAGAATACTTTGCAAAAGAAGTTTGGAACGCACTGTGTGGTCATTTTTTAGGACAAGAACATGCTTCCAAATCTGATATTAACAGGAATAATCGGTGAAAGAAGGTCATGGTACATTGTACTGGTTCTACATCACACGCAAAAATTAAAAAGGTACACTTTATGATTTTACATATTTTCTTAAAAGATTTACTTGACATTGGCGAAAGGTATATTGCTGGTTCAATCATATGATAACTTGTTTTGCACTTTGTAGACACACATGATATAATTGTTTTTTTTTTTTGTAATGTAGTTCGTTGACACTGTTTGAAACTCGTGTAGGACCTTGTCGAGAAGATAAGCCAATGCCCTATGCGTTTAGAGCTTTTTGAGGCGGTCTATAAACACAAAGACACTCAAACCTTTACTTCCGATGAAGCAAGAGCAATTGCAGTGAGAGTTCTGAACTTGTTGGATGTTTTTTTTATATTTTTTCTTTAGTTACAAGCTTTATTTGTTTATTCATTGTACTGCCCTTTGTTTTTAGTTTCATAATATTATCCAGTATGTTACTTTGGGTACTCTTTGCTAGTTTATGATGTTTTGGATCAAATGCTAATTTTAAACCATGAAACAGTATTTATTCAAAATGGTTCTAAATTCTAAAACATATTCATTAGCTTGGAGTTTGCATCCCACTTTTATTGAGATAATAGTAAGCTCATTTACTTTTGGCAAATAATAGTAAGCTCAATTACTTTTGGCAGGACCGATATAAAAAGATTTTAAATGAGCGACTACCAACATTAGAAGAACAAGAAAACGAATTTCTTGAGTGGTGGATTGAGGCTGCAGGACCAATTAAAAAGAATCGAATTCTTGGTAAGCCACGCATTCGGTGAATGAGTTATTAACAGGTTCTCATTATGAAACTCTTGGATCAAAAATACCGATTTCAAAGTTATGAAATAAACCTTGCGAAGTGCTCGCACGAATGCATTGTTCAAAGAAGTTGCAGTCTCTAATGAACAAGTACAGAGTTTGGCCGAAGATGTAGTTTCTAGGGGATGTATTTCAAACCCAGCAGATGGTTCTTTGAAAGAAAACAAAGAAGAAGTTATCCGCCTCGTGATAACTACATTGGAGAGAGTATACTCAACGATCCACAATTCTCTTAAGGTAATTTTCTTACTTTTACTTCATGTCCATGAAATGCAGGGAAGGGAAAATTTCTATTTATTATGTTTATAATAATTTCTTATTATATATTTTAGGAAAGAAAAAAAGATGGTCAAGAAAATGAAGCAAGTTCTGCCGAAGATGTTGGCCCTGCAATAGATTAGCAAATTCGGATCATTTATAGGTTATTGTTGCTTTAATATTTTCTGTCTTGTTATTCTCTAAAAAAAACAAATCATTTATTTTAATTGATGAATATAATGCTTCTTTTAGACAGAACTATTGTATTCTATTCAATTAATTTATAAATAAAATCATTTTATGGAATTAAATGATATGTAATTAAATTTCATGTTGATTTTAAATAACAGTAATTTTTTATTGCAAATAAAATAAACAATAACAAAAAAAATCTATAAAAATCATTGATTTTATTTTTTTTGTAATTGTGAAATACATCATAATCGACCGAAAAGTTGTGGTAAATAATATTATACATCCGTAGGAATTATAAAAAGGTTATAATAGTAATAGTGTCTTCTAAATACAACAACTTATAAAACCTACGACATGTTTGTCGACTCTATATTTATCTAAATTTTGAGAAATTAATAAAGGCAACAGAATATAGTTGCAAATATTCTTAGAAATTCGTAGCAAATATAAAAGGGTATAAAGGTAAATGCATCTCATAAATACTTTATCTACAATTTTTAATACCAACGAATTTATCGTTAGTTTTGACTAATTTTTTAAACTGTTTTTAATCAATTTAAGCAACATAATTTATGTTGAGAAAATCGTAAAATCAACCGATTTCACAAAATCTACGCAACTATAATCTACAATATACCAACGGAAATATCTGTTGGTTATAACAATATTTTCAACCGATACATGCCAAAATCAACGGAAATAGTTGTTGATATTGGCTGTTTTTCTTGTAGTGTGGCATCTGATCACTGACATGTATATGAAGGTTTTTGGTCGAGCTTTTTCATTATCTTACCAAAGTTTTTGGCCAGTAGAGCAAGCTGCTGCATTATGTCATCGGGTGTTGCATGCTTCTCATTTGTTTCAGCTTTTAGTCCAATGTTCTTCTCGCGGGGTGGTGGATCATCTTTTATCAACTTCATCTCGAATTGTTTCAGCGATCTGATCAGTGCTTCAAGTCTCATATTCTTGATGTCGTGTGCCTCTTCTATAGCGGTAACTTTCATGTCGAATCTTGAAGGCAATGATTTGAGCACTTTTCGATGAGCTTTTCTTCCTGCATGGGTTCTCCAAGTGCATGGGATTCATTAGATAGATCGCAAAGCTTCACATTGAACTCAGTTATGGTCTCTCCGTCAAGCATCCTTGGGCTTTCAAACTTTGCGGTGATCATCTGGATTCTTGATGCCTTTACTTTGTCTGTCCCCTCATGCGCTTTCTCTAGTATGTCCCAAGCATGTTTGGCTATGTCGCACTTTGAGATTAGTCTGAAACTGTTTGCATAAACCGCGGCAAATATTGCACTGAGAGCTGTTGAGTTGCCTGATGCTATAACTTCTTCTTCAAATTTCCATCTATCTTCAAGTTTCTTTTTCCCTATTCTAGCGCTATCCATCTCAAAGGGGTGTCCCCACTCCGAAATCATTGCTCTCCAAGCCTTCTCATCTATAGCCTTGAGAAAAGCTTTCATCGAGCTTTCCAATATCCATAGTTTCCTCCTTCAAGCAATCGTGGTCTGTCATTCATATTCGCCTCTGTTGATAGCAACGGGCGTCCGGATTCCACTCTATGCGTCCAGTAACCCGCTTTGATACCAATTGTAATTTGACACATTGCTAGTGTCTTGAGCCAATAGGTTGCTATAGCAACCTTCTAGGTCACTTGCGGAAATAACTTGAGACGGCCAAACCTGAAAGACTCAAACAATTTTGTTACCCAGTTCGGCCACTGCCTACGTGTGGGGAGGACGTTTCTATAGTCCTCAAAATTCTACTATGCATGGTTAAAGTACAAGGATGACAGATCTCAGCCTATGCTAGATCTACCTTTACTTCTAACCTAGTTTGAATCTTTCTTCAGTCTGATCACACAGACTAGCTTACACTGTCAACTACTCAACACTATGTAGTAATAGAATGCTACAGCTATGACTATACAGAATTAGCCTATTCTATGACAAAGTGTTACGACATGATGCTATAGCAACTTACTAGATCAAGTTGCTCCAGTAGCAAATGTCTACGTCTCTCCAAACTCTTCCGGCTGAGCAGCCAGACCTTCACGAGTACTCCTGACTCTGATTATGCTCCCCTTTGATCACTGATCTCATGTCAACTGTTAGAAACTCTGCTTTTTTACTCTAATCGTCTGTGACTGATTTACCCGTGATGATTCTTCAAAGACTTGTACTTGATCTTTTAATGAGGCTCCGCTCTAGTTGAACTTTGATGATCAAGTATGGATCAGACTCTGCTAGTCGTGATTGCTCTCAGCTTATGAACTCACAACTCTCAGTCTATGCACTCTAGCTTCTAGCCCTTGCCTTTTGCTTATGCGTGTGAGTTATGAGTCTTTGCGGGAGATGCTCCTATATGTACTTGTAGGCCTCGGTGATAATGCTCTTAGCAATTTAGAACTCTTTCTAAACTCTTTTGGCAATTCTGATCTTCTCCAAGATCTTGGGGGTTTGTTGTGATATGGTTGTAACAACCTTCTTTCTAAAAACCCTTTTTGGTACCAGATCTTTAACTCAAGCTTTGAGAGTTGATTTGGGCAATGTGTTATTGCGGGAAATTCCTAAAATGATTAGGAAATTATCCCCAAACATCAAACCTAGACTCTGAGCAGTTGGCTGAGAGTCCTCGGTTGATTGTCTTCAAGAAGCTCCAGTTGCTGTCTTCATTGGTTGTTGTAGCATCCCGCCAGAACAACTTTTAGATGTTTTGTCAATGAGTGTCATAACCCATAACATATGGCATTGAGAGCCTTGGAGTTCCCGGATGCAATAACTTCTTCTTCAGTAGTCCATCAATCTTCAGATTTCTTCTGTTCTACTCCTGTATCGTCTATCACAAGCGGATGTGCCCATTTTGAGATCACAGCCTATGCCTTCTCATCTATGGCTTTCAAGAACCCTTTCATGCTAGCTTTTCAATATCCATAATTTTCTCCTTCATTTTCAGATTACTCAGTCAAGTTACTCTTCTGTAGCTTGGGTCTCAGACCGATCTCTTCCAAATGCTTAGTCGGACCTCCAAAAGTTATCTCCCCCTTGATCACCGACCTCCTGTCAGCGTACGATAACGTTGCTCTACACTTTGATCGTCTTCGTTCAGCTCAACAGTGATGATTCTCCAAAGGGCATGTACTTGATCTTCAACGAGACTCCTCTCCAGTTGAACACAATGATCAAGCATCGATCACACTCATCCATTCGTGATCTCTAACAAGTTTTTAGTAATAGCACCCTTGCTCTTCACTCTATGCTTATCACCCTATCTTCGTGCGTATATTCAATGTCTATTTCGATGTCTTTTTACCCATTGAGTCACTTATATACTGGCAGCCTCTGGTAGATTATAGAAATCCTAGCCCAACTAAGATTTGTCAGATTTAGGAACACTTCCTAAAAGCTTTTCAATTGACCGAATCTTCTCCAAGATCTTCGCAGGTTGTTACACAATTTTGTTGCAGCAACTATTTCCTAAAAAACAGTTTAGGAAACTTACTCGATCCTTTTTTGAATGTTCATTTGGCATGACGTTGAGAATTCTACAACAACTATTTCCTAAAACCTTTTGGAAAGCTTTCTTAGATTAAGAACCTTTGACCGTCCCCTAGCAGTCTTTAGGTTGCTTAAGCTACTTACTTCACCACTTGCTATAGCAACGGCGAAATCAAGTTACACAGGTTTTTTCAAGGATGCCATAATCCTTAACAAAGTCATTCTGGAAAAAACAATATTAGTCTCCCGAAAAGATTGGGGGTCCAAGCTAGACGACGCACTATGGGCATACGGACTGCCTCTACAAGACCCCTATTGGCATGAGCCCATTCAAACTTGTATACGAGAAGCCATGACATCTGCTAGTGCAGCTTGAACACAAAGCAATGTGGGCAGCCAAAGCCCTGAACTTCGATGTAAAAACCGCTGGTGAAAAGAGGGTGTTGCAGCACCAGCTTGATGAAATCAGATTGGATTCTTATGAGAATTCCCGCATCTACAAAAAAAGAACTAAGAAGTGGCATGACAGGAGGATAGTGCGCAGAGAATTCGATGAAGGGGAGCGAGTACTCCTCTACAACTCCCGCCTCAAACTATTCCAAGGGAAGCTCAAAACAAAATGGAGTGGCCCATATACGTGCCTTTCCAGACGGGCACGTGGACATCAATGTCAAAGGGGGAAGTTCCATGGTCGTGATAGGTCAATGTCTGAAACACTGCCACGTTCTCAAAAGGCTGAACCCTCCTGACAGCGTCGATGACAACCTACTTCTCGGGAAGGGATCTCAGCAAGAGACTTCCCGAGAATGCTTTTAACCAACCGATGCCCTTATGTCTTGCTAAGACATTAAACTAGGCCTTTTCGGAAAGTAACCGGCACTGTATGTTTAGAATCTTAATCGCTAGTTATGGTAGCTTAGTTTAATCTTAATTTAATTTGCCTATTTCCCTTACATTCCATGACACGACATGATGCCTGACTTATATGCGCTCAACTTAAGTGTGGAATATGTTATGGAATGGCATCTGTGACAAAGCGGAAACTCTTGAGCGAAAGAAGAGGCTACATCAAACTTTGGTACTAGAAGAGGCAGAAGAGGCAGAAGAAGCTATAGCGTTCTATGACGACTAGAGCTGGTGCAGATGGTCAAAAGGGATCAAGACAAGAACTAGAAGAGGCTGTAGCATCCCCTGAAGATTCAAAAATTGGAAGGCTCCAAAAAGTCTGCGGATGCTGGCCTTCATGATGCTCCAACTGCTATCCTCACAGGTTGCTGTAGTAGCTTACTAAATCAACTTACTGGATCCATGTTTTTGATGCATAACTTGAAAAAGATGTTAAGACACGTGGTTTGTCACTTAAATGGTTTTGGTACCGATTTGTTTGAACTATGAAAATTTGAAAACTCATTTGAATATAGTTTGACTTGGATATTGAGCATTCATGTCATACATTCATATAGGATACCTGCATTAGGGATTTGTCAGTATCTCTCTTCTAAAAACATTCACGAGACTATAACTCATCCACTAGGATAACTACGGGTTAAAAGGCATCCGTGATTCCTACGAAAGTGAATTAGGACTTGCACAGTAGTTTAGTTAGTGTAGATCACATGAATTGAGTGGTACTTGCATTAAGCTTCTCTGCTATTAATTGTGCATTTTATATTTGTTCGGCACGAACAAATTCTAAGTGGGGAGTATTTTGATCGGTTGATTTACTTACCTATTGTTCGCTTCACTCGATGATGAATTTTGCTCATCTCTCAAACTTTTCATTGTGGTTTTACCACTTTACTCTCTTTTTTAGGTCAAATTATATTAAATTGAGACTTTGTAGTCCATTTGGAGCAAGACTTAAAAACATCGGATGGGCAGATTGACCTACTCGTCTTCAAAGACTTGTTGAGTCCATGATAATGGCCTGATTGAGGTGTGTCATAACTTGTTAGAAAGCTAACTCAAAGGGCCACAACTTTTCAGTTTACTTAAAGACAAACTTCGAATCTTTAAATGGCTCAAAAAGAAATTGAAGTCAGAATCATGATGCAGAGTGAAATGCAGCCCGTACCCAGCTTGGTACGACCGGACGCCCGTACCAAGAGCAAAGTACGGGCTAGAAGCGCTTGAATGTGTTTAAACCCGTATCACCCGTATCAAACAAGAGTAGTACAGCCGATATGACTGAATCATAAATTGGTACAACCGTACCAAGCATATTGGTAGGGGCTTGAAGGCACGGATTTGAGTTTCGCCCGTACCCGAAGCAATAAGCTTGTATCGCTTCATGGGCAGTACGACGGTATCCTTTGGTCCGGTCATACTGGGCATATACGGACAAGGATTTTAAATCCC